>JAEIGQ010000097.1:0-1259039 GCA_018904275.1 Lordiphosa clarofinis
ATCTATATATATAAAAAAGTTTAACCTGACTCACTGACTGACTGACTGACTGACTGACTGGTGACCGTCGCACAGCCTTAACCATAAAAGATAGGAAGATGAGATTTTTACAGTAGTTTTATCGTATGCTGAAAGTGAGTACTAAGAACGGATTTGGAAAAATTCTGTCTGCAAATGTGAAAAATTCGCGGAAAACTGTTGCATGAAACTTTTTTGTTTTCCATCCGATCAAGATCAAACTCATTTTCAAAGCTCTATATGAAAATACAACAACAACTGCATACCAATCTTCCGGAAAATTCACTCCCCCTGGGTGGAAAGTGGGTGGTCAAGGTTGTATGGGCGATACTTTTGTTGCCAGCGATTAGCTCGAAACTCATTTTCAAAGTTACAAATAATAAAACATAAACAAAGTGACTTTCAAAATTTGGTAAATCTATCCCCAAAGTCGGAAAATTCGCGGAAAACTGTTGTATGAAATTTTTTTGTTTTTCATCCGATCAAGTTCAAACTCATTTTCAAAGCTCTATATGAAAATTAAACAACAACTGCATACCAATCTTCCGGAAAATTCACCCCCCTGGGTGGAAAGTGGGTGGTCAAGGTTGTATGGGCGAAACTTTTGTTGCCAGCGATTAGCGCCAAACTCATTTTCAAAATTACACATAACAAAACATAAGTTGTAAGCATAGTACGCGAAATGATTTGACACGTGTTTTCCCGATTTTGGAAAATCCGCAAACGAGGAAAATGGCCGGAAAATTCTGAATCCAAAAAAGTATTTATCATACGATTGGCTTGAAACTCGGTTTGTAAGTATAGAATACGAAAAAGTTTAAAATGTTATATTCCGAATTTGGAAAATTTGACCTGACGGTCGACAAATTCCCGGAAAATTCTGCATGAAAAAACTATTTTTCATACGATTGGCTTGAAACTCGGTTTGTAAGGACAAAATACGAAATAATTTGATTTATGATTTTTCAATGTCGGAAAAGCCGCCCAAGAGGAAAATGGCCGGAAAATTCTGCATGCAAAAACTACTTTTCATACGATTGGCTTGAAACTCGGATTGTAAGGTCAAAATGAGAATTTATTTTGTTTTTAATTTTCCGATGTTGGAAATGCCGCCGGGATGCTCACTGGGAAGTGAATGGGATGTGGGTGGAAAGTTGTTTTGGAAGTGGGTGGAAAGTGTGTGGTAAGTGGATGTAAAGTGGGTGGAATGTGGTAGGGATGTGGGGGGGATGTGGGTGGGATGTTATTGAGAAGTAGGCGGAAAGTGGACGGGAAGTGTGTGGCATGTGGGTGGCAAGTAGGTGGAATGTGGGTGGGATGTAGGTGGGAAGTGGGCGGGAAATGGACTGGTGGGAAATGGGTGGGATGTGGGTGGAATGTGGCGGTAATTGGGAGGGATGTGGGTGGAAAGTTGTTTTGGAAGTGGGTGGAAAGTGGGTGGTAAGTGGATGTAAAGTGGGTGGAATGTGGCGGGAAGTGGGAGGGATGTGGGTGGCAAGTGGGAGGAATGTGGTTGGGAAGTGGGTGGGATGTGGGCGGGAAGTGGGTGGGATGCAGGTGCGAAGTGGGTGGGATGTGGGCTGGAAATGTGCGGGCAGTGGGTGGTAAGTGGATGTGCGTAGGTTCTATACTGTTGAAGGCGCAGCGAAGCGTGACGGGCTATTTGCTAGTATTATATATCTTCATGTACGATGTTTGCTCTTCGTTTAAGATTTGCTTTAGATTAAGTAAAAAAGCAGAATAGTGGTGTTTTTCCGTGGACGTTGGAATTGTTCATGAACAAGTAGGAGTCCGAGCTGGGTTTTGGAAGATCGTATTCTTTTCTAAGTCTAGTATCTAGTAGGCTTGCAGCTACTTGTGTGAGCGATGGCAGAATGTTTTGCGACGGCATTCCAAACATGTTCTCTACTATTCCCTCGAGTTATTTATTATTATTAGAGATTTGAAAAAAACCATAATTTCGTGACTTTTTTGGATTGTGGTTTGTTTATTTTGTATACACGTTTAACATCTAAAGTATCTTTGAGAAAAAATATCAACAAATTATTCCGTGACATCGAATCTTCGGAGGCGCCTCGAAAAGTGCGGTGAACATCATTTTGAGTATATTTACCACAGTTTTAAGGAGAATACAATATTTTTGAATGGAAATTAGGGGCTTTTTCGCACAAAGCGAATAGCAAATACGTAATCTGCAGCAAATTCTAAAAAATTTTTACCACGAAAACCGATTTTAGAAGCTATTTACTGAGAGAAATTTAATTAATAAATATTAAGCTAGTACGTAATATGAGGTGGGCTATGAATTTATTTTAGATTTATTATTTAGTTTTTGCCCTCGTAATGGGTTAATTATTTTCCACCCAAACTAATTTTAGTTTTGCGACGTGGTGTTGGTAATAGTTCGGTAACGGCTGTCTCTCAAATAATTACTAAAAAAAATTCTTCCCTAGACAAAATGTATTTCCTACATCAAATATTTATATGCTTTTCGCACGCTTTTTTTAAGTCACGAACGATTCACGAATTTAAAATCTAGCTACGCTCGATTTGAGGAGGCATTACGAAAGATCACGCACGATCAAATTGCGTTTCCATAAAATTTGATAAATTAAATAAGGTGCCTTTTATTTATATATGCAGATACAATTTCTACAGTAAAAAAACAAGTGAGAAAGTCGGTCAAGCCCGACTATAATATACTCTGTACCAGTTCATTTCCCCGCTCGATTTTGCTCCCGACTATATTATTTTAAATCGTTAAACAAGGCCTTGTAGGCCATTTCAATAGCAATGGGGTCGATTAGTGTAAAGGAAGACTTATCATTAAAACAACTCCATGGTCCCAAAAAAATAATCGGCAACCCTAACCTTAACCAAGACTTTTCTATCTTCTACAAATTATCCCTAACAGTGACAGAAACTGCATCGTGATAACTATATACGGTCTCAAAGACTTTTGCGCTGGCATGGCTTTCCGTTATATTCGAAAATGCCCAATCAATGTGGGTGTCACTTTTGGTTGTAGCCGTATTCAGCTCTAACAAAGATCTGAAACCCTTTCTAAGTAACAGATTGTATGTGTCCCTAGCCTCAACTGAAGCTCGTAAGCATAAATTAAAATCTCCTAATATGATGGTACTGCTGTTTAAAACGGAACTGTTCTCTTCAAATAAATTTTCTATTTCTACTTGAAATTTACCCAGTGGATAACGCGGACTTTTATATAAGACTAGCAACCCTATAGACTTATACTTTAAAACTGCATACTCAAATGCCTCGGGACCACTACTGTTACGACCGCTGGAGCAAAGACTAACATTCTCGAATAGTTCGTTCCTAACGAAAATGAGAACGCCTCTTTTTGGTCGCGCCCTACAGTTTGTATCTGGACAATCTAGACGCACAGCAATTCTAAAGCCTGGTACTTCATATGTCTCGTTGGAAAAGGTGGAACCCTCAACAAAACACAACATAGAAGCCTGAAGCATAAGCTTATCGGACTGGACATCCCTAATATGACAATGCAGGCTTTGGGTGTTATGAAAAATTATTTCTAAGTGAGAGCTGTTGATTAAATAATCGAAGTGGGTGCTAAGCAAGTTAATTGAGCGTAATTTTTCAAGTTCGTCGTGAACTTTGGTTGTACCTTGGAGGGGTTGGGGCGGATTGAATTGTCCTACTATAAAAAGCCCAGCTGCACTAGTTGCCCTACTACAAGCAACGTAGATTGCTGCTCGCTCCATACGTGTACAGGTGTGGACCACCACCTGGCTGTATGTTGCGCCCTGACTCTTGTGTATAGTTATACCTTCTGCAGGAACAACTGGAAATTGCCTACGGTCTATAGTGACATTTTCATTCTTCTTAAACTGAAAGTTTTTTACAACTTTCGAAACTGGGGTCCACGATGGATCGACAAGATTCCTACATTTTGAGCGGGCTACTGCTCCTACTCTTTCTTCCCTAAAATCGATCCATAATTTTATCGGATGACTGTTTGTGTCTAAGTCTATCTGTTTCAGTATACCTGTCGCTCCATTGACTAATCTATCAGCTGTGTCTATATTAACAGTCATCAAATACTTTGCTGTCGTCTTCAAAATAAGGGAATAACACAAACCATGCGTTAATGAAAGTTTAAAGCCTTTAACAGAATCTAAAATTCGAGTCCTATTCGCTTCACCTAAACTGCTAGCCTTAACTGCATCCTCTGCTGTTGAAATGAACTGATCTGTCGGTAATGAGTTT
Source organism: Lordiphosa clarofinis (assembly GCA_018904275.1). Lineage (NCBI taxonomy): Eukaryota > Metazoa > Arthropoda > Insecta > Diptera > Drosophilidae > Lordiphosa > Lordiphosa clarofinis. The sequence goes on from JAEIGQ010000097.1 coordinate 4,270, forward strand.
AGCTTTAACGCATTAAAAGCATCTGCCCCGTCATTTGTGGTGAAAAGATGAATGGCATCATCAGGAACATCTCTCTCTCCTACAATACGGGACCTAATTAGAGCAATATCTTGTTCTGTCATTTGGCCGGATGCCATATTATTTAAAGCTATTGCAAACGACTGATCCTCCCTCTGACGCATGATTTCGGTCAGCTCAAAAATCTAAAATGTTCCCAAAGTGACGCATATAAAGCGCTGTAGGGATCTGTGGAGTTCGATTCGAAAACCCAATTATCGCCTACAGGTCGCAGTTGTCTTAGGTCGCCGAACACGATAACAGACATCCCCCAAATGGTCTTGGACTTTTAAAAATCTGTTTTAGTCTAGAGTCTAAGCGAGCAAACATTTTAGCACCTACCATGGAAATCTCGTCAATAATAATGAGCTTGAGATCGATTAATCTCGAATGTAATGTATTTACTAGGTCAGAATTTAAGGCCCTTATTGCCCCTGATTGATTGATCGGAAGACTAAATAAGGAATGAAGAGTGCAGCCACCTATTCCAAAGGCTGCTTTTCCAGTTGGTGCGGACAAGAGAACTTTAGTTGTTGTGGGATTGGAACCTGGTTTGCTATTATAATGAATTGTAAGAGCTTGAAAAATAACTGATATAAGTCGACTCTTGCCAACCCCTGCACCACCACCTACAAATTCATAAAAAGGACAATCGGACTTAATGTTATGTAATATATGGCTTAGGTATGTTTTCTGTCTTAAATTAAGGGACCTTATCATATCTGCTAAGCATTCAGATGAAATTATGGCTGGAAGTTGAATTAACCTGACATTATTTTCGGACGTGTCGGTGCTTTCTTCAATAGGATCTAAATTTAAAATATTTAACTGAGAACTAATTTCTGGAACAGCTAATACTCTATGTCTGTCATCTACTGCTACCTGATTGTCTTCATTTTCGTTTTCCTCCTGATTTTCATTTTCTGCATTCACCCTGCTTAGGGCATCCTGCAGTTCCTCGTCATCCAAAACGTTATAGCTCCTACGGTTTCTATCTATAAACTCCTGATTCAAAGAACAAAACTCTTCGCAATTTCTTTCTATTAGTTCTACCTGCTCATCTCTCCACGGATAATATAGCATTACTATTTCCCTAAAATAGTTTTCCCTATCTCTGTTTACGTTAAACCTGGCATATCGAATTATCCGTGGACTACACCTTTTTCTAACAAACCCACTACCATTGCGAAGAGGATAAACTCTAACTTCAGTGTCATCGAATTCTTCATTTTCAATGTCATTATCCTGTGAAGTTTGGCGAGTCCTACCTTGACTTTTGCTGTAAGTATACAATGCTGCAAATTCAGCTAAACACAAACTACTAAGATCATCATGACGCTGTACATAATGGTCTAATAAACCTGCTTCAAATATATCTGTTGAGTTTTCTGGTAATTCCCTAAGCTTCTGTTTGGACTTGAGCATTCTAACCCGATGCTCCGGCAAAGCAGTGTTTATATAAACCTCTGCATTGCTACTACCGGACAAAGCCATACCCAGACAACAATATACTGCCTCCTGTGCCGATATCTCTGAACCTGCGATAAATTTGTACCCTATATGCTGTAGCTTCTGCTTAATCGTGAAATTCCCCCTATTAATTTCCTCAACAGCTTCACGCAAAAGTTTTGAAATCCCTCTCTGCGACTTGTTAATATAATTTACAACATAGCTGCAGCATGCATACGGGTCTATTATAAATTGAATATCTATATTGGCTCTTTGCATTGAGAGAATGTGCGTGTTATAGCCGTTAACCTTAATGGCATTGAAAAGTCTTTTAAAAGACTTTGGGCTTCCTCAAACTAGACCTAATTGCTAATATATAATCTTCATAGGTAAGACTGATTTGATTATGGGACAAAAAATTGGCAAAATCATTAAGGAAATCAACAGCTGCACTATCTAACGGAGCGTTCAGGAAATCATTTATTCTTTGAAAGTTATTCTGATGCAACGAAATATTTGGGAAATCATCAGGAAGTGGAACTAATATTTCAGTGGAAGGCATAGGAGGATAAGGAATACCAAAGCGACAAATCTGACTTTCCCTAACTCTACGCTGGCACGACGATGTATGATTGTGCGTTTGGTATTTTATGAACGGACTAAGCTCTGTATTTGTTACATCAGTAGTTACAAATTGGTCAATAAATTCTGTAGCGGACTGAAATGAGGCAGCATTGCTAGCATCTATTTGTGGGGCATTATTTAGCCAAAACATACCATGAATGTGTGGTGAACCTCTATGCTGAAACTCTACTCGCCAATAATATTTCACAACATAATTACTGCCAAAAATGCCTCCATCCTTCTTCATCAACTTTAGAAGTTGCCTATACCGAAAATCGAAATATCTAGCACAAGTCACTGGATCTGATCTAATCAAACGGGCTTTTTGCTCAAAACTAAGTCCTAATGCTTCTGCCTCACTAATCTCCTGTTTGTCTACAGTTCTGGAAAGAATTACTAATAGTTCTTCCCAATGGGTCTCAGCAGCTGACAATGTAATAAAAAAATGTGGGAAGGCCGAATTGGCGTATCATGGCCATAACTTTTTCTTCTCTGCTTCCCAATGGGCAGGAGACGAGCGAATACCCTTCAAAACCCTAAAACCCTCGTCATGTCTAATTAAACTCTACTTGTTCCTCATTAAGGGCTGTTCTAGCTGTAATGCCTTGAGTGGCGCTGTGCTTTCGTAAGCAAATTGATGTGTTGTTTCTAATGTTAAGCATTTCTAGTTTCCTGTAGTTAAAAAACAACTTATCGATTCTACACCCTCTTCTATCGAAATTTCTAAGCTCTGATCTAACTATTTTGGTGTAGCTCTCCGTACACTTTCTCTTCATCCCGGCATAAATTTTGGGAAAAGATAATTCCTCTGAATCACAATCTGTGATCATATCCAGAGGCCGCTGTCCTTCCCCAGGAGCTATAGCTACTCTAGGAACATCTACATTTTCTGCTGGAATATTAACTATCAAAGTTTCCTGTCCTCCGGGATTAAGCACTTCCTCTTCCGGCTGATTATCCTGCTCTGAGTTAGGATCTGCATACCTATCAGTTAACTCTCTAACTAACTCTGTATCTTCTGCCGACGCAACAAAAGGGACGACTTCAGATGTAAATGAAGTCATCCATTCCTCATTTACCCTAATCTCATGTTTCCTATATAGTTCAGTACTAACTAAATACCTAATTGCGTCAACGACATGAGCTGGCTTAATGGTCTCAACCATAAAATCCTGTCTATATTCTAACCTACGCTTGAGATGGATTTGTACTGTCTCAGTATTATTAAAGGCCCTTGAAAGGGAAGTTACGACATTCGCAACTGGAATTGGGACGTTTACTACGGCTCCTTTAATGCTATTTTGCCGTTCATATCCTAATGACTTAACTATCATAAACGGAAGCCGCGGAGAAACTAATCTTTCCTCTAAAGGTTCCAAAATTTGGAGACAATCTGGGAGTGCTGGGAAATCTAAGCCATTAGTAATGGAATTGGTGGGTTTCCTCCCTAACTTAATTGTGCGGCTACAAGACTTGCAGAAAGAAAATTTTCCACTCTATCGGCGGGAAACTGCTCTGACAGAGAAAAGAATATCTACACTAAACTCATTTCTGCTCTCTATATATTCTCTACTAATTTTATCTATTTGGTGAGGAAACCACAAGCCTTTACAGCAAATGCAAACTCTATCTGGACCCTGCTTCACATTTCTATTATAGTTAGCTATTAGCGATTCTAAATTTTGCTCTCCTAACTGCCTATCTGCTCCAACAGTATTTGCTCGGTCCTGCTCATTACGTGTAGCATTTCGTCGGTTTTCTGCAGTTCTATTCTCGAAAACACTCCTATACTGACTAACTCGTTGACTTAGGCTCCTTGAAGCGTTAACTATTGCCTGACGTGCCCGTATCCTCGCACTTCTCCTATTTAGTGTATTGCGCGCTTGCTCAATTATCCTACGAACTGGATTAGCCCTAACTTGCGATCTTCTCAAAGTATCTCTATCCTGCTCAGCCTGCCTAACTGCTGAATTGTTCCTAGCTCTAGCTCTTTGAAAAGTATTGCTCCTTTGCTCACGCTGTCTAACCCGAGCCTGCTGCCTAGCTTGTGATCTTCGCAGAGTATCCCTCTCCTGTTCTTCCTGTCTTACTTCAGAATTCTCCCTAGCTCTTGCTCTTTGGAACGTATTGCTCCTCTGCTCTCGCTGTCTAACCTGGGAAGGGAAGGAAAATAAGAGGAAAATGGACAAATATTTTGTTAAATACTATTAAGTAAAATTAAAAAAAATATTTTGTGAAATTTAGTATAAAAACCTGCTTAGGACCTCCTTTGAAAATACTGTAGACCGCGGATCTCGAAATTATAAAATCGCGAAATCCGTTACTTTTGACGCTTGAAAAAAAATAAAACTCACTGTTCCTATTTGATCAAATTGTTCAAAGACTACTCACAAACACACCTAAAATGTATTTTTAATACTTAAAAAAAAACTCGAATATATGTTTGAACCGGCACACCGCTAAAATGTATACAAATTTTAAATAGTTTTGCGCAATGAAAATTGCGTTTTAAAATAAATATCTTTTAATCGAACTAATATTCACAACCGCTTGCTGTAAACGCTCGAAACGAAGTAATTCAAAGACGTTAGAGTGAGAGTGTCAGGTGCTGCTGCAGTGGCACGCGCTAAAAAATAGTCAGGTGCACGGGATTTCCGAGGACCCAGAATATTACCTGATAACCATGAATGGGCTGCGGGTCAAAGTGGGTAAGCGTTCACCCTTGTACAAAATTGCGAAATCAATGGTAGAAGGGATTTCCGAGAGCCAAAAAAAAATGACCTGCTTACCATCGGTCAAAAAAGGTAAGAGTTTACCCCTTTTAAAAAATGGTCATTTCAAAACGGCGGATCGCGAGTTTTTTGCCCTCATATAAAGGGAAACTCCCTTTCATGCGACAACATTGCTTAAAAGGTTAACAGGACAGGATACTAGCGGTTACCGTTGCATAGTGGAGGTATATATCATTGTTAGAAAATAGGTCATTGTAAAAACCTCCGATGTCAAGTTTTCTACTCGGTACTCGGTTGTTATACGCTCTCTAAGTTTCTCTCTTTCTCTCTCTCTCTATCTAAAATTGTCTTTGTGCAATGAAAGCCGCTGGCGTGGGTGGGTGGATGACGGGAGGGGGGTTACTTCTTTATTGCTCATAACTTGAGAACCGCTCATCCGATCTTTATCATTTCTTCGGCAAATCGACAAATAATTTTAATTACTAACTATCTCTAGAAGGAACAAATCGTCTATCTTCAAAACTGTGGGAGATATAACGTTTTTTCCGAATTGCGGGGGCGGGAGGGGGCGTGGCAAAAATTGAAAATAAACTTGATCTGCCTGCAAGTATAAGAATTATTTGTTCCATACATGTCAAACCTCTATCTCTTACCATCTCCGAGATCTGTTTGTTCATACGGACGGACGGACAGACGGACAGACGGACGGACAGACGGACAGACGGACAGACGGACATGGCTATATCGACTCGGCTGTTGATGCTGATCAAGAATATATATACTTTATATAGTCGGAAATGATTCCTTCTCCCTGTTACATACTTTTGCACAAACTTAATATACTCTATGTACCTTCGGTACAGAGTATAAAAAGATTTTAAAATTTCGTGAATACTGCATTTACGATGATTGTTGACTTTATTTCACTCACGAAAAACGCACGAAGCACGAATGCTTACGCACGAAGCACAGTGTTTGCTCACCTCTAATTCCTACTTATTAAGTAACTGTTTTCTTTGCTAAATTGATGAAAACGCCAGAGGGATGCTTTCCATCGACACAAAGGTCGGAGAGCCGCCAGATCATAGGCAAATTTATTAGAGTAGGCCACCAATTGGTCTGATTCCTGCTAGTGGCAAGGCGTATGCCTCTCATTCCAGGCGCCACATATGTAGATGACTCTAGTTTCTTGAGGACAGTGGATCATGCCGTACCGCATAACGGGATCGCCCAGATCCACCGCTACGAGGCTTAAGAAGTCAATGGAGCTTCAATGCCATTAGCTGCAACTGTAGCTACTGCCCGAGTCACATGGACTTTCCTGGTCAAACGGCGATTCAGACACGGCAAAGTATTAAACGGCGTTATCCGTATATGGAACTCTATCCTAGGAGTCGCACCCAAGATACTTGTCCGGTTCCCGTAGTAATCGTGTCGACTCTTTGAACGATTAACGGCTATGTTCCACCGGTTCGCCCATCATCCAAAGATAAGGTAACGATCCGGCCCCTAAGTTGACAAAATCCTTAATGTAAATGCGAATGTAGTTAGGCAATCTTGTTTTTGTCGATGAAAGACCTCATTTGATCGGCGACCAACCAAGAAGTCATACTAATTTGGGGATAACAGCAAAGTTATGCAGATAACAACATGATGCAGTGATGTTGTAATGCCATTGGTTTATCATCCCCAAGTATAAAGTATGTAGCATATACTCCGAGCAGCATACTTCATTCAGAAAATATAATTTACATTTTTATTTATTTAATTTATTCAGCTGATTGATCAAAGTGACTTTCCCCCCTTAAGGTGCAAGGTCACACTGTTTTAGTTACGTTCCACTTACGGTCACACTTGACAATTTGTTGTAAATTATTATCAAGGATGGTTTTTTAATCTTTATCTTTAAATCAAAATTTAAATATTTTAGTTTGTGCTGTCTAAAACTTTTTACAATCCTTACTCCCTCACATAAAATATACAAATGCTTTAGAGGAATGTAAAGAGCGAAATGCCACATTTTGGTCGGAAAAAGTGCAATGGTTCAAATATTTATCCAAATTCGGATTCCACAAATGATTCCTGAAACACATACCGCATACATAAAATTTTCCTACGAACGTTGTCAATGAAGTTAAATTTGTGGAGGTAAAATATGTAAAAAGAAAGCGCCGCAGGCAGGCGGGATTGGAAAAGAGTTTAAAAGTATATTCACAACAATAAACTTTGAACCTGGAGCTGGTAATGCATTTAAATATTATAGGTAAGGTATAAAAAGCATAAATTACACATAGAGAAGGCCGATTGTAGGCTAGATTGTAATTACCCCATTCCCCACCTGGGAGATCTTTTCACCTCTTAAAATATCATTCTCATAGTATAATCTCTTTATCCACTGTGCTTAGTAGTTTTGTTTCTGTTTTGTCTTTGGCATAATTAATGCCCGTTTTTTTGGCCACAAAGCCCAAGCTTGCTTGTCTGCAAGATGTTTTAAATTAATTTGCATTGGACCGGGGGATGCGGGCGTTGCGGCGCTTCGTGTTCAGCTGATGCTCACCTTCAATGTGAGTTTGTTGCTTCAGTCTTTTGTTTTTGTGCGGAACGTCGCTCCAATTCCTATTTCCCAAGCAAAAACATAATTTTCGTAATAATTTCCCATTTCCTTTTCATAATAAGAAATTATTTGGCCTTAAGGCCAACGGTAGCAGCCGAATCTTATTGTCTTTGCCGGAGTTCCGTTGCCCTTAAAACACAAACAAAACAAAAAGGTTTACGCTGTAATTAAGCATAAAAAACACAACAACAACAGCAACAGCTACAAAAATAAGCAATAAAGAAAGAAGAAAAAACTCAGGCACAAATTGAAACGTCTTCCTCAACTTTTACTTTGGCTGCGGTCATTGTAGAAAGTGGTTCTAGCCAGTTCCTGGGCCTGTTCCAACATTATACATGCACACTTGGAGCACATGGATCACTTCAAGTGTCATACGCCGCGAAAGTCAATTGCCTGCAACCCCCTCTTCCTCTCCCCCCAGCGGTTTGATATGCCTCTCGGTTTCAGTTTCAAGAATCCCATACATCATTGTCATCTTCAGTGTGTGAGAGTTTTCGGTTTCGTTGGGGATACCATTAAAGGTTTTTTTGTTGGTGCTTGGAGGCCTGGGGGCGTACCTAGAGCCATTACTAATTATATAGTTTCTATTTTGGAGCTTTCCAAACGGAAATTTATAGTAGGCTGCCCTTTTCAAGAAGTGGGCTATGTCAATAATGGTAACATGTTGAAAGACCAGATCAAATTCAAATTGAGAAGCGAAGCGAGTGATTCGGCCACAATGAGTTCTCAGATTGGGGAAATTTGAAATGGAGATTTGGCCGCTCCGCTCCCCCGCCTGTTACTCAACTTGCAAATGGCCAAAAATATTTCACGGCACATTAATTTTTTTGGCTAATGCAAGATTTTTGCAATCTCCTCGAGCCAAACAATCCATCCATCACACATATTACATATGCAACTAACCTGATGGGGGCAGACCACTCCCCGTGAAACCAAACAAAAAATAGCTTCCAGGTTGAGGAAGCAAAAAATCATACATGTGCCTTGGGTTTGGCCACCCAATGTCAGTTGATTATTTGTTTGCTTCCGACTGACTTTGAAATGCCCCAAGGAAATTCTTCTTAATTGTATGTGTGTTTTCCATGCATACGGAGTGTGGAAATTACTGAAGCGTCTACTGAAAATTTGTATATCTTCTACAACTTCTGTGTGTGTGCGTGTGTGAGCGGTGCGTGCTTAGGTGACCCAATTGTGCATGGAGGGCAAACAAATTACCCAAAAAAATGTAACAGAAAACGCACAGATAAGAAAGCGAAACCGTTATAGTTTCAAACGAAGCTTGATGAAGTCGTTAGCTGAGAAATGTCTTAGAAAATGGTCTGCAAGGGAACAAAAGTGGCTTAAGCTGTCTGCAAGATGGTTTTTGGAATGGTTCAATTAACTTCTGGTATTCCGCAAAGCAATACACTTGGGTTTGTGCCAGATCATTACACACATGCACCCACATAAGCGAACTGGCTAGATCAAATTTACAATTATGCAGTGGCATTATGAGTTGAGCTCAGCTTATTTTTTATTTAATTAATTACACTGGGCTGTTGCCCAGGTCCAATGTATTGAAAGACTGATGGTGATTCTAGATAAATGTTGTGTGCTAACACGAATCTGTATTTGAAATCAATCCCAAACGGAACTGACAACAACGTAATCGCACACCACCATCCCCATTAGTTCGCTCTCGCTTTACAATTTATGGACATGTAATCTCGAAAGAGATTAAAGTAAGCACATTTGGAATGATCCAAGTAAGAAAAGCATGGGCCCATCCTTAGAAGATTTGATTGTTAAGTCGAAATTTGCCAGCTCATGCCGGGCTTACTCTAAGATAAATCAGGTTAAAAGTATCTCGACTTTTTCTCTGAGTACTATTTTAAACGAAGATCCACCATTTTGACTGAATATAGTCGTATGGCAATTTTTTTTTTTAAATGTTCTGTTCCTCAGGGCGCAAAAAATTCGGGAAAACTTCTAGTTACCGTAATAAAAAACCAGACTTCGATATTTTAAGGTTTAATACTGGCGCCGTGGGTTCAAAGTTGCTAAATTAAATTTCAGTTTCCCCTCTCTAATTTTACTTTTTGTAGGAGTAACCTTTGAGATGCAAAACATTTTTTGAATTACAAAAATATATTTAAAAATAATTTATTCAAAGCAAAATGCTGGATATAGAGGATTCGAGCATTTATTTGATTGGCGCGTTGCGGGAAGTGCTGAGTCGCAAGCTACCATCTATAAAAGCGGTTCTTCTGCATAATATAAGAGGATTCAAGTACACATTAAGGGACATCCTAAGCCGCACTGTCCTTCAAATTGATGGTGTATTGAAATCACTTGGGCTTACCATGAAACTGGGAAGAGCTTAAGGAAACTTTATGATCAATATGTGTTCCTCAGAAAGAGTGCTAGTAGCGATAAAGAGTTGTACTGCAACAGAGAAAGGAGTTTAATGGACCATTTAGAAGAAATTTATGATGCTGCTTTAAAAAGTTCTACTGAACTAAGTCCTGATGCTGCTTTTAAAAGACAGAGGTCCGATGACGAGGAATCCCTATCTGGTGGAAGCAGTCGACATCCATATCAAATGGATTTTGAAGAAGAGGAAAATAAATAAATAGCAAGAAAATATTCTTATGAATTAAATTGAATAACTACTTTTAATTGCATTTTGCATTTTAGCTTTAAGCCCTTACGAACATTAGAGTTTCTTTCTAGCAGCGAAATAATTTAAAACTGAATATCTGTGTTTCATTTGTTATCTTTGTTGCAGGCCATTTTGTAAATTGTTAAGATGCATATGGTGAAGCAACACAGTGAGGACAGGAATCTGCATTTTCTAAAATGATCTTTTAAAAATTTGCTTCAGTGAGGAAGCCATTTTAGTTTTGGTTTGGTGTTCGGCTCATATGCATATCAATGATTAGTACAAAACCTTTAAAGCACAGCGCCTTAATTTGCTCAACACTTTATTTCATTCTTGGACAATGGTAAAATTATGAAGAATTCCACGCAAACAAAGCTTGTGGAACATAGAATGTTTGGGTAAAAAATGCTCACGCCCAAGGACCACTTCATCTCACGGTATACCGATCCTACAGTTTTAATTCAGGCACAGCATTAATTGTTTCTGGCACATCAACCGTTTTTAAGTTGAACCAAAACGTTTGACATCTCAGGTTGCTTTAATGAAAACGTAAAATGAAAAAGGGGAAATCAAAATTTAATGTACTAACTTTAAACCCACGGCGCCAGCACTAAACCTAAAAATTTCCAAGTTTGGTTTTTCATTACGTTAACTAGAAAATATTACGAATTTTTTGCGCATTGAGGAACAGAACATTTCCAAAAAAATTTTTTTCATATAAGGGACGTTCAGTCTAGTGAGCAAAGTTTGCAAACTAAATTATACCAAAACCAAATTTAATTAATCATTGCATTTCCCGTAAAAATCTGTATAGCACGAGGAAAGTGGTTATAAAAATTTTGATACACTTGAAAAAGCTTGTCTCAACGGTTAGCGACTTCGACCAAACTTGGCAGATCAGCCTAAAAGCACTTAATATTACCCATGACCATGTTTGTGAGCGGTAATATTAAGAACAAAACATTTTTTCCCACTAAAACCCATGTTCCGACCGATCATTTGTATGGCAGCTACCAGAAGTAGTCATCCAATACGGTCGGTTCTGACATATTAGCAGCGAGCAGACAAAAGAATACTCTATGCCAAATTTCAGCTCGATAGCTTCAAAACTTAAGGACTAGTTCGCGTAGAAACATACAGACGGACGGACAAAGCTTAATCGACTCAACTCGTCATGCTGACCACAATATATATCGACCCCTGTGCGCGAAAACATCGTATGTGCCATTTTTTACGAAATTGACATTTTGATGCAAATTCGTTCTAAATCCACTAACTTATCATCTGGTAAAATTATATAGTGATAACCATTACGGTTACGGAGATACAACAAAATCAATTTAATCGTATGTGACAATAATGAGTTTATTTCTTGTGGGCGAAATTATCGTATGTGCCCCACAATACTGATGTTCAACAGTCTGGTTAAAAAATAGCTAAATTGGTAAATTTTCATAAAAATTGTTACGAGTTTAGTTAAATAAATTGATAAATGTTGCACATCTAAAGATTGGTAGCGACGTTGTCGGTATGCCTTAAGGGGTCGATATGCTTTAAGTGGTCGGAGATAATTCCTTCTATGCGTTGCAAACTTCTGGGCAGAATTATAATACACTTTTGAAGTGTATTAAAATTGATAAACAGGAGAAAAATAAAAACATAATGGGGCACAGAAACCTCTTCCAACCAAATTCAACCCAATTCCAATTCTTAGGTGCCACAGAAATTCCGTTTGGTTGGTTTCAAACCTCCGTGTTTTGTAAGGGAGATTTAGCAAAATTCACCACCCAAACAATTTTAAAAAAGCAAAATAAATTTTGGAAATGTAAACAACATTATTTTCTAGGATAGATTGCATCAAACGAATAAATTATTTAATTAGTTTAAACATTGAAATTAAAGTTTCAATAATTATTGGGAAAACAACCAAAGTCTTTCATGTTAATCAAAACCAACCACTACTGTGGCTCCTCCTATCGTTTGTCGCGAGTTTGTGTCGCCATCTGGTTGGCAGCCAGCGGATTAAGGGCTGGCAAGATATTCTTCATGTTTTTGCGCCAACAAATTTTTAAACTTTGCATTTTATTTATGGAGAATTTGACTTTAATTTAAATTATAATTTAAAAATGCATCATAAAACATATAACACAATCAAAAAATTTAATTTAAACAATCAATTTAACCCTTAATTACAAGAAAAAAAATTTTTGGCCGAGAAATTCAGCCCTGTTTTTAGAGATGGAACTTCAATTGGAACAGCTGGTGCTCTAACTACATTTTCTAATATGAAAATGAAATCTCTCGAAGTTCTGTGGCACCGACGGTTTTTTCGAGAGATTTACAAACCAACCGTCGGCAAAATCTCTAGAGATTTCTGTGACACCCTCGAATAAGTCAAATTGCTGTTATCGGGGGTATCCTGGAAATCAGCAGAGATTTTGGTCTCGGTTGGTTTTGCAGAACGCTCGAAAAATCCGTTAATTTTCTTATTTGAAAATCTAGTTAGAAGGTTTTTGTCCACGCTAATGATCCATCTCTATTAAATCTCTATCAAATCTCCTTTCTCGCAAAAAAATGTCTCATTTTTATACCCGTTACTCGTAGAGTAAAAAGATTATACTAAAGTCGTATGTAACAGGCAGAAGGAATCATTTCCGACCATATAAAGTGTATATATTCTTGATCAGCATCAACAGCCTAGTCGATATAGACATGTCCGTCTGTCCATCTGTCCGTCCGTCCGTCTGTCTGTATGTACACCTAGATCTCAGAGATGGTAAGAGATAGAGGCTTGACATATATTCTGCACGCAGATCAAGTTTGTTTCAAATTTGGCCACGCCCCCTCCCGGCCATGCAATTTGGAAAAAACGTTATATCTCCTACAGTTTTGAAGATAGACGATTCGTACTGTCTAGAGATAGTTAGTAATTAGCAAACTCAATCGATTTGCCGAAGAAGTGATAAAGATCGAATGAACGGTTCTCGAGTTATGAGCAAAAAAGCGAACCAAGCCCCCCGCAACCCCGCTCCCACCATAAAAAAATGTTGCATACCTTTTGGATGGTCACCCTAAGGAACGCAGGAACACTGTTAAACATGTTTTTTCATGAGTAACGGGTATATCGAAGTCAGTTAACTACGCTCTCTTTTAGTTATGAGTTAATTTGATGTTTAAATAAAATATGCTGATTGTGCTTATACAAAGCATTTTCAAATGATAATTCAAATTTTAGTTTACGTTTTGTTATTAAAACAAATAAAATATTTAACTCATTTTATGCAACCTATCCAGAAAAATAATGATAATTACATTTCCCAAACTAATTTTGCTTATCAAATTTTTTTGGGTGGTGAACTTAGCTAAATCTCCCAACAAAACAAGAGAGATTTGAAACCAACCGAATGCGATTTCTGTGACACCGAGGGTTGGTTTTAGGTTGGAGTTTGGTTAGAAGAGATTTTCGTGAAAGTTCCGTATATGTTTTGTGTGTGATGTTCTTTAAGTTTAAATTGGGTAGTGCTGCTTATGGACTTTACAGAATTTGATGGTGAGTCCAGTAGCGAGCAGTAAATACGAAGAACTGTTTCTCAGAACGAGGGAGTTTAATTTTAGGCCGTACTCATCTATTTTTTCTGGAGGATATGGCAAAACTTAGCTTCTCATACGATTCTCTGCGGGATATAAAATATGTGTTCAGTTCTATTTCTAATGAATATATAACGAGCTTTAGAATTAAAGGCAACTTTAAGTTTATTTATACTAGCTGCATCACAATGCCCATAAACCTCTACGGCGTAAAATAGTATTGGAGTCAGGTACATTCTAGCTACTGTCAATCGAATTTGAGTTGGTAGAAACTATTTGGATAAAGAGAGTTGTCGAGGTAATCCGTACAGACTTTCAAGTGCCATATTGATGTGGTCATTCCACGACAGTTGGTAGCATCATCAATATAACTTATTTGTATGCCATCAACACATAAGTTAGGCAGCTGCAACTCATCAAGAACGACTTTGTACGACTTTGTTTTTCATTTGATCGACTTGAAACTCGGTTTGTTAACATAGTTAGCGAAATATTTGGACAATAAGCCCCATTTTGAAAAATCCAAGCACTAGAAAAATGGAAAATTTAAAAAAATGGTGGGAAAATGTTTTGTGGGGGAGGGTTCAAGGGTAATCGTTATTTTGTAGTCGAACTTAATGAAGTTCCTTTGGTAAATCTTTTTAAAGAAATAAATATTAAAACCTGTGCTTTCTTTTAAAAATCCAATGGCAAAGTCAGATGTTTTTCATTGTGTATCACGCAGACGTGAAGCTTATCTAAAACCATATAATTGCCTTGATTTGGCTTCACTTTTGCTGCTGTCGACACATGTCGGCATCTCTTTAACGCTCGCACTCCGACTTTGACTCTGACTTCGACTCCGTTGGATGCATGCAAATGAGGTGGATGGCTGAACTAGGCAAGAATGGTGCGAGTATCAACTGGCGAATAAAAGCAAGTGCCATTGGGTTTTCACTTTCGCATCTCGTCATTGGCTGTCGCTTTTCATATTTACAGTTTACAGTTAATTTATGCCGGCAAACGAATTTTCACTCTCGCTATTTTTCCGCATTTTAGAGTCTGGGAAAGTCTCGAAGCGCATCCGCAAAAAAAAAAAAATATCTATCTATCCAGTCACCGTCTGGAGGCCCAAAACTTGTGGGTTAGATTAGAAAGTGGTTGCCATCCACACAGCCACCACTGCCACAGCGACAGCCGCAGATTCTTTGTGAAAAACTGTGCCGCAGCCGGAGTCGACGTCTCCTCGCGCAGACACACTCGCACACACACACACACACACTGGCACAGGCGGCTGCATTAATTGGCATTTTTGCATGCTGCACTGCATCGGGGAACCGGCTTGCCCAATGAAAGAGAAAATTGGCTCCCCCGAATCAAGTTCACTATCATTGGCCATTGCCGATGGCGCAGTTTTGTGCAAACTAATATTTTAAAATTGTTGATTATGATGACTTTTCATTTCGCTGAGATCTGGATCTGAATCTGCACATCAGCATCAGCCACAGCATCAGGAGCTGCAATTGCAGGCAAAGTGTTTTTTTAATTTGACGTTTGGCTACTGCCCCACGGCGCTGGGGCACAATGGCAATTAGATAGGCGAACTGTTCAACTGCAGTGGAGAAGAAGTGGCCAGGTGGAAGCTTCAGGGAAAGGTTGCCACCGAATAACAAAGGATTAAATTTTGACTTAAGTTGTTTTCCGTCAGATGCTGTGAGTCGGGTTTGCACCAAGCCAGCACCCGCATTCCGCTAACTTTCTACATTTATGAACTCCCAACCCTTTTTTTAAATTTTTTCGTTTTTGACGATTTTTGAAATTGTTTATAAATGTAACACAAATTTTTTTTGCAAAACCGCAAATCACGTTTCGGTGGGGGTATCGAGATCTAATTTCGGTTTTTTTGTTTATTGAAACAAAAAATTTGAATTTTCAGACTGTTCGATTTGAAAGAGAATGACCCATATAACAGAAACAAGCACACTGAAGTCAATCTATTTTCACTTTTCATTGACATTTCTTAATTCAGAATATAAGAAAAATTGTCAATTTTTTCATTTAATAAAGAATAACTGCTTAAAAACGAGAATTTGAAACTTTTAAATTTCGAAATGTCAAAAAATAATTTTTTTCAATATTAAATACAAAAAAACTCAAAAAATTTGTTTCTTAAAACTAATGATAAGGAAAGTTACATGCATCTTTTATATTAAATACATCATTTCTAATCTTGAAAATATTGATTTTTGGCGAAGTTATGTTCGAAAAACAAAACTATGATCACAACCCCCACTCTCCCCTACATATCGCATCAGCGATATCGATAGGCGCATGTGGCATCGATGACCAGAGACTTATCCAATGATGAGAAAATTATAATTTCAGCAGATGCCTGCAAAGATATAAATACGATAAGTTAATGTAATGTTAATGTTAATGCTGGATTGTTCTTTAGATATAACTTCTTTAATAACAAACCACCGGTTTCTGTCTAGAGCAGGTGGCTGCTCAATAAACAAAACCTGAAAAATACCCTTTTTTAATTTTTACCCCCTAATTTTTTAAATTGATTATAAAATTACGCATTTAATCTAATTACTTGGTTTCAAATCACTCAACTTTCATCTTATCTAGTAGCCTAGTATATTTGAGGCACTTCACATATAAATTCAAGCAGTTCTCTTCGAAATATCTAGAGATTTCTAGAACACACCCGATGGCCTAATTCCACTGACACATGTATGTACTTGCAAGGTTATTTAGACAAGGCCTTTCACATACACTTGAATCGCGAATTTTCCGGAGTTTATAAATAAGATTTATATCCAACGCCAGTTGCTTCCATACCTGTATGAACACCTGCTAGAGGCATATTCTTATGTATTCTACACATCCGGATCCGTATTCCGTAAAAGAACCGATTCAAATTTGGAACCGATACTGGAAATTTTTTGTACACCAGTACCTGAGAACCGATATTCTCGGAACCGAAAATACCGAAAGAACCTTAACATTGTACCAGTGCAGTTTTGGTTCTGAGCAGGGTTCGGAATTGCTCGCTCACAAGTAGCCCGCACTGACTCCTTTCGGCTCCTGCTCTGTGCAGCGAGCGGAATTCCGCGAGTAGAGTGCAGCAGAGTGCACGCTGCTCGTGTGCAGGCACCCACAGCACACGAGCAGGTGCACCGTGCTAGCGAGCAGCTGCTCGTGTGCAGGCATCAAGTGCACGGTGCAGGCAGCAAGTGCACCGCGAGCAGGCACCGAGTGCAGGCACTGAGTGCACCGCGAGCAGGCACCGTGAGCAGGTACCCGCTGCTCGCTGTTTAAGGCTTTGTTGTTTATATTTGCATATGCAACCTGTAGAGGGTGGAAAGTGGACCAAATTGGACTGTTTTTTTTATTACGGTAACCGCCCACACCGGATCCGGAAAATCCGCGGAATGACCCGTATACAATTTGGTCCACTTTCCACCCTCTTACAGCTTACGAAACATATCAAAATTATACCTGTGTTAAGGGCCAGCAAGCAGCCTTACATGGGATATTTACCATAAAGAACGATTTACCTATTTTTATCCAATTCACCCTTTGATAAACCAAAATACAATCTGTACCCGCAATAAGGCAAGTACGCAGACGCAAATGTTTTAAAGTCATAAATTCTCCTCAAATTGATTGCATATGCAAATATAAACAACAACAACAACGCCTTTACACAGCGAGCAGCGGTGCACTCAGTGCCTGCACTCGGTGCCTGCTCGCGGTGCACTTGCTGCCTGCACCGTGCACTTGATGCCTGCACACGAGCAGCTGCTCGCTAGCACGGTGCACCTGCTCGTGTGCTGTGGGTGCCTGCACACGAGCAGCGTGCACTCTGCTGCACGCTGTTGGTATCTGCTCGCGTGCAGTGTGCAGCAGTTGCACTCACGAGCAGCGTGCAAAGTGCAATTCCGAACCCTGGTTCTGAGCAACAACTAGACTGACTTTGTTCTCTACCAGGGCCACACATTCTATGTAAATTAATAACCGGATTTGATTTGCCAACTCTATTTCGTTCTCGAAATGTAATATTGAGTTTGGATGTAATTTTGATCTGGTAATGCTCCGATTCACCACTATAAAGCATTTTTTAAATGGTCAAATGATTCGGGGGCGCCACAGAAACCTCTTTCAACCAAATTCCAACCGAATTCCAATTCTTAGGTGCCACAGATATTTCGTTTGGTTGGTTTCAAACCTCCCGTGTTTTGTTAGTAGATTTGTCAAAACGCTTTTTCAGTGGCTCCCCCTGGACAATGGCAGCGCCATCTACTTGACAGTCAGCGGATTAAGGGCTGCAATTTAGACCTCATGTTTGGCGCCAAAAATTTTTTTAATTTTGCATTATATTTATGGAGAATATGAATTATAATTTAAAAATGCAACATAAAACATATTACACAATCAAAAAATTTGAGTGAAACATAAAATAACCCATAACTAAAAAAAGTGAAATTTTTTGGCGAGAAATTCAGCGATGGAACTTCAATTGGAGCATCTGCTGTTCTAACTAAATTATCTAATAGGAAAATGAAATCTCTCGAAGTTCTGTAGTTGAATTTTTTGTAGAATTTTTCAAGAGATTAACAAACCGATTGTCTAGAGATTTCTGTGGCACCCCCGATTGTGATAGTTTTAGGAGCTCTGAAAATCCTGACTAAAGATATAGTTTGAACCGACCATTTTTCAAGCAGAAGAGTCCCGGTGCGATTGAGCCGAAAGCCCAAACCTAACTTTCTACGGGTTCGGTTCAGGACCGGTTGAAAGTTGAATCAAGAATGAATTTGTATGACAGAAAACAAGACAATTCAATTAGATCAGTATTTTCCCCAAACAGTTAAATGGCATCAAACATCATAATTTTTTTCTGAGAAACGTTCTCAAAGTGAGAGTAAAACGTTTGTTTTTAGGAGTATAATAATTATGTCATCGGTTAAAAAAACCAATGACCGATCTTTCTTTATATTTTAAGAGTATGAAATAAAAACCTATGTACCGCTACGGAACCGAATACTGAGATTGTATTAGAACCAAAACAAACCCTTTTAAAGTCTGCTAAATGTCCACGATTGCAGATTTTACAGGACTTAAAACTGTAATTAATCCGAAAATAAGGATATTTGTAGATGATCCATTGCATGATTTTGGTATCCATTTGAACTGGATAGTTTTAATATCGTAAAAAGAATATTATTAATTTTTAATGCTAAATTGACGCTTGATTCTCATTCAATGTATCTGAAAATCGTCCAAAAGATAGTAAAAAATAATATTAAAATATGTATCCAAATGGACATTAATGTATCTTTTTCTGTGTATGATTCAATTCGAATATAATTTAATCAAATATGGCCGAAAAGCTAGCTAATTTTATAGACTTTGTTAATTAAATGTTAAGATAAGTCCCTTAATTTTGGAGCATTGCAGTCCCTGGCCGCAAAGTCTTTGCAACAGCTTTTTTTTAGGTTTTAATCTGCTTCATATGCCTGCTTCTACATATATGCAACAAAATTAATATGTTTTGACACTACAGTCAAGGGTCGCACGATCCACATTAATCAATATTAAAAGAAAGGTTAAAAGAATTCGACAAAGATCGAATATCTGTTTAGAAAAACGACGTCATCGCCGGCCTCCACTTGATATAAATACATTTTGCTTATGTTTTCTATTTTCTTTCGCAGCCGCAACTCCGGCGATCATGGCAAATTTCTCCACGCACTTTGCGCTGATTTTAATTTTAGTTTCGTGCCCAACAATTGTGCTGCTTGTTTTTACGGGCCCTTTTGAAAGTGTTTTACCATGAACTTAATTATAATAGCACTTCAGCTGGCAAATCGTGTTTTACAGACACACAAAAGCTCAGCAAACATTAACAAATCGTCCAAGCAAATGTTGAAATATTTCTGAAAACTTTTTTACGAACAAATTAATGCAATGATGTGCAACGGAGCGTGCAACATGGAAAATGTGTTTGCCTGGCTGAATTTTTGGCCCAAGCAGAACGTTGAACCAAAGGAAAAGATGAAAAATGAATTTGCAATGCGGTTGTTGTTTTAATTACACTCTGTCTGAAGTCGGCTGCGTCCATTGTATAAACCAAGCAATTAATTTTAGGCAAATGAAATAAAACGCAAATGTAAATGCGCTTTGCGGCCAATGTTGTGGCGGGGGAGTCTGCCACAGAGGTAGAGGTTGACCCAAATTTGGTAGTCGTTTGTGTTTTTCTCGCTGGCTTTTCCACAAATGCAATGAAGCAAATAATTTGAAAGTGTAATTTATGACGGCGACACGAAGCTGGACGCAAAAGTCAGTTTCCAGTTTCCCAGTTTTCGTGGGCGACGGCTAAGACGGTTAAGCTGGCACAACTTGGGATTTAGGAAGCCATTGTGGCATTTTCAAGTTGTTATAAGAACTAGGAGAAAAAAAATGCAAATATTTCGCGTATTATTTATTTACTTGGCCAATATCCTAGTTTCAGTTCAAAATACTTTTCAGACGATTTTCAATTCAGTACCGTCCCGACCCACTTACGACCATTTCTAATGAAAATACACATAACTGTGCTGTCCAAGGAGGACATATTCACTAGGCTGTTCATATCCATAGCAAAGTCCAATTCCACAGAAGAGCAACTCAGCGAGTCCCGCTTAAAATTCGAACTTCGTTCGAAAAATCAAATAGCGCGCGCCCCTTTACTTTAAGACAGACTATCATTATCGATAACGTCATATCGATATCTTTTCGCGCGAATTTGGGGTTGTCGCTCACGAATGCCACTGAGGGCGCCATGCAATTTCTTTCTTCCATCTCTAAGAACCTATGGACAGCTGGGAGAGCGAGAGAGAGAGAGCGTTGCGCACAGCAAATTGTTTTTTCTTTCTCTAACAGCTAGACTCTCTCTATCTCCCTTCTCCAGTCACGTTCGTGAGCTGCATAAGAAACGGGAAGATATTTCTGTGCTGTGGAATTTGTTAGAAAAAGAAAAAACAATAATAAAAACGTTTTGCTTTCATTCCAAACAAATGAACAGCAGCAGCATCTAAACCGAACTCAGCCGGCTTGATCAACTAAATTTAGTCAAAACCAAATCGAATTGAGACGCGTGTGAATTGTGCATTTTCGTGGTGAGCTGGGCGTGAGGGGTCGTATATCGTCTGGTTGCGTAAAAGGTAAATTGTGCTCGGATGTGCAAAAAATTATGAATAATTTTAACAAATCGATTGAGAAGTGAAATGGGGACATTAATTAATGCTAAATATGCTTCTAAAAGTGCATTTTACCCACAAAAGTGACGAATAAAAAAGTCGCCATTTTTTTTTTCTCATGTGTGTATACTATTGCCGTCTCGCTCGAGCAGTGGCGACGCGTGTTTTAATTTTAATTTAAAAAATTTAAATGATATGCTATATTATTATTATCTAATTAAGCATCATCATGGAAGACCTCACCAAGAACATCATCTTCACCACCAATGGCCAGCCGGCCACCATTCAATATCAAACCGCCGATGGAACCATACTCAAGCAACCCAAAATTGAGGGGCAGAAGGCGGACCAGCAGCCCACCTTTTACTACACCACAAATGTAAGCGACCGTGTGCTTGTGTGATATATGTAAGATTTCCATTATAATCAATTTGATGTCTCCCACCCACTAGGGCAATGCGGCCACTGTCAATCTGGCCCAGCTGACCACCACGGATGACAATAAAACGTGCTATATAGCCCAACCGGTGGGCGGGTATAATTATGCATTGGTCAATGGAATGCCACTGAATCAGGGTGCTGCACTGGGCATAGCCACGGTGGATGCCCAAGGACGTATACAGATTGTGAATCAAAATAAGCCAATTGCGGCGGTAAGTGAGAAGTGGGAGGAAGCAAGGCTTCAATATTGTTGGATAAACACACCTAGTTGAACTCCAGCCGTCTGAATATTTAGACCATTTGGATTAGGTCCTGATTCCTCTGAGCCACCTGTTCAGATCGATGTTTGTTTTCCTCGCTGAACGATGTTTGTTTCAGTTAATTGTCTGCTATTTTTGATGAGATTTTTGTCTTAGTCAACTCTATATCCTTTAACCAAAGGAAAGCTACAGGGTTTTAAGTTTCTATAAAGGGTAAAGGATCCGTCGCAAAGCCTTAGGTTTGGATCGCATGAACCGGTTTTAAATGCTTCAAACCGATGTTTTAGATTATTCTGGACTTTCAATGTCCATTATAAATGACGAAGCTATTTGTTGGTCATCGAAACTTGAAGCCCGACATTCACCTCCAATGTAAATAGCAACTTAACTTGTGTCGCTGTGCTTGTCGATGTCGTAATATTATAATGAAGAGCACGGATCACATATTTAACAATTATTTTGCGGATGGTTTAAGGTACTGTTTTAACCTGATGCTTTTCCAATCATGATAAATATCACTTTAAACCTCTGGGCAAATCCAAGGAGCAGAAGCATACATCTTAACTTTTTGAACCAGTTTAAGAGCGTGATTGGAAACTTAAGGGTGGGAGCTAAAAAAATAGTTTGTAATCAACTGTTGCCAAAAAGCAGATACCAAAGTCCCGGTGGACTCTGTTGATAACGAAGAGCTGACATATGCATATTTTTAACGGCATGTCCGGTTTGAGTTCTGATGGCAAACATCTTACTTATAATGGAAAACTATCTAAGTCCGCTAAAAACTATTTTGCATAAGAAAACCTATATGAAAGTACATATTTCAGATCAATAATTATCTTAGAAGGCCAAAAAAACACGTTTGATTTAAAAAGGGCTAGAAGATGATGATCTACCTTCTATTTACGATTGACCGACACCTCCTATTTACTCGTCTTTAATTGCCAACCATTAAATCTTCGTGATAGACTTACATAATTTTAACAATTTGTACATTTCCGGATTTTTGGACCGATCTTGATCTTGACCCGTTAAATTAGCTGTCCACGTTTTACAAAAAGTTTTAAAAATTTCGCTACTTTTGGACCGTAGGATCTAACCTACAATCTAAACTACAATCGCTATCTATCAAATCCTAATGGTTCTCAAAAATTATTAATTTGGAAATTTCGCCATTTTGTTGAGCTGTTCCATCTGATCATCAAATCTTCATAATAATCTTAGGTCGTACGAAAAAATGGAAAATTTTGTTCTAATCAATCTACGCCTCCTATTTATTAATTTCTGTTCTTTAGTAAATAGCAGAGATTAAAAACGGTTTGGGTTACGGTTACTGTATTGGCCGATCGTTTTTTTGCGGTTACGGTATATTATATGTTTATGGGATATCGGTAGCGGTACTGGATTAGGTCACGGTTATAAGCATAGCTCGCAAGTAACTCTCAACACACAAACAAAAACAATCACTGAGCAGAACACTTTTCTGTCCCGCTCTTGTGTTTTCTGTTTTGTCAGTTCGCTTGAGCAAATCGAACGAGTCTGTCCGCCTATAACAACAGAGAGAGACACTTTTAAGCGAGTGCTCAGGAAACAACTGTCTGCAAATGAGCAGAACACTTAGTATCAGAAAAAAGTCTTATTTGTTTTGTTTGGCGGTGGGCACGTGTATGCGCAATTTTCATATTTGTACCTACATATTATAATTTATATATTATATGTAATGAATATGATCTTGATTATTTATGTTATTAAGAATAACGCTCCATAACTTGTTGACTGAGAAACACGCACACAAGCGTCATGCACACATTTAAAGAAAACACTTCGTACGCTTGCTCCCGCCAAATTGATCAGTAAAGGACATGAGCAAAAGAGAAGCGAAAAAAGCGCTCTATGGCTAAACGATAACAGCTATTGAGCAAAACAGAATTGAATGTGTATTTTCGCTCTCTCCACTCGTTGTGTCTGTACCAAAACTGTTTTGTGCTGACGCGCTGAAGGTGTTGACAGTTTTCTGCAAGCTCTGGTTATTAGTATAAAATATCATTTTGACTAATCAAGAGACAAGCTAACTTCGGCTCAACCGAAGTTTATATACCATTGGAGCATGATATCTGCCTGCCAGTTTGTTATATGGCACCACAATTTTGACAAAATTTTGAAAACAAAAAAGTTTTTCTCGCTAGAACTACTTTTTCGACCGATCGTTTCTATGGCAGCTGTACGATACAGTCATCCGATCCGGCCGATTCCGACAAATATACTGCGCATTTGTACCAAAAGACTTCGTGCAAAGTTTGGTTAAGATAGGTTTTAAACTGACGGAGGTGATATAGAAACAGATGGACAGACGGACATGGCTATATCAACTCAGCTCGTCATGCTGATCAAGAATATGTATACTTTATGTGGTCGGAGATGCTTCCTTCTATGCGTTACAAACATCTGAACAATTTTAATATACCCTCTCCAAGGGTATAAATATCTGTAAATATTGTCCAATATTTGATTGTGCAGATTTCATAACAATTTAATACAGTTAATTTTTTGCTCGGCAGATAAAGACACATTTTATCTCGGATCAAAAAATATTGCACATAGGTTTGCATCATTCTCGAACAGACTTGGTTCTCTAAATTCTAACTCTTGAGACTGAAGTTTGATCTATGTTGAGTTGTTGTTTTTGATTTTAAATTAACATTGGAAAAACATACCAAAGACTAACAGTTCGCTCTGCATTCTTGTTGATGCAACTTATTCTTGTGTTTACGTCAGAATCGGCCATGCATAACTGAATGTCAGAGAGAGAAGTGCATATTTTTCTGTCCTCTCCATTTGGCTTATCCTGGTCTAGACCAAAGCCGGCCAGACATAGATACCAGGGGACCAAGTCACTTATATTTTTAGGCAAACGCGAGCCGAACTTATGGTAGTGTGAATCGTTAAAAACTGAATTGTTGGTAAAACGGCTGTAGTCTAGAGCGTTCTCTTGCTCACTAACACAAGAACATTTTTCTATCCTCTACATTAACCCTGCATTGATTTACGTTTATCGAAATTTGTTCTAGTAGGGGAAACCCGAAATAAACCGTTGTATTTGTTTCGGATTAGGTACTGATAACCGGTTCTGGTAATGAAGGTTATAGGGTTACGGTTATAAGAACACATTTTTTTCGGTTACGGTTCCGGTTACAAATTTTAAAGTGTTTTTAGCGGGTAAGGGATACGGTTTCGGTAACGGTTTTAATCTCTGGTAAATGAACAAATGCAAAATATTACAAGTTTCGATGTTTTTGGTCTACGTCTCTTATATACGCACGCGTCTTCAATTACTTTCTGTACAATCTTCGTGATTATCTTAGATTATTTTTTTTTAAATTCATGACCATTTGATCTACTCCTCCTTTTTACTTGCCATTTTACGCGTCTATATGATAATCTAAACTCAAATGTGAATTTTTGATATTTTGCCATATTTTGACCATTTGTTTTTTTTTAGCTCTTCTATTTACTCGTGTACTCTTGCCGCGTTTTAAATCTTTACAATAATCGTTTGTGCTATGAATAATGTAAAAAATTTCCAATATTTTTTGAAGCGATTTATTTGTTTATTTATTAAGTCGACAAAAAAAGGCTGTCAACACAATTACATAAACTTAAAATTAAATAACCAGAAATCTCTGACCCGGTGGGGGAAGATTTTTTTAGCCAGTCCGGCAAGGTATGCCCCTACTCACAGCCAGGACTGGTCAGAGACGTCCCCGAAGATAATTATAGAGAGAGAAGAGTGATCTGTTAAGAACAGGTGTTAGATTTTGGTGGTAAATCGTGATAGTTATAAAAATTGTGCCTTTGTTATTTCCGGGACACATTTTAACAGTGTTTTCTCTATTTATCCAACAGACCATCTCCCCGCTGCAAAATACCATCTCCAATATTAGTTTTAAATGTGATGTCTGTTCGGAAATGTTTCCTCATCTGGCCCTGCTCAATGCCCATAAGCGGATGCATACAGATGGCACGGATCCACAGCAACAACAACAGCAGCAACAACAACACAGCCAACAACAGACTACAGATGCCATCACTGTGGTCAATGCTCAGGGTTTAGTTCAAACTCAGAACATAATCACAGGAAATGGTCAAATGGGTCAAATACAAATTGTAGCCTCCGATGCCCTGGAGCCAGTGCAGCAGTCGGTGATGCAGCAACAGCAGCAGCAGCAACAACAACAACAGCAGCAGCAGCAACAGACCTCGCATGATGGCAAATCGAGTAAGTGCATCAATTGCGGCAGTGCCATTTTACAGCAATCGAAGCGCAAGGGACCCAAGCAAGTGAGGTGTGAGTCCTGCATGCAAGCAGAGCAGGCAGCCCAGCAGCAGCAACAGATATTTGTGGCCCAAGATGGTGAGTGAAGTACAATTCTAAGCCGGCCAGAAACTATATTAACCCAATTTCTTCTGCTCGTTTTTAGGACAAATGGCTCATCCCGTGCACATCATATCAACGACCCCTCAAGCACAGGCTCAACTCCAGCAAATTGTGGCCGCTCAAACGGGTGGCACAACGCCCAAGCGAGAACCCAACACTGGTTCCGGCGGCCATCATCCGGTGAAAAAACGCAACTCGCAGCAAATGACCAAATGTCAGAAGTGCAATGGCTCTGGTGTGGTTCTAGTGGGTCAACAGCATTCACATGCCTCGCATAGTGGGGCTAGTGGCTCTGTGAAACAGGCTGCCGTGACCGTTAAAACTGAGTGAGTAACTGCATCCCTCAACATTTGAAATTGGCTGGCATTTCTAAACTAACGCAACCAAGGTGTTCGTCCTGCAGGAATCCCACCAAACCGTTCAACTGCAACATTTGTGGTGGTCTCTTCTCACGCTACTCGAGTCTGTGGTCGCACAAGAAGTTGCACAGCGGCGAAAAGAATTACAAATGCAGCATCTGTGGATTGGCCTTTGCCAAGGCGGTTTATCTCAAAAATCATGCGCGCATCCATACGGGTGAAAAGCCTTACAAGTAAGTATCCAAAGCTAGACCAAATCCCGATTATGGACTAATAATTTGACATTGCTTTTTGCAGATGCCAGACCTGCGGTATGCAGTTCTCCCAATCGCCACATCTAAAGAATCACGAGCGTACGCACAGCGGCGAGCGTCCGTATGTCTGCGGAGTGTGCGACAAAGGCTTTGCTCGGCATGCCACCCTTTGGAATCATCGACGTATTCACACGGGCGAAAAGCCCTACAAGTGTGAGATATGCGGTTCGGCCTTCTCACAGGCAGCGCATCTCAAGAACCATGCCAAGGTTCACTCTGGCGAAAAGCCGTATAAATGTGAAATTTGCTCGGCAGCATTTGCCGATCGTTTTGCGCTAAAACGTCATCGGGGCATTCATCAGAAATATGGCCAAACAGCGCCCAGGCAGGCCAGTGGCGATGGCATGGTGGTGCACAAACAGGAGCTGCCCGATATGGATGACGATGCCCAGCAGGAGGTGATTATCGGCGGCTTATAGATAAGAGCAACGAATGCCAATGCCAAGGCGATGAGTAACAGCTCAGATGGCGGTCAGACGGCCGCAACGGCAGCGGCCGGGGAATATCAACCGGGAGCAGCATACGCCATGCAGCCATATCCAGGTTACTATTACCAACTGCCGCCGCCTCCGCCGGCGCCAGCAGCGTCGACAGCACCTGCATCCGGGCAGAGCGCAACCGCTTTCACTTCGACAGGTTACTGAGCTGGTGCCCATTAGCATCATCAACATCTCCCACAACCAACTAGGCATCGCATAGGATTTACTATTAAATGAATGTTTTTTTTTTGTCTATCGGCTCCACGAAAATGGGCGAAACCCAAAAACGCTTTTTACGTTAAACAAACGAATGAACCTAATTTATTTCATAGTCTGTAACATACACATACATAGTTTTATATACATCTACATATATATTGATAGATCGGCTTAAAGAAGGTAAATTTAAGTGTTATAGTCTATTTCCGTATACAAATTGTAGCTGTAATTAGACACGGACTTATAAGCGGGAAGGTCAGAGAAACGCATCTAAAAGCAAATACGTAAGCATCGGCGCAGGCAAATATGTCTATATTATG
Organism: Lordiphosa clarofinis; assembly: GCA_018904275.1. NCBI lineage: Eukaryota > Metazoa > Arthropoda > Insecta > Diptera > Drosophilidae > Lordiphosa > Lordiphosa clarofinis. The sequence goes on from JAEIGQ010000097.1 coordinate 32,025, forward strand.
TACGAATATCGGTATATATAGAGCAAACAATACTAGTTTTAAGCCAATAAAAGTTTAAATACAATTATGTACATTTAATTATAAGTATAACATAATAAAAAACCAACTTAAATCAAATAAAAATTTGAATAAATATTACAATTTTTACTAACCAAATAACAAATGATTTTCTTCTTGATTATTAAATGATAGCATGGTCAAATCTTAAAATTTGCGATTCATTTGTTCTATTAGTTGGAGCGATTACCATAAATAACTGAGCACCGCCATCAGAACTGCATATTCAAAACAAATAAGCAGGATTTCCTTTTAAAAAATTTGGATAAACATTGTGAAATATGAGAATTGTTCATTCTGCCCATCTGTTTAAACTATTGCAATTGCACGTGTGCACAGTGCTCGACATTAATATTTTGCCATCAACAGAATTTTTGGAATTCGAGAAAAACAACCTTCCTTTATGGATCAACCTACTAACTATACTCGGAATTGCTTGTTCTAAATAAGGTAGGTAAATTTGGTATACGAAGGGAACAAGTAAGAAAGTCAGGAAAAAAGGTGAAGTATTTTTTCAATAGATGGCGCCACTACTGTAACCCAGCAAGTAAGAGCTATGGCATTACACTTTCTTTTGGTCATAGCTTGTGTATAACTATACATTCGATTTTTATCATTCCTGCGGCAAATCAATAAATAATCTTGATTACTAAATCACTATAAAAGGTACGAACTATCTATCCAAAACACTGGGCGAAATAACGTTTTTTCCAAATTGACCTGCCTGCAAGTATAAAGCGAAGGCCCAATAAAAAATGATTTGCCCGAATTTTGATGAAAATTTGGCTAAATAACCATAAATGCAGATTTTAAAGGACTTAAATCTATAACTTTGTTTCCATACGCAAATAATTAGAATTTTTTATTAAGTTTTGAGCTCCAACCAATCAAAGCACCCTCTTCCTATGGTGTCGCCATCTGCTTAGCTTTGCCAGGTTACCTTTCACGACTTGCGCAAGGAATTTTTCAAATTTTGCTATGTATTTTATTGTAGGATTTGAACTAATAATATATAATAATGATTAATTATGATGGACTTACGATTTCCCTATGATTTTTTAAAAATGCATGTATATGTTCTTTATCCAATTAGTTCATAAACCGAAACCAGTTTTGCAATCAGTGAACATAAACTTATCATATTTTTAAATCAACAGGGCTGCACCTCACAAAGATGGTCATTTTGTTGGCCTGTGTAATCAGGCGTGTTCCGAGTTCCGAACGATTTCAAAAAGTAAAAACGAAACGAACGTTTTAAATTTTGTTCTCACCATCTCTATCATATTATTTAACAAAGCTCTTATTAACAGTTTAAGTCCATTTAATTTTATTTAAAACAGTATTAAATTATTATATTTGAATAAGTAGGTACACTCATCGAAATTTATTTAGGGCTACTTATGTTTTGTTCAGTAAAAAATGTTTAAAACATGTTCTAATATTTTTTTGACAAAAATTGTTAAAACGCGTATTAAAATATCCAATTGAAAACATGTATTGTAACCTTGCACATCGTGTTTATGCTGGCAGACGAAAGTTCAACTCGAATGAAGAGCTTTGAAAAGCCGTTACTAAAGAATGGACCATTGGTAAGGGGCATGCACCAACTTCTGTGCCGTATATGGGTTGATGAAAGCATGCCTGACGATTGGAATCTAAATGTTCTCTGTCCATTCTTTAAAAAAGGAGACCCTGCAGTTTGCGCCAACTACCGCGGGATTAGTCTCCTCCCCATCGCATATAAGGTTCTGTCCCGCATTATTTGTGAATGTCTAAAGCCGTTTATTGATACACTGATTAGACCTAATCAGTGTGGCATTAGACCTGGTAAATCCACCACAGACCAGATATTCACATTGCGCCAAATCCTGGAGAAGACCTATGAGAGAAAAATCGAAAATTACCATCTTTTTCAATCTGGATTCAAACTGGATTCAATCTGGATTCAAACTGGATTCAATCTGGATTCAATCTGGATTCAAACAGGATTCAATCTGGATTCAAACTGGATTCAATCTGTATTCAAACTGTATTCAAACTGGATTTAATCTGGATTCAATCTGGATTCAAACTGGATTTCAAACTGGATTCAAAGTGGATTCAATCTGGATTCAAACGGGATTCAAACTGGATTCAATTCGGATTCAAAATGGATTCAATCTGGATTCAAACTGGATTCAATCCGGATTCAGACTGGATTCAATCTGGATTCAAACTGGATTCAAACTGAATTCAATCTTGAATTAAACTGGATTCAATTCGGATTCAATCTGGATTCAATCTGGATTCAATCTGGATTCAATCTGGATTCAAACTGGATTCAAACTGGATTCAATCTGGATTTAATCTGGATTCAATATGGATTCAATCTGGATTCAAACTGGATTCAAACTGGATTCAATATGGATTCAAACTGGATTAAATTCGGATTCAAACTGAATTCAATCTGGATTCAAACTGGATTCAATTCGGATTCAATCTGGATTCAATCTGGATTCAAACTGGATTCAATCCGGATTCAAACTGGATTCAATGTGGATTTAATCTGGATTCAATCTGGATTCAATCTGCATTCAAACTGGATTCAAACTGGTTTCAATCTAGATTCAATCTGGATTCAAAATGGATTCAAACTGGATTCAAACTGGATTCAATTTGGATTCAATCTGGATTCAATCTGGATTCAAACTGGATTCAATCTAGATTCAATCTGGATTCAATCTGGATTCAATCTGGATTCAAACTGGATTCAATCTGGATTAAAACTGGATTCAAACTGGATTCTATCTGGATTCAATCTGGATTCAAAATGGATTTCAAACTGGATTCAAAGTGGATTTAATCTGGATTCAAACTGGATTCAAACTGGATTCAATTCGGATTCAAAATGGATTCAATATGGATTCAAACTGGATTCAATCCGGATTCAATCCGGATTCAGACTGGATTCAATCTGGATTCAAACTGTATTCAAACTGGATTCAATTCGGATTCAATCTGGATTCAATCTGGATTCAATATGGATTCAAACTGGATTCAAACTGAATTCAATCTGGATTCAAACTGGATTCAAACTGGATTCAAAATGGACTCAATCTGGATTCAATCTGGATTCAATCCGGATTCAAACTGGATTCAATATGGATTTAAACTGGAACAAACTGGATTCAAACTGGATTCAAACTGAATTCAATCTGGATTTAAACTGTATTCAATTCGGATTCAATCTGGATTCAATCAGGATTCAAACTGGATTCAATCTGGATTCAATCTGGATATAATCTGGATTCAATCTGGATTCAAACTGCATTCCAACTGGATTCAATCTGGATTCAAACTGGATTCAAACCGGATTCAATTTGGATTCAATCCGGATTCAATTTGGATTCAATCCGGACTCAATTTGGATTCAATTTGGATTCAATCTGGATTCAATCTGGATTCAATTTGGATTCAATCTGGATTCAATCTGGATTCAAACTGGATTCAATTTGGATTCAATTTGGATTCAATTTGGATTCAATTTGGATTCAATTTGGATTCAATCTGGATTCAATTTGGATTCAATTTGGATTTAATCTGGATTCAAACTGGATTCAATTTGGATTCAATTTGGATTCAATTTGGATTCAATCTGGATTCAAACTGGATTAAATTTGGATTCAGTCTGGATTCAAACTGGATTCAATTTGGATTCAATCCTGATTCAATTTGGATTCAATCTGGTTTCAAACTGGATTCATTTTGGATTCAATATGGATTCAATTTGGATTCAATTTGGATTCAATTTGGTTTCAATCTGGAATAAATCTGGATTCAAACTGGATTCAATTTGGATTCAACTTGGATTCAATTTGGATTCAATCTGGATTCAAACTGGATTCAATTTGGATTCAAACTGGATTCAATCTGGATACATACTGGATTCAATCTGGATTCAAACTGGATTCAATCTGGATTCAAACTAGATTCTATCTGGATTCAATCTGTATTCAATCAGGATTCAAACTGGATTCAATCCGGATTCAAATGGATTCAAACTGGATTCAAACTGGTTTCAATCCGGATTCAATCTGGATTCAAACTGGATTCAATCTGGATTCAAACTGAATTCAAATTGAATCCAGATTGAATCCAGTTTGAATCCAGATTGAATCCAGTTTGAATCCAGATTGAATCCAAATTGAATCCAAATTGAATCAAAATTGAATCCAAATTGAATCCAGTTTGAATCCAGATTGAATCCAAATTGGATCCAAATTGAATCCAGATTGAATCCGGATTGAATCCAGATTGAATCCAAATTGAATCCAAATTGAATCCAGATTGAAGCCAAATTGAATCCAAATTGAATCCAGTTTGAATCCAGATTGAATCCAAGTTGAATCCAAATTGAATCCAGATTGAATCCGGATTGAATCCAGATTGAATCCAAATTGAATCCAAATTGAATCCAAATTGAATCCAGATTGAATCCAAATTGAATCCAAATTGAATCCAAATTGAATCCAGTTTGAATCCAGATTGAATCCAAATTGAATCCAAATTGAATCCAGATTGAATCCAGTTTGAATCCAGATTGAATCCAGTTTGAATCCAGATTGAATCCAAATTGAATCCAAATTGAATCCAAATTGAATCCAGATTGAATCCAGATTGAATCCAGATTGAATCCAAATTGAATCCAAATTGAATCCAAATTGAATCCAGTTTGAATCCAGATTGAATCCAGATTGAATCCAAATTGAATCCAGATTGAATCCAAATTGAATCCAAATTGAATCCAAATTGAATCCAAATTGAATCCAGATTGAATCCAAATTGAATACAAATTGAATCCAAATTTAATCCAGTTTGAATCCAAATTGAATCCAGATTGAATCCAAATTGAATCCAAATTGAATCCAAATTGAATCCAAATTGAATCCAAATTGAATCCAAATTGAATCCAGATTGAATCCAAATTGAATCCAAATTGAATCCAGTGTGAATCCAGTGTGAATCCAGATTGAATCCAAATTGAATCCAGTTTTATTCCAGATTGAATCCAAATTGTATCCAAATTGAATCCAAATTGAATCCAGTTTGAATCCAAATTGAATCCAAATCCTAATTGAATCCAAATTAAATCCAAATTGAATCCAGTTTAAATCCAGATTGGATCCAAATTGAATCCAAATTGAATCCAAATTGAATCCAAATTGAATCCAGTTTGAATCCAAATTAAATCCAGATTGAATATAGTTTGAAACCAGATTGACTCCAAATTGAATCCAAATTGAATCCAGATTGAATCCAGTTTGATTCCAAATTGAATCCAGATTGAATCCAAATTAAATCCAGATTGAATCCAGTTAGAACCAGATTGACTCCAAATTGAATCCAGATTGAATCCAAATTGAATCCAAATTGAATCCAGTTTGAATCCAGATTGAATCCAAATTAAATCCAGATTGAATCCAGTTAGAACCAGATTGACTCCAAATTGAATCCAAATTGAATCCAGATTGAATCCAGTTTAAATCCAGATTGAATCCAAATTGAATCCAAATTGAATCAAGTTTGAATCCAGATTGAATCCAAATTGAATCCAGATTGAATCCAAATTGAATCCAAATTGAATCCAGTTTGAATCCAGATTGAATCCAAATTCAATCCAGATTGAATCCAGTTAGAACCAGATTGACTCCAAATTGAATCCAGTTTGAATCCAGATTGAATCCAAATTGAATCCAAATTGAATCCAAATTGAATCCAGTTTGAATCCAGATTGAATCCAAATTGAATCCAAATTGAATCCAGATTGAATCCAGTTTGAATCCAGATTGAATCCAGATTGAATCCAAATTGAATCCAAATTGAATCCAAATTGAATCCAAATTGAATCCAGTTTGAATCCAGATTGAATCCAAATTAAATCCAGATTGAATCCAGTTTGAAACCAGATTGACTCCAAATTGAATCCAAATTGAATCCAGATTGAATCCAGTTTGATTCCAAATTGAATCCAGATTGAATCCAAATTAAATCCAGATTGAATCCAGTTTGAAACCAGATTGACTCCAAATTGAATCCAAATTGAATCCAGATTGAATCCAGTTTGATTCCAAATTGAATCCAGATTGAATCCAAATTAAATCCAGATTGAATCCAGTTAGAACCAGATTGACTCCAAATTGAATCCAGATTGAATCCAAATTGAATCCAAATTGAATCCAGTTTGAATCCAGATTGAATCCAAATTAAATCCAGATTGAATCCAGTTAGAACCAGATTGACTCCAAATTGAATCCAAATTGAATCCAGATTGAATCCAGTTTGATTCCAAATTGAATCCAGATTGAATCCAGTTTAAATCCAGATTGAATCCAAATTGAATCCAAATTGAGTCCAAATTGAATCAAGTTTGAATCCAGATTGAATCCAAATTGAATCCAGATTGAATCCAAATTGAATCCAAATTGAATCCAGTTTGAATCCAGATTGAATCCAAATTAAATCCAGATTGAATCCAGTTAGAACCAGATTGACTCCAAATTGAATCCAGATTGAATCCAAATTGAATCCAAATTGAATCCAGTTTGAATCCAGATTGAATCCAAATTAAATCCAGATTGAATCCAGTTAGAACCAGATTGACTCCAAATTGAATCCAAATTGAATCCAGATTGAATCCAGTTTGATTCCAAATTGAATCCAGATTGAATCCAGTTTAAATCCAGATTGAATCCAAATTGAATCCAAATTGAATCCAAATTGAATCAAGTTTGAATCCAGATTGAATCCAAATTGAATCCAAATTGAATCCAGTTTGAATCCAGATTGAATCCAAATTAAATCCAGATTGAATCCAGTTAGAACCAGATTGACTCCAAATTGAATCCAGTTTGAATCCAGATTGAATCCAAATTGAATCCAAATTGAATCCAAATTGAATCCAGTTTGAATCCAGATTGAATCCAAATTGAATCCAAATTGAATCCAGATTGAATCCAGTTTGAATCCAGATTGAATCCAGATTGAATCCAAATTGAATCCAAATTGAATCCAAATTGAATCCAAATTGAATCCAGTTTGAATCCAGATTGAATCCAAATTAAATCCAGATTGAATCCAGTTTGAAACCAGATTGACTCCAAATTGAATCCAAATTGAATCCAGATTGAATCCAGTTTGATTCCAAATTGAATCCAGATTGAATCCAGTTAGAACCAGATTGACTCCAAATTGAATCCAAATTGAATCCAAATTGAATCCAAATTGAATCCAGTTTGAATCCAGATTGAATCCAAATTAAATCCAGATTGAATCCAGTTTGAAACCAGATTGACTCCAAATTGAATCCAAATTGAATCCAGATTGAATCCAGTTTGATTCCAAATTGAATCCAGATTGAATCCAGTTTAAATCCAGATTGAATCCAAATTAAATCCAAATTGAATCCACATTGAATCCAGTTGGATTCCAAATTGAATCCAGATTGAATCCAGTTTAAATCCAGATTGAATCCAAATTGAATCCAAATTGAATCCAAATTGAATCAAGTTTGAATCCAGATTGAATCCAAATTGAATCCAGATTGAATCCAAATTGAATCCAGATTGAATCCAAATTGAATACAAATTGAATCCAAATTGAATCCAGTTTGAATCCAAATTGAATCCAGATTGAATCCAAATTGAATCCAAATTGAATCCAAATTGAATCCAAATTGAATCCAAATTGAATCCAAATTGAATCCAGATTGAATCCAAATTGAATCCAAATTGAATCCAGTGTTAATCCAGATTGAATCCAAATTGAATCCAGTTTTATTCCAGATTGAATCCAAATTGTATCCAAATTGAATCCAAATTGAATCCAGTTTGAATCCAGATTGAATCCAAATTGAATCCAAATTGAATCCAGTTTGAATCCAGATTGAATCCTAATTGAATCCAAATTAAATCCAAGTTGAATCCAGTTTAAATCCAGATTGAATCCAAATTGAATCCAAATTGAATCCAAATTGAATCCAGTTTGAATCCAAATTAAATCCAGATTGAATCCAGTTTGAAACCAGATTGACTCCAAATTGAATCCAAATTGAATCCAGATTGAATCCAGTTTGATTCCAAATTGAATCCAGATTGAATCCAAATTAAATCCAGTTTGAAACCAGATTGACTCCAAATTGAATCCAAATTGAATCCAGATTGAATCCAGTTTGATTCCAAATTGAATCCAGATTGAATCCAAATTAAATCCAGATTGAATCCAGTTTGAAACCAGATTGACTCCAAATTGAATCCAAATTGAATCCAGATTGAATCCAGTTTGATTCCAAATTGAATCCAGATTGAATCCAAATTAAATCCAGATTGAATCCAGTTAGAACCAGATTGACTCCAAATTGAATCCAGATTGAATCCAAATTGAATCCAAATTGAATCCAGTTTGAATCCAGATTGAATCCAAATTAAATCCAGATTGAATCCAGTTAGAACCAGATTGACTCCAAATTGAATCCAAATTGAATCCAGATTGAATCCAGTTTGATTCCAAATTGAATCCAGATTGAATCCAGTTTAAATCCAGATTGAATCCAAATTGAATCCAAATTGAATCCAAATTGAATCAAGTTTGAATCCAGATTGAATCCAAATTGCATCCAAATTGAATCCAAATTGAATCCAGTTTAAATCCAGATTGAATCCAAATTGAATCCAGTTTGAATCCAGATTGAATCCAAATTGAATCCAGTTTGAATCCAGATTGAATCCAAATTGAATCCAAATTGAATCCAAATTGAATCCAGTTTGAATCCAGATTGAGTCCAAATTGAATCCAAATTGAATCCAGATTGAATCCAGTTTGAATCCAAATTGAATCCAAATTGATTCCAGTTTGAATCCAAATTGAATCCAAATTGAATCCAGTTTGAATCCAAATTGAATCCAGATTGAATCCAAATTGAATCCAGATTGAATCCAGTTTGAATCCAGTTTGAATCCAGATTGAATCCAAATTGAATCCAGATTGAATCCAAATTGAATCCAAATTGAATCCAGTTTGAAACCAAATTGAATCCAGATTGAATCCAAATTGAATCCAGATTGAATCCAGTTTGAATCCAGTTTGAATCCAGATTGAATCCAAATTGAATCCAAATTGAATCCAAATTAAATCCAGATTGAATCCAAATTGAATCCGGATTGAATCCAAATTGAATCCAGTTTGAATCCAGATTGAATCCAAATTGAATCCAAATTGAATCCAAATTGAATCCAGATTGAATCCAGTTTGAAGCCACATTGAATCCAGATTGAATCCAAATTGAATCCGGATTGAATCCAAATTGAATCCAAATTGAATCCAGATTGAATCCAATTTGGATTCAATTTGGATTCAATCCGGATTCATACTGGATTCAATCTGGATTCAAACTAGATTCAATCTGGATTCAATCTGTATTCAATCAGGATTCAAACTGGATTCAATCCGGATTCAAATGGATTCAAACTGGATTCAAACTGGTTTCAATCCGGATTCAATGTGGATTCAAACTGGATTCAATCTGGATTTAAACTGGATTCAATCTGGATTCAATCAGGATTCAAACTGGATTCCATCTGGATTCAAACTGAATTCAATCTGGATTCAATTTGGATTCAATCCGGATTCAAACTGGATTCAATCTGGATTTAATCCGGATTCAAACTGGATTCAATCTGGATTCAAACTGGTTTTAATCCGGATTCAATCTGGTTTTAATCCGGATTCAAACTGGATTCAATCTGGATTCAAACCGGATTCAATCTGGATTCAATCTGGATTCAATTTGGATTCAAACTGGATTCAATTTGGATTCAATCCGGATTCAATTTGGATTCAATCTGGATTCAAAATGGATTCAATCTGGATTTAATCCGGATTCAAACTGGATTCAATCTGGATTCAAACTGGATTCAATCCGGATTCAAACTGGATTCAATCTGTATTCAAACTGGATTCTATCTGGATTCAAACTGGATTTAATCTGGATTCAATTTGGATTCAATCCGGATTGAAACTGGATTCAATCTGGATTCAATCCGGATTCAAACTGGATTCAATCTGGATTCAAACTGGATTCAATCTGGATTCAAACTGGATTCAATCTGGATTCAATCTGGTTTCAATCAGGATTCAAAGTGGATTCAATCTGGATTCAAACTGGATTATACTTGCATATGCCGATGATATTGACATTATCGGCAAAACCGAACAGGCAGTAAACAATGCGTTTTCAGAGATTGAGAAGCAGTCTGAGCTAATGGGTTTACCGGTAAACGAGGACAAGACGAAGTACCTAGTGTGCTCGAAACAGAAGTACACACGACTTGGGCAATCTGTTGCATTGGGAGAGTACAATTTTAAAGTTGTAGAGGACTTTATCTACCTCGGAACGATGATAACCGGCGACAACAACATCAGCCTGGAAACTCGAAGAAGAATCACGCTCGCAAACCGATGCTATTACGGGCTAAGTAGGGAGCTCAAGAGCTGAAACCTCAAGCGAAGAACAAAAATAGCGCTATATAAGTCGCTTATCATCCCAGTCCTGCAATACGGCGCAGAAGCATGGGCAATAATATCAGCGGATGAGGCGGTGATTGACGTTTTCGAGCGAAAGATCCTTCGCAGGATTTATGGAACTTTGAAAGTTGGCGAGGATTTTCGCATCCGAAGAAATGACGAACTGTATGAGCTCTATGGGGATACTAGTCTGGTCAAGCGCATAAAGCAACAGCGGCTGCGCTGGCTGGGACATGTTACCCGTATGGATGATCAAGCTCCAGCAAAAATGGTCTACAAGAGGAATGCGAAAGAACTGGGAAAAGGCAAGGTGGGACGACCACCTCTAAGGTGGGACGACCAGGTGCGGAAAGACATTTCCAAGCTTGGCGAAAAAACTGGTGCCAGCTCGCACGGAGCAGAAGCGACTGACGGACATTAGTTGCAGCGGCCGAGACCGTCAAACGGTTGTGATGCAAGCAAAGATGAAGAAGAAGAAAGAATGGACCAAAATACCGGATTCAAAGTTCGAAATCATGACTAGCGTCATCCGGTTAGGTATTTTTTAGCTCATAAATAAGCCTAGAGGCAAAATTCAAATTTAATTATCCTTATTCTGCATCCTTTTTATTTTTTTAGGACTGGCTTTAATTAAATTTTGCAGTTAAAGCTGAACTTTTTGATTAAAAATGCAGAGCAATGATTTTACTTTAATAAAAGTATTTGATATTGTTGATGCACCTTAAACTAAGCACGTTCCGTTTTTCTGTCAAAAAATGTTTTATAACATGCTTAAAACATTTTTTACTGAACAAAACATAAGTGGCTCAAATTAAGCTGCGATGAGTGTATATATAAATATAGCTAAATAAAATAGAAAAGGTGCTGACCGAATAATTAATTTATATGTAGCAGCCCTAGCAGTTATCGATGGACGGTTGAAATCCACTAAAAAGTAAAGTGGAATTCAGAACAGCTCGATTACGATCGCTCGGTTTTGCTTTTCACGCAATATTTTACAGATGTCGTTCTCCGTACGAGGCTTTAAAACACTTTCTTACTGCACAAAATTTAGGTGGCTTTAATTAAAATTCGCTGAGTGTATGACGCGGCCAGTGACTGAACAGTTGTAATTCTCTTGGCTCTCGCCTCGTCATGCGTTCTGCGGAATGTGTTCTGTTTCTGCGGACTAAACATTTCCATCAAATATACTTTTGCTGCGGACTGTAGATCAATAAGTACATTTCATCAATGAAAATAACGTGAGACGGCACAGCCAATTTCGTGTGCGCCGAAGTGATGTTACACTTACAAACGCTCGTGATAACTGATCATAAGTACTTTGACCAAACACTACGATTTTTTAATTTATTTTCCAAAAAAAATATATTCCCGATTGATCCGGGCGGTTTCGACATACTAGCAGGGTGAAGTATAAAAGAGTCTCTGCATAGACAGGATAGCCAGGTTTAAGTACTTTCTGAATGGAAAAAATGTTTGTCAAACATAATGGTTCATAAATTTATAGTATACGACTTACCAAAAATTTTCAAAAAAAAATGTGCGTTTAATAGACCGCGACTTATGAAAAACTATCATACACTTTGCGAGTAATATAAATAAAATACTACATACTACACACTACTTCATTTACGAGTATGTATAATACAGTTTACTTTTGGTAATAGAACAGATGCGACCAGGTCTGGATAAAAAACCCAACATTGTTGATTTACAATTCAGTCTGAATAAAAACGCAACAGAGTCAGAGCTAGAAATAAACAAGAATTAATTGAGTTAGATAATTTGTTAGTCTCACAACCAGCTGAACTTTAATAAATAGACTTACGGAGTTTTGACAATGTGGCCTAAAAACATTTCTTTGCAAACATTTTTCTACTTCATCCTGCTCTGTTCACTGTTCTTGATATTTCGTTTATGTCTCACGTGAGTTTTTGCTCCATGGCTCAATTCTTAAGGTGTGAACTAATTTTGGGTTCTGCCTAGGCAACACGATATTTCCACACAACAGCAGCTGCAGAAAGAGAAACCCAGCAGCCTCAAGCTATTTCCTGATCAGGATCCTCACAGCGATCGCATAATCAATCAATTAATGTACATTCCGCCCAACTATGAACAGATCCAAGCCAGCGGAAAACTGAAAACTATTTTGGTTTACAGTGGAGTTCGTAATTGGAAATTGGAGAGGGGACGTGAAATCTTTCAAAAGGCCAAGTGTCCGGTGGACACTTGTGAACTGATTGGAGATAGGATGTACGCCCCATCGGCTGATATGGTTTTATTTAAAGATCTTCATAAGCCCATCTATTTAAAAGAAAGTACTAATCCCAAACAGGTCAGCATGTTGTACTATCTAGAAAGTCCATATCATACACAGAAAATTAAGGTTCCTTATTTGATCAACTGGACATCCACATATAGGTGAGTACTTAACTCCTCTTGGACTATTATACGAAAAATATTTTATTAATTTCAGACGCGATAGCACTATAGTGGCTCCGTATCGCAAGTGGCAGTATTATGATACCAGCATCCAACAACAGGAACAACCTCGCAATTATGCCGCCAATAAGACTAAGAAGATAATTTGGTACGTATCCAATTGCAATCCAGCCAATAGAAGGTGGATTTATGCTAAAGAGCTACAGAGATATATGAAGGTAAGTCGGAATATTCTTACTTGTTTTAAGAACACAAGTTGAATCCTGTCTTCCATTATGCAGGTCGACATTTATGGGGCCTGTGGCGATTTGGTATGCACTACATTTAAAAATGAAGAATGTTATAAGATAATCGAAAATTACAAATTCTACCTGGCCTTTGAGAACTCCAATTGCAAGGACTACATCACCGAAAAGCTATTTGTGAATGCTCTCGGTCATAATGCTCTGCCTATAGTAATGGGAGCTCCACCCGAGGATTACGAAGCAGTAGCTCCACGAAACTCTTACATTCACGTCGAAGATTTTGCCTCACCCAAAGAGTTGGCCGATTATTTGCATGAACTCGATAACAATGATGAGTTGTATAATTCATATTTCAAGTGGAAGGGAACGGGTGAATTGATCGATACCAAGTTCTGGTGTCGTGTTTGTGCTCTCCTGCATAATGAAGAGGAACTGAATAAGCCACGCTGGTATCCAAATATTGCTGATTGGTGGGGTGGTCGCGGTGTTTGTACACGAACTTCATGGACAATTTTCAAAGAAATCCTTTTGCTAGATTCTAAGACTACCAGAGGGACAGAAACAGATGTGACCAAGGCATGAAGTGCCATCAACATCGAGATAAAGTTAAAGTTTTAATAGTTTTTGGAAATATTTGAGTATTCCATCCAATAAAAATACGCACCCTCCACCATTTTTGCCCAATAAAACATTTTTTGTTTGAAATAATTCTCGAATGCATTTTATTTATTGTATTTTTTTTATCAAGTCCTTCTTATACGTACTAAAACAACTTTCTTTTATTTTCCGATTTTGTTTGAGAACTAATGATGTTTGTCGTATTTTTTTTAAAGTGTTCTGCGATTTAAGCGCTATATGTAAGTGTGTGTGTATGTTTGGTATATGCAGTTACAAATTTGTTTATGTTTATTTACACAAAAATGTACTTATGTTTGTATATTGAAAGTAGTTAAGCAATTTGAACTAGCAAAAGGATAGAGTAAGTTAAACATTTTCTTTAGCTAAAAAGTGGATTTCAAAATGATAGATTATTCTTTGATTTTCAACTCTTGAGTTTGTTCATTATAGACAAAATTTAACTAATAAGTTTAATATATATTTAGGCTAACCTAGATTTGCTTTTGCACTTACACAATAAATTAATAAATCTAATTCAAAAGGCAATCTGTTGCAATGGGAGAGTACAACTTTAAAGTTGTAGAGGACTTTGTCTACCTTGGAACGATGATAACCGGCGACAACAACATCAGCCTGGAAATTCGAAGAAGAATCACGCTCGCAAACCGATGCTATTACGGGCTAAGTAGGGAGCTCAAGAGCAGAAACCTCAAGCGAAGAACAAAAATAGCGCTATATAAGTCGCTTATCATCCCAGTCCTGCAATACGGCGCAGAAGCATGGGCAATATCATCAGCGGATGAGGCGGCGATTGGCGTTTTCGAGCGAAAGATTCTTCGCAGGATTTATGGACCTTTGAAAGTTGGCGAGGACTTTCGCATCCGAAGGAATGACGAACTGTATAAGCTCTATGGGGATACTAGTCTGGTCAAGCGCATAAAGCAACAGCGGCTGCGCTGGCTGGGACATGTTACCCGTATGGATGATCAAGCTCCAGCAAAAATGGTCTACAAGAGGAATGCGAAAGAACTGGGACAAGGCAAGGTGGGACGACCACCTCTAAGGTGGGACGACCAGGTGCGGAAAGACATTTCTAAGCTTGGCGTGAAAAACTGGTGCCAGCTCGCACGGAGCAGAAGCGACTGGCGGACATTAGTTGCAGCGGCCGAGACCGTCAAACGGTTGTGATGCAATGCATCGGGCCAATAAAGAAGAAGAAGAATTCAAAAGGCTACAAAATTCATTTACTTTTTGGAGGGTCGGAACAAATTCAACAAACTTGAAATAAGGCCATAAGCAATATAAGGCAATTGCTTTTGTTTGTAATTATATAGTAACACATTGGAAAAAGTTAAGCTATGATGTGTGTGAGGGTTTCGTTTTGTATGAATTGCTTTATAAAAAGTGTCTTCGGCTGCAGCCTAAATAGGAAATTAACTTAGTTTGCTTGTTTGGAAGCTGCAGGATATACATACACGCATATACATATGTATGCTATGAAGGTATTTAGTTTTAGTATTTTGGATTTAGTTATAGTTGTAGCAGCGTAAGCTCAGAGATATTATGAGATATAGATAAAGCTTAACATGTTTGTATCGCTAGATTTAAAAGCTAGAACAAGTGGTTGACTAAATGATGATTTTGTAGATATTTTTGTATGATTCTGAGGAGGGAGGAGCTATATGTGTGGTGTTTCAGACAACAAGTGATTTTTTTTTGTGTGGAGGGCTCTCTTACTGGTAAAATACTGCGACATGCCCTGATATTAAAGCATTTTAAAATCGTGTTCAAAACCAATTTGCCATTTTATTAGGGTTGTCTGGGTCGGTTTACTGTGGTGCACCAACTCAAAAAACTTCAAAAATTCTTGGGTTCGGTTCATTACATGGTTATATGAGTTAACTGAATAGCGGTTTCGGTTAGTATATAGTATATTTTATCAAGGGCTATTTCCGTTTTCGAATTTCCGAAAGTTATGATTTCTGAAGCGAAAATGTTACTTTTCGAACACTTCGAAATTGCATTCCTGAAAAAATCGTTTTACCAAAATCAGCGAGGCCAGTAAGTGAGGAAAACAGAGCGACGCAATACAGCTCTGACCTTATTCATCAACCGCTGTCCAGCAACTAAAATGCTGTTCTCTATTCACACGACCTGGTCATTAAAAAAAAAGCCGTCTGAGTATTTTTCTTGTCTTCTTGATTTAAGTGAGCAAAGCAACGTCACAATGTTCATATGAACCAGATGATTCCGAGGAACCAATGGTTCTGTAATTGGCTCACTCATCTGAGTAATCATGGCTTCGGCTCATGTCCCCGTGAATAGCATGTGGTCAACCCCCTTTAAAATTCTTTTATAAATTTACCAAAATATAAAGACGGGTATGCTCAAAATACAAACAAAACTTTCTCACAAATGTTGTGAATGTGCTTGAAATGAGCACAAATTAATTCAGCTCTTAGACCTTACTCAAAAATATAAGAGGGCTACTCTATACCTGAAGCAACAAAAGTGTGCGATAACTCAATGATCTGGCACTCCATAAGTTGTTAATTGCCAGGGTTCGATTCCCAGTCTAACAGGTACAATTTTGTCTGTTTCTCAGAAGGAATTAAATGAACCAGGTTTGTTGGAGTAAGCTGGTCGTTTAAGTTGTTGTACAGCGATATCTGTGATCCTAAGGATCTGTGATCCTTATTGATAATAGTTGCCTCCTTTCCCTTCCAATCCAAAAGTTATATCCCGTTCCAAATTGTGAGGATCGGCTTAGAACCCCTCTATTTTAAAACTCACAGTAGAGTTTTAAGTGTTCCTGATCTCAATATTTGAAAGGTGGCCGCCAAACTCATTCAAAGTGGCGCTTCAGCAACAAAAAGTTATGAATTTGCTTTCGTGTTCTTGAGAAATAATGGACCGTGCGTCGATACCGATACCATCGCAGCATTTGATAAGATCAAAACTGGTTGAATGAAAAAGTTTCCAATTTAATAAACACACTGGAATGCCTTTCCATTGGATCAAATTGATCAAACATATAAAAATCGAACAATTTGTTTACCCGTGGATCTAGATAAACAGGGACTTGAGAAATTGGCGTTTGAAAATTCGTATTCATTTCGTTCATTTCCATTAACTTTCCATTCGAATTTTTTGGGCTGATAAAAAAAATTCAACCAATTGATCGAATTCGATAACAAAAACCGGTTTCACTTTAGGACCAACATTCCACTAAGCAATATTTTAAGTAAATGCCGTTGCATTGGACTGAAGAGGCCACTAGCCATCTGCCGGACCTCTGATCTGAACACTTGAAATAATTAGAGTGCCCCCGCAAAATATCTAATATTTAAAGAGAAGAATTTGACATGGCTTCAGTGCTTAGAAAAAATGGTCAGTATAACGAGTTTTTCCAAATTCTTCTAAAGGTAGGTCTAGTCTCCTAATTGAGGAAAGAATATCAAATATCAAATCTTTTTTTCTCCATTCGCTAGCTTGGGAAAAATGGGTTCAATTAAAATGAACCTCAAGACAAGACTTCAAACTATTATGTACTTTGATAAAAAAGTCTGAAGTCAGAAAAGACAGAAAAGTCAAAAAAATCTGTTATTTTAAACCAAGGAGTTTTATTCTCTGTTGTGGGTAAATTTGGTTATTGCTATTTGATTTCAACTCATAGATATTTATAGCAATAGTTTTTGGAGAAGAGAACGGAGTATTGCTCTTGTTATATTGGCTTATACATGCATGGGCTGCCAACAGTTTCGGAGTTGAACCGCTCTGGATTCGGACATTCCGGTATTTTTGTGAAGTCCAAACTGAACCTGAGCTATAGCAGATATTTTTTTCTTCCTGAACCCGAACCTGAACCGGAGTAACCGGAGTGCCAGACAATAAGAATCTCAATTCGGGATATCGGTTAACACCACTCAAAACTAGGAGGCAGCGGAAGTTTATAATGTTTCAGTATCCAACTGCCTGTCCCCTTTCCTAATCCTTGAGCCCTCCACACATGATTAATATAGTTTAGCGAGATATGCAATGACTAGTACCTAAAATAGAAGTGCTTTCACTTAACCATCTTGTCTACCTACGAGTCATTCGAGAGTTAAATAGAAGCCAGCGAGAGAGTTCACATGCGTGTGCTTTCCAGTCCATAGCCCAGGGCATCATTGTAGCGCAAGGGATGCGGAGGTGTTGTAGCACTGCCACCGCTGCCACTGCTACCCCCGCTGCTGCCGGCGCTCCGCCTCTGTCTGCTAGTGCTTGTAGAAGTTGAAGTAGTTGTGTTCGCAGCCTTTAATCAACTCGCCTGGGTGGTGCGCGTCAGCAGCTCGTCTTCATCCAGCTGAGCCAAAGCGGCCGGTGAGCCTACGTCTATAGTGGTGACTCTATTACCACCGCCATCGGCAGCCGAGGGTAGCTTAATGAATTCGCTATCCGTGTGCACGGGCATGATGATGCAGACGAAACTCTGACCCGTCTGCGAGTCACGCGGATGCAGGGTGACCGGATTGAATTTGTCCGTTTGGCCTTCGGTATAAGTCTGCAGCCGCTGATATATCTCCGGATAGTGTTTCCTTAGCAAGACTCCACGACGTGACAAAATATCCAATATATTGGAGAGGATCAGCTCCCGGTTCCCGGCCATCGAACGCAGGCCGGGATTGAAGGTGAGTATGAGGATTTCGGTACGCTCGGGCACTGAAACCACAGCCAGGGGTTGATGCTGCAGGGCCAGCTGCTGTTGCTCCAGCTCGGCCAGCACAGTCTTGCAGAGCTTTAGCTTGGCACAACGTGAGACCAACTGGCGTTCCCAGCGCACGGGTGCCTGACCCATACCCGGCGCCTCGGAGACCACACAAATGGCCACATAGATCAGCATTTTGGACTCCGGCTTGTACTCCGTACTGAGCTTCAACAACTCCGAGTACAATTCCAGGCCCATTTCGGCTGGCATGAGATCGGGCCATCTCACGTACGACGCCTCGCCCATGCACTGGAAGCCGTGCTTGATGAAACCCTCTGCGGATTCGGCACTGCGGAAGAGCACACGCACCACGCCGCGTCCCTGCGAGAGACTACCCTTGCGTGCCAGCAGACTTAGATGACGCTGCGAGTCCACGTCGTCCTTGCAGGTGGCTAAAACCTGTCGGCACAGATTGGAGGCGCGCGAGTGCAGGCACGCCTTCCGATGCTTCTCCCAGTGGGCGCGACGACATTCACGTGAACAATATAGATGGGTACAATTGTGGCATGACTTGTACAGCTTCTTGGCATCGGCGGGCGTGGCGCTCTGCTCGCACTTGGTGTTGCGGCACCGGATTTGCAGCTGCTGCTGATGCTGTTGTGGGTCGCCACCATTGGCAACCTTGTTGTCCGTGTGGGAGTCGCCCAGGGAGACGCGCCTGCTCCCGCTGCTGGCATTTGTGACTGGTGCTGTTGCTGCAGTTCCTGGCTGGGATTGGGATTGTGAGTGAGATTGGGATTGGGCTTGTTGTTGCTGTTGCTGCTGCTGTTGCTTCTTCTGGTTGGGTGCGTCACCCTCGCTGCGTCGTCGCAAACGCTGCTGCTCCGCAGCCGTTAGCACCTCCAGCTGCTGACAACTAGCTGTATCTGCTAAGGATTAGAAATTCACAAAGGTTACTCCCAATGGTTTCCTCTGGTGGAAGATGTCTCTACAATAACAACAACAATGTGGCATTCAATGGAGCAGGGTTTTGGGTTTCATTTCTTGTCTGTCATGCTGGGATCTTGAGCTAGGTAACTAATTGTAATTGTATAAATGTTTGTAATTTTTCTCAGTGTAATTTTAATGAATAACAAAAATGATTAGCTACAAAATAGCGCAACTTGTAAAATGAAATTGTCAAAAAATTCGAATAGAAAAGTTAGGTTTATGTTTTTATTTTTTCATAAAAGCTACAGTGGACGATCGCATCAATTGTTATAATTTGTTTAATTTCAAAAGGGTACCCACTGGTCGTATGCTTATTAGTAGTCAGCGTCTTTCGCATATTTTTAAACAGTTTTAAATTCTAGTAGGAGGGGTTGTGCTGCTTCTTTACGTAGTTGAAATTCCCAAAATTAGAGGTTACAAATCGCACTCAATTTCAAAAAGACAAACTATTATTTTATTAGTTTAACAGCCAGGAAAAGGCAAAATGGAGTGCACAAGTAACAAAGAAATTTTTTAAAAACACATTTAGGCAATTGTCACAAACACTTGGACACTTATATAAAAATATCAAAATTATACGGCTTGTATTAATAGAACTTTAAGTTCAGATAGCAGAGTTATGGTTAAAAATGAGATCTCTGACTCGTTTTTAACTCTTCAGTAAAAAAAATCAAGAATATCACATATTTGGATATTCGTGTGTTGAGCGAGGTTTATCTACATTTGTAGGTCCTGTGGTCACATTAAGTGAAGGTTCATTTACACGACATGATCCCTCACATTAGTTTTCGTCAGACCTAAACTCATCTGATAGTTGATTCGCTTTTACACATGCCCGAGAAGCTCAGATGAGCCAGTTGCAAGCCCATTGGTTCATCGGAATCATGTGGTTCATATGAACATTGCGACGATTTGTTTACATAAAAAAAGAAGACAAGCTAAATAAAAAGCGAAATGAATAAAAAAGCACTCAAAATTATATTGGCATCTTAGTAGGTGAAATCCTAGATGAAATAAACATGAAAACAAAATTTTAATTTAAAATTCGAAAACAATTGCATATCGTCTGATAAAAAATGGCAACTCCAGCACACTGCAATTAGGTCACATGGCAATTCGATAGATTCAACTCAGATGAGTAAATGTAAATGTAAATGTTGGCTTTACAGCTCCTACAACGGGGCCAAGCCAAGCTTCTCACGATCTCTTGGCGTGTGTGCCTTAAATTTTTCGCACAAGAGAAAGGGACCTACAGTTTAACGCCGGATCCGAACGGCAAAGTTTGAGAATTTGCTTTTTCATGGCTAGTTACTTCACAGCTGGCGCCAATAGCTGGTGAAGGTGACCGTATGTGTAAAAGCTATTTTTCTAAAGAAAGAAAAAAACTTTTTTTATTAGATGTTCAGAGGCGGGATCGAACCCACGACCTCCCGCCCAGCAGTCCAGCACACTAACCACTGGGCCACACACGGCCTACCAAATAGAACCGCTTCTATTTTGTCTGATCACTCATCTGAGTAGCTTCATGCCAACTCAGACGCCTTTTTACACGGTCTGGCAACGAAAACACAGCTAAGTGATCAAGTCGTGTAAATAGAGCTTAAGTAATTAAAACCAATTTGGAAATTATTAATTCATTTGGAAATTTTATGCATTTAGTTATTAGCAGGTACTACACAAAATGAAGAAGTGAAGCTTAATTGTCATGATATACATGATATTATCAACAGGACTGCAAACCACTTAAAAATCGGCAGGGGTTCACTCCTGGGGTTCGTACCCCCGAATCTTTTTGGGTTCGGGTTCACCGAGCGGGTTCTGAAGAGCGCTGAACCTAGGTTCAGGTTCGAATCGGAGTTCAGGAATAATTTTGTTTTAGCAGTTTCAATAAAAATGTATGTTAGTTTAAAAAACCTGAAACATTTCATACATATTTGGAAGTTCAGAGTCTTGATATTTCGAATATAATATTTTAACTCAATAATAGTTAGATAAAGGGATATTTTACTTTAAAATCAAAGGTAAATTTTTAACTAATTTTAAGAAAGTGACTAGAAAAGTTCGACATAAATACACAGGTTTACAAGCTTTTGCAACATAGAAGATAGCAAACTTTCCATATGGGTATTCCTCATGTCAAGGCTGTTTTTTGGACCTTTTTAAAAAAAAATCTTATTTGAAAAACGCAAAGAGATTTTCCAAATCTGATTTTTTTATTTTGTTACAAACAGATAAAAGTAAGAAAAAAAATGTTTACTGCTTCTATGCGAGGGCTGTTCCAAAAGTTATCGGCCGTCAATGGGGGTGTCCAAAAAAAAAGGTATGGTGCTGGCGGCCATGATTCAAGGTCTCCAGGATGTCAGAAATGAAAAGTAAAAATGGGGTTATAATCAGAATAGATGTAATTCTGGTCTGAACCTCCAAAAAAAAATTTGTGATTTTTTTTTGACAAAATGGCGGAAATTAAAATATGAAAAATCGATTTTTGGCCCTTTTCTGTAGTTTAGTGTAAAAAAAAAATAGTAAAATTTTTTTTTAAAAATATGATTAAGGTTCAGACCAGAATGGTGACAATTCTGCGTCGATTTCAGTTTTGATCATCAAAATCGGTTCAGTGTAACTGGAGATATCATGGCCGCCAGCTCGAAAAACATGGTTTCGAGATAAATGCGTTTAAAGTTTGAAGTAATATAAAAATTACTTGTATTTGTGAAGACATTGCTCCACTAAAAAGGCTATATCTTCTGAAGTATTTCGAATTTCAAAAAATCCATTTGGAGCGATATTCTCAAATATCCAAGCTATAAAAAAATTAAAAAAAAAAAACAAAATCGAAAAAAATTGTTTGCACATGAGGAATACCCCCTTAACACAAATAAAAAAACTTCGAAAAAATCCATATTAAAATCCTAACAATTTGTTTCTTATGAACAAAATCAAAACTTCGTTTTCGGGTTTTCTGTAAAGTCATACAGCTAACATTAAAACAACTTTCGTTAGAAAATGTTACTTAATGTGGTCCCACGAACATGCATAATACAAACCTCGCAAGTTCATGCAAATATTTCTTAACCCTGACGTGCTGGGTTTTCACCCGTTTTCATGGACAATTGATTTGAATTCAGCAACCAAAAAAATTTAGAAAAGTTTGCTACCTTTCCTGTTAAAAAAGTTGGCCTATTTTTTGTTTATAAAGCAAAAGTCCCACAGGCAAATAATTTGCTTAAATTTTAATGAAAATTTGACTAAATAACCCTTTTTGCAGATTTTTCGGGACTTAAAACTAAAATAAATAAAATGCTAATAATTTAATCAAATATGGGACCTTAGCTTTAGAAAATTTACCAGGACAAATTAAAAATTGGAGAGTTCTTTAAATTTACGCCACATTTTTTTCTTAGTGTGCAATTAGATATATTGGAAAACGACAAAGTTAAAAATTATTGCATCTAGAAAAATTGTATAATTTTGACCCGAACCCATTTTTGACTATTTTTGCCCCGGTTAAGGTTCAGGTTCGGGCTTCCCGGTTTGCAGCTTTGATTAAAAACTCATAATATTTTTCAAATTTAGTCGATTCAATGACACCTCATACTTAACCGACTTAAATTACCAACTATATAATCTTAATGATAGTCAGAACTAACTATAAAATGTTGCATAGTTTCACATTTCTTAGGCCGCTTGATGATGATCCGTCAAGTTACTCGTCTACATGACAGTCTATGAATTTAGCTCATGGAACTGTTAGCTTTAACCATTTACTAGTCTAAATCTGCCTTCAAATCAAAACTTTTTCGCAATATTTTTCCACACCGCTTACATCCACGACTTCAATTGCCATCTATCAAATATTGATAACTGTCTTACTATGCCGCAGTATGTCCTTTTAAAATTTTGGATGAGAATGAGAATTTTTGTCATATCGCAATTTTTTGAAGCGTTTATCCTACATCTCCTTTATTTACGCGTGTATTCTTGCACTCTATCAAAACTTCATAATAATCTTAGGTCTTATGTACTATATAAGTATATTTCAAACCGATGAAGTACTCAAATGAAAAATGCGCAAATTTCGCGGTTTTTTTTTACCATTATAAGCTTATTAAAAAATAAAATGCATTCGTTATTTTATGATCGTTCGTTCTACAATTTAATTTAACCGTCTAAATTTGCAATTTGAAGTATTTTGGCAAATTCTTAATCTACTTACCAAAGCCTGCATTCTAATTTGAAGCGCATTATAATAACTGAATATTCAAAAATTTCCTTCAAAAAGGTTTGCTCTGGTTAATTTTTCGTGATTTTCAGTGACGTTCACTTATTGTATATGTGTTAACTTAAGTAGACCAATGAATACCCTTATTATTTGTGTTTTTTTTAAGTAAGCGTAAATTCAACAATTGATTGAAACAAAATGAAATTGATTTTTGCGAAAAGTCCACTGTACATATATAGTATATGGAAGGCCTTTACAAGGATATATAGGTTATATAACGATTATATGGATTATATATGCGAACAACAAACAAGAACGGAAGTAGTTTTTGCCTATACCCATTTATCTTTTCATTATTTTGTTGTTATTTTTCTTTAATTTTTTTTTTTTTTGGGTTATATTGGAACAAAAACTTACAGGTTCATACCTGTCGTCGGCGGCGCAGTTTGTTGTGTTCTGTTGTTGTTGTTGTTGCTGTTCTGGCTGGATGAGGAGTTAGTTGGCAATCCTAAAAGCGAGGCTAGGACATCTTCTAGCGATGCGCTGCTCAACGAGCGTTCGGGCGCTATGTTTACATATATTTTTGAATTGTATTTGTTGTAGTTGTTGTTGTGGTGTTGATTTTGGTGTGTGTTGAATGTGGATTATGCAGGCCAATTTAATGTTTTGGTTTGTTTTAAGGCAAGGCATAAAAATATAATAAGAATACGTAAGAAAATAAAATAAATGGTTAGGCTGAAGGCAGTTTTTGAATCATGTTCTTACGACTAAGTAGATAAAATTACACTGAGAAAATGACAAGGCAAGACCAACGGGTGTTTGTGTGTGTGTGTGCGTGTGCTTATATACAGAATGTAATGTGAGCTGCAGAAATGAAAAAGTAATAAATAAAACAAAACAATATCAAATGTATATATAAATCAGTTTTTATTTGTAGCCACCAAAATAATAAGGGCACTTAGCACTTTAAAATAATTTATACAAAATAATTATGGAGTATATTTGTATGAATATGAATAAATCGTTCGTTGCATATTTCAGAATTATAGCACTCTTTAGTTAGGTGAATTTATCTAGTTTTAAAAACCAAGCCTAAAATAGAAAATTCCAAAATATATAGAAAATAATTCAAAGGACTTTTGAAGAATTTTGCCATAGCAGAGTTATGCCGTGATAAGTATGCTATGCTTGTGGTTAAAAATAAAGAAAATAATAATACAATTAACAATTGTAGTCTATTGCTTGTGGTTTATTACATTAAGATTAGACATAAAATATACGATTAAATATTAAGACACTAAAAATTACTCTTGTATTTTTCATATTTGAGCAAATTCAAATTGTTGTCAATTGCAAAAACAAAATGTTAATCGAAATGTACAAAGAAAATGCACCATAAAATCTAAAGATGATAATACAATACAATAAAATGTAAACAAATGTAGAAAATTAAATTTTTTTCAACTACATTCTCTGCTTATCTACATGCTACGAATATATTGCTAAATAAAATACGGGTTTCTCTTTGTTTTTTGTGCACAGAAACAAATCAAAAATTGTGATCGAAAATTAGGGAAAATAACGAGAAACTAAGCACGCATCATTTTGGGGGAGGGGACTTGAGCTCCAGCGGCATCAGATATAAATGGTGGACTCACCACCACCGCCGCCTACGCGGCTCAGTCCGTTCATGCGTAGCTGTGATGACGGCTGGTGTGTGCCGGATGAGGAGTTGGCATCCAAAAAGAAATGCTGCTGGTGATGCTGCTGCTGCGACTGCTGTCCGTGGCTTCCTGGCGGGCTGTTGTCTATGACGGGCGTTTGCGGTGACTCCAAGGGACGAATTCCCACAAAGCTGCTCTCAAGCCAGCATTTTCTGTGTAGAAGGAATAGAGTAACCAAAAATTAGTGCACCTTCATTGAACAAAAATCAATATGTGACGTCACACAATCAATGACTCACTGCACTTGTGGCAGTCCGCGGAGCACTAACCTCCGACAACTTTTCTACAATTGCGCTTGCCCCATTTGGGTTTGCAATATTGAAGCAGTTTATTGAATTGCACAAATTTTAACAAAGCTTTCAATCTAGTTGAAATATGCCCCAGTCAATGGCTTTTATTAATTTATATAATTTTCCTCCGCAAGTAGTGCTTGGTGGCAAACATCACACACGAATGAGAAACGGATGCGAACAAAAATAGCAAAAGAGTCCAACAAAAAAGAATGTGGGTTGCCCCGGGGTGGCGTACAGTGGGGTTGTTTGGGGCCGGTTTAACAGAGAGCAAGCAAGAGAGCAAGAGATAAGCCACATTTTACGTGCATATGGGCTGCTGTAGGGGTTGTCTCCAATGTTGACTCTAGGCGCCCAGTTGGCGGCCTGATTACAGACAACAAAAGTGGATGAGCATTAAAAGTGAAACTAGTGAATACTCTGGTCATGACATAGGCACACAGTAATCGGCTCTAACGAATGAGAAATACTTAAAAATTTGCGTGATTCCGCTACAAATACATTTTGGTATTTACCTGATTAAAATAATATTTTTAAAAATATTTCTGATTCAAATTAATTTTGTTCACTTTAATTGTTAATAAATATTTTTAGAATGATAATTAAAAATGGAAATATGCAGGCCTGTTCCCCTTTTCTATTCCGAATTGTTAAATGTACTCGCTTGCAAAACTCGATTTTGTCCTTAGGCTTTCAACTTCAAAACCCCCATTTACCTCCATTCCACCTTCTTGATGACAAAAGGTTTGATCGAATTCTCTAATCGTCTCTTAGAAATCACAGCACTTCTCAATTCCGATTAATCGAATTCAGAAACGGGAACAGGCCTGATGGTATGTTTGAAATTTTGAGCGTATCAATTTGATATTTTTTCATATCTGAGTAAAATATATGAAAAATATAATTTTTTTCTCGGTGTATAATAACTAAGCAATATATATAGAACCTTTAGGTGGTTTCCAATTACATTTATCTTCAATGTTCACCTAAAAAAATACTAGCAGCTGTAAAAAACTGCTGCTGCTAACTAGTAACCAAGGATTGGAGTCGGTTCTAAACCGTTTT
This sequence comes from Lordiphosa clarofinis, assembly GCA_018904275.1. Classification (NCBI taxonomy): domain Eukaryota; kingdom Metazoa; phylum Arthropoda; class Insecta; order Diptera; family Drosophilidae; genus Lordiphosa; species Lordiphosa clarofinis. Next base: position 58,919 of record JAEIGQ010000097.1, read on the forward strand.
GCTTTCGCTGACACAAACCAAAAATAAAAAACAACGAATTTTGCGGAAATTAAGCGTAGGTTATCTATATAACCCACTTTTAAATGTTACAGCGTGAATCACTGAATCTAATCGAAACCATAATACGGCTAGCTTAAGAACACACGCCGATTGGTTTACGTTTTACGATATGTTTTATATATATACTGTAAATCACCACAGAGAGAAAAATCAAGAATCTCGTACTAAAATCAAAAATTTTCAGTCTTAAGATTTCAATTTGCCAGAAAATTTTTGATTGAAGTACGGAAATTCTTGATTCAAAAGAGTCTTTAAAAATCCTTAAATTCATGATTTCAAGAACGTTTTGGTTATGTTAAGCACGGTTCGGAACTTTTAGAGCTTAAAATAAGCATGATCTAGACTTATTTATGATCGTTTTAGCTAAAAACGATTTGTACTTAGAGTAAGTGCTCGTTTTAGCATCAGGAATAAAATGATCTTATATTAAAACCTTTTAATCTTGTACTAAGGATTTTATTTCTATTTTTTAATTTTTAACGATCATATTCGAACTTAAGAACGATTCGTACTAAAAGTAATGAAGTTTTCTAAACGCGATAGTTCTCCCACTCTTGACAGTCTTTATTTCTTCTTCTTTACCACTATCTCACTGAACAGTCGTATTCTCCCTCTTTGGCTGAACCCACCGGACTACATCTTCATACTCAAAATTTCAACTACAAGTTTGGACCTCTATATTACAGTTTTTTAACATCAACTTGAAACTCATTACGAATTTGGGCAAGTGATGCAATGCAAAGTTCTAGCTGAGACCAAAATATACAGCCGTTAGAAAAAATCAATTATTTGGATATAGGCCCACAAGCATGTAAAACTGGCATAAAATTCTACATGCTTCAGGGCCCTAAAAAATATATGGACAAATCGAATGAAATTGGTATGTTCCAACCATTTGTTTCTTTAAGTCTAAGTTACGTTTTTATCCTAAATTGCTCAGTCAAATTCGCAATAGTTTTAATAAACAGTACGCAAAGAGATGAAATCTTAATAATTTTATGACATTTTTTAAGATATGAAGGTCCAAAGTTAAACCAAACCTCTTGTTATTTATAACGGGTCCAGTTTGAGAAGTAACAAACTTAAAAGGAATGGTTCATCGTCTAATACAAAACCCTCAAAAACCCAGCCCTGATTTGTAATTTTATCAAAAAATTAGCTAAAACATTTTGTTCAACTTATCTAGTAGAATTCCTTTGACTTTCAAGCTTACTATGAAAATTTCATGAAGTTTGCTTCATCGTGTAAGTCCTGACTTATACTTAAATTCATTTTTCGATTGTCTTATCGTTTGTTTTAATAAAGTAAAGATAATTTCTCAGGCAACAAAATTATACTGGAAGGAATTAGAGAAGATAAAAATTTTTAGCTTAAAGGATAAGCAGAGCTCTTACCCGAATATCACTTCTTTAAGTTTATTCTTTTCTCTTTCCTTTCTCGACACCTGACAAACTCTGTGCTATATTGAACAAACTCTTTGGAAGCGTATTCTCTATCCCACTGACCCCAATGGCAACCCATATTCTTACCTACACACAAAGTAAACGGCACCCTGTACTCTCTGTAGGTTATTGATTTTTGAAATGATTGGCACTGCCAAAGGGAAGGCAACCAGCTATGGACTCGAAACGTGTACAAGTGGCCTCCTCTTCTGATTGCAGAGGACGACGACGACGACGCATTTGCATTTGTGAGTCCGCCTCAGGTATTGTCCGCCAGTTGCATTGTTGACATTTAAATTGCATGGCAACGTTTTGTACGAGCAAAAGGGAGACTCTTTTTATGGTGTTTTTATTAATGACAGCGAACAGCTTTGAATGGCAACCGCATCCCCTTGGATGGAACTAGAGTGTCAGGCCAAATGAAATCAATTTTCGGTTTCTGAATGGAACTGCATTGTGTCAATGTAACCAATTCTGTTTGCCATAGGCTGAATATAAATGGAGTAGGTCATTGTGTGATGGAAATTATAATAATAATCAGATTGGAGGAGAAGCAGGCAGTAATAGTGCAAAATGGTTAGGTAGTGAAGTGCAAATTGAATTGCTAAAGGAAGCGGGAAGCGGACTTCTGGTTTACAAGAATCTGTGGTAGGATTAGTTTAGACAAACTCACACCAATAACAGCTGCACGATGAAATAAAAAGTGGGTTACAAATTAAGATATATAAAAAATGAAAGGCTCTGATCCGAACAATTAGTTAGTCTTAAAATGTAAACTTAATAATGAATATTTTTGGGAAGTATCTTAAACAATTCTACCTCTTTCAAATAAGTCAAGCTATGAAATAATTCACAAACAAATTCAGGGCTTTACATTCAATGATAAAAATATAATCACCAGCAGATGATATATGTTTTGACGATTTCGATTAGTATAGTCGGATTTTGCTATGGAATATTCAGTTTTTCGGATCCAAAAATTCAGATGTAAAGCTCGAAATCGAAATTCAACCCTGAAATTTCTTTTTTAAGCACTTGAATATAAATAGTAGTGCTGATTTTTGACCTTCAAGATTACATTTAGTGCAAGTATGCAAGCAATGCTTTTCTAACGAATTTCAAATATGTTTTTATCGAATCTTTTTAATATAACTAAAAAACTAAATGCAAACTAAACTAAACTTCATATTATTCGAAGCCATACGTATGTGCTTATAATTTTCCGCACAAGAAAAAGGGACCTACAGTTTAACGCTGCACTTAATTGGTTCACTGCCTTAGCAGAATGGGGAATATCTCTCTCAGTCTTAGACTGAAGCGGGGCACACAGAAGTATAAAAAAACAAACCCTAGGCCCTGATGCTCGCTTAAAGGAGTAACTCCCTAGCTCGCCCAAGAAGTAGTAACAATTCAGACATATGAAATCAGCCTTACGGTAAAGCCGGGAGGTTCTTGAAACAGCCTTCCTTGTTTTTTATAGTTATCACCCAACAAAACTTTAGTTTCCTTTGATCTGACTAGCATTGCCTAGTTACTGGCTAATATTTAATATTAATTTTTCGACAGATAACATATGCTCACCGAAATTACAAGGACAAATTTATCAGACTCGCTCGCTTTCTTAATAGAACACTTGATTTCTTCATAGTTTCTGAGATATTAGGTTGTCAGGTATAACCTCGTTCGGCTCTCAGCAGCTGAGCATAAGCAGCTAAGCAAAACGAGCAAAGTGTCCTTTTTGTTGTTGATGCGGTAGACATTGTTGAGCGAGACAAAATTGCACGCAAGCACGCATACACAATTACAGTTTACTGAGACACACACACAACACAATTTCATGCGCAAAAGAGCAAAAATAAGATTCACGTTAATTGAGCAAACATCACGTTGGGAAAAGATAGTGGTGAAATATAATTTCAATACTCTTTTCATTCTAGTCAGAGGGTGACTGTTTTCATTTTGTTTTACCTTTATCTAAAATCTAATTTCATTCTACACTTCTAATAAATGTATGAATAAGAAAACTAACTTTCCTCAAGCCACTGAGACCACCTTCTGTGCCCTCGTAAAGTACCAAAAGAAAATTTGAAATTTTGTTTGACAAGTTGTCGCATTCAGTTATGTTCTTCGGTAACCAATATTTATGATATAATTATAAAACAACCAATTGGAATTTAGGACTGAAATATTCATGTGGCAATTTCGCTTTTTGTTTGGAAAAAATCATTTCTTGTCTTTCCTTCCCTTGCTCTTCTTTTTCTTAATTTTGCAGATTGACCTGACCCCATTCTGTCCATAACTTGGCAACTGTGCCGGATCAAAGCAAGTGTTTAGTAGTTTTAGTAGCCAGCACACAGACATGGAGACGTGGTTAGTCACAGGTGTTAGACCACACACATAGAAGAAACGTTGAACGAGTTGGCCACGACCAATAAAACCCCATTTGGGGGCTTACCTCGGCAAAGAGCTGGCTGGTTGGTGGGTCTCAATTTTTGGTGGTGCTGTTGATATAATTTTTGTTCTGTTTACAGGTAGCTACGCGTTGTGTAGTTGTCGAAGTGCGAGAAAGTTGAAAATGGGAATTGAATTTTGAGAGAATGAAGTGGGGTGCAAGTGGGGTGGCGGTTGGGGGTGAGGGTGAGCACATAACAACAACAACAACTACACATGGAGATGAAGTGGGTAGAGGCGACTACTACAACAGTAAGGATTTTGATTTCTTGCTCTTAAATCTTTTGTTGGCTCTCTATGCAACGGATGCGGGAACCGTCGCCTACCTCGAATTCGGACTGGTCGAGCGACTGCGTTGCTGCTGCTGCTGTTGATCGTTTACATAGTGTACTATAGCCGAGGTGACCTCCTTGATGGAGCTCTGAATCTCGGGTGTTACGGGTTGTAGAGAGCGTACGCCATTTGCGGCCGTTGTGGGTGATGTGCGTTGCGCCAGCAATGAGTTGGCAAGTCTGAAAATGGGGGATTAGTTGGGTGTCAGCTATTGATTCTTTGCTCTACTTACCGTTCATGTGGCGTTCGCTGTGACAGCTTCTCAGTGCTACGCCAACCCAAATAGGGCTGCCGATAGGAATTTCTTAATACACCACCAGCTCCACCGGCACTGCTCCCACTTGCCACCGACATGAAGCTACTGTTGATGGGCGCTCCGCGAGCAAAGCTACCACGTTGCGACACGCTGGGCGACGTTTGTGTCGAGTTCAAATGCGAGGTGGACCAACGTGTTGCTCCCACACCACCCTGAGGATGATGTCCATGACCATGTCCCGCCACAGTCGCGCCACTGACACTGCTGCTTTGGCCACCATGATGACTGTGCGCCGAGGGACTCAACAGCAGAGGACTGCGGTCGGAACGCTGTGAACCCAACGAACTGAGCGAAGTCGTCTTCGAGTTGAGTCCCTGCCAGCGACCCGAATCCTGTGTACGCTTGCGGGTGAAATTGCCAGGCCTATAACCGGCAGAGGTGGCACCTCCGGTCGCACTTGCACCACCATCTGACGCTTGGGCAGCATTTTGATTGTATTGTCGGAACCATTCGGGTATATTAAGACGCTGCAGCGAGGCTTGAACACGCAACTGATGCTCACTCAGGGCGGCCGGATTGTGATCGTGCGATTTCTGTAGCTCATTCTCGGGTGGCTATAAAAAGATAAAAATGGATTGAAGGAAGGATTAGATTTTTGACAAAATAAAGTGAATAAGCTAAACAAAACTTAAGTGTTATAAATGGTTATCTTTTTTCTTACGTTCGATTCTGATTTCGATATAATTATGTGGAAATTAAAAATATTTTATTACCTAGAATAAATTTCCGATTTTTGCTCCATCGAAACTATATTTGATTCTACATACGTTTTTCGTTAAAGATATATAGAAAGCCAGTTTGTTCCGTCCAACTTTTTTATCATTCTTTTCTTATCTTCTCTCTGAACTGAGCTCTTTTTGGTGAATGGAAGAACTTATTAAAGTATGAAAAAAAATAGTCTGAGTTTCCAACACTTTTACTACTATCCTTAACTAATCCAAGTATCTACTTCATATGAAAACTGCTCAAAAGAAAATCAACAGGTGCTTGGTAGCTTCTTATTGATTGCCATTTACCCCCCATTTATATTGTCTCAATTTTTCGCGCCTCTCCCTTTCTATGATTTATAGCGACACTTGACTGAATATATATTTTTGTTTTTGGGAGGGCATATCTCCAGCAAAGCCGATGACTCAGCAAGCAAAGTTTTTCTTTTCTTTTATTATTATTTGTTTTTGGGGCAAAACTTTCGGTTTTATTTTGTGGTTGTTGTTCTTTCTCCACCCTCAAATTGTGTCAGTCGCCACATAAAAGTTTACTTGGCATTAGAACTGACGGGCGAACCAAAACGGGAACTGCAATGCAAAAAAACAACACACAAAAGTTTACCACGACATTTCTGGGTTATGTGTGGGTGGAGAAAATTGTGGGATGATAAATCAGATGAATGCTTTTAAGCACAAGGTAAATAGAACATTGGGCTAGGTCTAGTGTAGACCTTGATAAAGGGGAAGATTAAGGGAATGGTGGCAGCTGAAGTGTCAAACATTCGTCTGTTCACTTCGGCAATGCTGTTTAATGAATTTGTCTAATCTTTTAGAAATAATCATATCAATCTAACCACTACAATGGAGGATTGGTCTCGCTCTACGAAAGCTTAAGATGTCATAAGAATAATAAAACAACTTAAAAACTGATTTTACTGAAAAGACTTTAGCTTAATCTATATAAAAGCTAAGAAACTCTAGGATTTGATTTGGATGGCGACACCATTGACAGAGAGAGCCACTGAGAAGGTTGGAAATCAACCAAAAGAAATTTCTGTGACACCTAAGAATTGGAATTCGGTTGGAATTTGGTTGGAAGAAGTTTCTGTGCCACCCCCGATAAAATCGATAAAAAAAAAAAAATTTTTTTGTATCAAATTCTTGGTTTATTTGATACAAAAAAATATATATGATATTTTGGGTATTTAATTGATCATTCGAATGATAACTTTACAAAATTTAACAAAAATTAAACTAAAAATGTGTCAGCCTCGAAATATAATATCATTTTAAACTTACGGAAATATTTACTTGATACTTAAAATATTAAAATGAAAACGACACTCAACAGTTTCAATTTGATGACAAAATAATGTCATTTTGATGATTACTTTTTTTTTGGGTTTAACTTTGACATAATTTTCGTGCTTTGCTCGAAAATATGAAATAAGCAGCGAATAGTACCAAAATCGGGATGAGAAGCGATTAGATTAGATCCAAACCTAACGTAGAAATTTCCGACTCCCAGCGGCAAAGGCTTGAAAAGCTATTTATGGCAATCTGTAACTACGTTAATGATATCATTTTCATGATATCCTTAACTTGTGACCAGAGACTGACTCACAGCATTTCATGAATTGAGAACGATTTCATAGTCAATATAAATTTAAAAGAATTTCTTGTGAACTAAATTGAACCTTTTACCGAATCACTTATTTAGGTACCAAAAGATAACGTTCTTTAAGGATTAGTTTCTGATATTGAGTAAATAGGAGTCGATTATTGTATAATATTTATCAGGTGGGATATTGGACTTCATCTAAAATGATTTTTGAAAATTTCGACCCAAATACGAATCAAACTTGATCTGGGTAGGGAATACAAATTCTTACATATTATTGTGGATCTATTTCTAAACAGACAGATGGACGCATGGACGGATACACGGACGTACGGATAGACACGCAATCGATTTGGCTGATCAAGAATACTATATATACTTAATGGAATCGGAAATGTTTCCTTCTCCCTTTGGTATATCAGAGTTGAGTAAGTATACATCGGATTTTAGCAGAAAACACATTTTTTATGGGTCTAACAAAATTTCTGATTGCATACAAATATGATTCATAAAAATTGGATTAATTTAAATCCGTATTCGTTTTGCATATTTGACATATAATATTAAAAAATCTTTTACCTAAATACATATTTAGGAATATGCCATATGATTTTACTTATTTAAAGAGCAAATGTATGTCCCCAAGTAGTCTTCTGCACAACTAAATATGCCGTTTTTTTATGGTTCAAAGGGCAAATAGCTAACACAGCTAGTACTGCACAAAGGCAAGTAAAAGATTCGTAGCGTACCAATCGAAAGGAAAGAAGCTCCCATTCTTATGTGATGAACTCGTGCGAGCATAATCCCTTATCGGTTAATGACGCTATCGGGCTGTTACACCCTGAACGGAAGTTAAAGTTAAGAGAATGAAAATGGAAGGACGAATAATCCGAATCGTATTTCAAACGAGTTTACTGTGATTGACAATTCATTAAATTACAGATTAATAGCAGTATTGCACCAAACTTAAATGTCAATTAAAATATAAATCATTTTGGATCTATTGCAGGAGTCACTGCCAAATACCACAAAAATCTGCATAACTAAGATTGATGATACCGAACCGCGATAAAATATAATGGATGACGCATGGATGGTCAAGAAAATAGTCCAAAGAATACAGAATAAAGGAGAAGGAATTAAATTTCAAAAAATATTAAATCGGAACCAAATTAGTAAAGATGCATTTGTTAAGATATCATCAGATCCACTGTTGGCAAATGCGAGGCAAAATTTAAATTTCATAATATTGTTACGATAAGGTTTGCGTCTCACACCCAAACTATTCGCTCATTCACAAAATTTGATACTGCATTTGGCGGTCAGTATGAAAAAAAAAGCACCGTACGATACAAATCATTCACCTTTGAATAGTACCTTCTTGTGTTCAGTATGTTGTGCGTTATAAAAAATTACGGAACTTGGGGTGGTACTTTAAGTAGAGCATATTTTGATCAATTTTAACATATTTTAGCATAAACTTTTTACCTTAAAGAAAATATTTAAAATATGATCATCTTCCATCATCCAATGCAAAAATACCGACTTTTTCACACCAACAACAAAAAGTCCTAAAATCGCGATGTCCATTGATAAGACTCGGAGCTAGGTTAATAAAACTATAACTAAGCCCCTTAATAGACTTATTTCTAAGTTGGCTTTGAGCCGGATAATAAACTTTGCCCAAATTCCTTGACATCTTCTGTCAGTGAGTGAGTTTATCTGAAAGAAAAGACAACCCTAACCTTCTTCCTAGTCCCTCTGCTCGCAAGGCAAGTGCTTAATAAAAGATTTCAAGTGCATAGCAAAATACTTGAGCTCTGTGGCTCAAGTGCAAACAAAGCCTCTGCTGTGGGGACATCTCTACCAACATTTTGTCTCGGCTGTGGCCTGTTGGCACACTGAAAAGACAAAAGCGGTCGGCGACAGACAAAAGTTAATCACAGTCATCATACACGTATGCAATGGCACTTCAGCGAGGGCTTAAGGCGATGGAGGAGGAGCAGAAACTGACGTCGACGGTTGGCGTGCCATTCGTTGACAATTGTTATGCCGCTTTCTGATTGTTGTTGTTGTTGTTGCGGCAGCAGTTGCAATTGAATCTAAGGCTACATATGTGGGTCATATTCTCGCTTGGCAGCTGATTTTGACGTCAACATGTGATCAAAAAACATAAAATATACAGTTCAGCGCTCATTTACCTGATCGTATTCCAGCATAGTTGTGTCTCTACCAATTTTAGACCGGCTTAAAATTTAAAACTTTTTGTAATTTTCTGATGCTCTGTTTTTTTCGAATTTTGAAGGAAAAGGCAAAAAAATAAAACACAGCAAACTCAATTAGCGCACACACTCAGCAGAGGAAGTCAGTAAACACGAACACTCACACACACACACACGCATAGAGAAGAGGAGTGCAGGGCACACCCAGAAAAATGTGGCCTAGGTTCGCTCCCCCTTTTGGTAAATACAGAATTTATTAATACATGGCCATAAATTTATTTTTAAATATTTTTTCTTTGATTAGAACATTTTTTGGCACACCAAATCAAGCCACGATGACCTTAGAAAAGGCACAAAAAAAACTGTCAAACGCACGCACCAATACATACACTCACACACGCACACATGCTCTCACACTTGTGCAAACGCAGCGCGCGCGCATCAATTTATATTTTATTGTCAAAGGAGCAAAGGGTGCCGTAGGAGGACGGGCCAACTTTTCTAGGGCTTCTCCTCATCTCTTTTTTTTGGGTAAATTAATTAATCAAACTTTGGCTTTTACTTGAGCAAACATGGCGCGTCACATGCAACACCAACACCACTTTTACACACACACACGTATACACGCTACGCGCCGCTTGCCATTTCCGGCGCACAAAAGTATGCTTGGCTATTGAAATTGTGATAGATACTGGGACCCCAAGTTCAGGAACTGCAACCAGGAAGCCTCCAAGTAAAAAGAAAACCCAAAACCAAGTTGCGCTTTTTTATGGCAGCTTTGGCGCATGCCAAACAAATAAAAGCAACAGAGGCGAGCTTTTATTATGGCAAGGACTTTGCGAATGGAAATGATGCCCCCTGTTCGGCCACCCTATGACGGGGGATGGTAAACAAAACCACAGCAACAGGCGGTGGCGGTACTCAACCGAAACGCCGACACTTGGTCTGCTATTTTTAGCCGGAGAAGAACACTTAGGAGCTGCTGAGGAAGTCGAATGCACACGACCAACGACAACTTGACAGGCTATTAAAATTGAGCTAGATAATCGCTGATGGAGCTGCACATTGACAATCATGTCACTGGGTCGTTTCATAATACAACTTGAGGAAATGGGAAAAAGCGAGTGTCAATGGAACACCATTATGAGTGGAAAGGGGATAAGGCATAAAAAGTGAGAACTCAGGACTAGATCACGACAGAATAATGTGCTTGAGTTGGTGAGCACAAAAGGCTTCAGTCAATTAACTTGCTGTCTGTACTCGCCGATTCACTTACTTGTTGGTTTGAGATGCGAGGCAATAGGCTGGCTTAGACTATATGATCAAGGAGGAGATGAAAAAGGAGCTAAGTTTCTCAAGCGCTTTTGCCCTCGTTATAAAAATGATTTTATAGCTTTTACAATTTTTCATAACTCTTATTCATTAATCAGGTCAGCAGTCGTAAATTCACCACAGACCATGAGACAAACATCGAAAATCACCACCTTTTTGTTCGCCAGCGAAGTACGTTCGACTTTGCATGATGACGTTGAGAAGCACTCAAAGCTCCGTCAAAATAGGGACGAACCTCTCCGAGCGTTTTCATACCAAAAGAGGTTTTAGGCGGAATGATGCCTTGCTGTGTGACTTCTTTCTTCTGATGGAGTATATACAAATGCCAACAGATCGGTCACCATCTTTAATAAAGATGTAAGACTTATGCCGATGATATTGACATTATCGGCAAAACCGAACGGGCGGTAAGCATGGCGTTTTCAGAGATTGAGAGACAGTCGGAACTGATGGTCTTAGCGGTTAACGAGGACAAGACGACGTACCTAGTATCTTCGAAACAGAAGGAGGGGGAGAGTACAACTTTAAAGAAGTAGAGGGCTTTGACTGCCTCGGAACGATGATTACCAGTGACAACAACATCAGCCTAGAAATCCGAAGAAGAATCACGCTCGCAAACCGATGCTACCACGGGCTCAGTAGGGAGTTCAAGAGCAGAGACCTCGCTCGAAGAACGAAAATAGAGCTATACAAATCACTTATCATCCCAGTCCTGCAATACGGCGCAGAACCATGGAAAACTTCAGCGGATGAGGTGGCTATTGGCGTTTTTGAGCGAAAGATTCTTCGGAGGAATTATGGAACTTTGAAAGTTGGCTTTTAGGATTTTTACATCCGAAAGAATACTGAACTGTAAGGGCTCAATGGGAACACCTGTCTGGGCAAGCGCTCAAGTCAACAGCGGCTGCTCTGGATAGGCCATGTCACCCAGATGAATGACCACCACTAAGACTGGTGCCAGCTTGAACGGAACAGAAGCGACTGGCGGGCATTAGTATCAGCGGCCGAGACCGTCAAACGGTTGTGATGGTTAATAAAGAAAAAGAAGAAGAATACAGTTCAAAATTTTAGCGTAGATTAAAGAACAAACCTACTTCATTCGATTACTTCTTGATCAATTACTTGGATCACTCAAAAACAATCAAATTATAACATTAAGGGCCGATTCCTCATCTTCCACATAGAGATATCTGTCTCTTCTCTATAATTAACTATTTTAAAACAAGGTAGTGTATGATACACCATTTATATCTTAAGAGCGGGTGGACGAATTTTTAAGATCTTTGTTATGTAGAATTTGTTTTCGCTCCGAATAACAATTAAAAACTCGGAAAAAGCCTATAGGACTAAAAATTGCGCGGAAATTTTTAGTTAGATTATCATTAAGATTTAATTGTTGACAATTGCCGTCGGTTAAAAAGGACGCTTGGGTCAATTGGTAAGAGAAACGCCGAGAAATTTGATTAATTTTATAAGTTAAGATTTTCATAAAGATTGATTAGTTGGCAATCGTCGACGGGTAAATAGCAGGTGTTGCAGCCCTGCTTTGCACATTTAAAACAGGGAGCGACAAAAAACACATTTATATTTTGGCATTGCTTGTGTGTAATTTCATTTTGCAAAGCGGCATTGTTAGCGAAGCTGCGCAGCGACGAGCTAATACTGTCAGTGTGTCGACTGCGCTGCTGCTGAGCATCTTTGTAAGCACAGTAGATAGAGATGCGCCCACCCCTGATCTAGAATTTGATAATAATTAATAATTGGAATAATTATGAAGAAATCAAAACTTGTTATTTTCTTATTTTCAGTAGAAACATTCCCAAGATAGCGAGTACATCATTCAAGTACTTTATACTACTAAACTCATAGCTGAAATGACGTACATTCTTTAAATAGTCAATCTTTTCTTTCAAAATTAGAATAAGAAGTAAGCTGTCTCACAGCTTTAGAGTTGGCAACAGTTATAGAAAACAGATTCAAATTCTCTTTCAGGTTTATTCTTAAAACAATGTTTTACAAACAAAGTTATGGTCTATGTGCAGATAAAGTTAAGGATTAGTTAAGGATTATATCGTAAAGCTTTAAAGTTAAATGAACAATTTATCATATTACAATTCTATATTACAAAGTCAAATAGCGCAAGGCCTTGTCAAGGAAACGCTCTTCCGGCGATCCGCGACTGCAGGCTATGCCTCGCCGTGATTTGCCCGACAGTTGTTCATATTTATGCCTTATAGTATCATTGAGCAGTCGATCACAGCGTTCCGTTTGTTCCAGCTGCTCGGCTGAAGGAGCTTTGGCGTACTCCCGCTTCAAGACCATGCTAATAATGCGAGATCGTGTAGAGCGAGCCTTGGGTTGAGTGATGACTTGAGAGCGAGGACGTACTGGTGGTGGAGTTCTGCTTGTGCCATACACACCGGATTCGGCCGAGTCAGAATCGAGACTGGAGACACCACCACAGCTGCAGTAGGTGACACTGCTGCCGGGGGACTGGCTAGCACTGCCATAAGCTTCGTCCTCGCAGGAATAGTAGTCCGGCACATCATTCTTCTGCTGCAGCAAGGGCAACGCTTCAGATACGGCATATGGAATGCATTTGGCTTCCAGATACATTACAGGCTCATCCACAGCTTCTTCGGCACTTGGCGTGGGACTGGGACATCTTTCATCCTCCAGTATGGCAATGCGTGCTTGTTGCACCTTTTGTTCCCGACGACGTTGGCGACGTTCATGACGCTCCCTTTCCAGACGGGAAATGGTCTCCAAACTTTCGATGAACAAACCCAAATCCCGTTGACCAAAGCGAGCAGCATCCAGGGTGAAGGTCGTCATTGTAGAAGACTTTTGGTTCAAGCTCAGGAATTGAGTAGATGTAAAGACGGCCATTACGATGATTGATTGTGAATTGAAGAAGTTTCCGCTTCGCTGTCTGCTGGGCAACTGATGCTGTGGCGAGAATTGCACTTGGCTTATATACGCCACAGGTAGTCGGCCAACCCACAACCTGCCCTGCCCACACCCTCCGGAAAAGTGACCTGCGTCACTTTAAGGATGGGCGGTGGCCTACCTGTGGTCCTTTATGGGCAAATCCCTTGGCCTAGGGTTCAACTTAAATTCTTAGGGAATTTCCTTGATTGCTTTTTAATTTTCGGCTTTCCCCATAATTGAACACGTGTTCAAACTTAACCCACAGCTGCCTGTGGGCCGGTATCGGGTGTGCCACCCTCCATAAAATCCGAAATGCACAACTTCTGTCACTTTTGACACCTGGTCATGCATATGAAAACTAAAACAAATCAAGGTAGATGGTATCAACCGTTAGGCTGTTTCCACTGAATCATTTAATCAATCAATCAATACTTCGAATGTCGTTCGTACAATTGGCACATTTGCTTTTTGCTGACAACATTGGGCTTTGCTCGAAAGGGAGGAAAATCCAAGTGGGTGTGATTTATATGAGGTGATAATAAGAGGAGAAGGAGAGAGGTTAAATCCAATCAATGGGCACTTAATTTGTAAGTGCTCTCCAAGGTGTTGTATCTATGATATGTCACTAGAGCTTTGTATGAAAGCCAGTAAAGACAAATCAATCTAGATACTGGTAAACTATTTTCTAGACGAGAATCATGGTAAGTTGATGGAGACTGTTGAGTATGAAACAAATTAAGAATTGATTTGCTGTCAGAATTAGGAATTTGAAATGCTGAAGTTAACTTTAAATTAAAAAATTTGTTAATTATACCCTGTACCCATTAAAAATGGGTAAAAGAGGGTTAATGAAGTTGTGCAAATGTAGGTAACAGACAGAAGGAAGCACCTCCGACCCCATTAAGTATATATTCTTGATCAGCATCAACAGCCGGGTCGATTTGGCCATGTCCGTCTGTATGTCTGTGTGAACACGATCTCAGAAACTGTAATAGATAGAGCCACAATTTTTGGCCTGTATGTACATAGGTACTGTACACTGAAGTCAAGAATTTTTATTATTTCAATATGCCAAAGAATCTTGTTTTAAGTACGAAATTTGTTGATTTAAAAATGAAACCTCTGGTCAAAATCATACTTAATAATATACACTGTTTTTATTCCTACGCATCTAACAACAACAAACTGCGCTCAGTGAGAGCGCGTCCAACGCTATTCTCTCTTAGTTTGCTTCCCCTCTCTCGCCTTGCCTCTAAGAACCAATATGAGAACGAATTTATTTCGATTCCAAGAGCCAAATTCTTGAAATTTTATTTTTGAATTTTTAACGGTCAATTTAAGAACGATTCGTACTCAAAGTAAGAACTTTCAAGAGCGAATTGTTCTTTCAAAATTCAAGACCGAAACAGGATAAAATTAAGAGCTTTTTAAAAACCGAATCGTTTTGCTTTTTAGTTTCTTTCAGATTTGGAAAATTCCACCACCTCCATCTTTTAACATCGAAAATCTGTCTCTCTCTTTGTATAAACGCGTTGATCTCACATACTATAAAAGGAAGAGCCACACATGTTTGTATGTACGTAGGTGTACCCAGTTCAAGTTTGCTTCAGATTTGGCAAATTCCTCCTCCTTCTAGCGAAAAACTGTCCGAGGTACAATTTTAAAGTTTGAAGTTTGAGAAGTAAGTTTGACTTAATATATATTTAGTTAGGACCAATATCTATATATTCTGCATTTTCATGTAAGAGCTTATGTTATTTTAAAAGTGATTAGCTAAATCCTTAACCAAGCGCCATCTCATAACACATCGTAACAGGTAAAGTTTCAGCTGTTTTAACGTAACCCACACTAATCTCAACGTAAGTCAACACCACCCAGCTTTGCTTGAGCTAACTTAATCCCACTTTAACCCTGTGTACCTAAATAAATATTGTTCCCTACTAAACGAATGACTTTCTCGTTCTATTTTTACTTGAAAAAACTCTATCAAATAGTCTTCATCAGTCAGTTCATTATTGATTTAGTAACTTTACACTCTATTTCTGCTCAATTTGCTAAAAGAAAACAAAATCATTTCAGCTTCGTTAAAGCCAAATTTGCATGTCCAGTCCAGAGAGACACACACAGACAAGAGTCTGACAAATGAGTCTCGACCATAGAAACAAGTGTCTCGGACCGACAATGGAAAGGGTGAGTGAAATTTGTCTAGACTTAAAATTATTTGTGTATCAGACAAGGGCGCGATATTGTCGCCAGTTGCCTAATTAAACTCATTTCGGAAGGGCAAATCTTTTTCTCTCGATAGAGACCGCCTTTGTTTTTAAATTGTCCACCGAATGGCTCGCAGCTGCATTTCATTTGAAAAGGCAAAATGCACTTGAGAGATGAGTAGTGAGTCCCGTCATTTCTGCTGAAAATCCATTGAACTTTCAATTAAGCACGTTCCACAGACCAAAAAAAAATAAACAATAAGTGAAAGAATATGAAAAGACGAAGAACAAGAAGCAAAAGAAGCGTTGAGCACTTAACCCCTTGTTGGCATTTACGAGCCACAAATTGTTTTCGGCTTTCGGCCACTTAACAACTTTTAAATTAATTGCCTTAAATTAATAAAGTCAACTTTGGGGCGTAGTAAGTTGACAAAGTGATTTACAACTTACGATACTTGAGTTAATTTGTTTGACAAACTGGTTTACATACCTGCAAAGAGACACAAAAGGAAAGTGGAGCAAATTAGTTAAAGTGTTTCAAAAATGCAATCAACTATTTATTATAGCTAAAAGCGAGTCAAGAGACTGCACCCCCGAAACGGAAATATCAATTTACTAGAACGAACGTACATAAAAGCCAATTGGCAAATGACAAGCCCAAGACGACAGTAAAAACTAAACCCGATGAGGGAAGTTGAGCTGAGGAAGAGCTCTCACAAATGGACGCCCACCAAACCAAACTCAAATAATAAAAAAAAATGTTCAATTGCTGAAAGATCAAATAAAAGCATTAAAGCAAAGGCAGTGGGCTAGCTTTCAAATGTGGGGGAGATGAGTTGTGGGTTTAATGATCTAAATAAAGTAGACTAGAAGAATGCCTAGTTTAGGAAAATTATTTTAGGAAAAGAGAACAAAGCCTTAAGTTAGGGGTTGTCAAAACACACATGCTTATCTTGGCGTTGCGTGTGTGAGGGGAGTGGTGCCTTTTTATTAGAGACCGCAAGAAAAAAAAGCAGTCACCTTCGGAAACGATGACAAATGTCATTTTACCAAGGTGCTTTTTGCTCAATCGAAGAGATTTTTTTAGCTAATTTGTAGATTTTTTTATGAGACACTTTGCTGGGCGCTTGCATGTGTGTTGCGCGTGTGCCTTAGGGAACTGCAAGTGTGTATGCGTGCAAAATAGTGTGCTATTCCCTTCCTCTTTGACGTTTGCCAAACAAAATCTAAGCCCAACAACAACAAATAGGACAATTTGCTTGTTTTATTCAATAAATTAAATCTAAACTGTTGAGAGCCAAACGAAATTATCCCCATCAAGCTGTTATCGTAAGACAGTGAATCAAAATACACAGGAAAAAGAAAATCAAGGGTTCTGTTGAGAGAGTGAGCGAGTCTTTTAAAAAGTATTGTTTCACCTTATTATGCTAGCTATGGGATTAAGTTATTCAGTTTCAAGTGTACAATTTCACTTTACTTTAATCAAAGTTAATTATTTAAACAAAAATCAAACTTTTTTTGTAAAAACTGACCGATTATGAAGCAAAATTTTCAAAAGGTGTTGTAAATTCTCTGAAACTACCAAAATATAATACGGAGATTTTCGAAACTTTTTTGGCAATTTAAATTTTTTATCCTTGCAAAAAGTTTACTTTATTTCTTAATAAATTAAAAAATTTTAAAAAATCTTAAAAAACGAATTTGAACGTTGATTCAGAATCACCATTAACTATTGGCACCGTAAGGTTCATGAAACAGCTGTACAGTCTACCAGCATCGTTTGCGGTGTGGTGTGTGCTTATTTTAAAATTATGTGCAAACACAAATTAAGCTCGAGACTGCTAAAACTTGCTTATTTGATGAAATGTTTCTATAAAATAAAACAAAACCCAAAGTTTTAGCTTTTAACGCTATTTGTGGGTTTATATGATTGTTAATTTTATTTCTCTATTTTTGGTTATATTAATCCTGCTCAAACTCATCTAGCTTACTTCCTTTTTTTGTGATTTATTCACTCTTGTCCCTTATTCATGAGCCTTTTCCTCTTTATATTGCTTAAGGGCGCGCGCACACATGCGTTTTGAAGATGAACTGACGGCAGAACTTGAGGCTAATGTGGACAAAAAACCACTGGCACTGGATTAATCTCCCAATTTTAGCTGTAAGCTTAGCTTTGCGGAATCAACCAAGCATGTTTTTTATTTCGACTAGCGGACGTACTGAAATATCAGCCGCTGGTTCATCTTTCAGTAGCATGTGTGAGTGTGTCCTAACTATTTAAGTCCTAAATTAGTATTGTATTATATTTCGCCTTTTACTTAACAACTTAATTCTCATTTAGTTTAATTTTTTACTCTTTTCATTGTTTTAAAAATCTTTTCAATTAACGGGGACGGGGAACCCCCTATCATTTGTTAAACAGTTTAAAATATTTAAAAAACAGTTTGGTTCAATTTATCAACACTTGGCGAGTGCCCCATGCTGCTGAAATGTATGCTGACCCACCACCCCTGTCCCATATATGAACCACAATAAGGAAACTTCTCTTCTTTCACGCTTCAGCTGCATAATAAGGTCAGAATAATAAAAAAAACAAGAATGGAAAACAAAAGTTAGCGGCTGCTGGTTGCGTGCCGATCGCCAACTCTCCCTGACTTCTCTGGGGATGACTGTTTCTATTTATAGCACCCATTGTAATAACTCCATCAACATTCAACAGTGCAGTCAGTAGTCAGTTGTGGAGTAGGAGGAGCTGGAAAGTGATCCATGGGCTGGCCAGCATAAACTTCAAACAGATGTCAAGCCGCCGTTCGTCATGTAATTATTATTAATGTGCTGTCCCCCCCTTCAGCCCATTTTGTGGGCTGTCTGATCTCATCTAGCAAATATTCCAAAACGAAACTATGCGCCTCTGTTTTACATTAAAAATTATGGCCAGAGATTTTTTTAAAACGAGGCGTTTACTTGTGGTTCACTGAACTCCCTCGGACAGAGCATGTGGGGCAGACTGCGATTTTGCTATGACTTGTCCCCCTCCCACCACATGCTAATATTGTATCCAACAAAGTGCGCGAATGAATGGCGAGGCTTTGATAAATGGCACATGGTACCGTAAACCGTAACTGCTTCTTTTGCTTCTTTGAGTACTCGTGTGTAGTAGGTTCAACCTTATATGGCTTTCTTTCACATTTCACAGTGGTTTTTTTTTTAGACTTTTTCCTATGTGCAAATTCATTGTCGCCGTAGATGACTTGAGAACCTCGTTGGATACTGATTGCATTGCTGGAATCTTTTCAATTGATGAATTGCACTTGAAACCCACTCAGAAACAATAACAATGAGCAGATGAGATACGAGCATTACTCAGGCAAATTGTGATTTAAAATTGCTGAGACAAAAATGTGGCGTGGGAAGAGTTAAGAAAAGGCAAAGGCTTGTAGTAAATATGCTTGGAGTTTTCATTAAATTTGATTGGTTGATGGAATTTCAGTAGAACTAGCAACCCTTTCTCTAGAACAAAATACCTTGGATTAATTTCCTTAATAAATTCTTGATTTAAGAATGTGGTTTTCTGTGTGTCAAGTAAGAGTAGGATTTTGTGTTTACAAACCTTGTTTCCATTAAATAATCAATTGCAATTTTTTTGCTTATTCATTGGATTTGCTCATTGTCTGCGCTTATCTAGCAATCAGTGTTCAAAATGACCTCGAAATCATTTTACTATTGCTGCTCCACTTACTTGAATTCCATTGAACTAATGTCTTATCAAATCTGGTTTTTGTTGAGATTAATTTCAATTACTAAAATTGCTTTATATCCGCTGCGCTCCCTACTACTCGACATATGCCAAATTGTTCCAAATTAAACTGCTCAGGCAGTGGAACGTATTTACAGTTTGAGTTTGATATCCATATCAGAGAACCGCTCCCTTCCCCTAGGTTACAAGGTCAGCCAGCTGCTCTGTATTTTCTCCTGTTGTGCTGCCTCTGCATGATTGATGAAACTGAATTATTTGTACATTCAATCATTGAGCAGTCAAAGTTAATATTCATAATAAATGTTTATTTATACACAAAAAAATGTTGTGCAATCAGCGCACAAAACACACACACACAGACCAAATTATTGCATATTTATTTATAAAACTTGGCAATTTGTTATATACTTTGTTTTGGCGCACAGCTAAGCCGGAGACTCAAGTTATTCTTGTTGACTTTAGGCGATTTGTTGTAATAGAACTCGTTTATTGAAATTCCAGACGGGTTCATTATGGCGTTATGTGATATCATTGAGTCACACTTACGCAATTCGATGGCAATGATGATTTATGAAGATTACGCGAAGGGTGTTTAATGGGGTGTAAAAATACTTTGATAAATGGTATAAAAAGGCAGATAGTGCAGAATCAAATTGTATTTGGAATTTTTATTATTACACCATTAAATTGTTCTGAAATTTTTAAATATTATGAAAGATCTTAAAGTTTTTCAATCCTAAATCAAATCTAATTTCAGATGTGCAAATTGGAAAATTAAAACTCCGAGGAACTAGAACCGACGATTGCGAAAAAATTATTGTTGTGTTAGTAAAATCATAGTATAATTAACAAGGCATAAACACCATGGTATAACATCACAACGCCTGCTGTGATGTATCAAAAAAATTTAATAATTAAAGGTAAATTAATTTTTGACTTATAATTACGTACTTTCTTATACCTGTTACACATAGAGCAAAAAGGGTATACTTAAGTCATTTTAAGTAACACATAAGTAACAGGCAAAGGAAGCATCTCAGATATCATAAAGAAAATGTCAGACAGCAATACAAATTAAGATAATATTTCTGAAGCCACAACAACCACAAGAGGGAGAATGCAACTTGCAAGTTCTGCAGTCATCCCCAACGCTAGTAATGTTTACCACAGAGTTCCCCAGCCAGAGCCCCTGAGAGTCGAACACATTTGGTAATTCACATGCAGAAAACCCTAATGCTTGACGAAGTCATTGCGCGCCGAGTCTTTCTGATCAATATTTCGATTTTTATACGATATGTTTATTAACGTTATATCAGAACAAAATACTATGGAAATTGCAGGAGCGAATTGTCATAACAAGACTGTCGGTTTTGTTCTGCCCAAAGCGTATAGAAAAAACGAAATCTTCGAAAAATTTCGTCCAGAAACCTTGGGTCTAAGGCCGGGGCGCCCATTCCTATTGTGCAAGCATCGCATTTGTTGTTGTGTAACGCAAAGGAACAACTCGCGTGTATAGGAGACACGCACTCCATAAGCCAAACAAATTCATATGCGGGCTCTGTGTTTTGTTGTTGTCGTGCTCAGACCTGCAACAACAACATCATATGTGTCTCACTTCTCTTTCTCCGATGTCTCTCGCATGGTTGAACACAACAACAAATTTGCTAAGCATAGTCGGCATTCGCCTCGCTTGCTGAGGCCCGAGCGATGTTCGCTACACAGAAATTTGTAGTTGTTGTTCCTGCCTAACATATATTTTTTGCATTAGTATTTCATTTAGCGCGCGCGTAAGCTGTCTGGGCACCCCTGGTCTAAGGTATGGTTTTTCGGCATAGATTTTCTTCTCTTATAAGTTATATTTTTGTAGAATAAATAAAAATGGTTTATTTTTTAGTCCTGTTGGAACAGACAAAATCTTTAATTGTCTTTAATGTTACAGGTGGATTTGCGCGGGCAAGGAATTTTTTTTAGACCCATGGTTTCTTGACAAAAATTTTCTGCACTTATACCTTAACTTCTTCGTAGAAGAAAAAGTAAAATAAATAAAATGGGTTCTTGGTGAAATTTTCTTATAATTTTCCGTAGATTCCGTTTTATATATACGTTTTGTTGATTTTTTTCCGCCAATACAAATCGATCCCTAAAACTATAACCTAGTTCCAGAAAATTAAGTCATTATAGTTATCCCATTAGAAAGATATAAAAGCGACTAGAAATGGTCATGGCGGTGAAGACGTTTCTTAAAACCATTTAAGTTTTCTTAAGATTTGGAAAATATCGATATATCAATATATATGATATAGTCGTCGTCTTTCGGAGGATCGGAATTCGGGGAATCCGACATAACATAAAGGCATTATAGGCCAGCATTATAAGGCCACTTCCCCAGAATCACAAATTCAAAAATTTTCAAAAACTCATGTGTGGAGACAACCTTTCATATTGGCATCACCTATGCAAAAATTAGTATTAGAGAGGAAATTTGCTGGTGCTAAACGAAAGTGCCCAAAAAAACTTAATAGTGCCCAAAAAGATACTTTATCCACCAGGAAATCGCAGTCGTTAGAGGGAGACAACCATATTTTTAAATGTATCCAGAAAGCGAAAGAGAGGGCGTAGAGCTGACCCAAATGTATCTAAAGAGCGTAGGTGAAAAAAGCGGTATCGACTGAATAAATTTTCTCTCTTAATATTATTGCAGATTTATAAGTTTCTATAAGGTTTGAATTTTTACAAAAATTTCAGGGATAAAGTTTATTGATTGAAACGAATATGATGCATTCGTTTATGTTTTTTCGCATAGCAATAACCGCGTGTATGAACTCACACATAGCACAATCCAAAGTATATTGAGAAGTTTCCCAAAAAATGGGGGCCCAGCATACGAATGCTAGCCGAAGTCATACATCACTGAGTGTTAGAAAGACAGTCACATTTTCCTCTCTTCCTGGGGAACCCACTCTATCTGCTCTTTATTTTCTAAGCCTCTTGCGAAATCGAACGCAACAACAAATATGTATGAGTGGTTCTTAGCACAAATTTCGTTATTGTCGACAAATGACCATGAAAAAATTGGATTTCTATTTCTGGTGGTTGTGGTTTCTTTCTTACAATTTCGCCATACTTTCCAAGTTGCAGAAGTCCCACTTATTTTCCACTATACCCGATATTCAGTATTCAACACTCAGTACTTAATACTTAGTTATCGATACTCAGCACGCACACAATCCACCTGCTGCTAAGAAAAATTGTAAATGCGGCTGACTTGGCAAAGACAAAGGTACACCCATAGGAATATGCCGCACAGAAAAAAATTTTTTGCAGTTTTAGTCCCACAGCCTATCGTCCGCCAAAAAAATTTCGCTCTAAAAAATTAGCGGATTTTTATTGAGAAATTGTTTATTACGCTCGTTAAAAGCTCGATCAAAATTCTGTTAACAGACACTTGTCATGATATTTTCATGATCTGTTTAAGACTTAAACTTTAAGTACTTTTTGCGGACATTCAGCATATGTAAGTTTATGTCCAGCTGTTTTTGGTTTTATATACATTTTTTATTAAAAATTCCAAAAATTTATGTCACCACAAAAGAACCAAAATCTGCCCCGCAGAGAGAGCGTCCTAACATTTTTTGTGTTTTATTAGAAGCTTAGAAAATGTAAACCATTTCAACTCACCCTCGCATTTGAAGTGAGGGCTTGAGACGTTCGCATTTACTTGCTGATGATGTCAGCAATTAGCTTGATTAACGCCCAAGCTTAGTCAATTAAATCCAATTGCAAAATTCTCGTTGACAATTATGCAAAACGCACTTCTCACCTCGCACTTTTGTTGTTGACTCAGCAAATGGCGACACAGTTTCTGTGGCAAAATGTTAAGGTGCTACGAACTCCCACTGACCGATGAGATTCCCTTTTACTTTTGTCGCATGCCTCAAATTGTTTCGTTTGTTTCGCCCAGAGTTAATTGTGCGGCGATTTAAACTTGTTGGCAATTTACCAACAGCAAAATAAATTTAATTAAAATATATAAAAAAAAGTGGCAAACTGCACTCGTAATTCAATTCATTTTCATTTACTTTTTGGCCATATCACGTAGCGCGCGCGTTATTTAAAACGTGGCAAAATGTCGCATGGCGTGTGGCGTTTTTACTGACATAATGACCATATATAGAATGTATTCATATGCTGATATAAAAAATGCTCATTAAAGCTAATTAAGGGGGCTGTTGTGTCATCCAATATGATGTGATGACCCTCCCACAGAAGCACACAAACCGCGAGCGATTATTAAGTTATATGATTTTGTGTGTGTGCACAAATTGAATAAAGTACTGCAAATTACGTTGTAACTAAGGTTATAAAACAAAAAATTAAAACTGTTAAGTAAAATGTTATGTAAATGTTGCATAGAATTGTGTTTATGCCCGATCACCCCAAGTTGATAAGCTTCACTTTCCACTCTTCAATTAACTTAACCTGTTCCCTGAAACTCCATTTGAACCCTAACCTAAGCTCAATTTGTAATTTCCCTGAAATGCAACCCTTCTTCCTTCTGTAGAGTGTAAAAAAAAGTATGTAAAAACTTTGTGCCTGACTGATTTTGCCCATACTCCTCAAAAACGCTTAGAGGCAACACCTGCCTCTGACCAAATAGGCGCCTGTCTGTGGTCAGTGACCACCATGATGGCATTGGGGTTGGAAAACATAAACGAGTTAGCTTCGGGTGGGTTCACTGACTCTGATGGATTGACAAACTGTTGCCCTGGAGTACCAAAGTTTGTTGTTATTGCTATTGATTTTCTTCCAGAAACTTTGCCAAAAAAGAAAAGATATGAAGCCCAGCGTTGATGACGTGACTGCCAGCCAGGAAACGGATGTGGGCGACATAAAATCGTTTAAAAAAGCTAGACTGGACAGCAGAAAAAAAGTTCTGTAATTATGTAGATGCATTCTCTGTTTTGTTTCCTGTTGAATTGCAATTAGGCAAGCATGTCAGGTAATTATGACTTGGGCAAAAAAGAACGCAATTGATGTCTCTCTGCTTGTCACTCGTGTGAAGTGCAATCAAGGCGTTTTTAATGGCAAAACCAAAATGGGAACTCTAACAGTACTTCTAGTTCAAGTTGGAGTTCCTCTAGCTAACCCACACGTGCCTAGCATTTATCAAACGCATTTCACGCCTGTCTGACTTTCGGTAGATATGAAGCGAGAGGCTAATGAGCAACAGTTCCGACCCCTTGGTAAGGGAATACTACAGATACTTATGTAAGTATATGAATGTGACCTCCCCCGACAAGAACATAATTTACATTTTATTTCGAGCTGATGAATCAGCTGTCGCCGGTATCAAACTGACCTTTTTTAAATAAAATTGTGCTGGAATGTTTCATAGCAGGGGGACTGGCTGAATGCCACATTTGCATGTGTCTGTGTGTCACTTCTGACAATCATACAAACCCCAAGGAAATGCCACTGCTGTTTGGCTTTGTAAATTAAATAGAGGGGAGAAGGCAAACAATAATGGGGATTTAAAAACAAATACGGTTTATAGTTGGTTGAAGAAGTTTTTTGTAAAGATAAATATCATGGTACAACATTTCTGTTGACAAAATCCAATTTTTTTAAAATTTCTTTTTCATTAAATTGTTTAAGACAAGGCTGCAAGCCGGACGCCAAAGAACCGGATCAGTTCAAGTTTTTGGTTTCGATGAAACAAACGTATACAAAACCGAACTTTCTTAATTCCCAACATTCCGAACCTCGAAGCGAGCCTCTGCTTGGAAAACGGTTCGGTTCGTAATATTTCTTAAGTCACTTATCATTGGAATCGGATAATTATCATTTCAAAATCATTTCCAATCGCGCCATTTTACAATTTCGACAAGAAAATAAAGCAAAAATCCGGAAAATCCATCCTAGGCTAGTTTTAATATTAACAGAAAGAGAATCTATAAATGATAACTTTAACATACTAGGTCCATTCGTGTATGATACATGTTTGAAAGCTTCGTCTTAAGAAAAATATGTCTACATTTTTGTCCCCAAATATTCTCTCAACGATCTAAGAATCATTGAATGTTTCTTCAAACCTAGGCCTTAGGTTTGATAAGTAAAAGAACTGGTCCGAGAATCAAAGCTCCGACTTTCGAATTGGTTCGAATCCCCGGACCGAAACTTTTCCAGAATATTTGAGTATTTTCAATAATACTTTCTCCTAACATTTACACATTAATTAAAACCTTACAACGTAATTGTTCACCATATTGAGCAAACTTTATAACGAATGGCTTACATATCCATAAAATCCATCAGCTATAGCCCTCAGTGACATTATTTGTTTTTAAATACAATAACAAAATGACTTGGTGAAAAATATTGTCTTTTTAATCATTAAGCTTTAATCGCTAATCGAAACTCACTGCCAAGTATGCCCACTTATTTAAGAATTGATCGAAAAAGATTGCAGTTACTAAATAAAAGAATGTGGCAGATGTGACTATTGTAAAGTATACGATATATAAGTGTGACCAGAGCTGCCACAGATAAGTGTGATCAGGGCATCTACTGCTAAAATTTAAAACGGTCAGTATTGAAATAGATACAGTAGTGGCGACATCTATTGGTCAGTTTGGAAAATCAAATAGTTGCGCCATCTATTGGTCAAGCAATGACCAAAACAAAGTACGGAGTATATTACAGTTGGGCTTGTCTGACTTTCTTACTTGTTTATTCGTTACAAATCACTGTAGTTTTAAAATCGTCACAGTCGTGAACATAAATGAGTTAGTGTAAAGTCATTATAACTTAAGTTTATAGGTATTCTTATATTATCGACGCTTTTAAACTTTCCTTACATTTTATCATATGAACAAAACCAGGATCAAATGGTCATGAATTTACCACCTTTTTTTTCTCTGTTTGCATTACATAACCTTCAAATAGTGCCATACATAGACTATTAAAAGTAGATCAAATAACACTATGTCACAAAATTTGAAAAGTTTTTGTATCCGGCATTTTTGGCAATTGATTCTAATGTAAAATTTCACGCTGGATTCAAATCTGCTCTCAGATTTGTCAAAAGTAGAACGGTTTTTGAGAGAGAAAAACGATTGTTGTTTAAAATCCAATCATAAATGACGATTTTTGGGTTTTTGAAACAATTTTGATAATTTTTAATTTTTTGCTGCCTTTCAGTAAGTTTTTTTCAATCTTACCATAAAAATTGCTCAGGTCTCAGATATTGACAGGATTGGGTGATCTCTCATTTTTTGCCCTTCGAAATCGGATGAAAAATAAACGCTACATTCACAATTAAGTAAACATACCTCTTCTTGAGAGTATTTTATGCTAGTTTTTTCAGTATAAAAATCACATCTTAGCAAGCCAAATAAGAATTGGGTATTAGAAGTTTGTATTGCAGTTCAAGGTTGAATAAAAGTACTCAAGTGATGTAGACCGCATTTGTTTTTTGTGCAGACTGTGTGTTTCTATCAACAAGAACCAGCAATAGTCTCCCATCATTGCAGGATCCCACTCACTTAAATTTTCCAGATCCATACTACAGCTTAGATAGTTGTTAAAATATCTTTTCCAACAATTAGATTTTCTAAATTAAAGCTCGTATCAAAGAGAACCTCAAAAGAAGGCTAAACATTCTATATATTTAGAGATATTTGATTTTCTATTTCACTATTGTCAAGAAGTCTCTTTACAGATTTTTATTATTTTTGTTATATTTTGTCTTTACAAAATTTTAGTTATTTTGGCCCGATTTCTCATCTTCTAAATAGGAGCTATGTGACAGAACTACTCACAATTTGCTTTGCTATTTGTTAGTTTATGTGACAGATAGCTCTATTAAAAAGATTTAAATCGGCCAAACTATAAACTTAATTGGAAATATTTTAAGATAATTTCAAAGACGTAAAAAGACAACCCATTAGGAAATTCGATAGGTATCTAAAACCCTTTTTGAAAAACACACTTAAAGAACATCTGTCAGATGCCTACCCTTTTTGTAACTCACACAAAACTACGAGCAGCAATTTGGTATGCTTAGCATATATTTTACATAACTGCACACGAAAATTCCTTTTTCCCCCCAAATGGTGCATCGTCGCTGCGAAAGGTAAACAAAAATGCAGTCAAGAGAGAAAATGAGAATTTTTCACTGAAAGATGTGGCACATTAAAATGTGATTTATTTGAAAATGCCAAAACGAACGGTAGACTGTGAATGTGTGTGTGTGACTATTTTTGGAATGCCCGCCAGACTCAACTCGAACGGAAAAGGAAGTGCGCGTTATTTGTTGAGGGTGTTGTTCTTGCTCAGATGTTGTTGTGTAGTTTATGTGATCGTTAGCATAAGGCAGAGTCTAGGCAGGTGTGTGTGTGTGTGTGTTATCGAACAGCTGACACTATTCCACTATGCTAGCCTTGGAAATTGTGAACTTAAATTAATGGCCATTTACCCCCACACACGCATGAATGTAGAATAGCGACCCAGTTCGTGTACACATACTCCTAGATATGTAGCTCAAGTCTTTTGGCATTATTCAAATTCTAATGATATGTGGGTAGTTTGAGGTTTTGCTAAGGCATGCGACCTACAAATGAATAATTGCAGATGCAAATGACTGCTAAATGTTGATAGAATTCGATAAATTTCCCCGGCTTCTGTTCTTCCAGTTTGCTGCTTTGTTTCAGATAAACTTACAAGTTACTCTGTTAATTTAATGTCAAATCATAATTTTCTCCACAATTTGGAAAATAATCTCTTAACTTCAGAATATAACCGCGCCGAAGTTTTAACAAGCTTAAACACAGAGTTACGAACGTCAGCATTAAACACTTTTCTACTAACCCCCCGACCGAGTCCGGAGAAAGTCACCGGACCAACTTCCAATCTGTGAAGGAAACAATCGAGCGGAGGGTAATTAAAAAAAAAGCCCAACCCCCGACCGTAGCCTGGAGAAGAAAGTCACCGATTTTGACCAAACTTCCAAATCTGTAAAGGTATAAAACAATCGAAACAAAAAGTTTTCTCACACCGTACTTTTCGAAATAACTTGAAAAACTTGAAGTACCCAACTTTTATTCAACTAAATTCAACTGAATTAATACGCCTGTAGCATTTTAAGCCAAATTAAACACAAACTAAAGATTATCTCTCTGAAAGAAACTCACTAAAGTAACCACAGGGAGCGAGCCAAAGTCTCTGCACTGCGCCCTCTTCTTTGGCCACTTCAGTTTGCACACAGTTGCAGCTGCAGTTGCCTTTTAAGGCCACTAAGCCCAGATATTCTTTCCCTTCCATGCCCCCCTCTCTCAGCTTTTCACAAACATTGCACACAGTTCGCGACATAATAAAGTCCTTTAACCTTTTGCTCGAGTTTTCCTCCACACTACAACTTCCGCATATCTTGACGGGATTTGTGTCGTCTGTGGCCCAGCTTAGCATACTTGAAACTTAAGGCTTTAAAAAATATTGCCTGTTATAAATAAACTTTAGATGACACGCATTTAGGCATTGGAAAAATTACTCAGCCTCAACCCACTGTCTGCCCACCAGGGAATCATCAGTAAATGTTCATAGATTAGCGTGAATCATGTTTTCCTTTATACCCCAACAGCAGCCAGCTGAACAATAATTTATCATAACTTTTATCGACAAAGAAAAGAAAAGCAAAAAAAAAACAGCGAAAATAGAACAGGAATTGAAAGATTTTTGAAGATTTTTGGGGCGCTGCCCACTTGTGCGAAAAATATAAACAAATAAAAACCAGAGCTGCAACCAGCTTAAAATTCCTCTACACACACAAATATAAAACTAATATATTTTCTTTTCAAATTTTATTTTTAGCTTGAAACGCAAAAAAAAATTAACAACTCGTGAAAAGTTGCAGCAAACTGTGTAAAATTGTTTTGTTATTACGCTGACTCAATGTCAACAATAAAATGCAAAGATATAAGGAAAGTTGATTGAGGAGCTCATGTGACCGAAAGTAGATCAACAATTTTGTATTTTGGCAATTTGTATACAGGCGTAAATTGATATGAAAGAACAGAGCGTAAAAAATCAAAAAAACCAAAATGTACTCATATAATTTGCATATTTTGTTAGGTCAGAGCACAGTCAGAACTCATAAAATCAACAGACAAGAGGAAATACGTGTGTTTGTGTATCTAAATAGCTGTCTGGTCAGCATCACCAAAAACAAAAAGAACGAAACACAAATGTTTGCAAAATAAAGTGTTTATGTGCATTGGAAAAGATTAATGGATGGATATTTTTTGTTTGTGATCTAAGGAAACCTGTTCGACCACATTGGATGATCACACCTTAGCCAAACTGCAAAAACAAGTTGAATAGGTCTAGGTTTCTGACATCTGTTATGTAAATTTCATGAAAAACATGAAAAAGAAGATATTAAGTGGCGGTAAAAGCACTTTTTATAAACAAAATTGATAAAATAAAATGTTTTATATTAGCACATTGCCTGTTAATCACAACTAAAACGTTTTGAAGCGTTATACAGTCAGAAAATCTCGTTACCATACCACACAGACAAATAAATGGGGCTCAATATAACAATTTTCGGATCAGTAAAAAGCCTTTATAACACACTTTCCGGAAATTTTAAAGTAAAATTTTCAAAGATAATAAAATAATATTTGTATGATATAATTGATATTTTATAATTCTATAATTACACAAATAAAAAAAATTTGGAAATACACAATTA
This sequence comes from Lordiphosa clarofinis, assembly GCA_018904275.1. Taxonomy (NCBI): domain Eukaryota; kingdom Metazoa; phylum Arthropoda; class Insecta; order Diptera; family Drosophilidae; genus Lordiphosa; species Lordiphosa clarofinis. Next base: position 89,051 of record JAEIGQ010000097.1, read on the forward strand.
ATTATTTAGCTAAGTATTATTACATATTATTTTCAACGAATTTCTACTTTTGTTTAACTCCTAATTGACTGGGGATTGAACTCGGGACCATTTGCACATCATAGCATCGGACACGCGTTTGCGCACATGTCTACAAATTCAAATTCATTCTGATATTCACCTGATTACCAATATTCACATTTCATTTGGCAAGAAAATAATATCTTTCTGATCCATAATAATTTTATTCACTTAATTGATATTAAATAGTTTCAATATTAATACAAACAAGTGAGGAAGGAAGTCGGAGAAGTGGCAGAAAATTGAAAATAAACTTAATCTGCCTGCACATATAAGAAGTTTATGTCCCATACATGCCAAACCTCTATCTCTTACCATCTCTAAGATCTTTTTGTTCATACGGACGGACAGACAGACATGAATATCGACTCGGCTGTTGATGCTGATCAAGAATATATATATACTTTATACGGTCGGAGATGATTTCTTCTCCCTGTTACATACTCTTGCACAAACGCTATTTCCAAATCAACAAAATATCGATAAATCGTTATACCTTAAGTCTTTTAAAAATCTCTTAAAAGGTTTGAGATAATATAAATTTAATTACATTTAAAAGAACCAATGGGAGTGGTCATTTAACTATAGGATAGAAAATGCTGAAGATAGCCAGCGTTTGACTTAACTCGTTCTCATGCACTTAAAATTTTCAGAAATTTTAAGATGGGGTTGATTACCTTTCAGAAGTAATTTGAATGGGTTACTACCCAGGTAGCCCTGGACCAATCGATTATTTACCTAAAATAACGAGACAAAATCATTTCAAATTTATAAAAAATACCGAATCATTTCAAATTTATCAAGAAAATACCAACTGGCAAATTTTGTTCCATCGATAAATATTGATAACCCTTCCCACAGAAAAAAAATATTTTTTTCAAAGCAATTTTAGGCCGTATGATAAAATATCAATTAATTTTAAATATCAACTCGGTATTTTTTTACATATCTTTAATTTTTTAGTATCTCTGAAACTATTTATATCAATTTACGTTATGATATTATTTTGGATCAGAAGATATTATTTTATTCAAAAGGAAATGAAGAAACAAACTAACGGGACTCCTGTGCAGTATAAAGCCAATATAAATATTATACTATTTAATATTCAATCTGGATGCAATGCCATCTGAGTTAAACTTTAAGACCAAGTTTAGTAATTAACAAATTCGTAGTTTAACAAATCGTTCATGGGGCATGGATCATCAAAATTTATCGGAGTTCCTGTTTCAGGTTTAAACTCGGTTTCGGTTTAATTATTTTTATTTTTAGATAAGTATGTGAATAGAAGAATGGGATCTAAATGACACAATTTTAAACATGTAAACGGTATTAAAGCAGTGTTTTTCAAGAAGAACAAGCGAACAATTGAGAGTGTATTGGTGTAGGAAAATAAAACGATGCAAGCCAGCGATTGAAAAGCTATTTGTTCTCTTGGCACGGTGTGAATGGCGAAGTGTGTTTGGGTTTGTGTTTGCGGAAAAAGATACTTTGTGAAATCAAACTGAATTTCTAAGAGTCGTAGACTCTCTTTGATTTTGAAGACGTTAAATAGAAATGAATCTTTAGTAAATTCAAGTTTTCAACATTCTTAATATAATATGTTAAGCCCAAGATATATCACATAAAGGAGACCGAAAGAAGTAACAGAACTTTAAGTCAACTTCTTAGTTGTCGAATGTCTAAGTTAGGAATTAAATTAACTAAATACCGGCACATGGTTCAATGGTTCAATAGCTCCGTAACCTGCCTAAAGCATCCATCTAGTTCAGCATTGATTTAAACAACTTTAATAGGTAGCCCTGATCCCCCGCAATGCTGAAATTTCTTTTCTTTCATTAACTTAATTACTTTTCTGAATAAATTTCTTTAATTTCTCCTTTATTCAAAGATAAATTTGGGTATTCTTGTGCACACTCCTCTCGTATGCTTCACAATTTACGATGATATATTACCACGACCCAATTTCATCAATTTCAATAAGTAAGCCCACAGACGCATCATTTTGACTTAATTAATTAACAAAAATTTTGTTTTGAATGTGCTGCTGCCCCTACCTTCGCACCACCCACACACACATCTACAAATTGATTTACGTTTATCACAGTTCAGGTGCGATTACCTATCGAAAAACAAACCACTGTCCGTTCAATGTTTACGCAAAAATGAAAATTACACGCTGCGAAAAAATGGAAACGAAATTAAAAGAGTGTGAAAAATAAATTGTGCCATCAGCTCTAAACAAAAGTGAACCAAAAATAAACAAAAATTAATTAAATTTCCTAAGACTTTCGCCCATTGCTTTGCAATAGTGCTTAGCTGTACACGCTATTTGCGCCACGACTGTAGGGCAAGTCTTAAAAGGCGAACAAAATGCCGTTTTAATTTGAATAAATTATATTGAGACAATGGAAATGCCTGAGCAATGAGCTCAACCCAGCAATTTACTAAAATTTTGCAGCATTTTTCATTAATTTTAAGATATTTGCAGCAAACTATTAGAAAGTGGAATATTTCAATATGACAAAAAGCAAGTTGCATTTCTTTGCCAATTTTATGGCTACGGCAGTGACATTTATGGAGTGTGTGAGTGAGAAAGAAAGAGGGGAAGAGATATAGACAATCGCTCAGGCACAACAAATTGCTACAAATATGGCAAAGAAATTGTTTAGTGGTCAAAGATAAGCAGCTGGCGGTATTGGGCCTTTGAACGAAAACAACAAAATAACAGGTAAATAAATACAAGACAAAATGCATTACAAGAGAATTTCACAGAGGTAAGGAGAAAAAGAGATCGTGTAACATTAAGAGAGCCCTAAGAGAAACTAAGAGCTGGCACAGTGGTCACAACAGCAGGTGCTAAACTCTGTTAAGGTAAACGATTAAGTATCGGAAATTTTCTAAGCTGATCAAATAATACATATTAATAAGCAAAAATAACGAGACATTTGTCTAATCACTTTCAAATCATAAAGTCAATAAAAATTAAATACAATCAAGTGTTAATAGGTAAATTTAACTTCTTAAAACCAAATAGCAAATCCAAACACAATTTGATTTCCAAAATATTAACAAATGAAGAGCTAAAAAATATATATACTATATTTCTTTCTCGGACACTCAGTGATGCATGGCTTCGGCAAGCATTCGGTAACTTCGGCCCTTGGTGGCTATGGCTGGCCTGCCCTGTTCTAGAATCAAGAGTACGCGCAACAAATCATGTAATGTTCAGATTCTATGTAAGCAGAGTGAGGCTAACTCTCTTATCATATTTAAGAGAACATTTCTTAGAATTGGCAACTCACCAAGCGCCTCATTCTCAATGCTATGTTTTAAGTTTTTGTTATTATTATTTGATTTTGCCTTCGCCTTTACCTTCACCACTTACAACAGCGACAAGGCGCGACATTCATACATAAACTGAATGAGAATGAGAATATGTTAACAACAAATATTTGATAAAAATGAAATCTAAACGCACAAACAACGAAAACAATTGAAAGCCTGCTCATTAAATAATAATGAAGAAAGGTGGAAGGAGGCTAAGGTGGAGGGAACTACCGCTATATAGTGTTTTATTATCAGGCGACCAAGAAAAGATAAGCAAATAAATTCAGACGTAGTTTGTTAGTTTTGTCTTGGTGGAGACTTTGTTTACATTACCTGTGTAAACCAGTAAAAGTTAAATTTTCATTAGGCTTAATATTGTAACATCGGTAATTTCTTAACGGTTGCTTTCTTTTTGTCGCTGTAATTATTATTATTCACATGACAACTGTCAAGCGCAACGATAAATTTCCGCAAGAGTAGACAAAAATATGTGTATATATATTGTACAATGCTCGTAGTTAAATTTAAGCGGAAATCAGAGCGAAAGTTTTGGCGCTGGCTAGAAACGAATGTGGGAGGAGTTGAAGAAGAGACAACGACAAGACTCAAAACAAAAAGGGTGCAGCTTAAAAGTTGTATTTTTCTCTATTTTGTTTGCGTCAGCTTTTATGGAGTAAGCAAGGCTACAAATGATAGAAACCAAATAGTAAGAAATTGATTAGAACACGAACTACCTGACAGTAATCGAACAGCACCTTGAAATGATTCCACAAGAGATTTATTAGAATCGAAATAAAATATATATTTAGGGAATTCGCTTCGACTTATCAAGTAATTTGATAAGAAAAAGCACCAAATATACAACAGCAAAATGTACCACCGAAAAAAAGCTCGACAAAAATCCCTGCCAAAAATCTGTATTGCATGACCAAATTTCGCCGTTATCAGAGCTTTAATAAAAACAGTATGAAATGATTCAAGTACGCTTTAATTTTTTTTTAAACCAACAAAATAAAGAAAGCAATCGCACAAATAATATGAAATTGAAATTTGGAAAACAACTGGAAAAACAAATCAAATCCAAAAGAACCTATGCTGAGCTGTCAAGTCAAATGACCGCCTACTGCGCCACGTGTTGAACCTAAAACAGCGCCACCTGTTGAGAATTTGCCAACAAACCCGCTTTAGTAAATAATTTTCAACCTAATTCAGAAAAAAAAAATATAATTGAGTGTTCAGATTGTTGTGCACATAAGCAATTGGGCAAGTTTTCCTGACTAACATTGTGATCAGCCCTCTTGTACGAAATCCCGCCTACGGTTTGTTGGGGAAAAAAATTATATAAAATAAAATTCTTTTATTTTTGTTTTGTTTAATTTTATTGTTGACGAAGTTGTCATTGGTAGAGCTTTTTTTACAGTAATGGGTACTTAGTCTGAAGCGTCACGTAAGCCAGCAGCTTTCCGGATGCATCGCTCTGTGACCTGGGCTCACCCAAAAGGTGAAGTGAGTCGTCTTGAGGCGCAAGCCAGGATCGCGCTAATTTCGTCACGTTGAACCGGTCAGCAACTTTACCTAACTACATATACCCCCCATAAGGTACTTTAGGTATCTGTCTAAAAATTTTTGCTTTTTGTTGTATTATATTCCCCGAAAACTCAAAAAACAAATATTTCTCCATGGGCCGTGAATGGACCTTTAATTGGGATGTGATTTGAATGTCATAAAATAAAAAAATTGTTCTCAATGGACCGCGGCAGTCATTCATGGTTTTTACCAAGTTTGTGCTTTCTTCATACAGTTTATTTGTTTGACCACACATTCTTATCAAAATAATTTAGCTTTTATAACGCTTTAAAGCGGTGGAGCCCAAACTCACACAATCAAGCTTTGCGCCTGTGTGTGTAGCAGCGAAACACGAAGTAAGCGTCATGACTTCAAACATGAGCAACAAGCAAACAAACAAATGCTTCGTGAGAGACGAAAGTCAGCACGTGTCTAGAAGCAGCAAAACACATCTCGTCGGCAGAATTCGGAGTTCCTATGATAGGAATCCTATCCCATGGGATACACTTTTGGCATTTTGGGCACCTCTGCTTTAAAACAAAAAAATAATAGTAACTCACAAAACAAAGGCATTTAGTGTTTAAAGTTTTGTGAGTTATTTTTATATGGAATTTTTTGTTTTGGCAGTTTCTTTGTTGAGGTGTATACTAAGCTTTAGCACTGAAAAAATATGGACACACTGTTATGGCACAAATGTTCGACTTTTCGTACTCAGGGTCTGGGTCTAGCAAGCTGTGCAAAATTTGTTCAGAGTAAATGCTTACACTTTTTACCAAGTACCTCTGTGCTAATCAATCTGAAGGATTTCCCATAATATTTACAATAATTGTGAATTTTTCTATAAATGTATACAAAATTATTGATTTTGAATGGGAGTTAAATCTAAAAGATGTTCGATTTGCTTGAAAATTGGTACAAGCATGGTGTAAGTTTCTCATTGATGGTAATCACATATTTAATTTTGGTGCTGATACGAGGGGGCAGAGTGGGCAGTTTTTGTATGCTTACTCTGCTATGCCCTTTCAATTATAAGTGTAAATGATATAGTTTTCTTCTTCTGGGTGAAAGTGATCATATTTTTCTAAAAACTCAGCAAAAGATTTTAATGAATAAATCTCATTTTATTATAAGAAATACTGTCGATTATTAATGGCAAAGGAAATAAAGATTGCCTCTCAACTTCGCCTTTATAATTTTTGGCCAAACTTCAAGCAAACAAACAAAATTGTAACAATTCCCGGCCAAGTCTTACCAAATATATTTTTTCATAATCACAAGTTTCCCAAAAACCCCTGTCAATAGTGGGTCAAGTTAAGCAAAAAAAAAAAAACGCCAAATAGACATTAAAGTTAATTGGGTCTCATAATCTCAGACTAAGTAAACGAAACCAACATTTTCTCGTTGGCCTACAAGTATGGTTAATACACAAAAGCCAGCGTCATCGACTCAATTAACATAATGAGAGTGAGAAAAAAATTACATAAAATGCAAAAACGCTAGAAAAATGTAACAAAAGCAGAGACACTCGCCCCTTGCACACTATAACAAAAAACTAAGGTCAAGTGGTCATTGTCTTGTGCAGCAGCAGCATCTTGCTGACATTAAAGTAATTTGTAGAAGCCATAAAAAAGCAGAAGGAAATTAAGAAAAAGTAAACGAGGCGAGAAAAAAAAAACAAAAACCATTGATTTATGCCCGAGGATTATACCATAGTGTTGTGAGATGGAGCAGCTCCCCGCTAAGTCGCCCAATAAATCACAAAACCAAAGCAAGGCGTTTTTGGAGCGTTTTAAAACGCACTTGCTCTGGGCTAAGCCGATTAGAGCGACGAAAAGTGGGTGAAATGCTTAAGCTTGATGATGATAAACCAGAAGCAAACGCGTGAAAATGTATTAAAGTTGTCATTATGTCTGTTACGCCTCGCTAAGCAAGCGGGAGGCAAGTGCCAGGATAGAGATAATGCCGCCCAAATCAATTAACAGCCATAAACAGGATCAAAGTCGCACCATTGTCGCTGCTCAGGCGGAAATGGGAACAACTGAGGAACGAAAAATCGCATCGTTTGCATAATTTTGTGTACATCGTAGTAGAAGAAGAGAACAAAACAAAAACAGACATCAACGAAATGGTAATGTATGTAAAAGCAGAAACTAAATATTAAGCGGATATGGGGAAAGGCAAAGAATCAACGATAAGCAAATGCTCTACAAAATAAATTAATATGCAACTGTAAGACAATGAAATATGAATCACCTGATTGACTGATTCATTAACGTCCAGACCAGAAGATTTACTCTACAATAAATGCTGATACAGCTGTTTTGTCTTTAAAGCATTTTGATATGGGTGTACACCAAATTGTCATGTCGTAAAGTAAACAACTGACTCTTTCTCAAGTAACTAAGTGTTTGAAACAAGCTTTTAGAAATTTTTATTTTAACGAATTTGAATTCTGCAGGTCAATGAACGATAAGTTTGCCTAAGCAGCTGATTTTGCTGCACAATTGCGAAACGATAACGAAAAGTATACAAATTTTTGTTTTCATGTTTTTAAATATCGCAAAAATAAATGAAAATCGAATTTTAGCTGTATTTCATTTTATTTAATCTATTCAATTTTTGTTATATCTTTGATCCACTTATCTACTTATCCTATATTGAAAAGATTTTCACTGTAATTGAATGTCCAAGTTCATGTTCATGTGTCATAACTGTGTTCAAAAGTGGTTTGAGGCTTTGCGGTTGTAACCCTTTGTGTCTATTTCTATTCTTCCAGGTAGCTGCTATGTATCAATAGATAGTCTTTTCTTACGAAATTGAGTTTTCAATTGCCGAATTTGAGTTTTCAAAAAGTATTGGCATTATTAGATTTCAACGATTTCATTCTTTAGGAATAGTCAAAAACCGAAAATGATGGAAAACACGTCAATGCAAAACATTCCAAATGACCGGCAAATGCGAATATACTTAGCCCGCGTTAATTCAAAATTCGCTATACTTTTTGAACAATTTTCGAATATGTATAGTTGCCCAATAATTTCAGAAAATTCTAAATATTTTTTTCGCTATTTCGATATTTTATGACTCAACCATTTGCGGACAGAATATGCTAAAACCAGAAAGACGTTTATTTCGAAATTTATATTGGTAAAACTTGACTTGTGTGCACATTATCAAGACGGTAAAACTCGTCGGTATATAATGTACATTTCCAGTAAAATTACAAATTTTGCTATAAGATTTGTTAATAACGATTGCTGGCAGGAAGGTGACTGCGACTGTATATACGCTTCAAATGTTTTTCTATAAGTTCTGTGAGTTCATTAGTTAAGTGCGACAACTTGATCTGCAATTTCTTAATTTACTTAAAAGTTTCGATGAAGAAAAATCGGAAAATGTGGAAATTTGTGAAAAAGTTCTAGCCAAGGCTGCAAATCTCAAAAATTTTACAGAAGGTTTGGTCCGTGTGTAGATTTGGTTCGCGGAGCGGCTCCTGGAACCCCTGAACCCAAAATTTAAATTCGAACCTCGGCTCGCTTGAACATAGAAGAAGAGTTTCGACTTATTAATACCTGTACCGACCTGTTCCACTGGCATCATATCCTATCAATTGAATTTTTAAAATTTTTGTTTTTTTCTATGTTCACTCTAGGTCAATAAAACGACCATTCCAAAATTTTTCGATATACTATGTTCTCTTGGACAATTTTCAAAGGAATATGTAACATATTTGATATTTGTTTATTGCTTTCTTTTGCTTTCATAATCTTCTCTTCTTCGCAATAAAAAGTTATCCAAGCTTAGTGAAAATGCAATCGCTTATATTAAAATCTCTAGATATATTCAATATTTCCCTGTGTATTTTGTTGAAAAAATTACCTAATTTTGTGAAAATAGTTTTTCGAAGAAGTGGTACGGTTCGGGTTCATGTGCGAGAAGCCAAAAATATTAGAGTTCGGCCGGTTCTAAGGTTCGTTTCCGAACCGGTTTGCAGCCTTGGTTCTTACTTTCAGACCCAAAAGAGCCTGAAGGCACATCTATAAAGCACAATTTATATTATTTAAGTCTATAATACTTGATTTTACTGTAGTAAGTATAATAATATGAATTATAAGCTGTATTGAGTTGTTAAATTTCCCACTTATTAACGCATCGATTGTGAGTAAAACAACACAGATACCGTTAAGAGCTAGGTAAGATTTCAGAGCTTCGCATGCGCTCAACAGTGTTTTTGAGAAACAGCAAAGTTTTTTTTCTAAATTTTTGTAAGTCTAAGTCAAAGTGATTGTTTAGCCGGCTCAAGGTCAAGAGTTGATTATTATTTAATGATCAGCACAAATTTACAAAGATGTATTACAAAGATATTACATATATATATATATTGCCTTGTGTGTACAGTACTGTTTCAAGAGCCTCCCGGTTCTCTTATCAGCAGACTTTGTTATCGGTAATATTTTGGAAGGTAATTTCCATGGAGTTATAAATTATATTTCCAAATAACAAATTCTCTTCGAGGTTTCAAAAATTTTCTTAAACTTTGTGAAAGAAAATTTAAACAAATTACTAAAATATTGAAATCAAGTACATTTTTTTAAGCATCTTTACAAATATTTTGGGATGAAGTAAAAACGGCGCTTTAAAAATTCCATATCTCCTAAGGAACTAAACTAACTTCATATTTTTTAATGAAAGATTTCCCAATTGTTCAACCCAGAACGTAGATTTCTCCTATATACAAAAAGTCAACCCATCCTCAACTATTAATATGGAAAATAGCAACAAAAACTTATACTTCCGCCTCCCCTGGCCAATCTCATCACAGAACCAACTTAACCCACCCATCCTAGAGCATAACAAAAGGGAGCGGCCCATAAGTCCAAAATGGAGGGGATGATAATGGCGCACAGACAAAAGCCATAAAAACTATGTGTAGTTTTTTCGCCAAGCCTGTAGGGGGTGGGTCTCCATTCGGGTACTTACCAAAACATTCCTTTGATTCTCTTTATCCAACAGAAATTCCATGCTTTTGTGTGGCCGGCGAACAGATGCAATTTGAACACCGCCAGGTCCTGTTGACGATTTGATACGACGACCATTATCAACATCATCATCTGCATCCACATCATCATCGTCCACATCGTAGGCGGCACTGGTCACATTCAAACGCTTCACTATATACCGCTTGTGTGGCAAGTTGATATCCATGAGCGAGCGTGTTTTACCCGATATAACCGTTTCGTGGGTATCCAAATTGGTCTCAATCAAACCCATTTTACCGCCACTCTCAATTACCGGCGAGACAGCTACCGGCACAGCGGTGACCATGGTGGGACGAATGCCGGCTATGCCGGCTCCGCTCAGCTGATTGAACATCTGCGTCTTTTGGGCCACCGAGGCTCGCGATGGGGACTCAGTTTCGCGCATCCTCGCGTCTGGCCTGCCCGCTGTCAACTGTTCGGCAAAGGCCAGATACTGTTCCCGCTCGGCTGTTAACAGAGCTTCGCTCAATTGGGCAGCACTCGCAGGGGGTGCCACGGGCGGAGGCGCATGCGTTAAGCGTGGCGGCTGTTTGGGTAAAGGTGGCTTACCCGTCACCAGCTTTTGTAGGGTGGAAGTCTTGGATTGCTCCGGGTCAGCTTTGCCACTGTGCATGCTGGCGGTGCTTGCCTCGGAGGCATTGCTATCATCCAAATGGGTGTTGACTTGGCTGCGAGGCGGTTTCAAAGGGATGTGTATGAAATCCAAGGATTTGCCATTGCCCGATTTGACAGGTGCCGCCTTAGAGGGTGGTGTGGAGGAGGGTTTCTGCTCGATTTGTTGTTGTTGTTGCTTCTTCTTGCGTCGCAAGGAGAATCTCAAGCCATGAGCGAAACGCGAGAGAAAACTCTTGGAACTCGGATGTTTGTCATCGGTTTTACCCTTAGCCGCTGACTTGGGCTTGGTCTCACTTAGAGTGGTGGAGGCGGGAGCCATGGTTTGGTTATAATCCTTCTCCTCCTCGCGATCCTCGTAGCGCTGGAGCAGCTGCTGTGAGGCGTACAAAATGTGGTGAGCACGATTCGTGGGCGGTTCACTGAGTATGGGCAGGTGTAAGCTCAATGGACGTGGAGCTGGAGCGGACGCGGCGACGTTTGATTCAAGACTAAACACGGGACTGCTTGAAACGGGCTCGGCTGCTGCTGCCGCAGGTTCGGCGATGTTTGCGATGTTTTCATTGTTGTCATCGCTCTCGGCTTCGTCGTGCGTTCTCTCTTCGCTGACGATCGGCTGCCGCTCTTCTCTTAATCTTTCTCTTTGCTGTTGCTGCTCTTCGTTAAAGCGCGCAGCTATATTTTCGTTCTCTTTGGTGTTATGTATAACAGTGGCATCTGTTTGATCCAACATGTCATCCTCCTCCTCGGCCTCCTCCTCACTTTTCGCCTGATCCTCTTGGGGCTCTTCCGAGGACTGCTCTTGCCAGCAGTATTTACTGACCACGGGACAAAAACTCACCTCCTTGCTGAAGGAATTACGTGAACCAGCGGGCAGGAGTATACCCAAAGGCTTGGGCTGAGTAGGAGTCTGCGGCAGTTGGTGCATCGAGGTGTGAGCACTGCTTACATATATATCATCCTCCGCCTCATGATTACCATCATCATAGGCCGAAAGATTGGGTGTACTGCTTACGAGATGCTTCTGTTTGGCTGCAGCCGACTGGGACTGGAAGCGGCGCTTGGGCAGGGCCCGGCTTGTTGCGGGTGAAGCCTTGTGGGACACTTCCAAGGCCTCGAAATTGCATTTCTCCAGACTCTGGGCATAGGAGGTGCGTAAATTGGTGGGATCTTGATCGAAAGTTTTGCCAAAACTGCTAAAGCTGATGACCGTGGCTGCCGGCTGTAGATTAGGATTGGGAGGATTAGCTTCCACGGCCACCACACGTTTTTGTCGCGCCGGTGGCTTCCGTATGGTCAGCTGTACATGTTGTACCTGCGGGGGATCCTCCTCTAGGGTAGTAGGTTTGCTGCCACCAGACACTACTTCCTCCACCGGCTTGTCATTCAATATGGAGGCGTTCCTGTCATAGATCTTACTCAGCTCATCCAGTAAAAAGTTGCCTTTGCATATGATTTGCTCATAATCCTCTCCAGAACTGCGTTTATCCTTGGCCATGTCGCTAGCTACGTTTTGGGATCTCTTGAAATTAGTCTGCGAACTCTTAGTTGGCGTGTCCGAGTAATCCAGTAGGGTTAGATTCTGATAACTGGCATTCAAATAGCCCAATCCTCTGCCCGCTCCTCCGCCTCCTCCTCCGCCACGCTCGGTCCAACTGCTGGCTCTGCGTATGCGATGTAAACTGGGACACTCCCAAATAAAATTGTCACGTTTTTCTTCCTCCAAATCGGCCTCTTCGCTCGAACTGTGCCCGCTGCTTTGACTGGGGCAATTCCTCTTGCGCGTTCGGTTCCTCCGACGACCCACTTCGGGCAGCTCCAGTGGCAAACTAATGGCTCCCAAAACCGGTGAACTCTCCGCCGAGGAGGAGGAGCTACTGCTACGTTTAGTGGCCAGCACGTAGCCGTAATCCGTGGTCGTGTTGCACGTTATTGCTGGTGATGAACCTCGCGGCTCGCGTATGTCGGGCAAACTGTTGCCCAGCCAAGTGAACGAGGCGGCAGACGACGACGAGGCAGCACTGGGCGATGTCGGGGACGGTGAGTGAGAGACCGACGACGCTCTCTCTGTGGAACTATTTATAGATGATGTCGGAGAGCCCGGCGGCATGGTGATCTTCTCCTGCTCTATTTTCGTCTGACACAAATCATTGGAGTTTTTGGATTCCTCCAGCAGCAGCAGTTGTTCCTCCTCCTCCTCGCACAGTTTGTCGAAATTCTTTGGTATGGATTTAGATTTCTCGCGGCGCAAAGTGCTGGGCTCACAATAGCCCGAATCCTCAGACAAATTCTCCGCCGAGTTGAGGGGCAGGCGACGTGAGGCGGCCACCACACTACCGCCGCCGGCTCCCGCCTGACTCAATAGACTATGCCCACTGCTGTCACTGGAGGAGGTGCTGGACTCGGAGTCGGACTTGATTTCCGCCTGGTGTAAGCTCTTGGAGAACAGATCCCGCTCCTCCGCCTCAAAGGTGAGTTTGTTGAGCTCATAATAGGTTTGATGCAAGCGTCCATCACTGGACTCATAACGCTTCATCAGGGATAACGAAGAAGCTGAGCCGCGTCGACTCTCTGGATTGCTATCGGCTCCTCCGCCTCCACTCAGATCACAATTGATCAACGAGGGCGAACTATTGCCCAGACTGTTCATGCTCTGATGCTGTTCCTGCAGGGTCAGCTGCCGTTCCAGGGACTCGAACTGCACCAGGGAAGAACTTCTGGACAGGGAATGGTATGAGTCATTGTCGGAATAATAATCCTCAAAGCCACGACGACTTCCCGTGCTACCTCTCTGGCTGCCATAGCTATCGCGAGCACAGGCCTCCAGGGCCAGAAATCGTTCCAGGCTGTTGTGCGAGTCGGGATCATAGCGGGTACGTCTCATTTGCACAGCATCTTCCAGACTATGTGGCTGTTCCAGATCCTGACAGCGTCTGGCTCGCTTGGGTGGACAGGCAAAATCTCTCTCCGATATGGCATCAATATCTGAAAAACGAGACCAAGGTTAGTCATTTGAGTCTCGAATAGATTAGAAATTTTCTTACCCTTTGTCACTTCGATGCGTATAACCGAACCCGTTTCAGACTCTGTTGAGCTCCAGAAGCCTCCATTACTATTACTACCCGTGCCAGTGGATCTCTCCTGATAGCCACTCCAGCTATTCTGTGCATGCTCCTCATCTTCACTGGTCTCCTCCAGTATGGGCTCCAGCATTTGACGCGAGCTGGACAAGTAAATGGCATCTGTGAACGAAAAGTGTAGAAATTAGTTACAAGTTTATTGCTTTTTCCTACGCTAATTTTATGCCCACTTAGACGCCGCTTCGTTGCCCAAGGAACCATCTTCAGCTGTGCCTACCACAAAACTAAAAACTGCCACCAGAGAGTTGGCGACACACGCCTGGACTGGTGCTTGCTGAGACAGCACTTCATTCATTTGCCATTTGTGCGATGCTCCGATCTTATCAGAGAAGGGCTCTGCCTGCGTCCCTAAATGCGGGATCTCTCTCTGTCTCTCTTTCTCTGCTGATCTAGAGGCAAATGATTCATGGCCTTTAATTATGCAATTTAATAATAATAAAGTCCAAAAGGGCACAGCATGAGAGAGATAGAAATAATGCTTCCAGAATGATTAAATGAAAGGAACGGCCTAATTGCACATGTTAAGAATTTCATTTGTTCATGCTAACTTTTGTTCCGATTACTGCTGCAATTTGTGCACAATTACAAAAACTTAGATAAGGTCAGATATGTGTAGAAAAGCAGGCTCCCGGCGTGCAGTGCTACGCCCCCTTTAGTATTTGAAAAACACACAACGAAGAAGTGAAGCTTACTTTACAGTTGCCATCTACCCAATCTTCATGATATTCCAAACTCATTATAAAATAAAGCAAATTTTTTACACCTTTCGGTCTACAAGATACGAAAATTAACAAAATTTTCGTATTTTTTATAATCTTTGATCATTCTTATTCGTCTATTTATCCGTTTTCATAATAATTTTAACTCATAACAAATTTTTTGACCGTTTCATCTACACCTCTTATTTACCCGTCTTTATGACAGTTTAAAATCATTATAAAATATGGCAAAGTTCCCATCTAAACCTCCTATTTACCCGTCTTCACCCCAATTATAACTCATATAGGACTTTGCATTTTCGTTATATATTTACCCGTCTACAATTGCCAACTATTAAGGACAGAGAAGATGTGAATTCTACATAAATTTATCTGTCATATAAACTAACAAATTACAGAGAACATTGTAAGTTTATCTGCCTGAAAATCTATACTTAGTAAGAATGTAAGTTTATCAGAAATATTTCTGTAAAAATGGAGATTTTCGGCCCCTTAATCTTCTCAATAATCTAAATAATAATATTTCTCATCAAAATTCGATATTTTTGTAAATTTCTGGATTATTTAAATCATATCATTTTTACCTCATATTTACCTGTCCGCTAAGCTCATATAATAATTTCGCAGCTTTCTTAAGCCCATTGGATACATAAAATATCGCAAATTTTGAGATTTTGGAACAGTTCAAGCTTCCAATAGGAAATTTACGTCTTCATGAAATTCTAAACTCATTATACATTTTTTTTATTTTTCGCCATTTTTTTAACGATTGGCCTTTTTTTCTATTTACCCGTATACAATTCGCATCTATCAAATCTTCTAAATAAATTTCTAGAAACTTAGCAGCAAAGTCTAGTATATGAGTACACAGTTTGCATTTCGATCCCGACACATCATTCGTAGTAAACCATTGCTGAGTCCAAATCCGCAGCCATTTTTATGGGGCCGTTTTCGAGAAATCGCGAAAACTAGATTTTCGCTTGGCGAAAAAAGTACCCAAAAAATGGGTATATCTTCAGTTTCTGTCTTTCAATGAAAAGGTAATCCTTGGAAGGTAATTAACGCCCTAACATTCATCAACATACCAAGGCGTTATACAGGCTTTTTATCTGAACTTTCACTAATTTATATTTTTTAAACAAGATTTTAACGATTAACCACGAAAAATTGTAAATTTGTGGCACTAAAGATTTATCTAATAATACCTATAACTCATTAACGAAGAATAAAGTATTACATTTTGTTAAAATGGGTTTCCACTTAAGCATATTGACGTTTAGTTGTAGGAGGCATTGTAACTATTCGAACTATTATATTTAAGGGCTACTATGACCTGCAAAATTTAATTTGTACCGGTTAAGTTATTTTATGATTGACTTAGGTGGAAAAATGAATGAAGGCGTCAAATTGAATGCAAAAATGCTATATCTGGGCTTACATATTTTCGACCCACTAACAATTTCTATCGAATGGTTCCATTAATTCTATTCTAAGTTAGACTTCTATGGCGGACAATCTGCATTGAAGTCGAATTGGTATAACAAATGGTGACTCCCTTCACCTTAAACGCGAACTTGACGTGATCAGTAAAAGCTGGGTATGACGTGTTTCTATCTGAGGCCCTTGGTTCGCATTTATTGTCCCGTTCCCAGGCTATTTTGAGTGTTAACTGTGTTATACATAATCAAAACTTATAAACATTTTTAGGGGAATATTAAAAAATAATCAATTTGCTACTTGCATTCAATTTAAGGCCTTACGTTCATTTTTTAACTTAAGTCAATCCAAAACTAACTGAAAAAATTTGTCAGGCATAGTAGCCCTTAAGTAGAATTGTTTGAATTTTAACTAGGCTCCGACGAATAAAACGCTTCGGTTTGTGAAGCAAACTTCATGAAGTTTTCTTAGTAGGCTTGAAAATCAAAGGAACTCTACTAGATTTGTTGATCAAAATGTATAGAACCAAGTGTAGTCCGCCACTGAGATACCCGAAGTTTGCTTCATCGTTAAATCCCTTCTAAGTCAATTTTTGGTTGAAACCTTTTTTTACTAAGCCAATAACCTTATTCTTCATCGAATTTTAATAAACTATGTGGCGTTGTATTTTTAATAGATAAATCTTTAGTGGACAACAATAAAATACCGATTTCTCGAAAACGGCCCCATAAAAAATTTGCGGATTGATTTTTACACAAGACTACACAAGAATTACCAATGTTCGGGATCGTGAAATTTTTATTATTTTGTAAACAGTGTGGTTATTCTAGATTATTTTAGTGTAAATTTGTAATTTAATCTTAAAGTTTGTAGGAATCCATTCTTTTGATTTGACCTCGCTGATTTTATCGAAAGAACTATTTTGCAGGAACGAGTCTTAGAAATCAGAGATCATTAAAACTGATCCAGCTGTTGTTGAGATTTAAATGGTGTAAGTAACCCGATTTTGTTTTATTTATATACGGGGGGTATTTCTTTAACATATCTAGAGATTTTGGCATCAGTTGGTTTGTAAATCTCTCGAAAAGTTCGCCGGGCCACAGATCTTCAAGAGATTTAATTTTCTTATTACAAATTCTAGTTAGAACACCAGATGATCCTAATCTCTCGCTAAAAAATTACCCTTTTTTAGTTTTGGGTTAATTTGATGTTTAACTGAATTTTTTTAATTGTGTTTTACGCTTTATGATTCATTTTTAAATTATAATTCAATTTGAGGTCATATTCTCCATAAATGAAATGCAAAATTAAAAATTTGTTGGCGCCAAACATGAGGTTAATACATTGTCAGAGGGAGCCACTGAGGTGGAAGCTTTTCAAAATCTCCTAACATTACGGGAGGTTTGAAACCAACCAAATGAAATTTTCGTGGAATTTGGTATAAAAACGTTTCTGTGGTACCCCCGATAGATAAATTCTCAATTCAGCGTTTTTAGGTAAGGTCGAAATAGCCCCAAACAAGAATTAAACTACCTAAATGTTGCCCTGTTTATATACAAAAGAAAATCTTGATAAATGTCCTTTTAAGTATGCTAAGTTTATTTTCTTTAATAGCACAAGGCAACAAGGTCCAGTTTATAGAAGGGGTAGTGGTGATTCTACATCAGTGGTGCCCAAACTCACACAATCAGGCCTTACGCTTGTGTGCATAGCAGCGAAACACAAAGTAAACGTCATTTCATTTTCTCTCTATCGTGTGTCGGCTGCGACGCCGGCAGAGTTATCAGTTCCTATCCCATGGGATAGGCTTTTGGCCTGTTGGGCATCACTGTTCTTGATGATTGTCTTATGTAGAAATCGATTTTTTTTTTGGAAATGGTCTATCTGGTCTTTTTGGTTATTTGAGCTTAGAGTTGGGAAACACATATTTTAACTCTTTACAGGCGCTTTTTTTGTAGATTCAATACGTTGAATTTGACTCTCTTTGAGATGATCATAAAATTTAGTTTTAAAAACTTCTACAATTTCTGTTCTACAATTTTTTTAAGCAAAGATATATCATTTTGAAGACATGTGCTAGAAATGACACAATTTTGTACTACACGTAAATATGCAGAATTTTTTTTTTTAGAGTTCTGCTCACCTTTAGGCAGTGGACATATTTAATATTTCAAGCGCATGCATTAAAAGTGTGTAGGTATATCTTTGAAAAAAAAAAATTTTAATGCTCATTGTTATTATTATTATTTCTCCTGGACAAATCGTCAACGCCAAGTTTTACGTAGAAGTGCTCAAGAGCTTGCACCACTCTCAGAAACACTTCGCGCAAAAATGCCTGTCCTGACTCTGTAGGTGCTCGGAGACAACTGCCCAGTCGCTCGTTCGTTAGCTGGGAACGCTTTTAACCGAATCCAGACGATGCGCGCACGCTTAATAGTACAGTCGCGGCGGAATAAAATCAGTCCGTTTATCCTTAGGACAAACCCTGTTCATTGAAAATTTTCCTTCAATGCGTCAAATAAAATCAGTTTCGGGCTAAGTAAATTTTTTTGCTGAGGCATAGTCTTATTAGCATTTCATCGGAATCAATTAAAAAGTAAATTTTGTATCAGTCCGATTCTGGCACTAACCCAACCTTCTACTTTATTTGTATTTTAAATGTCACACAGGTATTTGCATTTACCCCGCCCACCCACTTACCTTGCTGTTCGAATGCACCCAAGCTGTTCCAACTTGTGGCTGTGTTGTTTAGATAACCCGCCAGATCCAAATGTTCCATTTTGTCTTCTTTCAGGTTTTGGCAAGTCTCTTAGCAAAAAAAATAAGTCTTTTTCAATTACGTTAACGCTTAAATATCTGTTTTGTATATCGTTGAGTGCAATGCTTAGTTCCAAGTATCACATCGGTTCGTTTCTTTTAATTTCCTCTTTTTTTATGATATTTTGATTCTTTTTAGTTTCTCTCCTTCAATGAATGCATTTGGGGCGTATACTTAGCACCTTCCATTTCCATTTGCCTTATCGCAGTGTATCGAGTAGTTTGGTTTTTGTGCAATTTTGCCGGCAGCATTCGGTACAGACTTTTTGGTTCTATTTTCGATAAGCGAAAACGATATCTGCAAAACAAGGTGAAATACGTTAAAACAAATTGATGATAAGAATGGGAATGGTGTACCGCCCTTAATAAAGGAGTGGCAGGTTACTAAATAAAATATTATTACTTTCAAAGTGCATGATGCATACAAAGGTGACATATTTATAAATCACACCTGCTCACAGCATTGCCGCCTTTGGACATTTCGGGGGCGTCGTTAATTGCAGTTCAGTATGCCTTGTACATGGCAAACATTTTTACACATATATTAATCAAAAATTGAAACATTCTGTGGGCGATCTGCATCCCAAGTGGTTTGCTTTGTTCTCAAACATGCTCGTGCTTACGTACTTACTGTACCGATTTATAGCATTTTGCTTAACGCTTTGTTGCACAAAACAAAACCTGAGCTGATAACCCAATTCCTTCGATATTTAGCTGCTGCTTCTGCTCAGTTCAATGTCAAAAGGGGGGGAATCTTTAGGTACTTGTAGCTTAATCTCCCGCCGTATACTATGTAAACACTATTTCGCTAACGTCACTGGGGCATCCGACCTGTTTGTATGTTTATTTCACAATTCGTGCTGTGTAAACTCAACAAGTTATTTATAAATGGATTGGAAATACTCATACACATACATGTTTCCCAACAACAACCACAATAGCCAATATATATGTTTATCGAAATTTTACAAACAAAATTGTATAAAGAATAATATTTCAATTGAAACTGCATGCCCATGATATATCAAGGTAGTGCCTGGCAGATATAATGATTGGCTGGTTGTCTAAATTTTATGGGTATCAGATTGGTACCGCTGTCTACGATTTGCTAGAACTCAATGTCAAGTGCTGTACTATGGAAGAAAATCTGAACGGATTTTAGGGGGTGGAATTGCAAAGAAAATGTTTTGTGTGAGATAAAAAAGTCATAGTAGTCATAGAGATCTTTTGCATCTATGGAGTACAGGGAGTGGGTTCAGAAAGTCGCTGAAGCTAGGTTCAGGCTCAAACTAGGTTCAAAAATAATTTTGATTATGCTTACTTAGAAAAAAAATATTTTATTTAACAATCTATACATATTTTGAACTTCCAAGAGTCTGAAACATTTCCAACATAATATTCCACCTGAATAATAGTTATTTTAAGTTATGTTTTACTTTAAAATTAAAGTTAGTTTTTTTAATAATTTTGAAAGGGACTGGAAAATTCAATCTAACTATTAGAAAAATATCTCATACCTAAAGTTTGAAAAGAATTTTTTTAACTTTTGTTTTGGAATATTTTTCGAAGTTCTAGAAAGGTGTCAGGGTAAATGTAAAATAAATGTAATTTCCATAAATGTGCATTAAGACATATTGAAAAATGGCAAAGTTAAAAATTATAGCATCTAGAATAAATTTTATAGTTTTTCAACCGAATCCATTTTTGGTTCGAACAAAAATCCCAGAGTCTCCGTCTCCGAACTAGTTTGCATCCCTGGTTAAAATGGTCAAAGTTGGTAATTTAATAAGCAAAGATCAAGCAGGTATTAAGCTTCTCATATTAATAAAAAATGTAGTCTGTATAACAATTTAAAAGCCACTTCTTTTTCTATCATCAGCAGACTTTGCTACTTAATTAGAAGGAGCACAATCTTGTTGCCGACATGCCAACAGAACCGGCGGATTTATTCATAAAAATCTAATGCTACTTGCATATGCCGATGATATTGACATGTATCTGTATCGCCTGGCAGTAAGCAAGGCGTTTTCAGAGATTGAGAAGGAGTCTAAATTAATGGGTTTAGCGGTAAATGAGGACAAGACAAAGTACCTAGTATCCGGGGACAGGAAGTCATTGCGACTTGGACAATCCGTTACAATGGAGGAGTACAACTTTAATGTTGTGGAGGATTTCGTCTACCTCGGAACGATGATAACCAGCAAGAACCACATCAGTCTGGAAATCCGACGAAGAATCACTCTTGCGAACCGATGCTACTATTTGCTAAGTAGGGAGTTCAAGAGCAAAGACCTCAAGCGAAGAACAAAAATAGCCCTTTAAAAATCGCTTATCATCCCGGTCCTGCAATATGGCGCAGAAGCATGGACAATGACAGCAGCGGATGAAACGGCGATTGGCGTGTTTGAGCGAAAAATTCTCCGAAGGATTTATGGACCTTTAAAAGCCGGCGAACTGTATGAGCTCTATGGGGACACCAGCCTGGTCAAGCACATAAAGCAGCAGCGGCTGGGCTGGCTAGGACATGTCGCCAGAATGAAGGAAGAAGCTCCAGCAAAAAAAGCGTATAAATCGAAGGCGGATGATTATGGTGGCGGCAAGAAGGGAAGACCACCACTAAAATGGGAAAACCAGGTGCGGGAAGACATTGCCAAGCTTGATGTGACCAACTGGTGGCAGCTCGCACAGAACAGAAGCGAATGGAGAGAAGAAGACATTGTTTAAATAAACGTAGTAATTAAAAAAAGTGGTGCTTGGCAAAAAAACAAGAATACTAAAAACTGTAGAAATGTTATCAACCAGATCACACTGCATCACATGGGCTGCACATCGGTTCAGAGCTAAATCTCAAGGAACCGCTTCGGTTGAAGCTATTTGGGTCCCTTCTAAATTTATAACCCAACGAACCTGATCCTGAAACCGATCCCATATGTTTGGAAAAAGGTTTGGCTTCAAAAATGATTTTACTGACTTTTAAAAGAGCTTTTTATAAATTTTGTGTTTATTCTATCGTTTATGTATTGCCAAATTAAGACCAATACTCCAATATTTTTTCGCATCCTTGAAAAAGACGTGAAAAAAGCTCCACTTCACTATGAAATAGAAGAAAACGAAACCAAGGTCACCAAAAAGTTAGAAACGAACAGATTAGGGACAAACTATTTTGAACGCACACATATCCACTTTTTTCACTTAGAAATAGAAGTAGATTTAACGAAATTCCGACCACAAGGTATCCACACTTCAAAACCATGCTTTTTTTCAGAAACGAACAACTTTGCACTAATTTTTGACTTCGGACGACCGAAGATTTATTTCCCGCGTCTTTCAACCCCACCTACCATTTTAACGTTAAAAATTTTTTTAAACGTCCAAACTTGTTACTATCTTCAATCAATAACGATCGCGAACCTTTTTCAAAATTTTCCAAATTATCGTAATTATAAACTCTTCATATAACTTCTCGACCAAAATTACTTTAATTTTAATCCGATCAAATTCATATGTTCGAAAATATCACGACGGTAAAGCATATAAGATCGTATTAATACCACAAAAGTATCATTGTGATATAAGAATATAATTTTTTTTTTTATCAAAAATATATTTTCCAATGTGAAGTACGAGAATATGGTATAAGTTTCAGCATTGAATGAGAAATTAAATAAGTAGTAAAAAAATTAATATATTAAGCTTTTTACACAGATTGGTCGAGCTCTTGACATTAAATGCATATCAGCAGCTCTAGTAGCTCTTCGCATTTAGCGTTGAAACTGAAAGCAAATAAAAAGTTAAGTCTAATATTAAATAAAAAGGCATTAACATGGTAAGGCTTAAATGCTTCAATGGTTGTTGGTTGTAAACATGAAAGTGGGAGCGAAGGATTGAGCGCTAAATATTTAGTTTTTTATATGTACTTGAAAAAGATCAGAAATTGCTCTCCCACTTCGCACACTGACGACATTGGATATTGTTTTTGCTTGTTTTTCCAGATGTACATTTTGTTTTAATTTTTCCAAAAATTAATTTTTTTATATATTGGTACATATTTTTGTGCAGTGTGTTGTTTTTGAAGTTTTCAAAAGTCAACACATTCTTTCTCTGGCACAGCTGATATGAGCATTAATCCAATTGTAATGAAAGTCATATCATTTTATCATTTTTGGGATCGTTCTGAAACTCAGCAACAGCTCAAATCTAAATAATTATCCAAACACTTTTAAGTTGATGCAACATTACTTTTCTATCATTTTTACTTTCTTCTCAACATTTCCTTTCCCCCTTTTCTCTCTGTCATAACTGACACGAATATGCAACAAATCTCATCTAATTAATCATCTGTATAAGTTTGCTCCCATATTGAGAGATCGTGTGGTTTGGCATGTAAACAAAAGCTAAAGAAAATTTTGACAGCTGTCAGAAGCGTAAGCAGCAAACATCTTAAGAGCATGACATCAATCATGTATAATATCTTCTTTGTATTAATACGAAACAGATAATGCCTCTATTTTTATATAAAACAAAACTTAATTTCGAGAGAACACGCTGATAAGATAGTTAGGAAAGTTACTGACAAAAACAATGGCAACACCCTGTATATCAACTTAATTATAAATCGGAAGTTGTTTACTTTGGGCTTTACGCAAAATGCATCCATCAATTTTTGTTGTGGCCCAATAAGCCAACACTATGTCGAACTTTGGAACGTGCGAAAAAGTGAAGATACATAAAACGCTTGCGGACCAATTAAAACATTGTCACATGTACTAAAAACAAACGCAAAAGTCATTCACTTTGTATAAAAAAACACGAAATGCGTCACACCGTTTCAGCCTCTCTATAAATAAATTGTAAAAAAAACCACCAACAGCAGCTAGGTAGTATAGAAGGGCAGCAGAATGTTCTTAGAAAAGCATAAACTATTTTATTAGATGGCAAAAAAAGAAACAAACACCGCGAAATCTTGGGGAACTATGCGGCCTGGCCATCTGGCTTTCTTGGCCCGATCCGAGCGGCCTTTTTAATTGCAAAAGTTCCTAGAGTTCACTTGCCCCAGAAATATGCAGTTCAAAATTGTTTCATATTTTTTTCCTGTACGCATTGTACATATCGTTGTATCTTTGTATCTGAGACTGTGTTTATTTTGGTTCGTTTGCGATTCGAACAATTTCTGGTTTGACTCTGCAGCCTGGCCCCTTTCATAAACAGCAGAAAACAAAAAGCTCAAATAAATAATGGGTTAGACTGTGTACTGTGTGTGTGCGCACACGTTGGATGATGATTCACTATGCATTCGGGGCGACCAAGTATCCAAGGGGCTTTTACGTTATGATAGCGTAATGCCCAAATGGGGCATGCCTTTGTGCAGATTTAGTGCGTTTATTATATGTTTTCTGATGGATTGGTGGTCGTTTTGTAAACAGTTATACCTATTGTATGAGAACTGGGGATGGACCTCATTACTGAAAAAATCAAGCCTGAGCATTAGCAACTCACCCATAAGTTTAGTACTGAAATCCATGTCCTCATGAAACAAAGTAGTAGTAGGACATATTTCTTTTTAACTTTTGTAAGGTCAGTCCAGATTTCAGTACTAACCCTTCCAAGTCACGGCTAAGACTGCACTGATTGAGCAACGTTAAGAGCTGAAGGGCAACAATTAGAGCCCTGCCTAATTTGAATCGAATTTCCCCTTGAGTTTGTTACTAATTTGATCTGTCTATGAACTATTTACTCATTGCACACAAAATTATTGATTCTTTGAATTATAGCTCATTACATGAGGAATGATTTATATGAACTGTTTAAAATGATTCAGCCCACATCAGCTCAACAAAGCAACAAGATCTATCATACTGAATTCAAACAGATCATAGGGTTCAATGACAAAAACGAAAAGATCAAATTGCTCATAGCCCGAATGTCTAAAAAAAAACACAGCCCAAAGGGTTACAAGGCAAGCTTCTCTCAATCTCTTGGCGTGTGAGCTGCCCATAAGAGATGCGCGCGTGAGAAAATTTTCTTTCACGTCATGAACGTTTCTTGAAATATAAATCAAGTTACCCACAATTCACTCACATAATTTTTTTTGGCGTTTTGTAACATTCACTATTTATGCTACATTTAAGAAGCGGTCACTTATGATCACGCATAATAAAAAATTGATTAAAACATTTATAAATTAAATAATGTGTCACTTATTCCAACGCTAAAAAAACTAAACGTTGAATTTATTTTTCATTAAATTAAAAATACGGGGGTGCCACAGAAATCAGTAGAGATTTTGGTATAAACGTTGGCACTTCAAATTTAAATTGCTTTACTTTAGATCAGTGGTGCCCAAACGCACACTATCAAGCTTTGCGATTCTGTGTGTAGCAGCGAAACAAGAAGTGAACGTTTTTATGTCAAATATAGGCCGCAAACAAACACACAAATGTGTGTGCGTGCTATTTATAGAGCACACTTATTCTCTCTCTCTATGCGTGTGTCAGCTTCGACGCTGGCAAAATTAATACTTCCTAGCACACGGGATAGGGCAGTTGACATTTGGGCACCACTGCTTTTAGATGTAAACTGTCAAATTTATCACCGGTTGCTATATCAGATGGTAAATTTAAACGATTTGGAACCGACTGCTCAAATCTACTTGACTTTCAACAGTACGTTTCAAATCACATGTCCATAAATAAGAGAGCGAGAGCGGGAGCAAAGAAATAAAAGTAGCCTTTCAGACACGCTGCAACAACCAATGGGTATTGTGGAGTGCGATGAGATGCCGTTCCATTCCTGTTCAGTGCGAATCTTCGTGTGTTCGAATCCCAGTGCAGACAACAATTTTTATATTTATTTCTTAGTTTTTCAGAAGTCTTAAATTAACAAAAACTGGAATAGGCATAAAATGATCCAGCTTTGGAATTAAATTGTGCTCGAATTTTTTGCACAATTCAATTATAGGATTACCTCGGGATATATATATAATCCTTCTTATGTTTAAGAAAGTCGGATCAACTCGTTTTTCAGATCGGGTCAAGCATTAGGATTGATTTGGTCCCATATGAATTGATTTTTTTTTTTTTGAGTGTGCCAAAATCTCTAGTGATTTCTGTGGCACCCCCGATAGATCCAAATTTTAAGTCAAAATGTAAACTTTTAAATAATATCGCTTAATGTCCGTGTTCGGCTTTCTCCTAATAATCTGCTAGCACCAAATGATGCTAATTGGTGAAATGCTTAGCCCTCGCATGAATAGCGTTCCTGAATATTGAAAACACGATCAAATTTACAAAAATTAAACAAATCCAGATACATTTTCTACTGAAAGAAGTGAGAAAGTCGGTCAAGCCCGACTTTAGCATATTCTGTACCTGAAGTAGGAGCTGAATGCAGCGCTGCTGATGCGTTCATCTCTAAGTCTCTCTCTCTCCCCCTCTCTCTTTGTTGAATGAAATGCGGTGTTGGTTGTTGGTGCGAGGGAGGGGGGGTTTCTGTCAGTTTTGCTTATAACTTGAGAACCGATCATCCGGTCTTCATTATTTCTTCAATTACTGTGTATCTCTAGACAAAATCATCTGTATAACTATTTAAGAGAGTGTCCTGACTGTCTGACTGATTGGCAATCATCGCACAGCCTAAACGGTAAGAGATAGAAAGCAGAAATTTGGACAGGAGTTTCCGTTAGGGGTGAAAGTACGTACTAGGACGGGGTTTTGGAAAATTCCACCCGGAAAAGTCGGAAAAGCGTCGGGAAGGTTTGTATGGGAAATATTTTATTTTTAATTCAATTGACTTGAAACTTGGTTATTCGCGAAATAATTTGATAGCGGCCGGAAAATTCTGCATGCAAAAAACAATTTTTCATCCAATTGGTTTCATACTCGGTTTGAAAGGATAGCAGGCAGAAGAAGTAAAAGAAGTAAAATTCCCCCGAAAATTCTGCACGAAAACAATGGGTGGTAAGTGAATGGGAAGTTGGTGCGATGTAGGCGGGAAGTGGGAGGAATGTGGATGGTAAGTGGGCAGAATATGGGATCTATACTGTTGAAAAAGTATGATTGGTTACCTATTGCTGGATCAGTCTGTCTCGGTGAAAGTTTCTACAAATAATTATATTGAATTTGTATTTGTCTAAAGGATTTTTTAATGAACTGTTCTAAGACCACAAAATATCCTAAAATTTGCTATCAATGCCATTTAGCAGAGACTTATCAACAATCGCAAATCGTAAATATGTAATCACAAATCGGATTAATCAGCTGAATGTATCTATATGTAGATCAAGTTAATTTTTAATAAAAAATTTTGAATAACTTTCACAGTTTCAAAGAAATTGATCTCAAATTTTAAACTCAAATTTCATTCAGATCGGATAATATACAGTGGAGGTATTAAAAATGTGGTATAATTTAAGGCTTTTCTCTAAGGAACACAACATTTGTCATATTTTTGGTGCCATCTTGTGCTGTGTGCTAACATAACGTTAGTGCTCTGTTAATTAACATGAAGAAAGGCTATTTACAATTTGTATCCCAGAGTAACTGGTATATCGAAATTATACCCAAAATATTTTTTAGCTTTAGCTTCTTATTACTTGTATTAACTTTCTGTTATGGTAATACACTCAATGACAACAAAGACCCTCAAAATTGTCTAGTTCTTAGTTTGATAAGGCTTTCTTGTAAAATGATAAGTGCTTTGAAACTAGACTTCATTTCAGCTCGATCTTACTATACAAATTATCCGATATTGCAATCTGTATTACATTTTTAATGGTTAAATTTTCATATGATGGATTTGCAAACAAAATTTATTTTTATTAAAAAAAACCAGAAATTCAAAATTTTTGTAAATCAATCAATCAGCAACTTGGTCTTTATCGTTAGATCAAATTAGTACCTACACCTATACAAAGGACAAATTAACTTTACTCCTATATCAATTGAATACATTTGAATGCCAGAAATAAGAATATTTTTTAAAACTATTTAGTACTGATCACAACTCCAATTTCTTTACAACTCAAATCGCTACTTAATACATGAAGTCACCAACTTTAAATAACTTTTTAGTACATCATTCTCCATTGTGACCTTAACCGCCGCTTAGGCATAATGCGTCTTATCTGTTTCCATACAAACAAATGTTTACTTCTCTGTGGAGGCCGCACCCTCCTCACCCTTTTGGCTCACCTGTGTTCGTTAGGAAACTTTTCGTTCGTTTTTTGTAATCCTTTAAAATTGTGCTAAAACCTTCAACATTTTTAACACCAAGGCACTAATTTCGTATTTAGCTCAATGTGTGTTTTAGAGTTAAATGTCGTATAACAGAAAATGTTATCAGCAAAGTGCAAACAAAAAATATATATCGTATGCTCCGTGATAAGCGTTCTGTTAACACACAATCAGCACACGTCGTCGAATGGCGGCAGCAGACCAAAAATTTCCGTGATTTTGAAGCCAATTTTCGCACATTTCGTTTAGTACACAAACACACGCACACTCCGATTTAGTACTTCCACTAACGGGCGAAAGGTGAGCGCGACTGTTAAAAAAAACCATAGCTAAAAAGTGAAGGCGACGCCACCCAAATTCAACCGCCGACCGCAACGTCTGAGGTGCGCTTGAGTACTAGGCAGAAAACACTCATTCACTTATTCGTAGCGGGACTCGTCGGCGACACGATCATAAATTCTTTTGTATGTGCCTCTTGTTTTTTGTTTTTATTTACAATTTAATAATTTTTCAACAAAACCAGCTGGCAGAGGCACAGCGACCGGCACCGGCGGCTGCAAAAATCACAACCGGCTGCACACAGATAATAATTGTAAATACATTTACAAATTTCACATAATCTCCAGGGCATCAAACGCCTCCGCAAAAAGCGGCCTTACCACAATTGAGAAGCATGGCGGGCCTCTCCATTCTACACGGGCTGGCAAACCAAACTGGTCAGCAATTGTTTGCATATTAAAGTCAAGGAAAAAAGTACTCAATAAGTCTGATAAGAGTTTATCAATCACAAACATTTCAAAGACATGGGTTTTACGGCCAGTATTGTGAATGGTCATTGAGACCAAGGTGAGAGAATTGAGTTTTGGGAGAGCCAAAGGAAATAAAATTTGATTGTATTATAATCTAGATTTAAATTCGATAAAGAAACTAAACCATATAAAAGATAATAATATAATTCTACACTAAGAAAAAAAAACAATCTTATAAAAAATAAATTGAAAAACGTTGAAATGAGGTTAGAAATCTAAGAAACATTTATTATCATGTCGCAACTTATCACCCATCCTACAGTTTTCTGTAAAGCTTCTTATGACATATATATATAATATGATATGCATGATATATATGGGTGATTCCATGAAAAATCGCCCACTGGGATTTTTTTTGAATCGAAATCTTTTTTTTCGCATTCCTTGTAGTAAAATAGTATATACGTATTTTCAGCATGTAAACGCCTCCCGCTTCAGCAATTATTAGTTTTATATGCTTTTACACAGATTTGGAAGTTTTGGTCAAAATCGGATGACTATATCTTATAGCTGCCATAGGAACTATCGGTCGAAAAGTGGGTCTTTGTGAGAAAAACTTTTTTTAATGTAAACGCTACCCGCTTCAGCAATTATTAGTTTTAAACGCTTTTACACAGATTTGGAAGTTTTGGTCAAAATCGGATGACTATATCTTATAGCTGCCATAGAAACTATCGGTCGAAAAGTGGGTCTTTGTGAGAAAAACTTTTTTGTTTTTAATGTAAACGCCTCCCGCTTCAGCAATTATTAGTTTTATACGCTTTTGCAAAGATTTGGAAGTTTCGGTCAAAATCGGATGACTATATCTTATAGCTGCCATAGGAACTATCGGTCGAAAAGTGGGTTTTATTTAGAAAAATTTTTCTTAATCTCTGATGTATTAAAACATTTGCAAGGGTATATAAACTTCGGCAAAGACGAAGTTAGCTTGGCCTTCTCGTTTCTTCATTTTTTCTCAAAATTTGGTCTTGCATCCAGTAATTAACTGTATTAAACTGTAAATGGGAAATCAAATCATGGAATCACCCATATATAAATCGATTAATTTTGTTAAAATACAAAACAAAATATAAAAAATCAACCCGCCCCTCCTGCAACTCGAACCACAGCGTCAACTACATTTCATCCACTTAGCTCACTCGGCTATTGACCGTACATTTTTTGGCGCAAACAGTTGCAGTATAAGAACTCAGCTGGCTGAAATCTCGTGACGGCCAATAACCGAGTGGGCTGAGTGGCTTTGCAGTGTGGTCAATCACGCGAGGTACTCAGCTCAAGTCCCAGTACCGGCGAATTAATAAATAACACTTATATAAGTTTTTCAGAAAGAACAAATGTTAATAACTAAAACAAACACAACAAACATAAAAAACGCTTAATATAATTTTTTTCTTCTTCTCAAATGAGATTGTTTCATCTTTAAGTCGAGTATAAGCGATCTTAATTCGAGATTGATGGACTAAGATTAAAATTGAGAATGTAATCTTGCTCTTGGCTCTACCGACTTTCTTTCTAATTTAGTACTGGTATCGGAATTCTGGTTGAGAATTTATTTCGATTTTCGCCAAATGGCATTTTAATCTCGATGTACGTACCGGAATGATAATATTATTAAAGATTCGACAAAAAATGTATGAAGTACAAAATGATTCAACATAAATTTTAATGTGTGTGTGTTCATTTCTGAGAACAAGCGTTTCTATGCCAACTTTTTTTACACAATTCATGATTGTCTAGTTAACTTCTGGCACGTTGTTGCTTTTTTTCTTTGACCGCGATTATTTTCCCATAATATGATATGACGTCAACTTTGTTGTAGCTTTCAGATAGTCTGGTACCATATAAGTGCTGCTTTCTTCATTTTGATTAAAAACTGACAAAAAAAAACAGAAGGAAAGTGTTATCTAAAAATATACAATTTATCTGTAAAGTTTTTGCACAACCATTGCTTGTGCTAAAAAGGTATGCTCCCCAAATTTGAATATCCAAATCAGCGGTGGGCACGCCTTTGCCCCCAATTGCTCAATGTTCTGAGAGTATGTTTTCAGCACCTTCATAATAAATTACAACAACAAAATCTATGTAAAGGTACGAGGCATTAAGCAGGCGGTGCAATAAGTGCAGTGTGCGCGACCGAGACTCGCTCCATGCACAAGCAGACTGTTGTAACAACAAAATATATGATAAGGTTTGTCCTTTCTGTTGTTGTTGTTGAGCTGCTACGAAACTCAAGTTTCTTGCCCACCGCTGCTGCAAAATATAAATTTCCATTTCGTGAGACGTAACCCAATTTAATTTTCAGGGTGCTTGAATATTACAGAATACAATTTAGACAGTTGTAGAATAAGAGATAGCGAATTGAAACGTGAAATGTAAGCTTTTCGGAAGTACAGTTTTAAGAGAAACTACATTGGACAAAAACGACACCCTCCTTCTATATAATTTCGCATTTTCCAGTTTTAGCCAGAGCGCCATATTTATATGGGAGCTATGCGATATAGTCACCCGATCTTCATCAGGTTTTGTGATGCGATCACTAAAAATAAAAAAGTTTTTCCTACCAAACAAAGTTTTATATGGTAGCTATGCCAAAAAGTCGTTGGATAAAACTTAGTAGAATCAAAGACATAAGAATATGAAGAAGAGTAACGCCATACGATTTTTTGGTTCTGGCTTTTCAAACTGGCTTTTCGCTCTCTTCAAAAGCCAGAGTGAGAGCGCTCTAGAGCCAGCCCCTTTTTTGTACGCATACAGCGACAACCGACGACTGTAAGTGTGCACTCCTATTCTCAAGCAGTACTCACACAAGCAAGTAAATTCTATTTTTAGAATTTTACGCTCTCAACTTTGTGTGAGCGGAGAGAGCGCGATTTTCGTCGCCACCAAAAAAATAGCTGCATAGTGCAAACCCAATATATGACTGTTCGGCATCTTAGAGACTATATTGGGTTTTGATAGAATTATGTAAGAACGTATGAATTTAACAAGTTCTAAGTAAGGAGAAGCTACCTTTGAAAACAAAATGGTTTTTTTTCACTTGAAAAGTTATGAAAATGGTTCCAGTAATCATAAAAATTTACATATTGATAAAAACTCTATTTGGAAAAAAAAACCTTATGAATTATTTTTAATCACATTATTTTGTTATCTGATGCGAAATTTCAATAGCAATATTTCAAACGCTCAAGTGAGGCCTCGCCTTCTCCTGAATCCACAATTTTGAAAAAACGTCATATCTCCCACAGTTTTGAAGATAGATTTTTATTAATCAAGCTTATTTTTCCATTTGCCGAAGGAACGATAAAGATTAGATAAACGATACTCAAATTATGGTATATTTTTTTCTATTATCACAAAGAGATCCATGAATTTGAAGCAAATATTATTAAATAAATTCAGCTAGTTTGACCAAACCTTACACTGTGTTTCTCTTGGATTTTAAGAAGGCTTACGTTTCGATCGAGGTACTAATTTATTTCAGAACCCGCAGGAATCCCTAGTTGCACTAGTTGTTCTTTCATTCCCACAAGTATGTTTCCGGTAAAGGACATCTTTCTAAGGAATCTAACTTCGATTCGATTTGCCAGTTAATTAATGAAATTTTTATAATTTTTCTAATTGTTTCTTCAATTGAGCTAACAAAGTGAATTTCATACAGATCGGCTTAAATATTTATCATAAGAACCATCAATAGAGAATATAATATATAATTTAATAAACAACAAATATCCTGGTAGAGAATTTAATTATAATGTCCTATCTAGAATTTTGTGTAATTTCGCTTTACCTTCTTTTCTTTAATAATACTGTCTTAAATCTCTCACATAATAGCATCTTAGTGAAGTCTCAAATGTGATCTAATCATAGCTTGCTTTCATCTGATCTCTAACCCAGAGCCTAATCTATTTTTCACACTTTTCGCTTTGGCATTTCGCATGCATTTTACATTTTGTTACGATTTTTTTTTTATTTGCACCCAACCTTAAGTCAAAGTTGAAAGTGTAATAAACTTGCGTGTGAAACGAACCAACAAATAAAAGATAAAAGGCAGAAATTCGAACAAAAGGCGCTCTGTACTGATGGACTTTCACTTTCCTGCAAAGTCTGAGTCAGAGTGTCTCGAATCTCTTCATTTGATTTGCACTACAACACCACGAAAAATTTAGAGATTCATTAACATTTTTTGAAAAGTCTTCACGCTGTGTTTTTTTTTTTTTTTTTTTGCAAAACAATTGCAAGAGACATGTAACAACGAGACTTGAGTTCAACTCTTCAGCTAAAAGAAAAAACCTTTTACACAATTGCAATCTCATTTTGGTGATTTTGTGGCTTCTTTTTTGGGGGAGGTATTTGCTTACGAAATGTTGCAGTGAATTGTTTGGCTATTCTCAAGACATTGTGCAATTGTTTTTCTTGTGGAGCGTGTTTTTGGGAACTTTTCACTAGCCAAAGAGCAGGAAGCGAACAAAAAAGTGAATGCCTGGCAAAAATGTGTACTGAATTTGGGCCTTTGGTTATTTCTCATTATTTATCATATTTTCTGCTCTAATGAAACGTTTGAAGCGGTTGCAACCTTGCGGCAAAAATTGCACTGGCTAACATAATATGGGATTTCTTATGAGTAATTTAATTTCTTATTTTGCTTCCTGTTTTTGGTATTTGAAATATTTTTCATATTTTGGACGGCTATCAAAGCCCGACCATGAGCAGAATTTTATAAAGACTTAACCGGATCTCTTTTAAAGTAGTTTAGTAGTTATGTAATCAGAAACTAAGTCCAGATAAGTATGAAATAATGTCTGCTAATAGACAAATCTGAGAAAATAAATAGAAAGTGTCAAAAGTGGCCAAAATTCTTATTGGAATATTATCAAGAATTGAGAGATAACAATTAGTAATATAGTTTGTGTTGAACGGTGCAATTTAATAAATTCTCATTTGAGTTTAAATAATCATAAAGACGTTTATAAGAGGTGTACATAAAAATCCGCTAAATTTTGATGAAAGAATTTATTAAACCGCAAGTGCTAGTTAGAAGGTGCTAGTTAGAAGGTGCTAGTTAGAAGGTGCTAGTTAGAAGGTGCTAGTTAGAAGGTGCATACCAAATTGTCAAAAAATAGCGAAATTTCAAAAATTAACCGTTAAATTAAGATTATCATATAAGGATATGTAGCACTGGTATTACTGATTGTGAACTGAACGGCACAAAAAATCGCAAAATTTTATGAATTCGGGTTGCAAAATTTTAAAAGTTTACCTATGAGTTAGATTATCATGGACGGGTAAGTGGACTAGTGAATATTTGCAAAATTTTATAATTAGTTCAGACTATCATGAACTTAATAGTTGTCAATTGAAGACGGGTAAATGGGAGGTGTCAGTAAATCAGTTCAAAAAATTGGCTAAATTTTATAAATGAGTTTAGATTGTCTTGAAGACGGGTTAAGATCGCGAAATTAGCAAGAAGCGGATCGGAGCGTAGCATATCAGCTATGAAAAATCAATCGCACACAGCACTTAGCTGCACACCAACAATTTAGCTGAGCGGACCATTTTGTATGTAAAATTCGTAAGCAAAGGTCCTAAAACCGAGCCAAACCGAGTTGGATCGCGGTAAATATTTTGATGTGTGCGTTGCGAGAAAAAAATCGGCGCGCCGCGGTGGTCAATCGCTGTCGCGCTTGCACTGGACGATTATAAAGAATTTCTGAAGCTTTAATATGAGCGTAAAGATTTCATTGTAGGTCTACCGGGTGACTCAGAATCGACTGTCAAAGTGAAAAATTTAAAATGTTGAAAATGTCGCATGCGATTATAAAAACATTTTAATTTTTTTTTTAACGATTTATTAAAAATGATGTTGTTAAACTAATTAAAATTAACAAAATTTAATAAGAAACTAATTTTTAATTATTAAAAATATTTATTTTGTATGAACAAAATTAGTTTTAGTAATAAATTATTTTTTTTTTTAAATAAATATTTTTACTAATTAAAAGTTAGCTATTTATTAAATTTGGTTAATTTTAAGTAGTTTAACAATTATATTTTAATAAATCGCTTTAAAAAAAAAGTTAAAATGATTTTTTTATCTCTTGCAACCTTTTCAGTTTATCCAATTTGCAGTTTGGCGGCCAATCCTGGGTCACCCAGTTGACCTACAATAATGAGCTTAAGCTTATTTGAAAGCTACTGAAATTCTC
Source organism: Lordiphosa clarofinis (assembly GCA_018904275.1). NCBI lineage: Eukaryota > Metazoa > Arthropoda > Insecta > Diptera > Drosophilidae > Lordiphosa > Lordiphosa clarofinis. Next base: position 124,013 of record JAEIGQ010000097.1, read on the forward strand.
TCCACATATCCTTTGAAATTTTTCAAATATCTCTTTCCATTCAAAAGTTACGATTTTTGCTACGCAAAACCGGCACTCCGCTTGATTCCACCTAAATACGTAGATTATTCATGCATTTTAATATGTTCAAGTCGCTCATGCTCGCAGGGCGCAGCTATGCGCAAGACATAAATATATTTTTATTTAGAAATATGTATTTTAAAAAATGTTCACTCTAGAAGCGTGAATGAGCGTGAATGTACTTTTCGCAGTCCACCAAAGTGGGAAAATGTGGTACAAAAGTAGTACTTCAGTAAAACGATAACAACTCAAAAATTAAATAAAAAATAAAATAAAAATAAAATTAAATAAAAAATAAACATTTTCGGGCTATCTGGGGTTCCCTTTATTAAATTAAATTGAAGCGGTCAAAAAAATCGACCATCAATTTTTGATTTTTGCAACGCTAAATTCGCCAATCCGGCCACTGTGCGTCGGTTTCTTAAAGCGAACACGTGCTGCTGTTTGAACTTAGTTGCCTTACATAAAATAAAAAAAATCAAAATCAAAAAGTTTGAAGCGACGACTGCTGCTATTTGATTTTTCTCAATAGTCATATAAAAAGCAGCAAAAGCGTACGAAATTTTATTGCAGTTTCTTAAACACTGCCTGCTGTTAATATATAATTAATAGTCTTTTATCTCCTCTAATTTACTAAATGTTCAGTTTTTCTATATCAACGCTGGTTTATTTATTTATATTTTTTATTTATTATAATGTTTTTCGAAAAACTCTTATAAGCTACTCAAAAATGATTTGAGTTTTTGCTTACTCAAATGTTGTTGGAAAATCTAAGATCAAACAAATTTTCTTTTTTTCTGTGTAGGTGTTATAAGATTGTATAACAGCAGCCCATGTAGCCCAGTGCAATTTCTGCCGACTTGCTACCATTTTGCTTTGGTCTAATTACTTACTTGCAGTTCAGTTAATTTGTATTTTTTTTCGTTTCATATTTTGCAATTATTTTCGTTCCCTTGTTGTTCAAAGCTACAAAGCTGTGCCAATTCACTCAAACAATTTTTTGCAGTGTGTATGGAAACATTTCGTTGTTTGTTGAATATTCACAAATCGCCAAATCACCTGAGCAAACACAAACACAAGTTCGTGGGAAAACCATAAAACTTGCTACAGACTTTTGTTGTCATCTGTCACTCCTCCTCCAAGTTAGTGATGTATGTATAAAGTTTTAGTCGTGGGCATCTTCATTATGCAAAAATGTGATATTTGCAATCGATCTATAAAACCATTTGTAAACATTCATAAGTTGTGTTTGGAAACGTAAATGAAAATGAAACATGTTTTATATGCGTTGTAGTAATAAAAAATTTAATGCAACGTTTTATATTTATGAGTAAGAAAACAAAACCATAAATACATTTTTTATAGACTGTAGCAAAGCTATAAGGAAAATAACTAAATAAGTGATTGCAAAAGCAAAAAAGCAGACATATTAATAGTGATTTGCAAATACCATTTTTAAAAAGGAGATTGTATTGCATTGCATTAACAAGATTGATGGCTATATAATAACATACTCTAGAGAAAAAATTTGAATTCGACCTTTTAATTGCTTTTTTTTTTTAGCTATTTATTGTCTACGAAAACTTAAAGATAACACATGTTTATTATATCTAAGTTATGGTTCAGCCTTGGGCGACTACTCCAAGACTAACTAAAATACTGTAAATTAATGTGGTCCAGGGCACTAAGTGCTTAATGAGGACTAAGGCAATAAGGGTGAATTACTAAGGATAGATCTAGGATTAAAAGAGGATTAATATATGATTCTAAAAGAAAAGAAATTTTACATTTCAAATGTAAGCATACGCTACAGGAAAACCCACAATCCGAGTAAAAACCTGCATTACTTACCTTTTAATTGAAAATGGGCAACCGGATCCACGGAGCATTGAGTATTAGAGAGAAAGTATACTTTTGGTGCCAGTAGGAAATCACTGTGGTCAGAGCGAGACGATCATATTCCCAAATATATCCAAAGAGCGTAAGTGACAGCGAACAGCTGAACCAAAATTATCAAGAGACCGAACAGCTGACTAATTTCTGACAGAAGCTGTGTCGTCTGATAAAAGTTTCTCTCTAATACTAATTCTCCATGTTGGATCCGGTCACCTTAAAAGCAGGCAAAGGTCACTTGTTTAAGTACATCATATGTATATGATCCATTTGATGTTCAGAATGATGGGAACGAGCTCACGAGAAACGTAATACATTCAGATCTCAGAGACTTACTTTGTTTTCCTTCCTACGATCATAAATTTTCGAAAACAATCTTAGTTCCAGTGATCAATTAACACAGTAGTAAATCAGCTCACTTCGACTTTCCCTCTCCCATGTTTTATCTCACATCATTTAGAAAGCAATTTCTTTGACTGATCTTTTGGTGGTAAATTCCCAGTCCATTTCCAACCGTACACAAAAGATTCCCCTCTATTCTAATTTCGCATGCAGTTACTCACTTAGAAGGTCCGTTGTCACAATAGCTTAATTTTCAACTTGGGCCTGACCCTGTTCCCACAGAATATCACAGAAATTTTCACTTCTTTGAATCATTGGGTTTACGACGGGCAAACAAACGAAACAACAAAATGAAATAAAATGAAAACTTAATCAAGAAACCACAAGAAAATGGTAGCCAAGAGAAAGAAACAAAAATTGAAATCAAAGTGGAGTCTAATTTATGGTCTGCCCACAGAACTGAATATCTGCAAGCGGGGCACGTACCACAAGCGCAGACAACGATCAGTAGTGCCTCTGCTGCTGCTGCTGCACCCACGTTTCCCCATGCCCAATCCAACCCAGAGCCGTTGATTAAACGCCCACCTACTTTCCCGCCAGTCAAGACAGTCATTCAGTCGTCTAACTGGGCTTATCATTTCGAATTGCCGGCTTGCCTGACTGACGTCCATTGAGGTCTTGTGGCTGGGAGATTGGGATTCTTTAAGTGCCACTTTGCTGGAGCTGTTGCTGCGCAGGCGCTGAGGCGTGTCCAGGTCTCGTCTTCAAGCATTCTCATTGTTTTTAAATGTGAATTTTTTTGTTTGTGTAATTTTTTGCGGTTTTTGTGCCACTTTCAAGAGAATTTGGCACAAAGTCAAGTCATTTTGGCCCCCTTCCTGCTGCATTGCCTACATTGTGATGGCAGTTCTGCCGGTTTAACTGCCTCTTTTTCTGTCTACTGCCGGTGTTGTTGTTGTTGTTTTTGCTGCTTTGAGTACTATTTAAAGTTTAATGGGAATTTTATGCATAGCAAATCGAAATTGGAAAGGGGGAAGGAAGGGAAGGAAATGTTGAAACTGTAGGTTAAACCTGAACAATTAATGTATCAGGTTGTGAATGAATTTGAAAGGGAGAGACCGAATCGGGGCAAGTGATATAAAAATAGTTAATAAAGCAGACATCGTTGATTTGTTTTTGAATCGAAAACATATGGGAAAATATATAAAAATTTAAGTGGAAAATCGGTTTAACATTGTAAACAAAAATGTGCTTCTGCAAGACAATCCCTTCCCACCCGTTTCTTAACCCTAGCTTATGCTTCCCAATATTGTTAACAATATCTTTCAATTTATTGACCATCTTTTAAACAAAAAAACGTCAATAATAATAAACGCCTGCTAAAATTACATAAATTATGCAAATTAGGGCCCAGATAACCAAAAGAGGAAGCTCAACCATAAACAAATCCGAAAGGAAAAAATTCCAAAAAAGAAATCGAACCGTATCCAAAGAGCAACACCTACACCAACTCAAAACCAGGTGTCAAAACGTACATCAGCTTATACTTTTTTTCATCTTGACAGTTTTACATTTGAACCATGGCCAATGGCAACATAATGGACAAGGAGTCAAGTCACTTATATCGGTGAAAGTTGTGTCTGCAACCAAATAAAAACTCTCAATTAAATGTCTTATAATTGCCAACAAATTAACAAAATGATTTGCAATTGAAAGACCAAACTCAATCTCACTCAACACACACCCATGATGTAAAAGTGTGGCCAATTGGAGAGCGGAAGTTGGCAAGAAAAACAAAACAAAATGAAAAGTGTTAACAATCAAAGAAACCACCACTTAGATTTCAAAAGAACCGAATCTCTGTTCGCAGTTCATTGAACTGCAAAGCTAATCAAAAGCTAACCAAAAACAATTAAGCGCAATTGAGTAAAAAAAAATGGAAACAAACCAAAGTGGTACAAAAATTAAAAAATCTTTGGGTTAAGAATTAGTTGTGGCTTGAGGCCTTAAATTTGATTAATATATTATGAACTAAGATTTGAGTTCTGGCAGCCGGTTTCATAAGATTTACCAAACCAAATAAAAGGTCATCAGACCCTAAAAGAAGTAAATTGTGTTGGAAAAGTGTCGATGTTTTTATATTGGAATATCCCGATATGATATATTATGATTAATATTTTTGTAACGAATCGCAATCAGAAAAAAAATAGTGGGAGAAATCTAAGAAAAGCTATGACCTATGATATGTAACATGCTGTATAAGCAGTACTCCTGTTTTTTACTCAGCTTATGATGATAAGATGTGGTTATCTTTGAAACAGCGATCGTTGTACGGACATACCAATTGCTATTCCAAATTGTTGTAATTAATCTCTGTTGATTTGTGTTGATTACATTGAATTGTAACTCTCCACCGACCTCAAGGCAGCCAAATGCAAAACTTTGACAAATTAACAGGTCGCTAAAACCCATATGTCAGCTTATGAATGTTTTTCCTCCATACTCAGTTCTTTATAATCAGTACTCGCTACTCAGTACTCGATGTTCAGTACTCAGTACTAGATTTTCTGAGCTAGGTGTCCATGTTGAATACTTAGTGCTAGGTACTCGAAACTCGGTACCCAATGCACATTACTCAATACTTAGTACTCGATACTCAGTATTTGACACTTAGTAATAGATAATCAGATTTTTTACTGTTACTCGTTCATCAGTACTGACTTTGCAAAGACGAAGGCGTACACAAAAGTACCTGTCCCTAAGACACCATTTTTATAGTGTTAGTCCTTCAGTCGAACGTTCGCAAACGTTTTAAAGCAGTATAAATATTTCTGCCTTTTTTCATGGAGTCCGAACTAATGGTTCTTTCGAAGTGTAATAGTTTAGATGTAATTTTAAATGATATCTGAAATATCGATGTATAAATATATCATTATTTCACGATATTATGAATTTTGTTTCTTGGTTATAATGATTTAGATATTTTGTACATAATATGATAGCCCCAGTAGAGGCTAACTTTACATTTTGAAAGGTCTGACAGCTTAGGAACTATATCTTTGAGTACCATTCGACTGTTGATTGACGTATCTAATAATTTGAAAAAATCCAAAATATTTATACCGATTCGCTTAAAATTTTTCAAAAAGCAACATGTTTTAACGTTATCTGAGTCAAGATGTGGTCTGCTTTGCTTTGCCTAGTTGAGCTAATTCCTGGAATGGGTTCTTTCAGTTTTCTGAGGGGAGAACCTTTGGAGAACATGGATTTGTCTTCCGATTTTCTTTTCGAGTTGCTGGTCTAATTTCTTTTGTTTTCCAACTAAAGAAGCTGTGAAGTATATAAGGTAGAAACCCACTCTTTTTTGATTTGGTAATTTGGTCTTAGCCTTACCTGACTTAACTGCCAGAAAACATTTTTTCTAGCTCAAAACAATACGAAAGCCCAGGAAGTCCCATCTAATACGCTAATGTGTACTAGTAAACCCTACAGGAAAACAAGCCGAAAACCGCAAGAGAGAACGACGATTTTTATGAACAAAAGTGTTAACCATCGACTTTTTCCGATTTCTGTTAGGCTATTCCCGATTCTTGAAAATGGAACGATATTATGGCTGAAGACCCGCCATTGGAGAATATTTTTATATGCGAAATACTACTATACTAAATTTTGTTTCAAATAATTTTATAAAATTCCCTCCTAGTGACAACATCGATGGAATCATAGCGGACTTTTACGAAATCGCCAAGTTTCCAAAAGTCATTGGGACTATTGATTGCACTCATGTAATTTTTCGAAACACCAAAGTCGGCTAGTTTGACCCATGTCTCCTCCTTTTGTTTTCAGGTCACTGCGTTCGACTTCTTGTTCTCACAAACATCCTTCTTCTCCTGTACGAGTTCCACATGAAAATCCCCCTTCTACTCAGTGAATTGCTTGATTCTTGTTTTTGCGAACAAGAAACAGCTGTGCGCAAGCGTGCTGCCAACCTACTTTTAGTGCCTTTCCAGCCTTGCCGGTGTGACCGTGGCGGAAATGCATGAGACATCCAAATGTACCAACAAGTTGCAAGATCTAGGTGGATTTCGATTTAAGTAAAATCAGGAACATTAGAATCGGGCCTAAGCACGGAATTCAAGGAACCTAGCTAAGCTATTTTCATGATCATGGGTCGAAAAATATCGGATCTAAGGGTATGTTTTCAGAAATTTCTGCTCAAAGAAGTTATCTTTTAGTAAAGTCTTCAATTAATTGGGAAAGTTACCTTTTTTATCCTAGATTAAAATATGGAGAAGCTAGATGGGAAGCTAGCAAAGCTTTAATTCAGCCATAACCTTAGAATCGAATAGGAAGATAAAATAAACCTTGTATTCGGACCCCAAAGGTTCGCACCCTTGGTTTTTAATAAGCCAACCAGGGTCCTGTCTCAAAAAGATAAAGCTGTAAAGATTTAAGTATAACAGAATGACAACTAATAACAAGTAAGCAGTAACAGTTCTGCAACAAAGATATCGAAGAATAAAGTATTTCTTGGATAAGTATTCTTGTCTTGGATTTAGTTATATGTTGGGACATCATGGACTTTCACGAAAAAGATAACTCTTGATTTCTAAGAAAAATTTTGATTTAGTCATGATGATGGAGCTGATCACTTGAATTATCTTTTGAAAGCTTTGACAATGGTTTTAAGAACAGCTTTCTTCCACTTTTAAAGTGAAATCTTTTTGCAGTATAATGTGAGTTGACTATTAACAGGCTAATTTTGGACTGTATGGATGTGCTTACGTCTAAACTACCAAGACTTTGCTTGAATTGAACACAGTGAAAACATAAATATTAAGAGTGTCTTTTAGCTTTAATATGCGCCTTAGGTTCGACGTTAGTAGACGCAATAAAAATACTGTGCTGTCCAGACCTGACTTTATTGATAATTTTCATGTTATTTTCAACGCTCTGGGCCTAAAGCTATTACCGAAACAGTCATCGTTTATTTCTGAAATGTTTGTACAATTTCTAAATGATCATTCGTATTCATTGAAGTGTTTTTTTTACCTCTGGTTTCCAAATCTTCACCAGCCCAAGATTTTTGTTCCATTAATTTGAACTACTGGCAACTTTTAATATTTTCATGCTCTTGCCTCATCTGCTCATACGCAATTGCTACACATGATCTTTCCCTTCGCTTCCAACTCTCAGGCCCCTCCACACAACAATGGCTTAAAAAAATCGCAAAGCTCATAAATGTGAGAAGATTCTCAAACTGTTGTCTGTGTTAGACATTTTAATTAGAATTTTAAACAACTGAAAAACTCATAAAACCTTAAAATTTTTAAGCACTTGGCCGTTGATAATTAACAAAACTTTTTAGCTAAAAAAGTCATTTTAATGTTTAAAGGTTTCAATGAACTTTTGAGAGTCGCATTTTTTGTATGTCAAAGTTGGAACTTTGTTATTTGTAGCCAAGCCTAAATGTCAATAAGCCAATAAATGTAAAGATCAGAGAAAAAGAGAGTGGCGACACTTTCTACAGTGGCCATAGAGCTTCAAAGCTTGGAGTGTGCGTGCTGACGTGAATCAGGTCAATGGAATAGGAAAAAAAAACCAAAACAAACCAAAAAAATTCAACTTATTAATAACGTTGGCCCAAAGGCCAAACGATGACTGGCTTAACTGAACAGAAATTAAATGAATTAAAAGAAATCTTTTACAACTGTTGGATGGACGGATGCCTTGGGGCGTTGGTTCTTCTTCAAAATGTGATTGATGTGACTGCCATGATGAAGTGGGTCAGCACTTTAATGTGGTTCGCCGTGTGTCTATCTGCGATTAGATTGATTGTAACGCATACTTAATTGCCCCACGTTGGGCGCCTTAAGCTTAAGAATGTTTACTTTGGTCAATAAGCAAGAATTATTTTAACGACGTAGTAAAGTTACTTCTAGAAATAAAATCATTTCAAATCGGATTGCCTTTAAACATACTCAAATAGCAGTTGATCTTCCATTTGTTGTTTTATTTATCATTTCAAAATAAACTCATTTCTCAAACATTTCCCAACTTTCAACACACTTAACTATGTTAATTGCCCTTCATTCAAGATTTCTTAAATCGCAAATCGAATCCAATCACTTTATAATTTTCGACGCCCCATTTTAGGCCCGCCGCGTTAAATGGATTCGCTTTGCTGACTGTTGTCCGCTGTTGCGGGGCAGCGTGAAGGCCGAACCGGCTCCTAAAGTAGCTTTTACTGCACTCACATACTCCAACTCACAACTTCAACTGCTATATGAGCGTGCGTGTGTGTCTGTGTAGCATAATGACTAATAATTCCGTTGATTTGCATGCTATAAGGCAACACACGACTTAACTATGTCTTGAGAAACTGAATTAAAACTGGTTTTTTGAATGTGTAAGATACGGAGGTAAGCATTGCATTTTTCTGTGTTGTTTAGACAAACAATTGAGAATTGAAACATTGTTGAAAGAATCTCCTAAAACTTGATCCGGTAAGAAATTCTTGAAATTGTTTAAGAATTTAAGCATCTACTATTAAAACTTGGACGGTAATATGCTAATACTCTATGTGAATAAGAGAAAATCGAGATTAAAGATAACATTAATAAAATATATATACAATTAACTGTCCCGCGTAGCTCCACTTTAAGGATCAATTCAGAGTTGAAAAGGCTAGAAGACTATTTATAGAAACTTCTTTTGGTTTAGGGGCATTCGGAAAGAATATTTTTGTCTTGCTTTAAGATAATAAAGAAAATCAAAGGCAAAGTATAAACCTCAACAATTAAGCCGATTTTAACAAATCATAAGGAGTTTTGAGCCAGCCAAGACAAATTATTTGTAGACTCTTTCAATTTCCGGGTAAAGACCAATTTTGAACTTTTTTCACACAGTTTTTACTTTAAAAGTCAGACTTAAAATGTGAAGTCGGTCGATACGGGACTTTCTCAATCCAAATTGTTGTGTTAATCCTGACCTTAGCTCTGATGAGCTAGAAGTAAATTTTCGTTATTCGAACTCAGCCTGATCCCATGTTCGGATTCAATCGAGAAGGTCCAATATAACTTTTCAAAAATATCACTATTTTTATTCAAATTGGGAAGAAAATAATAGTGGTATTGCTGAAAGTTGATTTGCTTTTGATTTGCTTTCGTAAAAGCAAAAGCAAAGCAGTTGGTGGAACGACCCTGATATCATTTTGATTTGCTTTCAACTGGCGCAAGCAAAAAATGACAAATGAAATTGTAAAATTGAATTTTCTAATCTTCTTTAATATGTATGTGGGCAAATAGTATGTGGGCAAAATCTGTAGTTCTAAGAAGTTTGTAACTTTACTAAGGTGAATTCAATTAATTATGTATTTGTTTATGGCCACAGAAAGTGACATGCAATTTGACAGATCCAAAGAGGAAGAGGCAGGATAAAATAGTGGAAGAATTTGTAACCTCGAACCTTCTAGGAAAGCTGTGCAAATATGTAAGCCTGAAAATCTCTGACCACGTCAAGCACAAGCTCCAGGAACTCGAGCACTTATGACTCTGTCCACTTAAGGCCGCGGGCCTTGTTTTCAGTAGTTTCGTATGCAGTCTAAGATGCAATATATAATTATCATTTAATTGTTAAAATATGGAATGCAAAATAACTTACGTTACGTGATCAGCTGTTTCACGAAATCAAATCGAAAGAAATCAAAAGCAAATCACTTTCAGGAATACCACTAATATCTATCTGATTTAAAATAATATCATTCACATTTATATTAAATAGTTTCAGAATGATACTAAAGTAGGTTAAACGAGAAAGGCAAGGCTAACTTCGTCTGTACCGAAGTTTTGATACACTTGAAAACGCTTGTCTCAACGGTTAGCGACTTCGACCAAACTTCGCAGATCAGCTTAAAAACATTCAATATTACCCATGACCGTGATTGAGAGCGGTAATATTGAGAAAAAACCAGTTTTTCTCATTAAAACCCATTTTTCGACGGATCATTTGTATGGCAGCTACAAGAAGTAGTCATCCGATCCGGTCGGTTCCGACATATTAGCAGCGTGCAGACAAAAGAAGACTCTGTGCACAATTTCAGCTCGATAGCTTCAAAACTGAGGGACTAGTTCGCGTAGAAACAGACAGACGGACGGACGGGCAGACGGACGGACGGACAAAGCTAAATCGACTCAGCTCGTCACGCTGATCAAGAATATATATACTTTATGTGGTCGGAGATGATTCCTTCTATGCGTTGCAAACTTCTGGGCAAAATTATAATACACTTTTCAATTTGATAAATTGTTATATCAGAGTAAAATTTATATGAAAAATACCATTTTTTCAAGGAGTATTTAATGTGATCTCAAAATCGGCGTGGTGCAAGAATACCCAAAACTATATTGAGCTCAATATATGAACTATACTCCATTCGAAAAAGGAGCGCTGCAATATCTGACCGAGATTGATTTGAGCACGATATTCAAACTTGTTTTGATCCCAATAGAAAATTTGTGCAATAAACCAAATGGGAATTTTTAAACGACCTTCATGATTTTGAAAATAGTTAGTCTTAGCCGGCTCGATGGCTTAATTTGTTTTACACACATGTTGCTGTTTCTTAAGAACGCAATATATTTTTAATCTTTTTAATCTTAGAGTAAGCCCAACATGAGCTTGAAATTAGAAAGCGACAGCGAAAAAATAAAAGTAGCATTTTGGCAGTGGTTCAAAAAACGATGAAGATGGTGGTGTGCGATGAGATGTCATTCCACTCCTGTATATTGCGCATGGTTGTGCGTTCGAGTCAGACAACTGCAAAAATCTGTAAGTGAGAGTTTTTGATCAAACATTTATGTGTTTGATCGAACAAAACTCAGCATTGAGCGACCAACCGACCTCTCTCTCTCTCTCTCTTTTCCCAGTCTCTACCAGAGTTTATTCATACGAGCAGAACTGATTGGAATGAAGACGAACATGATTATTATCAGAGTGTCAACAATATGGTTAAATAAAACTCAACGGCGAACATGTTGACTATGCAAGTTTGATGCATAGAGCGCAGAGCCAGTTTATTCGGGTGTTGATTACTGTGTGAGCGTTTTGCAATCGAACGAAGCTTTCTACCCCACTGTTTGTATATTTCTTTGATTTTCAGAAGTCTTAAATAGACCAAAACTGATGTGGTCTTAAAAAGGGTATACGGATGTCTTATGGCATATGAAGGAGGTAAGGAAATGGAGAGGTTTTTGGTTGGGATCAAATCAGTATTACATAAACTAATCTCAAACATGCTTAAGATGATCCAGCTTTGAGTTTTAATTGTGCTTACTTTAATATTTTTAAAGATTACCCCAGGACAAATCGAATCTTTATTATAAATAAAAATGTTGGGTCAACTAAATCTTTTTTCTGATCGGGTTTAGAATATTCGGGAGTAGCCGGTTTTCATTACCGTTTGGGATTGATTCAATCCCGAAAGGATTGATTTGTTTTAATTGCAGGTGCTTTTTATAACTGGTAGAGAGTTACAATGCAGGTAAAGTTGATAAAAGAATTTGTTTATGTGTGTGTACCCGTTAAGCGTTAATGTATTAGTGAAATACATTTTCTTAGTATAGTTTGGAACTGGATTTCGGTTACTATTTGCTCTTTCGCTTTTAATTAGAATTCCATACTTGCTTAAATCTCGATGTAGAATTTTCACATTTTCAAGAAGGATCCGTACTTGAAATGATCATTTTTGGCTGCATTCACGAATTTAGGAATCGAACATGTTTTCTGTCGATTCAAGTACGACTTGTGCTTGAAATTTCAAATCGAAGGTCGAGATCACATCAATTTATTTGTGATTGATCTTGTGATCAAAAAGACTTCAAAAGAGTTTTTATTTATATAAAAATAAAATAAAATAATATTTGGTTAATCTGAAAAATAGCCTTAAGTCAGAAAAAAGCCTAAAAAATTGTTGCCTACAGATATTTAAGTATTCAACTCAGTTAAAAACTCTCTTAAGTAGTCTACAAACAGACAACACAACTGTTTTTACCAACTACCACTTCATATCACCTTCGCTTTAAAACTCATTGAACTCAAGTCTTTTTTTATTTACATAAACCATTAACATTATTAAAAATCCAATTAGTTAAAACTACGTAATGAGAAAACATAACTTGAGAAACCAGAGTTTATCTGACAAAATAAATCCAAATATAAACAGTTAGGTCCAGAGACTTAACACGTTATAATTTAGGATTAGCTAATAAACATTTTAAAGATCAGGCATCTACCAAACTACAGAAATGGTCAAAACAACTTCTACGCAGACAATAAAAGCAAGAAAATGAAAACAAAAGACCCAACAACAAAAAATCAACTTAAAAGGTAGCTGACATTTTGATATGTGTACTCTGTGGCGTGGTGCTGGTAAGTTGAGCCTAGCACAAATATGGCCAAGGCATGCGGGATTTATGGGCATGTGTCTATGGGTCTCTCTTCTCCAAGAATGTGTAATGTATGGAAGAGAATATATCAGACAGAAATTGATGTTGTTGCCTGAGTTCAACGCCGCCTCGCACCGTCTTTCGGACTTGGTTACGCTTCGCGGCGGCCAAAAACCATTATATTGTTATTGCTGTGGCCGCTGCTGCAGTTACAATTTGCCACATGCAACAGATCCCCCAACTTAAAACAATGCAAGCTCCACGCACATTGCAATTGCCAATCAAAATTGTTAACATGTTGGGAAACAAAAAAAAAAAAATCAGCAACCACTCAACAACGAACTAAAAAATTAACATGGGCTAGTTTAGACAACAGTATAATGAGTACAGCATGGGAAATGTACATATGATAAATTGTGAATATTTTTAAAGAGCTTTGTGTATTGAAGATGGGAAATATGTTGGCTGTAATTTAAATATTTAAGTATCTGAGATAACTTTATTTCCTTTCTTTTAAAAAATCAGGATCAGTGGCATTTGCATACCTGCTGTTGTATTACAGTAATTTGTTTGATTAAAGAGAAGTCGTGCATCAACAATTGTTAAAGAAAGAGACGGTAACATTTGAGCCCTCTGTTTTCTCTATTACACACACACGAGCCGAACTCATACGGAAGCTGAGGCCAAGAGAGTAAACAACTCTTCAGTCGCACTCTCACTTTTCGGCCTCGCAGTTGTCAACCCTGATCTAGACCAATGCGAGAAACAGCATTAAACATTTTCATAATTCAGAAATCAGAAAACTAAATAAGATACAAGAGACTAAAAAAAACTTCCAGTAACAATCAAAAGCAACACAAAAATATTTTAAAATCCAAAAAATGTCATAATTTCACATAGTTCCAAAAATACCAACAAATTCCAAATGCTTCATAAATTCCTAAATTTTTCAAAAATTCCTCAGCTCCTCAAAAAAAAAATCACAGAAAATGGACTATTTTAAAACACAAAAACTTAATGGGATAAAGTTAGAAGATAAATTAACATTATCTTTCAAAGAACTCCTATCAAATATTTCCTTTAATTCAATTATCATTTAAAACCCAACCGAAACGCCACAAAACCCTATAATTATGACGCTTACTGTAGCAACCTGCTGTTTTTCCAGTTGCGTTGGGTTTTGGTAACAAACGGGCAACAGCTGCTGCAACGTGCCACATGGCTGATGCTGTGGCAGGTTCAATCAACTCCCAAATGGAGAAAAGAGCGAAAAGTCTATACATATAGAGAGAGAGAAAGAGATTTTTAATGGCCTTGGCTTGCGCCTTGCCTGGGCCAACATACTCATTAGCTTGGCTAAGCGGTTTGACGCGCCCCACGGATGATCTAATCGCCATACACTTAACACTTAATTGAGCGACGACTCTGTTGACGATGACAACGACGATGGTGAAAAGTCTATGTATGATAAATCACAAAAACGAGGAACGACTCACTGCTATAAAATTGCTGTGGGCTGGTCTAAGCAGCATCAACACATTGCTGTGTTTACTCCACCATGCAACTGAATCATCATTTTGGATAATCTAATATAAAATGATCACAAATGCAGCTGAGAGAAGAGACCCAGTCGGAAAGCAAAAACAACAAATTTATAATAAAACGGAGCAACTAATTGTTTACTTATTTTTTAAATAAAGGTTCCTAACTTTAAATTAGTGATAAATTTGTAATTAAATTTAAATTATATCAAGTTTTAAAAGTACCTACTAAATATTTCATGTAAGATAAGATGGTTAAGATAAACACTTCGATTTGATCAATCATCCTTACAAATTATTGAAGCTCCAGTTTTTTTAGAATAGGTTGTATTCACAATATAATACTGCGCTTTCTACTTTCGCTGTTTTCATTGGTGAAGATTTTTTGGCTACCTACATTATAAAAAAAACTGTATCCATTTTTCAAGAAAATAAATGAAACTTATATTTACAAGGCCTTAAAATGGAATTTAATTTGCCTGTGAAAACGATAGAAAAATATAAAAAAAAATTCTTTAAAATTCAGAATTTGGAGTTTTATGTGAGTTCGGCTTATAATCCTTTAATCTACTTCAACCAGCACTTATGGACAGTTTCGGACTATTTCGACCCTTTTCCCAATAACCAAAATTTACAGGAAAGCGTTTTTTCTTCATTTCTTATCAACTTATTTAACTAAACTCATGAATTGTCGTAGCCTAATGGATTGGTAGGTGCGCTGCGACTGCGATCTAGGTGCCCAAATGGTACGATTTCTCAGAAAAGATTTAATATGCCATGCACGAAATCAGCTAGCTTACAAGTACATATAGCCACTTCACTTCGCAGCAACCATTCTATAGACGGCACATACAATACTTTCGCCCACAAAATAAATAAAATGCCAATTTTTTTAAAAACCAGCTCATACGATATTTTCGCGCAAAGGGGTAAATATGATTTCAAAAATTCCATACATAAGTTCAGGTGAGCTGTATCTGCCCCAAGAAGACTTAAAAAGTACATTACATATTTCCTTATTCAAATGTTTTTTCAAATACTTAAGAGAGGTGGTAGGCAATTCATATCTAACCTGCCTTTGTAATCAGTATCGCTAACGATCAGTACCGCTCAAGATCCTAAAACAAATCAAAAAGTGATATCCTTTATCGTAAAACAATATTTTTAAAAACTCCATGAATTGATTGTATTCCAACTTAGCCGACAATAATGTTTCTGTGCTCAAAATGTTGTTTATTAAACAGCGGTGGGCACAACCTTGCTCCAAGATTTATAAGACGTATAAGAAATTGCGTCTCAATATTCTCGCTTTGAAGTGTGTACGATCGAGATTTGCCGATAATGGTTATTTTTTCTGATGTTGTTGTTGGACTGATCCCAAACACCAGCTTAGTGCCCACCGCTGCTCTAGAATGCAGATTCATAAAATGGTTCAATATATGTGATAATTTCGGTAAACGGTTACGGTACGGTTTAATTCCCTGACTTTAATAGGGATAAGAACTTGTAAGGACCGCGTGTTTCGCTTATGGGAAAAAATATTTAAAAACCTAAAGTTATGAGTACATGTAAAATTGGCTATAGTTAGCTCCAAAGGGGTCTAGCCCTTAAAGTTATGAGTAGACAGCGATTTTTGCACATTTTCAAACTAATTTTAATCCTAGTGGCAGTAAATTACTATTGGGGAGTTAATTTTAAGACAAGTTTTTAGTCATTTTGGGCACTTTATTTTTACATACTAGGATAAATATTTGTTTAATAATATGCAAAATCTGCTGTCTATGAGATCAGAATATTTTAAAAATTTGTTGTTTCATTAAGGCAGTTTTCGTACTGATTTGAAGCTTCACAAAAATATTTTCGATCATTTTGACGAATTAAGACCAATTGCTGAATGTCAAATGTAGGGGAGAGTGGGGGTTGTGATCATAGTTTTGTTTTTCGATCATAACTTCGCCAGAAATCAATATTTTTTCGTTCTGTAAATTTTGTATTTTAGTTAAAAGATGCACGAAACTTTCTTAATCATTAGTTTTAAAACAATAAATTTTTAGGGTTTTTTTATTTCATATTTAAAAAAAAGTGATTTTTTGACATTTCGAAAATTTGTGTGGGGTTGTATGCCACCCATTTAAAAGTTTAAAATTCGTGTTTTAAGCGATTATTCTTTATTAAATGAAAAAATTAACAATTTTTCTCATATTCCGAATTAAGAAATATTAATGAAAAGTGAAAATAGATTGACGGCAGCGGGCTTGTGTTCTTTTATATGAGGGCACTTTTTGCTGTTCTTTTGTTTGACTTTATTAGTGTTTCTTTTACTTTTTTGGAGAGTTTTTCCATTGTTTAAATGCGCATGATTGCAATATTCTCTTTGGAAGTCAAAACCGACTTTTTGTCACAACCCCCCATATCTCCCTTTTTTTTGTTGACTTCACATAACCAAAAGATCATTTTGTTTTCTTAATTCATATTTCAAAAGGCAATTACATTTAGCATAACGACAAAAATTTTGATTAATATTCACAAATCAAAAATGAAAAAAAAAAACTTTTTTTTTCTTAAAAAAATTTAAGTTCTGTTAAGTTTGTGCACACTTAAAGAACGTGTTGACAGATAGGTTGCTTGTCAAAAGTTAGGTAATAAGAAGGGAGAGACTTGACATAAACAAAAAGTTGTAATATTTTATTTTTTGTGGCCAATATTCGCGTGGCTCAGAACCCCCCATTCTCCCCTATTTTAATCGTCAAATATTAAACATTTTCTTTTGACCTGATCTAGCAACCGCAGATACGGCTATCTCTTTACAAACAAAGTTAAGCAAATTTATCTATAAATATTTACATTTATACACACTGCCGATAAACAATAAAATAAAAAACAATTTACTTTACTTACTTATTTAGCGTTATAAACTAAGGTATAACGTAAAAAATATTCCAAAGATGTTTAGCAACTGAAGATTAATCCACATAGAATGATTCCAAGGAATGCACGCAGTAGAGAGTTGATTTAAAAAAACACACAAACTGAACGAGAGTAATACAGATATTTTGTATATATATAGAGAGAGAGGGATAAAGAGAAACCAACTTCTAGTTACTAAGTAACTTTTTTTTGCAACACATTTTCTTTTTCTGCACGTTTCTTTTTTTGTTACGTTTTTTTTTATATTTTGTTATTGAAAAGAAAAACTTTTTAAGCCTAGGCAAGCACTTCTCTGTAGTAGTTGTTGTTGTTTAGCACTTAAAGCCACTTTTTGTTGTTGTTGTTTGGCCGTAACGAACGCGCATTAATATTTTAAAAAAACTGTTAACTGGGCTATTTGTGGACAGTCGAAAAACGATCTCCGTCTCCGACTGAGTAAACCTGGCAATGACGACGTTCAAAAAGTGACTGAAGCCCAAAGCGCAACGAAGCTGCAAACGTGTCTTAAACATTGGTAAAAGGTACACTGGGAAAAAAAAGATTAACTTTAATTCAAAAATTGCGCTAAATATAAATGTATATTTATTTGATATTAAAAATATTTAGCAAAAATAAAAAATTTCGCTTGAAAAATGTTTTCTGTAATTTCTAAAATTACAATAATAATGAATGTTTTAGAGAGCAAACAACTTTTAGGTCGCCGGCCAGAGGTCAATGGAGTAAAAAAGAACTGGTTTACGTCGCTTTACAATACACTCTAAATTTTTGGCCAAATTCTTGACAAACGCTGACGTAGAGTGTCTCATTAGTTATGAGATTATTGATATTATAAAAATTATTATTAAGAAAACTTTTTCGAAGAGAACATAATTTTCTATGCTTAATAAATAAACCTAGGAAAAAATTTCTGCGTTTAAATAATGTTTTCGGTTATTTCTAAAGTTATCCTAAAAATGCAGAACATTCTTTTGAATTGACGACGCAGCAGGCTGCTCATTTTTCGTCGGAAAATCGTTTTTCATCTCCGCCTCTCTGTGTGTGTAAGCGATGTCAGCAGCACGTAGGGGTGGCTATTTGGGTCGTCAAACGAATGCAGCAACACACATGCGAAATGTTAGGGCAGCAAGAACTGATCAACAATTACATGAAATAAATGAAGTTACACTTCGCAGAATGATGCAACTGCGTTCTTCTCAATCACAAGAAGCACAAGCATTCCAATAACAATTGGAGCAGATACAAGCGCTCCGCTCAGATGTTAATACACGCAGAACAATTAACCAACCATGCCTACAAGTGCATCGAGCATTTACATCTGCTTCGTGCCTTCGTCTCGCATTCGAGTATAAGAAAGATATGGAATATTCCGTTCGTCGGAAAATCCCTATTGGTGCTATGGACAAAAATCGTCCCGATTGTCATGCGCTCAAATTCAAAAATGGTTAATGAATGATGAACTACCGGAAATTGAGACGCCACCAGAACCATGGAATGGCTTTCTCATCGGCACAGATCCAGATTCCAATATTTTCATGAAGTCCATTCGTATATTTAATTCATGCTCTCAAATGACTTCGTTCGAAGCAACAGAAATAATGCACAATGCAGCTGCACGAATTATATTAATGCTTCAAAATCAAAGGTCAAGTGTACCATAAAGTAGGTTCATTGCTGCCAATGCTAAACGATCCACATAAATTTTTACAAACCACTGTATGGACGGGGACCACGTGTGTGCACGTTGCGGCTACAATAACCTCAATTTGTCTTAAGGCAGGCTCATCTTCGGCAAGCTGGACTCCCTTTTGACTGAAATAATCACCAAAATATTTACTAGAATCAATTTATATGGCAGAACAATGTTTGCCGTGTTTGGTAGTTAAACATTAAATATTGGAAAATAACAAATTTTCCACAAATTGGTTTCGAACCATATTCTTGACTAGTTTTTTGAAAAGATAGTATGCCCAAAAAAATATATACAGTGAGTCCCCAATCATAACAATTTTTCTCTGTGCAGCCAGAGAGCGTCAGCAGAGAGTGCTCGCAACGCGCTCTCTCTCTCTCTCTCCCTCTCTCTTGATCTCACTCGTTCTCCCCATCTCTTGCTCGCCAAGTAAAAGCCAAGAATGAAAGACACAAAGAAAACTGGTTATGCTTAAGCCGGGCCTGGCCTGGCCTGTCCAGCCTAAAACGAAGCCCCAAAGCCAAAGGAGCTGAAGCAGGCTCCAAGCTTTGGCAAGGTTAATAACTCTTACAGCAAAATGCAGACGAGTCTCAAGAGGAGTTATCAATAGTGTTTTTACCAACTAGACAACCGTCACTCCAACTCGAATGTATCTTTAGCTCTTGCCGGGCACCCCTAGAGCTCTTTCCATTGTTTCCATTCTGTGCTTCTTCCCAGCGCATAAGGGGAAACCAGTTTCACAGTTGGTATTTCAATATTTTGCAATGCCGTTTTGCTGGTGGTTGTTATGCAAAAAAAAAAATAAAAACCACTGAGCCAAATGGTTCCCATCGTCACCAAAAAGTGGGTGGAGCTGGTGCCTCCTGTTAGACTGGCAAACGGGTCTGTGTCCATCCGCTCCGTTGACCGCATTACTTCTTGGGAGCGCAATTTTCCAAGCCGCTCCAACTGGATAGGCTAGATTTGTATATAAAAATAGTTACCTCAACTATGCCAAGGCGCCTGCCTAGTGAGTGTCTAATTGGTTTAAGCCAACCCATGGTCATGGACTGGCAACAAGTTGCTGGCTACAACAAGTTGTTGCTCCAAATTGTCGCCAGCCGAAGAAGAAGAAGAAGTTGAAGCCGGGTGTCGTGCCTAATTTTTCAATGTTCCAGCAAATGACAGTCATTAAAATGGCTAATATAATACAGCTTTTTGTTTGTTTGTTTTTTAATGGTTTGTGTTTTTCTCTTTAATTATAGGTAACTGTTGTTAAGTTACATATATTTATATATATTTATATTGCACAGCGCTTAAGACGACCACGGAAACCAATTTATTGCATTAATTATGTGTATTTAACTATTTTGCATAATCGTCAACCACATTTTATTAGGCTCACATTTGAAATAAAATAGTAAAAGTTGACCTTTTCGAAATGTTGTGTCCTTAGCTTTACCCTTTTAAACGATCTTTAGCTTTTTCTATTGCAAGGATATATATTTTTTATTTTGTAACAAAACGTTGAATAAAAAATACAATTTCAAAAACCTTTTTTCCAAAGGCCTAGATAAAAAGTGAGTCCTAAATGCAAAAAGGGTTATATAAATAGGCGATCTTCCATTTCGTTCGAATAGACACATTTCTTTGGATTGGGAATGTTATTTACAAAAACTGATACACTGCTGCTCCATATTCTATCGAATCAGAAGAATTCTCAGACTTTCAGAAGTCTTAAATTAACCAAAACTGTTGCATTGTAACATGTCGGAGGAAAGGATGAATAGTTATCTCTTCTGAGATCAAATCAATATTAATCTTATCTCAAACATGCTTAAAATGATCCAGCTTTGGGATTAAATTGTGCTCGATTTTTTTGCCTACTTCAATCTTTTATAAGATTACCTTGGGATAAATGTAATCTTTTTTCTTTCGTAATCGGATCAACTTACTCTGCTTTCTGATCGGGTCAAGCATAGCCGGGATGATTTTAAATACACATAGCTATTTCATGACAAAAATTGGAACCTCTTTACAAGATTGTTTTAGAATGGCAGCCGTTCAAATTGCTGCAAAAAATAAAAAAATTATAGTCAAATCCAGGAAAGCAACAGCTGCCGAAAGATAATTTTTTAAAACAGATATATTCCTTCCTTGTAGATTATTATTATTATTATCTTACAAAAAAGTTTTGTTTTGAAAAATTTGTTTGAAATTCATTTTTCAAAGTATTGTCCATCGCTAGCAACTACTTTTTTCCATCTTTCTGGCAACTTTCGGATACCATCTCGGAAATACTTGTCGTCTTTTGAAGCGATTCACAAATCGATCCAATTTCGGAGCTCTTTAAAAAAAAAGAGTAAAAATGCAGAGTCTGAAGGGCATGTGTAATCGACGAAAACAAGTAGTTGACGGAAGGCGCAATGTATATTTTGACCGTCTGCGCAACATGTGGCCGAGCGTTGTCATATTGCAAAATTTCCCAGTCATGCCTTAGCTCGTATTCTGGTTGTTTTCGATTCAATGCTTGAGTCAAACACTTCATGTTTTTCCCTTTAATAGTTTCACGCAGTTGTAGCAGCTCATAGTACATCACGCCCAACTGCTCCCACCAAATACAGAGCATGACCTTACCACCGCACAGTGTAAGATTTTGCCAATCTAGGGGGACTTAATTGAAAAAAAAGTATTTTTAAGCTCGATGAGCTTTTAGGAGTCAATTTAGATATGTTCAAATGTTACGAAAACAAGCCCGAAACAAAACAAAAAATTTTTGTTCAGAAGATAACGGTACTTAAACCGGTGCATTTGAAATGCATGCAAAATTGCATTGCACAACGAGCATCAGTTGAGAAAGTTTAGTGTTCTCAATTGGATCGTGTGGCCACTGTGAGCGGTTGAACTTATTTTTCCCATAATTGTGGAAGCATTATAGATTTTTAGCGCTATAAAGGGACTTCATAAGTGGCATACAACATTTTTGTTATTTTTTCGAAATAAGTGCCAAAAAGTAGGTATATTTTTTACAATGTTTTGTTTTTGGTGGAAAAAAACTAACAACATTCAATCACATTCAAATCAACAAAAACATACGTATTTTGCAGAAAACTATTCCGAATCAGGATCAGAAATAAAAAGTTGCCCATATTTTGCCCAAAGACCTTCAATTAAGCAATGAGTGAAATAAAACGGGTAGAGTTTTTCGAGGTTTGGGTAAGAAACGCAAAAACCGTTAAGCTTAAATCACTCCTAGAGCACGCAGCGATCATTTTGTCAATGATATTGATCATAAAAAGTTAATGTTGCATTAAAAACACATTGTGCCATGCATTTGAGTCGAGGTGGACTTAATCTAGGAGAGATAAGTCCAGAATTATGACCGATAATGCAAGTTGGCTTCAGGGCAAAATAAAAGGCGATGCTATAGGATTGATGTTGCGCCTTCATCCTCAAACCGCATCGAAAGAGCTATAAAACTATTTTCTGATAAATCTAGTAAAGAAAGTTGTGATTCAAATTCAGATTTTGATTAAATTTGTCAAAAAAAATTTCGCCTAATCTTTTTATCAACTTTGAGTTGTTTTTTTTAATTAAAAAAAATTCTGAAAAATATGGAAATCGCTATTTTCTTTCAATAAATGAATTACCTTTGAAACGCATCCATTTTTATATTTGTACGGCCAATACTTTTGAAGTTACAAGCAAAAGCATAAACATTTAACAAAAGTCGTAAATTTAAAAATAAAATTTTTTTTTTCATTATGAATTTTAAAAAAATATTTTTAAATTGGCTAAAATCAGAAGAAAAAATACTAACCTGACATTTTTTGAAAATAAATTTTTCCTTGTTTTTATTGCGGATTGTATGTTAAAAAAGTGAAAATTTTCTGGTTTTTACGTACTTTACGCCCTTTAAGGTGCCACGCCCACTTTAACTTTTTGTCCAAAAATTTCTTTGGGAAATTTTTGAACATTAGTGGTATTCCTGAAAGTTGATTTGCTTTTGATTTGCTTTCGTGAAAGCAAAAGCAAAGCAGTTGGCGGAACGACCCTAATTTCATTTTGATTTGCTTTCAATTGGCGCAAAATTTAAACATTGGCGGGTAAGCAAAAAATGACAAATGAAATTGTAAAATTGAATTTTCTAATCTTCTTTAACAATAGTATGTGGGCAGAATCTGTAGTTTTAAGAAGTTTGCAACTTTACTAAGGCGAATTCAATTAATTATGTATTTTTTTATGGCCACAGAAAGTAATCTGCAATTTGACAGATCCAAAGAGGATGTGGCAGGATTAAATTCTGAAATAATTTGGAATTTGGAACCTTCTAGGTGAGCTGTCCAAATATGTAACCCTGAACATCTTTGACCACGTCAAGCACAAGCTCCAAGAACTCGCGCACTTAAGACTCTGTCCACTTTAGGCCGCGGGCCTCTTTTTCAGTAGTCTCGTATGCAGTCTCAGATGCAATAAATAATTATCAATTAATTGCTGAAATATAGAATGCAAAATAACTTACAACGTTCTTTACATTTAAATCACAACAAAATTTAAACAAACACCATGCGCGCGGAGCCATTTGTTCTATAAGACCGGTCACACTAAAACGAAAGCAAATCGAAATCAACTTCGAGGCTGATTTCGCGAAAGCAATTAGTATGACCTTAATTTCCTTACATTTTTTGGGCACACTGGTCATTTTGTATGGAGCAGCTGTGATCAGCTGTTTTGCGAAATCAAATCGAAAGCAAATCAAAAGCAAATCACTTTCAGGAATACCACTATTGAGTCCAAAGTTCATGTCGATAGCTTGAAAAATACGACTGCTATTGAATTAAGTCCCCCTAGATTGTCAAAATCTTACACTGTGCACCGTATGCATTTGGATTTGGTGCAGATTTCGACATATGTCCGGGCGACCCTATGATTATTTTGCACGTGTAGTATGGGGAAAGCCTCTTACAGCATTCAATGAATTCATCAGAAAGGTAAACTTTCCCGCAAATTGTGTTTTGTTGGCACAAAAGTTGAGATATATGGAGCATTCAAAAACTAACAAAAAATGTTGTTTACATATTAGCTATGTCCTCCTTCTTCAGAAAGTGTCGTTAAGCTAAAACACTTCCTGAAAAAGAAAATCTAATGATGAAACTTTACAACGATGTTGGTTAGTAATGACGCCATCTTAAAAAATTTCTTGAAACCTTTATTGTACAGTTGTTCTAAAAATTACAATGTTTCACTGATTTTTAGAAAAATTTTCTTAATAATAGGTAAATTTTATTCATATTTATTTGTTATATGTGTGAAATTTCCTTTTTTTACGGAAGTTAGGTTAACTCGAACGTGCCGCAAGAGGCCTTGCCATGAAAGAAAAGGGGGACTGAGAAAAAGTGCTTTCTAGATATAAGATGGTTGGTAATGTAAAAAACCTCTAAAATTTTGAAGAAGGTTCGGTACGGGGGGACCGGTTCCTGATACCCCTGAACTTTATTTTTATTAAACATAAAAGCTCAGTTTCGTTTTATAAATACTTTATCATTTTAAATGATATTCTTTAATTTAAAAGATTGGTTTTAATTATTAAATTCATTAGTTTACATTTACAACTTTTAAGAAAGAATTAGTTTAAGTTAATAAGCATTATTTATTAGCATTAGGCTCGTTTAACTAATACCTGCGCTGCTGGAACAGCATGTATAAGTATTTAAGGCAATATTTTTTTAGTCCTCGGATCTTTTTACTTTTTGAAATCAGGGGTTCTCGAGTAGTTCTATTTTGTAACAAAGTCTAGGACTGTTTTTTTTTCAATTTTTGTGAGTACAGAGTGTGCAAACTCTATTAATGTCATACTGAATTTTCTTCAAAAAATCATTAACTACTAAAATTAGAGCACAACGAACTGTAATCAGGGTAACATGGTGATCATCCAAACCAATTCATAAACATTACATTCTTCATAGCTGCGCTCCTTTAGTGCACTGCAGTTGTCATTAAAAAGTTCTGCTTCAACCATATTCTCTCCATAATCGATCTGATTGAAGAACTTCTTGAATGATATCAGTCTGATTACAAGGAATTTCTATATGTCTCTGAATGTGTCGTTGAAAAAACTTTTGTGAACCCAACATAACATTTCAAGAAAGTGGTCCGATTTGGGTTAAAGTTCGAGGGGGCAGAAATATTAGCGATTCGGTTTACGGAACCCCAAAAACCTAAACCGGTTCTAAGGCGCTTGGTTCAGGACCGGTAAGAATTTCCTTTAATAAGTCAGTATTAAAGATTTAACTCAAACAAAGCGATTACTTTATGGTTTGATTCTTATTTTTTGTGTGATCGAAGGTGAGACTGTAGACTTTTTCTATTGGCTAAGGTTTCCGAGCACTGAGAACATTTGAAGACTGGGTCCACATTATGTTTGCGAAGGTGTCTGTTTAGTATACTTAATTGGGTAAAGGTTTCCGAGCAGTGTGAACAATCGTAGGGTCGTTCTCCAGTATGCGTGCGTAGGTGTTGCTTTAGATTCCCCATTTCGCTAAAAGATTTTGTGCAGTGCGAGCATTTAAAGGGTCGCTCGCCCGTATGAGTTCGAATATGTCTATTTAGAGAGAAAATAGTGGCATAGGTTTTCGAGCATTGGCGGCATTTGTGTTTCTCGCTTGTATGAGTGTGTTGTTGGTGAAGCTCTAGGGTGCTATTTTTGGCAAAAGTTCTCGGGCACTCGGAGCATTGGAAGGTATGAGTATGAGTGCGAAGGTGTCTGGTTAAATCGCTTTTTTGGACAAAGGTCTTTGAGCAATGTGAGCATTTGGCAGCAAGAGTACTTAGGTGATACTTTAGACCATTGCTATGGGCAAAGGTTCTCGAGCAGTGGGAACATTTGAAGGGTCGCTCGCCAGTATGAGTGGTTAGGTGGTTTTTTAAAGTGAACCTTTTTCCAAAAGTTTTCGAGCAGTATGAACATTTGTATGGTCGCTCGCCCGTATGGGTGCGAAGGTGAACCTTTAGTACGCTTATATGGATAAAGGTTTTCGGGCAATAGGAACATTCGAAGTTTTTCCCGCTCGACGAGGTTTCTTCTTTTCTTTCGCCCTTTTCGCTTTCGTCATCTGTGAGAAATTCCAATCCATCTTCATCTTCTTCGCTGGCGCTGTTGAAGTTCTGCTCTCGGGTGACTTGAGGAGAAACCGGCTTCATCAGCTGAAGACTCTTCTCAAATCGACGCTTAAAATTAAATGAAATTCTTGCCGCATCCAAGCATGAAGGGCATATCCTTTCAGGTAAATATTCATCGTGTTTCAGCTTGTGGCCAGTCACTTCCTCCAATTGGATGGAGATGCCTCCGCCTCCGGTGAATATTTTTGGCCAGTTTGTGCTGGTGGCATCTGTCAGAATGGACATGCAAACGCGGCATTGCTCGTGGGCCATTCCACAGCGAAAGTTCGTTTAAAAACCAAAATAACTAAAATTAAAGAAGGAAATAAACAATGATCCGAAGACAAGTGTGACCGTACGTGCCAACAGCAAAAATGCTGACACTGCGTCACAGAAAACTCACCTCGCAACTCAGAAAATGTTGCTGTGGTGAAGGGTTTTCCCCACGCCATTTTTCATGCAGTTGCGTGGGGAATGGCAAATGGCGCGCAATTTTGATCAAATTTGAAAAAAAAATGCTAAAAATCCAAGCCAAAAGTTGCCAAAAACAATAAAATCTATAAATTTTTCCAGTTACTATTTTTAAGTTATTGAAGTAATTAAAAAAAAAATTGAAATGCAAATAATAATATTTTAATAGGTCCTACGAACATTTTAAAACTTTTGCGATTTGTTTGGTCGTTTGTTTTTTCTTTGTACATTTTCTATTTGCCAACTTAAGCACATAAAATATTTAATATGGGCATTTCCACAGAAAGGTCCGATATAATTTTTCTAACATGACATTGAAAACAAAAATTAAAATAAATAATATAATGTACTTACAGCTTTTCCAATTCATTTCTATATGAAGAAAATTGGCCTAAATTCTGAAGATGTCCATTTCACTTTAAATATTAAATGTGAATAATTGAATATGCAGCATTTTTCACTCTATTTAAAAGTTAACTGCTAGAGATGTGCAATTTCGAACTAGTAAAATCGATATATTTAAAAAAATTCCATTCCAAACGCTCTTTGCCTGCCATGCTCGTGTTTTGCTTAAGCTCCCATCCCTAGCACACACACACACACACGCACATGAACAATTTGGAGCGCCGGAGGAAATAATAAATAAATAAAAACATGAATCGTTCCTTTGCAAAGCATCGGTATAATAATAAATAATAATATATATATTATATAATATATTATATTTTATTATAAGCGAGAACAAAATGTTACAAGCCCAAAATAAAGCGACAACAAAAGTTTCTTCAAGGAATGTACATGAAAACCGCAAAAGCGTGCTTAGCAGACTATTGTCAACCAAAGTTCATGATTTCGTTACAATTCGAACGGATATATTTTTCTCTGTGCTCTTGATTACAGAAGTAATTATAGTTGAATTAAAAATTAAACTCAAGAATCAAGAAATTCTAAATAAATGAAATTTTGCACAGAGTTTTCTTTTTACTGCACACTGCTAATATGTCGGAACCGACAGGATCGGATGACTATATCTTATAGCTGCCATAGGAACTATCGGTCGAAAAGTGGGTTTTATTTAGCAAAATTGTTTGTTTTAATGCTGACGTTAAACGATGTATTAAAACATTTGCAAGACGAAGTTAGCTTGCCCTTCTAGTTTTTATTTATAATTTTGCCAATATTTTTGCCATGTTTTGAGGGCAGGGCCAAGTTAGAGCAGATCAACATCACGATATTCTTTTTTGGATCCATGGCGTTGAGATTGGCAAGTGAGCCAGGCCTTTGCCTTTTGGCCGTGTGGCCGCTTGGTAAATACTGCGACCTGATGTCGGAACAGCTGCCAATGGAGTCCAGGCAACTTCAATTGTCACTCTCTGTTTTTTATTTATTGCTAATTTGTTTGCACTCCATAGTTGAATTTCACTAATTTGGAGTTGGAATTCAACGAAAATAAATAAATAAACGAAAATGGCCAACCACACTGTGCGTTTGATTAGATTTAAATTACATGTCGCGGGTTCTCCATCTCCATTAAACCAAATTATTATTATTATTATATTATTATTTTAAACGGGAACTTACCTTTCCAGAATTTGGTGGTTTGTCATACCTCGCTGTCTCATTTTGGTGAGAATCACTGAGAGTGGTGACACCGGGACGTCAATTTGCGATTGAACGAAAGTCAAAAATTGGTTGTTCATATCGAACAGATTATTTAATAAATTGATCACCTTGAAATTTTCAGAGAGTACTTATCTGGCACAGTGTGAAAACGCAAGTGAAGAAACCCGCCAACGCCATTGGCACTAGTGTGACCATAACCAGCAAATTGTTGATGGGCGCGTGCATTTCGTGCTTTTCGTGCTTTCGTCATCTATGAGAAATTTTAAAATTGTAATTGTAATTGTAAATATACTTATACTAATATTTTTTTCTTATTTATAACAAACAATATGAAATCTATGTGTTTTGCTATAAGTTTATTTTTAATTGTATTCAAACAGAAAAAAATAAAATTAAAAACACGAATTCCCATATATTTTTTAATAGAAGCGTCTTTATACTTCCCAGATATTATATCTATAAATATAAACATATTGGCATTTCCGCGGGTCGCGAACGTACGTTTGTATGCTTTTGATGTACAAAAAAGACTAAAAATGACAGAAAACAAAAACTATCCCCACTTTTCTATTTGCGACTTTGGCTTAATCTAGTGAAATGCAAAATTCTGCGAAATGGAACGGAATAATCTAAAGCTATTAATTTATTATAAAAGAGGATTCATGTAGCTTTCTATCGAGTGTTTACACAGAAAAATATCTCGTTTGGTTTTTTTTAAATTGAATTAATTACCGGTCGCGTTTGCATGTTAAATAATTAAATATAAAATTGTCATTAAATTTCATTATATTATCTGTTTTACCGACCGGACCGAAATTATTTGTTATTTTATAATAAAAATTTCTAAATACCAGTTAATTTAAAATTTTGATATATTATATTATTATTATTTATTATTATTATTATTATTATTATTTTATATTATGAATGGATTAGCTAATTCGTCTTGACGGTCTATTAGTCACTATTAATTAGGTTAAAAATACATTAATTACTTTATTATTTATAAAATAAATATAAGTTATTATTTGGAGAATTTGATCATAACAATTCAAATAGATTGCGATCTCTAGTAAGCTTTTAGCAAGCTCATATTCTAAAATTGGGTCACACTCAAACTCACTTGTTGTTGTTGTTATTGTTATTGCGCGTTGACAAGTGTTAAGGTGGCTGTTTTTAAATGCGAGAAATGCGGGCTTGAGTGCAAAAAACTAAGCCAATTTCAAAGGCACCAAATTTCCCACACGGAAATCCGGAATTATTCATGTAAATGCGGCAAAAATTTTAAATTTAAGTACAACCTCGATAGGCATATTCGAGGATCAGGGATTGGCCATTGTATGAAATAAAATTTATTTAAAATTTAATATAAATAATAAGTAATATTTATATTTGTTACAGAAGCTGTTGCTGGTGCTTCCTCCCCTTCTTCTTCTTCGCCGCAGGATCCCCATCCCCCGCATCCCCCATCCGATCATGAAAGTGATCATGATGCCTGCCTTCCATCTTCTGATGCTCCTATTTTCTCTCCTAGTGCTCCTTCTCCTCCTCCCTATCCCATCAATCCTACTGCTATTCCTATCAATCCTACTGCTATTCCTACTACTCCCTATCCTCATCCTTCTTCTTCTTATGGTACTACTCCTTCTCCTCCTCCCTCATTCTCCTCTTTCTCCTCTTCCCTATTCTCCTTCTATACTCTCCCCTTCTCGTCCGGTGGCACCCGCACCCACAAATTCCTGCGGGGACCTCTTCATGGGGCCAAGCTGTTCTAGTGTAGTCACAGCCGAGAGGAGCACCCGGGTAAGTTTTGCATAAACTGTGTCATTTTTGGTATTTATTTATTTTTCAATTTTTCAGCAACTAGGAAATGAAACACAAGAGGAAGAGACTTCTTCTTCCACATCAGATTCGCCTCCCGTTGTAAGTTTTATAATTAATAAATGTATAATATTTTGTATTTAATTATTTTACTCATTTCAGCAAACGCCGTTGAAAAAAAGAAAAAAACGGCCGTTAACAAGATCTCTACCTTTTTGTGAAGTGTGCAACAAAACGTTTCAAGAAAAAAGAAGTTTTACAGACCATTTGGAATCAAATAAACACTTAAAAATAGTGAGATATAATAAGAAATTGAAGGAAGGCCGATTTGGCTGTAAAGTGTGTCATCTAACTTTTAAGAAAACAAAAAAATACGTTCAACACCTTAATAGTCATATGCACAAAGATAGAGTTAGAAAGTTAATGGAAAAACGGATATACGGCGAAACGGATAACGGATATAATGAGGATGAAAATGAAAATGAGGAAAATAATATAAATAATCAAAGTTTCGACGCACGGAAAAAAGTGGTCGAATTCCTGATGGAAAGTCCAGTTTTATACTACCAATTGATAAACAATATAGAGCCCTTCGACGATGTCTCTTTCGCACTATTCGCAAAAGTTACGGGTCTAAGTTATGAAGAAGTGGCGACTATATGTTTTGAAGAAATCGACCGGATAAAAGAAGTAAGTTTTAAAAATTAACTACTTTTCAATTTATTTATTTCTCAAACACAGACACAGAGGCGTGAGCCCCTTGATTAGCCTGAGCCTTGGGATTATTTAATAATTGTTTTTTTTGTAGTTTTAAGCCATTTAGTTTTAAGCTTTGTTTTAGTTTTAAGCCATTTAGTTTTAAGCCATTTTGAAAGTTAAATGTTTTTGTTTTGTTTTAGTTTTAAGCCATTTTGTTTTGTTTTAGTTTTAATTGATAGTAACAACTTATTTAATTTTGGTGCTGATTGTTACATTAATTTTTCTACGTTCAAAAGATATTTCGTTTTTATATATATATATTACACTAGCAAAAAGCCCGTCGCGCTTCGCTGCGCCTTGAACAGTATAGAACCCATATCAGAATCAGTTTGAAGTCAATCGTGAGAGTCAAATATTTATCAAATTTGAAAACATTCTATAAATTTGTTTCCTCTGTAGAGCCCAGAAATCGAATCATACATACATAGGCTTTGAAATCAACGGTTTACTACTTTGCTTTTTCACCGTTACGACTTTGCTGCTGCGTTCTTACCACCCTCATCCCACCTACACACCACCCACTCCCAATCTACTTCTTACACAACTTCCACCCGTTTCCCAACTACTTTCCACCCACTTCCAGCCTACATCCCACCCACTTCCCGCCCACCTCCCACCTCACTTCCCGCCCAAATCCCACCCACCTCCCACCCACATCCCTCCCACTTCCCATCCAGTTTCCACCCACGTCCCACACATCTCCCACCCACCTCCCACCCACACCCCGCCCAAATCCCACCCACCCACATCCCCTCCAGTTCCCACCCACTTCCCGCCCACCTCCCACCACACTTCCCGCCCAAATCCCACCCACCTCGCACCCACATCCCTCCCACTTCCCATCCAGTTTCCACCCATCTCCCACCCACATCCCACACACCTCCCACCCACCTCGCACCCACATCCCTCCCACTTCCCATCCAGTTTCCACCCATCTCCCACCCACATCCCACACCTCCCACCCACCTCGCACCCACATCCCTCCCACTTCCCATCCAGTTTCCACCCATCTCCCACCCACATCCCACCATCCCACCCACATCCCTCCAGTTCCCACCCATCTCCCACCCACATCCCACCCACTTGTCGCCCAATTCCCACTCACATCGCTCCCACTTCCCACCCACCCATACATTATTTCATGTTGCTGTTATTTTAATTGTGGCTGGAGTTTTTGTATTTGCGTTTGTTTTTGTTTTATTTGCAACTGTAGTTTTTTAATTTGTACTCTGTCTTGTTGTTGTTGCCGAGGCAACGGAACAAAACGTATTCCTCTGCCTTGATTCATTGTGTTACAAATTTTGTTTCATTTTCTTACGCTCCTGATCGGTAACTTAATTCAATTGCTCCTACGCACACATTGAAATCGTTTCTCTTCGATTTATGCTCTCTGGGCTTTGGTTTTGCGTGCGCTCTCTGCTCTCGCAACTGTAAAGAAAAGTTTGCCTTTCGAAATGAACTGGGAGCAAATGGCTGGCAACCTTGACCACCATCTTTCCACCCAGAGGTGGTTGATTTTCCGGAAGATTGGTATGCAGTTAATGTTGAATTGTTTTTATTGATTTTTGAAAAAAAATTTGAACTTGATCGGATGAAAAACAAAGAAGTTTCATACAAAAGTTTTCCGACAATTTTCTGCATTTCCCGGCAGAATTTTCCAAAATCCTTTCTTAGTACTCACTTTCAGCATAAGATAAAACTGCTGTTAAAAGCTCAGTTTCCAATCTTTTATGGTTTAGGCTGTGCGACGGTCACCAGTCAATGAGTCAGTCAGGTTGAACAGTTTTATATATATAAGACTAGCAAATATCCCGTGGGAGGTGGGCGGGAAGTGGGTGGAAACTGGATGGGAAGTGGGAGGGATGTGGGTGCGAGGTGGGTGGGAGGTGTGTGGGATGTGGGTGGGAGATGGGTGGAAACTGGATGGGAAGTGGGAGGGATGTGGGTGCGAGGTGGGTGGGATTTGGGCGGGAAGTGTGGTGGGAGGTGGGCGGGAAGTGGGTGGGAACTGGAGGGGAGTGGGTGGGTGGGATTTGGGCGGGGTGGGTGGGAGGTGGGTGGGAGATGTGTGGGACGTGGGTGGAAACTGGATGGGAAGTGGGAGGGATGTGGGTGCGAGGTGGGTGGGATTTGGGCGGGAAGTGAGGTGGGAGGTGGGCGGGAAGTGGGTGGGATGTAGGCTGGAAGTGGGTGGAAAGTAGTTGGGAAACGGGTGGAAGTTGTGTAAGAAGTAGATTGGGAGTGGGTGGTGTGTAGGTGGGATGAGGGTGGTAAGAACGCAGCAGCAAAGTCGTAACGGTGAAAAAGCAAAGTAGTAAACCGTTGATTTCAAAGCCTATGTATGTATGATTCGATTTCTGGGCTCTACAGAGGAAACAAATTTATAGAATGTTTTCAAATTTGATAAATATTTGACTCTCACGATTGACTTCAAACTGATTCTGATATGGGTTCTATACTGTTCAATGCGCAGCGAAGCGCGACGGGCTTTTTGCTAGTATATATATAAAAACGAAATATCTTTTGAACGTAGAAAAATTAATGTAACAATCAGCACCAAAATTAAATAAGTTGTTACTATCAATTAAAACTAAAACAAAACAAAATGGCTTAAAACTAAAACAAAACAAAAACATTCAACTTTCAAAATGGCTTAAAACTAAATGGCTTAAAACTAAAACAAAGCTTAAAACTAAATGGCTTAAAACTACAAAAAAAACAATTATTAAATAATCCCAAGGCTCAGGCTAATCAAGGGGCTCACGCCTCTGTGTCTGTGTTTGAGAAATAAATAAATAAATAAATTGAAAAGTAGTTAATTTTTAAAACTTACTTCTTTTATCCGGTCGATTTCTTCAAAACATATAGTCGCCACTTCTTCATAACTTAGACCCGTAACTTTTGCGAATAGTGCGAAAGAGACATCGTCGAAGGGCTCTATATTGTTCATTAATTGGTAATATAAAACTGGACTTTTTATCAAGAATTCGACCACTTTTTTCCGTGCGTCGAAATTTTCATTATTTATATTATTTTCCTCATTTTCATTTTCATCCTCATTATATCCGTTATCCGTTTCGCCGTATATCCGTTTTTTCATTAACTTTCTAACTCTATCTTTGTGCATATGACTATTAAGGTGTTGAACGTATTTTTTTGTTTTCTTAAAAGTTAGATGACACACTTTACAGCCAAATCGGCCTTCCTTCAATTTCTTATTATATCTCACTATTTGTAAGTGTTTATTTGATTCCAAATGGTCTGTAAAACTTCTTTTTTCTTGAAACGTTTTGTTGCACACTTCACAAAAAGGTAGAGATCTTGTTAACGGCCTTTTTTTTTTTTTTTTCAACGGCGTTTGCTGAAATGAGTAAAATAATTAAATACAAAATATTATACATTTATTAATTATAAAACTTACAACGGGAGGCGAATCTGATGTGGAAGAAGAAGAAGTCTCTTCCTCTTGTGTTTCATTTCCTAGTTGCTGAAAAATTGAAAAATAAATAAATACCAAAAATGACACAGTTTATGCAAAACTTACCCGGGTGCAGCTTGGCCCCATGAAGAGGTCCCCGCAGGAATTTGTGGGTGCGGGTGCCACCGGACGAGAAGGGGAGAGTATAGAAGGAGAATAGGGAAGAGGAGAAAGAGTAGCAGTAGGAATGCAAGGAGAATAGGGAGGAGGAGAAGGAGTAGTGCAATAAGAAGAAGGATGAGGAGAGGGAGTAGTAGGAATAGCAGTAGGATTGATAGGAATAGCAGTAGGATTGATGGGATAGGGAGGAGGAGAAGAAGCACTAGGAGAGAAAATAGGAGCATCAGAAGATGGAAGGCAGGCATCATGATCACTTTCATGATCGGATGGGGGATGCGGGGGATGGGGATCCTGCGGCGAAGAAGAAGAAGGAGCACCAGCAACAGCTTCTGTAACAAATATAAATATTACTTATTATTTATATTAAATTTTAAATAAATTTTATTTCATACCATGGCCATCCCTGATCCTCGAATATGCCTATCGGGGTTGTACTTAAATTTAAAATTTTTGCCGCATTTACATGAATAATTCCGGATTTCCGTGTGGGAATTTTGGTGCCTTTGAAATTGGCTTAGTTTTTTGCACTCAAGCCCGCATTTCTCGCATTTAAAAACAGCCATCTGAACACTTGTCAACACGCAATAACAATAACAACAACAACAAGTGAGTTTGAGTGTGACCCAATTTTAGAATATGAGCTTGCTAAAAAGCTTACTAGAGATCGCAATCTATTTGAATTGTTATGATCAAATTCTCCAAATAATAACTTATATTTATTTTATAAATAATAAAGTAATTAATGTATTTTTAACCTAATTAATAGTGACTAACAGACCGTCAAGACGAATTAGCTAATCCATTCATAATATAAAATAATAATAATAATAATAATAATAAATAATAATAATATAATATATCAAAATTTTAAATTAACTGGTATTTAGAAATTTTTATTATAAAATAACAAATAATTTCGGTCCGGTCGGTAAAACAGATAATATAATGAAATTTAATGACAATTTTATATTTAATTATTTAATTTAAAAAAAACCAAACGAGATATTTTTCTGTGTAAACACTCGATAGAAAGCTACATGAATCCTCTTTTATAATAAATTAATAGCTTTAGATTATTCCGTTCCATTTCGCAGAATTTTGCATTTCACTAGATTAAGCCAAAGTCGCAAATAGAAAAGTGGGGATAGTTTTTGTTTTCTGTCATTTTTAGTCTTTTTTGTACATCAAAAGCATACAAACGTACGTTCGCGACCCGCGGAAATGCCAATATGTTTATATTTATAGATATAATATCTGGAAAGTATAAAGACGCTTCTATTGAAAAATATATGGGAATTCGTGTTTTTAATTTTATTTTTTTCTGTTTGAATACAATTAAAAATAAACTTATAGCAAAACACATAGATTTCATATTGTTTGTTATAAATAAGAATGGCGTTCCCTACATTTAGTATGCGTTCAGAGCTGTGCGTGTGTGTGTGTGTGTACTAGGGATGGGAGCTTATGCAAAACACGAGCATGGCAGGCAAAGAGCGTTTGGAATGGAATTTTTTTAAATATATCGATTTTACTAGTTCGAAATTGCACATCTCTAGCAGTTAACTTTTAAAGCTTAGGCTGGGTTTACATTGGGGCACAGCGCGGCACGTTTCAGTGTCACAGTGTCACAGCGCAATGTGAACGGCAAATGGCTTGTCACAGAAATCGTGTGTCACAGGAATGAGTACTTTTCAATGTGAACACCAGTACTCATTTGGCGTCACAGTGTTTCTGTGCCGGAGGGTGGCACGCTTGTGCCAAGAATATATTGAACAGCTGATTGCAATGAGTTAGCTCAAAACTAGCTCATTAGAACTATTTTTCCTGTGACAAGCATATCGATCAAGTTCCTTTTTAAGGCACACTGTGGCCATCTTGTTTTGTTTTTTTGGGAATTAAAAATTTTGGTAAATGTGAATATGGGTCATTTATTGATGATATTTATGTTAAATTAAATTTTTTATCTGCAAGAAATGAATGCGCGAAAGGGCTAGTGGCTCGAGCTGTTGTGGCGTTGTGGGTGCAGAACGAAGTTACGAAGATGACAATGATGATGAACCAAGCCAAAGCGCTCTTGCTGGATCGACCAAATTAATTTGACTCGAAGGGAAGAAGGCATGTTTGCCAAATTTAAAAATTATGTGCGCATGGATGCAGCCACTTTTGATCAGCTCGTATGCTGGGTAACGGCACTTATCAGAAAGCAGACAACGTATTGCGCTATTCGGCTTCAGGATCCGGAGTTGGCATCCCTCTCATACGAGTTTAGAATGTCAAAGGCAACAATAAGGGAATCCATTGCATTGGTACTTTAGATAGAGAGCACCTTATCCAAGAACCACAAGTCTGTTGCCTGCAAAAATGTGAATAAAAATATGTACAATTTCATGCCGGGTAGCTTATGTACTGAATTGTACACTTACTCGATATGTGTTTCGCAAACTGTTCCATTTGTCGACAACGTCTTTCTAGGTGACGGCAAGCTGATCGGCAATGCTGCTCCAGCTAGACTCCTTGGCATCGCGATGTTTATAATTGGCAGTGGTTAAATTCCAGAGGCATTCCGACTCCTCCACGGATGCAATAAGGGATCGAATCGGCATTCCACTGCATGGCCACACGGCGATCGCGATTAATAGTTTATGACTTCTCTATTCTTTTTTATACCCTTGGAGAGGGTATATTAAAATTGTCCGGATGTTTGTAACGCATAGAAGGAAGCATCTCCGACCACATAAAGTATATATATTCTTGATCAGCATGACGAGCTGAGTTGATATAGCCATGTCCGTCTGTCCGTCCGTCTGTCCGTCCGTCTGTCCGTCCGTCTGTTTCTATGCTATCTCCTCCGTCAGTTTTAAAGCTATCTTAACCAAACTTTGCACGAAGTCTTTTGGTATAAATACGCTGCACATTTGTCGGAACCGGCCGGATCGGATGACTATAGCATATAGCTGCTATCGGAACGATCGGTTGAAAAACTAGTTTTAGTGAGAAAAACTTTTTTGTTTTTAGTGCTATCGCTCCCAACGCTCGCATTTATAAGTTTTTAATGATTTCATATAATTTCACCAAGCCTTGTCAAAATCGGACAACTATATAGTATAGCTGCCATACAAAAGTTAGGTCTGATAAAAAGTCTTAGTGAGAAAAACTTTTTGTTTTCAAAGATATCGCTCCCAACGCTCGTATTTAGTTTTCAATGATTTTACATAATTTCAACAAGATTTTTCGAAATCGGACCACTATATAGTATAGCTGCCATACAAACTGTCAGGCATATATCAAGCTCCAAGGGTATATAAACTTCGGTCGAGCCGAAGTTAGCTTGCCTCTATTTTTTTTTAATTGTAACCGGTCTTGTTTACTTTATTTATGCGGATCTGGCGCGCAGCTCACAAACAGTTCAATGTTCACTTTTGTGAGCGAGGTGGCGCTCTGTGACAATGACAAGAAGCGTTCACATCAAAAGTACTCATTTGGATAGTAACAGCGCATGGCACAGCGCTGTGACATGCAATTTCTGTGACGCCAATGTAAACACTTTGGACTTCTGAGTACTTTGGTCACAGTGCGTCACAGACAACTCGGTCACAGTGTGCCCCAATGTAAACCCGGCCTTAGTATACACTTCGCCAAAACAAAAAACTCCATATAAAAAAAACTCACAAAAATTTTTGTGCCAAAATCCTTTGGCAGTCTCTTTGGTGGCAGTCCACACTCAAAACAAAAAGGCCTCGATTAAATACTAGATCCGTAGTTTTTGTATTTTTATCGATAGCTCCCTGAATAATTGATTTTACACAAATATGCGTAATCGGGTGAAATTTGAATAATTTTCCCATCAATGATTGAGCGCAGTTTTCAAAGAAAGGTACAAAACACCGTGAGACTTCAATCATACTTAAACTGTGTTATAATTATGAATTTAATCATTGCAAAAGTGTCATATCTGCTCATCAGGCCCAGTAGCCAGGGGTGGGCCGTGAAGAACGCATGTTAATAATTTGTATTTAGTGATTGTAAAACATATAGTTTAAAATTAAACCAAAAGCTACGGTCTTGGCAATGTGACCATTTTACATGCATACATCTTAATATCTGGTCACATTGTCCCAAAACAAAAGAATTGTCACTTTTGGTATTTTTGTTTTGGCGAGTCTTTGGTGGAAGTGTATACTAAGCTTAACGCATAATGTAGGGAACTAAAAAAGTGGAATTTTCTAGAATTAATTCTTTCTACTGCTTTTTGCTTGCTCTGGTAAAAATACTGATGTAGTATTTTTAGTTGGTTATCGATGACGATAAATACTAAGGGAGCCGATGGGAGCTATCGGAAATGACTATCGACTGGCTTTAGAGAGCGCCGGAGGAAGTAGCTGAAGAAGATGCCTTGCTGGTACTATGACAAGAAGGAGCTGCGCGAGACACCCTCAATAGTGGATGGCATCACCTTTGAGACCGAGCGACGCTACCGCAAGGAGGGCGCTCGCTTTATCATGGAATGTGGCACCAAAATGGGACTGGGTCACAATACCATGGCCACGGGCGTAGTGTATTTCCATCGGTTCTACATGTTCCACTCGTTTAAGAGTTTCCCCAGATATGTTACCGCCTGCTGTTGTCTGTTCTTTGCCGGAAAGGTGGAGGAGACGCCGAAAAAGTGTCGGGACATTATTAAGATTGCGCGTGGAATCCTCAGTGACAACTATTACTACTCATTCGGGGAGGACCCCAAGGAGGAGGTCATGACTCTGGAACGGATTCTGCTGCAAACCATCAAATTTGATCTGCAAGTGGAGCATCCGTATACATTCCTCTTAAAGTATGCCAAATGCTTCAAGGGCGACCAGCAAAAGCTGCAGAAAATGGTACAAATGGCCTGGAATTTCGTCAACGATTCGCTAAGTACGGTGGTGTGTCTGCAATGGGAACCGGAGATCATAGCCGTGGCTCTTATTCACTTGGCCAGCAAGTTGAGCAAATTTACTGTACAGGATTGGGAGGGACGACAGCCGCAACATCAACGCTGGTGGGATATGTTCGTCTCGGATGTAACCATGGAGATTCTGGAGGATATTTGCCATCAGGTGTTGGATCTGTATCAATCTTCGCAAAAGGAAAGTCAACATCCCAGCCAAAGTCCACCCCAAAAGCCACCCAGTCGTGCAGACAGTCCACCACCGCCCCAGCAAGTTAATCCTCCTCAGCAGCAGCCACAACAACAACAGCAGCCGCCACAACAGCAGCAGCCTCCACCACCTCCCCCCTCAACATCGTCAGGCAATGGCAGCCACTTGGACCTCAATAATATACAAGCTATCAAATCTTTGGCCAATGTCATGAATGAATCACTGCCACCGGCACCGCCTGGTCTGCAAAATCCGGGTAATTATCATATGTATCATGCTCCCCCACCACCACCGCCGCCAGTAGTGCCTATGCCACCATATGCCGGACCACCAGCTTGGGCTCCACCGCCTCAGCATTATAATGCTTCAGTTGCGCCACCGCCTCCCATGCCGCCCGGTCCACCAGGTGGCTATTACAATGCCGGCGGCGGCGGAGGTCGTCATCAGCCACCGCAGCGTTATCAATAGAAAGAGAAGCAGTTTTTATTATAAATAATTAATAAAGCGTAATTTTATTAAAACAAAAAAAAACACATTCACATTTTGTATTTTTTTTCTCAACGTGCTTTCGTGTTCGGAGTCGAGTGGGTGGCAGGAGGAGAGCCTGCGCTTTATGAATGTAATGGAGTTTTTTTTTTGTATTATTTTTTGGTACAGTGTTTGAAGGGCTTAAAAATGAACCTCACGCGAAAGGTATAAAGAATTTAAAATCAAAGAGTCAACATTTTTAGGGGAAATATTCAATTTTTTGTATTCTGCTGAGGAAGTTGGGTTCGATCTAGGGAACCCTTAATCAAAACTCAAACTGTGTGAACCAATATTCAGCAAGAGGTAAGGATTCAGCGTTCGCTCAATTTGTTTCCCGCAATGGATCTACATGTAATTGCTGACAAGTTACTTCTTAAATAACTTTGATTGGAAAGTTTGATCCAGAAAATTTGTATCAACCGCTTTTCTCAAAAGTTCGGCTAAAACATTTATCAAAAACCTTAAAGAAAAATTTTGTATCTTAAAGGACGAGGTCTGCACACCGGTTCGATGGGATTTTTGGGAAGTCCGAACCACAACTAAGCTGGAGCAAACAAACTTTTTCTGGCCGAACCCAAACCGAAGCAAAAATAAGAGGAAAGTTTACTTCAACTCGACCGAAGTATATGTACCCTCCTGCAGCACGTAAAATGTATATAAATCAGGGGATCAAACCATATCGTACACTGAGAAAAAAAGGATAGTTTTTGATGACCATCAGGATATTTTCGGTATCCATTTGGACTGGATAGTTAACTATCCTTTTTTTGGGATCCATTGGATATTTTCGAAGTCGATTTATTTTCGCTTAAAAAGTATGTATCAGAAAAAAATTATTTCATTGATCTTTATTCTTCATCCAAAAGAGCTGAAAAATGTGAAAAGGATATTTTAAAAAATGGATCTTAAAGAGGATATATCCATTCTACGGGGATCTTTCTTTTCTCTGTGTATTTACTAGTAAGTACCGATACCTGTCTTTCGAAAAAGGTTCTGCTTTGGTTCTATTATTATTTCGGTATTCGGTTCTGTACTAGGGTTGTCTATATTTATCAAAACCTCAATATCGATATCAAAAATCATAATTTTTAATATCGATATTTGATATATTGGGTCCAAAAACATCGATATATCGCTATTTTCTAAAGCTTAAGAAAACTGATGAGTTTTTAAGGAACGTTCTGACCGCCAAATGACCATTTCTAGTCGCCGTTATATTTAATCTTTCCAATGGAATAACTTTATGATTTAAATGATTTGATTTCTAAAACTAGATTAAGGTTTTAGGGTTCGATTTGATTTTGTCTTCTTAAACGGGACTTTTTATATATTTTACTTAGAAATCGCACTTCTACATTCGAAGAAAAAGTGCAGAAAATCTCACCAAGAAACCGTCAAATATTAAATACAATTGAAGATTTTGTCATTTCCTACTGTTTTTATTTTACATATTCTACATAGAAATTTGTACTTCGAAGAAATAACGTATAAGAGAAGAAAATCTATGCCGAAATACCATACCTGGATCAATTTGAATGGAGGAATTCATTTCAGACCCATGGTCTTAAAAATTTCTGTACGAAATTTTCCGAAGATTTCGTTTCTTCTATACGCTTTGGGCAGAACAAAATCGACAGTCTTGTTATAACTATACGCTCCTGTAATTACCATAGTAACTCTTTCTGATGTATCGTTTACAAAAAATATAATATCGGAATAACTCTTATCATCCAACCAAAATATCGAAATATCGATCAAGTTCTGTAGATTTTTATTTCAGTATACCAGTATTTACCAGTTAGGTCGATCGGTTTTTATTTTGGAAACGTTTCTCAGAAAAAATTATGATGTTTGATGCCATTAAACTGTTTGCAAAAATACTGATCTATTGGAATTGCGCTGTTTCTTTTTATATACAGGCTTGTTCCCGTTTCCGAATCCGATTATTCGGAATTGTTAAGAGTTCTGATTTATAAGAACGAATAACAACGCCAGTTTTTGGAAGCGAGAACATTTAACAATTCCGATTCCGCATGATTTGATCGAAATCGAATATGGGAACAGGCCTGATGAATACATGTTTGAATTCTCTTAGCCTCCATTTTCAACCGGTTTTGAACCAAACCCGCAGTACCAGTTCGGTTTGGGTTATTAGCTCAATCGAACCTTTTAAAGTTTTGAAACTCCCTTACTTGGACCTGAACCGGATATCTTCTGACTAAAAAATTTTCTCTTCAAAGAACATCTTTAGTTAGATTTTTAAGGCCCGATTTCTCATCTCATACATAGATCTATATGTTACATAAACTTACAAATAGCACATCTGGCACATAGCAGCTATCTGGAAGAACAGAAATCGGCCCTAAGAGCTTCTAAAATTATAATTAAACGATTTTAATAGCTTTGTTAGCTAAAGGATGCCCTACAAAAAAATATCTCAACTGTCAACCAAGTTTTGAACCAAAGTCTTAGGTTTAATAAGTAAAGGAACCGGTTTGAGAAGCAAGCCCTAGACTTTACGTGGGGTTTGAACCCCCGGACCGAACCTTCTTCAGAATTTTAGAGGTTTGCAAGCCATGGTCAGAGCTGCTTTCTTCATTAAGTTTCACATACATAAGTCTTTTATCTATGATTAGGATCTACGAATATATGTAGGTGTAGTTTTTCTATACCACACTACAAAACATTTGCTTAGCCAGACTTCTTTTTTTTGTGAAAGCATACGATTTAACCAAAGTACGTAAAAGCAAAGACACTACATATATAGATACCGCATCTCATGCTAACTATATTTTGGGATCCAATGCCAGCTCCCAAGAAAAATCGTTGTGTGTTTTATATGCATCATCTATAATATCTATAAATCTTTGGTAAAAGTCTTCTAAGTGCCAGCTTTGGAGTTGTTGCGCAGAACCGAAACTGTACCGGAACAATGTTTAGGTTCCTTTCGGTCTATTCGGAATTATGAAAATTGAAAGTGAGATTGAGAAAAGCTCGACTTGGCCCTTTGGGGCTGTGAAGACAAATATTTATTTATTTTTATTTTTAATGGAGAGCTATACGACGGGCTCGAATCACTTTAACAAAGATTACAATTGTTAATGTTTTGCCGCGAAGATTTGCTCAAAATTATTCTTATTCAAAGTTAAAAATTAATTAAAATATTAACTTAAAAGGTTCATAACATGTTTTATACACAAACATTTCCTGTTGTTTATCTATAAAGTTACCGGTTCTGTCATATTTGAACGAGGACGATGCAAAGTAACTAGATTCAATGGGTCAATGGTAGAGTACAGTTTTGTCTACCTAGGAACAACGATTAACAGCAACAACATCATTATAGAAATTCGATGTAAGGAGCTTTAGAGCAGAACCCTCTAAACAAGTCGCTTATCTTTCCAGTCCTCAAATACACCGCAGAAGCATGCAGATTAAAAGCGGCGGAGAGAAAAGTTCTTTAAAATAAGGCGAAAAATTTTGGCAATCGAATGAATCGTATACTGTATAAGCTCTTTGGGGACAGGAACAACAAACCACAGCGGCTGCCCTGGAAAGGACATGTTACCCGTATGGATTACCAAGCTCCAGCAAAAATAGTCTGCAGGTGGAATGCGAAAAAATGGGGAAAAGGCAAGATGGGAAGACCACCACTAAGATGGGACAACCAGATGCGCCAAGACAATGCCAAGATGGGTGTGAACCACTGGTGGCAGCATGGCCTGACACAAAAACGATTCTTGGCCATTAATAGCCACAACCGAGATCAAAGAAAAAGTTCCTACATCAGTAGACTTTAATATCGACTCCCATTTAAAGTGTGCATTAAGATTCGAGACCCGAAATCTTGGGATCAATGTTTTTAGTGACCGATTCACCCAACCTTTCCGAACCTCAAGTTTGATTAGTCCTATATCTTTTAAAAAACCGAAACCAAATTCAAGTTTCCTGCCAAAACTGATTAACAAATTTTGGTGTTCTTCTTTTAGTTAGTTCTGAATACTTTTCGATATGTTTTGTTTGAAATTTGGAGCTTTTGTTATTGATATTGTTCAGACTTTAGATTTACTAGGCTTACACAATTCCTAACCAAAGCGTGAAGTTCATTTTAGCCCCCCTTTGACACTGTATTTATGCGTATGTTGTGTATCTGAGTGCAAGTTTACTTGGCTACTTATAGTTTATTCTCTTTTGTTTTGTATTTGTTTGTATACAAGCTAAGCTATGTATGTATGTATTTATACGCTATATATACTCGTATGTTAATATATGTACTGTGATATACGTTGAGTGGGCGTGGCATATACATAGATAATGGTACTATATAAATATTGCAAAATTTGATTAACGATTAATTGAGTAACGTTGTACACATACATCTATATCTTTTGAATGATACGCGATCGATGCCCTCCTCCCTTTGTCCCACTTGGTGTGTCTCTTAACTTTCTCTCTCTCACTCTCGCTCTCTCTCTGTTTCTCTAGAGAATATTTGATTGAAATTCATTTCAATGACAGCAAAATGCAATTTGTTTTACTCATTACAAAGTACTTGGGCCTTGGAGCTTGCCTTTGAAAAACAAACCTTTTTCTTCTTCACAAAAGTCAACAAAATGAAAGCAGTTACGCGTAAACATGCTGTGTGTGTTTGTGTGTGTGTGTGTGTGAATGGTTGAGTGTGTGTGTGTTTAGTTTTATCTGTGTTGTCCCTAACATTTGCGCGTCAATGTTAATTCTCCACAGGCATAATACTGCGGTATCATGAGAAACTCGGGTAAAGCACGCCGCGTCGATGTCGATGAGGATGATGATGCTGCTGCTGTGGCTGAAGATGTGGCCTCCGCTGCCTGACGCACTATATGACCAATTTTTCC
Organism: Lordiphosa clarofinis; assembly: GCA_018904275.1. Lineage (NCBI taxonomy): Eukaryota > Metazoa > Arthropoda > Insecta > Diptera > Drosophilidae > Lordiphosa > Lordiphosa clarofinis. The sequence goes on from JAEIGQ010000097.1 coordinate 168,852, forward strand.
TATATATATGGATGAGAAATATTCAGACTTCTTCAGGCTTAGACAAATTGTAAACGCAACTTACCCAGCACATTTGCTCGATGAAATCGAGCATCCAGTTCCCTAAGCACAGAGAGATCTCGATGTCGGGCCCAGGCCTCTAGAATATCGGTGACCTTTACGGGCACCAAAGCTGCCGGACTGTCATTATTCTAGATTAAATTGAAAATGATATAAATCAAATGATGTAAAAGAACTTGAATGCAATCAATCGTAATCTTAATTTAAATACACTTGATGAGGATTAAGTAAGTTGTTTCTGTACTAAACGATAGTATAAGCTTTCAAAAAAATTTAAGTTTTAGAGAGTATTAACAGGAAAGGTTCAAGGGCCACCATTTATATTTCCATTTTTGGCTACGTTAAATGTGAAGAGTTCAATTAATCAATTTCATTTAAAAGTTTGACCTTTGAAAACACTGATGGAATCATTCTGTTTTTAAACCTTCACCATGTTTGCCTATCCGTAGTACGGATAGCAAGATTTTTTAGATCTGTCATTTAGTTTAAATAATATATAGCGGAATTGTAAAAAAATTATCTTATTTCATTTGGAGTTACCGAGCTGCAAAACCTTTATATTCAGATAATGGTTCGAACCAAAAAACCAAAGTTCACACCCATCTTGGTTATTCTTAAGGTTCGGTTTTGAAAAAAAAAACATTGGTTTATGTTAATAATGTTGGACATAATATCGATATTTCGGAATCAATATTTTGAAAATCTTGAAAATCGGTATTTTATCATCGAATACATATGCTTCATATATCAAACAAATGTATATCAAATCGCTCACTTACTTCAATACTGGCATAACTCAAAAAATACGATTTTTGACCTAATGATGCAGATATATGCAGATATATACGCTGTATTGTGTAGTATTTTATGTACGATTTTCATATTGATATCTCTTATACTTTTCACGAGAGATTAAAATATGTCGAAATATCATTTTACAAGTTAATTTTCATGTTGATGCTAGAGCGTCATATCTCAGTTGTTCTGCAGTCGATATGGCAAAGTCATAATTCGGCTTTCAGTAAAAACACTATATTCTAATAACTTGAAACTAATAGAACCTTTTTTTCTGGGTTAAGCCCATTGAGATCTTTAAACGCGTTTTTCTCAAAATGGTTTTTGGTAATTGTCTATTATACGTCCTTCCTCTCCAAAAATTCCGAAATAATTTTTCCTCGATGGACCGCGAATTGTGAAGAATTTACGTGCAAAAATTAATTGGCGGTCATCCATGGTTTCTTTTTAAATGAATTTTAAAATTTGCTGTTTTTTACCAAAATAATGCATGTGCTTTTCTTCAAATGTCAAATAAATAGTAAAAAATATTAAATTTGTGAACACATTTGTTGTGTTCAAAATTGTTTTGTGGGTTTTTTTTTTAAATTTTGATTAATATGGCTCGTGCGGGTTGTGAAACTACAACTTCGAAGTTTTTGTCGATGTCGGAGTCCGATGTCATTGACTTCCTGATAGGTCATAATGTCAAAAAAATGTGGTGATCTGTGCAAAATTTCGTCCAAAAGTTTGCAAATGGATAATAATAAGATAAAGCCAAAAATCCAGTGCAATTTAGTAAAAAGTTTCCTCAAAAACATTTTTTGGCCGGTACAACATTTTCTATAACAGAAATTTGCAAATTTCTTATGTGGGATGTGGTCAAACTGAGAGGCCAAACTGAGTTTTTGGAGGCCGACACCCCATTTAGACCCCTCAATCTATTGTTGACTGGAAAAGATTCTTGAGGGAAGAATACATTGACTGGAGTATAAATAACAGCCGTTCCGATGTCATATTTATTCTTCCGGATTCCGATGCTAAGGCTTAAAAAGCGTGGCTGAGAGCAGCACGTGTGGAGTAGGCCTTCTGGGGAAACCACAATAAAAAAAAAACGCTCCTTCCACTCCTCCTTTAATGGGTGTTGTGAAAAAAGTTTAATAACCCGAGTTGATTTTGCTATTGGGGTGAGTGGATAACAAATTTTTAGAAATTAGCGCGCGTTTTTCAAAATATTAATTTATAGGAGGTGGATGTAAACGCGTCTTCAACTTTACCTCTAATGCAGGGTTCCCCAAGAAGAGAGCGCTAAAATGTGACTGTGTCCCTTTCTAAAACACAGTGAAGCATGACTTCGGCAAGCACTCGGTGTGCCCCAGGGGCTATAGCTGGGGAACTCTGCTCTAATGGGTGGTGTTAAAAAAGTTCCGAGCCTTATCCACGTCAACTGAATAGGCCAAATACTTCGATGTTGGTCTGCTTTTAAACTTGAAAATGTCGTTGCAGTTAAATTCTAGGTGTGAGTTGTTGACAAATTTAATATTTTTTTATGATTTATTTGACATTTGAAGAAAAGCACATGCATAATTTCGGTGCAAAAACAGCAAATTTCAAAATTCATTTTAAAAGAAACCATGGATGAAAATTAATTTCGGAATTTTTGGAGAGGAAGGACGTATAATAGACAATTACCTGATTTTTTGAGTTATGCCGAAATCAGCTAAACTTAACTTTGTTTTACATAAACTAAATTGAATTAGAATTGTTTCGAGACTTTTTTTCTTATGGCCTATACTCAGATAAGATAAATTTTTAGTTAGCTACGATATTTCACATGAATAGAAACAGTTTTAAATAGCTTTGAAATCTGAATGATTATGAAAAGGTGTTCTATTCATGTGAAACATCGTAGGTAACTAAAAATTTATCTTATCTGAGTATAGGTCCTTAATATCGAAATATTTCCTTGTTTAAAACCACACCCAAATAGGATTGTTTTAATATTAGATGTTTCAGTACGAAACATGGCAAAGATTCGGTATTTGGGCATTTCCAAACACAAGTCCACAGAGACCAAAATATAAAAAGTACTTATGCATGCAAATGATACCAAGATGATCACACCTAGGATGAACCACCAACAGTTTAAGTAGGCTTAAGTATAAGTTTAAGGACTGTTTTGTTATGATTTACCCAGATCTCGATTGAAATTTAACAATTCATGTTGAATCGAAGATTTTTTAATAGAATTTTCATCGATACTTGGACCACTAAATGAAAAAAAAACTACTACATAGAAATCTATCTAGACCAGCGGTGGGCAGCAAAAATAACGGAAAGGGTACAACAACAGTCTTATACTTGACATTTGCTTGCGACCAACGCAATGCAGCGAGTGTTTGTTGTGATATATATTGCGTCTTAGAATTAGGTAAACAACGGGCCGGGTTGCGCGTTTAAGAAAGGCTATGGGGCTGCCCATCGCTGATTTAGACCATCTGATGTTCCAGTTGAAACTCCATCTCTAAATACAGGCCAAAAATGTTTCCTTTTTAAGTTATGGGTATAGTATAACTGAACCTATTTGTTTGTGTTATTTGTTTTATGATGCATTTTTAAATTATAGTTTAAATTTAATTCTATTCAGGAGGTTCGAAACCATCCAAATGAAATTTCTGTGGCACCCCCGATATACTGCTGTAGTTACCTACAGCTGGAACACACATATTCATTATTTACGATATTTTCCCAATCGAACTACAAAACTTATTACAAGCATATTACGGTTGGTAAAACAGTTGATGTATAGACTCCTTTCCAACAGACTTTATTCAAATCAGGCGTTGGAACTCGAAACTAACTTTAAGATATTGAACTCTTGCTTTCGGTAACTGAATGGCGCATGATGTACGCTGGGAGGCATATTAGTATTGGCTCGTGGCCTTTCGTAAAACTCATCAATTGGCCTAATATCCCTTTTTCACTGGAGCATTCTTGAAGTCATTTTCAAAAAGTCAAGACAGCACTGCTATGTCTGCAATTGAAATTCAAAGTTCGCCTTTCACATGTGAAGCAACATGCTTTTCTGGTAGTAGGGAGTCCAAGCACTTCTACCCCCATGCTTAACTCTCCACCCATGGCAACGCAATTGACACAGCAGCTGTTCCCATTGATGACACTTGGGGAGTTTGATTGCACATCGACAGAAAATCTATTCTTTTACGGGAAAATAGTTATATGTTTTGACAATAGCTAGATCATTCTTGACAGTGAATAGCTCATTTGCAACGAATAACATCAAGAATGTGCCAGTGTGTCAGTTTAAAGTAAAGCAGTTATGGCTCGCCATTACGATCAAGAGTTGTATCGGACCGGCAGTGTCTTTAGACTATTTCACTAATTCCAGCCCCACTACGTTGAAGCTAGATGTATGTCTGCATTCAATTTTGGGTTATTGTGAAGAGTGTAAAAAATAAACCTATGGTCATCGGAATTTCCAAACTGACGTGACGTTACGTTTATATAAAAACATGATTTTAAAAAATTTGAAAATCTTGGATTTTTTAAAAGATTGTTTCATATTTTGGTGGCAATTAATGTTCACAACAATCACTAAAAATAATCGATCATAAAGAGTTAAAGACTTAAGAAAAAATATCAGCTGGCGTGACGTTACAAAAAAACCTAAATGGGTTTTGTCTTGTTCTATAAAATTACAAAAGACTGCGAATTAGATAAAAGGTTTTTGTTTTTATAGTGGGACTAGAAATAAAACTTTATAGTCAGTCCAGGCTATCTTATTCAAAAATATTTTATAATTTTTTTTTGGCTCAAGTATATAACGTGACGTTACCTGATGACACGATACTTAAATTTCTTTAGTATATTTATGTGTTACAGTTAATTGCAATTACGTAATTTTTTATGTAGCCTACTGGAGCCAAAGGGATATTTTTTGCGATTTTACTTGCGAAGTTTATAGGACGCAATGGGATACTCAAAATACCAAAATTGTAGAAGTGATCAGAACACGAAAATCATCTAGACTCACCCACTAACCCTTTAATAAACTGAAAAATGTTTAGTTTTATTGCCCTATATTCTATATTATGTACCATGGCAGCGGTGGGGACGCATTTGGTCATATGGCTCCGAGATTACTCTGCTCTACTCGAAATTGAAATTTTTACAATTGTTTAATTGAAATCTATAACTGAATCGCTCGGACTAATTCACACTGTGTACAATGGACGGAAAAACTGTCGTGGCATTAGTTTTTTAGAATACGTGTGTATAAAGATGGAAAATGGCTATTTGATTATACTCTTCCACATTTTGTTTGTAATCTCTTGCTTTAGTTTAAAAATATTTCTTTAAGATAAATATCCAAAAAACGTTGCTCTTACCCTTTTGAATTGCACATTGAGCTGCTGCTGGCTAATCATTTCAATCAGTTTCTTGATCTTGCGATGATTACACTGCTGTTTGGAGACCTGCAACAGCAGCTGCTTGAGATTCCCCGACGACAACTGTTGTGTTGCCGCCTGCTCAAAGTACAAATGCAGCAGAGATTTGTCATAGGAAATGTGAAGTTTGTCCAGCGCCAGCACCAGATGTTCCTCATCACACAGTTGGGCGGTGGACAGACGCGCCACCAGGAGCGGCTCAGTCGAAAAGCTGGGCTTGAGCAGCTGCAAGCGCCAGAATAGTTATTGTTAAAGAGTACTCTGAAAATAGCTCAAATGACTCACCGGCAGGCCGCCAAAATTGTTATCACACGAAATAAACCTTTGGTTATAGGTGGGACCAGTTGCCGATCCTGGCCAGTTGCTGCTGCTTGCGAAGAGACCACCGAATTCCTCAAAATACCCTGGAGAGCCACTGCGGCACCGTGTTTGGGTGTACAGCGAGAGACTGCTGCCCTTGAGTCCGCCCAAACGACGACGACATTTGGAACAACTGCTTAGATCCAGGACTTTGCCTATGGTATTGGCCAGGAATTCCTTTTCGAGACAATCCAGGCAGGTCTCCTCCTGGCTCAAGTCAAACTGGGCCATAGACGAAGAGGTGGAGGAGGAGGCCATGGCCACCACAGCAGCGGCAGCGGCCAGCATGGGAGCCACCGAGTCGCCCTGGGGTTGAGCCGGCTGGCTAGAAGCGGAGGCACGAAAGTCTGTGCAACTAAAGCAGCGTTCATCAAAGCTTGCCGAATTCTGGCCGCCACGTCGAGACTTGGAGGAAGAGCTAGTGCTCTTGGACATGAGACGTTTGGGTTTGGCTCCTGTTAGTTTCACTGGTTCCGGAAGAGAGCTTAGCACGCTGAAACTGCTGGGCAGGGAATGAGCTTGCGACGATTCCTTCTTAATTATTTCCGCTTCGGACTCATCGCGCGCTCCACCGCCACCTCCAACTCCAGCTGTCATTAGCTCCTCCAGATCCATATCGACACCCACACCACTTTGATCCAAATTTAAGCTGATTCGTGCAAATTTCTTACTCAATCTTTGCTTCTGCTGCTGCAGTGCATCTTCCTGTGGATAATCATCGATGGGTGAGCTGTACAGCTGACGACTTTCACTCATTTGACTGAAATCTCGTTGCATGAGCAAGAGATTGGCCTGCGGCAAGGCGGCCATGCCTCCATCTTCCAGTTCCGAGGAGGGATCCGGTTCAAAATCCATTTCGAGAAATTCTGTTTCATCATCCAAACCAGCACCAACACCTTCTCCGCCTATGATGACATCCAAATGATGACGACCACCTACTCCAGCCAGTCCCCCCCTCACTCCCGAGGGATTTCCCTCCAAGCTAAGATCAAAATCGCCCCGATCTCCTCTATACGCATACACACAGTCATCCGAGTTGAGGGAAATCTCCTCTGCCTCTACGTCATCATCGTCGAGTAAAATAAGATCGTCACCATAGTAATTGTCACTGGCATAGCTCAGATTCTCCGTGGAATTGTTGAGGGAAGTGCGACTGGAGCTCAGGCCGCCTCCAGCTGCAGCCGCAGCTGCTGCAATAGCTGCCCCAACTTCTGTGGGCGAGAGTGCGGCTGCGGCTAGACCATAACCAGTCAAATCCACTTCCAAATCGCAGTAGGCAGCAGCTCCTCCCATCTTCAAGAAAACCGATTTATTAATATCAAATACAACAAAACAACAAAAAACTTGCCTTATCAGCAACGCCCTCCACGGCCGCATAGGCTGCAACAGCACCTGCCACGCCTCCCCCCTCGTCCTCACCACCATTTAAGGCTGCTGCTGCTGCTGTTGCCTTTAGTGTTGTTGTTGTTGTTGTTGCTGCCTGTTTTTGTTTCGTGCCCATTGTGGCTGTGTCGCTTTGTCTGTGTAGCACGCTTGGTTTCTGCTCCTCAGCCACCACATCGGAACTGTTATATGTTTTGACAGCACTAAAGTCAATCAAATTGTTATTGTTATTCAGAGTTAAACGCCAATTTATATCACGAAAATCCATTCCCATCCTAAAATCTAGGGATGGCAAAGACAACAATAACCATGAAACTTATCGATAACAGTTAGAGGGACGGACAACCCTTAGAACTGGTTTTTGATTCAAAACAAAATGTATGGGAGAAAAATAACATAAATGTTTAATTTTCACAAATATTAAAAGCAAAACTAGTGCAAAATCAATTAGTTGGTTAAAAAACAATTTCAGGAACTCTTCACTCTGCCAAACACTTCCAAGCTGCGTAGTAAATAATAAATTATAATTTTGTTTTTAATTTTGGATGTTTTTAGCAAGGACTGAAACTGTTAGAGTAAAGTTGGTTTTTTCAAGAACTGAATTCGTATTTAGAGATATGCGTGTATCTATATATATTACAGTATTCAAAGTAAAAGTGAGTAATGATATACGATTTATGAAAAATTCCGTCATAAAATGTGAAAAAATTTTAAGAAAATTAGCTTTCAAATCTTAGCATAACAAAATAATAGCAACGTCATTAAAAAAATTGGAAAATTATTAAAAAAAAACCTTTTTGTTTGCTATTTGATTGGAATCAAATTCATTTTATAAAACCAGGGCTCAATACCGAAGCCGGAACCGTAGACCGAAAAAACCAATCCAAATCGCGTACCGAAACCGATACAAAATTTTTTTTTTGAGAACTGAATACACAGTGCTGCAGTGCGAAATAACCTGGGTATTGGCATAGTGTACGCTGTAGAGTTTGTCGCGTATAACACTTCCTCATACTTGGTATACCTCGGGGACCCCCAAAATCTGAACTTATGGCTCAAACACCGTTTATTGATCATTTTGCTTACTTAACTTGAAATAACTCACGAATGGACCAACCGATTTTATACAACTTTGCCAATTCTGATAGCAACGAGAAGAGTCTAACATATTATATTCAAGGGTTATAGTAATTTACCGCGATGGCTGAGAAATGTGGGTTACAGATCTGGTAGTTTCAACTCTTATTTAAAAATTTATACTTTGACCTCTGGTTTCACTATTTTATTCTATGCGATTTTTTCATAAAGTTTTATTATAAAAGCTCATTAAATTCTGCGTTTAACAATTTTCGAAAAGATCCTCAGATTAACCAAATTCATCGGGAGAAAAGGTTATTACAATTTTTGGAAATTTGTAGCACTGTGATACCGTTTACTGTTATTATTGGAACCGATAGTACCGGAACGAGACCGCAACTTAGGTACCGGTACAGTTTCGGTTTTTTTATACGCTGTACCTTATTATATTAAGCTTGATCAAAAGTAATAAACAGAGAGGAATTTCCGACCTCATTAAGTATATATATTGATAATCAGCCGCAGATGTGTATGTGATGTATAGTTACACAGGTCACTTATGGGGCTCTAGGAAATCCCGTGCAACTGTTGATTTGATTTTATTCTATGCACTAAGGTACACAGAGAATATAGTAGGTTAGTGCCTTTGGATGCACTGCAAATGGGAAATATAAACACAATCGTCCTACTCTCTAGCAAAAAACATTTAAACGTTCTTAATTGGTGGTCAGAATCCTTAAAGTTCCCAGAATTATGTTAGATTTCAAAAGTCGTGCTTTTTATTCCACTACGCAGGTTAGCTTTGAACGCCTCTTCTCAGGCGTCAAATTTATAATGAATCTGCTAATTAGTTTCATGGACCTAACCACATTAAACGCAATTATAATCATAAGAATATAGTGGACGTACAAAATTCGATGATAAATTCGAAAAGTAATAATACATAATATAATATTTTTGAGCATACCGTTATGTACCGGTATAGCGAATTAAAAATCCGGGTACCGTATCGAAACCGAAGCATTAATTTCGGGAAGAACCACCGGAAACATAATTTGTTTCGAGATTAAGCCCTCCTTAAAACTAATATACTCTAATTTGGAAAAATCTTCCCACCTGCATGGAAATTCTTGGGGTAATTTTTCAATTGTTTCCCAATTAGCTTCAAGCTAATTTAGAAAATTACACATACAAAAATATCGAATACTTGACTAAAATTTTGGAAAACATGTTTAAGCGAAACAGCGCTTCAGGTTAATATGTTGTGTATATTATCTAGGAAGCTCTTAAAATAAATTAAACTATAAACTTATTTTCTAGGAGCTAAGAGGCTTAGGTTCTTTCCCGAGATTACGCGCTTTTCGCAGAACTAAGTTCATAAGATCACTGCCGGATTAATAAAGGTGACTGCAACTTTAACCCGTTTATCCCTAACAGTTTCATTCCTTGTTTTTTCTTTGAAAAAAACCATTACTCACCGATATATACAAGTGAAATTGGCTCCATGATTTGTGAAAAATTCGAAACTCAATTCCCGATACAAACAATTACTGTGAATCTTAAAGTTTTGTGTGCGTCTATTAGGAGCATTATCATAAGTCAATTTTCCTATCAGCTCTCTCTTCGATTTTTCTGTGTTCACGCCCTACAAAGGAAACAATTTGGATTTCAACGAGATAATAAGTAAAATCTTAACTCACATAAACATAAAAGTCCTTGGGAGCGTTTTTTACACTCTGACCTGGGGTCATGTCTTTGGTCACATGTGTTATAGCTATACCTTCCACTATAATCAGTTTAGCCAGGTGCAAATCCACGGTAGCCTTACTGCCAATATATGCAAAGCATGCTCCAGGCGACATACTTGGCTTTAACATATTCACCGGCGGATTAGCACTGAAATCCAAACCTAATAAACTTTTTAGAAGATTCGTACCCCCCACAGGATTGGCCGTGACTTTAATAATTCTGGCCCCCAATTCTTCGGAGGCATAATTAATGCGCGTTTGGACCACAGTGACCGCGTCACTTTTTGCATGGGGCTGACAAAAACCGCAACCTGCACTCGTTATCTGCTTCTTTAAAGTATGCACATCATCCATGAGATGACCAATTTTACGTTTCACCAGTGCTTCCACATAGCCAGCCATATCACGGGAATCGCAACACCCTGCAGTTGCGCCTCCGGCCGGATTATTTGCGTCGCCAGAGAGGCAACCGAATTTGCTAGTGTCCGCAGTTGAAATTGAAGGGCCTCTAATTTGTTGCTGGCGCAGCATGTGCTAGTAAGACACATTATTGGTTTATATTATGAACAAAATTTACGTAATAGAACTTACCGTTAAATCATCCATGTCCTCACGCATTCGGGCGATGCCTCGATTATTTTTACTAATATCCGACAATATAAAGTAGATAAAGTAGGCCAGAAGGAAAAACGATAAGAGGTATGTGACACAGACTCGTCTGTTGGCTCTTTGTACTCTTCCATCCATATTTTAAGAAGTAAATTTATTCTAAAAGAGTCTCTTTGAAAACGGAAAATATATGATCAGGCAGCTGGGGTTGAGATAAAACTGATTGACAAGTTGAAAGCGGATTACTAAAATGTTAGAAATAAAAAAAATTATATAAGAAATTTTTAAGTACTTCTACTGAATAAATGAAATTCCAAATGGGGCCGTATATACCACAACCCTAATATAACCGTATCAGAAAAAAAGCGATCGGACAAAACATTAACCGTCATTTGTTTTCAATACTGGAACCAGCGAACGTCAGCGGTCATTGGAAATATATCAAATTACCTTTGTTGAGATAAATGACCTTTAAGTGTAGGCAAACCTATCCGAATCCCGTAGAGGTTGTGGGATGGTTTTTAGAGGGCCTAGCTGATGGGCCTTGGGACAGGTTGCGGTTAGCAAACGGACTTCTTATGGAGGCTAGCTTCGAATACCCCACAAGTAAGCAGTACCAGACAGCCAGCATGTGTCACGCCGCAGTGCAACGCTGGAGGCACGGATAACCAATAGTCCAGTCTCAAATTGTGGGCTGAAGCAATTGGCGACCGCCTATTTAAAGTAAAAATTGTTTCGTGAATAACTTCTGTGTTTTTGCTCAGATCTGTTCAATGCGCTTTTCAGAATAGATAGATTAAAGGATAATATATGTATATTAAGGGACGATGTTGTAACTTCAAAATTGTGGCTCTGATAGTTTTTTTGCGATTTAAGGGGGAGGGGGGAAATTTTGCAAATCTGAAACAAACTTGATCTGCGTACGGCCTATACCTATGTACATGCAAAATTTGTATCTCTATCTCTTATAGTCTCGGAGATCGACGCGTTCATACGGACAGACGGACAGACGGACGGACAGACGGACTAAATCGACTCGGCTGTTGATGCTGACCAAGAATATATATACTTTATAGGGTCGAAAATGTTTCCTTCTCCCTGTTACATACATTTGCACAACTTCATGATCGCCTTTTACCCATTTTCAATGGGTACAGGGTATAAAAACAGCGTTTGCTTGAAAAGCATTCTGTTGTTGGCAGATGCAGGTTGCTGTGGCCAAATCTAAGTATTTCACAAAGATAACGAATTATAAACTAGAACAAAAATAATTAGACGGGATTAAAAAACTTGCACTCCACGAAAGTCTTAAAACAGGTTTTGAAAAGAGATAAGTACTACCAACATTTACGCACCTGTCACGCAACATATTTTTTTTGTAAATACATACCTTAGTTAAAGCCAAATATAACAGTTGGAAAAATAAACTTTGGCAATTTTCAACCTAAATCTGAGCGCATTAGAAAACGCGGGAAAAAATTTACTGCAACTGCTGCAACATATGTTATGTTTGATAGCTTACAGCTGAGCGAATAAAAACCACAAAAATAAATGAAAAGTATAGAGATAAACTAGATCAATTTTCTTTTTCTTCCGCTAAATCGGCTGTTTCGTCCAGTGTGCAAGGGTAAAGAAGAATTTGGGAACGAAGAGGGACCATCGCTTTCTTCGTCTTTGGAATTCTTGAAAAATGAGCGCCATAATGTGAATATGAATAGATATGTTGATATTTTAGTGTCAAGGTATTTTTAAGACCTTAGAAATTACCCAATCGACAAACCGTATGAAGGCATTGTGTAAATAGAAAGCCATGTGTAAGTAAATAACAGAAAAAATCGTTTAAAATAAGTTCCATAGAATCGTTGCTTATAGAAGATCAACTAATTCATAGCACCGAAACAATTTCCTTATACAAGTAATAATTTGTATTACAGATTTCCATAAAAGAAACAATTTCCCGTCTATTGTTGATCCTGCTTCAAACTTTTTTCTAGTTTTTAAATATTTGTGGCACCATTAAAACTCGATAGTCGATAACTAGGGTTGTCGTTGCCAAATCGATTGCCTGGTCTATCGATAAGCCACCCATACATACACACATACTGTTATTATGATACTGTTGTGGGTGGGGGGAGAGAGCAAATAGCGTTCTGCTTTGCTCAATTTTCTTCAGCTTCTTGTGGCGTTCGCTGTAAAGGGAAAGGCTTTCTATTCATTTCCGAACCAGCCAGCTGCAGTGACAACAACACAACACGCTCTGGGGCTGTGCCTAAGAAACGGGAAACACTTAATAACTAAACAGTTCAAGAACAAATATATTAACAAACATTGAAAAAATTTTAACTGTCATAAACAAAAGAATTAAATATATTTATTAAAAATCAAAACAAAATTTGAGGCGTTTTCTACAACGAATAGAAAATAACGAAAACAAGCAGGCAGAAGGAGGAAGAAAAGTGCAATCAGTGAAAATTGATTTTTAACCCAGTGTCAAGTGGCCAAAAGCAGCAAAAATGGTGCAAAAATTTCAATCTCCTGTTCGTGTCTACAAATACCCCTTTGAGTTGGTGATGAAGGTGTGTATGCAAGTGTGTTGTGTGTGTGTTTATATGTATCTATAACTTAATGGTGCAGTAGGCGTAGGCGTGTCTCAATGCTTCCGCCCAACACTGAAACCCAGCCAAACTCCCGATTTATCACATTTAGATGATTTATTTTGAGAACGGTATTCTTTCTTTGGTTTTTGGTATTATTAATTATATGCAGCTGTTGGGATGCATTTTGATGTACAATCATTAAGCATCTTCTTCCTGCAACATAAATAAAATTAACCTTGGAAAGCAAATTTCACTCTCCGGAGCTCTTTGTCAGCCTCTCTTTCTCTCTCGGTAGTTCTCCCAGGCAATTGAATAACTCGCGTGTGTAGTTTCATGAATGGAAACCGCTATTCTTTGTATGTAAGGGGTGGTGCTGGGTCGGGAGGGGAGTTCGTGTTTTGCATTTCAAGATCCAACTCGCACAATTGACACAGGAAATAAGCGATTATGGCCCATTTTGAACAATAACAATCAGCACAAACGAGTCGCATAACATAGCTAGACATGCATACCTACATATCTGTATGCATGGACAAACTGATAACACTCGGTCAGAAGGTTCATCACATCAGCCGCAATTTATTAAAATTTATAATCCCCAACAAATTCCTGATAATATCCCACTAACAAAGAAACATGATGACGCATTTTTAGATATGTATGAATGTATTTATTTGGCCAATTTAGTCAGGGGGAAAACACAGCCCAAATTTAATGAAATTTCTATTTTTCTTGGCAACAAACAAAAATATTAATTTTCTTTATCAGTTCGATGTTTTTTTCATTGCTGGGTCCAAAAGTCGCAAATAGACAACAACTATGTAAATGTCATTGACTGGAAACAACGTACATATATTGCAAACTCATCCCACCACGACCTAAGACATCCAACTAATTGGCTTAACAGTAAATAATCGCTTTACAGTTTACTACCAATTCCCAATGGGAACTGTCGCAATTCAATTTTGTGAGCTGCACCCGTTGGCTTATGGATAAGAAACAAACAAAAGTAAGGGGAAAACTGTTGGCCATCAAGGAAAATTTTAGAAATTAATTTGTAGCTGAAATTATACAGCTCAACTCTTAAGTTTTAATACCCTTGAAGAGGGTATATTAAAATTGTCCGGATGTTTGTAATTCACAGAAGAAAGCATCTCCGACCATATAAAGTATATATATATATTATAATGACAAGCTGAGTTGATATAGCCATGTCCGTCTTTTTCTATTATATCTCCTCCAACAGTTTTAAAGCTATCTTAACCAAACTTTGCATATTTGGCGGATCTGGCCGGAACGGATGACTATAGCATATAGCTGCCTTAGAAACGATCGATCGAAAAACTAGTTTTAGAGGGAAAAACGTTTCGTTTTCCATGCAAACGGGTCCAAACTTTTTATTTATAATTTTTCTATGCTTTCATATAATTCCACCAGGATTTATGAAAATCGGACAACTATATAGTATAGCTGCCATACAAAATATAGAAAAAAAGTCAGTAAGAAAATTTTTTTGTTTTCAATTCTAGTGAGAAAACCTTTTTTGTTTTCAATGGAAGAGTCTTTATACTTTACAGTTATAAATATTATCGATTCAACACAATTTTGGAGAATTTGATCAAAATCATATATATATATAACATGCTCCAAGGCTATATAAACTTCCATCAATTCAATCGTACAAATTCTATTTACCCCACTTCACTTTAATCTAATTTCATATAGGAATCCGAAACCTTTTATTTACCCGTCTTTAATTGCCAACTATTAAATATTTAATACGTTTATGCTCTGAAATTCACGATTTCTTCAATTTGCAAAATCAAATTTTTTTCTGTTTATGCAGCTTATGTAAATTCATAAAATGACCAGCGCAGTGTTAAGTTGCCTGCGTCTCGGCATTTCATGAATTGACGGCGAATTCATAGTCAACTTTCGTGTGTATTCGAAATCGTGGATTGGTGTTTATGCACGCACTTTCGGACCCATTTCATAAAATGATTTTGCAAATGAGCATAGCATAATCGTAGTAATTGATGATATTCTGAACTAATCATAAAATGTTGTGCATTTCCGGATTCTTTGAAATACTTGATCTTTAGCCGTCAATTTACCCGTCTAACTCATACCAAAATATGGAAAATTTAGCGATTTTTTGCACCGTTTGATCTATCCATTTACGTGTCCACTATTGCCATCTATCAAATTTTAATGATTCAAAAATCTTTGCAAATTTCTCGAAAAATCTAATCTCAAATGACAATTTTGAAAATTTCGCGCCCAAACCGGATACTACTAGTTTTATCAGAAAAAAAACCTAAATTTTGAAATTTATTTTTCTTCTTCTAGAGATAGATAGTAATTGTCAAAATGTATCGATTTGCTGAAGAAATGATAAAGATCGGAAAGAGCGGTTTGGCTTAAGTTAAGTTTCACAACCAACACCGCACAATCTTAGAGAGAGAGAGAGAAAGACTGAGATAGAAATAGAAGACACAGCACAGCACTGCATTCAGCTCCTACGGTACAAGTTTTATGTCGGGCTTGACCGACTTTCTCTGTTTTCTTAATATTACCGCTCAATCCGTTGGGTAATTAAATGTTTTTAAGCTGATCTGCGAAGTTTGGTCGAGTCGCTAACCGTTAGACAAGCGTTTTCAGGTATCGAAGCTTCGGCCAGACAAGTTAGCTGCCTTCTCGTTACAGTTTGATTTTGACGTTTTTGTCCCGTAATTTGTAAGTTTTGCAATATTTTGGACTGTTCAATCTGAGAATCCAATTTCCAACGGTTTTTGGTCTACGTTTCTTATAAACGCAAAGTTCGCGGTTTTTCGATCATAGTTACATAGCCTACTTTTAAGTCTACGCTATCAACTATCTGAAGTTTTATTCGAATTCATTCAGCCGTTTTCGCGTTAAAGCGCTTTCATAAATACTCTTATAATAATTTTGCGAATTTCGCAAATAATTTTATTATTTAATTAAAAGGTATACTGCATATGCTCAACTTCAATTTATGAACTATGTGTATGCCAAGTTTCATCCAATCCCTTAGCTATTTGTGCGTGAAACCGCTTTTATAAACTCTCTTTTGATATTGTTGCAAATTTCGCGGTTTTTGCGACCATTTAAATAAAAGTTATAGCCTATGTTCAAGTCCAGTTAATTAACTTTCTGAGGGCCAAAATTTCATCTGAATCCGTTAAGCTATTTGTGAGCTATAGAGTAACAAACGGGCAAACTTTTACTTTTATAATATTACTAAGATAGGTTCAGAAATGATTCCTTCTCCCTGTTACATACTTTTGCACAAACTAAATATACTCTGCGGACCTTTGGTACAGAGTATAGAATTTACAACCAAAACTTACACTTAAGTGGAGGGATCTATTTAATCCAACGTAATCCCTGTTCATAAGAAGGCAAATGCCTGCTGTCATTCCAGTTAGAGCACAAAGGGCAAAAATTAGGAACTACTTCTGAAGCGGTAATCAACATTTGGTCAAACCAGCGAGGTTTGCTTGGTCGCAAATTAGGATTACACTTTCAAAACGCATTATTACTTGTCAATTCAAGCGACTTTGTACAGGGAAATTCATAATATTGTCATAAATATTGAGAAAGTTATAGAAGTTCTTTAAAAATTGACCTATGTAAATCATTGTTAGAACTGAATCTTATGTTGTATACAGACAGTCTATGTTCGGAAAGTTAAATATTTGAAAGTTTCGGTTTATGGACCCAGAAAAACCTAACCGAACTAGTTCTTTGGGGCTCAGGGCTGAAAGTTGTTCGGGACCATCTTTTGATAAAACCTAGCACCCATTTAGCCTGGTAAATCATGACAGAAATGAGGCTGTTAGAACTGATCTAAGGTTCAAATAGTATTCCCAAATCGTAGATTTTACAGCTATGCTCTAACGGCTTCCTATTAAGAGTGTAAAGTCATGCTTTAACTTTCTTTTACCAGATCCTGCAATTAGCAATTTACAAAATTACTTTGGGATTGGGACATAAGGGAATTTCTGTGCTTAAAACTTATAATACGTATTAAACTACGGGCATATCACAAAAGGCAACCAACTTTCCTTCTACAAATATTGGCAAAATAAATTACAAGTTTAAGAGCAAACAAAATGTCGTAAGCGAAACTTGTGCAAACTAGTTACCAAGTTTGAGGAGAATGTTGGTGTATTTGTAATCCTAACCACTAAACTATATGGGCAAATTGCAATTAAGCAAAACATCAGCCAACATGCTACATGTTGATTGTAAATCGCAATTAAACAAAACATAAACTCACTTGTTACTTGATGATTGCATTTTTAATGCCCTGATCGTGAGACAACCAAGTCAGTAAGTCTGTCAGAAGTTTCATAACGCATACGTCACTTGTGTGTCAAGTAAATTCGCACACTTTCTAATTTTAGAAGTGTTTAAAAGCAAAAACAAGTCGGCCCCCCTCAACCCTTGCTGCTGACTCAGTTAAGTCGTGCAACGAACCGAAAGAGTTTTAAATGGCCAATTAGCATTTTATATACGGCCCGACAACGCACACAAGGACAACAGCCCTCATAAAAATCGAAAGTAAAACTACCGTAAGAGTATCCTGGCCGGGCCATAAATCTGTTATAAGCTTGGAGCTTCTCCCTGTGCGGCTGCAGTCGTAAATTGTTGAGGATTCTGGCTCATGTGGGCTTTTCACACGATCCCTTTAACCTAAATAATTCAGTGTTCAATAACTAAATACATTTTTAGGTGGGAATGTGGCACGACAACAAGTTGTCTTTGCCTCATTTTTCCCAGCCAGCTGACAACAGTTGCGGCAACAGTCACGAAGTCAGCGACGGCTGCCTTGAACTTTTTCATTATTCATGGAGCTGAAGCTCTTAATTATGGCAACCTTATAAGGGCAGCATTTTAAAGGACACGCCGCCCATAGGCCTTGTGTCCTTGGTGCCAGGCAAACAACAAACTTTACGTTTAAAACTTCTTTTAAAGCAATCAAGAAGCAGCGTGAGAAATGAGCACATGTAAGTGGGAATTAACTAAAGTTCTAACAGGCAGGAGCAGGTGAGAAATGCTTATAGAAGAACAGAAAATTAGATAACCTGATAAAACCCAACACATAAAATGTGTATACGTGAATTTCGGCGTAGAAAAGCAATTGTTGCTTTCTGGGGCTTTTGTTTATTTGTTTATGCCACTTAAAGATAGCAAGATGGGAAAATTCCATTTTGACACCACGGAACTGAAATACTCTTTGTTGAGATATGAAAATTGATTTTGTAATGTTCCAAATGAATTAGAAAATATGTATTTACATTCACTTGACTTACAACAGAATTGAATTGACTTTGATATATAATTCATTTTGTCACATAAATTAATATTATAATTTAAAGCAGCTAATGCGTTGAGACTTGTCAGGCTTGTTCAGAAAAAATAAAAATTTAATTGCACTAAGTAGAATTTTAATTGCTGTCAGTTCCTTATTGAAACATTACTGGTATTGGCAGTGTTCACCAGCTTGCATCAAACATCATCCATCACAACCACAAAAGTTAGCAATCAGGATTGCACATCCAATTCGTTCACTACAACAATCAACCTAGATCCATCGCATTTTTGTCATCGATTTGTGATCGTAATCACGGCCATTGATTCTACATATTTAATATTTAAATGAAAAACAAAAACGTGAAGCTTACATTGCAAATGCCATCTTTAAAATCTTCTAAACTCAATTAAAAATTTTGCAAATTTCGCGATTTTGTGGAACTTTGAATTTTCGTCATCTAATCTAAGCCCAAACGAAAGTTGAGCCACTTCGCCATTGTTTTTACAAATTCGCGATTCTTTGGAACGTCTTTACGAAAAGCTAAACTCATCTATTAATTATCTAATACCTGCTATTTACCTGAATATTTAAGCGTATTCTTGACCGTCAAACGCATTATAAAATTTTCAAATTTTCTGATTCTTGATTGATTGGCTATTTACTAGTGTTGGGTTGCTCATGACCGAGTGAACAAAATTGAGTTGTTCTTTGAACTGAGCAATCGAACATGTTCTTCTTCAATTGCTCATTTTTGTTCAGCGAGTCTTGTTCACCCTGTCTTGCTCTGAGTTTTTCTCTTGTTCTGTTCTTGCTCTGTTGTTCTTTTGCTCAGAGGGATGTTCTGTCTTGCTCTGTTAACTGTTGAGTCATTCCCTCGCTTTGTGAGCTGTTCAGTCTGTCTCTTGCTCTGAGAGTTATTCTGTCTGTCTCGCTCTGTGAGCTGTTCAGTTTTGTCTTGCTCTGATCTAGATCAGTGAACTGTTCAGTGTGACCTGACTGTTGAATTAGTTCACTGTTTGTTGTCAATTTTTGGCAACTCCGTTTTAACCAAGCTTTAAGTGTGGCAATCACGTCCGCTATTTAGAATGTCTTTAATCAGAAATCAAAGCGATATTTGGAACCATTTCACCGAATTGAATAATAAAACGGCGAAATAAAAATATTGCAGCAGTGGATCCAGCTGTCCGGCAGAACAACAACCATTCTCCCTTGTAAAAAATATCGAGCAATTCTGTCTTATAAGCCAACAAAGGATTGCAAGCTTTGTGTATAAGCCAGCCCTACATGTTGCCAAAAATACACGACGAGCAGATGGCTAATATGACGAGCAAACTGAGCTTGGCATCTGCATGGTGATCAGGGGCCAAACAGCAATACACACACATACACTTGTAATCATCTGTTTTCTCTCTCTCTCGCTGAGAACACAAGAACAACAAAACAAGAGCAATTGAACAAGAACAAATGAACAAGAACAATTGAACAAGAGAACAAGTGAGCGATTTGAGTGAGTTGACTCACTTAGAAAAAAAGAACAAGTGAACATGTTTAGCGAAAAAAACAACCTTTACCCAACACTACTATTTACCCATCGGTAATTGTCATATAAAGCTCCACGATTCAAAAAGACTCGTCTGATTTGCTGTCTAACCGCTTAAAAAGGCGTGTGAGTAGACATAAAGCTACTCAGATGAGCGATCAGACGAAATAGAACCGATTCTATTTGGCCTGAGCACTCATCTGAGTGGCATTTATCGAGTTACAGTGTTCGTCTGACGAAAACTCATCTGAGCGATCAGGTCGTGTAAATAGAAACGCTCGAAAAATCCGTCGGTGTCCCAGCACTTAAAGAGATTTCATTTTCTTATTTGAAAATCGAGTCGGAAGGTTTGTGTCCATGCTAATGAACAAATCTCTAACAGGGTTGCCCTTTCTCGCAAAAAAATGTCCTATCTTTTAGTTGTAAGTTTTTTTGATGTTTAAATGAAACTTTTTGATTGTGTTATATGTTTAATAATGCATTTTCATATTTAAGTCAGATTCTAAAAAAATAAAATTGTTTGCGTGGTGAATTTGGCTAAATCTCTCAACAAAACAGGAGAGATTTGAAACCAACCGAAGAAAATTTCTGTGACACCGAGAATTGGTTTTTGATTGGAATTTGGTTGGAAGAGATTTCTGTAACACCGCTGAATAAAATGATTTCAATTTCCCGATTTTGTTGCGATTTTTTTAATCATTTTATCCTATCTACCTGTCCATTTACCAAACTATTTACCCGTTTATTTAACCGTCTTTATGACGATCTAAACTCATACACACAGGCTTTGTCCTAAAGATAATCAGCGGTGTCACAGAAATCTCTTCAAAATGGTTAAATACAAAACCGAACTAGATAAAAAAATAAGATTGGTAAAAAATTCTCAAAATAGAATAAAATTTAAAAGTAGATAAAAGTCCGGAGAGTTTTTGGTACGTGCCTAATTTATTTATTGGTACCGGAGCGTTGTCCTGACATTCATTTTTTACACCCTTGAAGAGGGTATATTAAAATTGTCCGGATGTTTGTAACGCACAGAAGGAAGCATCTCCGACCACATAAACTATATATATTCTTGATCAGCATGACGAGCTGAGTTGATATAGCCATGTCCGTCTGCCCGTCCGTCTGTTTCTATGCTATCTTCTCAGTTTTAAAGCTATCTTAACCACACTTTGCACGAAGTCTTTTGGTACAAATACGCTGCACATTTGTCGAAACCGGCCGGATCGGATGACTATAGCATATAGCTGCCATAGGAACAATCGGTTGACAAAGTAGTTTTAGTGAGAAAAACTTTTTTGTTTTCAATGCTTTCGCTCCCAACGCTTGTATTTATAAGTTTTTAATGATTTCACATAATTTTACCAAGCCTTGTCAAAATCGGACAACTATATAGTATAGCTGCCATACAAATGTTAGGTCTGAAAAAAGTCTTAGTGAGAAAAACTTTTTTGTTTTCAATGCTATCGCTCCCAACGCTCGTATTTATAAGTTTTCAATGATTTTACATAATTTCAACAAGATTTGTCCAATTCGGACCACTATTCGATCCATACAAACTGTCAGGCATATATCAAGCTCCAAGGGTATATAAACTTCGGTCGAGCTGAAGTTAGCTGGCCTCTATTTTTATACCCGTTACTCGTAGAGTAAAAAGGGTATACTAAAGTCGTGCAAATGTATGTAACAGGCAGAAGGAATCATTTCCGACCATATAAAGTATATATATTCTTGATTGGCATCAACAGCCGAGTCGATATAGACATGTCCGTCTGTCCGTCCGTCTGTATGAACACCTAGATCTCAGAGATGGTAAGAGATAGAGGTTTGACATGTATGGGACAAATGCTTCTTTTATCTGCACGCAGATCAAGTTTATTTCAAATTTTGGCCACGCCCCCTCCAGATAGTTAGTAATTAGCATAATGAATCAATTTGCCGAAGAAATGATAAAGATCGGATGAACGGTTCTCAAGTAATGAGCAAAAAAGTGAACCAAGCACCCAACCCCCTCCCATCCTAAAAATGTTGCATACTTTTTGGATGGTCACCCTAGGGAACGCAGGAACACTGTTAAGCATGTTTTCTCATGAGTAACGGGTATATCGAAGTCGGTTAGAGCCGACTTTAACTTACGCTCTCGTTTTTTCTCAATTTGACTTCGAATTGTCCAGAAACATTGACATTAGTAGTGGTATTCCTGAAAGTTGATTTGCTTTTGATTTGCTTTCGTAAAAGCAAAAGCAAAGCAGTTGGTGGAACGACCCAGATTTCATTTTGATTTGCTTTCAATTGGCGCCAAATTTAAACATTCGCGGGTAAGCAAAAAATGACAAATGAAATTGTAAAATTAAATTTTCTAATCTTCTTTAACAATAGTATGTGGGCAGAATCTGTGGTTCTAAGAAGTTTGTAACTTAACTAAGGTGAATTCCATTAATTAAGTATTTTTTTATTTATGGCCACAGAAAGTGACTGCCATTTGACAGATCCAAAGAGGTTGAGGCAGGATAAAATAGTGGAAGAATTTGTAACCTCGAACCTTCTAGGAGAGCTGTGCAAATATGTAAGCCTGAACACCTTTGACCACGTCAAGCACAAGCTCCAAGAACTCGGGCACTTATGACTCTGTCCACTTAAGGCCGAGGGCCTTGTTTTCAGTAGTCTCGTGTGCAGTCTAAGATGCAATAAATAGTTATCATTTAATTGCTAAAATATGGAAAGCAAAATAACTTACAACATTCTTTATATTTAAATCACAACAAAATTTAAACAAACACCATGAGCGCGGAGCCATTTCTTCTATGAGAACGGTCACACTAAAACGAAAGCAAATCGAAATCAACTTCGAGGCTGATTTCGCGAAATCAATTAGTAAGACTTAATTTCCTAACATTTTCTGGGCACACTGCTCATTTTGTATGGAGCAGCTGTGATCAGCTGTTTCGCGAAATCAAATCGAAAGCAAATCAAAAGCAAATCACTTTCAGGAATACCACTAGTATTTTGAGCTTATTGCTATGTGAATTATATCACGGGCACAGCTTTATGTGCTGATATTTCCATTTTGACCTTATTTGATTTTGATGCCCCATGCGCAGACCACTGATTCGAATGTTCTTTGATCTAAGGTGTGCAATGATTTTTTAAGTGTTTCTGGGTATACAAAAATTATTGAGAAAAATTATTTGCTGCTTTAAGTTTATTTATAAACTATTTGTCTATTTTTATTTATTTACTTATCTATTTTTACAAAAAAGTTTTCTATATCGAAATGCACAAACAAATTCCCACAAATGGCCTACATATTAGTAAAAGATTAAAAATGATTTTATTTAAAAATAAAGCAACATGCAAATGCGGAACTAATTTGTTAAATAACTTAAAGCTTACAAAATATACGTTAGATTTCTTATAAAAATTTCCTTTCCAAATCCTAGAGACTTTACCTAGCCCAGAGAATGCTCTTTAATAAATACACAAGCAACTGTTTTTATTTAGAATTTTGCCAATATTATTGCAATATTTGGCATGTTTTGAGGGCAGGGCCAAGTTCACGTTCATGGTTATAAATTGGCCAAGAATCAAGGACAATTGGCAGTTTGCCCAGCCAATTACAAATTACCGATTTTTTATAACAAATTTTCTTCTCGAATCATCAGGCCTACGAGCGTCGATTTCCCAAATGCCCACAAATGCCCATTGTTCTGGACTGCGAGGTCATCAGCGATGAATCGCTGGAGAATGGAGCCAAAAGGAGCACAAAACGTCGCTGTAAATTGGCCGTAGATGCTCCGTACATATTCAAAAAATTGATTGGTGTGGACTTTGTGTATTTTCTGCAACACAATTTACTGGACATGACCAACCGCACGTTGAGCATTGAGGCGGTGAATGAGAGTTTCTCTTCCCGCATCGAGATCTTTGAGAGATGTCGCTATTATGCTCATCCTGATAACGCGGAATGGACTTGCTTTGACCAGACCGCCACGTTGGATATTAAGAACTTTTTTGGCTTTGAACATTCCATGGAGAAAATGGGCATGAAGCAGTACACTCAGACCACACTCAAGGGCAAGGAGATTATTGAGTATTTCATCAGTCAACTCCAGGAGGAGGGTATAACGCATGTGGAACGTTGGGTACCCCCATTGGATGCTCCGAAATCTCCTACAGCAGAACAACATCATGATATTCTTTTGGATGGCGATTTCATTGCTCGCAGTTTGGGACAACTGTCGCCCATGCAGGAATCAAAATTACTGGAGCTGCGAAAAATGCTGGATGGCGTTGATGATCTGGAGCGTATGCCCAGTTATCAGACCATCTTGCGTTTCTTGTCAGCCAGAGATTGGCATGTGAGCCAGGCCTTTGCCATGCTTTGTGATTCTCTCAAATGGAGACGTGAGCATCGCATTGACGCCTTGCTGGAGGAGTACACAAAGCCGGCTGTGGTTGTCGAACATTTCCCGGGTGGTTGGCATCATCATGATAAGGATGGTCGACCCATTTATATACTCCGTTTGGGTCACATGGATGTTAAGGGACTGCTCAAGTCGTTGGGCATGGAGGGTCTGCTAAAACTGGTAAGATAATCAAAGACATTTTCATACAAGCTTTATGTTAAACCGCTTTACTCACAGGCTCTTCACATTTGCGAGGAGGGCATTCAGAAAATCAACGAGAGTGCCGAACGCCTGGATAAGCCGATTTTAAATTGGTCTCTCTTGGTGGACTTGGAGGGTTTGTCTATGCGTCATTTGTGGCGTCCAGGAATCAAGGGGTTGCTCTACATTATTGAGACAGTGGAAAGGAATTATCCTGAGACTATGGGACGTGTTTTGGTGGTACGCGCTCCTAGAGTTTTCCCCATAGCCTGGACTATTGTCAGCGCTTTTATTGGTAAGTGTAATGAGAGGATTGACACAAACGTTGGTATTTCTGTTTCGACTCTTTTCAAACTACGTAATTGCTTTTAATGATGATTTCCAAATAGAACTAAATGCCAAGGCTGCACTCGAAACAGTTCGGTAAAGCGGACCATAAACCGTTGCTTTTTAATGAATAATATCTAAGACGACGTAGCTTTTAGACGTTCAAAAGATTGTCATCAAATGGTTGCATGAATTAACCGATTTTATTTTCTGAAGCCTACGGATACAATTTTCAATTGTGTATGAATTCTTATAAGAACATTTTTCTACAGACTTTAAAATCATTTGATTTCTTTTAAAAACTTGTTAAGTCCCTCACAGTGGTCCCAAATTCCAAAAAGCTGAACAAAAGTAAAAAAAAAAATATTTTTTATAGACTTTCAATGATTGGAATAGTTGTAGTGGTACATCTAGTTTGTGTTCTGACCGTTAATAAGGAGAAAGTGTCCCCACCTGGCTAAGGTTAAAGGATGAGGCGTGCCTCATCGTTTATTCGTTATGCGTCGAAAATAACACAACGTTCAGAAGCGTATAGATTCACGAAAAATTAACCGAAAATGGATTCTACTCTAGAAAGTCAGTACAATTTAAACGTTTTGCTCAAAATTATTATTAAAAATGCATGAAATAGTGAATTATTAATAAAAGTAAAAGTTTTTTTTCGGTCACATTCTGAAAAATAGTGTTAAAAAAGCAATAAGTCAAAACTCCCAGCAGATCCCACTCTCAAACGAATAAGAAATTGGTATCTAGACAATTCTTCAAAACATAGTCAAAAATTAGCTGCCCATAGCTGCCGGTTTAGTCTCGGTGATTATTTTTGTGCGACAATTGTCGCGACATTACAAATATACACTGCTCGACAACACTCTCCCCCAATTCACCAAACCAACTTTTTCTAAAGTAGTTTGGCCCGCTGAGCACGAAAATAGACATGAAAAAAAAACTGCCGAGCAGTTATCGAGATATTATCGATAAACGGGTTTTTCGATGTTTTAGCCAATTCAAGTACGTTTCCGAAGAAATTGTCCGCCATATTGGATCCGCCATTTTGTTTTTCCAACTTTCGACTTTGGATTCGTGATCACCGACCCCGAAAACCCCCGAGTACAGATTTTCAGCCAAATCAAATGAGTTTTTGAAGAAATTGGTCGCCATATTGGATCCGCCATTTTGTTTTTCTAAATTTCGACTTTGGATTCGTGATCACCGACCCCGAGAACACCCGAGTACAGATTTTCAGCTAAATCAATTACGTTTTTCGACTTTTGTCCGTCTTTTTGGGATTTGGGACCACTGTGCGACTGACTGACATGTAATCAACTCGCAGCCAAAACTTCTTTTCCTAAAGATCTAATATTTGGCATAGACCTATGTTTAGTTATTCAGGCGCGCACTAAGAAAGAAAATTTGGACAATATGTACGCGAAGTGGGTGAAAATGTGAAAGAAAAGTTTGTATGCGGCAAATAAATGAGCTATTGCGGTCAGTGCTAAGCTATTTTGCTAAGAGCATGAGAGAGAGTGACAGAGGGAACGAATCACTCTCACACAAATTAGGTATGTGTTGAATGTATGATTCAATGGGGAATGGGGGGACGGGAAAGAGTGGAGAGCTCGGGAAGAGGGAGAGGAATGAGATGGGACGGGAAAGAGAGGAGAGCCACTTAAATTTCTTAAAATCTTTTTCGCAGACAAAATCGCAGCGGGTTCAGCTAGTAAAATAAAATTCTTTTATTAAAGTTATTCAAATATATTTTTTGTAGTGTTTTGAAACTACGATCTTTAGATTTTGAACGGAGTCGGAATGTAGTTTTTAAAAATCTTCAAATGACACCACAATAGATCTGTTCATTGAAATGATTTGTGTATCGATATCGAAATGTTACTATTTCAATATACGGCAACCCTAGTTAAGATACCCACAGCCTCAACCACCTAATGAAATTTTATTCTCCCATCTCCCAGCATCATTTCGTGGCGTGGATTTTATCAACAATCCCTGGCAATAAGTCATAAAGTTTCTCTAAAAATAGTTAAATACCCAATTAAGTATCTGTAAATATTTGGATAATTCAGACATCTTCGATGAAATAGCAATGGTTTTATTTGATAAAAGTTTATCTTTAAAGAACTTTGACAACCTACAGTGAGAGTGTGCTATTAGCAGATTATTGTTAAATGTCAAACAATTACATTTAAACGAAAAGGTCACTGACTTATGATTTGCTTACAATTCGTTGCACCTAACAAAACATATTAACATAAACATACATTTTATATTCGAATATCACAGTTGTTCAAATTTATCAATTAAAATTAAGTTTACATTAATTTGCGTTAATTTATTTTAGTAATCTCAACTCTTTCTCTGATACATATTATACAAGATGTAACCGAGAAATACTAAAAACAATTTTGGCTAAATTTACATTTCAAAATTTATATAGGTTTGATTCAAAGGTCAAAAAATGTTTGAACAAGCTAAATTTGACCAAAAACAATTTATACACATTAAAGGAGGATGGGAAGATCAGGTTCTTTTTGGCACCCGTATATTGTGACGCAGGCTAGAAAAGAAAAATGTTGTTTGCTGACATCAATGAACGACGCGTCGGGCCTACAAGTTACCTAGACGCAAAATACATTAGGCAAGCCTTTTGTGTTTTAAACGGGAATATTGCTTTGCACCTAGAAATATATTCTATATTAGTTATTACGTTAAAGACTTAAGTTTTTGGCGCTTGGTCATATTGGACTTAAATTTCGGTCATATTCTAATATTTATTCGATTTGGGTCAAGGCCAGAGGTGCCCAGAATCAGCTTACGAGCGCGAGAAAATGTATCTTAATCAACAACAACCAAAAGGAATAGAAACAGAACCCCAAATTTCGTTGTGTGTGTGGCTCACGCAGCCAACAACAAATCTCGGAGAGGACACATTAAAAGTTGTTGTTGCTGTTCGCTTAGTCAGATGCTATGCCTGATGGCTATACGTGCCGGCTATTCTCGAAGAATAAGAGTGGAGAGAACACAAATGAAGTTGTTAATGCTCTACATATGGCCATAAGCTATGCGTGAGTCCTATTCCCGCCTTGCGTAAAACAACAACATATACGCTGCTTGCGCGATGGGCTTGGGCACCCTTGGTCAAGACGATTATATCGTTTGCTTCTGCAAGGCAATCGTAGAGTCCATCTTTCACCTTTACAAACAAAGCATACAAATCAAGAAAGATATCTATTTTTTAAGAAATAGATGAGAGAGATCTTTTACGGACTCCAAATTATCTGCTCACTTAGTTAATTTCATCTTGTTGTTTAGGGTTCTTGAAAATGTCTTAAATGTACCTGAAGATGTTGATTCTCAAAAAATCTTGCTAATCTTTAATTCTTATTTTCCAGATGAACATACCCGTTCGAAATTCCTTTTCTATGGCCCAGACTGTGCTCACATGAAAGAGGGTCTTACCCAGTATATCGATGAGGAAATTGTTCCTGATTTTCTGGGCGGTCCCTGTAAGGTAAGTTGTCATCTAGATGTGTGTTCAGTAGACACCATATGTAAATAATAGAGTAGATAAAATTCCAGTTTATAAATTGGTTCATTTCTTAATGGTTATTTTTGTTCACTTTGTTTTGAACTCTACTTGCGTTCTCCTCTTCGCCTCAGATTGTTACTCGGCATAAGAATAGTATGTGGCATGTGGAACAAGTCAATCAAAAATACTTTACGCATTGTTATTTAGCTAAATGCGATTGTGTAAGCAGCCTTCTCCTCCTCCTCCTACTTTCTCTCTCTCTCTTTCACACGTTGCCGTTTTAAATATTGTTCTTTATTTCTTTTGTTGTCTGTACACTTTGTTTATTTGTGTGTCTTTTGTGTTGCAAAATATAATAAGACAATAAAAAGTAAATATGTCAATGTCCATATGCGTTGCGCTTTGCAGTCCTTTCATTGTAGCCTGTCCGGGTCCAAGCTAATCAAAGTCTCCAGAAGTACTAATCCCATGTTTTTATAACATATTTATTTTCTATGTAGACCATGATACATGAGGGTGGTCTTGTACCCAAATCGCTCTACAAAATGAATTCCCTGGAGGAACAGGATGATGGTGAAACTGCTGTGACCTCACACACGGCCCAGGAGAAGGTAAATCCCGGCAAACGTCTATCGGCTGGTCATCAACACGAACATCAAAATCTCTACAAGAGTGTAGAGTTAAAAGCAGGCTTCAGCCATGAACTGTTAATCAAGAATGAAGATCCGAAAAGTGTGTTGACTTGGGATTTTGATGTACTACGAAATGATTTGCACTTTACACTTTATCGAGTGACTGAAGAGCTGCCGCAAAAGAATGGTGAGTGTAGTCAAGCACAACCCGCGATTTGATTTCCATTCATATACTCTCTCCACTTCTTTAAAGACGACGCGGTTTCCTATTTCGATCTTCAGGACTTTGTGGAGGGCGTCAACTATTTCCGTGAGGAACCCACACTGGTCTGCCGGCACAAGGAGAGTGTTCAAGGATCTCATGTGATGCATCACAATGATAGCTATCTAATGCATTGGTTTAGTCCTTCGGGGGCACAGCTCAATCTATTCTATGAGGTTCTCAGCTCAGTCAACTATAAAGGTTCCATGACCAGTTTGCAATCGGCTTTCTCATCCAATTCGTCGGCTGCAAGCTCTTGTCAGAGTCGATGATATGAGACGAAGGGTGGAGGGCAGGCAAGTGACGTGAATAGGCAGGCCACAGCGACGTCACCATTGGACGCAGATCTGCTCTCAGGCACATTGATGGAGAAAAGCTTGAACCTGTTCGATACGCCGGATATATTTTTTTAGGACACAAAGTTGCAATCTCTTTGAATTATTTAATTTAATTTTTCGTTTAATTTAGCAAATTGTTAGTTTGAGTTTCAATTCATATCTTATATACACTTCGATATATTTTGAATAATCATAAGCCATAAGTTACGGTTGTATCCAGAACAAATCAAATTATGCCACCCATTCATTTCGAAGCGTCAATTAGTCCATTTTTAGCAAGTAAATACCGTAGCAGCTTAAAGATACATTTACATAACTGATATATACAACGTAATATTTGTAGCGCAGCTCATTTTATAATGCTTTTTGTATGCCAGGACATTTTTGAGATTTACAAAACAAACTACATGTTACCTAATTGGTTTAAATGCAACAAAAGAATATCTCAAAATGATTTTAAACCAAAATTTTAGTACAATATCAAAAAGAAATCATTTTTTTGACTTACTCGATGAAATATTGCTGCAAAAATCAAGAAATCACATTCAAATGATAATCAATAAACAAGAAAACGAAACTAGCAACCCATTTAAATAGCCAAGAACGTAAGGAATTTGCATGTTAACTAAGTGTGTAAGTTGTAATAAGTATGGAACTATATATTAAATATATATATAATTAGATCAATTAAAAACCATTCGTTCAAAGCACTTGTATTTAAAACGTCTATTCTTGGTGTGAAGTAAAACAGCTGCAGCTGGGAGAGTTGGTGGAGCGCAGGTAAAAATTTGCCAGGTGCTAAAAGCGCTTAAATAGGCACTTAAAAATATAATTAAGTAACCTTGAAAACTAAATTGCATACCCAATATATGAGTAAGTGACCAATGGCTAAGATGGTTTTAGCTTCTTGGTAAAGAGGGACGTTTGTATACTGAAAATTAATTCACATACATACCATCACAGCCTTGTCTATGCCCGAAACTTGCCGAAGTCACATCCACATCACAGCAAATTGAAATCAAAATTAACACATAGTTTTTTTTATTTCCATGCCGTAAAAATTCGGTTTCTTTAAAGCCAAATATTTTTAAGTTTCGTATTTTCTTAATTTGTATACAATTGTTATTTACTCAATTTTTTTTGGTCCCCTTTAGCCGACATTTGTCGGTAGGTTGGCTTCTTGTGTATGAATTATCCTCATCTATTTCACGTACATTGTACGCAACAGGGCAAAGAACTTGTAGGATAGTTGCAAAAGCTGAAAAGAAACGTTTTTCTTAAGATTTCTTTACTAATATATGAACCAGAAGTGCCATATCCACACCCAAGGTAAAACTTTTCAATGTTTTTGTTCCTTAAAAATCAGCACCGGTAAAAAACGAAAATACATTGCAGACTGTGAGCAGACAAAGAGGCACAAGAAGCGGCTCGCACAAAATTCTCTTTTTTAATTAAAGAAATAAAAACAAGTAACAGTGACAGTACAATGGATCGTGCACAGTAAAGGAGAGACACGGAAATTTCTGAGAGAAAATGACAAAGTTCTAATTTTAACATCTGACAGAGGGAATAAAACGGATGCTATGAAATCTGACGACTACAAGAGGAAAATGACGAATATATTATTAGATTTATGCACATACAGAACTATAAGACAAGACCCTACATCAAGACTTCAAACAAAAACAACAGCTTAGTGAATCTATTATTAGAGTGGATCATTATTAAAAAGACAAAAACTCAAATAAGAAAACAATCCAGGAACCAAAGAAATACAGATCGCTCACATACGTACCTAAACTATCAGAACGTTTCGTACGGTCAAATTGCTACGACAAACAAAACATACAAATAGCGCATAAACATTCAAACAGGAAGTAAAGATTTTATAACAGAGCCAAATCAAATACATACAAAACCTGCGCTGGCGACACATTGTGTCAGAGGTGCCCAAACACACACTATCAAGCTTTGCGATTGTGTGTGTAGCAGCGGACGACCAACGCTATATCAACGTTCCGTCGACGATATTGTGACTGTCGTCGACGTACGCTTATTTCCCTCACAATGAGCTCGACTGACGTATTTTGCAAGGGGATGTCCGCTCAATATGTTAACGACTCTCCAGGCACGCTAGGTCGACGCAATGCCATGCAGAGAAGCTACGTAAACGACGCTCGTTCGCCCCAATGACATGTATGGAGCGACATAAGCGAAGCTCCTTCAACCCAAGAGAGATACTTCTCTCTTGACGGCAATGCATGTTGTGAAATATATTGTTGATAGGGTGTTTGAGGATTGAAATACCTTTTTTTCAAATCCTTTCCTATTCTTTACACACGCTCTTTCACAGAAGAAAATTAGAGCGTACGCCTCTCTCTCTCTCTCGCTAACAATTTTGACAGGCGTCACGACTCATCACCGTACAAAGAGCAACGCTGGGATGACGTATATAAACCAGCGTTGGCCCTCGGTTCCATCCCGGGGGCGACAACATTTCGCTATTCACACATACATGAGCCGAACGTTTGCCGAAGCTGACATCGAGAGAGCAAGAAAGCGTCAGTTGCTCGACAGAGTTCGAAGTGATTAGGTCGAAGCAAATTCACGGAGCTTTGTTTTCTCATATTAATACACTCTCACTTTTTGGCCTCGCTCTCGCTGGCCATCGCTGATATAGACCGACTGACCCCAGCCGTACTAGAGGGAAACGTCACAATGTCATATATGGGCTACAAACAAAGACTCAAATGTGTGTGCGTGCTATTTATAGAGCACACGTATTCGCTCTCTCTATGTGTGTCTCGGCTGTGACGCTGGCAGAATTATGACTTCCTATTACACGGGATAGGGCAATTGACATTTGGACACCAGTGTATTGTGTAGAAAGTGGCCACTCCCCAAATTTTGAGGCAGCGATAATACTACAACAAGAACAGCATTACAACAAGCGCTTTACATTTAATATGCTGCACATTTCAAGCGTGCCAACAGACGGGAGACTCAACTATAAGACGGACACTGAGAACTGCGCTCGCAAAAAAGAAGCAAATCATATAAATCATGGAAAAATTAAGTTTTTGGTTAGTGAAACAATAAAAAATTAATTTGGGTAAGTGAATATCACAGCGGTGGGTTATCCCTTGCTCTAATATTTTTTATTTGCAATTGGCGTCAGTTAGTTTCACAATTAAGTCAATGCAAAGTGTGAACAGCAACAAAGTCCATGCGAATCAGAGCTTGACGCCGGCAAGTCGCACACACTGAAGACCCAAGAAGGCGATCGAGACTCGCTGATAACGGTTGCTTTTTTTCTGTTGTTGTTGTTGGACTGCTTCCAAGCTCAAGTTTCGTGCCCACTGCTGGTGTAAATGAAGGGAAGCCCCTTGATTCGTAAGTTTATGGTGTATAATCACGTCAAAATAAATAAGCTTCAAAATTTTGTTTTAAAGGGCGCGAAGAGGCTCCAAAGTTTTTGATAAAATTTAAATTAAAATTACATTTTATTTCAACTTTGTGACCTCGTCGCGCACATTAAAAATTAAATTCTTTTGTTTAAAATTTTGTTAAAAATAATACAAAAGAAATCCATTGAGGGATGAAACCACTTGTATGTAAGTTCAGTAAAGTTTTGAGCAGAAGTTATATGTACATTAGATTGAAGCTCCTGAGGATGAAATTTTAAAGGTCATGGGTCTCAGTCTCCTATCTGATTCTTTTTATCCGTATTAATAATGTGTATTAATGTATAATAATCTTAAAATAAAGAAAAAGTAATGAATGTCGAATTTTAACTGGTGCGAATAGTCTCTAAAGTTTTTGTGAATATCTCATAGGCGGTGTGGCCTAAAAATTATAATTTATTTAACTTTTAAAAAATGTCTACTTACACCCGTCATTGTCACCAAAGAGACATTTAGAAAATTGGTGGCCTTTAGCCAACTGGGTCGTTGAGAGCGCTTTATGATGAGTACCAGCATTTTGCGATAAGATAGTTCAGCCGCAAACCAATTATGGTTATAGACAGCCATGCCCAGGCGTTCGCTCTGCAATCAGGAATCAGGAATTAAATAAAGTTTTCTTCGCCCAATCACTTACCGCCTCCAACAGTTGCTGGGCATAGCTGGAGATCATAAAGACCTGTACCAGGGAACAGAAGAGGAAAAGCATCAACATGACCAGATTATCAATGTTCGCTCCAATCGTCATTTGAAAGCCCAAAAAACACATTATAAACGACGTGGACATAAAATTGCAAAGCAATGGAACTCCAAAAATATCGTTAACGTCGTCACACAGCTGCAGGATACGCTGATGATAGCGAATGGTGGCCTGTAGGAAGGTCATATCCTGTTGGGGTGATGCTTGGCCCGCTACGCGCTGCTCCATCCGACCAGACAGATAGTTGAAGTGCATTACCAGCAGCTTGACCAGAGCGCACATTAACAAATCCGCAGCCAGCTGACCCGACACACAGGTCTGTCCGGCCAAATTTTGTGAGATGTACAACAAGTAGTAGCTGGCGTTGGTGCTCCAATCCCAGGGCACCCAGCAGTAGTATGGTAGCATGCGCTCAAACTTACGCACTCCCAGCCAAAGATCCCAGATCAAATAGTAAATAGCCCAATACAAATTGTAGGTCCAAATAAGCACCAGGTGTATAATGAAGTAGAAGATGCTAATTCGACTGTAAGCCCTTAGATATTTGGCCACGGCATAGGCCTCTTGCTGATCTGCCCGCGGAGGATACAGTTGTTCCATTTTCCGTACCACTTGAGTGATTTGTCTCCGCCTGCGCGATATGTGCCATATCTTAAGATCTCCTATCACCACATATCCAATAAAAGAGAGATTCATCGTGGCCTCCAGAAAGTTGTTGCCCGTGCTTATGGCCCGAAAGACATAAATCAGCTCCGTGACCAGCACGAAATTCAAATTGATTAGAAGGAATACAAAAATGCAGTTGAGGAGCCAATTTTGCCAGTTACGAATGCGTTGCCCATCATACACCAGCATGCCCACGGTTAGATAGAAGCCATTTGCATACCTCAGAAAGGTGCTCAGCGGAATAGGCAATTTGTTGGTCGATGGCGACATTTTTTGTATGGCCTAACCCACAGGCGTACATTTAGCTTATATAGCCCAGCAATAAGCTAGGAGTTGATACTCGAAATTTTTTTAGTAGCACCGCCCATTTGATTATACTTTAAAGAAATCACTCAATTAATGTTAGGATAATTGGGCACGAAGTCATTGATTTCCATAATTATGGGACGCCTTTAATAAAAAAGAAATTTTAAACGCCAACTTCGTCTATGTCGAAACTATTATACCCTTGCTAGTGCTTATAGTATTTTATATTTTTGAAATGATTTTCAAACTATATGTTTGATTTCACTTAAAGATTTCATTAAAAAGTTGTTTCGTCCAGCCCATTGACTCAACTTGATTTCTTGAACCAAAAGGAACTAACGCCGGGATCTTTTGGAAAAAACTGGAAATGTGGGTCCAATTGTGTTAGTCAAATGGCAGTCTGTTCAGATTTCAGATTTCTATGGAAACAGTCAACTGGTACTGCCTTTGACAGATGTTCACAGATGTCCGACTTACCTATATATATTGTTAACGTTCAAGCTCGAGGATTTTGGGAGAAATTTTTGGTTTTTGCCTTGGATCGCCCCATATAGAGTATTAACTAATTTTACTGCAAATCAAATTAATTTACTTAATATTCACAATTCTTTTCCTTTGATCAGGCCAAAAAAGTTTTAGGATGGCTTAAGCTCGACCAACTGAGACTTCAGTCAATTGTTCTAATAAGTAAGTTATAAATAACTTGGTACAAGAAGCAATCACAGCTGACCTCATAGCAGTTTTTAAGATAGTTTCTATAAGTCCGGAAAGGGCAAAAATTACCCGAAATATTATGTCACACACAATCGAGAGTCTATCGCTGGCTTGCGCCACTAATGAGCAATAGAGTGCGGTTATAGATAATTGTAAGAACAGAACATAAGCTCCAAAAAATAAATTAGCCGCATTTTTTTTCAGCTATCCCGAAATTCTATATAGTTTGCAGGCGAAAAATATTTTTCTTATTAAGCTTCAATAGTTTTACAAACGTTATTATTTTAAATATGAATAATAAAATATTGTTTTAAAAATAAATTTTTTTCCTAGATATAGTACAACAATAAATGTAACCTGAAGAAAAAACTAGAAAACCATGTCTTGCATAGTTTTGAAGTTATTAATAAATGCCTAAAAATTTGGGAAAATTTCCTATAGTGCAAGCTCTCGGCTCGTGTCGGCTTGAATAGCGAAATGTGTTCGGCCCCTGCGGACCAGGGGTGGCCTTAAGAAGATGCTTTTCAAGTCCACAAATAAAGCCCAATAATAATTGCAAAATCCTGATTGTAATAATACTGAACCGCGATCAAATACTAAATCTAGAAACCACTATAACGAGAACGACGAACCAAACGAACGAACCAAACAAAAACCAAATAGTCCCAAGCCAGGTAAATCCTAAAAGAAGCTGACCTAAAATCAATGAGCAAAAAATTTTTTGGTAGACTCAGCCCATAAGAAACTCCTTCGGCTCGGTATTGCTATTGTAGTTCTAGGACGACTCACAAACTCAAATTTCGTGTCTACCGCTGCAATTGGCATAACAGGTATATGGCAGACCTTTAATCTTGACCTATAAATAGTGAAACATGCACAGAGAAAGCAACATGCAAAATCTACACTAAAAAGGAATTCTACACGTTTTGTCCAGGCTTTTTCAACCCATAATTTTTGTGTAGGTTTTCTACATGCTGGGCTTAGCAACATGACTCATGTTGAAATAACTAAGGTAAAAGTGTAAGAACGGCACTCAATGGTCCCAAATCCCAAAATGCTGGCCAAAAATCGAAAAAATACTTTTTTATGGACTTTAAATGAATGGAATAGTTGTAATGGTCCCTTAGTAAGAAGAAGGCGTCCCCATCTGTCTCCGTTCGTGAGCGTCGAGCGTACCTCATAGTTTACTCGTCTTGCGTCGAAATCAAGTTATTTTGGATATAGTCAGTGGAGTGGTGGCTGACTGGTTAATACGGACGGGTAAAATGAAGCTGTTGACGAAAATCCGTAGAACTGGTTATGCAAATAAAAATTGAGCCAAAAGCCATGGTTCAGTAATATTAGGAACCGGTCCGCAACCTGAACCTTAAAACTTAAGACTACTAGACCGAACTTTTTCCCGAATATTAAGGACTTGCTGTCTTCGTTTTAACAGGATTATATTTAATCTTGGTAAAGAGTGTGCCGACCAAACCGTAAAAAGCGGTCTCTGTCAAGTCACTCTCCGCTAACGCTTTACCACAACAAAAAATTAGAAAGTATGCCTTTCAGTTCAAGCAGTTTGCTTTTTGATATGAAAACCATTTTATTAATTTTTACTGACAGGAAGATTAGTGAATGTAGATGATTCTTTCTGGAAGTCTTTCGAATTATTTTAAAGTAGCTGCAATTGTAAATATATCTTTAAGTATTTTAGAGTCAAGGTATTATTGTGAATATGGTCACACTGTATCGATGATGCAAGCATAGGAGCAGAGGGAACTAGAGTGACAGACAGACGTGACAGAGACACGAACAAAGATGTGTGTATAAATGGACAGTCTGTCGACTATTCAGTCGATAGTCAAGTCAACTAAATCAACTAAATATTCATTAGTCAATTGTTACAAAGCGACTAATCTAATAACTAATCATTTTCTTTAGTTATTGTTCATATTCCAAAGCATACTTGATGCAATCATATTTTTTTACAAATATTTCACTTTCAGTTTATAAGAAATGTTTCTAAAATTGAGTCAACTGTCGTAGTCGAATTACAAAAATTGACTAAATGATAGTTTAGTTTTTAGTCAAAAGTTCACACTGTTGCTAATATTCAGTCAGATATTCGAACCCTGAAAATATAATCAAGAAAATCCTATAGAATCAAGAAAAGTTAACCGATTTGAATTTTGCAAAATGGACTCTACTCTTGAGAGTAAGTACAATTTGAACTTATTGCTCAAAGTTATTATTATTATTATATTTATTATTATATTATTAACAATGCTTAAAATAGTGAATCGTAAACCAAAGTCGAGGTTTGTTTTGGTCACATTCTAAAAAATCGTGTTAGAAATGGCAAGAAGTCCCATCAGATCCCACTCTCGAACAAAATAGAAATGGTTGTTTAGACAATTCTTCAAAACATAGCCAAAAATTAGCTGCGAATAGCTGTGTAATTAGTCTCGTGGATGATTTTTGTACGAAAATTGTCGCGTCATAATATATATACACGGCTGGACAAAACTCTCGAATGACCAAACCAACTTTTTGTAAAGTCGAAATTTTATAAAAAAAATCTGTCAAATAGTTATCGAGATATGATCTATAAACGGATTTTTCGATGTTTCAGCCAAATCAAATACGTTTCCGAAGAAATTGTCCGCCATATTGGATCCGCCATTTTGTTTTTCCTATTTTTTACGTCGGATTCGTGATCAGCGACCCCGAAAACCCCCGAATACAAACTTTCAGTGAAATGAAAAAGTTTTTCGACTTTTAGTCGTCTTTTTGGGATTTGGGACCACTGGCAGAAGTCTGAGGATTTTATAAGAGTAATAGTGAAACTTTGAAGTTTGTATATATATATTTGCATTTTTATTATTTTAAAAAAAGTTGTTTCAATCTGGCGCCACACAAAATATGTCAGCTTACTCGAAAAAATACTAGATTGTCGATGTGAACTAAGGAAATATTCGTAAGAATTCGTAGATCGGTTTCCAAACTCATTGGTACTCATTGTTCAACGGAGAATAAAATACGCTCTTATAATCGCATAGATTAAAACAGTTTAACCAGTGTAGGACAATGTAGAAATTTAAAGAAAAAGTTAAACAAATCCAGATCTATAAGCCGCATTTATGATCGGTCTTGACAAGGCTATAAGCAATCAGACGCTCCATGCACGAGTTGTATTATATAAAATAGCCAAAAGTGGTTGTCGGGGCATAAGTTCAGGTTTTAGGAGGGTGTTATAGGAAATGTTATACTCGATAAGCCTAACAAAATGTACTGGGTCCCTTTAACTGGTTCATTCCCCAGATGAATGCATTAAATTTTCCCATTCAACTATATATACATAAATGTTCCGAGCATTTAAACTTTATTTGTTAACCTTCAATAAGTTAGTGTGGTCTGTTTATTTCATGCAATAAATATTTAAATGGTCTTTTTCCTGGCAATAAACACCAAATTCTGACCACGTGCCTCGTTGGCATCTGTATCTTCCTCCTCGGGTGATTCGTCTTCTTCATTCTCCTGTTCCTTCTGGTCGACACTCTGATCAGCCGACAGTCCCTGTTTAGTGGCATCACGCAAGGCCGCCTCCAAGGCATAGTAATCCTCATTAATTAGACTGTAACCCATTTTCATTTCCTTGGTGGCCACACTGTACTCATCCAGATAGTTATCGCCAAAGCTTATGGTACGTCCGATGCGCATATAAGGACCCGTCTCATCGCTCATTGACGGCCAAGTAGGTACACCTGGGGCTCGAGGAACACCAGTACATGCAAAGGATGTCCACAGAGCCACCATACGCTTGGCTATTTTGACGTCACGATTGGAATTCAGCATACGGAAGCGCGGCCAGGGAAACAGATAGAGATTGTCATCGGTCAGTGTTACGCCCATGTCGAAGGGCACAAAAGCAGCTTCCGCATCCGTGGTGGCATAGCGATTCAATTCGCCCTCATAGTTAAAGGTGTAAAGATAGGTAGAGTTGGGTAGCTTCTTGGCATTGGCCTGTAGAACCAGGAGCACAGGATTCTTCAGTGAAATGGTGCTGCAGAGCTGAGATGGAAAGGGAGAGAGTTATCGAGTTACTCAACTGTTATGGGTAGTAGCTAATGAAGATACCCACATCGATAAGTCCAGGTGTGAGACACTTAAAAGTGCCATTTTTGATAGTTTCTGGAGTAAATATCTCTTCGCTGGCAAACTGCCACCAGGAACCAGTGGGATCATCGCCATTAGCCTGCTCAATAATTGTCTCAATGTACTGCTGACCGGTTAGACGATCATCGGAAATGGATTCGTTAAAGGTATCCACAAATATGTCTGAAAAAGATTGGTGTTTTCCAATCAAAAGCTTGATGAGTCAATGAACAAAAGTGAGCTGCTCACTCAACTGAACAAGTTGAGTCGCCTTCTACTCACCCCTGAGCAAAAAGGTTCCTCCATGTTTAATGCTACCACCTAAAGTAGGATAGGCCTGGAATTTCTCTGCGGCCAACAGACGTCCTGGATGCTCGGGCAGTATACCAGAAGGTCCTCCAATCACCAGCTGTACTCCTCCATAGGCTCCACCACTCAAAGATGGTTTGTTCTCGCCATGTACTGAGAAGGCGGCCAACAACATGGTGGCATTCAGGCGTAGCAAACACTTATTCAGTGATTCCACCTTGGAGGTTTGCTTGCAACCCGCTATTTTGGCAATTTCCTTAGTGGCCGCCAATGGGGAATCCGTTATA
Organism: Lordiphosa clarofinis; assembly: GCA_018904275.1. NCBI lineage: Eukaryota > Metazoa > Arthropoda > Insecta > Diptera > Drosophilidae > Lordiphosa > Lordiphosa clarofinis. The sequence continues at coordinate 209,097 of JAEIGQ010000097.1, forward strand.
AATGCGGGCGACAGAGCAGTACCCGACTGATAGATCACACGATGAAACAATCCCGAAGGTACAGCTGGACTTAGGGTCAGAACATTGACCAAAGCAGCTCCACCCACTTGACCGAAGAGCGTGACTCGCTGCTTATCACCACCAAACGAGCCAATGTGCTGTTGTATCCATTGCAGGGCCAAAATAATATCGCTAACAGCAGCATTGCCAGGCATACCCTCACTGAGGGTGGAAAGGAAACCAAAGGGACCCAAACGATAACGCACCGATACCAAGACCACATCCTCCTCCAGCAAATAGCCGGGAGCAGCCTCCACAGAGTCACCTTCATAGAAGAAGTCTCCGTGTATGTAAACCATAACGGGTGAGGGTTTGCCTTTCAACTAAGAGAAGATACGGGATGAGGCGTTTGAGTAATAAAGAAGAGCTGACATATTGACCTACCGACTTGGTGTTGACAGTAAGACGTAGACAGTCTTCCACATCGAAACCATCTTCTTCCAGCTTGGCAAACTTTAGCAAATCTTCAATGGAAGGACAGCCGGAATGATGACGATGAGCAGGTAGTACGCCCTTCCAGGGTGAAGCAGGCTCGGCAAACTGAATTATAAATGTGAAAAAAAAAAAATTACTGACTTATTTAGGAATTGAACCTCATTCGACGGTTTAAAAGTCGCATGCTCTAACCAGTCTGCCACGTTGAAAGCAGCTGCTGCGGCTTTTAAATGTGTACTTATATGTATGGGAAATTATACAAACAGACTGGGCATTAGACCGGACATTTCTCCATACGATTTTCAACATGTGACGATCTTTGCACAACATGGCGCAAAAAATTCTGCATATTTTATAGAAAATTGATCAAAAATCCAAAATCAGATATATTGAGGTTTAATGGCCTCGAGAAGGCTTTAAAAGTTCCGATTTCTCCTCAATTTATCTTTGAATTGTCAATGTAGACAGAGACCTTTTTCAAAAGTGTAGAACAAATAAGTTAAATATTTCATGTTAATTCATATGTTCAATGGTGTTGTGATAAGCACTCTGGACTTTGAATCCGGCGAACCGAGTTCAATTCTCGGTAGAACCTTAACTTTTTTTTTATAAATAACTATATTTTTAGTAAACAAACTATTTGTATAATCTACAAATGCATAGTTGAATATGCCATTAATATTTTTCCTTTACAATACAAATTTGTGTAGTTTGAATGCAATGAGGATATGCCATAATCAGCAATAATCATCAATTTGGTGCCGTCCGATTGTGTTGCTGAATCAATTGTACGACATGTTGAAATAATTTATTGTTACAATTTTAACAAAATTTTTGTCTGCCTACTATGACGTTTCTAGCAGCTCAAAAACCAAATTAAGGGGAAATTTGAACCTAAAAAGCCTTCTCGAGGCCACCAAACCTCAATATATCTAATTTTGGATTTTTGATCAATTTTCTATAAAATATACAGAATTTTTTGAGCTATGTTGTGCTAAGAACTTAACAAAAAATTACTTTTCATATAAGGCATGTACGGTCTACTGGGCATAGTTGAAGGGAAATTTATGGGGAAATTCTTAGGCAAACTGCATAAATGTCTAATGTCAAATTAATTTGTAATTTCGGTGCTTCAATTAAATTTTTATTTGATGTTTATAATCACACAATTTTCATAAAGGTCACACTAAAGCCTAACAGACATACTGCTTTTATGGTTTTTATTAATAATTATTTGCTTTTACTTTTTACTTTTACCTTTTCAGTTTTCATTTATTTACGAGTGCACAAATTCACTGGCCTTTAGCATTTTTATGGTATTTGACGAGCTGCTTACAACATCCTCGATAGTATAGTGGTTAGTATCCCCGCCTGTCACGCGGGAGACCGGGGTTCAATTCCCCGTCGGGGAGAGATGTTAATTTTTTTTTTTAATTTTTTATTTCAAACTAAATTTGAACTACGCCCAAATAAGCAGTAAACTGTGTTTATAAACAAAAACTAACGAGATTAAAGCATTAATTTCATACATTTTAAATAAGGAAGTGATATATTGATTTGCACAAATTATGTCGACTTATACAAATTTTCCTGAATCTTTGTAATGTTCTCGAATAAACAGTTTTGATGATATATATAGCCAGATTCCACTGGCAAAATGTACATATTTTTATGCACTCTCTCGCTTTAAATATTTTGAATTTGATTTCAAATTTGTAATTTTTTGTTTCAAACAAATTACTGCTTATGATACAGAAAAATATCAATGATTAATAAAACTTACCTTAAAACGCTCAGCCTTGCCATAGGGTACATCCAAAAATTGCATTACTGCCTGATCTGACCAGTCCGTTCTTACAGTGCGACCACGTAGTCTGCCCAATCCCGGGATTGTTGCGGTAAATACTTCATTGTTTTCATTATTTTGCTGCTGTTGTTGGTTTGGCTTTGGCTTCTGTTTCTGTGCCTGCTGTTGCTTGCTGCGGCTTGGGTCTTTTATTTGTATTGTTTCCCTTGGCCGGAGAACCAGGTTTGGGTTTTTGTTTCTTATTCGACTTTTGAGCCTCAGTATTGCTGACAAGGGCCAGTACCAGGATCAGTATCGCCAGCAGCGCCAGAACGCTGTGTAACTTTGCCATGGCGAGTCCAACTCCAACTGTTGGCCAACTCAGCTTTGAGCCCAAAATGAAGACTTTCTTGCCAGCCAGCGGCCGAATAATTAAGTATCTCTTGACCGGGCAAAAGTTCTAATTTAGATGAAGTGCCAGCATAAAATGGGGTCAACAGCTAAAGCAGTCCTCCACCTTCTTTTCAAGTTCTTCTCTTTCTTCGTCATGTGGTTTCTATCCAGTTCGATTATTGCGAATTCAATTTATAAATATTTATCAATAAAAAAAATCATGGCTCCGGGTGGGATGCCTCTTCGGCTTGAAAGTAAAACATAGCCATAACAGGTTTATTTTGACCCGATTATGCAAAAATTTGTTGGATGCTAATTTAAGAGAATATTTTAGAATCCATCGGGAGATTAATAGTGCAGAATTCACGAGGAGACAACTTTGCAAAAACAAATATTGTAGGCATTGAATGCAATTTCGATAAATTGATGTAATATTATTAAGTCCAACAGGATTTACTACACAGAAAAAAAAAAGATCCCCGTAGAAAGGATATTCGAAATATCCCCTCTAAGATCCAGTTTTTTAAAAATCCTTTTCACTTTTTTCAGCTGCTTTGGATGAAGAATAAAGATCAATAAACTATCCTTTTTTTGACATATCCTTTTTAAACTAAAACGATCCAAAGGAGCTTAAAATAGGGTGAACGGGATCTTATATTGGTTGAAGTATCGAATTTTGTTATCGACAGGCGATAGACCGATAGCAAGCAAGTCGAGTATGCCCGTTGGTGCGAAAGAGAAAGACATATTGCTTTCGATGTCGTGGTAGCTGCGTCAATCGAAGTAAAGAAATCGCAGAGAGCACACGCACCAATACACAGACTGTAGCATAGCCGGCAACTTTATTAAAAACGTGATGAGTGATATTAAAGTGAATGTAAAGTGAAATAAAAAACGTGCTTGCATTAAAACTTATGTATGTATTCACTTTATTTGCAATGCATTTTCACATTTAAAGTTAAAGTGTGTATCTAGTGCGTGTGTGTGCTTGTGCGCGTACGGCTTGAATTAACAAAACTTACATACACAAACATGAATGCATTTAAGTATATATAAGTTTTGTTTTGTAAGTCTCAGGCGCATCACCCCAGTCGGACTTTGCAGCATGTGCTTCCCAAAATAAGTACATTTGGTGGCATGAAATTTCAGGGAAATAGTCACTACATAATTTTTTGGCATGACATTAGCGCATTTATCATCATGAAAAACTCACACGTTCTTTTCTCAGGTATTCGTAAGGCTAAAAGTCGGCCTATCGTGAAACGGTTCAGTCTCTCTTAGTCGTGAGATGAGCACGAAGTAGAAAAACGAAGTCAGCTCCGAACGCTTGGCGAACGTTGACCAAACGAGAGAGAGAAAAGCGAAAAAAATTCTTAAGTCAGTGAGATTTCGGCTTATGCAGAAAAAGACGTGTTACCAGAGAATATATAAAAAAATTTTTCAATTATAAATGCGCAATATATTGTTGGTGAGTATCGAATTTAGTTACATCTACGAGCTCAATAGCACTAAAGTAATATAATTATCATTAATTTGTCATTATTAATCAGTTTTATTACTTAAAACAGGTCATTCCTGCAGAAACGATAAGCAACAACTCTTTTAAAGGCCAATTCACTAACAATCATCCCTACCATTAGAAACCAAAGGCATCATGGCGAACATCAATAATAATAATAGAAATAAACAAAAATAGTTGTTGGTTTGTATATTAAATTATTTGTTAATAAAAATTGCAAATAAACTCAAATGTAGTTAAGTTCATTATGGTCACACCCTCACTCAAAGGCATGCAAAAAACATGAATTCGTAAGCTTACGGCCAGGTCTTCCTCCTTACGATATACAAAGTCAGTGCATCTAAAGTACTGAGTTCGTAAGGAAAAACGCGGAACCCGAAGGCTGGTGCGTGACGTCACCCAAACGGTTAACGGTTACAAGTTGTAACTTACAACAACAACCCCTGAGTTTCACGTCGTTTCTTAAGACAAACGAAACGGAACCTTCAGATTTTCTCATGCCTTCTGACGTGACAAGTTGGCATGAAATATGGACATTTGTCATGCATCCAAGTCCGACTGGGACGTTTATGTGTACATATCGCTCACTTACTTCAATACTGGCATAACTCAAAAAATACGATTTTTGACTTAATGATGCAGAAATCTGCGCGCTTTACTGTACTATTTTATGCAAAAATTTTCGTATTGCTATCTCTTCTACTTTCCATGTGAGATGAGAATATGTCGCAAAATCATTTTCTAGGTTCATTTTCATGTTTATGCAAGAACGGCCATATCTCAGTTGTCCTGCTGTCGATATTGACCAAACATACCTTGTCTTTCAGTTAAAACATCATATTTTGAATGTTTATTAATAAGCATTCTAAATTTATAATATTTTACTTAATTGAGTTGAAACTAAAAGAACCATTTTTTTAAGGTTAAATCCATTAAGAACTTCAAACGTGTTTTTCTCAAAATGGATTATTTTGAGTTATGCCAGTATTGAAGTAAGTGAGCGATATGTATTTGCTTTGCGTGCTTTCATATATGTATGTATAATTTTGGGTTTTCTTTAATTCCTCGCGCATGGCGTGGAATACATGTACATGTATTTCGTGTGGTCACACACGTACCTAAATTTGCAATAATTTTCAGAAAAATCAAAGATTTCTTAATTGTATATTTTCTTTATCTTTTTTTATCAATCAGGGGAAGAGTACTTAAGCTATTTGAAGACCAACGTCCGCAGGGTGTGCAGCACAAAGAATTGGACATATGTGTCGGAGCCCACACACAAGATGCTGTGATCAACTGCATTTTCTGACTACACACGATTAACGATTTGGCACACAAGATGGAAATGAGGCTGCAAAAATGTCTTATGTACAAAATCTCAGTGCAATCTTTTGTAGTGAAGACGAAATTACCACTGAGGAGTTGTTTTAGTAGGAAAAACTTGTTTGTTTTCAATGCTATCGCTTTCAAACTTGTTACTGCTCAATATTATATGCTAACACACAATTCTGCCAAGTTTGATTCAAATCGGATGACTATAGCATATAGCTGCCATAGAAACGATAGGTCGAAAAAGTAGTTCTAGCGAGAAAAACTTTTTTGTATTCAAAATTTGTGGTGCCATATAACAAACGGGCAGACAGATATCATATTCCAAGGGTATATAAACTTCGGTCAAGCCGAAGTTAGCTTGCCTCTATATTTTTACATAAAAATCTAAAATACTTTTTATCAGTCGATTTTTAAATGTAAAAATAATTGATAATGTATTTTTCTGAGTTTTATTTTTAATATTCAAGTAATTATTCTCGATTTTTTTCGTTTCTACTCAAATCAAACCAGTTAGAGATTTTTTGTTTGAAAATCACAAATAAAAATCCTAATAAGAATTCGTTTCCATACACATTTTGAAATATCAATTGCTCTACAAAGCAGGCAATAAAACATTTTAATTTACCAAAGGATATAAGAGAATCAAAGCTTGTGCTGACAATTTATAAACTTTTTTTCAACAAGCGCTAAAGTGATAAAGACATCGCAAAGACTGCAAAGTCATCATCAGCAACATTTTGCCAAGAAAACTGCAAAAACGCGTGCATCAAATTGAGAGCTTTTTTTTGGCAGACTGCGCATATACACAGTACTCATGTAAAATTGTAGTCCACATTGCAAATTTTCCGATTTCAATCATTTGTATGGCCGTTTGGCATACCGCACACGGCTCGTATCGTCATCGTACCATGTTGCGTCCATTATTTGAGGTCACACAGTAAATTTGATTTTTGGAAACGCCCATTTCATCCAAAATATTACTGATTTCTTTTCTGACATACTGATATGCTTTTCATGTAACTCTATTATACCGAGGGTATATATTACATTTATTGTCCCATCAAAATATTGTGCTTTAACGCCCAATATGCTGCGATTATGTAGTGTAACCGTATCAATTTTTATAGACACAATCCAATTTTTTTCGGAATTCTGAGTCCCTCTCTTTTACCAACTCCATAACGTTTCTTGAGGTTTTCGGCTGCATATCCATTCCTTCAAATATTAGGTATTCCTTTACTTAATTTTTCCTATTTGAATGCGACATTTGTATGAAATAGATTGAGCAGGGAATCAAAACGAATCGAATTTCTGTTCCGGTTCCGGCTCTGATGCGTACCGAAACTTATGTTTCGCTAAAAGGTTCTGTTTCGGCTCTATTTTATTTCGGTATTCGGTTCGGTATTGGAACCTAGTTTTTATTTCGGTATATCGGTACGTATCGGTATGGACCAGTAAAATTAACGTACAATTTTTTACGTCAGTCCAAACAAAATGGGTAAGCAAGCTATACACAAGTATGTGTACATTAATGATCAATTTTATTCGCGTGTGTTTGTCATAAAAAAGTTTCAAGTTATTCAAATTTTCAAAAAATTTTTTCAAAATTTTTTAAATAATATTTATTTAATTATAAAAGTCTCATCAAACTTAACGTTACACAATCTCAAAAGCTACTAAGAAGGTAAATTACTGATTACTTCTTAAAAGCATAATAGCGGTCAATGTATTTTCGTCCATCTGATCTCTTAGCGAAGACATAACAAACTTCAAACCGGAAAATAAAGGTTCTACGTTCCGTACTGATTGCGGGATAAAAAAAATTCACAGGGGAAACGTCCTTCCATTAACCGAGCACTGAGAAAAACACGCATCTAGAATAGTTTTTTTGTTAAAATGGTGGGCTTAAACAATTCTTTAATGAACCAGGAACCAGTAGTTTTCTTTTCCTGTCCTTGATTCGTATTTTGCTGATCGACTTGACTGTCAAGCTTTTTTATTAAGCCTGAGGGTTATCGGTAAATGTGTTTTTTTCATTTCTGCGATGATCACCCTAGAAAAATGGAAAGTACAGTACATTTTACAATGCAACACAAACACAGTTTTTTCAAAAGGGGCATGCAAGAATTTGCTTGTAGTTAAGTGAATACCAGATATGGTGAATACCAGATATGGTCGTTCTTTGGAAAATAAAATTTTGAAATTCTTTCGGTACAAATGACACGTACATATTATACCATATTCCGAGTTAGAAAAGCTAGATGGAAAATAAGGTACATATTGAAACCAACCGAAGCTGAGTGACGAAATAGCTTTTAAGGGTACTGTATACCTTCAGGTGTCATTTTTTAAAGGTTTACAAAAAATTAGATTACTCAAAAATATAAGTGGTATTAAGAAGCGGATTTTTTCATTGGATAGGTAATCGGTTAAACTAAATTTAGTAATTTTTGTTGTTGTTGTTGTACCTACGGTTGTTGTTGTATTTTTGTTCAAAGTTAACCAAAAATTTAAAACATAGGCCCATGGTTGCAAAAATTTTTTGAGAACGGATGATCTGAATTTGAAACTGAACACAGGCTTTTGTTAAGAATTAATGTAATTCTGGTGTGAACTAGGATATTTTGGATCGGTCAATAAATGACGTAGTTATGGGGTTTCAAAGTTAAAATTTCGAAAATCGACTATTTTTTCCCACTGTATTGGTCCTAGCTCCGTTATTTGATGACCGATCAAAAATATCATAGTTCACACCAGAATGGTGGGTATTAGGAGCAATTTAAGGGAAAGAATTTGAAAATCGCTCAACAGGTACTCTTTAAATCTTTGCAACCATTTTGGAAAAAGTGGTTCCGAGATAATCGCATTTAAAGATTCGACATCTGTTTTCAATGAAATAAAAATTATTTTTAATAAATGTATAAATCGGATTTGGTGCATTTGGGTGTTAATTTTCACCGAAAAAAAAGATTATCAAAATCGGTTAAGCAGTTCTCCAGAAATTTGAGTCAAAGTGCGTCAAGACATGGTAAAAAAATAAAATCTCCAAAAATTTTCAAGTAAAATTTTTTTTTTCAATTTTTTTTTCCATAATATCGAACATTTTATAAATATTTCTAAAGTTTTTGACCAAAAAAGGGAAAAAATACAAATTTCTAAAAATATGAGGGTCGATAAAAACAATTTTCATATAAAAGTGTCGGAAAAAATAATTGTTTTTGTTTATATCTTTAAAACTGAGTTTCGGATTAGCTTGAAAGTTTTGCAGGATGTTTATAAGATCCTTATAGAACGTTTAAGCAAATACAAAAAAAATAAAAATTTCTGAAGGTATACAGTACCCTTAGGGGCCGATTCCTCATCTTCTACATAAAGCTACATATATGTCACAAACTTACAGATAGCAAAATAAATTGTGGGCTTATCTGACGCATAACTGCGATCCGGAAGGAGAAAAATCGGCCCTAAATAAAATTATTTTATTATTTTTAGAAAGGATAAATAAAGCCTCAATTGGACTGAATAAATTTTCGAGTAAAATTTAAAGAGTAATCTTAAAGTGAAGGCGATTTCACACCACATCTAGCATTTTCCTTATATCCGTTTGGTATTTCCATCGCAGCTTATTTTATTTATCATCTATCGTTCCTTTATTAATTTAAAATTTGCTTTCTTTTTTAAAAACTAATGCAATTTGGTGACGATTCCATTTTCATAACAAATCCATAAACTCTTTCAAATTCACATTACATTTCTTTAATGCTTTATTAATAAATTAATTATATTAGGTAAAATTAAAATGCATTAGGCTAAAGCTACATAAATATGTATGTATGTATGTACGTTTACTTTACAACAATAGTTCGAGAACGTACCAAAAAACAATTGCATTGAAATGCCGAGAACGCGAGAATTTTAATCAAAGAAAATGCCTCAAAAGATGAACACCTGGCCATTTGGAGTGAATGAGCTGGCGACCGCCCACGCCTCTTCATATATAATACAAGCGCACAACCGATTTTGTGATGAGTGTGTCGTTGTCATAGAAACTGGTTTGGATGGTCACATTGCCATTTAAGACTTTTGCTGGCATCATTTGGGATTCGGGCGCCGCCTCAATGGTCGACTGCCAGGTGTTGGTAGTGTTGCTGCCCACAAATCCCATTTCAAAGAACCACTCCTCCATAATGCGTCCCTTGAAGAGTACCTTCTGGTCCAGACGAAAGTTGTCCATGGACTCGATGGTGCTGAAATTGATTTCTCGAGAAACGGCACGCATATCCAATATCTTGACAGGCACACGAGCCTCATGCTCTAAATCGGGGGCGGAGAAGTCTTTGTTCTCCTGCCAGATGATCTTGCCGGTGTCGGCATCACGCAAAATCATATAATTGATTTGGAAACCCTTTTGGATTTTATCACCGGCGCTGATTTTATCATCGGAACCCATTACTGCCAGGTCACTGCCAAAGAATCAGAATTCACAACCAGACGGGAGATAGGTGATGGAGCAAGAGCAGCAGTCCCAGAGATAGAGATAGTTATATTTATGTATAGAAAATCAATTATGTTTATTTTTAAGTATTTTTTGGTATGCAAATGCGAGCTAACAGCTGCGACACAGAACTGGTTCAAGTCTATCGAACTATAAACTAGTGTGACCGCATTTCTATTAGATCACGAAAAGAGGAATGAGTTTATACGAATAAAACGTACGTGGTTTAAGTTTATGTAGAGCAAAAATGATGAAATTGATATTAAATGCGGTGTTTTGGGAAACAAACCAAATGACTGGAAAGTAGGTAGCGATTTTTGAAAAGCCTGAGTAAAATTCTAGCTGATCTTTGAACGTTATTTTTCAAAATATCTGTGTGAGTGTTGGTCACTCAATAGAAATAATTTTCAAATTTTCCCCTAATGGTTGCTTGTTTATATAACATAATTTAATCTTACACTGTTTTTAAGATTGATCCAATTTGGATCACAATCTGTATTGCGATCACAGCATAAACTATAAATTGCCAATTGCCATCACTGTAACTATCGATTACACTTCTTATCGACTGACTTAACGATAACAATAATAAATTACAGCTCGATACACCAAATAGCAATAAAATAGAAATAACAACAAAGCTATGATTATTTATGGCGTTTATATAGTAAGCAAATCGGGTGGCCTTATATTCAACCTGGACAACAATGTGCCCCGCATAGAGCATGAAAAGACATTCACATTCCCGTTGGATCTGGTCCTGGACTATGACTCCAAAAAGGTTTCAGTGGCATTTAACCGCAAAGATGGAATCAATGGTAAGTGGGCGTAACTGCAAATGTAACAGTTAATATTACTTACATTCACAGTTGGCCATGTCCTCGTTGCCATCAATGGAATGGCTGTCAATGGTTGCACTCTGGACGATGGACGTGACGTGAAAACAACTCTGGAGACGGCCGAGAATTATCCCATAAATCTAAAATTCAGTCGGCCCAAAATGACCACCAACGAGAAAATCTTTCTGGCCAGCATGTTCTATCCCCTCTTTGCCATTGCCAGCCAATTGAGTCCGGAGACCAAAAGTTCGGGTATTGAGCTACTCGAAGCGGATACTTTCACATTGCATTGCTTCCAGACATTGACGGGAGTCAAGTTCATTGTCATCTCGGAGACAGGTCTGAATGGCATGGACTTGCTGCTGCGCAAAGTGTACGAATTGTATTCAGATTATGTACTCAAGAATCCCTTCTACTCGCTGGAGATGCCCATAAGATGCGAGCTATTTGATAATAAACTGCAGGAACTGCTCGCGCAGGTGGAAAAGACGGGCATTAGCAATATTGATAAATAAACAAAAATGTTGATTTTAAATATGAGAGCTTTTTAAACCCAGTCCGGGAGGGGTATAACTGTCTCGGAACTTTAAGAAAGGCTTCGGACACATATTTTTATTGAATGGGGTGGATACACTTAGAGAAACAGTCTAGAATTTTATATTTGAATCAAGAGTGTTTGATGTCAAAAGTACGGCAAAAATAATAATTCTTGATCCAAGTTTGAATTTTTATGCTGAATGTTTTGGGTCTTTCTTTTGAATTAGAACCAAAACAGCTCGAAATAGAGAACGAATGTTCTGAAAATTCAAAAACGAAAACTCATCGAAATCAAATTAGCTGATGCACAGTGCGTCCACTAGTACCGCCCATACAATTCTATCCCCAAGAGCGCACATATCTCAGAGATGGTAAGAGATAGAGGTTTTAAAATTATTTGCAATTTATTTATTTCGAAAATTTATTTTTAGGGTTGCAAACCCCTCTAAAATCAGGGGAGGTTCACTCCGAGGTTTGAACACGTGAAATTTTTAGGGTTCGGGTTTACGGACCTGGTACAGAACAGGTGAACCCAGGTTCGGTTTCGAACCGGGGTTCAGAAATAATTTTATTTTTGCTAACTCAAATAACATGTATTTAAATTGTAACAACATTAGTCAGCTACTGATATTTTCCAAATAATATTGTGGATACAAAAATTTTACTGACTGAACTAAACTTTGTATTGTACTTATTGTATTGTTGTTTACAATATAGTTTATATAGTTTATCGAAAGACAATCTTGGAATTAATCCAAATGAAGCCAAGAAGTCGTTCATTATGTATTTGTCGCTAATTCTTTGCATTCCAGCTAAAGATTCGTTTTCATGTTCATAAGAATAAGAATTTGGTGAAGAATTATTGATGCATTTAATAATAATATTCTTTAAAGAATCATACGATTGAGCAATTTGTCTCTATGCAAGCTGTGTTTGTTTTAAGGTTAAAAAACTAAGTTTCTTGGATGAAAAAAAAGTTGTAATTGGGATTGCATGTAAAAAGTAAGAACGTTTTTCTAATAACTTCTTAATATGTACGAACATTCAAACCTTAAAGAAAAAATACATTTGCCTGTATGTGAAATTACGTATTTATATTTAAAAATATCAGAATGAATATTTATAGCAGCCAGAAAAAAGTAACATGAATTATTTTTCTGAACCGAACCATTTACATTTTTTTTTGGCTCCGGTTCGGGTTCAGGTTCGGCAGCGGAAATTTTTTTACTCCGGATTTGGATTCCCAAAAATAACGGAGTCTCCGACTCTGGAGCTTGGAAAGACTCTTGGAAAGACACAACACAAAAATGCACAAAATTTCTTTGTTTCCCGAAATTTACATACCTTTTGCTACATTTTGGCATTTCAAAACATTAATCTCTATATCTATAAAAGAAAGTGTCCTGACTGACTGACTAAAGTAGGGTTGTCAATATCTTATCGATATATCGATATTTTTATAAACGATATATCAGAAAAGATACTATGGTAATAGTTGCAAATTATATGGCTAGCCTAAAAAAACATCCGGTTATACATCTTGAAATCGCATTTAAGAACTAATTATACAACAACAATCAGTGTTAGAATATATTGAAGATGTCGTTATGAACCCAATAGCTTATTGGAGAGCTGCGGATGAATTGGTTATGCTATCTAAAAGTGCATTTCGATACTTTACCCTCTTGGTCTCAGCCTCGGCATGCGCTTAACTTGTGTATGTGTAAAAAGCGAAATGTCTTCGGCCCGTGGGGCATCAGGCCACAATCGCTGACTTACAGACACCCGCATCAGAATGACTGGAAAATACAATAGGCAACGGGTTCTCTTTAATTTTTCACTTGACAATTTTTTCTAAGCATAATCTGTAAGTCTATAAAGTCTACACTCAGATAAGATACAGATTTATTTCGTCTCAATACTTCACATGAAAAAAAAACACGTTTGAACTTCTTTAAAATCAGAACAATTTTTAACAGAAGCCTTACTTATACGAAGTAATGTGCCTAACTTAATTTGTATCTCTTTCAAGTACACGCTTTAAAGGTTTAAAGAAAAAGAAACTCTCTCTATTAATGTACTTGGAAAAATGTACAGTGTAGTTTCAGAAAACTATTGAAGAGATCAGATACAACGGTCTCTAGAAATTGTCACTAGCAGTTTTATGGTTATGACGTTCCTTACATTCGTTCAGTGGCGTACCGTGTAGTTATGCCGCCCGGGGCGGAAGTCGACTTTGCCGCCCCCTTCCCCCTTGAATAGTCCTAAATTTTAACCTTTTTTCTATAATTACAATTAAGTTCTTCCAATTCTTTCCATAAAAAACTTCTCTGTAACATAAAGGGACGTACGCTGGATTTTGATTAGGAATGACGAAGGCCTTAATTGTGAGGGGAGTATTATTTTGCAAAAGTTGCTATCATTATTGGAAAAATTCTTGGGGATGTATAATGAAGGTGCGCCGCAGGCGAATAATTTTTTGCAAAATCCGCGGAAACGTATTTTACATATCTTCTTAACCAAAATTTAAATACAAATTGACTTCGATGGGCCGAAAAAAAATTGTTTTGAGGTCGAACATGGTTTTCTAGTTCGAAATTAGTTTTTTACTCCAAAAAAACGTTCCTTGTAGGGTGCCTGCAGAGGTTTTTACTAGAGGCTGATATAATTGGACGAGTTGGACTACGTTTTTTGGAAACATAACTCAATGGCAGTATAGAATTGTAAGCTCCAAAAATTCGGAAAATATCGCGAAATAGATGGACGCGAACTATGATGAATTAATGTGAAAATATTTATTCTTGTTTGATAATTATTCTTTTATAATTAACACTATACATTGTTTTTTTTTTAGTCCATGTAACAAACTGTTAAAGAACTCATTCGGTATTGATTACAAAGTATGTTTGAAAACAACTTTCTGATTTTGCTCATTGGAATAAAATTTTTGCACTTTAATATGGAAATTGTGGTTATTTTTTTTGATAAAAACAATTTTTTTTTTTAATTATTGTTCAGTTGACACAACTTTTGTTTCATAAGAACTTTTCAAGGCATACTACAAATCAGCACCCTCCTGCATACTCCCTTGAGAACATAATCAATATAGCAGCATGTTTGACTCTGTCTATGGTAGACCTCTGCTCGTTAATCCCTTAATACTGATTCGTAAGCTTCAATGAATATTTCTTATATTACTAGATCTTGAAGTGCAGAATCTTGCAACGTTCTCCATATTGAAATGACAACAAAGTCTAAATCACTTTCAGAAATACCACTATTTCTTAATTTAAGAGAATAATCAATATACATTTTGTAACTATTTTCCGCCCCTGAAATTTGCTGCCCCTAAAATTTGCCGCCCCAAAAACTTCCCGCCCCTGAAACTCACAGCCCTCAAAAATTGCCGCCCCTAAAAATTTGCCGCCCGGGGCGGGCCGCCCCTCCCGCCCCCCCTCGGAACGCCACTGCATTCGTTATATATGGATGTTTTTTGGAAGCGATATATCAAATATCGATATTGAAAATGAGGATTTTTGATTTGATTGATATTTTGAGAAATATCGACAACCCTAGACTGAAGGACTGACTGACTGATTCACTGAATGGCAATCATCGCATCGTTTCTCATCGTGGTGAAAGTGCGTAATAAGGCGGGGTTTTGGAAAATTCCACCCGGAAAGTCGGGAAAGTATGGGAAAAGTGTTATTTTTCATCCGACGAATTGTGATTTTCCGATTTCGAATTATTTTAACCGACTGTCGGAAAGTTCCCTGCAAAACTATTTTTAATCCGATTGGCTTGAAACTAGGTTTGTCAGGATAAAATTTAAATGAGATGAAATGCCCGGAAAATTCAACATGCAAAATAACTATTTTTCTGATGGACTTGAAACTGGGTTTGTAGGGTCAAAATCAGAAATCATTTGTGTTTTGAAAAAAAAAAAACACTGTATTCATTATCCTATGTTGGAAATTCCGCCGGGATGCCCACTTGGAAGTGGCTGGGATGCGGATGGAAAGTGGTTGGGAAATGGGTGGGATGTGGGTGGAATGGGTCTAGGATGTGGGTGGTATGTGGGCTGATATTGGTTCTATACTGTTGAATGAACGGGTCGTGCCATGGCACCAGAGCAATTAAATTTCTCTTGAAAAGATTCATACTTTCAGGGCCCTGACAAAATACCAAATTCACATCCAACACTAATTTTTTGACTTTACGACAAAATTTTGGCAATTCCGGCCAAGTTTATATGTATATCCAAATCGTTGCCATAAAAAAATGCATCTGCCATAAACTAGCTGGAAGCTAGTGTAATTCGCTTGTAGGTTGCTGTAATCAGTTCTTCATAGTTTCATAGTTCTTTAGAAACTCTTCCTTATTATCTGTCAATATCACATCTTTTAGAATTCACCTGAAAATACAAAATCAAAATAAAAACACAAATTGTTAACAAAATATTTTTCCATAATTTTTTTGTTTTGTTTTATTCACTCAGCCATTTTAAATTAATTATGTTACAACATATTCATATAAAAATAGTTCATCATTTATCATTACAAATGTATATATATGTGTGTGTGTGTGTCTGTGTGTATATGTATAAGGTCTAAACAACACCCTAAACTACAAGCTAAGAAAATAAAAATGTTTCAATATTTATATCATCTATTTGCGTATTGTATATATGTAAATAACCAACAAACTCACAGTACAAACTAGAAACTGTTTATGCATTCTAGTTTATGAGCGACCAAAATCGATTGCATTTGCGTTAAACATTTAAAAATTAAGCAACAATTTCCAAAATACCTACTTAGTGACTAAGATAAAAAGTATCCAAATAACAATTAAGTAAACTTTTAGGGTCTAGCAAGATGGGGGCCTGTATTATTTACTAGTTGCCTATTGCACCGTGAAGGGTTTTTAGTAGCCCGTTTCGGGCTCCTGTTTGAGCGTCATGCGACAGGGTTCTGTGGAGAAGAAGTCTAATTAGATATGTGGCCTGATTTAGCTTTAGTCCGAGGAGACTTACCCATCACATAGGAGGAGGTTTGGCTGGAGGACAGCAGTTCGGGCGCTCGAATTTTGAGCGGCGTGCGACGCAGCAGTTCCTCAGCGCTGCTGCCCTCACTACGATTGTATTCGTTGAGTGTGATATCTGCGGGATTGCGTATGCCCAGGCCTATTCCGGTGGAGTCGGCCGGCGACGTGGTGGCTCTTTGGTAGGGATGCATGCGCTGTGGACT
Source organism: Lordiphosa clarofinis (assembly GCA_018904275.1). Classification (NCBI taxonomy): domain Eukaryota; kingdom Metazoa; phylum Arthropoda; class Insecta; order Diptera; family Drosophilidae; genus Lordiphosa; species Lordiphosa clarofinis. Next base: position 225,742 of record JAEIGQ010000097.1, read on the forward strand.
AAGCTGTTGAGTCACACGACCGCAATTATAATGCCGGGCATCCATATAGGCAGCGCTCTCCTGCTGTTGTTGCTGATGCTGCTGCTGCTGGTGGTGTTGTGATTTGGGGGGACTGCTTAAGGGCGGTGACACTGCCGCCGGCGCCACAGCGGTGACTGGAGAAGCTGCTGGTGATGAGGTGGAGGCTGCCACAGCAGCTGCCGCTGCTGCTGAGCTGGCCGCATAGGCACGAAACGTATCCTCTGCATTGTTGGCCTCAATCAAGGCCTGTATATGCTGCACATCCAGATCTAGACTGTGCGAGGCATTGCTGGCAGCAGCCAAGGTCTCCAGCGTGGAGTTGACCTGATTGTCATTCAAATTGCCAACATGTGTGGGACTTTGATAGTCATTGGGCTGATTGGGCGGTGATAGGGGCAAAGAGTTGTCCGCCAATTCACCTGGAATTATATAAAGGAGTAAGGGCAAGGCCACTTGGGGATGGGTAATCTTTTAGAAACTTACCACCCAACAGCATCTCCTGTAGAAGTGAATCAATGTGTGCAACACCAAAGATTTTGGCAAATTGTATTTGTTCAATCATTTGCCAGGTAATGGACTGAAGCACGGGCAAGATGAGCAAAATCTCGCCAAACCGTCCACGGGACTCGTACTGGCGATCTGATATATAGTCCTCGAGATTGTTGAGTATCTGATGGCGCAACGATTTGATGCGATGCGGCTCGTTAAGACCCTTGGCATCTGAAAGAAGGGACAATGAGGTTAGTTAGTAGCCCAATTTGGCGCCCAACGTGAGGTCTGATTTACTTACTTGGATCAAAGAAAACCAAGGCCTTTATGCAGGCAAATTCTGTATCATCAATGCCCACATCTTTCATGACCACCACCAGTTCATCAATGATGCGTGCACCAATTCTCGATATATCCAAATTGGGCGATACAAGTGGATCTGTAAGAGGGAAAGATAAAGATAGTGGATTTACTATTTATTTCAAATATAAAATTCGGAATTTCCATTTGTTTTCATATCCTTTTAACGTTGTTCAGCTCCATTGGATGAAGAATCCCTTTGTGTTATATTCTTTAAACGTGAAAGAGCTTCAAAAGAACTCGAATTAGCGTAAAATTAATCTTATTTTGTTTCAATAATTCGATTATGACCGCTTGGGTAAAAGAGAAAGACACTTTACACTGAGAATTTCGATGTTGTCTTGAATGCTCCTTCATTCAAAGTTAAAGTAAAGCGAAGACTAAGTGAAATTAAGTTAGAAAAAAGAAAAATAAGAAGCAAATACCAACGAACATCGAATATCTAGACTGCAGGTCAGTCGACCGAAGCTTTGTTTCAGACTGCAACCGTCTTCGTCACGAACTCAAACCGTCAGAGCTCTGTCTCACTGCAACCCATTAGCCATGCTTTGGTCGCGGCAGAGCAAGACAGGGCGAGGTTCCAACCTGAGCGTCATAGTAGCGCAGCTAACAGCGAAGAGGGACTGAGCAAACCTAATATCTAGATTTCTCTGTGCAAATACATGCATTTGTACACCATATTGTCAATGTATTTTCACAAACCCTATCAGACTTTGCAGCATGGGTTTACCAAAATAAGTACATTTGGTGGCATGAAACTTCACAAGAATAGTCACTACATAGTTTTTTAACATGAAATAAGTCCATTTTTCAGCATGAAAAGGTAGGTTAAAAGGCTAAGAGTCGGCATATCGTGAAACGTTTTACGCTCTCTTAGTCGTGGAGATTGAAGTCAGCCCCAATCGCTTGGTGAACGTTGACCAGAATATCTATTATAATTTTAAGTTTTAAATGCGCAATATATTGTTGGTGAGTATAGAATTTAGTTACGTCAAGGGACTTAATAGCACATAAGTATTATTAATTTCATAAATTTGTCAAAATTTGTCCTTCTGCAAAAACTATAAGCAATAACACATTTAAAGGCCAAATCGCTATCATCCCTAACATAAGCGACTAAAGGCATCATGGCAAACATTAATAATAATAATAAAAGTAAACAAAAATAGTTGTTTCAATAAATTGGAAAGTAAAGGGTGACATGTTATATGAAAGGCCTGCAAAGATCAAGAGTTCGTAGCTTACGGGTAACGTCTTTTTTTCTTGTAATATATCCAAAGTTAGTACATCTGAAGTACTGAGTCGCGGAATACAAAGGCTGCCGCCTGACGTCGCCCAAACGGTTATAGGTTAGAACAACAATCCCTGAGTTTGAAGGCGTTTCTAAATACAAACGGAACCTCTTAGGTTTCTTAATGCTTAATCATGACGGGACAAGTTGGCATGAAATATGGACATGGAGCCATGAGTACTAAAGACAAACTTTGCGCTGCCGCTCAATTTTGCTGGTGCAATTTCTGATCAATTCCTGATCAATTTCTATTTCTGATCAATTCCTAATCAATTTCTGATCCATTTCTATTTCTAATCAATTTCTGATCAATTTCTATTTCTAATCAATATCTGATTAATTTCTGATCTATTTCTGATCAATTTCTGATCAATTTCTGATCAATTTCTAGATTCTAGATTTCAAGAGAAAGCAATGAATTTTTGAGATGTGTCCAACAGCTCGCTACATAGTGCCCAAAAAGATACTTTATAGTGCCAGCAGGAAATCACTGTGGTTAGAGCGAGACGACCATATTCCCACTTGTCTTCAGAGAGCGAAAGTGAGAGCGAACAGCTGACTTATTTCTGCCAGAAGCGGTGTCGACCGAGCAAAGGTTGTCTCTAATACTTATTCTACATGATATGGACGTATGTCATGCCCACATGTCCGACTGGGAAGTTGTAGATGTGTGTGGTGTGCGTGTTTGTAAGCACGCGAATGGACAAAACGAAACTTACATAAGAATGCAAGAAAGCTACCCACAAACAATTACGTAAACACATGCATAAAAAAGATCGCGCACGAGGTTTGAAGAAAACAAAGCTTATAAATAAATTTGAAATTATATTACTATATACTAAATATGTATTTCACAATGGATAATGTGTTTATATGGTAAGTTAACATTGTTAACAGACGAAAAAAGATTTTATTGAAATGTTTTTGAGGAATTAATAATTGATGCGCTTACTTCACTTTACTTTGACTTTAAGGAAAATATTATAAATCTTTTTGATTGAAACCTCTTAATGAGAGTTAAATATTAAGTTCTAGTATTTTTCATTAAGACATGTTCAGTGACTCTTTGCTCAGCTGTTCTTTACTTTGTATTCTATATGTTCTGAATGTATAGAAATTCTGTGTAAAGCAATTGGCTGATTTTTTTTTATTAAAAAACCAACTCTAGTCGATTGAGTCTAGTTTGACTATCCGCTTGTTAAGTGAAACAGTTTCTAATTACATAAGGCTCCGATTTGAAGCTATCGACCCGTTTCTGTTTTATTCGTACTCGAATTTGTAACTAAGCTATAAAAACCTTCTTGATTTGGATCTTTGGAAAAATCGACCCTCTTTATCCAATATTCTTAAATAAATATATTTTCGGCACCTTCGGAGCAAAATTATGGTGCTGTTTTTCATTAGGGATGTATATTAATGACAGATCCATGGGATAGGTCATTAAGATCAATTGGAAATGAAAAAGTATATTACGAACAGATCCGTGGGATATGCGCAACCCAAAACCATGCTTTCTCAGCTTTTCTTCATAATAAAGGTTAAAAAATTCGAACAATTGTTACGTTCTCTATATTACCATTAAATATAAAAATAAAGATCGAATATGTATTTTATAAATATCAAATAGATATGAATAAAATGATATTTTTAAGTTCAATAGTTCAAATGAATATCTTAATATAATTTGATCAAAGTTACATTAACTTCGAAAAGATCCATTTGATCCCGAAAAATGACAGCTAACAATCCAATCCAAATGGATACCGAAAACAAAACTATCCATTTTATTCTATGTATGCACTTTCACTCACCTGGACAATGTCTGGTAATCACACAATTGTTGCTCAGCAACAGCACATCCTTCAGATGCATGGAACGTCGCGATAGACCCAACAGCAAATGCTCACCAGCATGGGCACGCAACAGAGCCACCTGATCATCCAAATGTAGCTCTATAAAGGCCGGGATCTGCTTGGCCCACTCAACCAGTGTCAACAATTGCTGTTTCATCGATTCACATACATCGTTAATGCTGGCAAATTGTTTGTTCGTCAGATCCTCATTAATATTGGGCTCCATGGCAGCACCCGCTTTCGACTGCCTGGATTCGTTTTCAGCCTTGACCAGCGATATGACCGAGAGCCCATTACCGGGATCGGGATCATCATTGGAGGTGCGACGACAACTGATGCGATCCCGTTCATTTTGGACAGCCTCCTTCTTCATGCCCGCCTTAAAGCATTTGCGGAGACGACAATAACGGCACTGATTACGCTTGTCCTTGTCCACCACACAGTTGCGAGAGAATCTGGAGAGAATATGGCCAACAAGGAGTTGAAGTCTAAGCCAATGTAGTGTGTAGATGTTTAAATGTTTACCTGCAGGTATATTGATGATTTTTACGCACGCTGCGCCTAAAGAATCCTTTGCAGCCATCACAGCTGGAGGCTCCATAATGTTTCCCAGTGGCTCGATCACCGCAAATTGCACAAACTGTGGGCGATTGCTGTTGCTGTTGTTGCTGCTGCTGTTGTTGTTGTTGCTGTTGGCTGCTGCTGGTTCCGCTAGTGTTGTTGTTGGGAGAGTACATGTTGTTGTTGTTGTTGTTATTACAGAGAGCAAAATTCTCGCTACTCTGATTGCTGCTGTTACTGAGACCCAAACCAACGCCATTGGGACTCAGAGCATGGCCAATGGGACTGTGCGAGGCAGCCGGATGACCCACGGGCAATGCATCAGCATGCATGATGTGGCTCTCCGATTCTGTTAAAGATTGAGAGAGGAAGGGAATTATTAAGTGTTCTCATTTGTAAGTAGCAGGGCTCTTACTCGCTGAGAGTCATAGAAATAGTAACTGTAAAATGCATTTTGGTTAAATCGGTTGATTCTTAAACTATTCTTACTTCTTTTCTGCGGAGTTTTTGTTAATTATCAAGAAAAATAGATCTTGTTCTGATTAAAGACACAATTGTAACCAACAAAAATATTTTTGAGCCTATTTAAGCGCTCCAGAAACAGTTTTACAGTCAGGGACTACTAAAAAACTTAAAGCTACGGTTTAGCAGGCTTGGTTTTACACCGTCATTATGAAATGTACTTCCTAATCTTTCAATTAAATTTACATTATCATAAATAACAGTTTTCTTTGACATTCAAATTTTTTATAGTTAAAAGTTTGAGAAGCTGTTTACAAGGTTTGCAACTCATTGAAAGTGGCCCAGCCATAGCTACAGTTGGAGAGTCACAGGCGATTTTCAGTTTTACATGCACACGTGTGTGAAACTGACACCTACGTAAATTCCTTTCCACAGTTTTGTATGCTTGCAATTTACAGTTTAAGGTAATTGTACATTTGTTTGTATGTATAAGCACAAGTGTGTACGTGAGTTTTTGTACATAGTTTTGGTAAAAATGGCAAAATAACTAAAGATCGCGCAATAACAACAAACAAATAAACGATAAAAAAAAACAACAACCGCACACACCATCACTTGAGGCCGTATTAGTGGCGCTGCTACCCCGTCTCCTTCTCTGCCTTAGCTTGACCGCTACTTCTCCTGCTCCACCTCCACCACCACCTCCTTTGCCTTGCAACAGAATGTTGCCAACGCGTTGATCGCGACTAGAAATTTTAACTCTACCGGACTTGCGCACCATTTTAGTGCAACTGATTAATAAAAACACGAAACGACGACAAAAAATTTTCACCGACTTGGAGCACACGCCAACTTGCGCTGCGTCGCTGCTGGCACATCGTATGTTGTCTCTGCTCCGCGACTCGCGTAACCAAAGCCAGTGTCTCTTGAGTCTCTTGTGTGCGTTAATCGACGCTTAAATCAATTCAACTGTGTTTGCATATCATTTATGTAAGTGTGTATGTATCTCCGGCGCTCTCTCAGAGAGGCAGCTCCAAAAAAACCAGACTTGGAGCTCACTCACACATGCATTAAGATAGAAATTTATGCCCAAGCGCAGCAGAGACAAATAAACAAATAAATAAATAAAAAGCCGGCTTTAATTTAGATATCTCTGTATGTGTGTGTGTTTGCGTTTTAATAGATACGGAGAGAGGTTGAGAGAGAATAAGAAAGAAATATCGTTGGAAATTATTCCAAACAAAAACAAATAAAAAAAAAAAAACTATTATTATAATGCTTGCAACAAGTTTAGAAGAGTGAAGGCATTTTGAAAATCTTTTTATCTATACTTATAAAAATGTAAGCCCGACTGACTGACATCTTATCTTATTCTAGAGATCTAAGATTTGGTTATGAAGGCGCGCACTAAGAAAGAAAATTTGAAAATTTGGCCGCGAAGTATGTAAGAACTACAAAAAAATTTTGTAAGGGCCACATAAAAAGAAAAGCGCGAGGGAGACTGAGAAAAGTTTTCGAGTGCTTGGAAATTTGGTTAGGTAATTTAGGACGGGATAGCCAAAAACTTACATGTGTAACAATTTTAATATATTTTTACCAGCTTTGAACTCGAAACTGTCACAATTTCTTAAATTCTTGGACGCTGGCAAAGTCGCGGCGGGTTTAGCTTGTATACATATAAATTCTTAATTGTTATTGAAAAGAAATAGGATAAGGATATCAGACCGAAAATTATTGTTTTTTATTTAATGCACTTGTTTGTTTTTTTTTACGAGTAATCTTCCTTTTAACTTGTAATTATATTTATTATATTTTCACAACTTGTGAGGGAATCAAAGAATTCGAGTTATTTGCCCAAATTTAAAGTTATTTCTTTCTTGATTTGCGTTAAAAAATTTTTACTATTTATAGTTCGGTCTATTTTTAACTCTGGTTTATGGCCTATATGAAGTTGTTTCGGCGTTTTTGTAAAGTTCTCGAAAAGTAATGGCCTTCCCATCATGAAACCTTTTCCAGAGTATTAGTAACATCCTATATAATTTCCAGCAAGTTGAATCTGCCGAAAAAGAAATTAGATCGCTTACCAGCATCAATAACAAATTCCGGCACGTTCCTATCTTTTGTGTATTACAAAACATAATATACTTAGTGTACCTTTGAAAAATATTTCACAAAACAAAACAAAGATACAATTTTCTTCTATGTCTTTATCAAGTCAAAAATAGACAATTTGTTAATTTTAAATGCAGATATAGAAAACAACCCACAAAATGACACCTTGCTTACGCGAACATCAGAATCTCAACATGAAATTGTGTTCACAAATAAATTTCGTTCAAATTAATCCATTTTGGTTGTCCAAAAAATTATTTATTTGTCAATTTAATTATGCCAAAATATTTGGTATTCACACTATTCACAATTTAACACGTGTGTGTCTGAGTCTATATTTGCATTTTCATTAAAATATATGTACAAATTTCGACTAATTAATGGGGAACACAACTTAACACTTTTGGATCAACAATTCTCAAATATATTAAACACATCTAGTAAATTTCAATTAACACCTACTACATCAGATGATTATACGATCGCAAGCATTTCGCTCGAAGCGCAGAAACGAATTAAACGCAGACGCTGCAAATCAGCCAACCAAAAAAAAACAGACAAGTAAAAATGTACTACCAACATATTTTTTATCTTTTGTTGGTTTTTATCATAAAAACCATTTTGGTTATTTTTTTGCCATAACTTTTCTTTTTGCCATAAAACTCTCTTGACGAATGCTGCTCTCGCTGTAGAGAAACAGGCCCCGGCATAAAAATATATTTTGTGCCTCGTCATCGTTAGAGTTCAGTTTTTTGATATGCCCCGTCACCGTTTGTATGGCACAAAATAAAACCAAGGAATTGTTGTTGTTGTTATTTGCTGGATTCGCAATCTGAGATTAACAATGTTGAATTTTCGATTTAGTTTATTTTTTTTGGTAGATTTGTTTTGCATGTGTTTCCAAACGCAAAATATTTTTATGGCGATTTCAAGTGTTTCGCATTGATAAGAAAATAAGTCAACGAGCTGCTTTTAAATGGATGGGGGGTCGTACTGAATGGAAGATTCCTGCATCCGAGCGCCATCTCAATTTAATTTGCGTAATTAAGTTGGCGACGAGCCCCCTCAGAGTACAACAAAGCATGCAGACGAGCCCCAAAAAATCGAGAAAATCGAGACCGTAAAAATAGCAAACATATTTTTGTGTACATATTTCACGCTTGTTGGTTAGTTCTTAGATATGGATAGATAAATAGTCTTAGATAATTTATTGCTTTTTGTTTCTCTATCGTGGGCATACCGCTACGGGGGAAAATTTAGGGGTTTCGATGTGATAGAAAGATATGAAGTAGATAAGGAGTGCGAATTTTGTAAGTAAGAGTGTCTACTCTGGCCGCCTGGCCAGGCCTTCAATGAAATAAGTATTCCGTCTGAAGGTAGATATAGATCGGTGGTCGGCACAAAACACAATTACGTTTTGGAACACACACGAACTTCATTTTGCTTTGTCGCAGTGTCGGCGAAACAGCGCAACAAGATCTAAACAGTGGATTGCGAAGCGCCAAGGACTGATCTAGATAACTGAAGTCAGAGTAAGACCAAATTATAACATTCTTAATAGCGGTCACACTATTCAATGTTGAAGAATTATTTTGAGAAATTTTTAACTTGTATTATCATTCGCTTTAAGAATTCCGTTTTAAAATCGAAATAAGAATTTTTTTTGCAGATCAAACTTTCATCCAAAATATACCAGAAACAAAGAACAATCGACTCATGGGACTGTTGCTGGAAAATCAACACCAAAGTAGGCTAAGATGGGTGTGTCAAATTAACCAGGGAAAGCAATTTTAAAGAATTTTTATACCCGTTACTCGTAGAGTAAAAAGGGTATACTAAAGTCGTGCAAATTTATGTAACAGGCAGAAGGAATCATTTCCGACCATATAAAGTATATATATTCTTGATCAGCATCAACAGCCGAGTCGATATAGACATGTCCGTCTGTCCGTCCGTCTGTATGAACACCTAGATCTCAGAGATGGTAGGAGATAGAGGTTTGGCATGTATGGGACAAATGCTTCTTTTATCTGCACGCAGATCAAGTTTATTTAAAATTTTGGCCACGCCCCCTCCCGCCCCCGCAATTTGGATAAAACGTTATATCTCCTACAGTTTTGAAGATAGACGATTTGTACCTTCTAAAGATAGTTAGTAATTAGCAAAATGAATCAATTTGCCGAAGAAATGATAAAGATCGGATGAACGGTTCTCATGTTATGAGCAAAAAAGTGAACCAAGCGCCCACCCCCTCCCACCCTAAAAAATGTTGCATACTTTTTGGATGGTCACCCTAGGGAACGCAGGAACACTGTTAAGCATGTTTTCTCATGAGTAACGGGTATATCGAAGTCGGTTAGAGCCGACTTTAACTTACGCTCTCGTTCTATTTAACTTTCGAATATAATAATGTTTAAAAAACACTGCAATAGGTAAAAGGCAATGTTTCGAAGATTTTAATGTTAAAAACACACCTCTCACTGACCGAACATTGGAGGCTGTTGTAAATCAAATCAAGGCCATGAATTTTAAAACCAGAATCCTTAAACCATATACTTATAAACCTATTCAGTTTGAACTTATATACACTGTGAACCAAATTTTAAGGAAAACTGTTGAACCTAAACCTGTTCCGAACCTACATTTAAAAACCTAAGAAAGTCAAAACTTAACAAAATCGTTCGGACATGCATTTCATTTACTATCACTAATAAAAGTCATCGTTACTCAACTTTAGGTTCTACAAACACAAAACAATTTCAAAACGTCAATTCAACACACGTTGAAATGACTGTGTGTTTTATAGACGTGTCACCATTCGGAACAGCAAAATGAAACACGTTCGTAAACGTTCGGAATTTGTAACATGCCTATATAAGCATACACCCCGAGATATATCTAGAAAGCTTGTACTTAATCCCCTTGGGATGTGTAAAGTCAAATTATAAATTTTAGTTTGAGCCCGCATTCAGAGTTCCGAAAAAATTGATTGAGAGACCTTTCCACATAATATTCATTGCTCAATCGTAACTTGAACTATCCTTATTAAAAGAGAATATCAAGTGATCATATTGCTTTCAATAATGTCAAGAGAAAACGATCACTTAGCAAGAGAAGTGAGAGTGCTCAGACCACATTATAGAAATATATTCGCCAAAGAAAGACAGTGGTTGTTAAAACCCACTTAATCCACACTTTAGTCTTTTATGCAGCTCTAAAAAATATGGTTACAGTTTGTCAAACGGCCAATACTGTGGTACATTTTATATTTTGGAAACTGGTCAAACTATTATCAATAGTTAAAATCTTGTAATACCAAATAAAAAAGGTTGGACATTTGGTAGCATAAACGGTATATTTGTGTTGCTGACAGTGAGTTGAAAAAATCAATTTTTCCATTCCATTTTTGAGCGATTGTCAAAATAGGCGGAATCTAACGCAAAAAATCCTTTTTTAGGGCAAAGTGTTCATGCATAATCTTACATATGCTGGAGGAACTAATAGACTTTACGAAATTCGTCGCTGAGTTAACTACGTCCATATTGAATTCACTATACCAGCAATATATAAAGTTTTTAATGGGGCTTTATCGCCATATAATGAACTGAGCTCATCGACACACTCTTTTTGAGATAATCAACGACGAAAGCTGTGAAAAATAATCCAACGAAAACAACACAAATAGCGGTAGTACATTAGAACCTTGTGGGGCCGTTTATAATTAAAAATGTCAAACTTTTTTTTATACCCTTGCAAAGGGTATTATAATTTTGCCCAGAAGTTTGCAACGCATAGAAATATGCATTTCCGACCCCATAAACTATATATATTCTTGATCAGGGCGACGAGCTGAGTCGATTGAGCTTTGTCCGTCCGTCTGTCTGTCTGTCCGTCTGTCTGTCCGTCTGTCTGTCCGTCTGTCTGTCTGTCTGTTTCTACGCAAACTAGTCTCTCAGTTTTAAAGCTATCGAGCTGAAACTTTGCACAGAGTCTTCTTTTTACTGCACACTGATAATATGTCGGAACCGACCAGATCGGATCTTATAGCTGACATAGGAACTATCGGTCGAAAAGTGGGTTTTTGTGAGAAAACCTTTTTTGTTTTTAATGTTAACGCCTCCCGCTTGAACAATTATTAGTTTTATACGCTTTTACACAAATTTTGAAGTTTTGGTCAAAATCGGATGACTATATCTTATAGCAGCCATAGGAACTATCGGTCGAAAAGTGGGTTTTTGTGAGAAAACTTTTTTGTTTTTAATGTAAACGCCTCCCGCTTGGACAAGTATTAGTTTTATACGCTTTTACACAGATTTGGAAGTTTTGGTCAAAATCGGATGACTATATCTTATAGCTGTCATAGGAACTATCAGTAAAAATGTAGGTCTTTGTGAGAAAAACATTTTGTTTTTAATGTAAACGCCTCCCCCTTCAGCAAAAATTAGTTTTATTCGCTTTTACATAGTTGTGGAAGTTTTGGTCAACATCGGATGTCTATATCTTATAGCTGCCATAGGAACTATCGGTCGAAAAGTGGATTTTATTTAGAATAATTGTTTGTTTTAACGTTCGTAAACTCTGATGTATTAAAACATTTGCAAGGGTATAAAAACTTCGGCAAAGACGAAGTTAGCTTGGCCTTCTCGTTTTTGATATTGCCAGATTTTTACTATTATCATTAGTGTGACCAGTTCCCCAAATATAATAGTACCCTACGTAAAATGGTAGCTGTACAGTTTAACTTAATGTTTAGAATATTTATCTGAAACTTATGCAATATCTTTGTGCATTTTGTCAGTATATAAAGGTATATTTGGTAAATAATCATACAACGTGAACGAACTACGCCAAATATTAATTTTATTTTTAGAACAAAATGTTGTTTGCTCAAAAAATAGAATTTTCAGCATGGGCTATAAACAAATACATACTTCTGTGGCAGACAAACCAAAACAAGTGAAGATGTTATATTTCTGATTTATCGACTATAAATGAATCAATAGGCATTTACTAATCATTTTTCATGTCTACTTTTTATTTGTGACTAATTCAGCTGGGTGTACGTGTTAATAATTAGTCATGGGCCAGAAACATTAAACCAAAAGAAAGAAGGAAAAATGATAAGAGCATGAATTGAACCAATATTGGAAGTAGGTAAAATTTGCTTTATAGCTCTAAAGGGCCAAGCCCAGCTTCTCTAAATCTCCTGGCGTTCGCACCTACAGTTAAACGCCGAATCCGAACTGCAAAGTTTAAGAAGCTTTTTCATGGCTAGTTACTTCACAGCTGGTGCCAATAGCTGGTGAAGGTGACCGGATGTGTAAAAGCTATTTTCTAAAGAAAGAAAAAAATTTTTGTTGGATGATCCGAGGCGGGATTGAAACCAAACTAATGCATAGTCTACTTTCAGGCTAAACTTGGTCAACAAATTCAACTCATCTTCCAACTAATGATCAAGAAACCCACTTCCTAGGATCGTAAAATTACATTGAATTAAAAAATAGCTCATTTAAGTATAGTTTGCACTTCTAATAATCAAAAATCAAATTGAACAAAGACCTCAATTGTTGTTTTGTGTTTTTTTTTTTGTTTTCACTAGCAACAATGAGAACGACTAGCATTAGCTGTTTAATTTCGCAGTGACCAGTGCTTCAACCCCTTTCCCGCACCACCAAGTCAACATTTTATAAGCTCTTATCGTCTAGGAGCTGAAGCGCGGCAACATTTCAATAACGTGCCTAATGGATTTACTGATACCACCAGTCCCCGAATACTTCGTACACAATTTAAAATCGAAACAGACAGAAGGCAGCACAAAAGTGAGTCAACGTGATATCAAATTGTTGTTTTGTTCGTTTAATTCTAAATTGCATGTCAAAGATCAAATTCAGTCTACTAGATGCGTAGACATGACAAAAGAATAGAAAACAAAAACAGAAAAAGCTATCGAGAAACGTTTTTAATTGCAAGGTAGAGAGAACCTTGCTGGGTAGAGCTATATTATTATTATCAGCGGCGACTCGGACAGCTGTGATGCACCCACGTTGTCAATTCATGATGCAATTGTCAAGGTTGCTCACACATATTCCACATGCATAAATCAGTTTGTAGTTCTTTGAACTTGCTGGTAATTATATGACAGGAGTTGAAATTTGTTATCATTAAGTTAAATTAATGTGTACATTTTTTGAATTTCAAATTATTGTTAAACCAGGGGAATACTTTGAAGTTGCATCATCTGGAATTTTGCATTTTGCCAGTTTTGAGTGCACACAATTGTTGAGCAAATATTTTTCAAACTCTTTGTGTTTTCAGATTTAATATTTGATTTGAGAGAAAACGTGGGTAACAGGTTGGAATTCATTATTTAGTATTTTTAGACTTTTATGGCTGCTTTGTCTGTTATCAAATTTCTTTCTTTATTTTAAAATTTTATACTATTCTTGTCTAATCTTTTAAGCACTTTTTGTTGTTTTTTGTTCTTCTTTTGGTAGATGTGATGATTCTCGTCTTTCTTCGATATACTTCTGTATTCCATTTTAAAGTTTTTTTACTTCTTTAACTCCCAACAAGATATTGATACTTATTTTTGTAAGCTTCAGTCCTTAGATACCTTTTCTATCCTGTTTAAGTGTGTTTCTATCTTCATTATTTATAATTTCTTATTAAAGCACTCTATTGTACAGTCAACATTATCCATGATATTTGCTACAGTTTGTAATCGAAGTCAAAAGCCGGGTTTCAGTTTTTATAACTATTAGAAAAGCAAAAATAAGATTAGGATTGAAAATTTGATTAATGGTTGAAGTAAATCAAGTCTGAAATTGTTTCGACTCGAGTTAGCCAGCTCGTATTAACAATGACTGAGAGAAGCTTGGCTGGCTCCGTTGGAGGAGCTGTATAGCCAACATTTACATTTACATTAATTATGACTCCAAATAGATCAAGCTCCAAACATATAAGCTACTGTGGTTTCATAGTCTACAAATCCTAGATCAAGCGAAGTCGGCAAATGAGTCGACCTAAAAAATCACAAGTGAAACAATCGAAAATCGAAAATTTTAAAAAAGTTTGTAGGAGGTGCCGTCCGAAACTGAGTGTGAATAACTGAAGCCTAATCCAGCTTAACAGAAATGTCTGGAGAGCATTTATAGCAGCTGCCGAGATTGCGTTTGTGCGGACCGAAGAAGAAGACATAAAAGTTCAAACAAAAGTTAGAAAATACCATAACCCGCTTACGGCGGCGTAGACACCAAAACAAACAAAGCAAAAACCACTGCAAGAAATTGAAAATACAAACCCACAATATAGCCTGGTGATGTGTGTGGTTGCTAACGAACTCATTCTTATTCGTCTCTAATAACAACTCTTACGATGACCCCACCAAAACAAATTTGTTGTTTTGTTCGATTTTGCAACAGGCATAGGTGAGAAAAAAAGAGAAGAGAGAAAACCTTTGAAGTTGCTGCTCAGGGCTGCAAACCTCCTAAAAATCGGAAGGGGTTCACTCCGGGGTTCGAACCCGCGAATTATTTTTGGGTTCGGGTTCAAGGAGCAGGTTCAGAAGGTCGCTGAACCTAGGTTTGGGTTCGAACCGGGGTTCAGGAATAACTTTTTTTTTGCTAATTGAGAAAATATGTAAGTAATTTGAAACAAACTTAGTGCCGATTTCTCTTTTTTCAGATCGCTGCTATGTGTCAGATAAGCTTACAATTTACTCTGCTCTTTGCAGGGTTATGTGACATATGGCTCTATGAGAAACATGAGATGAGAAATCGGCCCTTAAACATTTTATTCATAGGTGGAACTTTAGAGGCTTGATATATCATATTCGAGGCTGGATCTGGTGTCGACTGCGCAACCGCTCAGTCTATATCAGGCCAGTTCCTGTTTCTGAGTCCGATTGATCGGAATTGGAAAATGTGATTTCTAAAAAACTATAAAAAACTCGACCGTATATTTTTGCTATCAAGAGGATCGAATGTTGATAAGTGGGATTTTTAAGAAAAAAGCCCAATAGAACTGTCGATTTTTGGAAGAGAGAACAATTAACAATTCCGATTCTGCATGTTTTGATCTAAATCGAAAACGGGAACAGGCCTGTATATTTATGTATGATTATAACTTTCTAAACAAGACACACACACACCACCAAGAAGGATGGTCTACTGTACAACTGATTCAAGAACCTCCCGGTTTTATAATAATCAGGATTTACCTTTCTGCTGCAAGTCGGCATAGCCTATTGCAATAACTGTATTGGAATTGCAAAGGTTACACAAGTGCAAGAGGTGACAACAACAGACAACACCATATTGACAGAAGTAGTCTGTTTGTATGTGTGTGCCCCCATTTCGGCCCTTCTGTATTAGTGGAGGAAATTCTATCGCCCCAATTAAATCAATTGGTATAGGTTAATTGTTATTGTGTCTTCAGCAATCTTTCATTATTACTGACTCTACCGCTGGATTAATAAAATATGGAGTGCGCTAGACTGATACTTGTGACGCAGGAACAGCTGATTCAACAAATGTGACATCTTTAAGTTCTTTACAATTATAGATTTTTCAAAACTTTAAAGAAAAGAGAGTTTTTTTTTCATCTTCATCAATATAAACATGGTTACGAATTATAAATTATTATTTTATTTATCATTCTTAAGGCTTCTGAATATTATACAATGAAACAAAATGTTTCTATATAAGCTGTTTTTATTTTAAGGCTTACAAATATTGAGAAATGGCAGTATTCACATTATAGCATCTAGAACAAATTTCATAGCACACGTGTTTTGTACCGAACAATCATTATTGAAAGACTCACACCGCAACAACGACTCCAATGGGCTCTGCATCAGCTCAATGAAGATCCTCTGTTTTCGCGCCGAATTTTTTTCAGTGATAGATTGTTCAAATGGATACGTCAACAAACAAAATTGTTGCACCGTTACATCCACAAAAATGCACTGCTTGTTATGGTTTATGCACTTTTGCATCTCCTATGCAGCTTTCTATTGACGATTTATTGTTTCGATTTTATTGTGTCTCATAAGAAAATAAATTTCAATGTTTCATTTCAATGAGTATGGTCAAAAGGCGGCCTACGAACACATTTGAAAACATTGTTGGTCCATGCATCTATTTTTAGGCTAGAGTATCACCAAACTTCTCTACTCCAGAAGCTGGAATGAATAAAAAATTTGACAGATTTTTGACATTTATGTTATAAGCTGTTAGATCTATTCTCATTATTAAAGCTTTTTGAGTTTAGCATGACTGAGCTAGTTGCTTTGTTGAGCTGAATCATTTTGAACAGATCATATAGATCATGCCTCATGTCTTGAGCTAAATTTCAATGAATCAATAATTTTGACATCTATTTATAAAAAGAAGCTCGTAGATGGATCAAGTGAGTAACAAACATAAGGGGGACTCCTTCAGGGTTCTAGTAGATAAGGATCCATCCTATGAAAACATAACAATAGTTGGAATATTAAAAAAGTAAGAGGAAATTTGAAAAATAAAGAAATAAAATAAAAATCTTTTCAGCTTCTGGAAGAGGAACTAGTCACTCGCAATATATATGTGTTTTATTCAAGGAGCAAGGAACAAACCCCATATTGACGAAGCTGAACCCTCCGCTAGATCAAAAAAGTTAAATTGGTGTCTAACTTCGGTGTTTTTATCGGATCCAATTGTGCTTTTCAGAATACATAGAAATTAGGCCTAAGTAAGCCTGGCAGTGTCTAGTATACATCCACCTACATTTAAAAATTGGTCACTATACCCATATTTACGAATTGGTCACCTTACCTCCTATAAATGATTTAATATATAGATTGAATTTGACACAAAACCAGTTGTGGTGGCTTTTCTTTAACTTGAATTCCTATTTATTTTTTTTTGGAATTTTTTTTTGGAAGTTGATCTACTAGAACTATTTGCATTTTAAGCAATGGATTTAAAACAATGACAAAATAATACAACTATTGCTTAACAAATACTAATTCTTAAGTACATAATAAAAAAGCAACGAAAATGCTGAGCTCATCCTATCATGCTTGACCCCATTTTATGATATTTACCTAGACCCTAGGGTTTTGCGTGAATTCCAAGAGGTTTTGGGTTCAACACACACATTATTCGCATTGTCATCGTCAAACGTGGGAGATTACCATTTGCTATATATATATTCGATTCGATCATTATTTAGACAATCAGGTAATCTCCAACCCAATGTTGGTTTTAACCATTAGAAAGTGTCATCTGTCAATTAGTTGTGTGAAATTTGTCCACCTGACTTTTAGGGTGGAAATATCGGGTCTATCAAAATTATATGGAAAAACCATTAGTGAAACAGTTTTAACTTATTGGTAATACAAACGTAAACAAGACAAGGCTTTGGGCGTTTTCCCCAGATTCAATTATTGGATTTGGTTAGCCAGGCTTGGAGGAACACTCGATCCAATTAAGATTTCCAGTTTTTGTTTTAAGTATCATAGCCTTTTTATGACTTTTATGACTAATAATTGCGCGCATATTGTCTCTAATTAAAATAGTAAAAACGTCTCAATTAAATTGTTATTAACAAAAAGTCAAAGCGGCGCACACACACACACACATAAGACTGGACCAATCATAAAGCAAGTGACTTGCATAACCATCTAGTAGATATCTCCTTGTCGTATATAGAATAAATCGAGTCAAGTGTAATTTCCATTAAATATGTTTGTTATACTCGTCGGTCGGTAGGTAGTCTTGGCGCTTGAGCTGTTTTAATTGGGCGCTAACGTGTTTTGGATACATTTGTATCTCCAAATCGTAGACAACCGCAATTAAACCGACATTTGCCTTGAACTGCGTAACACGACGACGGGGCGACATTTAGAACTTGACTTTGTTTCAACTTTTAGATAAATAAGCTCAGCTTATTATCCATCAGCTCATCCTCTTGCCGCAACTAAATTCCTACACATATTTCTCTGAAATCAATTTATGGCTAAAATAATTAGCATTAAGCGGCCAGCCTCTTTCAGCCGGCAATAACTTGTCCAGTCATCGTGATGACGCAAATTTAAGTTAAATCGAAGCCACTCGGCATGACCCAGCGAAAGTGTAATTGGACCTACCTCAAAACTTTCCTCCTTATCAAATAAGAAGACTTAAACATTGGAGCTTGGACACAAATCATACGATTTTGGGGGTTTTAGTATTATTATTTAATATGTTTCTATTTATAAATCTTATCAAATGGTAAATTATGATGTTTGTTTATTGTGATCATTTTGGGGTCATGCTTAACCGTTTAGCTTACCGATAGCTTCATTTTAATGAGTGCGATTTCTTAAGTACTTTTTAGTGATATACGATGTTGATGGCTAATTTCGATTAATTTAAACATGACATTTTCAAACATCATGCTGACTGGTCAGTTTTTTTACTTTCTTAAGCTACTGGAAAAGTGTGTTAGGATAGATGTAAATTCCTAGTTATTCTAAGAGGATCTCTATAAAAGTGAGAAATGAATCTTAAAAGATTAAGATAAAACAAAAGGAACTTTAAGTTATTTCGCTGATTTAGGGAAAACTGAATCAATCAAGTTCGCAATTTCTCGATTTTTTCTTCATTGCGTAAATGTTTTTAATTTTAAATCAAAGTTTTCAAAAATTAAATGGAATTTTTCCTTGAGATTTTCTGCTTAGCTTTCGAATCGTTTCACCGCCTTATTTTTTATGAATCATTTATGAATATTTTTCTGATCAACTTCAACTTTTGCAACGTAGATAAGTCACGTCCAACACTTATGCACAAATTTAAAAGTTACTTTTTCTCTCGCATATGTTTCAGTGCGTAGAAGAGGTTTTGATCTATCTTATTGTGAATTGTGTAATGAATTAAGGGCTGGTAAACTGTACAGCTGTTTCAAGAACCTTCCAGGGGTATCATCAGCAGTCTTTGTACATAACTTATTAACCTGAAGCCTGCTGAAAATTCTATTTTAGGCCTACCTGAAATCAAATTTCAGTTTAGTTTGTTAGTATTCCAATTTATACCGTACCTACTGTACTTACTTATAATGTTTGATGTATTGTTATCTTATACACTTATACCAATTTTTAGTGCGTGGTTTCCAAATCTTAACTCATTGCTACTTTTTGACAATACTTATCTTATAAACTTAGAAATTAAGTAGAAAAGTTGTACGTCTTGAGACTGAAGTGGTCGTATTCAAAATGTTAATCGCTTAATACGTACATACACCGAATGGCTAGTATTTCCGGTTAGAAAACTGCAACTATACAACAATCGATTATAGTATATGATAGAAGCTAAATAATTGGAAGAAACTAAGCACAAATAACACGTGCAGCTGAAGCTATTGGCAACTATTGATAGGGTTATAGAATGCTCATCGCCTTGATAGCGGGTCATGTTCCCCCTTGTGTGTATGTGTGTATACGTAGGTATTAAAAAAGTTGTCAATAATTTGTTGTGCTGATATTGTGTTAATAACAATTAATTAAATCATTCGTCTGTGAAAAGCATGAATTAAAATATTCGTTTGGATTTTCCATGCAATGATAAACTGTTGTTGAATATAATATGGGAGTTTTTTCTTGTGCCTAAAGTGTACAGATAACATTACTTATACTTATGATCTGTTCGTCTTATGGTAATCACACCAGCGGCTCAAATAAAAATAAGTATACAATCTAATTATACCCCAAGAGGCCATGTTATGTACATGTATTATAATCACATAAATGCCTTGAAAAAAACAACTCTGTTTTGGTGATTTAATATTTTGGTTTCTTTTTTTTACACTACAACTATGTACCTCGAATGTATATACATATGCACGTGGGGTATAATCATAATCTTTGATAAGTATTGCAATAAACTTGCTAAAACAAAAACAACAAACAAAATCTGATAACATGCTCAGGTGTATTGTGTGATAGCGCACCATAAAATGCATGGAACGCA
This sequence comes from Lordiphosa clarofinis, assembly GCA_018904275.1. Lineage (NCBI taxonomy): Eukaryota > Metazoa > Arthropoda > Insecta > Diptera > Drosophilidae > Lordiphosa > Lordiphosa clarofinis. The sequence continues at coordinate 245,877 of JAEIGQ010000097.1, forward strand.
GATAATACTGGCAGCTATCAAAATGCTAGATATGAGTGTGATATCAAAGGATATGCCTCTTCGTGCAATACACGTATCAATGAAACGATTTCTTGGTAAGAGATGCATGTGCATTTATTTATTAACATTATCAACTGTTTTATTGTTCTATGTTGTCATATTAAAAATCAAACAACAGCAACCACATGTGTAATTAATTGTATCTTATCATAGATTAAATGAATGGAAACTAGTGTAATGTGAATAAGAAACAAGTACATCAAATTCTACAGTAGTTAGTCAACTCGACCGACGAGATATACTGGATCAAGCAGGTTTGGAAAAAAGTAAGGTTAAGTCTGGTAATGTACGCAAAGAAATTAGGAAAGATATTTAGCATAAAAAAACCACCATCCCTCTAAATCTTTATCTCGTGTTCTTTGAGTGTTTGTTTTTGCAGCCTTCTGCTTGTGCACCAAGCTGGCGCCGTTACTGCATTCATTTTGTTTCTGGTATTCACTCCAAAGCAAAGTAATTGCTCATGCGACAGAGAAAAGCGAGTTGTTGAAAAATGAGGAGGATTAAAATAATATTTAATTTTTAATGTATTTGCTAAACTTAACGTTACTCAATCTAAAGGAATAGTAATTACAGAGAAGGTAAATAAATGATTACTTCTTAAAAGCATAATCGCGGACAATTATAGACATAATAAACTTTATACCGGAAAAAAAACGTTCTACGTTCCGTACTGATTGCGGGTTGATAAAATTCACAACCCAGAAGAATTTGTCAGAATTGGAGGTCGTTCATCAGGGCCGTCCATCAACTGAGCACAGAGCCACACATGCATCTCGAATAGCCTGTTTATTAATTGCCACACGAATGCTGGGCTTAAACAAATCATCAATGCACCTGGAACCAGCAGTTTTCTTTTACTGTGTTTGATTCGTGTTTTGCCAATCGACTTGACTGTGAAGCTTCTTCATCAAGTGGGCGTGATGTCTTTTAGCCACATCTTTTTTTTAGGCTATTTAACTAAGAAAAGCGACAGAAGGCAAAGACTAATCAGGAAGCAAACATGCAAAAGCAGAACTTAAGTGAGACTTTAGAAACAATATCTGTTGTCACTCTCTCACGCTCTACACCGTTGGCGCAGTTAGCAGCTGTTAATATAGCGATGACAAAATGACTTGGCGGCAGCCACGGAAATTAAAAAAAAAATTCCTTGGAACCGAAACTGTACCGGTACAATGTTTAGGTTCCTTTCGGTCTTTTCGGTTTTAAATATATCAGTTCCTCCGGTATACAAAAAAATTAAAACATCGGTTCCGGTACCGGTTCTGAGTTTTAACCGGTTCTTTTTTGTTTGATTCCCTGGTTTAAAAATAATTCAGATGGGTTGCTCATAGTCTTTCATACAGAAACTTAGGCGGATCGGGTGATTTCACAGCTTCCAAAGCTTTGATTTATTTGATGAAATTCGAAATTAAAACGTTCAGATGGGACTCGACTCAAAATGCTAATCAGAATCGACAATTCAAAACAGTTACTATATAATCAGGATCCAGTTTAAATCCGAGTTTGGCTGAATTACAAGACTCATACTGCATTAAGCAGGTAGCCAAGTAACATATTCAATCGAAGCTTAATGTTCAGTTTAATATTTTAACTTCAGTTGAGTTCCGATAGAATTATCGATAAAATCTTCTTAAGGCAAATACTGAATACTGAAGTCACAATTTAGCCCGCAATTCAACTAATCAGAAGTTTAATCAGAGTTTAAGAAACTGGACTTTGAAAACTTAAGGACTTTTAGAATCGATCGACTGAAGGCAGCCCTTTGCTAAGATTTTATTTCGGGAGTAGGTATTATTAGTTTTATAACTTAAAGTCACAAAGGGTTGTAAATTTTCATTCGATTGAAAATAATAACAATATAAAGACAAGAAAGAATTAAAAATCTTGATTTTCGGAAGGAATAGTAAGCTCCAGAGATTTCAAGAACCATGCATAACCTACAAGTCCTAGCCTACTTTCAGGATGAAAATGAATTTAATAAAAACGTTATCTGTTTCGCTCTATTAAGGGTCTACAGCTTCAATTATAAGTAGACTTAAATTTCAACTGAAATCCCAAATTCAAAAATCTAAGCACTGAAAAGTATGCAATGCTAAAAGTTTCCTTTGTTTCTAAACTCGTATCAAATCTAATTTTTGTCAAACAAGCAGCAAAATAAATGGACTTGTCTTAAATATAATATTCTAAATCCATCCTATTCTATTTTTATTCTTCATTTTAGCATACGCTGCTCCAAGTCGATGATGAATTTGGCAAAGTTGTGTTGACGATGAATAATGAGAAATGTCAGGCGTCTAGCAGATTAAGTGCGCTGAACTAGCTTGAACTACAGATTCAAATACAAATAATTTTGAAATCTACTGATAACGATTGATTTAAAATATTCCAACCCAGCTGTGAGGAGGAGGGAATCAACATAGTTGGTTCCTTGCTGCACAAACTCACCCATTATATGCAATAGATTCTCCTCCAGCAGGAATGCATCGTCATAGCTTGAGTTTGTCAAATTCTCCGTTTTCATATTCAACAAACTGGGCAGCATTGATGCGTACATTTGGATTTCGTTTTTTGAAATGCGACTTTAATGAATGTATGTGTATTTATTTGTGTGTTCAGTTCCTTCTAGACAATGGCAAATATTTGAAAATCCTTCACACTCCTAATTTTGTTTTCTCTTAGTTTGCTTTTCACAATTTGTTGTTGTGGCCGGTGCACATTGTTGGAGGTGGGGCATAGGCACACTTAAGTAAAGTTCAATATTTGCACAAATTAAAACCGAAAAATAGCTGAAGCTTGGAAAACCGACGGCAATTGGCTTCGACTGGTATTTGCATACCGCATTTGCGATTCTCTTTCTGTGGGGAGGGGGCTTACGAAAGTGAACAGCCCATTGATAAATAATGCAGGAAACGCTTGGCTAATTATCACAGTCCTTTTCACTTATGCTAATTTCGGTTGCCTCTCACGATCGACCGGCGCACACGGTGTACCGGGTGTCTCACTGCCTTCTGCTGTATTATAACCGCCTAGTGCAAAACACTGACTAAACCTCAAATAATGTTCTCAACACGTACTAACTGTCTTAATATTATTTGTTGTAGATATAGAAGTCGTCGACGGCAACGACAGCGCAGCGATGGGCGACGCGACGCAACGATCGCCGGCTCGGGTCTAGGCTCGAGCCCGAGCAGCCCCACCAGTCGTATAAACTTTAATAAATATTATTACTATCGTAGTTGTTGTTGCTGCTATTGCACTTGCGCCCAGTCTCGTCTTAGCAATATTGTTAACAATTTACGCTGATTACCACTCGGCTCGGAACGGATCGGATCGTGTCGTGTCGTGGCGCGGCGTTTGGGGCATGCGCAGAAGCTTCTGAGTGCGTTATCATTAGCCCAGGTTGTTGGTCTATATGTATGTATATATGATTCTAATGGTTTTATGGTATATATAAAATAGTCATAGAGCATGTTGCTGTATTTGTGTGCCGCTTGTTTGGCGTTCATTCGGCTGGATTATCACAGCAAGAACATGAGCACTCGATTGGTTGCTCTTGAAGTGGTGCAAGAGGTGGGTAATCTCAACGAACGAAATTATCAAAAATAAGATTGACGATGTATTAAGGAGTTTTAAGAAAACGCAAATACATCACGAAGTTTGCTTCCTTAAGGACATTGGAAAGAGACAGGCGACATCTCTTTAACTATTTCTGCCAAAAAGGAAAGGAAAGGAACCCATTTCAATGCAAGATTCCCTCATTTTTTGCACGAGGGCACGAATAATCCAAAGACTATACAAAGCATAGATAGGACTTTTTCAATAAATTTAGAAAACTCATTTGAAAAGTACAAAAGTGGTTATTACGCGCAAGACACAATAGTACCAATTGGCCCAGTAAATTGGTTTCAGGTAGAAAATCCTCCTTGGATTTGGATTAGCGCTTAGTAATTTTTAGTCTAATCATAATCGGATGACAAATACCTAGGTTATATATACACAAAAAAAGATCTTGTTAAATGCCCTTCTAAGTATGCTATGCTAATAAATAATATTTATTTGAATACCTTCAACTAATCAACTGCGCCATTTCAGTGACTGACTAAGTAAAACGCATATATGGAGCGAGTGATTAGCTTCTCTTGTAGATGATATATATTTTTTTAAAAACATTGGTTCTCCCCTATTTTATACATTTGTGGTACCCCAAGAAACGCACTTGATATACCACATGGTTGTGCTCTACTTGGATTTCTAGTTTATTCGCCTAGTATTTTTATTCGCCTCGTTCTTGAGTCCCAACCGCAGGAAGCGGTCTTTAAATGTACTGGTCAAATATCTTGTAACACTCATTATCCGTTTTTTTAACTATTTGGTTTTTTAGTGTACATTTTTTGACCTACTTTTTTACATGTGACAACGCCAACAATGCTCAGTAAGGGTTGCCCCATAGTTTAATGAACGAACAACGCGAATTTGGTTGAAAGAACAGCCAGAGACACTTTAAGAGCGTCAATGCTCCCTGAAAAATGCTCTGTTTGTACTTTTTCGAAAAATATTGAAAATCTCAACGAAACAGTCAGTGGAGCAAAGTATTGTGTGATGATTACCGATTTTTATACCCGTTACTCGTAGAGTAAAAAGGGTATACTAAAGTCGTGCAAATGTATGTAACAGACAGAAGGAATCATTTCCGACCATATAAAGTATATATATTCTTGATCAGCATCAACAGCCGAGTCGATATAGACATGTCCGTCTGTCCGTCTGTCCGTCCGTCTGTATGAACACCTAGATCTCAGAGATGGTAAGAGATAGAGGATTGACATGTATGGGAAAAATGCTTCTTTTATCTGAGCAAAAAAGTGAACCAAGCACCCAACCCCCTCCCATACTTTTTGGATGGTCACCCTAGGGAACGCAGGAACACTGTTAAGCATGTTTTCTCATGAGTAACGGGAATATCGAAGTCGGTTAGAGCCGACTTTAACTTACGCTCTCGTTTTTTTCTGCACAAAGTGGAAGAACTGAAATTGGAACAATTGAGAGGCACGTTTGATAAGCAATTAATCTCACGTTTCGGATCACGCCATTGCACTGTGGGTCGAATCGCCAAATAATTGGCATAAAGTCGTGTGTTGCAGATATCGAGTTGAAACTTGGTACTTTTGATAAATATAACACTTAGGGCCGATTTCTGTTCTCCCAGATAGCTGCTGCTATGTGTCAGATAGTCGTCGATATTACACTGTTATTTGTTAGTTTATGTGACAAATAGCTCTATGAAGAAGATGTGAAATCGGCCCCTATAATATTTAAACAAAACGTTAAGTTAATTTAACCACGCCTTCCCCGACCGCCCTTATATAGCAACATTACTTATACGTGATCTTCAAACAAAGTTTTGAGAACTGTGAGTAAAAAAATAAAATTTACATAAAAAACTAATAGTTGGCCCAATTTCCAGTTTTTAAAAGCAGTAGAGTTGCCACCCATACGTCCAGCAGCCTTGCATGACAGAGTTCAAGCTTATTTTCAAGTTTAAAGCACCGCAAAAGCCGCAAAAAACAGGAGAATTATAATCTTTAAATACACACTTTCTACTTTATTTTGACATACATTACACACAAACACGCACAAGGCTAGTCTTGCTCTACAGAAGACTTGCACTTTGGTTAAGTTTTCCCTGTTTAGGGACAACAGGAAACAACACACTTTAAAGCAACACATTGAACATTATCAAGAAATGCTTCCATTTATTCATTCTACATACATATCCTGGCCTTTATTATCCATAATTTGCCAAAATTTTTTGTGCAACTTTACACGACGTGCAAGTCCTCAAAGTTAATAAATAGTTGATGCCAATTTTATCGCAACAATCACTGTACTCAACACCTGACTTCGATAGTCGATAACAATTTCAGGGTTGCCAAACAATCGAAAATACTATTCGATTCTTTGTACATAGACTATAGTGGTATTCCTCAAAGTTGATTTGCTTTTGATTTGCTTTCGTGAAAGCAAAAGCAAAGCAGTTGGTGGAACGAACCTGATTTCATTTTGATTTGCTTTCAATTAGCGCAAAATTTAAACAATGGCGCGAACGTAAAAAATTACGAATGAACTTGTAAAATTGAATTTTCTTATTTTTAAATATAATATGTTGGCAGAATCTGTAGTTTTAAGAAGTTTACAACTTTACTAAGGAGGTTTCAATTAATTATGTATTTGTTTATGGCCACAGAAAGTGACATGTAATTTGACAGATCAAAAGAGGAAGTGGCAGGATATAATTGTGGAAGAATTTGTAATTTCGAACCTTCTAGGAGAGCTGTGCAAATATGTAACCCTGAACATCTTTGACCACGTGAAGCCCAAGCTCCAAGAACATCAGCACTTATGACTCGGTCCACTTAAGGCTGCGAGCCTTTTTTCAGTAGTCTCGTATGCAGTCTAAGATGCAATAAATAATTATCACTAAATTATTTAAATACGGAATGCAAAATAACTTACAACGTTCTTTATCACAAAATTTAATCACAATAAAATTCAAACAAACATAATGCGCGCGTACCCATTTTTTCTAAGAGAATGGTCACACTAAAACGAAAAGCAAATCGAAATCAGCTTCGATGCTGATTTCGTGAAATCAATTAGTATGACCTTAATTTCCTTACATTTTTTGGGCACACTGCTCATTTTGTATGGAGCAGCTGTGAACAGCTGTTTCACGAAATCAAATCGAAAGCAAATCAAAAGCAAATCACTTTCAGGAATACCACTTATGTATTTTTAAGGTGTATTATTAAAAATGAGTTTTGTTTCCATTAATTTTCGACTTTATGCCAATTATTTGGCGGTTCGACCCACAGTGCATTGACCGCCAAGATAATGTGGCTTGACCCCTAAAGACTATTTCTGGTGTATAGGGAAAAGTCTGCCAAAAATGCATCAGAAGACAACAATACAACTGCCATTGGTGAGATACCGGCCAAATTGTTGAAAAAAGTATGCTAAATTAAAGCTTACGGATGGAAACCTATAATGGGGGCAACATTTTGTATCGCATTGATGTATCTCCTCAAAACAATATTTTCATTTACTATTGCAAAATTTCATTTTTTTTTTAATTTTCAAAAAACAAACGCTTAAAAAATCTCATTTTAAAATTATTTAAGGTAAAGGAAAAAACATCAGCAGTCTTTGCCTGTCTTTAATGAGCTGGCATAGGCTACCTCATGACAGAATTGCTATGACCGCTTGGGAATCCCAAATGCAGGCTTGTAGCAAAAACCGACAACAATAGCCAAATTACTAAAGCTTTGTGTGTGTGCATGCCCCGTACCGGACCTTCTGTTGTTAGTGGGGGAAATTCTCTCCCCGCAGTCAACACAGCAAATTGTAATCAAGCAGGTGCTTTTGTTGCTTTTGAATGAAACTATTTTTGATAAAGTTTCTTTCTAGTTTTTTCAAAACAATTTCCAAAAATTCTATCAGCTAGCTTTTTTTTCAATTTGACAAGCATTTGATAGTCTTAATCATTATACAATGAGTACAAGTTAGGGCAAACTGTTGATCCATTTGGCATGCGGATAACTTTCAGTCTTTAGATTAGTTTGGATTTAGTTAAATTTTTGCTCTAATTTCGAATCATTTTCATTTTGGTTTCAAAAATTTGGTAGAACTACTAAACTGTGAGTCTGTGACGTCACAATGGTTTTACTATTTTTTTTTTCTTATCGTCCTTCTGTCCGAAAATTAAATCCAAAAATATTTAAGTGTAACGTAGGAAAAATGTGTATACGTATTTCTACGTATTAAGCTTGTGGATTTTAAATCAGAAAAAAATGTTCCTAAAAGCAATTGAGTATCCTTTTTACGCTTTATACACAACTTTTAAGTAAGGTTAAAACTGTCAGAGGTCCCACGAGCTTAATTGTCATAGCCCTAAAGGATACTGTGTAATTCTCAAAGTTATTCAATTTATTCATAGAAACAAGGTGTGTTCAAATTGCAAGGCGACTTTTTAAAGTCCGAATTTGAGAACAATGGATTTTAGATTTTTTTTGCCGTTTTTGGTACATACGTCATGAACACATAGATAATTTTGGTAGCCATTTGAACTGAATATTATTATCTTTTTTTGAACATATTAAAAATTATTTAATGTCAAATTAATCTTAGATTTTCATCCACATCAGAAATATTAAAAGGCGATACCGAAAAAAGCTCGCCGAGTTCGATCGTATGTCAAAGTTGTGCTTTTATGGAGTATGGGAGAAAGATTAAAACCACCAATTTGGTTCATGATTTCATAATTGAAGCTAGCCGTTTCAAGATTTCGTTTGGATTCAGTGATTTATGTACACTTCATATTTAATCAGAAATGTTTCTGTTCTGCTTCTGTAATTTACGAAATTTCGCATAGATATTCAAAATAAACTTCGAGAAAGCTACCAGAAACCAATGGTTAAAAACCCCCCGGTTATTGCTCACCTGCTACTTTCACACTTATTACTTCTTAACCTGCCTTGTAAACTAACCTCCATAATCATGTTTTTATAAATTCCTTACCCTAATCACTTCGATAAGATATCTAAAAGCCATTTGGCTCTGCCGAGTTTCACACAAAAAATATCCGTCTCGAGTTTGACATTAAGACATGATCAAATATTTGCACATAATAAATCCATAAAAAGAATAGAGTCTCATATTTGTTGATCAGCTCACTTTCAGCTCGGCAAACAATCATATCGCGCTATATGCGCTTATCAAACCGGAGCTAGAGCCTTCTTCTTCTTCTTCCTCTCTGTGGAATAGGCAAGTATTATATTGTGGGTCGCTGCCTGCTTCTTTGCTGAGCAAGCTCAGGCCAAGCCAAGGCAAGGCAAGCTGAGCCCAGCGGTTATCAGTCGAGGCAATAAATAAAACTGACAGAAAACAGCTCCAGGCGATGGGACACTGAGAATGCGACTGCAATGTCTGGATGGATAGATAGACGAGAGAGATAGTGACAGCCGTGCCGGGTGCCGTGTCGTTTGCCAAGTGTTTTATTTTTGGTTTTGAATTTTGCTTGATACTTCTGAGTCAATTGAAAATAATTTGTGAGCGATTGTCATTCAACACCATCGTATGCCACATACTACTTAGTAATGCTCTCCCACTGCTCTCCCAGTGCACAATCGCAGCCAGGCCGGGCAGTCAGCGCGACGTCGCCTGCCACCGACTGGTTGTACTTTAACCGACCGGTGGCTACTATACGGCGGAATTTCTGTGACGAAACAGAAGCACTGCCTGGCAGTAGCCCCCACTCATATTCATTGTGTGTACTTTGACTCTATTTCGAATGCCCGCCGCCGACGATTGGCGTCATCATTGTGTTGGAGGGAGGGGGCTTGTTCTGCATAGGCAGCCAGAAAAACGTGATGGGACAGTGGGAAAAATGTTGCAAATTATTGATGGCTACAGGTGGGGCCGTCAAATTATTTGCCGATCAACTGAAATGCAGATAACGAAATGGGGAATATAGTCACATTAATATGGCCATTTTTATGATTTTGGATTATAATAATGAGGATTTCCCATATAACAATATTTATAGATAAAAAAGAGAGCTATGGGTCAAACCCCATTAGTTTGAACTCTGTATAGTTCGACTCCAACTATTTTCCTGTTTGTTCAATATTTCAAGTAAAACTACTTCAATCTTTCTGTAAGAATAATGGTCGAGTTATTTACTGTTTTAGCCGATCACTTATATTACCGTAAAGGGAATGTAATTGTTGTGGGATGGGTATTAATCTTATTCTGTTTCGGGTTATAGTTGTCTATCCCATGGGATAGAAACTCATAATTCTGCCGACGTCGCAGCAGACACACTCATAGAGAGAGAGAATATGTGTGTTCTCAGGGGCTTGCTCTCTAACGACGCGTGCTTTCGGCTGTTTCTTCTCTCACGAGGCATTTGTTTGTTTGCTTGTTGCTCATGTTTGACGTCACTATGTTTACTTCTTGCTTCTCTGCTACGCAAACAAGCGCAAATCTTGATTGTGTGAGTTTGGGCACCACTGGTTTAATAAATTACTTTGATTAATCATGCAGACATTTTTGGAATCTCATTTATTCAGTAAATGTACTTAATTGAAATTGTTTTGTCATAGTCCCAAATCGATTCAGAACTAGTATGATAACATTTTTAAAATGGCCAAAGTTCTCCAGCCAACGTCATTTTCAACTATGTGCACATTCAAAACGCGGTCATCTTTAATTTCTGGTTAAGAGCGCAGTTTAAAATTGTAAAGGTAACAATAGTGTACAGAAGAAAACATTTCAAGAGTCAAAACGCGAATAAATATTGTTCATTCTCCACTTCCATCTACTGTCTAGATCACAGCGTATTTACGCATATATACATACTTAACAAACAAATTGACTGTGTAATAACAAATATAAGTATAGATGAGGAAAGTAAAGATTTTAGTTAGCTGCGTTTTTTTCGGGTTTCCTATCTCTCTCGTGAACTCCGACCCGACCCCACCCACTCTTCACCTTCATCAAAAACCCCACACCTAACTTTTGTCCAAGCTGTGATTGATTTTTAGATAGCCACACATGCCGAGTAGCCGTGGACCAAGTGTCCGTAAGAGCATATTTTTTCGTTTTATTTTATCCTTCTTTTTTACTTGAAAATATATTTGGGGTGTTCACTTTGTTGAGCATGCATTGAGCTTTCTTCAACATACTCTGAACAACAGCCAGAACAAGTGAATACCCCAATTGTTTTTAGCATTGTCATAATATTATACAGTCCATTATTAGATAACGACAATCTGCGCATACGCTGTCTCTCTCTGAGAGGGTTATTCTCTGAAAGTTTGCGTTCTCTCTCGTCCTTTGCCTATAACAACCACATTGAGAACGAATTTAGCTCGATTCCAAGAGCAAAATTCTTGACAGTTCAAGAACGAATAAAGTTTTTTTCAAGAGCGTTCGTACTCAAATTATTCGTCCTAGTTTTTTCCTAATGAAGAAATGACTACAAAATTCTTCATTTTGCTTATTCCATTTCCTATTTGCGTAGCCATGCAGTGCACCATACTGCAAATTCCAGCGTGTCCGATCTGACACGATCATGCCTTTGCAGATCATCACTTAAATCAGGCCTCATCGTCATTTGTGTCCCTGGCATTAAGGCAAAACGTCTGCTGTGTTCGTTCTGTCATCTGGGGTGGAGATTGCATTAATTGCAATTACAAAAAATAAGTATTATGGAAATAAGTTGTCTGTGAGCAATACGATCACTTCTGCTCGTGACGCATGTGTTTTGGTTTGAAACCATAACCACACACACACACACAGCATGAATCACAAATTGTAAAAGGTTGGGGGAGGGGGAGAGCCAGGCTACTGTGTACAGTTGCCGCCCGTATGCTATCAAGAGAGATACAGCCGGCGTTTCCTGCATGGGTGTGGTGATGAAAATAATGTCACAATGCAATGACGAAAAACAAAAACAAAAAGAAAATAGAATTAAAATAAAATGCATGTCATGTTCATGTTGTTGATGTGTCGCCTGAGTGTCGCTTTTCCCGGGCTCGATTCATTCCCTTACACACATGTGGTGGGCCGCGCTTGCCAATTTCCAGGGAATTATGAAAATTAGCCAAGCCAAACATGCACCCATACACTCACATATTACTCTCCCTCTTTCTTGCACGTTCGTTAAGTGAATTTTGTGCGAAAATTATTATTTTATTTGCATACTTTTTATTTTTGCTCGCACACAAGTATCCATAGGATACCCATGTGATTTGCATGTGTTGTTCGTCATCGGCTTCATGATCATCATGATTATTCATGATGATTTTCATAATGTTTGACTGCAATTTACTATTTACACTTCATTTAGCGGCGACAACTTTAAGTGAAATGTGTCCACATTGTTGAGTGGTTTGCATTTGTATCTGTGAGATACATACATAGATCAGAGACGACGCGCCTGAGTCTGAAACAATTGCAACAAAAAAATACTGCCTCCGATTCTCTAATTGGAAAATTAGCTCAAGTGTGAGAGGATGGTCAACACAAATGGGTTGTGTAAGGATTGGTTTTGGGGAAAACAACTTACGTGCTTAACGACTCATCTAGCTACTACGAGTGCTTAACTCAAAAAGCTTTTATCCGAAAGCTTAGTGAATATTAAAATTTGAGTTGATGTGGTAAGCGAAGATTAAACATTGCAAGCTATTTTTGGAGTCTGGTTAGAATAAATATGGCTTATATCAATATGCAATTCCAAAGAAAAACCATTTGGAAATTCAAAATTATTTATTAGTTCACAGCAAAACTTAGTCTTAGAAGGTAAACAGCGGGATAAATGTCGGTACCCGGAATAATTAAGAGTAAATGAAGAAGAAAAAATTAATTGTAAATTGTATACCATATGTAAGTAAAATAATACAGAATGTTCCATATTAAAGCTTTATATATTAGGGCGTGCTAACTTGGGGTAATCCCCATTTCGTTTCTTGTGTTTCTAAGGAATAATTTGAGTACGAACGCTCTTAAAAAAAAATTATTCGTTCTTGAATTTTCAAGAGTTTTGCTCTTAGAATCTAGCTAAATTAGTTTTCAATGTGGTTCTTATATGCAAGGGGCGTGAGGAAACGCAAACGTTCAGAAAAAAACGATGGAGTTCGTCGTTGTTAGATGAGAGTAAAATGTATAATTGGCCGTTAATTCATTTAATGTTGAACATTAAGATTGTGCAAAGGTAATTGATTAAAGGACCGTATAATATAAAGACAATGTTCAAAAATAAAAAAAAAAACATTAAAAACAAGTAAGAAAGTCGGTCAAGCCCGACATACCATACTCTGTACCAGGAGTAACAGCTGAATTCAGAGCTCATCTCTAAGTTTCTCTCTCTCTCTCTTTCACTAAGATTGTGCAATAGGGCGGGTCAATTTTGTATGGAGCTAAAAAAACGTGGTAAGCGTATAGCAGATTCGGAATCTGCGATGAACTCTAAGAAAATTTCACGAAGAAACCCCATGTCTAAAATGAATTCCTAGCCCCCGCTGCGAAGCATGAAAATATACCAATGTACCAAAATATACCGAACCCTAAATTTTCGTGCTTTCAAGCGGGGGCTAGTTTCTTCGTGAAATTTTATTAGAAATCATCGCAGATTCCGAATCTGCTATACGCTTATCGCATCAAAAAATTGACCCGCCCTATTTTGCAATGTTGGTTGTGAAATGGCGGGGTGCGAAGGGTTGGTCCTTTTTTGCTCATAACTTGAGAACCACTCATCGGATCTTTATCATTTTTTCGGCAAATCGATACATATCGACAACTACTAACTATTTCTAGAAGGTACAAACTAGCTATCTACAAAGCTGTGGAAGATATGACAAATTGAGGGGGCTGGAGGGGGCGTTTTAAAAATTGAAAATAGACTTGATCTGCCTACAAGTATAAGAAGCATTTGTCCCATACATGTCAAACCTTTATCTCTTACCATCTCTGAGATCTGTTTGTTCATACGGACGGACGGACAGACAGACGGACATGGCTATATTGACTCGGCTGTTAATGTTGATCAAGAATATATATACTTTATAGGGTCGGAAATGATTCCTTCTTTCTGTTACATAATTTGCATAAACTTAATATACTCTATGTACCTTCGGTACATACACAGAAAAAAAAACCTCGAGATATTTTCAATCTTTTAAATCTTGGAGTAAGCTCGGCACGAGCTTGAATATTCAATCTCGATATTCAGGATATTCGACACAATTCAATCTTTTAAGGATTGGACCATTCCTTTCGAACTTTTATCATTCCAAATGTGCTTACTACAATCCCTTTCGAGATCACATGTCCATAAATTAGAGAGCGAGAGCGAAGAAATATAAGTTGCCTTTCAGACACGCCGAAACAACGAATGGGTATGGTGGTGTGCGATGAGATGCCGTTCCATTCCTGTTCAGTGCGAATGGTCGTGTGTTCGAGTCCCAGTGGATCCTATATATCTAATATTTATTTCTATATTTCTTTGTTTTTCAGAAATCTAAATTAACCGAAACTGATGTGAGTGATCTTTGAAGTGTATGAGGATGTCCTATGGCAAATGTCATGGCCGGAGGAAAAGAAGAAAAGTAATCTTTCCTGAGTTCAAATCAATCTTGCATATCGAGCTTAAGTTAATCTAGAATAGGCATAAAATGATCCAGTTTTGGGATTAAATCAATTCAATCATTCATAGGACTACCCCGGGATATATGTAATCCTTTCTAGGATTGAAAAAGTCGGATCAACTCAATCTTTTTTCAGATCGGGTCAATCATATCTGGGATTACGTTGTTTTCATTATTCATGTAGTATAATAAAGAGAGGGACAAAAGTTACTTGGTTGATCATGATAAGAGTGGGGTTGGGTCGGGGTCGTCTGGTCGTTTGTCACTCACATCGTAAATGATTTGGTTGGATTATTGAATTATAATGAGTCGGCTTAACAACCCTTGTAATAAAAAAACATTTTTAAGAAGAAATTGAATTGGATAAATTAGGTTCAGTTTTCTCTGTAATTTCATATAATTCATATTTTTTCCTAGATCAAAACTTTTTAAAGTTATGTATAACATATACTATAGATTTCGAAAAATGCAAACATAAGATAAAAAATATAACTTCAATTCCTTATCTTTAAGTGCTGTTTTGAACATAATAGTAGAGTTAGGTAATAATCCACTTCACTCCGGCCATAACTGAAGACCTGAGGTCATCCAGAAAACGGAATATGTTTTGATAACTTATTATTTTGGTTGGGATATGGATGTCCGAACTGCGGTCATATTTGTTTGACCAACCATGTGCAGATGGGATTGACATTTAATCATGAAAAAGTTCATGACGCTCCCAGAACACTTAAATATTATACGAGCGTAGAATTAAAACTCGATTGATTTGTAGCTTTGTCAACGAGTCACCGGAATACGAAATCGTCTTGAGCAGAGCTCATGTCATGTACTACATATATTTGGGTTCAGCATGCGCTGTCTGCTTACAGAAAGGCTCTGTTAACTATACATATGTATAGGTATATAAATGTAAAATTATGTATGTATAGGAGTATAAATTGCTAAAAATATCTTCAAGAAATTTTCACAATATATTCAGGAATACGACTCTTTCCTGAATTGATCTTAAATCAGCGAGCCGTTTTAAAAACTGTTAGAAGTGGTTTAGAGCCATATCTCAGACGTTATTTAAGAGATGAATGTGAATTTTAGACTGTACAATCGGTAAAATGGAGTTGGATATTTTAATGGATCAGGAACGGTATCGAACTGGCTTAAAAGAAGTTTGGAGTCATATCTCAGAAATTATTTAAGCTATTAACTGGAATCTTAATGGTACTTAGAAGTTAGGTGATCCACCCATGAAACATTTATAGACTACATCTGAGACTTCAAGTCTACGTCTGAGAAATTTTTTAAGCTGTGATATGGAAAATTGGTCTGTAGGTTTACACTGAGAAAGTAAGGCATTTTAAATTTTCCAGAAATTAATTCGGCTGTGAACTGGAAATTTAATGTGTGTGCTCAAACATTATCAACTTGCAGCTAGTTCGAACTTGACTATAAACGCTCTCATTAGAAGCCCGGGCAACGCCTAGTATACAGCTAGTTTAATTAAGGGGTTGACTGATTAACATACTGAAGTCGGAATGGGTCGACTTTAACTTTACACTTAATACCAAAATTCCTTGAGTTTCAACTAAGTTTATTTAGAAATTTTTCGATATACGTATACACTCATCACAACCACCAACCTTTAAGGCAGGGGTGCGCACACCCAGCTAACAGCCGCGTAGACTTAAGAATACATTTCTCAAGCAACCACAACCACAACCACAAAAAACAAAAGGAGATTCTTACACCCACTACATAGTCTACATTGAAGAAGACTTATAAATATCTTTGTTGTTGCGTTCGAATTTGCAAGAAGCCTAGGAGAGATTATAAAAAAATATGAAGTTGTTTTTAGTCTTAGGCTAGTGCAAAGGGCTGTGTGTGAGTTTGAGTGCATTTGCTCGCAGTTATAGCTATGCACTCTCTGTGGGGTAATATAAATTTGTTAATAACTAGATAAGACTATCACCGCCTTTTAAAAATGCCGAAACAATTACATAATAATATTAAGCAGAGCTTTCATATAGTTTTGACACTGTTTTACAAAGTCGTACGCATATGTATCAAAAACTTCAGAGCTGTATTGCTTACTAGCCCTTCATTTAACCGGATCTCTATTATTAGCAATATAGTCCGTAATGAAAAAATATATATAGGCAGCAATGACTTCCGCTTGGTCAAGATAAACCACACACTTCCGAATTTGGTTCAAACTTAGACAACGCCATAAAGCATTGAAAGTGATAACATTCCAACCTTGTTCATATAGGATATCACTTAAGAGATTAGTTAAGAAACTTGTTAGCAATCCTCTGGCATTGGCCCTCACTTATCTTGCTTAAATGGTGAAACCCTTTCGAGACCTCAAACAAATTGCCCCAGAACGCATAATTGTTTACTGTTTATGTGACAAATGACGCAATACGCTTCAATTATCTTCATGAAAATTAATGAACGTCTGAGGCGGATATCATAATAATGAAAAGAAAAAAAATACAAACGCCTCACTTACGGCTAGAGTAGACAGCCCGGGCGGCATTACTATCTAGATAGCCGTCAAGATTGCTTTTTTAAAATTATAATTGACCCAAAAAAAAAGAAGAGAACTCTCAATGAAACTAAAAACTGTGATTTGCCCGGAACGCACGCCAATGCGAATGCAAATCAATTGAGTTCATGTCTGGGCGATAACCTCCGTATCATATCAGGGCACCGAAAGAGTCGGGGTAAATAATGAATGTATGCTTGACTCAGTCTTCTTCGGGGGAAGGGAACCCAAATTAAATACGAAAAGTACGCTTTAGCTGCAAAAATTGCTTTCGTCATGTCAACAGCTAAGGTGACACTAACCAGGGCCCGGACGTCTATAAATATTCAACAACCCAAAGCTGGGCTTGCTTCTAGTTAGCTCGGGTCTGGCATCTAGACGCTTGTGTTTGCTATTGCGCATATTTAACCCTTCGGGGTTAAGTTAAACATTACGTTTACGTTTTACTTCGCTTCATTTTGTAAGCTTTTTCGCTTTTATTTTATTTTCGTATTTGCTCGTCCAGACATGAGGGTTTTTTGTGTAAGATTCTGGATATGTTCTAATATTTAATTATATGTTGTTTATGGTTAATTGCACGAGTAATTCGCGCTATAATCTTTCATCAAGGGACAACAACAATAAGAAATTTTCCTAATCAATAAACAAATTATAGACATTTATAATGATTGCAGGCTTATCAAGTTCTCAAAGCGGTTTTATTAAGGCTAAGGCTATTAATAAAACGTTCACTGCACCAAAACACCTGAGGCGTAATTTGTACGATTTTGGGGCAGACACGTGGCACGTGTTCTCCCTAGGGAAAGGTGTCTGCCTTGAACATTGCAAAGGGTCATAAAGATTCCATGGTATCATAATAGTTGAGTGATTCAAAATCAATTTAAATCATGTTGAAATCGTATTTAATGCGGGGTGTCGCATCTAAAAGGTAATTAGGAGAAATAAAAAAATAAGCAAATTAAACTGATGAGTTAAGCAGGAAGATTTTAGTCGGCATAATGACATGAAAAACATTATATAACGAACACTTCCAAGTACTGAAAATGAGATGAGCGCGTGCCAGGTTTATTGGCTCACACTTGCAAGGTCGAGAATTAAACAAATTGGGCTTAAAACATTTTTAAACTACGCTTTGGAAACAAGGAAAGGCAACAACGACTTAGCCACATCTTTTTACTGCACTCAAAAAATGAATATGAACACGAGCACAGACAACTTTTTAAATGATTCTATATTTTGCCAGCTGTAGCGCAAGTAACCATAAAACATCAAATTTTCGAATATTTAATATTTACTATATTGGCTTGAAGCTAAAAGAATTATTTTGAGAACCATTGAAAACTTCAAACGCGATTTTCACAAATCGTTAACTTTCAGTTATGCCTAGAGATGGGAGCGGCACCAGAATCCCGCGGGACCCGAGAAAAAAGTATGGGATCGGGCGGGACCGGATTTAATTGAAATTGTTGTCTCGTTATGAAAGTCTCTAAATAAGTAAAAGATGCTAGCATTGTAAATTAAATCTATTGAAAAAAATACGAGATCCATTTGATAATTTAAAGCCTGACTCCACTTACACATATATATGTACATTCGGCCAAATGAGCATTAGGGTGTACCAGCTTTTCAGATTTTTAAAAGACTTTTAGAGTTCAAGCAAATCGAACTTTCGGCAAAAATCGGCCGGTGCAAACAACATTTTTTTTTTGGACACCCTAATATGAGTATTTTTCCTAAACGTAAGGAAACACAGAGTATATTAATTCTGGGCAAAAGTATGTAACTGGAATACGGAGTCGTTTCCGGCCCTATAACGCCTAAGTACAAGTAATTAAGTGTTTCTTTATTTTAAATTAATGAAACTGATAATAATATAAATAATAAAAGTTACACTAAAAAGAAATGAAGTTAACCAACAGGGACACTGATTACTATACCTGGCTGCTCGGGTCTTCCCCAGATACCAGATCGTTCATCTGTATTTGGTAAGGGTAGCACATTTGCACGAATGTAGGACCAATTTAAGCCTTCTAAAATTGCTGCTCGATATTTTAATGCTAGTTTTATAAAGGTCAGCAGGTCTGCCCAGTACTTATCCTCCCTATCATCCAGACTTCTTAGTATATCGGCCTTTGCTAGCAAGGGTTTCCTAACGCATAGCAATCTTTGCTCCTTTAAAATTGGGCATTTTCCTGGGAAATTCTCAAGGTCATCTAGTTCTCCAGTGTTGCATAGCGAGCAGGCTACATTTTCCTGACGGTTGTAGGTGTTAGACCCCAGCTTTATCAGACCGAATCGGGCCAGGAAACTGTGGTGAGTGGCAGAGAGTGGAGCTTATACGCCACTGAGTTGCCTAAGTGTTTGTAAACTCGGGTGGCGCTAGTGATCTGTCGCTGATGGTTGTACTGCAAGGTTTTTGCTTTGAGGGCATCATGAATTGTTATCCGGAAAGAACTCCATTCCTGTGCTGATCTCAAGGAGTCTCTCCATTCTATCTGAAGAGGGTTGGACAATTCATCCAGACTTCTTTCCCAGAAGATATTCTTTTCCATTAGCATGCTGGTAATGTAGTGTGGGAGGCGATTCTCATTATAAAAGTACATCGTTTTACCTAAAAAGCTGAGGTGTACAGTGGGCATTCTCCAAACCGGTCTCAAGGAATAGGGCATAGCTTGGTGTATTAGATGGCAAATATAGAGCTTTTTTTAAAAAGAGAAGTTGGGTCCTGTCGACTTCTGTAAAGTGTCCACCTCCCCAAATTTCTGCTCCATATATATTTGGATTATACGGCTTACTGCATTAAATAGTTTCCATTTTGCATTTGTGTGCACCTCTCTTTTTCCCAGGTAAGCTAAGGCTAGGTACCTAAATTCAGATGAAATTTTTACTACTCTCTCCTGTAGGCCCATCTTTCAGACGCGGATAGTCTGCCTCCTTTCCTGAATACCATAATATCAGACTTATTCAAGTTCACCTCCATACCCCATTTACTGCAATACGTTTCTAGTCGGTTGATCATGGTTTGGAGTACTTGAGTCTCATCAGCCAGCATTACAATGTCGTCAGCATACATTAATAAGCGAATATTAAGGTCTCCTACCGATAGTCCGCCTCCTAGCGCATCATGCAAGTCGTCTAGGTAGAGCGCCAAAAGTAGTGGGGATAGTGTGCATCCTTGCCTACCCCGATTTCGGTATCAAAGTAATAGCATTAAGCTCCTCTTGTCCATATATAAAGTCTATAATATTCTTGATCATTGATCTGTATAAACACACACATCTTAGAGATAGTAAGAGATAGAGATTTAACATAAACCGGTCTTACTTTTCTAATACTTGCAGGCAGATGTAATTATTTTGAATTTTTGCCACGCTTGATTCTGAAGTTATGACGGAAAGAAAGTTAACTCCCAGTCTCAGTTAATCCAGCTCCATCCAGCTTCATCTACCTGGATCCTAGACCAGTAACAACTAACGATGCTCGATACTCCCGCCTTTTTATATCTTACATCTCGAACTCACACACCCACACTTAACTCTCCGTCATTCTGTGACGCTCATTCTTACGGGCAGCACGCCGTCTCCAATAAACCAAACTAAAACCTATTCTGTGTAATAAACTTAACAAGACGCTTATCTAACTAAACTAAACACTTATCTGTGGCAGCTCTGGTCACACTTATCTTTATAAGTCATCAATCAGTAATAACATCTCTAGTTTGGAATTAAGATGGCTACCGAACGCCTTTGAACAGCGTTCTTGAAATAAACTTAATAAATGTTTTTCAATTTTTAGGGACAATTATTGTGGTATTTTTCTGTTCATAGACCAAATTTGCTGTTGTGTATCATTTTAGCCTCTTCAAAAACATTCTGACTGACTTTTGCCCATAGACGAAAAATTGTGATGAAAGTTGTCCCTAAAAATTTAAAGTGTCATTACAGCCTAAACAATATATACTAAAGTAGTGGCTCCATCTATTGTTCAGCAGCGCTGTCGTCAGCTGCTACTCCAGGTACAGAGTATATTGCAGTCGAGCTCGATAGACTTTCTTACTTGTTTAAGAATGTACATTTTCAGTTTCCTCAAAATTGTCGTTTGATTTTGTGTTTATGTAATGAAAAAATTCTTCTTTTCAGAAAGTCTTATATTCAAGATATCTGACTTTAATTCACGCACGCACTCCGTGACACGCTTAAATATTATATATGTCATATTAAGCCTTTTCTTGGATTCAATGATCATTTTTTTACGCCTAAAATGTAGTTTTTTTTTATTTTCTTCAAAGTTTACGATGTTATCTGCTATCTACTTTTAACTAAAATGCTTTATTTTTTTGATTAGTGTCCCAAAAATCGATGATTTATGAACTGCTATAAAATTTTTTATCGCCAACTTTCTTCACAGTTAATAGCTTATTATCAAAATATAAAGAGATTTTTATTTTGAGAATTTGATTTCCTAGTTAGTCGACTTAAACTCAAAATGGAATATAATAGTTTGAGAAGAACAAATGGAATTACATTTCCCAATTTGCTTAGCACTTACCGGTCTCTTGTAACTCCTGTTCCATTTTCTCCACTTTATTAACTTTCATAAGCTGTTGTCCATCGGTTATGCTTTGATCCTGCGGATGCTTCATTATACATATGACTCAATGTATATGTATTCATATATATTTCTAGCAATCACATAGTCATGCTTAGTGGCTGTAAATAAAAGATAATCACAAGCTGTCAACTTTTATTTGAGGTAATTAAATTTTGATAAACACAGAAATATAGCTAAATCAACAATATGCGGACATATTACAGTTTTAATGGCTGACCAGTTAAGAGCTCGTCCGATAAGCACAACTGAAGTATCCTCAATAAATCCATATATGATATATCAATAGAAGAGTGGGTTGGGTTGTATTACATTGTCGATGACAAGCCCTCAACTTACAGAAACCAACATTGATCAATTCGGTTGTATTTTATGAAGCACTTATATGACAAATACCCCCCGCTCCAAGCAGACGTGTCTTTACCGCCAAAAAAGAAAAAATAGACACACACACACACATGCTACATATAGAAATGATAATCTTCCAGGCTTTATTGACTGACCGGTCCCTGATAAGACACGTTTGGGGGAAAAAAGGAAAAAGTCGCTCTCGCTGATACTCGTATTATTGGAACAGAAATTGTGATTATTATCAGACGTTTATTGTTTCTTTTGTCAGTTTTTTTGTAGTTGTTTGTCGCTGTTGTTTTTTTCGAGTGGCATAACAGACGATAAGCTGCATGGCAGCCATACCATTGATTCCAGGGGGCTCTATCGCGCTGTTATCGGGTCCACACTGACGCAGACCCCCCACATACGTTGTGTTGCTCCCATTGAGCGCTCGTGATTGTCGCGAGCCGAAGTAAAGCGTTCACCGAGGTGGAATTCATGTTAAGCGGACACTCAATGTTAGCTGAAATTATTTAGGATGGCGCCAGCAAAGATTATATGTACTGCATCATTGAGGATGCATACAGTCTTAAAGCTTAGAGAACTAGTAAATGCTCCTTCTGAGCGCTTAAACCAAAAGTATGTAATACTAGAGCTTTAGAGAATCCCAAGGGTTTTATTTAACATTTTAAATAGTGTTTATACGGACATTCGTCTGTTGTTACTGATCAAGAATACAGTCGTGTCAGAATACAGTGATTTGAATTTTGTTAATTTATTTTATGGTTTTGTTAAATTAATTGAGAAAACGAGATTCAATAGTTTGATGTTAATATATAAAAATTTTAATTTAAATTTTGGGTCGTTCAAAAGGTAATTTCGCTTTTTTGGGGCAATTTAAAAACGATTTTTTTTAAAATCAATTGTAGAACTTTTTAGCAGGCTCTAGGTCATTAAGTTGTGATTTTGTCCATAACTTTTCGAGACGAGAAACGCACAACACCACAAACAGAACTGCTATGACTGCTTCTACTGTATTATATATTCCAAATTTTGATCCAGTACCTATTGCCATCTTTCGGGCAAGAGATTGATTTCATTTTTTATCCTTGCCGGCAAAAACTGGTCATTCTCCCATCCAAATGTTGCAGAGACCGAAACAAGTAATAGTCCGAAGGTGCCAAGTCTGAAGAATATGGTGGGCGTGGTACCACATCCCCTTCAAGCTGCAGAGGCTTTTGGCGAGACATAAAATTTGTATGAGAAAGCAATTTTTTGTTCTGTAAGAGCATGAGGAAGCCATATGAGTCATTCTTTTATAAACCGAACGGTTTTCAAATTTTACATTTTTGATTTTATTAAAAAAACCAGAAAATAGATCTCGATATGCTTACCAAAACGAAATTTGCGGTTTTGCACAAAAATTTTGTATACCCTTGGAGAGGGTATATTAAAATTGACCATATGTTTGTAACGCATAGAAGGAAGCATCTCCGAACACAAAAATACACGCTGTATTTTCCGTTTCGTCCTCCGTCTGTTTCTATGCTATCTCCTCCGTCGTTTTAAAGCTACTTGACCAAACTTTGCACAAAGTCTTTTGTATATACGATAATTGTCGAAACCGGCTATCGTACTATACTATACCTACCGGTTGAAAACTAGTTTTAGTGAGAACAACTTTTTGTTTTCAATGCTATCGCTCCCAACGCTCGTATTTATAAGTTTTTAGTGATTTCACATAATTTCACCAAGCCATTTTGAAATCGGACAACTATATAGTATAGCTGCCATACAAAAGTTAGGTCTGGAAAAAAGTCTTGTGAGAAAAACTTTTTTGTTTGCAATGCTTTCGCTCCCAACGCTCGTATTTATAAGTTTTCAATGATTTTACATAATTTAAACACGATTTGTCGAAATCGGAACACTATATGTATAGCTGCCATGCAAACTGTCAGGCATATATCAAGCTCCAAGGTAATAAACTTCGGTCGAGCGGAAGTTAGCTGGCTTCTATTTTTTTAACTTTAAAAACAATTTCGAAAATTGTCAAATTCGAAAAATGGAAAAAAGAGTTTTTTAAAATCGTTAAATCTAAGGGTTGGTTTGTCGGGCAATTTTCAAGTTGATGTTGGCATAACGCATATTACTGTATGTATGTATATTTATTTAACGGCTCGGCTTTGTTTAGCCGTCAGCCTAAAAAAGTTTACAAAGTGTGCAATAAAGACTTGTGTTCTAGTTTTACATTTATACATATAACGAACTTGGATTAAGAACTTCAAAACATTTATAAAATAGTTTACATTTAATATACAACATCTCAACTGTTTACATTATGCATCCCTAGCATAGCCAAATGCTTCACTTTCTTCAAGTTACTCCACCCACCTTCCCCGCTCGTCACGGAATAGTGGATCTTCCACCTTCCGATTGTGTTTAAGCATATTGGACTATTTTTTTGAAATGGCATGCTATTATCTGTTCCCTATATCTCGTTGCTTGTGAAGCGCCCCAGCGTATTCCAGCTCGACCCATTTAGAATGGGAGACAATTCCTCTTTTGTCAGCACTGGTTTTCCCCAGGCGTTTACTCGTATCTTGCTTAAAATTTGACATATTGCACAGAAATGAAAAATATCCTCACGCGCCTGTAGCACAGTGTAAGATTTTAGCAATCTAGGGGGACTTAATTGAAAAAAAAATTATTTTTAAGGTCAATGAGCTCTTAGGAGTCAATTTAGATATGTTCAAATGTTAAGAAAACAAGCCCAAAAGAAAACAAAAAATTTTTGTTCAGAAGATAACGGTACTTAAACCGGTGCATTTGAAATGCATGCAAAATTGCATTGCACAACAAGCATCAGTTGAGAAAGTTTAGTGTTCTCATTTGGATCGTGTGGCCACAGTGAGCGGTTGAACTTATTTTTCCCATAATTGTGGAAGCATTATAGATTTTTAGCGCTATAAAGGGACTTCATAAGTGGCATACAACATTTTTGTTATTTTTTCGAAATAAGTGGCATACAACATTTTTGTAATTTTTTCGAAATAAGTGCCAAAAAGTAAGTATATTTTTTAAAATATTTTGTTTTTGGTGGAAAAAAACTAACAACATTCAATCACATTAAAATCAACCAAAACATACGTATTTTGCAGAAAACTATTCTGAATCAGGATCAGAAATAAAAAGTTGCTATTATTTTGCACAAGGACCTTCAATTAAGCAATGAGTGAAAAAAAACGGGCAGATTTTTTAGAGGTTTGGGTAAGAAACGCAAAAACCGTTAAGCTTAAATCACTCCTAGAGCACGCAGCGATCATTTTGACAATGATATTGATCATAAAAAGTTAATGTTGCATTTATAACAGATTGTGCCATGAATTTGAGTCGAGGTGGACCAGATCTAGGAGAGATAAGTCCAGAATTATGACCGATAATGCAAGTTGGCTTCAGGGCAAAATAAAAGGCGATTGATGTCGCGCCTTTAACCTCAAACCGCATCGAAAGAGCTAAAAAACTATTTTCTGATCAATCTAGTGAAGAAAGTTGTGATTCAAATTCAGATTTTGATTAAATTTGTCAAAAAACATTTCGCTTAATCGCATTATCAACTTTGAGCTGTTTTTTTTTAATTAAAAAAAATTCTGGAAAATATCGAAATCGCTTTTTTCTTTCAATAAATGAATTACCTTTGAAACGCATACATTTTTATTTTTGTAAGGCCAATACTTTTGAATTTACAAGCAAAAACATTAACATTTAACAAAAATCGTAAATTTAAAAAAAAAAAATTTTTTTTTTCATGATTAATTTAAAAAAAAATATTTTTAAATTGGCTAAAATCAAAACAAAAAATACTAATCTGACACTTTTTTAAAAATTTTTTTTCCTATTTTTTATTGCGGATTGTATGTTAAAAAAGTGAACATTTTCTGGTTTTTACGTACTTTACGCCCTTCAATGTGCCACGCCCACTTTAACTTTTCGTCCAAAAATTTCTTTGGGAAATTTTTGAACATTCAGTCCAAAGTTCATGTCGATAGCTTGAAAAATACGACCGCTATTGAATTAAGTCCCCCTAGATTGGCAAAATCTTACACTGTGCGTAGGTTGCATAACGTGCAGTTCTCGTTTACAAAATGTGGCTGGTACCCAAGCTTAAGCGTCTCAGTTCTGGCCTTGAAGATGTTTGCTTTTGTAAATATGCTAAAACAGTCGTTAAAATAATTATTTTCAGAGAGCAGTGCCTTGTAGGTTTCCCGCGTAATGCTGTAGGTCGCTCTCTTATTTTTATTTATTGTTCGCAATAAAATGTCCTGCGAAGCCATCCACGATTCCCTGTTATCTAAATTCATCACAACTTCGTGTTTATCAGCTAGCTGCAGCCAGTGTTCGAAGCATTGCCTTCGTGATGCCAGTAACGACGTTGCCACGGTATATGGCGCTCTGTTTTCGGCTAGGTTGAGACATCAACCCATATAATTAAAATGAGACTGCAGCGTGTATTCGAACATAGATCCCAGCCCAGTTTCCAAATAAATTGCGTAGTTTGGGGTATTTATCGGTAGTCGAAAGATTTTTTTTAACAAAGTAACGTAGTAGTTTTTCCACCTCTTCGAATTCCATGTAACCCCAGACCTGCGATGCATTATGCCTCTAGCTGTTGCTTGGAATAGTTTGAACTTTATACTGGGGCTCACATTTTTTCAGCTTAATAGGGCGTTCCACGTACTGTTAAGGGCGATCTTCGACTCACGTAGTTTATGCTCAATAAGCTTGCTAAAAGACATGTTTGGTTTTAAGTTTACTCCCAAGTACTTGTACTCCTTGACCGTTTCTAGTTGTACTCCGTTTAGTGTACAAAGTTCACACCTAGGTCGAGGTCTGACAGTATGAGCTGGCTGCATTTATCATGTCTTGTAGCATTTTACTGTATTTACTATAATTATAATTTTATAAATTTTAAAAGTAATTGTTGTTAAAATGTTTCTCAGTGTTTACCACCATGATATAGATTCTAAGGATACACCATTAACTAAACATAACTTAAATTATGGAGTTTTCAAAAAGATGGAGACTTATAGTTTAAAAGATATTAATTTTTGAAGTTATAAACGAATAAAGATATGCCCTTATAGAAAGTTTTGAGAAGCAGTTAGGTTCAAAGCTTTTTGATTGAAACTTGGCAATTGTGCTTTATATTTATCAAGCTTTTCAAAAAGTTCAACTTCACGCAGATCGGACGTCTATATCATATAGCTGTTATAGGAAAGCTAAATTTAGTTGTGTTATAATTTACTTATGACTTACTTATTTGAACGTCCGATCTGGGTATTTTAAAACATTTAACATTTGTTACAAACAAGCCTTACTATGTCAGCTGTTTAAATTTGTAACGGTAAATGGGTAAAATGTGGAGTTAGTTGCGAAAAACGTCAATAAGATCAGCTGTTGTCATCAAACGAAACGACCCAATGGAAACTTCCAAAAAAAAGTATATTTCTTGATGATCCATTGGATAATTTCGGAATCTTTTCGGACTAGATATTTATAATATTGTAAAAAGGTTATTAAAAATATTCATTAAATGTAAGATTGGTCTTAGATTTGCTTTCAATTTTTGCATCTATTTTACTACTATACTATTTTACTGCGAAATCGACACCTTTAACGGGTCATAACGGAGACCAATGGTCAAGAGAATTTTATATATATAAGTATATAAAACGAGAAGGCCAAGCTAACTTCGTCTTTGCCGAAGTTTTAATACCCTTGCAAATGTTTTAATACGACAGAGTTTACGAACGTCAGCATTAAAACAAACCATTTTTCTGATAAAACCCACTTTTTGACCGATAGTTCCTATGGCAGCTATAAGATATAGTCATCCGATTTTCACAAAAACTTCCAAATCTGTGTAAAAGCGTATAAAATAAATAATTGCCGAAGCGGAAGGCGTTTACATTAAAAACAAAAAAGTTTTCTTACAAAAACCCACTTTTCAACCGATAGTTCCTATGGCAGCTATAAGATATAGTTATCCGATCCGGTCGGTTCCGAACTATTAGCAGTGTGCACTAAAAAGAAAACTCTGTGCAAAGTTTCAGCTCGATAGCTTTAAAACTGAGAGACTAGTTTGCGTAGAAACAGACAGACGGACGGACAAAGCTCAATCGACTCAGCTCGTCGCCCTGATCAAGAATATATATAGTTTATAGGGTCGGAAATGAATATTTCTATGCGTTGCAAACTTCTGGGCAAAATTATAATACCCTTTGCAAGGGTATAAAAATAGTAATAAAAAAGTCTTGCGGTATTTTTATTGAATTTTCAATTGTTTATAAAATTGGTTATAATAATGCGATTTAAGTCAAATATGCGCCGTTTTGTTCGATGACGAGTTCCCCACGAGATGCCAACTTCATAATGCCCCTCTTATAGAAGCTCGCTTCCCTATTGGCAAAAAACTCGGAGAGCCAATTTTCACAGGACTCCCTTGTGGCCAACTTCCGACTTCCAAGCTCGTTCGCCATGGACAGAAATAGGTGGTAATCACTTGGTGCGAGATCCGGACTATACGGTGGATGCAAAAGAACCTCCCATCCGAGCTCCCGGAGCTTCTGGCGCGTCACCAAAGATGTGTGTGGCCTGGCGTTGTCCTGATGGAAGACAATTCGGCCTCTGTTAATCAAAGATGGCCTCTTCTGCATGAGTGCTGCATTCAAGCGGTCCTGTTGTTGGCAGTACAGGTCCGAATTGAGCGTTTGGCCATAGGGAAGCAGCTCATAGTGAATGATTCCCTGCCAATCCCACCAAACACACAGAAGAACCTTCCTGTCCCTCAATCCAGGCTTGGCCACCGTCTGGGCAGCTTCACCGCTTTTCGACCACGACCGTTTGCGCTTCACGTTGTCGTAAGTGACCCACTTTTCATCGCCAGTCACCATCTGCTTCAAAAACGGTTCGATTTTGTTGCGATTCAGAAGCGATTCGCATGCATCCATACGGGCAAAAATGTTTTTTTGCGTCAAGTCGTGTGGCACCCATACATCGAGCTTCTTTTTGAATCCAAGCTTTTTCAAATGGTTTATAACGGTTTGATGACTCATGCCCAGCTCTTGGCCGATGCTACGACTGCTACTATGCCGGTCTCTTTCGATCAATTCAGCGATTTTATCGCAATTTTCGACGACAGGCCTTCCGGACCGTGGCGCATCTTCGATCACCTCTGCACCAGAACGAAAACGTTGAAACCATCGTTGTGGAAATGGAAACTGTATCGGGTTCATAAACAGCACAAATTTTATTGGCAGCCTGAGATGCATTTTTGCCTTTATCGTAGTAGTACTGTAAAACATGCCGTATTTTCTCTTTATTTTGCTCCATGTTCTAGCGTGAACCGCTGAGACGAATACAACTAGAACTACGCGCTTGCAAAGACAAGCTTGCCGAAATACCGCAAGACTTTTTTGACAACCTTATATATGCTTTTGGTGCGTTTTAAAAATATGTTGTATCTCAGGTAGCGGTCCCTTTACATGCCGCCCATAATTATAGATTGGCTAAACTACGTTAGAGAGGTCTATATTGTTCCCCGGGCGAAAAAAAAAAACAAAAAACTTGCAGCTGCTTCCACATTTTGGCCACAATTTTTGAGCGACTTATAGCCTATTTCCACTGAACAAATGAAGCTTCATTTCATGAAATGACAAGAAATGAAGAAAATGATACCATTTCTTCCATACGAATTGTCACTTCATTTTGCCTTTCATTTCTGAAAAATGATGAAAACCACGAAGGAATCTGGTATTTTTTTAATAAATACTAGCTACTCTCTGGCATTACTCGCTACTCTCTGGAAACGGAAAGTGTCATCACCAATAATTTGTTAATTTGAATTTAAATAGTAGGCGCAATTTTGTTTAAAATATAAATTAGTCAATAAAAGTTGTGTATTTAGCTTTCTGTTGATAATTCAGGACGATAACAATGCGTTTGCCCCTCAAAATTGCTGTCATGACGGGTATGTTATTTTTTTATAAATATTCCACGTGAGTTTGAAAGTGGCGCCTGTTATTTAAATCAAACTTTTCAGCTGTTTTTCACAACGTATCGTTGTGAATGTTAAACAAATGACAATTTGTCAATGGAAACGGCAACATTTTTAGAAATGAAAATGACAAGAAATGAAGCCAGTGGAAATAGGCTATTACCCCAATAGCAACAGGCACAGTGACCTTCTGGTTCTTTTGTTGAATTGTATACTAAGTAATAGAATATTTAGTCTAATCAATGAAAGCTTTTCCATCATATATCAATTAAATTTAAATGTTATTTTATTCGTAGGTAATATTTAACAAATTTTGATATTTAACAAACACCTCTTGTCACTTTTAAGCAATTTCTCTTAGAACTTTGAAATCCTGGCTGTGTTCAGGGCCTCGGTCATTAGGCGTCCAAAGTCCGAGTGCACCATGGTGAATAGCTTGACGGCACGTTCCTGTAAAAATTTACTTGCCTCGCATAGATGCTCCGAAATATTGCGTACTAGACGCTTACGACCACAATTATCCAGTGTATAAGTCCAAAAGTCGGTGACCTGACTAAAGTTATCCTCCGTATCACCGCTCATAAAGCGATAGACATCGCCCGAAATGGGACAACACGTTTGCAAAGCCAACGCCCGAGAGCTTTCCTTTGGACCGCAAAACGAATTGGGGAAATAGTTTGGTGCTCCATTTTGATTATCGTTGACTGTCATCGCTCCATCACGTTGGAAATTCTTCACGTTCACCCGATAAGGACAATTGACTGGAATTTGCATATAGTTTGTGCCCAAGCGGTAACGTTGCGAGTCTCCGTAAGCGAAGAGACGTCCCTGGAGCATTTTATCCGGAGAGGGTTCAATGCCCGGCACCATATGAGCTGGACTAAAGGCCAGCTGCTCGACTTCAGTGAAGTAATTTGTAGGATTGCGATCCAGCACAAGTTTACCCACTGGCAGTAGGGGGAATTCTTTCTGGGGCCACACTTTGGTCACATCAAAAGGATTAAACTTGCACTTCTTGGCCTCTTCGTTGAGCATAACCTGTATAAACATACTCCAGCTGGGATAGTTGCCTTTCTTAATCGAGTTATAGAGATCCCGAATGGCATAGTCCGGATCATGAGACATCAGTTCATCGCAGCGACGGCTATCCAAATTCTTAATGCCCTGATCGGTTTTAAAATGAAATTTCACATAGAAAGTCTCTCCGGTGGGGTTCACCATGCGATAGGTGTGCCCACCAAACCCATGCATATGCCTGTAACCATCGGGGGTTCCGCGATCACTGAAATACATTAGCAAACAATGCAAAGTCTCCGGCCGCAAGGTCATAAAATCCCAAAACATATCCGGATCCCTCAGATGAGTCTGTGGATTTCTTTTCTGGGCATGTATCAGACTAGGAAATAGCGAAGGGTCGCGTACATAGTACACAGGCATATTACAACCCACAATATCCCAAATTCCTTCATCGGTGTAGAACTTTACGGCGAAACCTCTTTGTTCCCTCACCGTGTCCGCGGAACCATTTTCCCCACAAGCCACCGAAAACCTCATAGCTATAGCCGTACGTTTCCTCACACGATCAAAGAGCGAAGCAGCACAAAACTTGCTTATATCATGAGTACACTCAAAATACCCAAAGGCTCCAGCACCCTTGGCATAGGCGACACGCTCTGGAATACGCTCCGCATCAAAATGCATGATCTCGTCCAGGAAAATAAAATCCTGTAGCAGAGCAGGACCACGCGGTCCCACAGTTTGTATGGCATCTTTTACACCCACGGGCGTACCAGATGAAGTTGTACATTCCTTTTGAACCTCGGCATCATTGGTCTTGTAGTCTATCAATTGATTGGTGGCCGGATCACGTGAACACATATTGTAAATTTTGATGAGCGAGTTGTAACTTCTGGTACTACAAATGAGAAGCCGGAATTATAAACTGACGAATTTTTTTGTGGACTGAGTTTTTGTGTATGTAAAGATTTTTGCTGATTTTTTGTATAGTCAAAGTGAAGTGTAGTCCAAAGGTAAGTTAGATATTGGAATTATTCGAATACAAAGAATATTGTGACTACGAGTAAAGCACAAAAAATGGAATTGTATGGTGGAATCTTTATTTTGGGCTGAAAGAACCGTCTCTGGCATTTACTTTTTAAAGACAATTTCATTTAAATATTGGACGTGAATGAGAAGTAAATGGTCCATTCGGATGGTCTTACTTAGGATTACTTTTTCAAGCATTGCTACGGGTATCTCGCGAACTACGCGAGTAATGTTGGCTTGCGAGTCTTGAATCGCAGCTGGATTATCGACGAAGACTTTTGACTTCACATAACCACACAGGAAAATGTTCCGTGGTGTGGTATCACATGATCTACCATATCAAACAGTGCGTTTTTATACCCGTTACTCGTAGAGTAAAAAGGATATACTAAAGTCGTGCAAATTTATGTAACAGGGAGAAGGAAGCATCTCCGACCCTATAAAGTATATATATCCTTGATCAGCATCAACAGCCGAGTCGATTTACCCATGTCCGTCTGTCCGTCCGTCCGTCTGTCCGTCCGTCTGTCTGTATGAACACCTAGATCTCAGAGATGGTAAGAGATAGAGGTTTGACATCTATGGGACAAATGCTTCTTTTATCTGTACGCAGATCAAGTTTATTTCAAATTTTGGCCACGCCCCCTCCCGCCCCCGCAATTTGGAAAAAACGTTATATCTCCTACAGTTTTAAAGATAGACGATTTGTACCTTCTAAAGATAGTTGGTAATAAGCAAAATGAATCGATTTGCCGAAGAAATGATAAAGGTCGGATGAGCAGTTTTCAAGTTATTTGTAAAAATGTGGTAAATAGTCGAGTTAAAAAAGTGTTGCATACTTTTCAGTTGAACACTGTTAAACATGTTTTTTCATGAGTAACGGGTATATCGAAGTCGGTTAGAGCCGACTTTAACTTGCGCTCTCATTGTAGATGTAAAGGTAGTTCGAGAGTCGCTTCACGTTGCCCATCAGCCCAAATGCTACATTTTTGTCACTGAGCAAAATTCGGCGCGAAAACAGCGGATCTTCATTGAGCTGCTGCAGAGACCATTTCCACGATGATTTGTCTAACAATTCTTAACAAAAAAGTGATGACAGAATGACACCAGTCAGGCGTAATATCTAAAGAAAAAGAATATTGACAAAAAAAAAAACATCTTTATGAATCACCCTTCATTTGTACCGACTTGTAAAAATTGGAATCCCACTGATCGACTTCTCTTCTATTAGATTCCAGTATCCTGACTACTGAATACACACTTTAAGTGAGTATACAAAAAAGTTCGGAATTTGCATGATTCAAGGCTGAAGTACTTACTTTAATTACCCTACGTACTCCTTCTTAAGAGATAGGAAACTAACTTTTGCACAGTACTTTGATTTTCTTATGGTGAGAATGAGTACTAAGATCAGATTTTAGGAAAATTCTGTCGGCAAATGTGAAAAATTCACAGAAAACTGTTGAATGAAACTTTTGTGTTTATCATCCGATTAGTTTCAAACTCATTTTCAAAGATCTATACTTTGATCTAATCTTCGATTGGATTCAAAATCATTCAGAAAGCTTACACAAATAATTAATTTTTGGAGAATTTACCCACCCTAATCTGCGTGGAATTAGGTGATGCCAATTTTAAATTTCGATCCTTTTTATTTTTAGATCTAGTCATATCAAAATATGGAATACGTTACTCTGAAATTAGGGAAAATCTACTGCAATAGTCGAAAAATGGGGTTAACTTTCCATTTTTTTTACTTTGTACCAAAGATACACGGAGTATATTAAGATTGTACAAAAATATATAACAGGGTGAAGAACCCTATAAGATATATAGATTTATTTCTTGAGTTTTGTAGATACATAGATGGTTCGTACCTTCTAAGGATATTTAGTAATCAAGATTATTAACCGATCCACCACAGGAATAGTGAAGAACGGATGAACAATAGTCGAGTTATAAGGATGGGTAGCTCTGGCAACAACGGCGATGGGCACCACTTCATAAACTTTTGGCTTCTAACTTAAATTGATCACATATATACAAATTTTTAGGTGGTACAGAGTATATTATAATTAAAATATAGTAATATAATTGATATATTAATCTAATATAATTATTATATTATAATTTGTTTTCGTTAGGTTTTTTATTCAATCAGCCTCAAGCTTATTATCAACGTGATGTTAAAAATTTTGGAACATTCGGAAAACTGGCGGAGAATATTTCTAAAAAAACATTTTTTATTCCATTCTATCCGATTTAAAATCATTTCAAAGCTCTATATAGAAATTACACAAAAATGATATTACCTACGTAGAAAAAGGTTTCAAATTAAAAAAAATCTTTATACACAAATGCCAGCAAAGCTGCAGGTTAAAGCTTGTCTAACACATAAGATTCGGCACGTGCAACGAACTTCATTTGGCCTTCTAATTATATATATATTTTACAAAAGAGGAGTTAACCAGCACAATTAGCAAGGCCTTAAAATGATTTAAATACGATAATGAACAAAATTTATGAAGTGTTTAATAATACTTATACTTACATTTAATTGTTGGTCTTTTGTAAGCACAGTTAAATATTTATTTATTGAGGGAAGGAGATATAATTTCTTTGGCGGGGTGCGGGATCTAGCTAAATTGAATGAATTGTGATGACAACTTGGTTATTACAATCTGACAGTTTTAGTGACCTCTTTGAATATCAATCATATAACTTTTAGTAGGCTCCAGGTCAATAAGTTATGGTTTTTGTTCACAACTTTTTTAACACAGTATTCACTTTTTTATGAATCACCAAAATTAAATCATCAGCATTCTTTGCCTATCCTCAGTCAGTAAGCAGACGCTACATCATGACAGCAGCGCTATAACCACTTAGAAATCCCAAAGATAGAATTATAGCAAAAACAGACATCAGCAGCAAGCGCCAAGTCACTAAAGCATTTGAGTGTGAATATCGGGCCTTAGGTATTTTATTAATAAGTAAGGATCTTTATGTACATTGTACACTCAGAAAAAAATCGCTTAGTTAAAACTGTAACAATCAAATTTGATTTTACTATGGCAATACACTTCAGAATTTCTGTGGCCTATTTTGTATTGATCATGCACGAAACACCAGCTTGGGAATTACAATAGGTACATGTTTTTAGGCCGATAGTAGATTCCAAGCAATACAAGTAGTATCTAAGACATTTTTCCAACAGAGCGTGCAAGGACGCAACGCGATGGGATGTCAATATTTGTCAAAATATCAATATTGATAATATCAAAAATCAAAATGTTCAAATCGATATTTAATATACCTGGTCCAAAAAACATCGATATATCGATATTTCGGTCTTTCCATAAGCTTAAGAAAACTGAAAAGTTGTTAAGCTACGTCCTCATTGCTAAATGACCATTTCAAGTGGCCGCTATATCTTATCACTTTAATGGGATGTAAAGTTATTAATTTTCTTAAATTTCTTAATTAATTTTCAACAATATCTACGGAAAATTTAAAGAAAATTCTGCAATATCTAATGGCTTGGCCAGCCGGCGCAAATCGATCTCAAATATTAAGGCATTGCGTAAGGTATATGTAAAGAAAATCTCAACAAGAAACTATGGATCTAAAATGAATTCCTTGCCAGCGCAAATCGACCTCAATCAATAAAGACATTAAGGCATGATGTTTTTTCTAACTGGACTGAAAACCCCTTTTAATTTATTCTACTTAGAAATCTCACTTCTGCGAAGAAAGGACGTTTAAGAGAAGAAATTGCAAAATACCGTACCTAGGTCAAGTTGAATGGAGAAATTCATTTTTGATCCTTGCTATGACAATTTGCTCCTGAAATTTCCATGGTAATTTTTTCCGATATATCGTTTATAAAAATATGGATATATCGGAATAACACTTATCGTCTAACATAAATATCAATATATCGATCAAATATTGACAACCCTACTTCCAATTGTGGTTTAATCCAAGGGTCCAGAGTTTGAATCCCACCAGAGAATCCCTGATCAAAGTATTGTTTCATTTAATTTTTGGTAATTGTTAATCGCACCAGGAAAGTATGCTGTAATTTTTTTTTAAATCATTTGTTAGCAGAAGCTTCATTTAACATTTACTGTACGAACACAGTTCTGTTAAATCAGCATTTCTGGTATGCAACATGGAAGATTAATATATTTGTTTACTTTTGAAAACTTTTACAAATATAAGAAAATTTTCTATAGGCTAGTTTTCATTTATCAAGGAAAGTAGGCACATCTGGCTGAAGAGAATAGACCGATCAGTCCTGGTATAACTGTAAATTGATATAAACTTAGCTAAGGTCTCACAGAAAAATAGTTTGCCCAAATAAGGGAATTTTTCGGCCATTTTCGATCAAATAATTTAAGGATGGAGACATAGTTTTAGTTTTGAGTCCTGCAAATTCTGTAATCATGACAATTTAAAAAAAAATTTATAAAAATTTGTGCTAATTATTTGCCTTGTGTTACAGAATCAAAATTCACGCTTCATAAATATTCAAAAAAAACAGTCATGTTCATCTTGAATTAACCTTTACGTTGTAAATAGTATTGACCTTCTGTCATGCCTCTACCCCAATTGCGAGTTGAAAATATCGCAAACCAACCTTTTTTTTAATAAATAATTTATTGTCCACTTTGTGGCCAACTTTATCAAGTTGTCTGTAAGAGACTGCATATTTCTTATCTTTTTTAATAGATATATATTTTATAGTCACAGTTTGTGCCCTTAACACCTGAGTCATTGCAGGTTGATTTTGAACAAAAGCCGCTCTGTTGACAATTGACACACGTGTCCATGGTTGAATGGCAGTCAATACAGGTAAATACTGATGCATGTGTGTATGTACTTCTGTGTATATTAATCTAAAAGCTGACCATTTAAAACTGAATGTTTAGCAAATAGTGAATAAAAAGTTTACCGACTGGTTCTACGGCTGAGAATAATCATAATTTGTGGCATGGAAACTTACTCAGAGCTTTTTTTCTGGCCAGACAACGTTCCGACAGTTGTTGTTGGGCTCTTTTTTTATCAGCTTCTGTTGTTGTGAGTTGACCGCATGAATGAAAGCGAAGTAGACCAAGAGACCAGACGACGACGACACACACTTGTTGATTTCTTTAAGCGATTTTGTGGTTCGTTATAATTAAAGTCACGGCGTTTGTTTTTTATTTTCTTTGGCACTTTCTGGTTTTGTTTTGCTTTATTTTTTTATTGCACTTCACTTGTTGTTTAATTAAGAAACTATGAGAATTTTGCAGTTGCATTCATTGAAATCAATCAAAACTTTTGAGTTTCTGTTGTTCTTTCTTCGAACGTCACTTGAACTCAACTACGGCTTCTGTGGGGGCCCGTTATAAAAGCGCCAACAACAGCGGAGAGAGAAGAGAGTGTGTCTTATCACTCTCTCTTTCGCCTGTTGCTCTTCCACATTCACACTTGCTGTTTTGCTTTGCTCGCGTGCACACACACATACATTGACATTCACAAATAATATTTAGTCTGTTTTGCTGCTGTGAAATGTTACGTAGTTGTTTTTGCATAAATATTTTATTTTATTTTTGAAAATAAAAACAATTTAAATTATTAATAAACTATTTACAAAAAAAAGCACGCTTGTGGCCCGTGTTGTCAGAAGACTAGACTAGTTGTGGAATGTCCCACAGTTGATTGAACCCACTCACTACACAAACGCACATACTACTTCTCCAGTCCCGGCCCACAATCCGGTACCACAGACGATTGGCGACTGAAAATCAAAGTCGCCAATTTCAGCAGACTACCCAGGCCCAGGGGGAGGGGGCAGCAGCCCCCAACAACAACAACAACGACCGACCATGTCTAATTGCAATTGTCAGTTATTAACAAGATTCCAATTTTTATAACAGTTTTTATAACTATTTTTTGTGTACATAACTGAAAAACGAAGCTATGCAAAAATAGCAACAAAGCAAAATACTCACAATATTTATAAAGAGAGGGAGAGGCGCTCTTTATTTCAGTCTGTGTGCGTGTGTGTGCCCTTTATCACGTCAGTTTCAGTTTTCCACTTGCTGCGATCGAGAGGTAAATACATATTTATGAGTTGCCAGCAAGGCAAAACATTTCAAGATCTGGCAGCACTCAGGCGAGCAAGCTTTTTTTTTGACATATAAGAAAGCTTTTCCAATAAGCGGAAAATTTAAACTGGGATTTGACAGTAGCCTACAAATATGTATTGGGACTAAAAAATAGTGTCGAAATTCACAAAAATACATTTTAATTAATCAAAACTCGACTAACATTGTTTTCTATATTCTAAAGCTTATTTGAGGTAGTCAATCAGCTTTTGCCATTGACTATTATTTGCCGTTTTATTTTTCAGATCAGCAAGAAGTGCCTTGTGGGGATAGTGCACACGAATCTCTATAAGTATGGGACATCTTCCAAGAAGATGCCACATATTTTCTCTTCTTCTCCAGTGTTGCACAACGAACACTGTCTGTTCTGCTACCGATTAAAACTGTCTCCATTTAGATACAAAAAAACCATCTAGCCTTCATAATCGAAGTTATATGGTCTATTAGGAGTCCATGGTATTTGTTGCTAACAGTGTGGTCCAAGTGCTTGTATATTCAAGAAATACTTGTTTCCTTTGATCGTACTACTTATGAGGCTTTTACTATACGAGGCTTGTTTTTTAAAAAAGTGGGGTAATCATCGCTCATCACATTACTTTATAATTTAATGTTTGAAGATTATTTCATGCAAATGTGGACCGTGAATGCGCCTCAAATGGTCCGCTTAGTCCAAATTTGGCATACTCTTTCCAACATTTCGGCCGGTATCTCACAAATAAAAGCTTCAATGTTGTCTTCCAATGCGTCAATTAAAGCGGGCTTGTCTGTATAGACATGAGCTTTAACATATACTACGTTTATGCATGCAAAAAACCATGGTTGCAAATCATGATTTTTCCAAAAAGTGCTAGCATAAACACCAAATCATGGTTTTTTTTCTACACACGTATTTTGACCATGGTTTTTGCGAAAAACCATGATATTTTTTTTACAAAACAGTCTGGCAACACCTTATGAAAAACAGCTGTTCTGTCAGTTAATTGTGTTTGGACCAAATTTAAATTTGAATTCAACTTTGATTTACTTAATTTACTTAAATTGAAACTGGAATCCATTAAAAGTCATTGGACAACTGAAGAAACCATTGTGCTTCTCGCAACTGTAAAAGAGATGAATGTGCTGAAACAGTTAGATGGAAAAACTAAACGAAATAACCTTGTGTTTAAATGCATTGCAGAACGCATGAAGAAGAAAAGCATGCAAAAGAGTACTGAGTAGGTAAAAACAAAGCTGCGGGCTCTCAAAAGAAATTATATGGAGGTGAAACGCAATAATGGAACAAGTGGTGCTGGTAGAAAGATGTGTGCATACTTTGATGAGCTGATCGAGCTGTACGGATTAGAGTTGGGTAGCTCATGAGTGAGTGAACAAAATTGAGTTGTTCTTTAAACTGAGCAAGAGAACATGTTCTTCTTCAATTGTTCTTTTTTGTTCAGCGAGTCTTGTTCGGTCTATCTTGCTCTGAGTTGTTCTTTAATTGTTCTCTTGTTCTGTTCTCGCTCTTTTGTTCTTTTGCTCAGAGGGTTGTTCTGTCTTGCTCTGTTAACTGTTCAGTCTCTCCCTTGCTCTGAGAGTTGTTCTGTCTGTCTCGCTCTGTGAGCTGTTCAGTTTTGTCTTGTTCTGTGTGTTGCTCTGTGTTCTGTACCCTAACATCTGTTCGGTATCTAGTTCAGTGAACTGTTCAGGGTGACCTGACTGTTGTATTAGTTCACTGTTTGTTGTCAATTTATGGCAACTCTGCGTTAAGCAACCTTTAAGTGTAATCAGAAAGCAAAGCGACCGAATTGGATATTAAAACGGCGAAATGAAAATATTGCAGCGTTACCTTAAGTTGCAAATCACAAAGCATCACACCGCACAGTGGATCCAGTTGTACGGCAGAACAACAACAACGACCATTCTGCCCTTGTGGAAAATGTCGAGCAATTCGGTCCTCTAAGCCAAAAAGGATTGCAAGCTTTGTGTATAAGCCAGCCCTACAGGTTGCCAAAAATACGCGACGAGTAGATGGCTAATATGACGAGCAAACTGAGCTTGGCATCTGCATGATCATCGGGGGGCCAAACAGCAATACACACATACACTTGTAATCATCTGTTTTCTCTCGCTCGCTGAGAACACAAGAACAACAGAACAAGAGCAAGTGAACCAGAACAAATGAACAAGAACAAGTGAGCAAGAACAAGTGAGCAAGAACAAGTGAGCGAGAACAAGTGAACAAGAACAATTGAACAAGAGAACAAGTGAGCGAATTGAGTGAGTTGACTCACTTAGA
Organism: Lordiphosa clarofinis; assembly: GCA_018904275.1. Taxonomy (NCBI): domain Eukaryota; kingdom Metazoa; phylum Arthropoda; class Insecta; order Diptera; family Drosophilidae; genus Lordiphosa; species Lordiphosa clarofinis. Next base: position 286,150 of record JAEIGQ010000097.1, read on the forward strand.
AAAAAAGAACAAGTGAACATGTTCAGCGAAAAGAACAACCTTTACTCAACACTAGTACGGATCGCGTCCAGTGGGCTATGCAATCTACTCATCCGCGGTCTATGCACCTTTAAGATTGCAAGTCCACTTAAGTAATGCCTCAGTCGTTTGCATGGGCTATCCGCCTTACACTTTTAAGATCTTCATGCGCTCCTTTCTCCACTCCAGAAGATTAGGAAATAACTTTGATGTCCGCCTTTGCCGTTGAATTAGTAACAATATTTGTTTTGTTCTTTCCATTTTAATTCCTTGTAATTGTTTTATTTTTCTTACAATTCATCAGCTAATTGTGCAAGAGTGTTGCCACCTTATTTTCAAAATTTCATAAGTGGCATCTCACTGCAGAAATATCATGGTATTTATAAAGATGCATAAACAGGCGCATTTTAAAAAGCGTGATTTTAAAAAACCATGATACTGCTCGCATAAACGTAGTAATAGCCCCACAAAAAATGGTCTAAAGGCGTTAAATCGCACGATCTGTGCAGCCAATTGACCGGTGAAATAAAATGTTCACCGAACTCGCCTCTCAAAAGGTCTATTGTTGCGCATGCTGTGTGGCATGTGGCAACGTCTTGTTGAAACCACATGCCATGCAAGTCAAGCTCTTGCATTTTTTGCAATAAAAGTTGGATATCATCTCACGGTAGCGCTCACCATTCGCATCATCTTGGAAAAAGTACGGTCCAATGATGCCACCAGACCATAAATCGCACCAAACTATGACTTTTTCTGGATGCATTGGTAGCTGTTGCAATGCTTCTGGCTGATATTCACTCCAAAATCGACAATTCTGCTTATTTACGTACCCATTGAGCCAAAAATGAGCTTCGTCGCTGAACACAGTTTCTCGGTAAAAAAGTGGATCTTCGGCCAACTTTCCAAGAGTCCATTCTCCAAAAATTCAATAGGTCGTTCGGCTTCAATTCTTGCACCAGCTGTATTTTGGAAGGCTTCACGCCCAAATCCTTCCGCAAAATTTTCCACGTTGCTGAGTTACAGCGGCCCAATTGCTGCGAACGGCGACGAATCGATAATTGATGGTCATCATTAACACTGGCCGATACAGCTGTAATATTTTCTTCAGTTCGCACTCTACGTAAGCGTGTGGGTGGTTTAATGTCCAACAATGTAAATTTAGTGCGAAATTTAGTCACAAGAGCCGGAATAGCCGCTTCAGTCGGTCGATTAAACTGACCATAAAATGGAAGAAGCGCGCGATGAACTTTCTTAACAGAGCACGCATTTTGATAATAAAATTCAATAATTTGCAAGCGTTGTTCGTTTGAAAGACGATTCATGGTTAAATTATAGACCAAACTGAAGATGTTTGACAGTGAAAGAAAACGCGAAACGTTCGTGAGCTGTTTAAACAGGGTTGCTAAAAAGAAATCGACCCCGCGCGAAAACATCGTATGTGTTATTTTTTACGAAATTGACATTTTGATGCAAATTAGTTCTAAATCCACTAACTCATAATCTGGTAAAATTATATAGCGATAACCATAACGGTTACGGAAATTCAACAAAATCAATTTAATCTTATGTGACAATAATGAGTTTATTTCTTGTGGGCGAAATGATCGTATGTGCCCCACAATACTGATATTCAAGAGTCTGGTTGAAAAATAGCTAAATTGGTAAATTTTCATAAAAATAGTTACGAGTTTAGTTAAATAAATTGATAAATGTTGCACATATAAAGATTGGTAGCGACGTTGCCAGCCACCTCATCGAAAAGTAGTGTCCTGTAAAATTTGGTTTTTGGCACATCCGATTTTTTCGCGCACAGGGGTCGAAATAAAAAATCACCCTTTATTTGGCATCTATCCATATTTTTTATTCCTGACAACGTCGCGTTAATTGAATTTTTAGCTGCTTTATTTCTTTTTGCAATATTTTTCTTGAAAGACATCGTAGGCGTAAAGAAAACCCCTAGGTATGTATATTCCAAGGCTATTTTTATGTATTGAAAGTCCATTTTTCCTTACTTTACAGCCGTCCACCTTTTCTAAAGACCTTTATCATTGATTTGGCCAAGTTGACTATCATGTTTCATACTCTGCAATATTCTTCCAGTCTATTACAAGATTATTACTACAATATTATCAGCACACATTATTAATCGAATGATCTGTCCCTCTGCGTTTACGCCTTCTCCTAAGAAATCGTGCAGATCTTTTAAATACCAAGCAAATAGCAGTTTTGACAATAAGCACCCTTGCCTTACACATATTTTTGTTTGAAAGTAACTTAAAAGTTCATTTCCTGTCCACACTGCAGCCCGTGTTGCTCTATATAGATCTTCAATAAGATTGGTCATCTTTATTGATACTTCCATCGTATTCAGCTTAAATATTAGTGCCTCTCTGGATACTGTATCAAAGGCAGCGCTGAAGTCCACAAGGAAGGCATACAGTTTTCTATTTCTGTGCAAGGTTAGATGAGCTGTGGATGGTAAATTATAGACATTAACTGATGTTGAATACTGTGCTCTGAATCCAGCTTGAAATTCATTAAGAATATTATTTTCCTTCAACAAATATTAAAGCAATGTAGTTTATAAATGATATTCCACGGCAGTTAACTGGATCATCTGGGTTTCCATTTTTGAACATTGGTAAGACTAACTGCTATTAATGCTCTCATGTACTGCTCCTTCACGTTCCAGCCAATACCTTCAAAAAGAAAGGTATTCGATCTTCTCCTGGCGCTTTATTTAACTTGAGCTTCCTTAGGGTACTTTTTATCTCAGCAGACTTTAGATATAAAGTCTGTATATCTCATCTGTATATTTCCATTAATCTTTCTGAAATTAAAAGTGGATTATAGTTAATTATTATTTTAAGAATATTGAAATGGCAATCAATGGTTCTGTTCTTCGATTCGATTCTGGATCAGCTTAAATCGTAATCGTAATATATTACAACAACTACAGATAAACCTTTGTTAGAAAAAACTTGTTTTATTGAGATATTTTTTGCCAGCAAAACTGGTGGTACAGTGGGTCACTAGTTGTACTAAGTATATATATATATATAGATGTAGATATATTTTTTATGCATTTAGGTATGAAATTGTTGTAGTTTAAATATATGGTTTTTAATGCTCACTAAATATAAAATATAATGCTTATCGCATTTGTAAGTTATTAAGTAACTAAAATTTGACATGTTTTATGAAGAATATTTACAATTAATAATCCCATTTGGGATGGTATGTTAAATAAATAATATATAGATTAGCATTAGGGCTTAAGGCATTTGTTTTTATAATGTTCGGTTTGAAATGCGCTTTCTGGGCGACGACATTTGTGTACGTGTGAGTGTAATTTACAATACGTTTTACACAAAATGAACTACAGTTTATAAGGTAAGGTAGGTAAGTAAATATTACGTATATTAAGACAAGTGGGGTAGGCGGGGAGAGAGGAGGATACATATAATTAGCTAATGTATAAGAAGAGTTAAGTAAGACAAACACAAATTTCACTAAATGTTAAGTTGTCACGTCAAAAAAAAAAGATGGAAAACACAAACAGGTACGAATTAGCAACGATCGCGGTTATTGTAGGCCTGAACCTTGGACACGGTGCACTCGAGGGCCGATTGAATGTCATTGAAGACGGGTACACCCTGCCGTTTGGCTAAATCGATGAGGTACGAGCGTCCACGATTGTAGTCCTTAATGGCGGCCACGGTTAACTGAAGAAAAGGAAATTAGATACACTCAAACATAGAAGGGAATAATGGAAAACTCACCTTTTCGCCACCCAAAACACAATCCTCGGGCAACATTTGCACAGCCAAAACCACATTATACATCAGACCAATGCAGTGGGCGGCCAAAGTCATGGGAGCCAGCGAACGCGTCTCATTGGTGATGACAAAGAGCAAAACTCGACTCGAGTCTAGCAGAGAGGGATTGTACAAATTCTGGCGTACAGCCACTGGAGGCAAAGACCAACTCAACGACTCTTCGGCCACGGTAAGCTCTTCCTGTTCCTCCAGCTGAACTTGATTGCCGCGGCACTTTCTGCGAGTGCGTGTAAACGAACGCTGTTGTTGCTGCTGCTCCTGATGAGTATTTGATTGCTGCTGCTGCTCCACTTGACCCTGCAGCTGCTGCTGTATACTCTCGTGAAGAGCAGGTACATGGAAAGTGACACCCTGTGCTTGCAAATAAGGAGCAGCCACCTGCTGACGCCAGTTGGTACGCAGAACACAGCTGCCGCCCAAATAGACATCACGTAAATCAAAACCAGCACCAACACCACCACCACAGCAGAGGGCATCCCCAGCACTGGCTATGGAACTGCTGCTAGAGAAGACCGAATCATTGGAATCGCTTTCCTCTTCCTCGGTTGTGGGAACAGTTGCTGCTGCTGACAGAGGTTTGGTTTCTATCGTTTTGGTGGTGATAATTTCGGTTGTTTCAATGGATTCAACGTTCAGCAAGATCTGTGGCTTGGCATTTTTACCTAGACTCGTGGAGCTGGCCGTGGGCTGGGGCGAAGAGGTGCCGCTATCCCGACTGCGACTGAGTTGCTCGAAGAGATTTTGACGTTCCAAATCATGGCCAATGCCGCTGCTGCTATTTGAGGGGACACTGGCATTGCTGGAGGTGCGCGATATATTCTTGCTGGCCGAGTAATAGATGTCCACATCGGGAGCTGGAGAAAGAGTGAGAAATTTTAGTTTTCTTTCTAAGGGATCAAAATATGGTCACACTGTATGAAAAGTGGACAAAACAGAAAGAAGAAACCGTATCGAAAATCACGCATGAAAACATTGTAAATAGAAAACCGTGTAATTAAAAATCCCGAATATCACTCACCATTGGTAAAATACACCTGCGGTGGTGGCACATTCGTACCCTTAATGGGCGATATGCATCCATTTTCATGTATCTCCTGCTGCAGCACAGACAAATAGGCCGAAATCACACAAAATAGATCGAAATCAATGAGCTCCTGATTGGGCAAAATGGGTATTTGGCTGGAACAGTTATGATCTTCTCCTGCTACCTTCTCATCCGGTTTTGTACTGTGCTTGTGTAGCAATTTCAAGGATTCGCGTTGATTAATTATAATTTTCGTAAGATTATCTAAATTTACTAAACTCTGAGCATAGCCCAAAAATAAGAGAGCACGTTTACACTGTTCGACAGTGAGTAGATCGCTTTGGGCATTGACGCGATCAAAGGCACCACGTACGGTACTGCAAAGAAATTAAGTTAAACCAATTTGTTACTCCTTTTCCACTTTGTTACTCACTCTAATATAGAAGCTATCCTGGACGGTGGATCCCTAATGCCAGATAAAATTTCCTTGGTGCGCTGCAATCCAGAGGGTATATTATCCAATACCGGCAATCCGCGACGGGAGACCAGCTCCTTAAGTATCAATTGATTACGATATAAATCGAGGTATTCTCTGTGGGAAAAACAAAGGTAAGTTAAATCTGTTTAAAAATTTCCCTTTCTATTCCAACTTACTGCTGCGAAATAGGCTCATTAAGTATCTTCTGATTTGGTTTATACGGATGCAAAACCAACACCAGCTGCTTGCAGTTTTGACCCGCTATATGTGCCGCCTCGATGGCACCAGCAGATGCGCGTGTTTCCGAATCCATTACAAAGAATAATACACGGGCCTTTTCCTTAGCGCGATGCTCGAGTTCAATGAGATCGGGTGTCCAATCGGATACTTGCTGAAAGTTGACATAAACGTAAATCAATTGGCTTTGGCTTTGTTGGGGTCATTCACTTACAGGATTATAGAATGAAATGCCCAGTTCCTTAAGGGCTGGTATGGCCACATCCGCTCGCCAGGTGGTTGGATTGCAGGAGCCACCCAAAAATACTTCCACCGGCTCATTATTGGCATTCTTTTTCTTCTTGGTGTCATCGACGCTGCTAAATGATTTTGTACTACGTAGCTCGGTGCCATAGTTGTCCGACTTTTTGTTGTTGTGATGGGCAGGTAATTGTGCTGCAACCTCTGGGTCTGGTTGTTGCAGTAGAGAGCTTGAAAGCGGTTGGTACTTGTTGTTGTATTCACAGTAGTTTGAAGAGGTATTCGAAATCGTTGAAGCGCTGCAAAAATGAACAACAATTGAAATTAGTAAGAGTCAAAAATAATAATCGAAAAAAAAACTCACCGAAAACGTTTCAAATCCGCAGCCAATACACAAAATTGTCCAAATGTTAAACCATTTGTTTGTCCACTGCCTTTGCGGGCCACTTTCTTGGCTGTTTGCAGCATTTCGCTAACTGTGAAAAGAAATTGGTGGATTAAGTAATCCCAGAATGGAAAGGACTCTACTACTTACTCTGCTTTTGACTGGGATGAAAGCTTAGCTCGTGGAAGAGCTCTTGTGTCCGCTCGTCGGGCACCACATTGCAGCGAGCCTTGGCACGCCATGCATTCAGAACCTCTCTGTAAATAGAAAAATGTGAAAATTTGGGTTAAACATTTGTTTTAAGATTTGCAAAAATTTAGTATTTTTATATGTTATATATATGTATGAGTTAATTATTTTAATTATTACTTTGTTAAGTTAATTTAGAATTATTTATTAGGTTTCAAATTAAAGATAAAAATTTAAACTTCAAATTTGTATTCCAAATACAAAGACATAAAATTTTTGGTTCTGATTCACTGATTGGCAATCTACGCACAACCCAAACGGTAAGCGATAGAAGGCTGAAATTTGGACAGGAGTTGCCATTGTTTGAAGTTTCCAGTGTTAAATATGTATGGGAGTGTTTTCTTAGAGCAAGGCGAAAATCCCCACGAGCAAAACAGTCAAAATTTGAGTGGTCAAATAACACAATGCACGTCAAACTTTTAATACCAACGAGACCAACCGAATTTGAAAGGTACTTATAGGTAGGAAATTTCAAATTGTTTTTAAGATTTTCTTGTTAAATATCTGATAACTTCAGAAGACAATTCCAAAAAATCTTAGCCAACAAGAGCAAGCTCAGCCAGGGTTTTTATTACCTTTCAAATTTGGTTGATCTCGTTCGTATCAAAATTTTGTTGTAGAAAAATGTTTTACGGTGTTATATTTGACTATCTTGATTGACTTCAAACTGACTTTGATATTGGTTTTATACTGATAAAGGTTTAGCTTAGCGGGGCGGGTTATATTCAAGTAAATATAATTTTTTTTAAATTCCCAGCATTGTAAGTATGCTACATATTTTAGAGCAACAGAAACAGCTGTACGGACGGTGGTTAACCTTTGTGTGTTCCTGTCTAAAGTTATGTTTAAACATAATTGACCTCGAGACGGCACAAATTTGAAGGATTTATAATAGTAATTTTTAAAACCAATTTTCAAACAGTATTTATATTGAAATCTAAAAAAAGGTGTGAGTGTCGATAACACTCTTGAGGCTTTGATGCGAAACATGATGCTAAATTTAAGGGCTTATTTTAAAAAGCACAAGCTCTCCCAAGGGTAATTAAAAAATATCTTTTAATGATTAAAATGAGAAAAGTAGTTTAAGGAAGACTCAGAAATGGATCATGCATGTGCTCAAATAGTGATTGACTGAAAAACGAATCGAAAAATACTCCCAAAATGACTAAAAATAAGTTTTAACTGATCTGAAATAAGGGGTATAAACGACTCTTGATGAAGTGTCGCAACTAGCGTACCATATTCTTTCGACAAAAGTATTATTTACAAACAGAAAACGAGCTATTTTAATCAGACTGAGGAATTGATAAAAGACTCAAATGTTCATAAAATGCTTGCTGGGAACAAGTTCACTGGCTACTGTTTTCTTCCTTCTTTTCTGTAATGATGTTGAGACACTGTCAAGTCACTGTTTAGTAACTTTTAGTCAAGCCACTGTCACAGACAATTCACTGCCAAGTCACTCTTTAGTCACTGTCAAGTCACTGTCAAGCCAGAGTTAAGTCACAGTAATATTCACTGACAGGTCACTATTTAGTCACTGTCAAGTCACTGTTATGTCAGTTCTTACTCACTTTCAAGTCACTGTTTTGTCAATCTCAAATCACTGTTAAGTCACGTCAAGTCAGTGCTAAGACACAGTGCAAAGCGCAGCGCTGTAGCGTCGCATGACACTGAAATTAAATTTTACTCCTACTAAAATCCTTCGTACCGAAATTAAAGATGTTTCACATCAAAAATGTTTTTATAAAAACTTATGCTCTGGTTGAGAAAAATGTTACACACTATAAACATTATAAATGCGATGCGATCAGCCCACTGACAAAACAGAATAAAATAATGCAAACTCGGTCTCATCAACAGCTGTAGAGCAAACTAAAGCTAATCAAGCAAATTAAATCAGTGTCGTTTCACCAACTGCTTGGTGATACAATTAAAAGCTAATCACTTTTAGAAATAATCAGGCATGTTCTCAATTCCACTTCCACGGCAACCTTTCGAAAAGGGAATTGATTCATGTTCTGGCAACACCAAAACCAAAGAGTTTTGCGTTTTGAAAAGTATGGCTTGTTAGTCGGTGAAATGAAATATACGCACTCTTACAGTTGTAAGATGTACATAAAGTAAATTTTTCTGTGTTAGTGAAATTTAATTGGCATTCTAGTCTTTATTTCATTTATAAAGATTTTTTGTTTAATGTGTCCAAACCGAAAAGTGAAATCTTAAAGTCAGCCTCTCTCGTTTCCGACTGTTCCATTTTTGATCGTTTCGCTTGTAAAGCTGGTTTCTCTCTTGTGTATCTAGTGCCATTCCCGCTTGGTGGATTGCGAAAAGTAAAAAGCGAGAAAATTGAGAACACAAAATCAAAACCGAAGCGGAATGGCGTTCGATTTACTTTTTGAAAGTTAGTGGAATTTAGAACATGCCTGAATATTTCCTCATTTTTCCCTATAGATTTAATAAAACTGCCAATTTGATCGAATAAAAAAGTAAATATTCACACATATTGGTGTTGTTTGCGCTACCGTCTATTTCTCTGGATGTTAATGAAAAAGAAAGCCTTAAAAAAGGTGAAAAAGATAAAAATGTTTTTGGCACGCCGTCATCTTCACAGATTGTCAGCTTTGAACGAGGATGGCAGAGAGGAATGAACAATTTTTATTCGCGTTTTGATTCTTGATAAGTTTGCTTGTGGACACTACTGTTGCCCTAACATTTTTAAAGTGCGTGATGCCTCGATCAAAAACAAGCATTTTCCGGAAGCTGTTTTCTTTGAAATGTAGAAAAGAATTTAAAATAAGTGCAGTTACTACATACAAGCAGAACAGTGAACCTTTTGTATCGGATCTAAAGTGTAGATGTGTGCCAGTTTTTGTGGCTTTGTCGTATGCGTTCTTACTGACATTTTATACCAATAAACGTAACCATAAATCAAAAACCCGACACAGTGTAAGGTTTATAACCGTAACCCAACAAATCCAATCTAGCTAAACAGTTGACAAATTTCTCACAGCAAAAGTTATTTCAATGATTCTGCTTCTTGATGTCAGGCTGCCATGAAGTCATCATAATAAACCAACATTTTTTGTTGATAATATTTGGATAAGATTTTGTTTGGTATCGTAGATAACACAACACTTAAGTATCCATAAAAACAATACTAAATATAGTAATGCAATAACCGATAAATATAGAACCATGATTTAATTCCCAATCAATTTAATTAACTACTTAGTTGATGCTATAAAAGTCAATGCAGGAACCCAAACACTCAACTACCTGTCTTAACTATTATTTATGTGGACAAAGCAATGAACTAACTGAAGGACACAAACTCGCACATTACCGGCCATATAAGTCGGGTGAAAAAAACAACAAAACAACACAAAACATACATCTGTTCATAAATGAAATTGCAATTGTATGCCAGGCACGTTCCGTAAGGCGACACATGTTTTGAAATCTCCAAAACGAGTCGTGTAAGTGCCGGTCGAGAAGTTCAATTGAAACTTACAACCTGCTCCACGTCATGACCAAAAGCAGTCCAAGACATTAAAATCAACATCAACAACCACATTGAAAATTGCATTATTTTTCAAATATTGCGTATACGTAATGTACGCCGCAGAAACAAGATGATAAATAATAAGGCAGCCGCCTGATATAAAAGGCTATTAAGCAAATAATATTCCACGACGCAGTTACTCGATTTTGAAATTTTTGTTTTTGTTTCTATATTTTTGTTAAATAAAAGCGTATTTGGTTGTTGTTGTTGTTGTGGAAATGCAAAAATGAAATCATTCACAAAAATGTAACACAATTTCGCATTTGTTTATATATCTGCAAGGCAGTTAATGTGTTTGTTGACAAAATTAAATGAAACGTCTGTTAGGGAAACTGAAACACGACTAAATTTCATATACAGTTTGGTTTCAATTTGAATTCGGGCTTATCAGCTGTGGAAGAGGAAGATGAATAGAAATGGCCTAGAGAATCGGGTGACGTCAAAAGTCTGAGTTGAATCAATGTCAAAACTTAATGGAGGGTAATTAAATTTCACATATAGAAAATAGAAATAAATAAAAATTGGACTGGACCTTTTGCAAGTGAATAATTTGTAAAAATAAGATTAAGGCAGGAGCAACTTTCATCCCAAATAAATAAGTTAATTTTGGTGGATTATAAAAATTATTTTTCGAGCGAAAATTTAATTTCCAAAAATTTTTTTTATCATTTGGACCTGTTAAAACTATGTATTATTGCCATTTCCAGTCCCCAACTTCACATGGTTAAAAATTCTTTAAAATAATAAATTCCATTATTTCCCCTCGATCGCTTGCTGCACTTCCTTGTCCCATTCCGGAAATGTTTCAACAGCAATGCGCTCATCGAGTGGCCTCCTCTTCTTTTGGTTTCTGTTGTTGTAAACAAAGCATAAACCTTGCTGCCGCGTCTGGTTGCCATAAAAATACCAAATACGAATTATGGCGCAAACTCTCCCACACACAGAAGCAAGCAGAAGCAAAAGCAAAAGCAGTCCAAAAATAGCAGACCAAAAGTGGCAAATCTCATTGATATGCCAAATTTAGTGTATGGACCCGTCGTGGCGGATGTGGGCGTGCATCTTCTTGGTGGCCGGGTGTCTCCCCTGAGATCGATGCAGTCATGTAATTGGTATGTAGACAAGTTTGACCGCCGCTCTCCCTCTCACTCTGACATAATCGTTTGCCTTTTCTGCATTTGTATCAACATGTGTCATTTTGTTGTTAAGTTTTCTTACCTATTTTGATCATAAAATTGTTGCATATTTTATGTTATTTATTTATGTGTGTGTGGGTAGCTGTAAACGAGCAGAGAGACAAGTTTGTTGAGCCATAAAAAATGTTGTTACGACTCCAACATGTTTGTGAAGTGGACGCGTTTTGCAAGCGTTTTTTTAAAGTGTTTTTGAGGCGTTTTTAAACGCGTTGGTGGATATTTGGATTAGAATGGTGGGAGGGAGGGGAAGAGGCCTTAATTCAGACTTAAGGGGATCTTGATATGACAAATCGTTTGTTTGTAAACAATTTGTATGAAAATTGGATGGAAAGTAGGTTGAAAGATATAGGCACCCTTATATAATAGGGCTTATTAAACGTAACAAGTTAAACCTATTTGGGCTTTCATTAAGTCAATTATTAACTTTAAATGTGTTTGATGGTCCTGTTCGACAGAATGGAAATGCCCATATTTAGTTTGAGTATGAAGCGGAAATGAAAAGTTCTGGGAAACTATCTTTGTCTGTGCATTCAATAGATAATCTGGTTTTTAGAAAAATAGCTGATCAGATTACTCAAACTTATTTTACACACAATTTCTAAAGATACACCCATGGGCCCCAAGCGAACGTACAGAAAATTTGTTATGTTAATTAGTCCTCTGGTGGATAAACCCAGTCCAAAGACTTTAGAACTCACAGAGATGACAGGAAATTCAATGAAAAATGTGCAATGTGGACCTACGAAAGTTTGTTTGGCAGACTTCTTAAACACACATGCAAAATCGAAGGTCCACATTACAATTTTCCCCTTTGCCATTTACTAGTCTGGCTGTTACTCATCTTTGTGAGTTCTAATGTCTTTGCCCAGACGGTGATAAAATATATTTATGGCACGACTCTGTGCAAACCAGAAGATTTTATGATAAGACCAAGACCCAAGACTCATAGATGAGAGCTAGAGAACCAAACACCAAGTAAGACGTGGCAGATGTAAATGAGAGAAAGTTAACAAATTGGACCATAGTTCCCCTGCCATAACCCCAGCACATTCTGCAATTCGGACGCTTGCTGCCAATTTAGCTACTTTCCCCCCTAGATCTGGAGTTTTTTTAGTGCCGATTGCGGGAGAATTTTTAATCTGGCGGCTGGCGGGACTTCTAGCTATTTTAAAAAAATCACAAAAGTATTGGCTTCATTCTAGAATATCATATTTTGTCATCACTTTTAATTGATGATGGCTGTAATAAGAGCAATCGATGTTGCTTCATCAACTTTAACTTTCATTTACTTCATTTAAACATTTCTGTTTTTAAGCCTAAACATTACAAGAACTGTTCAGCGATGAAATCTTCCACTTGTACTTGGTATTTAAATGCGTTGAACGGTAAAATTATACCCTCCCAAAATAAAATTTTTATAGAGATTGTCACAGTTTTTTTTTTATATTTGAGATACTCATTTGAATTAGGTAAACGCATTCAAATCAAAGCTTAGGAAATGCCAGGAAATCATTTTATCTGATATAAATGCCCAGATTTTATTATAGCATTAATTCACGAGCTCAAACATCACGTTCTCAGCCAAATGAAATATGTAAAATCATCTTTACGAAGTCAATTGGCAATTTTTTGCACATAAGGATATATTAATAAAACTCATTATTTACATATACAGATATGGATTGCGGAGGGCAAATAAATGTTGCCATAATTATGAAGTGCCCGGAAAGTATCTTGAATGAATTACAGATAACAGTCATATAGCATTGAGGAGGAGGAAAATTTTGTTGAGCTTGACTTTTGTATGTTACTGATTGATTAATAACAAAAAGAACTATGCTAGCTATACAACTATGCAACCACTTCTAGCTAGCCGAAAAGTTGGCAGCACTGGCTGTCAGTCGTGGTCATGCAGCAATGAGTATTGAGATAAATTTAAGCTGCCGCTCGACTTTGAGTGTTGTTCACCGATTGTCGATATTGAGATACTTATAGTCAGAGTAGGAAATCACGGTGGTTAGAGCGAGGCGGCCATTGTCCCAAATGATCTCAGAGAGCGTAAATGAGAGCTGACTAATTTCTTAGTGAAATGAAGTCCCAGTCTGTGCCTCCAACAAAGCACTTTAGCTGCAGTAAGCTGATTGCTTTTAAATAAAACTTTTAACTTACTGTCAAGTCACTGTTTTAGTCTCATGAGAAAAAGATCCCAGAATATTCAAATATCCACTGTTAAGATCCTTTTATCCTGTTCACATTTTTCAGCTCTTCGTGAAGAATAAGGATCACTAAAAATTTATTCCAATATATCCTTTTAAGAGAAAATAAATTGACTTCGAAAATATCAATGGATCCAAAAAGGATAGTTAACTATAGTCCAAATGGATAGTTAACTAGCGTACGGATCATCAAAAACTATCCTTTTTCCAAGTGTACTGCTTAGTCACTATTTCATGTAGCTCCTCCTAACCTGCGCACCCTACCACTACACCTGCTGCTATGGCAAATGGTAAAAGCGCTTGAATTTGCAAATACAAATTGCAATGACAAGGCGTACCCACAAAAGTCAGTGGCAAAGACAACATTTTTCTAGTTTTTACGCAAAACCAAATCAAAAATTTGCACAGATTGCAGAGGCAGTTTATCTCTGCCGAGAGTATTCTTATCAAAAAATGCAGTGTGACCGACTGTTTACAAGTCTAGTCAGTATTACGTTTTTTTTAGCGGTGAGTGCATTTTTTGTCATTTTTTTTTTAAGATGGACTCTTCAGTATTTGCCAATGGTAAAATCCGTTATCTCTAATGGGAATTATCTGCTGAATTGACCCATTGATATATTTTATACGTATCAAAGCATTTAAAAAGAAAATCTGAGAAAATGGGATGACGTCGGATTATCTTGAATGTATTTCATGTAACTCTTTAAGAGGACCAACATTGATATTTAATTATTTAAATTAAATAAGGAAGGATTTATTATCTTTTTAAAAGTGACACATAAACACAAGAGAGAATAAATTGTAAGTCTGACTCATAGCAACTATCTTGAATATGCATAATCGGCCAGTTATAATTGACAATCACTTCGTGGGAATTTCTCATTGAATACAGCTGAGATAGAAAGTCAAGTCATAAATACAATCGAAACTACGCTACCACTTTTTAATATTCAAATATTCTTTTAAATATTTTATCTTATGTATTTTGAATGTCACTATGATTCCACAGTTCCACATAAACTCCGTCTTCATAATTAACACTGTTTATTGTGTTAATAATGATAATAAAAATTTAATCTAAATCTTAGCATGGAAAATTTTTTGTATTCCACTCAACATTTGACAGGTCAGCGAAAGCTACAATATGTATGAATCATGGGTTAGTTTATTCATGATGAAATTCTCTTTGGGCTGTTGGATTCTAAGAACTTGACATGATGAGCAGAAACGAGAAGTATCTCGCTTCGTTGTCGTCATAGTCGTTGGTAAACAAGTTTTACTGTTCTTTTTGAGGTTAAGGCTACGCTTTTATTAAACAGACCATGGAGAGAATGTGAATATCTGTAATGTGTTTGTAAACAAAGTTGCTGTGATTAACTGGCAAAGAAGCTACCGGAAATAAGTGGCGACCCGTTTTAAAATTGTGGCCAGATAAGCGCAGTTAATGTGGCAAGGTCCTCCTACCATTTAGGCCTCAGTGTTCGAGATAACATTGAAAACGTTTTGTTTCTACATGAGTCAAATATAAGGCAATCTATAGCTGGCCTATCGCTTTGATAAGAAGACAAACAAAAGCAGCGAGAGAGACAAAAAAAGTTTTGTAACATTAAAACAATCAGTAAGAAACACGTGTGATTCTTTTGTAAATGCAACGAAGACGTCATTGGGTTTTAGGATTATTAAATATCATGTGGTTGTAATTAATTTAAGTACTCTGTGATGAGTTATTCTTTGTAAAGGGAAAGATATAAAATGCAAAGTTTTGATTTGTTTAGTTAAGTAATGAGCTGGTTTGAGGCTCATGACGTTCTGTCCAATTTACTTAGGAAAATTATTAGGAGGATTGAGCTGAACTAGAAATTGTATTATTTTATAAAACTATCTTTAAATAAGAGAATACTTATAAAGTTTTTGACAAAGTTAAAACACATTGAAAACCATCGGATCCCTTATGCGTGGTGCAAATCCTATATAACACCATTTATCCGTAATTATCCAAACAGTATAAATGCCATCTATCTTTACACGGTTGGCTTATTCCAGCAAATCAGCTGATAAACTGAAAGTTATTATCCTGCATAAGCGTATAAATTAGTCAGTAATATCCGACTAGTGACATAAGTGGCAATAGGGTTTTTTAAAGGTTTGGTAACTTATCCGCCTCTATCCACATAGCCAACACATGCGATAAAAGTTGAAATTCTCAATATCCAAGCACAATTTAAGGTCCCTGTAATAGCAGCTTACATGAGCGGATAAATAGATTTGCATAGTTTCAATTATTCAGTATTATCCGGCTAGTGGATAAGCCAAATTTGGGTATCTATACTAGATATATTATAGATCTACTTTTCCACCTTTATCCGAATAGCTAACACTAGCGTATAATCTGTAATTTTCATTATCCAATCAACCAGATGAAACATTCACAGGGAAAACTCTTTAACATCCTTAGGACAACAGAAAATAAAAGCGGATAAGTAGATTTGCAAAGTTTGAATTATTCAGTATCATACGGAAAATCCAAGTTTGGGGATCTAGATATCAATGCCACCAACAATTTGATCATTTATCCGCCCTGATCCACTTAGCTTACACAAGAGAATAGGTTGAAGTTCTCATTAGAAGCATACCGAAAACTTAAGATCAGTAAAAACTAATTAAACAAACACTTTTAAGTCCTTATGACATTAACTTATCAACTTATTCAGTATTATCCGGCTAGTGGATAAGCAACATTTGAGTATCTATAATAGATAAATGAAGGTCAATAACAGTTTGATCACTTATCCGCCTTTATCCGAGTAGCTTATAAAAGCGATTAAGCTGTAATTCTCATTATCCAAGCTAACAGATAAAACTAATAATACAGAAACCTTTAACGTCCTTATGATAGCAGCAAATATAAGCGGATAAGTAGATTTTTATAGTTTAACTTATTCAGTATTATCCGGCTAAGGGATAAGTCGAATTTGAGTGTTTACAATATATATATGAAGGACAATAACAGTTTGATCACTTATCCACCTTTATCCGAGTAGCTTTTACAAGCGATTAAGCTGTAACTCTCGTTATCCAAGCAAACAGATAAAACTAATAATACAAAAACCTTTAACGTCCTTATGATAGCAGCAAATATAAGCGGAAAAGAAGATTTGTATAGTTTTACTCATGCAGTATTATACGATAAGTGGATAAGCGACATGTGGGGAGCTATAATATATAATATGAATGTAATTAACAATTTGATCACTTATCCAGCTTCATCCGAGCAGCTCATACAAGGGTATTAGTTGAAGAACCATCTTGAACCTTCTTATAAAAGCATCTTAAAAAAGCGGATAAGTCGATTTTTATAGTTTTACTAATGCAGTATTATCCTACAAGTGGTTAACCCACATTTGGGTTGTCATCACTAATTTGATCACTTATCCGGCTTTATCCGAGTGGCTTATACAAGCGATTTAACTATAATTCTTTTATCCAAGCGAACAGAACACAGAATTACTTTACTTATAATATAATATAAAAAAATCAATCTACTCTTATCCGAATAGCTTATACAATCGGATAAACTAACAAACTTTATGCCCCTGTCATCACCTACCCATATCATTGATCCGCCTTTATCCAAACTGCGTAAATATTCCCCTAGACAATCGTTTAAGCGACATTCTCCATTTATCGTACCCACTCACTTAATTGATGGACATTATCAATATCAGATCAGCATTTCCGTCAATGATGAATGAATGAATATTATTCCCTCCCCTCCCTCCTTTGCATGCAATATTTTTGGCCTGGGGCCAACTTAAATGACGTTTCCATCGCACAATCATGCAAAATCTAATAAAAGAGAGGCAAAAAAAAAACTGCATGATTGCAAATGATTCCATTGACCCACACGCGAGTGCCTTTTTAAATGACTAATAATAAACAATTTCCGAATGCAATAAAACAAAAGAGACAAAACATGATTGTACATTGAACTCACATTGATGGGAGATGAGTTAGATTAGTGTGTGGCTTGTCACAACAAACACAAAGAAAACAAACAACGGAGGCGCCTAAGTGTATATTTGCATTTAACACCCAGTAAATTAAGGCATACAGCCAAAATATTTGCATACAAATCTTCACATGCAAAACTTAGAGCTGGAGAGGATTAATCAAAAACCCAACTAAGAGGTGTGCTGGGAGATTTCTGTTTGCACAAAACTTATGGCGCCCGGGCCAGCGACAGGTAGTCAACCTGGTAGGGGAACTGCTAGCTTTAGCTGGCCTGCAGCTTGCTCGGCAACGACTCGTTTCAATAAAGTATCAACACACGCACACACACACACACTCACTCTCTCAGCAATAATCGATGATGAGGTCATAACTAATAATAAAAATGACGCTGCCTCTTGCTGAGTGTGGAGGCAAACAAAGAGCTGGGGCTAAAGAGAACGAAACGAATCTCTCTCTTGCTCGCTCACTCTTCGAAACAGCTGTTCTTGGTGGGCCGGCCGTTAGCACCAGTTTTTCTTGTTGTCTTTTTAAGCATTTGTATTTATTTAATA
This sequence comes from Lordiphosa clarofinis, assembly GCA_018904275.1. Taxonomy (NCBI): domain Eukaryota; kingdom Metazoa; phylum Arthropoda; class Insecta; order Diptera; family Drosophilidae; genus Lordiphosa; species Lordiphosa clarofinis. The sequence continues at coordinate 304,156 of JAEIGQ010000097.1, forward strand.
ATAATAACTGTTGCCACTTTATCGCTATCTTTCCGTACAGCACGTTGTCGCACTCAATAAAATTTATCAATGGCTCTTCGTCTTCTACTCTGACGTCATCTCTAAAAGGTTTATCTAAATCTCCACTGGGGGAATGGACAAAAATCCTTTTCGATTGGGAGTTGTTTTGTTTTGTTGATAGCTGCCTGCGCCAATGTCAATAAATCAAATTCATAAAGCCCATAAAAAAAGGTATTTGGAAAATTTTGTTGCTCTGGCATTTTATCTAAAAAAGTTTATGGGAAATGGCAAAAAAAATGCCATAAGACAAAGAGGCAAATAAATTTAACAACCAATTGGTATGTGAGTGGGATGAAAAGTAAAATTTAGACAAAAGTAAACAAAAAGGTGGCCATCAGATCATCAGGTAATTGAATGAATATTGATTCAAAGATAGACAACAGAAATATTTAAAAGCCTCGATCCAAAAGCAAATTTTATTATCTGAATTTGTATAAATTTTTGATTTAAAACTTCTTGATCTAAGAGCTTTTTGGTCTGTACGCTCAAACTTTGCTAGTTTCTTGCCAATAAAAGCCAAATTCGGAATAATTCAAGTTCTTTTAAGAGCCCTCGTATTTCGTTTTTTAGGAGTGTGTTCCATTATCTAATGTATTTAAATCTCAAATTTGAGCAATTCTTAAAGTGTGACCAGCTTTTTTAACTATAATTGCTTAGTATTTTTGTAAATTTTCTTAGTTTTTTTAAGAGTTAAATAGCTCGTAAATAACGCTCAACCTAATTTTCACTTTGCTCTGCTCACGTCTTTGACCGAAAAAACAACAAAAAACAAAACTCTCTAGAGCTTTCCTTATCAGGCCCAATTCAGTTAATCGGTCATAAAATGCGTGCTTCTGGAATGCCAAACTGTAAAAATGTTAGTTGAAAAGGTTGCATACTCAAAAGAGCGCCAGTGTTAAGCACAAACAGAGAGCGAGTCAGTGTGAAAGAGAACGAGAGAGGACATATAGTTTGTAAGCATTGTAAGCCGAGCCCAGACTGTAAGCTTACACACAGATGCATACTAAGAAGACCTTTTGAATGCGCGAATTTTGCCAAAAGGTCCGAGACAGACCTGAGAGAAAAAAAAAATGTGTTTCGCTCCTCTCACAACCAAAGAGAGGCAAAAAGCGCAGTTAAAGGTTGTTTCGGTACCTTTATTCAATGTGGTCTCACGAAATCAGTTGTTTTCTGATACAGAAAAGGGGGGAACGGTTTTTGCGATCTCTGAAATCTGGAGTCGAACAAAAAACGCAATACTCCCCACAAGTTCGGCTCAATAAACTTAACAACCACAAGTAAGTATACCTAACGAAAAATCGTAAGCACAACAATTAAGTTTTTGATTTAATGTTTTGTAATGGGCTTAATGGGTCATTAGATGCCCATCGCTCTTATAAACCAAAAAATCTTTAGAACAAAATTTAACTAGATTGATTGATTTACCAAACTCTTATGGTCAACGGCCTCACAGCTTGGAAATCAAAAAATATTCCCAATCGTCATCAGACAACTTCTACTCATCTTTTACCCCCAAAACGAACCCTACCTCAATTAATTCTTCTATCTAGTTAATCGGTTTGTTGTTTATTTATAACGCTGTCTTAATGCGACCGTCCTCTTTCCGCTCCAAACGAGCAACTATTTATAGAGATAGCTAAAAAAATAAAAAAATGGCCAACATTTTCAGCTTGGCAGACAATGCGGCAAAAGCTTTCACAACGCAGTTATAGTAGAATATAAACACAGTCTGACAGAACATCATCATCATCATCATCATTTGTGCCAAGTCTTTGGTTACAATGTCGTTGTCCTATAACCTTTTTGGCATTTAGTTTCGCTTGGTTCTCTTTCAGTTGTGTTTTCTTTTGTTTTGTGACATCAACGTTTATTTTAAGTTACATACACAACACAATCTTCTTTTTTTTTTATTATTATTTATTTTCTCCTTTTTTGTATTTATTTATTTATTTCATACGCTCGTTTGCCGAAATTATAGCGCGCTATGATATCACTTGGATGGTAATTTGTTAACTGTTAGAATATTCGAAGGTATCCAAAGGCTAAAGTTTCATATGATTTGTATTGTTTGGGTTTTACCCCTCTTTTGTGGCCTCTATCAGAATGATTTAATCTAATCTAAATAAGCCCACTGATGGCTACTACTTGATAAATCAGTAACAACAAACTACAACTATATGTATGTGGAAACAGTGGTTAGAAATGCTTGACATTTTCCAGGAAACAACAGTTTTCGAAAGGGGGAATAGCCTAAGGAATTTATTAACAAAAATATGTAATGAGTAATAAATACAAAATTTTTATGGTTATTTTTTGAAGGCAAATGTGCGATAAGGTTGTTTTTAAAGTGCAATAACAAATATGCGATATATGGAGTAATACATTTGCCTTCTGATTTCGATAAGAATCAAGTCTGTAAAAGGTTCTGTACGAGCGCAACATAAAGTCCAAGGTCGGACCCTAAGATTTTGGTTCGAACTTCTTAGGCGCTTAAGAATTTTTCTTCTATTTTCGGTAAGTATCGAAATTGTTTATGCCGACCTCTTTCTCTGCTTTCAAGTGTGCCTGGTCTTTTAAATTGGAACGTAGTCCCTACCTTTTAACTTGCGAAGTTGTTACTGAAATTTTACATCTTGACTTTTGCCTTGTATTGGGTGGAATTGCAATACGAGATTTCGTAAACTTTTGGAATTTTAATTTAAAATTTAATAACAAATGTATATTGTCACCGAGAGGGTGGCAACGCCAGCACACTGCAATTAGGTCACACTGAAACTCGATAGATGCCACTCAGCTGAGTGATCAGAAACGGTTCTATTTCGTTTGATCACTCAGCTGAGTAGCTTCATGTCTAATCAAACGCCAAAACTCAGCTGAGTGATCAGGTTGGGTAAATAGAGCTTTACTAAACTCGAGACATGCCGAATTAAAATATGAATTAAATTAAGCATCGCGTTCTTATGTGATGAAATATTAAGTTTAGAAGGTTCAGTTCAAGACTCAAGAATCTGGAAACGACCCAGCTCTACGGTGATTGGTTTTAAACGGGGACTAATTTGATCAACAACTTCTATTTCAAAAATCTATAGTATGGGAATTTAATTATTTTTTTTTAACCTTTTCTTGAGCTGAACCATTTGACGTTGCCTAACTTTCGGCTGTCCTGAAAACAGAGCCCATAAGCAAACAGTAGATTCGGCAAGAATGAACGCTAGCTGTTGTGTTCTTTGTTGTCCACAAATGCTTATTCCTTGGACAGCGAAAAAGTCTGCTAATGAGCGAACCGGGAGGCTTTTCAAACAGTACTGTACAGTTAGATCATTGTGTTCCAAAATGTAATAAATTTTTTTCAATTGTGTTGATTATTGAATTATAAAAACTGACCTTGAGACGGCTAAACAAACACTTTGACAAATATAAAAATATTGAATAAAGTTTTACATTCACGGGCAAACTTTTAATTTTCTGAAGAAGTTTCGGTCCGAAGGTATAAACTTACAAATCTTCTTAGTAAATAGTTTTTTATAAAACTGAACCTTTATCCAAACTTCTGGCGTCTTGTTCGGTTTCAGGGGGGTATTACCTTAAAAGGTTCGGTTAATAGTCCGGATCAAGGAACTAAAAAAATATACTCTATGATGTTGACAATGTTGATGAACAAGGCTTCAAAAAGGTCCTTCTCTCTTTCTAGAAAAATTTAATAGCTTGTTAGTTATTAATTTTGCATTAGGAAATTCGTGATTTTTTTGCCAAGGTTTTTACAATGTTAGCAAGTGTAAGCTGGCTCGAGGTCATGTTATGTTTGCTGCACATAACTTTCAAAACAAGAGCACACACACCACAAAGGAGGTTGGTAGACAGTACAGCTATTTCATAATCCTCCCGGCAAATCAGCAGATACCTCCTCATGCCAGTGCTGCTGTTACCGACAGGGATCTCAAAAAGCGACCTAACAACATAAGCCGGCACTATGAAACAACCCCAAGCTGACAGTAGAAACGGGCACATCTTCATTTTGCAGAAATTAACAAGAATTGTTTATAATTCCTTGTATCAAACGAGACATCATGACCTTTTTCAGTTCTACCGCAGAGATTTCCGATTTATTTTCCCAACCCAAATTCGAAGATTGGAAAATGAAAATGAATCACAGATTCAAACTATGGACTGTGATTTTACTTTCATTCAGTATGTCTGGGGCTTACTAGACAGACGATAGTCTATGCAAATAGTCGCATATTTAACAAGGTTGTTGACCTCAAGACTGTAATAATTGCTGAATGAGCTTAAGCTTTATGGCCGCCCATTGAAAAATTAACTGAATCACTATAAAAAAAGATGGTTTTTGTAATGAAACAGCAACTGGCGCTAAAAACTGTATAAAAATCTCATATGCAATAATTCTGAACATTATAAAATGCATAAAAATGTGATTGAGGGTTTCAGTGAGGTGAGGTTAATTAGTTCAGTACCTTTTTATGACACAAAAATCAACTAGAATGGGAAATGAGAACTATTGGCTTAAATGCTGTATCATAAAAATCCCAGGGATTTCGAAAGTTCCTAAGGAAATTCTGGGATATCCACAGAAACTCTCATCAGCATAAGCTTACCAATTGAAAACTAACACCTTTTGATTTTGAGCACCAAATAGTTATTATTATCTCAACGTTCGTACAATTTCCGGAAATTGTTGTATCTGCAGGATGTGTCAACGAACGACCACACAAAAATCGTGAATGTGAATGTACACAGACAACCGCACTTTAGTCGAGCACACGGGCAACTGATTCTCAATGTTTCTGCCCCACCAACTTTGTGTTCAATATCAGCAATCCCAGACAACACCAACCACAACAACAACAATAACAATAAAATGCAAAATGTGCTCAATGAAATGCCGATTAAAGAAAATCGCCAAGCTGGAAGTAAATTTTTATCGCGCACGAATTTTGATGTCATGGAAAAGCGAAGCAACAACAATCAAATTATGGAGTGGATTTGTGTATTTATAGGTATTACCAGCGCAAGGGACGCGGCACAGAGCGTTTCATTTATTTAATATTGTGTTAAATTACTAATTAAGCGAGGCACTCAAGCGGGAATCCAGCCAGAGAGAGAGAGAGCGAAAGAGCTGCTGATGATGATTATGATGATGATGATGATGTCATGAGAATTATCGTTTTCTGATTGAAAGTATCGATAGTGCCAGAACCAATGCCGACAAAGCAGTCAACAGGCCTACAGTCTGTCAGTCCACATGCTTCATAATGAAGTTGTCATCGCCACATTTGGACGCTGTCGTTACTCCCATGCAGCGGCGGCAGTTGAATTTAAGCACGCCATAGGCCGACGGCCTCGTTGTGCTTGTATGAGGTCAACATTTCAAAAATAAATAGGTTACATGTACCGCCGCAACGCCAACGTCTATTAAAAAAAAGAAAAGAACCCACCAAATTGAAAACGGAACGGAATCGCTGTTCCCCGATAATACCTAATTTGCGCAAGGTTAGTTGTCAGAAGCGATCGACATGTGTTTCGCTAATGGAAATGCAAATCGAAATCGGTGAAATGTGCAGGAGGAGCGAGTGAGTGAGTGAGTGTGTTAGTGACTCAGTCAGTCGGTGTGTAAAATATTGGCAAACTGAGGTCATATAGTCAGAGTCCACAAGTGGCGTTCCAATCGAATGAGCTTAGAGAAAGCTTCGTGAGTAACAAGGGCCTAAAATGTTGCTCAATTATATTCAAGTAAGTAAATAGATCAATAGATGATATTGAGGCATGAGATCATTTTCCAAAATATATTTGACTTTTTAAACAGGCAGATGGGAATGTTGAACGAAGAATATTAGTGATGGAGAGTAGGGTGACTGGTGAAGCTACGTGCGTGCCAACACATATTGGTAGGTCTGACAAGAGCTCAAAAACTCAGAGCAACCATGATATTATTACATTTTAGATAATATTTATTAATTTAATTTCATATATAGATAAAGCTTTGTTCGGTTCCACGTCTATTCAACACAAAACAATTTCAACACGTCAAATCAACCCACGTCAATTCAACACACGTGAATTTAACACAAAACAGTATTCACAAAAAAAGTCAACACACGTCTATAAGTAATTTCAAATTTAAATTTAATAATTAATTAATTATTTTGTTTTGTGTTGAATTGACGTGTTGAAATTGTTTTGTGTTCAATTAACGTGTGTAGAATTGTTATGTTTGTTGAAATGACTTAGTGTTGTATTGACGTGTGTTGAAATTGTTTTGTGTTGAATGTGTTTGTGTTGAATTGACGGATTGTTGAATTGTGTTGTTGGGTGAAATGACTGTGTGTTTTATAGACGTGTCACCCTTTGTTTAGAATTGCTTTTTAGATTTTTGCTTTTGTATTTTAACTTATAATGTTGAAGTTGTTATATTTTAGAAATGAATACTCTATAAATATAATCTAAGGAAGAATTAAGTACAAATTGTTTTTATAAAATATATAATATCGATATATTGATATTTTTATTGGGCGACATGATATTTTTTGCATATATACACAGAGGGAAAAAACGTGTTCAGAAAATAAGTTGCCTTCAACTTAAAATGGGAACAGAACGTTCTCAAAATTTTTGAGAACAAATGTTCTAAATGATCGTGAAATAAGTAAAGTTCTCAATCAAATTATATTTGCTTTAAACAACAACAAAACCGGTTTTCTGCGGAAAGATATACAGGAGAGAGAGAGCGAGTAAGAACAAGTTGGCTCTCTTTTTGATCACTCTCTTGTCTGCTCAACATAGCATAAGTAGCGCTCAGGACGCGAATCTGCAAAACTGTCAATGGCTGAATTGTCTAGCGCGTCTCTCCATACTTTGAGTGCATAAGGTACCGGGCTCAAATCCCCGTCAAGTAAAACTTAAATGAAGCGATGTTTCTGATTCCTATGGGATATATGGGTGGATATATATATTTAAGCTTTTGCGTTCTCAATAAATTGTTCTTCAAGTGGGAACATTGTACTACAAATGAGAAAGCCCGTTCATGCATACTTTTTGGTAACGATTGTGCTCTTTTTGAGTCCAATGTTCTCGGTTTTTACCCTCTATGTAGGCGATTATCGATATTTTTATATCGATCTGAATCTTTTAATCTTTATACAAATTTAGTTCGGCACAATACTTCTCCCGAAAAGAAACACTGTTCTAAAGCTTTGAAATCAGAACAATTTTGAATAGCAAGAACTTTTACGAAGAATTTTGTCTAACTACATTTTTCATTTAAGTACAGGCCTGTACGGTTTAAAGAAGAAAATCACACTATTTATGTATCGATCTTGAAAATTTGGATTTTTGATACAGGGTGGTCCATCTAGTGTTTGGAATTTAAACTTTTCATAATTTGACAAATGTCATTCGGAAAGCGACTAATATTTAGTAAAAACTTTGACATTTAAGAAATGGGCCGCTATTCGCTTGAGAAAAGTTGGTAAATATTAAAAACATATTTCCAAAGTGGGGAGTCCCCGACTCAAACTGTGCGAAATGTGAAAAAAAAAACATTTAACAAAAAAATGTTCCGAAAACTCAATTTGTGAAACTGGAATAATGGCCAATTGACCATCCGAATTGTCTATAGTTCGAAAATTGGGCGAAACATCGTTTGGAAGGAGCCATCGTGAATGTTGAGCGCTACCGCGCAATGTTAAGTGATTGGTTTTTAGAGGAAATTGAAATTGGACGATATTTGGTTTCAACATGACGGCGCTACGTGCCCATCTTCGAGAATCGAATAATCAGCAAAATATGGAGATGTTAATTTACCGACAAGAAGCTGTAATTTGACACAGTTAGACTATTTTCTTTGGGGAGCGGTCAAGTGCATCTAATGGAATACTGCCAAGTGAGTCGTGGTGGTCATTTGACCGAATTTGTTTTTCATAGCAAAATTAAATTTAAATTTTTAACTGGAGCACCCTGTATTATTAATATTTTGAGAAATATCGTAAACTCTAGTTTAAAACAAGCGAAATTTTTTATTTAGCTTTTAAAATTCCAATTTCAAAGCAACAACATTCAGAATAATATCAAGAATAGTGGACTGTTAAGTTGTTAAGTTTCACTAAACATGTTCACTTATTACATTTTTTAAATTGAATCCGCTCACTCAAACACCTATTTTTCCAGAGTTCCCCAGCGATAGTTCCGGGGGCACGAACTTAATTGCCGAATGCTTGCCGAAGTCATACTTCATTGTGTGTTAGAGAGAGACACAGTCAGGTTTTAGGGCTTCCATCTTGGGGAACCCTGACCTAATCCCAAGACATGGTAGCGATTACCAATTGACAGTATATTTGCTAGTTCCTAACTGCATATGTTAGCTTATACTCAAATCTTGTAATCTTTTGTTTGCTCCAAAAAAAATTTACGTATTAAGACAGATTAGAAATGTTGGTTAAAATAAAATAAGATAACTAAACAATTCTTTTCTGCTTCTTTTTATTAAACTAATGAAACTAATGAATGAATTGTTAGTGCTCTACTTTGTATATTAATGAAATCCTCGGCATCGATTCCCCTAGAGCTGATTCGACTGACTAGAATAGGACTGGTACTCACTGGTACCCTTTTACCCTTAACTGATTCATCATTAAGTAAAGTAGCAAAGTTTATTTTAATTTTAATAGTTTAAGCTTTAGATCAAAAATCATGATTTCTTGGAAGTCACACCTCTGTCCCTCTCAACATCACTCACACTCACACACACACACGATTCGTCATTAATTAACTGACTAAACTTAAGTGTTTATTTCTCATCGAGACTCTATGGCCTTTTTATTAAATTAATTATACTTGGCTTTTTATGATTGTTCGTTCTTATGGCATAATCAAGTTAAAAATAAAGCAAAACTTATGTTTCCCTCCCAATGCATGATAAATGCACTGGCCGGTCGCAAACAATCATGTGAAATAACAAAATAATAAAAATAATGATGATAAAATAATTGACAAAGAATGCGGCAATTTTGCTAAATTAAAGTGCTTTTGATAAACTTATAAAAATACAACACATACATGATGGCCACTTGGCTCGGTCAATACTTGATTTATTGATGCATGAATGAAATGTCTGAAATGAAGACGACAGCCAGTCAAGTGCATAATTGAATTAAGGCGACATTAAAACACAAATGAAAAACAAGCAACGCAACTCTTTTAATTTAGATTTGTGCTTATTAATGACCCCCTCAACCGACTGTTGGTTGTGATTTATGAGTTTAAATTAGTAAACTTGGTTTTTATTGGGCGCTTAGGCAATATTTTTACGAGTCAGTTTCCTATAAATTAGATTTAGCAAATCGCAAACACGTGTCTACAAACATGGTCTACACACAAACAATTTGTGTGTCAATCTATGCAAGAAAGAGAAGGTCAACTGAATCACGTTTTGGAAACCAAGTCAGAGTTAAAATTAATTTTGCCAACAACATCGAAACACAGTCAGAGGCAAAGAGGAGAGGGTATAATAGAGTGCCGCCAAGAGGCACAAAGAGCTCATACAACCGCAATGAATTAATTGAACTTTTTTGCAATGGCTTTGTTCATACGGCGTGGTACATGTGGGGTATGCTCGAATTCAGGTGCGTAGGTGGAAAGGCAAAAATTATGGAACTTGAGAAAAAAGTAAAAAAGTATTTCATAAAGGTCATGCCTGGCCCGCAGGGGCCGAACATATTTAGCCAGTCACACCGAATCTTGCCAAACGTACGCCTAGGCCTGTGCCAAGAAAGAACACAGCTCTTTAGTCATTGGACAGCGTTCGATGAAGCAAGTCAGAGCTGGTTTGAGTCGCTTCATTTTTGCAACCGAAAACGCTCTCACTTTTTGGCCTTGCATTTCTTAACAAACTCCAAAACGGCAAAGAACCCAATGAACAATTAAACGAATTTACGCTGTGTAATGGGAATAACTGAATAAAGTGAGTACCTTAGTGAACGAATATAAACCGAGCAAATAGAGCAGCTAAGTAAAGTGAGAAACTTAACATAAATAAAAAACTGAACAATAAGAGCAACTGAGAAATCTGATTTCCTGAGCAGAGAGAGAAACTTAGAAAATAAAATATGAACTGAGCAATAAGAGTAACTTATCAAAGCGAACATTTTAACATAAATATCAACTGAACAATAAGTGAAACTGAGCATAGTGAACAATTTAACATAAATATTAATTAAACAATAAGAGTAACTGAGCAATTTTAGCAACTAAGAAAAAAATATCAACTGAGCAATTAGAGTAGAAGCTACACAGTGAACAACTTAAACATAATCCAAGCTGAGCAATAAAAGTAATTGAGCAAAGTGAGCAATTTAACTTAAAAACCAATCCAGCAATAGGAGCAACTAAGCAAAGTGTGGAATTCAGCATAAGTTTTAGCTGAAGAAATAAGAGTAACAGAGCTAAGTGAGCAATTTTACGGTAAATATTAATTGAGCAATTAGAGTAAGTGAGCAACTAATAATAAATATGAATTAGAGTAGCTTAAAACTTAACCATAAAATAAACTGAGCAAAGGGAGCAATTTTACATAAGTATCAACTGAGCAATAGGAGTAACTCAGCCAATAAGAGTAACTGAGCAAAGTGAGCAACTTCGCAAAACAAAAATCAGCGCAAAAACAGAAACTGAACAAAACCAAAAAAAAAACATAAAAAATAAATAATTTTCACTTTCTTGGTTCAGTGAGTTACTCATTATTGCTCACTCACTCATGACTCCCTGTTGAGAACTGTGCTCAAATCATATTTTTATTCCCTAAAAGTTTTCAATAAGATAAAAAGAGTCAACTATTTCTCCATCTACTACAGGGCATTGTCAAGTCATTTCTTCAATTCTCTACCAAACAATTGTCGGTTCCCCCCAGCGGCAATGTGCTCAATAAATATGTTATAAAAAATGACAATTTGTTGGCTATTATTTTATGACTTTATTATATGCAAATTGAGACAAATATTCATATCTTTATACATGCATTCTCATGCTCCAACTGATATTCGTGTTTACAGCTTGCTTGACATTTTAATGCATTGTTATTACTTTTAATTTAAGTTCGATTTATACATCAAAGGCAAAAAAAAATATGCCATACACAAAACACACGCGCGTCGCCACAAAAGATCAAGTTCATTGAATTTTTAGCCATCAGAAATGTCTTTGCACCGAGCGAGGCGTGAAGAAACAAAAATGAAAAGCAAAGCGAAAACAAAAAATCGGATAGCGGTCATTTAATTGAATATTTTTAGTATTTTAAAATAACGATGACAAAATCTGCAGTCGAATGTAAGAAAGAAAAACAAATGTGAGCGGGCGTTAGCCCGAATAAGGCGTGGCTGCCTCATTTGCAGACAATTAGACTCGAGTTCAACAGATGACGCCGCCGCCCAGGTTCGTAGGTGATTAATCAGATTGAGTATGAGATGAATGCAGAATAATGCACAATTGAAGACCTCAGGAAATTTCTCTCAATGACTTGTGACGCAATTCAAATAAAATCATTTCTTGAGCATATAAATTACGAGATTACCAAGCCCATAAATATTTATACGAAATACGCTAATAAACTGAACGATTTTTACAACCTTGGCTAAGCGAAGAGAGTTTAATTCTGTAAGCATCATTTATTTTGTATTCATATAAATATTTACATTAATGTTTTCGTGAGTTAAATAATTTTGAGCAATTTTAATTAGAATATTTGGGCAAGGGAACTAATAAATATGGAACTTGTTCAGTTGGTTTCTGCTCTCAAATTTAGTTTTTTAAATTCTAAGTAATTACGCTGTGTTTATATTTCGTCCTCCGTTTAGCTTAGTAAGCAAATGAGTTAGTTCTAAAAAATGTTTAAATTTTATTTTGAGCTTGCTTTGGCAATTGTTTTCTGAGGCATTTAATTTTAAATTAATTACGCACAATATTTCATATAAATTGAACCCATTTTTAAACTTATTCGGATTTCAAAGCTGTTTAACATTGTTTCTATTCATGTGAGTATATTGCCTTAAAAATATAACATTTACGAAGATATGAAGCATACAAATTATCACTTCGCGGGTTTTTATTTTTAGTAAATGATAGTTCTCAGAAACTGTAATTACGCATAAAAAAAAACCAACAAAATATAGAAACATTCCAGCAACATAAAATTATTCACGCTCAAACGGATTGAAAAACTTTATATACAAAGTGACAAGTAAATATATATACATTTTTTAGAATTTGTATATTGTTTATTTTCTTTAGAATATTATTCTAAGAATAACTGCTTGTGTCAGTCATCTATCGATAACTATTGCAGCCGATGAACTATCTTTTCTTTACGTTAGTTTTCTGCGAAGGCTCTTAAATGATGACAAGTATCAAATCGTGAGAGAAATAAACTCTGAAAATTGTGCTTAATAATGTATAAAATATTATACATCAGGGGTGCTCAGGCCCATTTCGCAAGCCACGCATTCGTTGTTGTTGTACGCAAAAGGTTACGTATATTCCAGCCACGCAAGTCATGAATTCATATGCGTTCTCTTCTGTTTTACTTTACGAGCCAAGGTTTTGTTGTTGGCGCTTGTGGACCTGCACAACCACTTCATATGTGACTCTCTTCTCCCTTTTCTAATTCTCTCGCAAATTTGAACGCGAAAACAATGTTGATTATACCGAGTCAGGGCTTGCCTCGCTGACAGTGGCTGAACGCGTTTCGCTATTTAAGGCGGCACACAAAAATGGTGTTTGTCCTTCTATTTCTTGTGATTGTTCTTGCTTAAGATATATTGTCCCGATGTGATGTGTCTGCGAGCTCCGAGGACTGATTCTGGCGCGCTAGGGGTGGACCAAACATCAATAAGTTACTAACGCGTCATATCTACTGTGGCCGTTAATACTGTAAGACCAGTTTTTTTTTTCCATTTCTATATTTTAACTTTTAACTTGAAATTGACAATTATCCTCATTCGACAGCCTTGAATGGAAAACGTTGTAACAGAATGTCTTAACTGTCTCTTACATTAACGATCAGTTGATATCAGTTGATGCCCCTTTGGTTTTTTATGTATATATCTTTTTGATGACGTCATGACCAGTCAGTTTTAAAATCGAGTTTCAAGACAAACCTAAAAAAATTTTTCTTTTAATTGTTTCCTTAAAAACCAGGTTTAAGGTGGAACTGATGGAATAAGATAGTTCGCTTTACAAATGTTTCCGAAAAGGAATTTTTCAAATTTGTTTCCCTTTGATTTCCTATCAAGGGTCTATTTAAAATCTTAGATCTGCCGGTTAAGCGGCTTGGGCTTGTAACTTGAAATGTCAGTCGGCATAAAAGATATATGTGAATAGCATCTTTTAATAAGTGTTCCAACTTGAACGTAAGACTAGACCACGATCCTAACGTTGAGTTAAGAGATATACTGGAAGAGAGGCGTCGCATTTTAGGCCCCCGGAGAATGTTCAAACTTAAAGATGATATTCAACTTGGCCCACATGTAGTCTTAGTCTCATACTAAGATAACTCAGCCTATGTCATAAACATGTAACTTTTCAAATCGCGAAACTAACCATTCCGATCTAAACTATTTGACTTGCATTGTGTGCGAAACTACCCTTCAGGCCAACGCATGTAATTTTTACACACGCATGTATCTGAAAAAATACGGTTTTAGTTTAGAGTAAAAATAAAGGGTTGGAAACGGAGGAGATATTCAAACATACAACCGTGCTTACTAAAAGTGAATTATTTTATACAATAAGGATGGTTGCATTATCATATAATAACACTGTGACACATTTTTGAACTCAAAAAAGTTGATACGGTCCGGACCAAAAAATTCTGAAAGGGTGTGATGGTGGTATAAAAAACCTGCCTGGGTTTGGTTTGATTAGCTGCCGTTTTCTTTTTATTGACCTTTGAACTTTTCAGCTTCAGAGTAAGATTAACGATACCATATCTCGTAAACTATTTTAAATTTTGCTTTTATGTCCTTAGCAAATTTGTTGCTCTTGGCTTGGCCTACAAAACATTTCTTTGTAGCAAATCAAAAAAATTACATCTTCATACTTAAAATTACAAATGATGTTCAAAAAAACCAAGTTTTCACAACTTTTTTTCAGTTTTTTAACTTTTTCCTGAAAACCGTTACAAATTTGGACAAGTAATGTAGGCAAAAGTTGTTGCTTAGAGCAAAATAAACAAACCGTTAGTACAAACAAACTTCATTTAAGTACTCTTTCGTATAGTTAAAAGCCCAAAAGCATTAAAAACTGTCATAAAAATTCGAAAAAACCGAATATTATCGGTAAAACAGTAAATAACTTAAATTTCTTTAGTTACATTTTTTAAGTTATATTTTTTCACAGTTTTATTAATTTAATACAAAACAATCAAAATTTTTGATTGTGTCAGCCAATTATATACATTCTTTAGGGGCCTTAACTGTATGCAGGTCCAATCGAATGAAGTTGGTATGTTCCAACCGATTAATTATTTTAATATAAGCTACTTTTTCGTCTTTCATTGCTTAGTCAAATTCGTTATAGTTTTAAAGAAAAACTTTAAAAACAGACCAAAATGAACGAAAAACATGATGAATTTAGGACATTTTTGAAATTTTGAGTTTAAAGAAGTAACTATTTTGACTTGTTACTTAGAAATGTTTTGTAAACCAAGTCAAAAGCAACAACTTCCTTTAAGACGTCAAAGCAAAATTCCAAATGGCTTACGAGATATGGAGTTACAAGTCCCAATCATATGCTTAAAAGTTCAAAGGTCAATAAAAGGAAAACGGCAGCTAGTCAGACCAAACCCAGGCAGGGTTTTTATTCTACCATCACACCCTTTCAGAATTTTTTGGTCTCGGCCGTATCAACTTTTTAGTGTTGCACAGTGTAATCGAACCACCCTTATTGATAAACCCTGAATCTTTGGAGGGAAAACACCAATTTAATTATTGAATTTGTTTGAGGTTCGAAATATCGTATTCGATTGTCTAGAAACTTTTATAAACATCTGGATAATAATTTTGTGAATTTTTAAAAGTTTGCGGTTCATTTTAATTTAGGTATTTTAAGTCCGATTTTAGACTAAACTTAGATTTTAAATCACAAAAAGAGTCTGATAGCTTTTGATTTGAACTGTACCAAATAAGCTATCCGTTTTATCCAGAGTGTAGAAACTGTTATTTTCAGTGCTGTTTTATTAACAGCTCGCTTAGCTCGCTCGCTCTATTACGAGGTCAGTCGTAGCTCAGATGAAAGAAGTATCTATGGATAGCTCTTTTGCTCAGTTCCTTTTCGCTGTCAGCTGCTGTGGCGCTCAGGTTCGATCCTCGCCCTGTCTTGCTCTGTCGCGGTTGTTTTTTGTTTGCGCCAAAAGCATGGCTCATAGGTTGGAGTGAGACAGGGTTCGAGCTTGTAACGAAGTCGGTACAAGTTCATGACGAAGACGGTTGGACTAAACTTGGTTCGACTGAGCAAACATGATGTCTAAAGATTAGATGATCGTTGGTCGTACTTTTGTTTCAACGATAAGATACACTTCGTGTTTCGCTGCTAAGCACACAAGCGCAATGCTTCATTGTTTGAGTTGGGTTAAACAAGTCTGACAGGTCTTTGCATAAATCTAGAAGGTCTTGTGCAAAAAGCACTTGATTGAAGATCTTTTTGGTATTTGGGACGAAACAGCAAAGGTTTAGGCATCCATATAACCAATTAAATTAATTTTAATAATAAATGTTTATGACCCGATATTGTTTTCAGTTTCGATAGTTAGGCAATATTATCCAGAGTTCAATTACGGTTATCCGCAATGAACAATATTTTAAGAAAAACACATATAAAAATGTTAAAATATCTCTAAGATAAAAAACCCTTAATCCATTTAAACTTCACACTAAATACGTAATTCATTACGTAAATTCTAACATTTCCCATTAGCTTATACAGCATCCGGCAAAGCGGTAAGTTAGCTTCTATGTAGTAAAAACCTATTCGTTGTCATCATTTATCATTTCTAAATGGAAAACGTATCATTAATTTTACATTAATGTAAATCGCCAAAGAAATTCCAAATTCAAACTAAAAAAATCAATTAAGCAAATTACTTGGCACTCAATTTTCACACCAAAAGCATTGCAACTGAAGCGTACAAAATGAGCAGCTTTCATTGCGGAACTACGGCACGTTGGGCTAATAAATAATAATTGATGTGCTGGAAAATTCATTAATAAGCCAAATGCGCGGCATTTATTATTCATTGAATTTTCATTCGACATAATTGAGAAACGTGTAGTAAACAATTGATTGAAAAATTGCAGAGAACACCACACCGACCTCTCCATTGGATCTGAGCTAATCGTTTAAAAATAACAGACACACAAAATCAAATGCACTGCAGGTGCAATACCAATCAGAAGCTAAGAATAGCAGCTTTGGTCAATCGAGACAACGTATTCTATAACGTAAGTAGATGCCCAGTTAAGACTTATAATGCGCCTCGCACTTGGTCTGATAGCGGACGACGATAAGGCAACAATCAAATCGAATTATATGGTACACACGTATAGATGAGCCTATCGGCGTTGATGTTGTCACCCTTAAAAAAAAAACAAACAAAATAAAACAGGAAACTTATAAAATATTTATATATATTTTTATGGCATCGCTGCAATTAGTTTACGATCAGCAAATGCTGTAACATTTGCTTCATTCTATTTTCGTTTCATTTTCCATAGCGTCATGGCTGAAGCTCAATGCTTGCACTTGGCGGACTTTCATGGTCTGCACGCAGAGTTCTTACCAAGCCATAATTTTTGTATGCCTAAACAAATTTTGGGTTATATATTTGCTTTGCACCCGTCGCTTTATTTACGCGCATGGGCTCTAAAAATAACCCAACAAAAGTCGAAGAAAGTGTGAATTTTGAGGGCCAAGACTAAGGCTACTTTATAATTTGTAAAGCAAATAATAATAAAAAATTTAGCAAACAAAAATATTTAAAAGCTGTTGTGTGAGTGTGTGTTTTTTTTATATTTTGTTTTAAACAAAAAACAAATGATATATATATAAAGAAATCCCATTAAATCATGTGAGGGGCAAACATAAAGAACGAACCCAAAAATAACACCACAGCACAATAATTAAAAAATAAAAACATTTTATAGAATGCTAGAAGAATTGCTGCTAATTTGTGGAGGCGTGCTGTCATTTTGAGTTAAGTCATGGCATCGCTCTTGCATTTTATGATTGGTCAGGGCTGGGGTGATCGCATAAAGCTCAAAACAATGAGGTTTTAATCTCTTGCAGGTAAGATTGTTGTGTTGATCTCAGCGATGATTCAGTTTTTACTTTAGGAAATTCTCAAAAGGGTTAGAACGTAATCGAATTCTTGACATTCAACTAAATTTAAATATTCAGGTATGTTTTCAACTCCATAAGGGTTGAAACTGGAAGAAAATCTGTAGTTACTTGATCAAGGCTTAAATAAAATGCTAATCAAAACAAGACAGAGCCTTGCAGTCGAGTGGACCGACTCCGAAATACTCACATACGCGAAAGCACACTTCCTCATACACCTTAGCTCCCTGAAATAGGCACAATGCTTCCCCCCGCTCTCACCAGCAAATTTGTTTCGTTGGAGTTTTTGCTCGAATCTTACTGTGCTTTTCAGAATAGATTTAAGGACCAAGATAATATATATTAAGCGACGAATTTGTAACTTTAAAATTGTGGCTCTGACAGTTTTTTGCGTTTTAAGGAAGGAGGTGGGAAATCTCCTACGGTATACCTAAAAATTCCATCAAAGCGTTCAGCAAAAGCCAATCAACTTTTTATTTAATGGATGATGTCTGATGTATGCTGGTGAACAAGGCCATGGAGTCCACTAA
Source organism: Lordiphosa clarofinis (assembly GCA_018904275.1). Lineage (NCBI taxonomy): Eukaryota > Metazoa > Arthropoda > Insecta > Diptera > Drosophilidae > Lordiphosa > Lordiphosa clarofinis. The sequence goes on from JAEIGQ010000097.1 coordinate 322,140, forward strand.
GAAATAAAGTTAAAGCTCAACTGTTGTAGGAAACCTGCATGCGAGAGTGTTTTTAATTTAACTTTAAGTATACTTATTGAAATTGCGGTATATACATGAATTATACCTTCACCGCAAAACACCATAAAACCGCAAACCGCAATGACCGCATTAACAACATCTGTTTGTTCGTAGAAGTGCGAATCGTTAGAATTTTGGATTCAAATTGAGGTCGTTGCATTTTTAGCTTTAACTACCGATACAAATACATTTTTGGAAGTGTTTAGATTATAAAACCTTGTTCGGAAGAGTCGTTTTGTATCTCAAAAGCTTAATTTTTGCCAAAGAAAGTATGCGAAAAATTCGGATTTTTTAAAGGTTATATTCGAAAAAGTAAATAAATACGCTTTTTCAAAAAAACTCCTGGAAAACCGGATTTTTTTTTAAATCTTTGTAAAATCAGACTTTATCAGACTGTCAGCTACAACTTTGCCAAAGACATTTAGCGGCTATCACCAAAACTAAATGATCTGTTCGCCCAAATTCCACCAATCTAGCCAAACGCAGCTAGGAATTTACTCAGTTCGGGTAGCACTATCGATTCCACATTTTGTAGCTTGGCAGTTTTTTTGACTGTTGCACTGTGTAATGTAGGAAATTATTCATTTTGTAACCGACAATTTTGGTAAATGTTATTTTTGCATAAGGTATAAATGCGGCAATCCGAAAAAGTTTTCACAACAAACCAAACCTTAAACCGAACAAAGTGTGACCATATATTTGAAACAATGTGTTTCAAACCTAAGTTACGGGTTCGGCTTAACAAACATTATGCCTTAAAAAAGCGATTTTTTGTTATCTTGACGATATAGTGGGACAAGTCTTTACAATTCCGTCGACTTAAAAATTCTAAAAACATGTGTTTGACTAATTTTTTGTTGGGGAAACAGAGCATCGCAATCAATCCTGGTTTATTGTGCCCCCTACTGAGCTTACAACTCTTCTATCAGCCCTATTTGCTGTACGAATATCAGGATTTTCTTGGATTCTAGGTTACCGATATTGTTTGTTTCCCAAATCTGCAGAGTTCAGAGAACTTCTCCTACTTCTTTTCATAATATCTGCCTAGTTGTCTCATCCTCCTGGTGTTGTAAGGAGCCTTTAAAAGTGGCCTACCATTGCTACCATTTCGTGCCAGTTTGTCGGCCGACAGTATAGAAGTATATAATATATTCTAAAGTCGGCACCAATTGTAGTCAAAGTTTTTAAATCTTTGGTTAAAGCTTAACAAAAAATATTTTAATTTTTCATAGATAACACTTTCTTTCAGAAAATGACAATTTAGGAAGTCATTTCCAAAATGACTCTCCCCTGCTTTTCCTAAATCATCATCGAGTTACTATGTTGAATAATCTTTTCGGAATTTTATTTCGTAAATATTTGAATAATTAATTGATTTTCTATTTAAATTAGGTAGAATTTTGTAGAAAAAAAAAGAATTGTAGTTGTAATAACCATTGTTATTTTCCGCTGTTACCATTTTTATACCCGGTACTCGTAGAGTTATATCTCCCACAGTTTTCAAGATAGACGATTCGTACCTTTAAGAGTTATTTAGTAATTAGCAAAATGAATCTGCTGAAGAAATGATAAAGATCAGATGATCGGTTCTTAAGTTAAGAGCAAAAAAGTGAACCAAGCCCACCCGCTACTTCCCCTCCCACCCTAAAAAAATGTTGCATACTTTTCGGATGGTCACCCTAAGGAACGCAGGAACACTGTTAAAAATGTTTTTTCATGAGTAACGGGTGTATCGAAGTCGGTTAGAGCCGACTTTAACTTACGCTCTCGTTATATTTTCAACGTACAATAATTTTTATGGAGTTTGATAACACAGGCCAACAAAATGACCATCTTTGTGAGGTGCAGCCCTGTTGATTTAAAAATATGATAAGTTTATGTTTACTGATTCCTAAACTGGTTTCGGTTTGGTTTCATCAGCTCTTGTTTCCAAGATATAGCGGAAAAACGAAAATCTTGCATTTTTGGCACTCTAGGATTTATGGAGGCCACACTAGGCATAAATGTCCGAGTTTATGAGCTAATTATGATAAAGGACATATCATTGCAAATTAGAAAAATCATAGGGACCATCTAAGTCCAGCGGAAAGTGTCTAATTTGGCCTTTAAAGAGAGACATTTTCCGATTTATAGCATTTTTATCAAAATAAATCATCCCGTTTAAGGAAGCGCGGTAATTGGATTAATACATTCGCCATCTGAGCGTATAGCCAAACATATGATCTAATTTTGTGATTTTTATGGCATTTAAATAAGTTTATTTGGCAAAGATATGGCGCGTTTAAGACAAAAATACATATTTAAATTTATGGGAGGAAAACTAGATTGTTACTCTAAATCTGTATAGGAACTGTAAAGGGCCTACTTGGTTCGGCATAACTTGTTATATGTTTACATGTAGATGATAAATTATATTTGGAAACAAGTAGCCTTTACACAGTTCCTATAAAAATTTGAGTTACAAATCTAGTTTTCCTCCCATAAATTTAAATATGTAATTTCGTAGTTTAAGAGGCTATAACTTTTGCCAAATAAATTGATTTAATCGCCATAAAAATCACAAAATTAGATTATATGTTTGTCTATATAGGTTCAGATGGCGAAAATATAAATTTAATATTTGCTCTAGTTTTAACGGGGTATAATGCTAAAAATGCTATAAATCGAAAAATGTCTGTCTTTAGAGGCCCAATTTTAAAACCTTTCCCAAAAAAAGGGGGAAGGTAAAATTTTTGATGATTGGATAAATGTGGCCTCCATAAATCCTGGAGTGCCAAAAAAGTCGACTTTTTTGGTTTTTCCGCGAAAATCCTGAGAACAAAATTGAACAAAACCAATGATACAGTTTTGTTCAGTGAAGTCTATATTAACATAATCTGCTAAAAATAGACCTGCACCAAAATCACTGTTGGGCTGTGTAATTTGAGTAAGTTTATTTGCCTATTTTAAACCTCTTCAGAAAAGATTTGTGGGTAACTAATACTTTAGTTTTGACTTTTTTTTTTAGATATTTTCGTAAAATACTATTTTCGAAACTTTAAAATAAACTATCCCAAAAAATTCAAAGATTTTTTTAAGCAAAGATATACCATTTTGAAAATGTGTTTGAAATGACAACACTTTGTACTGCCCATATTTATTATTAGAACTTAAGACAAATGGCAAGTTTTTTTTGTACTGTTTTTGCATTGCATACCTTTGGGTAGTAGACATTTTTGGGATTTCGTACACTTGAAATTAAAACGATATATCTTCGCTAAGAAAAGTCGAAGAATTGTTTTGAATAAGACTTTTTAAAGCTAACAAATTGCACTATACGATGATTTCATAAAAAGTTTGCATAAAAATGTGGGCTCTTCACAAAACGAACCCGAAAAGCTCAAATTACCAAATATTTAGACAAGATGGACCATTTCTGGAATTGCTTCTTCTCTAAACAGGATCTTGTTTCGAAATCTGGGACTGAATACACACACAAAATGATAGCAAGGTGAATTGTATCATGGTAATATTCTCCTAAAGTCTGTAGATAGGTGAAGCTGCATTTTTGACCTCAATCTTATAAAACTTCGATCAAGAACAGGGTGAAAATGAAAAGAAGTGTTTCCCAAAACATTTCGTGTATAAATTTCTCTCTTGAAATTAAAAACTTCCATTGTGAACAGATAACGATCTAGTATAAGTTTATGAACTCTGATAATGCATGAAAACGATTCGATTTAGATAAAACAAATTTGGGAATTTTAAGCCCCAAAACTACAAAAAGCAGGTAGGGTTTTGGCTGGCATTTCTTATATTGTGTGGACTTTGCACTTCATCTATAAACAGAGGAAACCGAAGCGGCTTGCCTTAAAGTGACCTGTTTTCATTTCAATACAGGGTTTAATAGAAAGTGTTAGTTAATATCAACTTAAATTTTTATAATTTTTAGACAGTAGATTTTTGTGTGTTAATTTGTTGTAGTAACAGTTCTTGCAAAATTTTAATATCGTTAGTTGAATAAATACTAAATTTGTTAATCAAAATCCACCTCAACCAAAAGAGAAAACAAACAAACAAAAAAAACTAAAAACATACCCAAAAAACATTTGTGTTATCTGCGCCGGCGTCTGGCATACATTATGCACATTGAGGGTGCGGGGGCGAGCATACAACATGGTTGAACTATTCCCGATCAGCGGCAGACCCGCTTCGGCTAGAATGGCCGATGTTGAGTTGCTGCGCAATGTGGTGTAGGCCCGATAATGGGAACTGGCCGTGGAGCGCAACTCCACAGCGGTTGTGGTCTCCTCGAGGGCCTCAATGATGTCTTCATCGTCCAGCATCATGGGCTGGCTGTTGGGTGGTGTGGCAGGCAGGGGTATCGAGGGTGGCATATTGTTGGTCTTTGTTGTTGCTGTAGAGCGCAATTTGATTGTGTTCGTCTGATTGTTGTTGTTGTTGCTGATGTTCAGTTTCTTGGCCCGCTGATTGTTGATTTTGTTGTTGCGACTTGTGTTGCTGCTGCTGTTGTTGTTGTTGTTGGCTATGGTTTGTGTTGTAGCTGTGGGATTCGGGTTATAACGCTGCTGCAGACGCATGGTGGCCAATTTGTTGTTGCTGCTAAGGCTCATTGAAACAGTTTTTGGGTTTTGTTTTTTCGTTTCGGTGTTTTCTAGCCGTTTACATTTCTTTTGATCAATTATTTTGGCTTGTTTGTGTGTTCGTCATTAGCATAACTAGTCGGCCGGCCACAGCTTTCACTTTCAACTAAAGAATTTATGTGCTAAGAGAAACAAAAACAATGTTTAGAGCCAAATGAAAAATGCAGCACAAATTAAACGCATAAACATATATAAACACTATATATATTGATGTATAGATAGTTCAAGTCTTTTGCCTGAATATTTAAAATTTGACTTTTATTTGTCACTTTTATGCTGTTAAACTTTTTGTTTTGGTGTGAGTGGGCGCTATTTATGTGTATTTTGCACGAATTAAATTGATTTTTATAAGAGAGAGAGAGAGCGCCCGATTATAAATATAGAAATGAACCAACGGAAGTTGCCCGCTGTCAGATTTCTCGTCCAAACGCAAAAAAGGAATACGGAAAGCACAAACACACGGCGTATACGCAACGTTGTGAACGCGTCGAACCAACGCAGGCGAATGAAAGCGTCAAGCTGAACGAAGCAACAGAAAAGTACTCGCACACACCACCCCGTCCAACACGATCGACAGCTGAGAGAGCGAGCGAAGAGAGCGGCGCTCTCTTAAGGTGGCAGAGCGAAAAAGGGGCAACGTGTTTTCGTTCAAAACAAACATTCAATCAAAAGTTGTCCATGACTGGAAGAAGCATCAGCGACCACAGCGTGGGCCACTCTCGATTGTTGAAACAGGAAAAATAATTTGCACAATTTGAAAGCCTCTCGCACAATGGCAACAAATCGGCCAAAAAAGGCCAACGCAACTATTTCGAAAATTATGATCAAAATCGTTCAAAGCTTAAAATCTCATTGAATTTGGTATAATTAAATTAGCCAAAAAAGCCATTAATTATGCCATAGAGCAATACATATTGAGAAAGAAAATACTTAAAAAACTCATTAAATTTTAATATTTATTTATGGCACGCAAATGTAATTTTCCATTGCATGGATAAAAGTATTTGAAAAGAAATATATTTTTTAATAAAAAAGGCAAAGCCAACTTTGCCTGCGCCCTACTGTTGGATCTTATTGCATATATATGGGATATGGACCTACATAAATGTCAAATTATGCCTAAATTTCATTTTTTGACCAATTGCTCCTATGAAAGCTGCTTGATAAAGTAAGATTTTTTAAATTTGAAATTCGCAAAGTTTTTGCCAGTTTTAAGATATATATCGACTTGGCACATAGCATACCTTCTTTTCTATTCCACTTTCACAGAAGTTTTTCGGAAGTGGAATTGATGATAAACGTAAAACGAAAGACTTTTGCGGATTCAAACTTTTTCCCTTACTGTCAGTAAGTAAATAGCAAATTTGGCATTGAAAAATTTAAGCAAACACCAAAATGAAAATAAATCATATTTTTTTGGTGAATTTAAGATGTGTTAATATCCTAAAATGTTAACGACAAAGTTTATTTTATCTTTACATTATAAATTTTTCGAACGCTTTCGATTTCTTTGAGACGAGCAAAAGTGAAAAGTAAATGCGTCAGCTCCAAACAGTTCGATAGGCATTTATCAATCCATATTTGTCCTACTACTAGTTCATAAAAGTAATTTCGCAGCAATTTCACGTTGAATTCAGAACACGAAAATAAAAAAATTTCGGATTTGTTGCGAAGCAGGAGGAGGGACCACAATGTTAATGGGTGGCTGCTCTGAGTGTGTGTACTCGAATGCCCGGCCTATGTCTTGGTGCTTTACAAAAACAAATGTGCTTCGTAGTTTTATAGTGTCGTAAAAGTGTACAAAAATGATCTAAAAACGAGAGCGCAAGTTAAAGTCACCCGTTACTCATGAAAAAACATGTTTAACAGTGTTCCTGCGTTCCTTAGGGTGAACATCTAAAAAGTGTGCAACACTTTTTTAACTCTGCTATTTTTCACATTTTTGCTCATAACTTGAGAACCGCTCATCCGATCCTTATCATTTCATTGGCAAATTTATTCATTTTGCTAATTACTAACTATCTCTCAAAGGTAGGGAATCGTCTATCTTTAAAACTGTAGGAGATATAACGTTTTTTCCGAATTGCGGGGGCGGGAAGGGGCGTGCCCAAAATTTTAAATAAACTTGATCTGCATGCAGATAAAAGAAGCATTTGTCCCATGCATGTCAAACCTCTATCTCTTACCATCTCTGAGATCTATGTGTTCATACAGACAGACGGACCGACGGACAGACTGACAGACGGACATGTCTATATCGACTCGGCTGTTGATGCTGATCAAGAATATATATTCTTTATATGGTCGGAAATGATTCCTTCTGCCTGTTACATACATTTGCACGACTTTAGCATACCCTTTTTACTCTACGAGTAACGGGTATAAAAAACGTAAATGTGATCTTAAAAAGGTAAGTGTGATATTTCTGAAAATATAATTTATAGATTTTGACCAACATTTTTTTTAAGTCTTTGAGCCATTGAAAAGCTTCATTTAAAAAAATGCTATAAATTTAATGTTAATTGATATGTAAAAATATTTTTTGTTATTTGGGAGGTTGAAGTATCCGCAATGAAAGAAAATACCAGTTTTTGTGTAAGCCATAGAACGACTTAATAATGACATCTACTTTGGTCCAGAAATAATTTTTTCAGATGAAGCACACTTTCATCGATGGCTTCGAAAAAAAAGCACAACTGCCGAATTTGGATATTTCATCATTCTTAAACCGAGAAGACACGTTTCAATATCTTTACAATAGCTAATAATGTTAGTAGAAAATACAACCCCTGTCTGCAACTTCCATAGAAAGAATGTATAACTATTTCAGGCATATTTAGAAAAAAGGACAAAAGCAGATATTGTGGAAACAGAGGAACCAAACTGAAACCCTACGGCAGACAGTTCTTAAGTACACTCATAAAAATCTAGAACGAATAATTTGAGTACGAACGCTCTTGAAAAAAAAATCTAGTCGCACTTGAATTTTCAAGAATTTCGCTCTTGGAATCGAGACTAATTCATTCTCAATGTGGTTCTATAGGCAAGGGGAGTGAGGAAACGCAAACTTTGAGAGAATAACGTTGGCCGCGCTCTTTCAAAGAGAGACGGCGCATGCGCAGTTTGCCATTGTCATTTGACCGTGGCCCTTCGATAATTATGTTAAAGTTGAACATTAAGATTGGGCAAAAGTAAGTGATTAAACGTCTGTATAATATAATAAAAATGTTTAAGACACCACATTAAAAAATAAAATGAAATAAAAATAAAAAAAAAAGGAAAAAAATAAATGCTGCTACGGGGTCTTGATCCACGGTCGAGCTGTTGCGGCTGGCCAAATACCAACCGCGCTGGTTCATATATATGCTTTCGCCGCTGCTTGTAGCTTATAGAGAATAGTCGAATCGGTAAAGATGCTCGTCCAACTGTGAATGTTTCAGTCTTCGAGGTACCGAGTTCAAGTCCCAGTAAAGTAAGAAAAATTAAAAATTTTTATCTGTTATGTGACTAACTCAAAATTAATCTCATATTTTAAGAAAAAGTGGGGTGGGGTGGCTGATGGTGAGTGGCGAGCGGCGAGGGACAAACAACACCCCGTCAATCGGACGGGTTATCCCCCCGGGGTCTCAGTCATGTCCCTCTCACACCCAAACCCAAAGGCAATGAAATTGCCGAAACGCGTAGAAGTAAACCTGAGCCAATAAATGTTTTGACTGCATGAAGGTAAGACGGCTGAAAAGCTACCCAATTTACACCACAACTATACAACGAAAAGCTGCCAAAAAACAAATCCACACAAAAGCTGGGTTGGTTCACGTTTCGGCTTAAGTGCAAAGAATAGCGGTTCAAAACCATTTTGCATCCCTGATATATAAACATATGTATACAATTGAATGTATTTATGTTTGTTTGTTCCTTATAGGTGTCTAAAACTTTGAACCGATATTAACAAAATTTGTATGGTATATTCATTTAGTGCAGCGGTGGGCAGTCTCATAGCCCTTCTTACCCGCGCAACCCGGCCCGTTATTTTTATAATTCTACGACGCAATAGGAACTACAACAAAAACACGCTGCATCTCCTTGATCGAAAGCAAATGACAAAAATAAGAATGTTGTTGTACCCTTTCCGTTATTTCTGCTGCCCACCGCTGATTTAGTGTATTTCGCCAACGCATAAACTTAACTGGCTACTACAATAAAACTGAAATTAACAGTAATAAATAAAACTATAAGAAAAAGCCCCTAACTGCTTAACAGTAACGTTGTTACTGTCAAAGTCGAACCGCATGCTAACTGGAAGACGATTGTATGTAAGAAGATCTCTTAATATTGGATCATTTAAGGCATAATTGACTCTGTGAGTCCCCACTCTAAATGGAACCATGGCACGCAAAGATCTAGGCGGAGCATTGAAGAGTAGAAATATGCATGAGGCGACATCTACTCAAATACGGCGGTAAAGGCTCGGAAAAATTTAAGTTAGCAAGTGCAAATTTGAGGAATCTTTTTTGCAGACGATCAGGAAAGAGTCATAGTCCAAGTCTCAAGTCTGTGAACCAGTTTGAAAACGGTTGAAAAGTAGTTCAGAGCCAAATCCCAGAAATTATTTGCGCTAAGAAACTGAGATGTGGTATGTGGGTTATTAGGAAGGGCATCGAACCAGTACAAAATGGGTTCAGAGTCATATCTCAGAAATTATTTGAGCTTTGAACTGAACTCTTAATGTGTTGGCTGATATTAAGAAGCTAGATATCTTCCTGCCTCTGAACTAGCCGGTTGCACCAGTTAAAAAGTGGTTCAAGTCCGCATCTAAATAAATAATTTAGGCTGCGATCTGAAAAATTGGACTGTAGGCTTGTAATGGTACTGTTAGACTGAAGTGAGACTGAAAATTTGGTAAGTGGGTGTGATATATGAGATAGTTTTATGGTTTTTTAAATTCAAAACTGGTTCAAAAATGGTAATGTCGACGCTCTCATAAGAAAAATGTCCTCACAAAGATCATTTTCTTGATTCTAATCATTTTCATCTTGAAATCTTATAATCTCTACCATTGTTTCATGTTTACTTTCTCTTTTTCAAAGTGTGTGTGTGTGCTCTTGTGTGGTAAACAAATTGTTCGGCTTTCTTCCACTTTTACAAGCGCGTTGACAAAAGTCACACTCAAATGCAAATTTTAAAACAAAATGACAGTAGTAACTTTGTATATGTATACATCATCGAGTTATGTCATTGGGGTGGAAGGGCGCAATTTGTTTAGGGACCCCTTCAACTGGCTTAGTCATCAACAATCTGCTCCTAATTACTAATTACTTTGATTACTCATGAACGTGCAATGTGATTTTAGATTATTATTTGGCCTCGATATGAGTAACCTGGTCAAGTAGATAAGATGGTTTGATAAGGGACAAACGTTATCGATTGGGTGGGCGAGTGCCAAATTGGCACAACAGCTGTTGGTCCTTATATAGGACAACAGGTAAAAGGTGGGCGTGCTGAAGAGAACCTAAATATGCCATGCCAAAAATTTAATACAAACAAAATTTATTGACGCCGTTCGAAATGAGATTATAAGCGCGTGTGTAGGTGCACAACAAAAAAAAAATCACCAAAATATATATTTAAAAAAAATTGTTAGAAAAAAAGACGCAGAAAAAAAGAGGGCGTTGCTAAAATCTATAATGTATGTCAGGGTTTGCTCTTGGCACTTGTTTTGGCCAGCCTGCCTAACTGCCGTATGCGAAAGTTCAAAAAGATTTGCGCACATGTCCAATAAGTTGTATTTTGTGTGTGTGTTGGCCAAAAATATATGCACAATCAAGAGATGTTGTCATGTTCGCGCCTTTTATGAGCATTTTTTTGGGCGGATGATGCTGTCACCAAAATATTGTGGTTATTGAGTGCAAAACATTTAATAATTTCATGATTTGCGGGTTCGGATAATCCCGGATAACAAAGTGTAGTGTTAAATGCCACCACAATAAGGTATGAACAGGGAATTTATGATGGGAAATTGTGTGTTAAAAATAAATAAGGAATAGAATGGACGAAATAATAGAGAACAAATCTAAGTTTACATTTCTCAATCGCTTTTTCTATATTTTAAAAAATATGTAAGAAGATTCTGTCACAATTTTAGAGAGTTTCCACTTGATAATGATCTCCATTCTCCTTAAATACCCATTTAGTTTGCTCCACTAACCCCAATTGGCAATACGTACAATCATTTAGGCTAAATATCAAACAATTTGCTTAAATGGCAATAATTGCCACAAATGATGCCTTCGATTAGTCAGTGATTTGTTGGCAGTCAGCAGCAGCCAAACATTTTAAACAATTCAAATTTAAATTCAAAACATTTGCAAATTCGTCACGGCAAAATTCACAATCCAAAATCTCACTCACTCTGGGCGCAGCAGTTTTTGATGGGCAACTGATTGGCAGTTTGATTGACAAATTGTTTAGTTGTGTGCCGGAGTGGAAGGTTGCTCTCACACATTGTGTTTGCCTATTTACTAAATGCTTTTGTATAGTTTTTTTTTTGTGTTCTGACTGATAAGCGGCAACCGCACTTACGGCAATTCAATCAAGTATCAGTATATATATATATATATGTATTTGGCCGATAAGCAAAAAAAAAGAAATGTGGGATAACAACGCTCCAAAGATAATAGAACCCAGCGAACAACCACCGAAACAAACATACACACACACTCGCACACAGGGAAATTATTTGCATACGCTGCGTATGTGTGATATTTATTTTAAAGTCGAAAATTTATCGCACGCAAACAAATGCGACCTTCAGTTTATGGCAGCGAGTTGTCGTACATTGATTTCTTCTGGCCAATATTCCATTTCCGTTTATATCGTTCTGGCCAAGTTTAATGCACTAATTTGTTTGGAAATTCATTTCTACACTTCCTACATGTGCAATCGATGATGTGCACTAATTGTAATTTATGCGTCAAAAGGCACGCGCGTCCACGCGTCTTCTGGGATCTGCTTGTTTACATCTGAAACGCTTGGCTGGCACTGTGTCCAGTCGCCAATTGGAACGCCCACCTCTAGGCAGGTATGTAGTTAAATAGGAGCGGGGCCAAAGCTCTCTCATACACACTCTCTCTGTTTTCTGTGCTGGTGTGCTCTTCAAATTGTTCGTAAATCAAAAGCGAAAACAGAGTATACAAGTTTTTTGGATAAGGTGAAATTGTGTATACCCTTTGTTTCGGGGTGAAGTCTTATATCGCAGAATAAATTGCAGTCATTCTTAGACTCAGCAGTGCACAGGATTGTAAACAGGTTAAAAGTTTACTGGTACCGAAAAACCTACAGCCTCAGGACGGATAAAATTAAAAATACACTAACCAGCGGTCCACTGTGCTAAAAGCGAGCACTCTCCTGATTTTGATTCCACGAGCATTCAACAGCAACAGCTTAACTACATAACATTTGTTTACTCTGAAGATGTTACATATCATTAACATACCAACAAACATAAGGCTAAACGCTAAAACGGACACACTCTCAGATACATGTAGGCACTTACTTGCCAAAATAAAACATAAGGTTTAATTAGTTTTACATCAAACTCCGCGGAGAACAATTGTTTCTTTTCCCTTATCAATGATCGTGTTCAGCAGAACAACTTGCTTCTTGATCAAGTATAAATTTGCAAAATTCTCCCTACTGAACTCGCGTATTGCGGCATCATCATAGCCAATTTGAGGTATCATGATACAGGAGCATGTATCAAAGAAATAGTTTGCTACTTTAAAGTGATACTGCTCCCTTCCAAAAGAAAAAACTACTAGATGCAAAATTTTTTTCTGATACCTGCTCAGAGGTCAATTATTCTGCTGAACAAGCCCAATGTATTAATGAAAAAATCTCGTTACTTATATCTGTTCAATATTGTTTAGCCCCCTAAAGAAGGATCCCGATGTGGGCTCGAAATACATTAGGAAAAAAAAATCCACCGTTTTTTATTCCTTGAATAACGAAATATTTCAAAAGGATTTTTTTTGTTTAGATATATTTTGTTTAAGATAAATCTCACTAAAATGTGTATAAAAATTTAAGTTATAAGAAATTTTTTTCTAAATTTACCCTAGGAATAAATTTTTTTTTTTAAAGTATTGTTTTAACATTTAGGGTGAATCGCCATAGGACGGATTTTATAAAGGAATTTCTTATTTTCAGAAAATGCCGATAGCCCTAAACGAAATCCAGAATCATCCTCATCAACAAGAGCGAAAAACCATCTCCTGCTAGGATTCGTACCAAAAACCCGTGTGATAATATCCATGATCCTTTTTTTAATATCCTTTTCACTTTTTCAGCTCCTTTGGTGAGAATAAAGATCATGAACAATTTATTTCTGTATATCTTTTAAGCGAAAATAATGCTTTGAAAATATCCAAGGATCCCAAAAGGATAGTTAACTATCCTCCAAGGAATTAAATCGTAAGGATCATCAAAAACTATCCTTTTTTTCTCAGTGCACCGATCTCTCGATCACTTTTAAAAAGAAGCTTTGAAGATTGCTCGAAAGCCATTACCAAAGTTCAGTCCGGTTTCCGGCTAAGACATGGAACGCCTGATCGACTAAATCCTCGAAGGTTACAACGTGGCAGGCCTTCGATAGAGTGAGACACGAAGATGTGCTCTCGCAGATCAAGGCACTTCTAACGCCCCAACTGTACCTTTTATCCAAGAGCTTTTTGACGGTCAAAGCCCCTTGCAGTGGAACAGGATGGAGCGACCTCTCAGACGCGAATCATTCGTGGTGGTGTTCCACAGAGTAACGTATCGGGCTCTACGCTATACTCATTTTACACCAGGGACAGACAAAACCCACATGCTTGTTTTGGCGTTGCGTGTGTTTGTTTAGGCACCTATTTGGGACATCTTTGCTGTTGCAAAAGAAGGCAGTAGAAGATCTGTCGGTGTGTCGACGTCGCTGAAGCAGAGCGCTGTTGTATACACATTAGATTGAGACATGACGGAACCAAGAGACCATAGCATTCCGCTTAACACCCAAACGACCTGCTTAAGGCTACATTCGCCAGCGACACAGTTTTTTTGGATGCAAATGCATATTTTGGTGTTTTTTTATAAATAAAAATCAAAAGTGAAGGCAGTTTGTTTTTAAAATTTAAATGATAAAGTTGTTGGGTGAAAATCAGAGTACAGCTTCGTTTGATTGCAAAATGCTCATACATTAATCAACACCCAAATAAACTGGCCCTTCGCTCTATGCATCAAACTTGCATACTCAACATGTTCGCCGTTGAGTTTTATGCAATCATATAGTTGATGATAAAGATGCAAGGGCTCTGCTGACAGAAATGGAAAGGAAGAGAGAGAGAGAAAAAGAGTGCATTGCTCTCTATGCTCTAGCTAGTCAACGCTGAGTTTTGTTCGACGAATAAACATGAACATAACGTTAGATCAGAAAACTCTGGCTTAACCGCTTGATTGATTACATCTGAGTAAAAAATTTTGTGTATGAGGCAATTTTTGTCTGCTTAAAATCAAATTCGGAAATAAACTTAGAAAAAAATAATGATTTTAATTTGGAGTTGTTTAGGTCAATATCCAAAGTCATATTACTAGAACCGAATATTTGATTCCTTAGAACGAGAGACGTCGAAAGGTATCGTGCTCTAACTATGGAATCGATTTCATTTGGTTTCGAGTTCGTTTCAAGTCTGTTCCAAATCGTCTTTTTTGATCGCGTCGGGTTCCATACGAAAGAGTTGGTATGTCTTTTAATAATTATAGTTTTGGTATCAACACAAACTCTTTCCACTTCTATTTTTAAGTCTTGCACTAAAATAACATCATATTCATAGAAGAATTCTTCTATTCTGATCAAACTTTTAAATACTTTCAAAAAGAGTCTCAATGATGGTTCTTTTCAAACGGAACAAGAATTTGCCTTTGGCTGGTAAATTTTTGTACACAATACCTCTTTTTAATCCTTAAACTTCTTATCGAAAACGATTGTTGCAAAACATTTCATTTGAATGACCTCATCCAATTATATGACAATCGATCACATTTGTTGGTATTTCGCATTACACTTGAAGAGATACAACCCACTTGAATTTGCACATTTGACTCATCCTCAACCAACTAAATATGATTTTTGTTATTGTTAATCTTAATGCACAATTTGACAATAATAAACGTTTTGCACTTCATCAGCTTGATAAACGCGGAAGCACACAAAAAGATGTAACATGTAGATAAATTTTAGCGAATGAAAATAAAAACAAAAATTCATTAATAAATATCAACAAAAACAAACTGGCAGGCAGGCAAGCAGGCAGGCAGACAGACAGGCAGAAAGATGAAAACAAAGTGTTTAAAATTAAATAAATATTTTTGCTGCCTTATAAAAGTTGTACACAGTTATTGTTAAAAGCGATTATGTGGAAAGCAACCAAGACAGGGCATGTGTCTCATTGTTCATACACTTTGCGTTCGGTGGGGTGGTTGGATTTTGGCATGAAGTATGTATATACAGGGAGGGAAAAGTGAATAATTTGAATAATTGAAATAGAATTGTATTGATTGTACTTTTCATATCCGTTAAAAGGTAAATCTTAAAGAAGAATCTTGGCACAAGTCTGTTAAATATGCTCATAAAAATTGACAATTTGTTGGAACCAGTAGAATGACTATAGCTTATAGTTTTAATGGGATCCATCGATTAAATCAGAAAATTTACCTAAAATAAAAAATCTTTTAATCTAAGAATTTGTATAAGGAAAAGCAGTAAAAAGAAATATTTTTAATTTTTGCAAAAATAGCTGTACGACCTTTTTTTGAAAAACAAAAATAGATCTTTAAGCCGGCCAGTTCCCGATATATAAATATCATCACACGTAGGCTTAGGCACATCTAACTGCCTGAACTTCTCATTCAACTTTTGGCCTCGCTCTTCTTGAAATAAGCTGGTAAAGTCTCTATGAAACCCTAAGCCAGTGCCGGCCAAGTGAAGAGAACAGAAAAGTGCGCTTGTGTTGGTGAACCAGAGAGCTCTTTCCAGAGTACAGCCGTTTTACTTGCTATTCGGTGTTCCCTATCTCTCAATGCATTCATCGCACTTCAGTGTGCTGCTGTCAATTGATGCAAAAGCAAAAGCGCTTAGTCCAAAATGATTGCTGAGCGTCCAAACCAGGGGCCAGCAAAACACACATGCTTATTTAGCGTTGGGTGGGTGTGTTTCGCCACCCGAGAGCTCCCTCATTTAGCACGTCTTTGTTGTTGCAAAAGAGAGCAGAATAAGCTCGTATGCGCTCGGGGTAACGACGTCTGATGTATACACATTAGATAGGAAGCTGCCGCACTTTGGTCTAAACCGATCGGTTCCCATTCCACATATTTAAAAACTAATCTAAAATCAAAACACTTTATTTTTCCCCTTCATCCCACCATTATACCTTCTACAGAATTTCGTTGGCCGAAATCTTTGATCATTATCAAAACAAAAGCCCAAGGACTTTGCCATAATTTAAAGCACAATTTATTTGGAATTAAAGAGCAAAGTTCAATTCCCCAAAAAAGTTGAAATGAAGATCAGTCAAACGCTAAATTCGCACAAAATGAAAACAAAACACACTTTTAACAAAATTTACTAACTTTTGGCATAGTTGCCTTGAATTGCCAAATGCTGAGTCTGTTTTTTTTATTGTTTGACCAATTGACGAGCAGCCTTCAAAACAAAAACAAAACAATAAACTAACGGCGAAAGCGGGAGAATGACAAAAAAAAAATTCACAAATTTGTATAATTGGCAAAAGAAAAATCAAGTAAAATGGAAATGGAAACACAACTAAGGGGCCAAATGCTTAGGTCATTGACCAAAAAAAGAAATAATTTTATAGTGGACCATAATCCAACAACGAGAGCGAGAAAGAGAACAACGAGCACGTTTTTTCTCTCTTTCTCTCTCACCCAAAAATTTCGGTTTGTTGTTGTTATGTCTTTGGGGGCACCAAAGTGGCGCGCGCTTACGTCATTCATAAAAAAAAACACAGTCTAAGAGCACATTCAAAGAGTTTGTAGTGTTCTCTTCCTTGTTGCCTGGTTGTCCAATTACCTGAAGAATAATTTAACCATTTTGTGCATTGCACACACAAGTCTTGTCTTCGTGTCGTTGTGAGGTTTCCCTGGCTCTCTCGTCGTCGTTCTCTTTTGTTTCCTGTGGGCTGAAATATGTTTTTTTCTCGTGGCTTGATTTGCTACATGGCATTTGTTGTTTTTGTTGACATTTTTGCACAATTTTGACACGGGGCACAAAACGGAATATAACTATTAACTTATTTATTTATTAACTATTTATTTATTTGTTATTGTTGCGTTTCACATGTTTATCGATGGTGAGCGATACCTTCGATTTACGATGTCATATTAAGTGTGACCAAAAGAGCTAAAAGGAGAAATATTTACCCGTTGGTTGCGTATCACGTTATTTCACAGAGCTTTCACTGAGAGCTTAAAGCTTTACATGCCACAAACATCTGCTTGTCAACGCAAGAGGGCGACACTGAAACTCGAAGTAGAACTCACGAGAAAGCAAAACTGCCAGACCGTTAAAAAACGTTCGCATGAGCGAAAAAATTAAAAAGATACCGCTACAGATACATAATTCTATTACGAAGCAGTTGTAGCTATTCCGATATGAGAAGTCATCCTGGGCGAAATCGGATAATGAAAAGAAATGTGGCTTTCAGTTGCCTTTTCTATATTTTTTAACCTATTCGACAACAACATTAGCTCCAAAGTAAATTTATATTGACATATATAAAATATATTTTTTACAAATCCGTCAAAGCTAGAATATGTCAGACACAACAACAACCACGAGAAACAGAAAAGGAAACCAAAAATGGTGTGTCGGTGCGTTCGAGTTGGTAAGAAAAGAGAAAGAGAATTGAGAAAACATACGAAGTTTTTGTTATGCGCAAAACAACAACGTATGTGCGGTGTGCGCATAGGCTGTGGGCACCCCGGCCCATTAACATTCTTCGAATTGAAAAAAAGTTCGTTGCCTCAGAATATTGTTCCCCAGTCATAGCCCCAGGGGGGCCGGACACAATCGCATCGAATTTGCCAAAGTCATGCATCACTGATTGTCAGAGAGCGATAGTCGCATTTTCCGTTCTCTCTTCTCTGGTCTTCAAGATGAGGGAAAATATAAATAATACCATTCTCACCTTCGCAATTTTAAATAATTCTTATTTTCCGAAGCCTTTTTTTATAGCTTGATTTGTAAGTTTATTCTGCCCTTAATTCAAGAAATTTTGGACATAAACTAAGTACGATATTTTCTTAAATTTTTCTGCTTACTGTAAGAACCAAATATGCTTGATTCAAGAATATATATGTTCTCATTTTAATCAGGGCTGCAAACCGGTCCTGAACCGAACTTCTTAGAATCGGTTCGGTCGAGGTTTTTTGGGTTTAATGAACCGGACCGTGAACCGAGTCCCTAATATATTTAACCCCTTGAACCTGAACCCGAACCGGACCACTTTTTTGAAAGATAAAGTTCGGTTCACCAAATTATGTAGTTTTCGCAATGAAAATCTGACTTATATCATTTAAGATATTCTCCAATCGAACGATATTTTTCTCGGTCAGATTTATGACCGTCGATAAAGGAGCGAATAGAACTTTTGAATAACCACTGCAGAGCAGAAAAGGAATGCAACTATGAAGAATTTAAAATTTTCTCAATAGCTTCAAAAGCAAATTCTTGAGGAGAGTTTTTAAAACTCAACTCATCAAAGAAGAGTAGTTTATGAAAGCAACAGAAAGCAAGAAACAAATATTTTTGTATCAAATCTGAAAATTATGTAATACTACCATTATCTGGTTTTCACTAAAGTTAATTCGAATTTGTTTTATGTTCTCAAGGAAATCTGTGTCAAACATTTAGTTTCTACTTACTCTTTACTCGAAGGATTCAAATTAAAACAATATAATCCGATTAACATAATCCATTTTAAAAATTCGAATTCGACAATTTTTGTCGAAAGTGAAAACCGGAACAGGCCTGATAGTTTCCTTCGAAAATTGTTAAAGAGAACATACATAGACAAATGTTTTAAAATTTAGGAAAGGTCAAAAAAAATCAAGGACTTGATGTTTCAGCAACTCAGGTATCAGTTGAACGGGCTTTTTTAACACTTAAGATTGATATTTCTGATCTAAGAGCTAGTATATGTGAACAGCTCCTAGAAGATATAATGCTTATTAACTTACACTTAGCATTTCTCAAAAGTTGTAAATTTCAGCTAACTAAAAAATACATTATCGAAAAAGAGAATATTATTTAATAAGAAAATAAGTATTCATAAATCAAAGCTATACTTTAATGTTCAAGCGAACCGAGGTTCGAACCAGAACCTTGGGTTCAGGGTTTTCAGGAACCAATCCGCAAACCGAGTCCTAGACTTTACAAAGGACACGAACCGGACAATTTTAGAGGTATACAGCCTTGATTTTAATAATATTAACAGTCCTTTTCTGTACTAGAATGTTTCGTACTTAATTTATGTACATACAAGAACAAAATATGCTTAAAATTTTAAGTACAAAACGGTATAAATTCCATCCCGATAGATCTAGAACTACGATGGGTATTTTAAATTACACTTAGAGAAAAAAGAAGAGAATTTCGTACTTGGATCGAGAAAGTTCGATGTTAGAATATCGAAAGAAAGAAAATTCTTCTTCATACCGAATTTCTTGATCCAAGAATCAACAGCCTGATAAATTTAATTTTAAGAGTGCCCTTTCAAATAAATATATGTTTGTCTCGAAATCCGCCCTCCGTAGCCTTGTTGTAGCGTTTAAGCAGGTCCTTATTTTTAGGGATTTTCACAATTTTTGCCAGACAAAAAGTGAAAAAGACAGTAGAGATGGAAGCGGCTAAAAATATCTTGCAAGTCCGTTGTGACTCATAATTAGACAGCGGATTTTATGCAACTTTTTAAATGAAGTCCGATTGAGGTGAAAATTTGGATTTATACTAATTAAATAGTCCACTTTCCATTAAAAACTGCATATGGGCATTTCCATGACGTCGAACGGGACAATCGTACGCATTCAAACATTCAAAAAAGTCGAAATAAAACGGATTTTTATTTTCACAATCGGCTTAACTTATAGTTCTTCAAAAGCCCTACAATTGATGCAAAGATCGATTTTGGGAAAATGTTTGGTTTCAAGATAATTGCAAAAAAACATGACATTCGCACGGGACAAAAATAGAAGTGGTTTTCGCGGGAAACCCTTCAAACGCCGAATTCAGCGAATCCTGAAGCAATATATTAATGCCATAAATATAAGAATGTAGTGCACAGATGTCTCTTTAAAATTGTTTTTATTTCACCCAAAAATATTTTACAGATTTTTCAAAATGTAAGTTTAAGCATTTTCGCACGGGACATGTCGCACGGGACAGTTTTTTCCATCATTATATTTATGTGGTTTCTGCTATGATGCGAAGCAAAAACCTACAGTTAATTGAATTGGCATAGTTTCTCAGGGTTTCTTATGCATTATTGTAAAGCCCTTTGTACTGTCAGAAAGATTTTAGATAGCGAAAATACATGTAATCTAAAGTCACTTTTTTCTAAAAAATTAAGCAAATTTAATGTCAAAATGAGAAAAATTGCGCTTGCCCGGCCGTGAAACCGAATATATCTAATTGGCTTATTAGTAAATGTAAGATTAGCTTACATTAGTTTAATTTAGCTGTTTCCCTATAAAAATTCGATCAAATATAGTGTTTATAACCACTTTTAACTTTTTGGCCCAGGTTGACCTTTTCGTGGAAATGCCCATATTCAATATATGCAAATTTTGCATATTTTGCATATGCAAAATATGTAAAAAAATATGCAAAATATGCAAAAAATATGCAAAATTGGTAAAATGTTTTTAAAAGTTATAAAATGTTTTTTAGCAAAATATATGGCCAAAATTCGTTCGGTTTGTGTTCATTTTAGAAGATGTATTAGTGCAGTACAAGTACCAAAGGTACACAGTATATAAAGTTTGAGCAAAAGTATGTAACAGGAAGATGGAATCATTTTCGACCTTATAAAGTATATATATTCTTGATTAGCACCAACAGCCGAGTCGATATAGCCATGTCCGTCCGTTTGAACAAACAGATCTTAGAGATGGTAAGAAATAGAGGTTTGACACGTATGGGACAAATGCTTCTTATACTTGCAGACCAAGTTCATTTTCATATTTTGCCACGCCCCCCTCTTGCCCCAGCAACTTAGAAAAAAAGTCATATCTCCCACAGTTTTGTAGATAGGAACTTCATTCAGACAATTTATGGCTATTTAAAACATTGTGTTTTCTAAATTCTTCGAAATTTTTATTGTTCGAAAATGTTTTTATTATAACTGTTGTAACAATATACAATTAAGCATTTTTCTAAATTTTCCATTGAAAAGTTTTGGCGTTTCTCAGAAAAAATTAGCTTGTAGGCCGAAAAGCTGCGTTCGACATCGCACGATGTAAGCGGTGCATATTTAAATTTAAATATGTCAGACATATTGATTTTCCCCGCGTCAGCTATTTCGGAATCATTATTAAATAGTATTTGATTCAGCTTAGCAAATGATCCATAATCCGGACTCCGTTCCAATACATCTTTCAGTTTTTTTGCAGTTTTATACCGAATTCCCCTTGAACACCATTAAGAATATTTTTTACTTCAGATAGAAGCATAAAAGTATTAGTTATTTCCATATTTCTTTTTTCCGGTATTCTCATAAAATGATGTTTTATAAAAATTAGATTTGTTCGTAATTTTGGATTCTTGAGGATTTCTTGGGCATTTTTTATTGATTGTGCATCATCCGGATTAAATGATTCAATGACCTTTAGTGAAAAGAACATGTTTTAACAGAGTGCAGAAATTAAAATATTTATTCTTCACTTACATTTTTAATACCGTCGAAATGCGTAGCAATAAATATAGCAGCATTAAGCCATGTTCCCCAACGTGTAAGGACCGGTTCGGGTGGGAGTTCAATTTTTAACTTATCCCTGTACAGCTGAATGCGAATGGGTGACTTTAAAAATACCTTCTTTACTGCTGATATGTATGAATTGACCAGTGGGTATGAATTTCGTATGGTTTCCGCCAAACGATTTATTCCATGCGCCATGCAAGTCACATGTAATAGGTTCGGATAAAACACCTTTAAGTTTTGTCCAGCTTTCAGCATATATGCTGCCGCATCCGTTATTAACAGCAGTGGTTTGTTTTCATATCCTGCTGGCCAAAGTTCTATGATAGAACTATTTACAAAACGTGCTATAGCTTGATAATTGACCTTTTCCAAAGCCTTAGTTGAAACTAAAAAGGTTTTTGAACTACCATTTTCAGTTAGGTTGCCAATAATTAAATTGGCGACAAATCTACCCGATTTGTCAGTGGTTTCGTCCACCGATAGCCATATATTATCGTCACCTAAAGCCTCACGAATACTATCCATTTTCTTGTTGTAGCACCTATCCAGATAGGTTTTCCGTAATGTACTTTTTTCAGGAATTTGTTTTTTAATGTATTTTTTAAGAAAGCCATTGAATGTCTCATTATTTAAAGCTTTGAAAGGTATGTTGGCTGCAATCAAGGCTTCGCAGAGTTCAGTGTTGAATTCACCATTGTTTTCGTCCTCCACTTCAACTGGCATCTGCCATTCTACAGCCAATTGAACATGGCGCTGAGTTACTATGTGTTGCTCCAGTTGCGACTTTCGATCGCAAGTATCTGATTTCACACAAAATTTAAATATATTTTGTTTTATTGATATGATTATAATTATTTTATTACAATAGATATAGGGTACTCACACGTCTTTTATTGCATATAAGACAGACAACGTTGTCTTCTTGTATTTGAAAACAGTTTGATGGCAAATCTTTTAGCCATTTTCGAATCATACGATTTTTTTATCACTAATTTTCGGCATATTAATTGATTTAAAGTTGAATTGCAGAAGTTAATTTACAAGTAAAAATCAGATTTTTAACTAAATCAGAGAATGGTGAGCACAGAATCAAACAAACAACACATTAACTCTCGCCTACTAGGATAATAATATGAAATTTCATAAAAAATAGGTTTTTGCATATTTTGCATATTTTACATATTTTGCATATTTTGCATATTTTAATATGCAAATATGCAATATATGCAAAATAGTTTTTAGTGGACTTGGATCATTTTTCAATAAAAATAAGATGTGTGCAATCAGAACTTAAATCGGACATGCGGTTCAAAATATGCAAATATGCAAAACCCGCTGTCTACTCATAATGAAGTATACACCCAAAAATAAGTTCTCATCAAAATGACACAATTTAGACATCAATTTGAAACTCCAAGTATCAAATTGATATTTTCGAAAGTTTTTACACGATCTTTCGAGAATTTAAATTTGAAACTAACGTGTATCCGGTTGACACTTTTTTGTATTAAATTTTTAGTATCAATTTGACACTAAGTCTTATTAATTTGACACTTCAATCAACTTTGAGTATCATTTTGAAACCAGCTTTTATCAATTTAATATTATTTCTTATCAAGTTTGTAATATAAATTCAGTTTTTTACAAACTGCCATTAAAATTGATACATAAAATTTTAAAATTATTATCTTTTTGTCTCTTTCATAATATTTTAGTTTTTACTTACACTAATAAATTGAATTCGTGTGGTCACCTCACTATGGAGAAACATTGGTCTCTCACTGCATGCCCCATGTCCACGCGAATGTTGTATATTAATAAGTCACTGTGCTGGTGTGCCTTCTGCTGGAACCCATACATGAAGCGCGTTACTCTTTTGCAGCTGTCTTCGTTTAATACCTCTTGCGTTGTGCGGTACAATGTAAAGCGCTGAAACCGGCTCCGCAGCAATATGGCTAAAAAAATTATAGACTTCTTTGGGAAACTATAAGTTTATTGGTTCCTGGTTCAGTTAAAGGAATCCAAAATTTCCCTAGGGTTTGGTTCCGGATCAAATAGGTTTAAACACCCCCAAACCATGGTCAATACGAGAGCTGTAAACCTATCTAAAGTAAAATGGAATTCACTACTGGGGCCCGAGGTTCGTAGTTTGGGTTCAGAATACATTGACCTTATCATCTCCTAAGCTGATGATGAGCTCAAGTAGTATGATAACAATTTACTACTGACTGTTGACAGTAAGAATCGATAAATATTACGAACAATATTGGAAAATATTACTGACTGACTTCTTGACCTTGACCAGTCCAAAGTGTCATTACCTCTCACATCCCAATTGAAAAACCAAAAACAACACTCAATCTAACCGCAACAAAAATGAATCCTCATCATCATCATTATGATTGTCCTTGTCAACGTCATCATTCCCAGGCATGAACGAATCCGTCATATTATTTTGGCTACGATGTTGACAACGACAGCAACTTCTACTTCTTCTTGTTGTTGGTGCCAGTTTATGGCTTTCAGAAATCCCCCCGTGTGCAATATTTATCATGTCACATAATATTTTTCTGGCATTTGCACCCCAACTCGGATGGTAGCCACCCCCTCAGTTAAGCAGCTGATAACTTTCTGCACACACGCACACCGAAATCACAACCCCTTCGCTGGCTTCCCAACGATGTGGGCGAGAATGCCAGCCATCAATTGCAGCCATCAACACAACCACCGCCAGCCAGTGGCAGCTGCCAGGACGTCTCCCACCATCCCGTTCCCTGCTCATTGAATTTTCTGCTGATTTCATTTCGACTTCTTTTGCTCCGCTGGGAACAACTTTTAGTCGTCATCATCATCAGCGAGAACATCATTATGAGGAGATGGAGGAGGACCGTGTGCCTGCTTCTGTTTTGCCTGTAAATATTTTTGGCAATTGTCGCCCCTCACCCTCTCTACTCCCCTGAGAGCAAATTAATGATGTCTTCCTTCTAGGCTGAAACGGGGAATTGCTTATAAATTAAATGACTTGTTGTTGCTGTTGTAGCCTGTTGTTTTTATCACACTATTTAGACTAATATATTAACACTTTCGCTGACTGGTGGCAGGGGGACGGGGGAGATGTGTGTGGAAGTGAGGGGAGGAATGTAAGCACTTGATGAGGACATTAAATTTGCATTTACAATTTCATTTCCAATTATGTTGTCAGCTTAAAAAAAATTATTTTGTTTGCAGTTGGCCTTGTTCTCTGAAAGGTGCCTAAGGTCAATGCATTCTGAGCCCAAACCACGAACCTCGGACGCCTGTATTTAATTCCATACGACTTTCAAAAGGTTTGCAGCCCTCGTATTGACTAAATTTTTGGGGTTAAATCGTGATTGAACCGACCTTCTTAGGGTTCTTCTTAATTTATAGTCTCCCAAAGAAGTCTGATATTTTTGTAGATCCGAACCGAAACCAGGCTAAGATATTTTCACACGTTTAGTTCCAGGTCCGGTTGACAGTGAGAAAAAGTCGGAGTTCCGGCCTCTGCAGAAATGTAGTTCAAAGAAGTAAGAAAATCGATCAAGTCCGACTGTACCTTAGACTGGCCCTTAAAAATAGATTTCAAAATACCGGGCGGAAAAGGGTTCGTTTTGGTCCCAATAGATATGAAAAAACGTTTGGCAGCGATCGGACTTCATTTAGTGGACGCGCGTTCGCCCTCAAAATCGAAAATTTGAAATGTATGGGAAATGAGGGGGATGAGATTCGAATTTAATTTCTTAAAATTCCAAAAAAATTTATATGTGTTAATTTTTTTTACATCCTTTAAGGGGAATATCATAGAAACATTTTAAATAAAAATGTGTCTTATTTTGAGAGTCAGCCTGGCCAGAATCATATCAAAAGGGTCAATTTTTCAAATTTTGTTTTGGTATTTTTTTCGAAAAATTTTTAATACATATGAGATTTTGATTTTTGCTTTTGCCCGGGCGGCAAAACTATCGTTTTGGTCCCAAAAGATATAATAAAAAGTTTGGCTGCGATCGAACTAAATTTAGTGGACGCGCTCTCGCCCTAGAAACCAAAAATTTTAAATATGCTACCAATATATGGGATGAGATACGGATTAAATCTGCAAAATTTGAAAAAATTTTTTTGTGATTTTGCTCTTTAAATCCTTAAAGGGGAATACCATAGCAACATTTTACATATTTTTGTTGGATATTTCGAGCGTAAACTTGGTCGGAATCATAATCAAATCGGCCAATTTTTCAAAAAAAAAAATTTTCTGAGATTAATTTCGGATTTAATCTCTAAAATTGTCAAATTTTTGTTAAAGTGTTAATTCTCTTTAAATACTTTTTGCGGAATATCATAGCAACATTTTGAGTATTAATGTTAGATATTTTGAGAATAAATTTGGTAAGAATCATATTTAAAAGCACATTTTTCACATTTTTTTATAATTTTTTTTATGTTTATTTTTTAAGATAAAATAATATATACGAGATATGCTCTAAATATCGGACATTTACATTTAAAATGTTGCTATGATGTTCTTCTAAAAGAATATAAAGAGAAATAACACATAAACATTTTCTATTAAAAATTTTAGATATTGAGCCCAAAACTCACCCCAAATATTGCGCATATATTTCAAATATTCGATTTTGAGGGCGAGTACGCTTCCACCAACTGAAGTCCGATCGCTGACAAACTTTTTATTATATATATTGGGATTAAAACGAAACTTCTTCCGCTCAGGCAAGAGCAAAAATCATAGTCTCGCATAAATTAATTTGACATTAAAAAAAAAACCCCAAAAAAATGAGAAATATTGGAGTTCTCATATGATTTTGACCAAGTTTACGCTCGAAATATCCAACAAAAATATTTAAAATGTTGCTTAGATATTCCGCTTAAAGTATTTAAAAAGAATTAACACTTAAACAGGAACTAAAAATTTTTAGAAATTAAATCCGAAGATAATCTCAGAAAAAAATTTTTTTTTTGAAAAATTGGCCGATTTGATATAAACTTGACCAAGTTTACGCTCGAAATATCCAACAAAAATATGTAAAATGTTGCTATGGTATTCCCCTTTAAGGATTTAAAAAGCAAAATCACAAAAAAATTTTTTTTCAAATTTTGCAGATTTAATCCGTATCTCATCCCATATATTGGTAGCATATTTAAAATTTTTGGTTTCTAGGGCGAGAGCGCGTCCACTAAATTTAGTTCGATCGCAGCCAAACTTTTTATTATATCTTTTGGGACCAAAACGATAGTTTTGCCGCCCGGGCAAAAGCAAAAATCAAAATCTCATATGTATTAAAAATTTTTCGAAAAAAATACCAAAACAAAATTTGAAAAATTGACCCTTTTGATATGATTCTGGCCAGGCTGACTCTCAAAATAAGACACATTTTTATTTAAAATGTTTCTATGATATTCCCCTTAAAGGATGTAAAAAGAATTAACACATATAAATTTTTTTGGAATTTTAAGAAATTAAATTCGAATCTCATCCCCCTCATTTCCCATACATTTCAAATTTTCGATTTTGAGGGCGAACGCGCGTCCACTAAATGAAGTCCGATCGCTGCCAAACTTTTTTTCATATCTATTGGGACCAAAAAGAACCATTTTCCGCCCGGTATTTTGAAATCAAAAAAAAAAAGTTAATATAAGGGCCAGTCTACTGTACCTGTCACAGTTAGCTGATATCTTATAATTAATTCGCCATACGAACTATTCAAAGAGCTGCCCATCGTCCAATACGTGCAACATAATTATAACTGTACCAGTCAAGCGAGTCTTCCCTAAAATGAGGGACCTGCTCGAATGCGACATTGAGTGCTGCCCATTATTTCGAGGCTTGTTGCAACCATCTTTTTGTATCGAACTGATTTTCTTGATTTAAGAATCATTGCTTTTTATTTGATTATTCCTAATAAGATTAAGTTATCCAACTCAACCCTTGGATCAAGAAATTCGGTATCAAAAATGCTTGCTTGGATCAAGAATTTTCATTCTTTCCGCACTTCTGACACCGAACATTCTCTATCCAGGTATGAAATTCTCTAATCTAAAATACCAACGCTGAGAAAAAAAGACCGTAAGAATTTTAAATCTACTGGGATGAAATTTATTCCGTTTTGTACCTAAAATTTCAAGTGTGTTTATTTCTTGGATGTACACAGAAATCCAAATATTCCTGTAGAATGGATATTTGAAATATCCACTGTAAGATCCATTTTTTTTTTAATTTCCTATTTACATATTTCAGCTCCTTTGGATTAAAAATAACGATCAAGAACTCTCCTGTTTTCCGATATCTCCAAAATCGACATCGAAAACATTCAATGGATCCCAAAAAAGGATAGTTGACTATCCAGTCCAAATGAATACCGAAAATATCCTGCGGACATTCAAAAACTATCCCATTTTCTCAGTGTCCTTTCTAGTGCGAAACATTTTAGAAGAGAAAAATAGAGGCGAGCTAACTTCGGCTAGACCGAAGTTTATATACCCTTGGAGCTTGATATATGCCTGACAGTTTGAATGCCAGCTATACTATATAGTGGTCCGATTTCGAAAAATCTTGTTGAAATTATGTAAAATCATTGAAAACTTATAAATACGAGCGTTGGGAGCGATAACATTGAAAACAAAAAAGTTTTTCTCACTAAGACTTTTTTTCAGACTTAACTTTTGTATGGCAGCTATACTATATAGTTGTCCGATTTCGAAAAGCCTTGGTGAAATTATGTGAAATCATTGAAAACTTATAAATACGAGCGTTGGGAGCGATAGCACTAAAAGCAAAAAAGTTTTTCTCACTAAAACTAGTTTTTCGACCGATCGTTCCTATGTCAGCTATATGCTATAGTCATCCGACCCAGCCGGTTCCGACAAATGTGCAGCGTATTTGTACTAAAAGACTTCGTGCAAAGTTTGGTTACGATAGCTTTAAAACTGACGGAGGAGATAGCATAGAAACTCTCCAAGGGTATAAAAAGACTGTTAAAATTATTCAAATGAGAGCACATGTTCTTGAATCAAGCACATTTTGTTCTTACAGCAAGCCGAAAAATTTAAGATAAGATCGCAATTATTTTATGTCCGAAATTTTTTGGATTAAATACAGAATAGAGTTAGAATGCAAGCTCCAAAAAGTGTGCTACGAAAAATGCAAATTATTTTAAGTTATTCGGGCCTGTTCCGAATTTCGACTCAATTTTCGTGTAAACTTTAGTATTTTGCAGTCAAATTTGAAAACGTTGTATAAAAGGCGACAAATATACCTGCGGCTACTAGATCAGGTATAACAAAACTCGGAATTGTGGCAGATAAAACCGATTGCTTAATCCCAAATGAACTTAAATCGAGAGAAAATTTTGACGGGATCTAGTAAAATGTAAATGTTGGCTTTACAGCCCCTCCAACGGGGCCAGCCAAGCTTCTCTCAATCTCTTGGCTTGTGTGCTTTAAATTTTTCGCACAAGAGAAAGGGACCTACAGTTTAACGCCGGATCCGAACGGCAAAGTTTGAGAATTTGCTTTTTCATGGCTACTTACTTCACAGCTGGCGCCAATAGCTGGTAAGGGTGACCGTATGTGTAAAAGCTATTTTTCTAAAGAAAGAAAAAAACATTTATTATTATTAGATGCTCAGAGGCGGGATCGAACCCACGACCTCCCGCCTAGCAGTTCAGCACACTAACCACTAGGCCACATACGGCCACTACGGGATCTAGTAGCCTCAAATTAACTTGAAACTTACGTTTAAATTTATATAAATTGTATTCGAAATTCACATGTTTACACGAAAATCGAGTCGGAATTCGGAACAGACCCCATTATTTATTTAAGTAACACTTTGGTTATGGAGTGAGGGAAGATTTCTAATCTACATCTACATCTTGTTCTTTGCTTACTTCATTTTTTTGGGGTTTTAATATTATACAGAGTCCTAGTGGGAAAGACAAACTGGGAAAGCTTAGAATTTTATAAGAATTTTACCAGGAACATTTTGAAAAATTATTTGGCTTCAAAAATGGTTTGAACTGGACTTGAGAATTTACCCAGCAAATTTTTTCGAAGCGCTCAACTACGAGCACTGCAGAAGCGCTCCATTGGAGCGCTCCACTCTCCTTGTAAGTACTGCTCCTCGAAAGCGCTCAATTGTAGTGCTCAACTCTCCTTGTAAATACTGCTCCACGAAAGCAGTAAATGTAAATGTTGGCTATACAGCTCCAACAACGGGACCAAGCCAAGCTTCTCACGAGCTCTTGGTGTGTGTGCTTTAAATTTTTCGCACAAGAGAAAGGGACCTACAGTTTAACGCCGGATCCGAACGACAAAGTTTGAGAATTTGCTTTTTCATGGCTAGTTACTTCACAGCTGGCGCCAATAGCAGGTGAAGGTGACCGTATGTGTAAAAGCTATTTTCTAAAGAAAGAAAAAAACTTTTATTATTAGATGTTCAGAGGCGGGATCGAACCCACGACCTCCCGCCCAGCACACTAATCACTGGGCCACATACGGCCACGAAAGCAGTAATTTTACAAATTTTCTGCGTGCATTTTTATACCCGTTACTCGTAGAGTAAAAAGGGTATACTAAAGTCGTGCAAATGTATGTAACAGGCAGAAGGAATCATTTCCGACCATATAAAGTATATATATTCTTGATCAGCATCAACAGCCGAGTCGATAAAGACATGTCCGTCTGTCCGTCCGTATGTATGAACACCTAGATCTCAGAGATGGTAAGAGATAGAGGTTTGACATGTATGGGATAAATGCTTCTTTTATCTGCACGCAAATCAAGTTTATTTCAAATTTTGGCCACGCCCCCTCCCGCCCCCGCAATTTGGAAAAAACGTTATATCTCCTACAGTTTTGAAGATAGACGGTTCGTACCTTCTACAGATAGTTAGGAATTAGCAAAATAAAACAATTTGCCGAAGAAATGATAAAGATCGGATGAACGGTTCTCAAGTTATGAGCAAAAAAGTGAACCAAGCACCCTCCCCCTTCCTATCCTAAAAAATGTTGCATACTTTTTGGATGGTCACCCTAGGGAACGCAGGAACACTGTTAAGCATGTTTTCTCATGAGTAACGGGTATATCGAAGTCGGTTAGAGCCGACTTTAACTTACGCTCTCGTTTTTCTTTATTTTGTTCTTTCTTTTTTTCGTTTCTGCTTTGAATAGCACGCTCTGCACGGTGCACAGTGTAGGATTTTGCCAATCTAGGGGTTCTTAATTCAATAGCAGTCGTATTTTTTAAGCTATCGACTTAAACTTTGGACTAAATGTTCAAATATTCCCCAAAGAAATTTTTGGACGAAAAGTTAAAATGGGCGAGATTTGATCAAATTAGGTTGAGTCAATTAAAATTGAAATTTTGAAATGCTGCAAAAAGTATGTTGAACATAATTAACATTTATCTGTGTTCTTAACTGAGACTTGCTGCTGCCGTCACGCGAGCCCTGAATAGCCGTATGGGCTAACACGCCGGCATTTGTGATTAAGAGCCCGAAGTCCTGAGTTCGAATCCCAGTAAAGGTAATTAAAAATAAAAAAGTTGAAGTTTTACAATTTTCAGAAAAAAGACTATGCCCTCCCGTCAACCCTTTCCGCACCCCTTAAACATCTCCCCTTCCCTTCCCCCTCCCTTTACCTTCCCAAAACCCTTCCCACTACCATTCCCCCCTTCCACACCCCTTTCCCTACCCTTCACCCATCCCCTTCCAATACCTCCTACCCCAACCCATCCTCCATCACGACCCTCACCATAATTGATATTCTTCTTTTTATATTTTATGATATGGAACGCTTTTCAAGACCTTTTTACTCTGGGAGCGAAGAGCTTCCTAGTGCTCGTTTTCCATTGCGAGTGCAGCGCTTCAAAGCGCTTTTTCCGCAGCGAGAGTGTAGCGCTCCATAGTGCTCGTTTTCCACTGCGAGTGGAGCGCTTCAAAGCGCTTTTTTCGCAGCGAGAGTGTAGCGCTGACATCCAATGACATGACAATGTAAAAAATAGAGGCAAGCTAACTTCGGCTCGACCGAAGTTTATATACCCTTGGAGCATGATATGTGCCTGACAGTTTGTATGGCAGCTATACTATATAGTGGTCCGATTTCGAAAAATTTTGGTGAAATTATGTGAAATAATGGAAAACTTATAAATACGAGCGTCGGGACCGATAACATTGAAAACAAAAAAGTTTTTCTCACAAAGACTTTTTTTCAGACCTAACTTTTGTATGGCAGCTATACGATATAGTTGTCCGATTTCGACAAGGCTTGGTGAAATCGTGTGAAATCATTAAAAATTTATAAATACGAGCGTTGGGAGCGATAGCATCGAAAACAAAAAAGTTTTTCTCACAAAAACTAGTTTTTCAACCGATCGTTCCTATGGCAGCTATATGCTATAGTCATCCGATCCGGCCGGTTCCGACAAATGTGCAGCGTATTTCTACCAAAAGACTTCGTGCAAAGTTTGGTTAAGATAGCTTTAAAACTGACGGAGGAGATAGCATAGAAACAGACGGACAGACGGACAGACGGACGGACAGACGGACGGACAGACGGACGGACAGACGGACGGACGGACAGACGGACATGGCTATATCAACTCAGCTCGTCATGCTGATCAAGAATATATATACTTTATGTGGTCGGAGATGCTTCCTTCTGTGCGTTACAAACATCCGGACAATTTCAATATACCCTCTCCAAGGGTATAAAAAGAGCACTAGTTACAAGGAGAGTTGAGCGCTTCACTGCTCCTTTTGAGCGTTATTACACTTCGATGAAGAACTTTTTGAACCTACTTTGAGAGTAAATAGGGCTCTACTTAAGACCATAACAAATTAATAGTATAACCAAAAAAATATTAAAATGACTAATAATATCCGAAAACAGTCTTAAATCAAATTTTTCGGGATTGAAAAATCAAGTATTGTCGTACTTACCGTATTATTGGGCGTGTTCAGCAGCATACACCAATCATCTAACAAAAATCATCAATGAAAAATAAAGTGTTATTCTGCTGGTGAACGAACTTGTTAGAATTTTTAGGCAACAAAGTTATCGATATATTTTAGCCCATTTCTAGCTATGAGTAACCAGGCGCCGGGTTTCATTCCTTGTGACTATCTTCTCAGAGTATATGGGTTTCCCTGTCAAGCTTTTTTTGGGATGAGCTGAATGGTGGTGCCTTAACAAACTATGTTGAGGTGCCCATGTACCCAGATGAGGTGGCATTTTCTTTTGGGAGTGGCGGCTTTTTGCTTTCCTCCTACTCCGCAACAACCACTACTGCCTTTAGAGCCTTGCACGATTTTCCGTGAGCTACTTGCGAAACCACGTCCTCTGCCAATTTATTTATTAAAAACAAAGAGGTTTCCCCATTCATTTTGCATTTGCCTTCTCAAAATTGCTTGTTTGTTTACTTCTGAAAGCTGTGTACTATCGATAACAAATCATAATCAAGCAATTCTAACAAACTATTTCTTTGTTAGATTCACATCTAACACAATCACGAAAATTGGCAAACATGATTGCGCATCGTGCCCGTTCTGCAGCACAATCTAACAAAAATAGTCGATTTTTTGTCATCGATTTATGCTGCTGAACACGCTCATTTACACCGTTCGTTCGATCGCTTTCATTCACACAACTCTTTTCATACACAGAGGAAAAAAACCGAGACATTGGACTCCAAACGAGCACAATCGTTACCAAAAAGTATATAAGAACGGGTATTCTCATTTGTAGTACAATATTCTCACTTCAAGAACAATTTATTGAGAGCGCAAAAACTTTAATTGAGTTAATATTGTTCCGTTTTCAAGAACATGGAAAACAAAATTTGATCGCGCTTGGACCAGGTGTGGGCGGATTCCTCACCTTGAAGTGGTATAGGGAACGGGACATACCTCTTTTGATTGGAAGTGAATGGAGGCAAGACTCCTGGATATGCGCGTTGATGCTTCTCCCTCCACCCATACATTTCATAGGAATCGGAAACATCGCTTCAACGACCCACTTCACCTGACTCGTTTCATTAAATCTACCACAAAATTACACAAAAAAATTGGTTCGGACTTGACGGAATTTGAGCCCGGTACCTTATGTACTCAACGCATGGAATGAAGCGCTAGACAATTCAGCCGTTGAACAGTTTTGCAGACTCAGTCTTGCAGTCTAGAGGGCTACTTATGCTTTGTTGAGCAACCAAGAGAGAGGTCAAAAAGAGAGACAACTCGCTCTCCTCCTGTATATCTCTCTGATGAAAACCGGGTTTGTTGTTGTTTAAAGCAAATATTATCCAACTGAGAACAAGTTTACTCATTCCAAGAACATTTGGAACATTTGTTCTAAAGATTTTTGAAACCATCTTGTTCTTATTTTGAATTGAAGGCAATTTGTTTCTGAACAGGTTTTTTCCCTATGTGTAGGTAAGCAGAGGTTTCACTTACACTGGTAACTGAAACTATTCTAGTCCCAGGACCCAGGTTCCCATCTCACTGCATTGCACCGCAGATGAAACCGTCTCCACTCACTCCTTCAAACCAAGGAAATGGCGACAACTTGTCTTATTCTTTTAAAATTTTCTCCATCAACACCTGAGCTTAAAATAAAGCAAGCCAGGCAAAGTCAAGTCAACAAGCCGTTACTAAGATGAGAACAGCGAGAACTGTAGAAGTGAGTACCGAACGGCGGACCGCACTTAAAGCCTTGGCAGCAGCTGCCCAAGTACCGCATCGTCGTCATCGTCATCGTCGTCGTCGGCAACACTCTCAATTAAAATGTCCTCGCTTGGTAAGCGTAAGCATTCAAGAGGCCATGAAAACTCCTTATTACACGGTGTCAGCGGACCTAACCCCACCCCTGAGATAAAAATGCAAAAAACAAAAATAAAAAAAAATACTCAGAGTTTCCCCTTCTTCGTCCTGCGGCGACTTGCACCTACGTGTTAATAACGCGAAATGCGGTGAAATTTTTGTATTTTCAAGCACGCACTCGAGTAGGCCACGCCTCACTGCCCTCCCCCCTATCCAACCAACTTGAAACTTGGCAACACTGCCGGGGAGGGCGAGCGGAACTGTGAAACACTTTAAAATTGTATTTTTTTTTTTTCATTTTTGAGTCGAAAGAAATCTGAAACACTTCAAATATTTGTGGTGAAGAAAGCACCCAGGCAAAGTGTTTGGACAAGTCGACGCCAAGGCTAAAAATGAGAATGGACATGGGAAATTTTAAACCATCGCGCCAGCTGCCTAAAAGCCAAGACCTCTCGTCCCCCTCCCCCACCCCTTGCCGCTATTGCTATCTGTAACTTGTTTACTTTTACAATATTGACACAAAAATACAAATCGCTAGCGACGCCGCTGCAGCCGCCACCGCCCGTGGCCAGAACATGTGTCGTCTACAATTTCCACATGTGGCTTTTCCTTGAAAGGTTTTCCCCAACAAACAACAAAAACATTTGGTGCTTCGCCAAAAAGTTTTCGCGTCAGCTGCCACACATTTGGCTGAAACGGTGCGGTGGGGAGGGGGGAAGTGGCGGCAATAAACGTCAGACGCGTGTCAGAGCGCGTCTTTTGTATATTGACACCTTCTATGCCTGATTTGACTTGAAGTTCACCCAAGTTTTTTGGTTAGAAGGGCAGGTGATGCAACAGGATGTACTTGGTTTTATTGCGGTGCCTGAGTTCGATTGGACAAATCGGTAAAGTTATGCCGAAAATATTTGACAATGGAAAGGAAATGAAATGAGCTGATGATATGTCAGATTAACAAGGCGATTGGTAATCAGAGCAGTAAATGGCGAAATCGGATGGGGAAATATTTTCTTACTGACCAAGCTTTTAATCTTTAGTAGAGATGGGCGCGGAACCTAGGTTTTATGTACATATTTTTCTCTTTGAACTCCTCAAACTCCAAAATATGTTTGGAACAGTTTCTTCAGTGACTTAATTTTTTGATCAAATCCAAAATGGACCCAACAAAAAATATAAAATTGCTGAAGAAGTGGGATTGGGAGTTGAAAACTCCTCGTTTATAAATTCTTTTTCTACACAATGTACTTATTCGATATACGATATAAGGATTAGGCTCTTAAGCCTAGATACAGTATTGAAGACTGCAGTTTTGGTCTTTCAGAATTTTACGAAAGCTTTTGACGCCCTTTTTATACCCTGTACCCATTGAAAATGGGTAAAAGGGTGCTCGTTGCAGGCAGCTAAGGCGTGAATGTCAGTGTGGGCGCGCGTATGTGTGTGTGTGTTTGCAAGTGTGACTCAATTGTACAGGGTATTTTGATGTCGGGTCACTCGACTGCAACGCTCTAACTTGTTTTATATAGAATTAGCACTAGGGTTGTCAATATTTGATCGATATATCGATATTTTTGTTATTCCAATATGATATTTTTTGTGCCGACGTAGGCGAATTTTGATATTTCATAAGCGATTTATCATAAAAAATTACTACGGTAATTGCAGGGTGCAGGGTTGTGTGTCATGACTAGACAACGGATTTTATGCAACTTTTTAAATGAAGGCGGATTGAGGTGGAAATTGGGATTTGGACTAATTAATATATAATATTCAATATATGCAAATTTTGCATATGCAAAATATTTAAAAAAATATGCAAAATATGCAAAAAATATGCAAAAAATATGAAAAATTGCAAAAAATATGAAAAATGTATATAAAATAAAAATTACTAAAAAAAATAGATAAATGACCAATATAGACGGATAAATAGAAGTTCACCCCGAACGATCGAAAAATCTCGAAAGTTGAACATTTTTCATACAAGCTTATAATGGTCCAACACCACAAAATTTGCCAAAATTTCATTTGAGTATTTATAAAAACGCAGGCGTTGGCAAAATGCAAGGTGTACAGTGACCGTTCTAAAATATTGGGAAATTTTTAAATTTTTCATCAAACCTAAGATTATTATGAAGATTTAATAGACGGCAAGAGCATTCACATTTCAGTTTAGATTATCATAAATAAGCGTAAACCGGCAAGTAAAAAGGAGCAGTAGATGAAATGGTTAAGAAAATCAAAGGACCACAGAAAATCATGAAGTTAAGCAGCAATTAAAGACGCGTATACAAGAGGTTTAGTCCAAAAGCTGAGAAATTGTTCAAATTTTGCATTTGAGGATTTTCGAAAGAGCAGGCGTTAACAAATAAGAGGCGTAGATTGAATAATTCAAAATTTGCCAATTTTTCGTATGACCTTAGATTATTATGAAGATTCAATGGATGGCAATGTAGACGGGTAAATAGGAGGTGTAGATGCAACGGCTCAAGGAATCGCAAAATTTGCGAATTTTTCATATGACCAAAAATAATTTTGAAGATTTAATAGACGAGTAAATATAGAGAGTATTAGACGTACTGTAAAAAATTAATATTTGAGCTTGGATTTTTCGCAAAATTGGCAAAATTTAAGGAGTTTTGGGAATTATCAAGATTTAATAGATGGCGATTGTAGACGCGTAAATGATTCGATACAACGGTCCAAAAAGTCGCGAAATTTTTAAGCCTTTTTGTATCGCCTTAAAGAAATTTGAACAATTGTTTAACTTTAATATGTGTTTAGATTGACACGAAGACGTGTAAGCCGACGACTAATTAGAAGATAGATCATACAGTCCAAAAAATCGCCTAGTTTCGGAAAAAAATTTTATAAGCATCGTTTTGTGTTTAAAATTCTTAAGGGAGTGTAGCAACGCACGCCGGGTACCTCATATGGAAATATGAATTTCAAAACAGTTTAATGCCAAATCTTTTAGCCGTTTTTAAATCAAACGTGATTTTTATCACTCATTTTCTGTTGTTGACCTTTTAATAACCCTAGCCTAGTAGGATAATAGTTGATCTGAAATATGTAATTTCATATAAAATAGGTTTTTGCATACTTTGCATATTAAAATATGCAAATATGCAAAAAAATTTTAAGCGGACTTAGATCATATTTCAATAAAAATAAGATGTGTGCAATCAGAGTTTTAATCGGACATGCGGTTCAAAATATGCAAATATGCCAAATCCGCTGTCTAGTCATGACTGATGAGTGCATTGAAAATACGAAATCATTTTTGATCCATGGGTGAACTTTTCTTAGAACTTTCCGTAGATTTCGTTTTTGATCTCTAATATGTATTCTTGGTTCAGAAAACTAAGCCATTAAAATTTGTATCTAAATCCAGGTAATCCTGTTGAAAAGAATTGATATAATGGATTCTAGATTTTATAAAGACGTTCCTTAAAACTTTTTAAGTTAAATTAAGAAAATAACGATATATCGATTGGACTTGTTACATAAAATGTCGATATTAACAGTTTTGAGTTGTGATATTATCGATATTAATATTTTGAGAAATGTCTACAACCCTAGTTGAGACCAGAGCTGTAAACTTGAATAAGCATTTCCAATTTTTACATAATTGAAAACAATTCCTAATAGAATATTACAAAATTTATTAAGTTATTAA
Source organism: Lordiphosa clarofinis (assembly GCA_018904275.1). Taxonomy (NCBI): domain Eukaryota; kingdom Metazoa; phylum Arthropoda; class Insecta; order Diptera; family Drosophilidae; genus Lordiphosa; species Lordiphosa clarofinis. The sequence goes on from JAEIGQ010000097.1 coordinate 360,384, forward strand.
TTGCGGCTGTAAAGGGTGATTATTTAGTAATTGTGCTTGAAATGTTAAATTATTCATGAATTTTTTGGTGTCAAATAAAATTACTTAAGCCCAATTATCAAATTTATTGTTTAAATTACATGTTTTTATTTGAAAATAATAGGAAGTTTCTTTCATATTATGCAGAATAGCAGTCTCCACATTCCTTAAGCTTAAGATCTCAGTGAAATCAACTTTTCTGCCAAGGTAGTCAAAGCCGAAATAAGATATAAAAAATGTAAATTGTTCTCTTTCTGAAAAAAGTTCTTTTTTTTAAATCATAGTTTTCACCTACAAATACTTATTAATTCAACATTTCAAGCACAATTACTCAATAATCACAATTTACATTTACTATTATCTAAGTAATTGTAAAAGTAACACTAGTTTACAGCCAAAAAGACCCATTTCTACTGAAAATTTTTTTTAGTGTAGTTTGGAATGGTGATCTCAAAAATCAATTTCAAAAATTTTTTCATGGCTTCGTTTTTGAAATATAATTTTTTTTTATTTTTTGGTAGGGGCACTTACGTTTTAAGCCATATCTCACTTTATAATTGTCAGATAGAGTCAAGCAAGATAAGAATCGAAAGGTTATTTCGCTGCTAGTAATCGAGCAGAACATTGTTTTTAAATCGGTTCATTAGTTTGACAACAAAATCCAAAAATATTTCGAAAAAATCGATTTTTTGCTCGAAAATTCATTTTTGGTCGCCTGGGAAAAAATATAAAAAAATCCAAAAAAACTATTTTTATTTTTTCTACATAAGAACCGCACTTCTACGAAGAAAAACAGATGTCGATCATCAAAATCTGTGAACAAACACAGGAGCTGTAAGCAATTTAGTGCAAAAAAATGTGATATTTTCCTGAATATTTTAAAATACATTTTCGTTTGCTTCGACTTTTGTTCCGTTTTTAATTTTTATTTTTGTTCTGGCTTTTCGTTCACTTCATAATTTGACCAAAAACGAAGAAAAGTACAATGTTAATTTTTGAAAACACACAATATACTCAAATTTGACTGTTAGTTCCTCTACTCAATTTGATCCATCTATGGTACGTGTTACACGATTTTCCTCACCAATACCTTATTTTCTTCGTAAAAGTGCGATTCTTAAGTAGAAAAAATAAAAATAGTTTTTTTGTATTTATTTATATATTTTCTAGTCGTTTAAAAATGAAATTTCTTGGATTTTCGAGCAAAAAATCGATTTTTTTGAAATATTCTTGGTTGTTGAATTCAAACTACTGAACCGATTTCAAAACAATGCTCCACGCAATTATTGGCAGCTCCATTACCTTTCGATTTATTTCTTACTTGACTCTTTCTGACAATTATGAACTGAGATATGGCTTAAAATGTAAGAGTACCTAAAAAAAAAAATTTAAAAAATTAATATTTCAAAAACGGAGCCATGAAAAAATTTTTGAAATCGATTTTTTAGATCACCATTCCAAACTATACTAAGAAAAATTTTCAGCTGAAATGGGTCATTTTTTTTTTATTTTGTAAACTAGTGTAATTAAATTTGGGAATATTCACTGAATAATCCAAATTTCAAGTATTTCAAGATTCTAGTACTAAAAATTCGTAATAAGGAATTGTTTTTTCATTGTCTGAATAATTGTGTTTATGCACAGAAAAAAATAAGATCCATATCAATTTGATATGGGCTGGTTAATTTGATATTTTGTGAAATATTATCATTATATTCATATCATTTCTAAACCATAATGTTTCATATTAACAGTAAATAGTATCAACTTGTCAAATGATATTAGAAAAGATTAGAAAGATATTTTTTAATTTTCGAAACTCTCACAATAGGAAAGAAATGCGAAAAGGAAAGAGATAGATAGTTTTGCAAATCGAAACTTCAAGCAACGAAAAGAAATGTATAAGAAGGCGTTCAGCCATTAGTGCACACACATGCCCGATAGCGCAGTGCGGTTAAATGCCATGCCAATTTCCGACGAGCAAGAGGTCCCGAGTTCGATCCCCAGTCAAGGCATCAAGAATTTATAAATTCGTTCATTTTCTGTTTCTATAAAACAATAATTAATAGTTCTTAGATAAAAATGAACGCCTGGTAGTAGTATTGAAAGTACGACCTGCCATTTGTAATTGATTTTTTTTTGGTCACTTTGATATTTTCGAACAGGTCAATTTCAAGTTTGTCATATCGTCTTTTTAATGATATGAAAAAATATAACATTGAGCTCCATATCATATCATTATTTTTTTCTGTGCAGTAATGAAAAGTAATTAAGTACGGGAAGTAATAAATACGGTACAGCTCTGGTTCACACCCGCCGGAATCAATTTAGTTGGTTTAAGTATTAGACTTTAATGACAATTGAACTTTTTTACTGGGCCCCCACTCTCTCTCCTTTTGAGGTGTTGAGTTTGCAACTATTTTTTTTATTATTTGGAATTATTATTAGATAAGTATTTTAGCGTTAAGATAGTTAAAGACAGAGACTGTCACTGTATCCCCCTAGGGGGCGAAAACACTTTGCTATACACACATACACTGAGGAGAAGAGAGAAAAATCTTTTCAGTCGATGGTTATCCTTTGATGCGGTCAGGTCGAAGTAAATTCACGGCGCTTTATTTTGGCCTCGCTCTCATTGACAATCGCTGAAAGAGATACTTTTTTACCTACTTTTTTCTTCAAAAATATCTAATATGAAATCTATAGTTGTACTCCCTAATATGGTGCAGGAAGTGTTCTGTCAAAGGAGTTATTCCATCAACACAAAGATTCGATCGTTTCTGTACCATCAAATAGGTCATACCGCTGATAAAATGGCAAATTAGAATAAATCCATTAAATGTAAAATAAAATTCCTCTCCTCAGTTTAAGCTAGAAGTTTTGCCACATTTCAGGTGCATACTCAACATGTTTTGCTCAATTAGCTGCCCAGAATAAATCCCAGACAAGCAATCACAAGTATAAACCAAAAATTTAATTCAAACTTGGCCTTAAGGAAAAAACAACCAACCTGGTAACCTTTGCTGACCACCAGGTTTTGGCCTCTGACCCCCACTAACATCACCTCACATGCCTCGTTAATTTTCAGGTCCAATTCCTGTTCCTGGGGGGTCAACAATGCCAAAGCCTTCGGCAAAGCTATGAAAAATTTCATTATGCAATTTAATTTTGGCTCCCAAAATAAAAAATAAAAAAATACTGAAAAACTGAGAAAGAATGAAAATATGAAGCTGCTGCCGTTTGTTGTTAACCCTCCAGCAGTAAGTTGTAGCATTAGGTTGGCCAAATTGAATTACTTAAGCATTTCTGGTTTTTGTTTATTTTAAGGGTGCACAGTGCTTGGCGGAAATTGGGGGGAAAAGTCTATGGGTCTGTTGATTTTTGGCTATTAAAAGATTTTACGCACATAAACTGGGCGGACTGGGTGGGGACATATGCTTCGTGTGCAATTAAATTTTGTGGTTCAGTGGTTTCTCAAATTATTCTACAATACCATTTCAAATTTGATTTGATTTAAAGAGAAAACGCACGCGCATTCAGATACTTAGATACATTTGTATCCGGTGAATGCTTGACAAGAGATTGGCTCCGTCAAACTCAAGAGGTAGGCACCCAGGCGGCAGGTCTGACACTTCTTTATGCACATTAAGAAGGCAGCTAACTTAATTTAACCAACTAGGAGGGGACCCGGCGAGTGTGTGTGTGTGAGTGTGTTGTTAATGGCCTTAATAAAAAATGCAACATTTTGATTTAATTTAATTGAAATTCACGCCACTCGAGCAACTCCATTAGGCAGAAACGTGTCCAACGACAAGGATGCAGATGATGATGACGCTAAGGAAATCAAATTACCACAGGGGGATGGCTGAAGGCGGCGTGTAGCCGGAGCCCGACTCAATAAATATTGTCAAAACACTTGTCAACTGGCTAAACAAAGGGCGGGGCACAGGCGAATGCAAATAGAACGAGCCCAGAGCCCTGATTTTGAGTGGGCGTGCCTATTGACACTACAACCAAATTAAGCAACAACTCGCAGCAAATCAATTTGATTCGATTTAAATTTAAAAGCATCTGTAGCCAGAGCCACTCGGCCCCCCGCCCGCTCCAGCTCCAGCTGCCCCCGATCTTGAGCGTGATTTTCATGTTAAGGTCACGTGCCGGCGACGCGTGCCGCTGACATAAGTTTCCAGTTCGAGCTCGAACCTCTTCAAGCGTGTGCGAGTGTGCATGACCACATGGAAAAGGGGTCCAAAGTCTGGAAGAGATTTTCGGTTGTGACATGTGTGCAGGCCTGCGTGTTAAATGTTTGATTTAGTTATCAGTTTAATTCTATTAGTCGAGGAGATTTCTGGGTTTTTTTTTATTCCTGAGTTGGGCGAGTGTTTGCAGTCGTGTAGTTGATATGTATGCAGACGCCTGATAAGAGCTTTTCGTAAATGTTCTGTAATATGACGGTAGATATCTGAAGATTAATCGAAATTTAATTAAAGATGCTTTGGACAATGTTGATGAAGAAACAAACATATAAAAGTAAAAACTTTCCCCATTTCATATTGTAAACCAAAAGTTAATAAATCTTCATTGACTAAAAAATCTTCATGCTCAATTGAAATGATAGCAAGTTCCACCATTTTTTTGAGCTTCGGATATTTACCATCTAACCTTTTACACAAGATAATAATATTCTGAACTCAAACGAAAATTGAGATTTGATTTTTATCATCCGTTTACATATTTATCCGTCTTCATAATGGGGCGACCAGGTGCGGAAGAATATTCAAAACTCATTATGAAATTTTTAAACATTTTTGGACCGTTTGATTACACATCATATTTTCCTGTCTATTTACGAGTCTCTTCTTCTTCTTATTTTTTGGCTCGAGGTTTGCATCACAACCGTTTGACGGTCTCGGGCCCCTGCTATAAATGCCCTCCAGTATCTTCTGTACGAGTGCGAGCTGGCACCAGTTGTTCACACCAAGGTTGGAAATATTCTTCCGCACCTGGTCGCCCCATATTAGAGGCATTTTCCTCCACTTTCAGCCGCCGTAGCCTTGTACGCCTGATTTGCTGGAGCCTTTTCATCCATTCGGGAGACATGTCTTATCCAGTGCAGTCGCTGTTGCTTTATGCGCTTGACCAGGTTGAAGCGCCACAAATCCTCCAAAGAATTTCTTTCGTTCTAAAACGTCAATCGCCGCCTTATGCGCAGATATGGGATGATAAGCGACTTGTATAGCCCCATTTTTGTTCTTTGACAGCGGGCTGTGCTCTTGAACACTTTATTGAGCCTGTACTAGCATCGGTTTGCAAAAGTCATTCTCCTCCGAATCTCCGTGCTGATGTTATTGTCGCTGGTTATCATCTTTTCTAGATAGACAAAATCCTTTACAACTTTAAAGTTGTATTCTCCCATTGTAACAGATTGCCGAAGACGCGTAGACTTCCTTTCCGTGGATAGTAGGTACTTCGATTTGTCCTCGTTAACCGCAAAGCCCATCAGTCTAGACTACCTCTCAATCTCTGAAAACGCCATGCTTACCGCCCGTTTGATTTTGCCTACAACATCATCGGTAAGTGATGGCGCAGTATATACTCTTTCAGCAGATTAAAGAAGTCATACTATAAAATATCCCATTGCCTTAAAACATTTTTGGTATAAAAAGGCTCGGAGAGATTCTTTCATATTTTTAACGGAGCTTTGCGTACTTCTCAACGTCATCATGCAAAGTCAAAAGTACTTTCTTCTTACCTTATTAGTGTGTCGAAGGCGGCTTCATAATCGACGAAAAGATGGTAAGCTTTGATCTTTCTCTCATAGTTCCTCAGGATTTGTCGTAGTGTGAATATATAGTGTGAATATCTGTGGTGGATTTACCAGGTCTGAAGATATGCTGATAAGCTCCAATCAGTGTGCTTAGCGGTCTTAGACGTTCACAAATAATACGCGGCAGGATTTTATATGAAATGGGATGGGGACTGATTGGAAGCTAGTTGGCGCATACAACACGGTCCACTTTTTTGAAAATTGGTCATGAACAAGTTTAACGTAATGCCAGTGCTCCTATACGGTTTCTTTACATGAAAAATATCAACTTCCATAGTGTTCAAAATTTAAACATATGAGAACCGATGCCCGCGTCGCATATTTTGGATTTTCTGGCCTGACAGAATACGGAACTCCGAGCTGCTAAAGCGCTATAATATGAAGAGTGTAATACGTAGAATGAAATAGAGCTGGATAGGGCATACATTGCAAAATAGTGAGAACAATAACGCTGGGAAGGCAATGGAGTAAAACACGCAAGACGGATTCAGCCGGACACAAGGCAGACCCAAAAAAACTTGGAGGAGGACTGCCGGGAGAGAAGCGAAAAGCTTCGGGAAGAACTGGTGAGAAGCAAAAGCGACAGCCAACAACAGAGTTCGTTGAAAGACAGGAGTGGTTGATTCGCTATGTATCACACGGGATTGGAAAGTGAAGAAGATCGTCGATTGGTGGCATTGCTACTTCTTCAGAGGTTGGGGATATAGCTCCTCCATTTGCCTAGGGGCACTTACGGATCTGTGACCAGATTGCCATTCCCTGTCCTTGAATTGTGTGACTCTGGTATAGAAACTTTTAGTAAGTCGTCGAGACTTTTGATGAATTTTTTTAATTTCACTCATGCGCCTATCCTGTTTTTATACCCGTTACTCGTAGAGTAAAAAGGGTAAACTAAAGTCGTGCAAATGTATGTAACAGGCAGAAGGAAGCATTTCCGACCATATAAAGTATATATATTCTTGATCAGCTTCAACAGCCGAGTCGATATAGACATGTGCGTCTGTCCGTCCGTCTGTATGAACACCTAGATCTCAGAGATGGTAAGAGATAGAGGATTGACATGTATGAGACAAATGCTTCTTATACTTGCAGGCAGATCAAGTTTATTTCAAATTTTGGCCACACCCCCTCCCGCCCCCGCAATTTGGAAAAAACGTTATATCTCCCACAGTTTTAAAGATAGACGCTTCGTATCTTCTAGAGAAAGTTAGTAATTAGCAAAACAAATAAATTTGCTAAAATTATGAAAAATAGCCGAGTTCAAAAAGTGTTGCATACTTTTCAGATGTTCACCCTAAGGAACGCAGGAACACTGTTAAACATGTTTTTTCATGAGTAACGGGTATTGCGCTCTCGTTGGTATTTGTGACCATTGTGCGACGCAGAAACCCTATGGAAATTAGACTTCTGTTGTTTCGCACATAATTTCAAATCTGAAAACGTCTTAAGTCCATTAAAACTTTTTGTTAAGAGTTTCCACTAAAAATGTAATAAGATTCTGGATTTTAAATGTACAATACGTACCATCAGAATAAAAGATGATACATTTTGGTTCTGTTCTGTTATTGTCTTCCAAGTGCCGGCGTCAAGACTTACCCACAAATCGCTCTCCATTGTGATTGTCATTTGCCATTTCTTAATGACGGCGTCATATGCCTAGCAAATTTGTGCTCTTATTGTTTGGCTTTTAATTTCAATTACCTGTCAGATTAATGGACAACTCCAGCAAGCACACAACGTGCTAGCCTTTTTAATTGTAGCAACAAACATGAGAGGGTGCCCCAACTCATTTGCATTGTTTATTGCCACTCAAACGCCTCCCACACTCAATCCCGGGCTCCGACTCTCCGGCACTCCTCAGGCACAGCTTCTTATTTTAATATTTGTATGCAGGTACTTTACGTATGTTGGAAAATGCACACATTTGCAGCATTTCTTAATGAACAAGGCAACAATGGCGGCGGAGTTTACCCTGTCTGACCAACCAACATCAACACCAGTTGCACTTCAAAATGCGATTCTCAAGTGGATGTTTAAAATGGTTGTTTTTCTCTAGAGAGCTGTACAAGTATGGAATTATTATTATGTAAACTGAGTTTTTATTAATAAGTTAACATTGTGAAAATGTGTTTTTGCAATATGTAACTATGCAAACTATAATCCAAATAAGAAGTGGCAAGTCCGAGTTTATTTTACGCATTTAAAATACTTAAAACAATTCAAACTTGTTGCCTTATCAACCATGTTCATAAGAATATAGGAAAAATCACGAATTTCTCCTAAATCATAAGGAAAAATCCTAAGGGAATGAAATAACCAAATACAGAGATGGTATTGCGGTAGGTCAGAAAACTACCTTGATTCCATCACCAAAGTGTTAGAAATAGGAGAAATTTTTATGAACAGATATTAAAAATGATCCGAATTTTTTGTTGCATACTTTTTGGAGCTTGGATTGTGAGTCTGAATACAAGATATTTTGTATTTGAACTTGGAACTCGATTTACTTAAATTTTTAGGTGTACTTGTTTCAAACAAATCAAATATTTTTAGATAGTAAAAATCGTTCCTGAAATAAGAATTTGGTGCTCGAGTCAAGTATTTTATTGTTTACCGTTAATTTCAGAAATGAATTCTCTTTATTCTTTCACACCCTTCCAAAATTTCGATCACCATTATCTCTGCTCTGCCATAGTTAATTACTTATGTCCCACCCTCATTTACAGTACAGAGCTCAAGGTCAAATTGGCTAGCCAAAAAAAATCAAAGAAAACTAGTTATAGAAAACTTAATAACCAAAAAAAGCAGGAGAGCGGGCAGAGAAAGCGGCTATTCTGCTTTTGTGGGAGTTGTCAAAATTTCAAGTCATTGCCAATCAAATAATTAGAGTCTGGCAATGCCCCCTGGAAAAATCAACACGAAGAGAAAAGCTTTGGTCAAATATACACAGACAATGCGCAGAATCGCTCTTTTGTCGATAAACAAAACACACACACACACACACATAGACTCCACTATATACATACAAACATACACACAGCAGACACAAAAAACAGGTTCAACGTAATACGCGAGCGAAATATTGTGTGGGGAAAAAGGAAAGCTACAACAGTAGCGATGACGTTGAAGAAAAAACAACAACAAAATGAATAGGAAAAACTTTTCGCAACACTTTGGGGGCAAGTACTAGTCAATGACATTGAAGAGTCTCCATTCGCCATTGTGTGGGTGCGTGTGTGCGCGTATGTGTGTGTGTGTGTGTGAGAGTAGGGCGCGTGGAGGGCGGGGAATGTATTAGGAATATCTACTTTTCCCTGGGTTTTGCCTTACAAATTTAAATAATTGACAATTTAAGTTTGTCGGAGTCAGGAAATTCAGCTGGGCAACTTTTTAAGAGATCTTTTTGAAAATAAGAGCTAAAAGTCATTTCAAGTTTTGTTATTAAGGTTAAGGCCTCAAGGTTGTTTCAGAATTTTAATTTTATTTAATTTAAAAAAAAATAAGGCGAAAAGGCAAATTAATTATTTTCTGAGTGCTCTAACTTGAGACTGGAAATTAGATAACAATCTTATATAGCATATTCTAATCAACACATTTTCTCTTGCCGGAGACATAAAGTAAAATATAACATCCTTAGTGTCGGTTTGGTATATATCAAATAACATAATAGATCGAGTTCTACACGTAATTTTTGATATTTATTCTTACTGTGGGCCACATATCTCATTTTTTGGCCAAAACTTTGGCATTTGTATTCCAGCTTAGCTAAGAAATTAAAGTTTGAGCTTAAAATTGCAAAAATGCCTTTTCTTATCGTTTTTAGACGAATTTGCGACTTAGTCGTTTGTGAGTTATTAACCCAAACTAATAATGCCTTTGACTGCCCACCCCGTCAAGTATTTTCAGTTATTCTGACTAATTTCGCTTTATAAAATTTTACTTACTCTTTGGATTCACTACGAACGAGCAAAATAATACAAATTTTATGAATAAAACAAAATTATAACAAAAATTGCACATTTTACCACCATAGTTCTTAATAAAATTTCAGGTTAAAAATTCTTTTTTCCTTTATTTTCTCATAAGCGGTGTTGTTTGATAAAAAGATATATTTTAAAAATTTCATAGCTTTAATCATTGTAGGTAAGCCGGGTGACTTAGGATCGGCTGCCAAAGTGCACTAAAAAAGTTGCAAGAAATAGGCAAAACTACCTAAAATTTTCCAAATTTAATAAATAAATGCTCACTTTTGAGTATTTTCAGTAATTAATAATTTTAATGAAAAAAAATATTTTTATTAATCAAAAGTTATTTTTTAATAAATTTGGTAGAAGTCCAAACGTTAATTCAGAAAACCTAAAGCGTTTGTGTAAAGGGGAAAAATGTAAAAGTTAATTTTAAGAATTTAAGAATTTAAATTCTCTACACAGAGAAAAAAAAATCCCCGTAGAATGGATGTTCAAATATTCACTTTAAGATCCATTTTTTTAAATATCCTTTTCACATTTTTCAGCTCCTTTGGATGAAGAATAAAGATCAATAAAATATTGTTTTTCTGATATATCTTGTTTAGAAGAAAATAAACCGACTTCGAAAATATCCAATGGATCCCAAAAAAGGATAGTTAACTATCCAGTTCAAATGGATACCGAAAACATCCTGAGGATCATCAAAAACTATCCTTTTTTTCACCTCCGACCCCATAAACTATATATATTCTTGATCAGCATCAACAGCCGAGTCGATTTACCCATGTCCGTCTGTCAGTCTGTATGAACGCGCCGATCTCAGAGACATGCCACAAGTTTTGGCATGTATATAGGTGAATACTGTACCCACATCGAGTTTGTTTCAGATTTGTAAAATTCCTCCTCTTCCATCTTTAAACAGCGAAAATCTGTCTTTTTATCTGCATAAAAGCGTGGATCTCACAGACTATAAAAGTTAGAGCCACAAATTCTAGCATGTATGTAGGTGTATACAGTACCCAGATAAAGTTTGCTCCAGGTTGTCAAATTACTCCTCCATCTTCTTCTAACCGCGAAAAACTGTCAGAGCTACAATTTTTAAGTTTGAACCTAGTGCCTTAATATATATTCAGTGAGGCCCAACATCTATCTATTCTGTGTACCACAATGAGATCCGAGCAAAAACACCGAAGATATGTACATAAGTGCGCCTGCCCAGGGTATTTTGCTGGCACTCGACCGCAACACTCTTACTTGTTTTAAATATTCTTTTCACATTCTTCAGCTCCATTGGATGAAGAAAAAAGATCAATGAAATATTTTTTTTCTTCAGGGAGAAGGAATCATTTCCGACACTAAAAATATATTCTATTCTGTTCTATATATTCTTGAACAGCACCAACAGCCGAGTCGATATAGCCATATCCGTCTGTCCGTATGAACAAACCGATCTCAGAGATGGTAAGGCATAGGGGTAGGACATGTATGGAATATAAATTTCTTATACTTGCAGGCAGATTAAGTTTATTTTCCATTTTTGCCAAGCACGCCCTTGCACCGCAATTTGAAAAAAATTGTCACAGATGTTTTGTACTTTCTAGAATAATTAGGAATTGGCATTATTTACCGATCTGCCGAAAAAATGGTAAAGATCAGATGATTGATTCTCAAGTTATGAGCGAAAAGACACATACATGCGCAAAGGCACTTTCGGCACATTCTGCGCATTAAAGTTCCCAATGGAAAAAAATGCTCAAAGAGAGCAAAAAACCCTCGGGGCATGAGCAAAGATCACGTTAAGATAAACAGATGTGAAATATGTTTGCTTTCCCCTTTTCCATCGTGTCCGAGATTGACAGTATTTTTTTTGACAGCCTGCATGAAGAGGTCATTTCTTGCACAGTTTTACTGGATGAAGGGTATTAAAACTAACTAATAACGGGATCTTCGCGCACATTTGTATTTTTATTCTTTCCGTCATGGATAAAATTCATCTACAAGGTAGGAAATTGTTACATATTTAGCTTTGAACCAATGTTCGGGGGTTTTCACAAGCAATTCTTTCCAATCAGTTTTTTCTACGAAATGTGTGGCATTTCTGTCTAAGACAGCGATTAAGGAAATGTTAGAAAATCGATGCTAATAATACAAATTCATGCAACGCCCTTGTAAACAGTTTCTCCTCTCCACCCCACACACACTCACACAAGCACACTCATAAAAAATCAGGGAGCGCACGTGTCCCTTTTTTTTTGTATCACTGTTTTTTGCTTGCATGTCCTGCCGGACGCGTGAATAATTTTGTTGCTGGACCTTTGGTCACGCTGTGAATCAATCTTGCGGACACAGGAAGTAAACAACAATCCTCCAGTCGCCCCACCCATTTCGCATGAATGCAATTTTCAATAATTTCTTGATATTTGGTTTTTTTTTATGAAGCTGAAATAATTTTTATGGATTTAAGCGAAACTTTAAGGATTCATCAACAAAATGGAGCGTTCGGCTTTGGGGTTGTTTGGATGATGGGAGGCCAAACTATTAGCGTTTAGTGCGCATGTTTAAGAAGAAAAAACAAACTCACCCGAACAAGAGCCAGAACAACAGCGGCAAAGGAGAAGAGCAAACAGCAACACTTAAAAGTGGTTGCAACCCTGCGTTACTTTTTTTCTGTTGGCGTGTCCTTTTTTGCGCCATTTGTATTGGCATTTTGTAGCGCGTGCTCCAATAAGAACAAAAGGAATTCCCATCTCCACTTCATTCGCAGCTTTTACTGCTATTTTTTTGTTCCGCTGAAGGGGGGTTGAGAGGGGGCCCCCAGCCATTTCCGCAGACACAGCCAAAGGTTATTGTAATGACATTGCGAATTCTGCAAGTCGGGTTCAAAAAGTTTAAAAAGGGCTCACATTTTTGGTGTGTTGCCACAAATTAAGGCGGGAAATTTTTATTTTCCTGTTGCAGATTTTCCGATAACTTTATGCATAAATTTTAAAAGGCTGACTAATTGTGGAGAAGACATAATAAATGGGAAATATTAGTATATGGAGATGGAGGACAACAGAAATGTATAACAGAGGCAGTTGTTGGATTTTGCTCTCGATTTGTGTTTGAGTGGAGATGTCCTATGTACGATTTGCAGCATTAATATAATTCCTCGTGACTTTTTCTATAATATGTAATCGGCTGTTTTCACGGTTTTCTGGCTTTTGCTTACACACTATTTACACGGGTTTCTATTTACAAACAATTTACTATTTACATTGTTTCTATTCATTTTATATATTTACAACGTCTTTATTCGTTTGGTTGGCCTCTGGTCTCGGCGTCCATTTACTTCTCTTCTCGATCAATCTATTAACAGTGTGACCATCGTCTCCGTCTTAAAATACCTTAACGCTAAGTTCCTTATCGATACATGGTTAGAAAATTTTTCTTTCACTTCAAAAATCAATCATATCGAGACAATTTATATCACAATATTTCCTTCAAAAAATAAATTAAACGAATAAAATTCCTTGCCATAAACCAACCCGCAAAAGTGGGCGTTTCCTTTTACCCGCAATAACTGTCAAATATCAATATGCTCACAAGAATAGAAAAAAAATGTCATAAACAAAATAAATTTATGTAGGACAATAAAAATAAAATCACATAAAAATTGCTTTGCTTCTGACCCTTAAGACCCACACGAAGGACATGAAAATGAAATAACAAATGGAATTATGCTAAATTTACTTTCTATTCATACAGGCCCGCATACTGACCCCCTCCTCCCTTAAAAAGAGGTCAAGTTCAAAATGCATTACAAGTTCCTCAATAATTACGCATAATTAGATAACAAAAATGACAAAAATATTTCCTCTTTTTTGAATATATTTTCAACTACTTTTTGGGTAGGGCCAACCCGCATTGACCTGGGATATATTTGGACAATAGTTTGTCTTCTGATTAATGCAATTTTCAATGTCATCCCAGCGACTGGCATTAACCGCAATTAAAGCCCAGATGACAGATTGCCGCCAGAGAGAAATCGACCCTCAATTTTGGTCCCCCTCCCCCACATTTGTCGTCTTTCTATGCAGAATACAAATGATGTTCGTTAGGCAGTCCGTTGAGGAGGGTTGGTTGCCCAGTAATAAATTTAATGATTGTTAATCTTCAATAATTTGGCATGAGAAAATGCACAGCTATTGCCTGTGGGGCATTCGTAATGGATAGTTTAAATGTTTATTTAGGTGAGATTTTTGGGGAAATATTAAAGGGCTGTAAAGACACGATATATCTTACAAATAAATTAGTAAGCGGCCAAATTTAAATCGTTGCTAAGCCAGTTAGTATCATTTTGTCAGGCATTGCTCTGAACAAATTGTGCACAGCATGCTCGACCCAGACCCTGACTGCGAAAAGTCGGGCACTTGTACCTTAGTGCTATAAGTGTTATACCAGCTAAAATCAAATGTGTGATCAAACATTCATGTAAATTGTATGGAGAAAGCGCCAACTTTGAACGAACCATGGATTACTGCCGAATCATATCTTAAACGTAGTTGTGCACAAATTTCGTGCACAGAGGGCTGCTCACAATACTAGTCAGACAAAACTGCTCAAGTGCTCAACAAAGTGAATACCCAAAATGCTTCTAGTCATATGGCAATATACAAAAGGTTCAAAACTAGAAGGCTAAGCTAACTTCGTCTTTGCAGAAGTTTTAATACCCTTGCAAATGTCTTAATACATCAGAATTTACTGAACGTCAGCATTAAAACAAACAATTTTTATACCCTTGGAGAGGGTATATTAAAATTGTCCGGATGTTTGTAACGCACAGAGAAAGCATTTCCGACCACATAAAGTATATATATTCTTGATCAGCATGACGAGCTGAGTTGATATAGCCATGTCCGTCTATCCGTCTGTATGTCCGTCCGTCCGTCTGTCCTTGTGTCCGTCTGTCCGTCTGTTTCTATGTTATCTCCTCCGTCAGTTTTAAAGCTATCTTAACCAAACTTTGCACGAAGTCTTTTGGTATAAATACTCTGCACATTTGTCGGAACCGGCCGGATCGGATGACTATAACATATAGCTGCCATAGGAACGATCGGTTGAAAAACTAGTTTTAGTGAGAAAAACTTTTTTGTTCTCAATGCTATCGCTCCCAACGCTCGTATTTAAAAGTTTTTAATGATTTCACATAATTTCACCAAGCCTTGTCGAAATCGGACAACTATATAGTATAGCTACCATACAAAAGTTAGGTCTGAAAAAAAGTCTTAGTGAGAAAAACTTTTTTGTTTTCAATGTTATCGCTCCCAACGCTCGTATTTATAAATTTTCAATGATTTTACATAATTTCAACAAGATTTGTCGAAATAGGACCGCTGTAGCTGCCATACAAACTGTCAGCCACATATCAAGCTCCAAGGGTATATAAACTTCGGTCGAGCCGAAGTTAGCTTGCCTCTATTTTTTCTTTGGTGATCAGTATTATTGTTATTGTTATTATTATTTGTTGTTGGGAAAGTGGTGCAACGCGTCCAATTTTGTTCCATTTTATCCACTACGAGTTTACAACTCTCCTAGCAGCTCTATTTCTTGTACAAAAGCCAGGACCGTTGAATGTGTAGAATGTGCTTCCTAAATCTGCTGAATTTACTTTTGGAACCTTAAGAGGTTGTAGTTCACTATTAATGCTTTAGCTTACCTCATCCTCTTGGTATTTACCCAGGAAGCTGTTCTGAGCATATTCTCTTCCTATTTTAGAAGTCCTTATACTGTGTATTGCGATGGCTGCACTCGTTTCCGGGGATGTTATTTTGCGGTATTTATCGTGCCTAGTTGGTCCAATTTATTCTTTGTTTTTAAGACTAGCTTAGAGGTGAACTTATCGCTGCTGAGCGCTTTGAGTGCTGCTAGGCTAGGCTAGGCTTCTCTAGATTTCCCTTAGGCTTACTATGTGGTTTCTGCCCACTCTTTCTGATGTTAATCTAAGCAGTGTTGCTTTTTTCTTCAGGTAGATGGTATAATGGAGTAGTGTTAGCTCCATCAAAACCTCGATTGCATGTATACTCTAAGTGCCTATCATATCTCAGCTTGTTGAGTCTCAGACTACGCCAAGGTATTTGACTTCTATTTCTGGTGTAATGCGGCAACCGGATAGGCGTATTGGGCTCATTCTGTTTAGTTGTAATGTGGCAACCCCCTTGCAACAATCAGACGTCAATTCCAGTCCCTTTGGACTACGTCCTTTAATGTCTAGGAAGGCGCATAGAGACACTTCCTTGTTTTCTTAACGAATTTAATTTATTAATGTAAAAGAGTTTTTAAAAGAGTTTTTACATTAATAAATTAAATTCGTTATAGAAATTGAAGGACGTAGTACAATTAATAATGAAAATATTTAATTAATAAGACCCAGTGCCAAATTGATACTAAATTACTAACACAAAATACCAGAGGTCCGGAATATCTCACTCAAAATAAAAGTGTTGTACAACAACCCTGTTATTTTAAAACACTTTGAAATATCTCTCAAATAAATAGAGTGATTTATTTTTTGAGTATAAGTGTTTAACTCAGTGAAAGTGACTTATTTTTCGAGTGTAAGTGCTTATCTTAGTGAGAAACACATATTTTCATGTTTTTTCTGTTGTGTTTTTCAATAACACTTATTATTGTGAGAAAAAAATAAGTGTCTTTTCATTCAATGTCTGTGAAACGGGCATTTTTAACACAAAATTTCATTCACAGCGATAAGGGCCTAAAATTAAACACAGAGAACTTAATTTCTGTAAAGTAGTTTCTTACCGCGGTTATACCACAGTGCTCGGCAGAAGTCGTTACTCGCAATTTGTAAAGGAAGTTTGACCTTGTGGGTAGAAAGCGCTGGAAAATTACATAAGAATCAATGCGTAAGCGCAGGTCACAGCCCTCCATGGTGATAAGACCGCTAAGTGCCTAAGAAACTGCTCAATCAACATTGCGAAAGCAAATAACAGGCATTGAAAAATGTCGCTTACACCCCGAAGAAATGCGAATTTACACAGAAATGCGAGCTTTACATATCACTCCTTAATATATCACATAACTACATAGCCATGATTATGAGAATACTCAACCGCGATAAATACCATGGATGACCAATGGTAAAGAATAAGGTCAAAATCATAGAGAATGCTTCAAACCACTTTTTGCGTATGACAATTTATTTTATTGCTGAAATATACCAAAAAGGATTAAAAATTGTAATAATGCCACACAAACTCTACTCTCAACCAGGTGGAAAATGATGCGTTTCGACGCACGGCGCCAGCTGGGTGCAGCAGGTGCAGTGTGCTCTATCGAGACTCGCTCTGCAATGAAGCAGATGTCTGCAAAAACCAACTCGATTTTATCTGATAATGTTGGTTTATACTGTTTTTGTAGTTGGGCTGCTCTCAAACTTAAGTTTCGTGCCCACCGCTGGTATAAAACATTATTCCCAATCACATCTACAAAGTAAATTATCATTACATTTCTAATAGAGAAATTTCACTTATCTTTATTTACTTTCGTTTTTCTGTTATACTATAACTGTTATTAAAAAACACTTAGAACATAAATGTTATTTTTAAGTGTTATTAAAAGACAGATAAAATTTTCACTCAATAGTTTTCGGTTAACAGAAAACACAAATAACACAAAAATAAGTGATAAAACTCAGTGAGAAATCGAAATTGCTTATGATTTTTGTGTTGATCTCAGTGAGAAACACTTTGAAAATTTGTGTTGAGAGT
The DNA here is from genome assembly GCA_018904275.1 of Lordiphosa clarofinis. Taxonomy (NCBI): domain Eukaryota; kingdom Metazoa; phylum Arthropoda; class Insecta; order Diptera; family Drosophilidae; genus Lordiphosa; species Lordiphosa clarofinis. The sequence goes on from JAEIGQ010000097.1 coordinate 377,966, forward strand.
TATTCCGGACCTCTGCAAAATACTATAAACCTGATGCACATTAGTATCAATTTAAAATACTCGAAATATCATGTTTATCCTATAGAAGATTTCAATTTGATTCTTGGAGTATTAAAGAGACACTCAGTATTTTCCAATTGATGTCTAAATTGCGTCAGTTTGATGACAGATTTTTTTTTTTTTTTTAAATTTAATTTATTGTATTTTTTATCCCAGCACTACAAGTACAAATAAGACTTATTTTGATTGTGCTAGTCACTACAGTGTAACAAAAATTTCCACAATTTAAATTTAAATTAATAATTTTTAACTTAACCTAATACATTCTGTATACATAAAAAAAAATAAATATTGAATATAAATATAAATACAAATAACTTAATTAAATTGTTGAATAAATTTAAATGTCGATTTGTAAATGTTTTTTAAGTTTTACATTAAACTGAGGGGTGCTTCTAATAGTTTTAAGGTTGTGAGGTAAATTGTTCCACAGACGAATAGCATTTACAAAGTACTGTCTTTTCGAGCACAGCGTTTTAGTTCTGGGACAAATAATATTATTGGTTCTTTGTGAGAGAGCAGGTCTTAGTTTTTGAAATAAATAAGAAGGTTCCTGAGAATTTATGATTTTATGTAGGAATGTTAGAGTCCTGAGATCAATCCACTTCGTAAGGCTGAGGTCAAATATCTTGTATGACAGATGGGATATATGTTCCATACGCCTAACATTAAACACATATCTAGCAATGGAATTAAATGCCACCATTAATTTACCCATGTCTCTCGAGTCGCAGTGTCCAAAAATTTTCACACCATAAAATAGGGTGGGTACCAAAAATATTTTTGCAACAAGCAACTTAATGTTAACAGGCAGGAAAAACTGTGACACTGAGAGCTGCCGTAGAAACCCATAAGTCCGACCAGTTGCTGTTGAAATATGCTTGCTCCACGACAAAGTGTTATTAAACATTATTCCTAGATTTACTGCCTGTTCCACGTATTGAATGGGAGTGTTATTTAGATGCAGTTTCGGCAACAGACTTGTATCAACAGGTTTTTTGTGAATGACAATACATTTTGATTTTAATGGATTCAGACCCAAGCCATTCTCTTTTGCCCAGTGGTTAACTTTATCAAGTACATCATTTGAAACTACTACACAGTCACTACTACACAGTCTTGGTGTAGTAAAATTACTTTCATAAAAGGTTTTCGGCGATTGTCACGGACATTTCGCCATTTACACATACACGAGCCGAATGCATTTTAAAGCTGTGGCCAAGAGAGTAAACAGTTCTTCAGAACTTGGATAGCCTTCGATGCGGTCAAATAAAAACTAGTTCACGGTGCTTTATTATCGCACACTGAGTAAGTTAGCAGTTTGCTTGCCCAAAAGAACATACAAAACAACTACAACAAACATTGTTTCAATTGAAAAATTAAATAAAAATAAAATAATAATAATATTTTCCTTTTATTTCTTAAAACCTTCATCTCTCTTGCAAAAAGTCAGTTTAACCAATGGGTACAGATTATAAAAAGCTTTCACATTTACAACTTCTATTTTGTAAAATGAATAACTTTTTACTTCATATAGGATTAGCAGTTGCCTCCCATCCAAAAACAGAACTTGCCTTCCAACTGTCACGTAGCTTGGAATGCTGCGCCAATGCCAAATGATTCAGCAGAATCGACGTGATTGAGGCTGCTCCGTTCACTGCTCACCTTACTGACAGACAGATGACTGGCTGGCTGGATGATTCATTCCCCTTGCATTCCAGCACGTCAGTACTCAAAATATGTGGTTGCTGTGTTGTGGCCCTCAAAAAGTTGATAATTGGTGTGTTTCTCCAATCTTTCCAATAATATAAAAATGGCCACCAGCAACAGTACATAGTTCATATAAAGCACAAAGGCCACCAGTAGAGCATCATTGTCGACAAGCATATCAAAATGATCATATGTGATCAAGACATGTGATATAACCATAATCAGCACACTTAAAATCCAAACGACCATTGCTATATCCGTGGTATATGCCCAATGAATCAGAGTCTCCACAACCAATATTAAAATGACCAAAATAAATCCCATCACAGCGACAGCAGCCATTTTAAAGGGATTGAGAAAATTACAGCCTTTAATGATTAGGAAACACGTCAATAGGATGCCGATGAACAGGAGAAGGCCCAAGACAACGCCCATCAAAGTCTTGCCCAAATGGTTGTCCATCAGGAAGGAGCCCACACCCAGAGTCATCAGTTCATAGCAAATGCAGAATACTATATAATTCCAAGGAGTTTTATACTTTAACGTCTCGCTCAAATGTATGACGGTGAGCAAGAGGAAGGAGGCAAAGAAACAGCTCAAAAAGTAGAGTATATGATCCATGGTGGTATACAAGGAGATGAACATCCATTGAGGAACGGCGGCCAAAAAGAAATATGATAGGAATAGCAAGACACGCTTCACAAAGTCTCGGACCGTGATCAGTTCACCATTTCTTACATCGGACATGTTTAAGTGCAACTAAAAATTTTGCTAAAACATTAAAAAAAAAAAATTTTATTAATTGTTTTTGCTTTTCATTTTTGAGTTTTATATCAAAGTAGATAAATTTTCTTTAGACAAAATGCTCGAACCGATATTCTTTTTAAACTGATATACATTCTTGATTGAATATGTTTATTAAGGGTAAAGATTTTGGTTAGCTGCATAGGTTCTATCTCGTTAATTTTTGGCAAATATTTTGCCTGTTGAACCTTAGTTTACCTTTATGTATTTAGCATTTTAATAATATTAAATTAAGCAATTATTCATAATTAAGTTCAGCACACACCCAAGAACAAAGTTAAACAAGTTATAAATATCTTCCTTTCCTACAAGGATTTTTTTTCCCGAGTGTAGCTAAGTACTCTCCAGTGCAGCCACAAAAGTGCCGACTACTCTACACCTCAAGTTCTGCTCCCATTTTTTTTTATTTGTCCAGGCAAATTGAGGCCGCCTGAGCCGAAAGAACCAAATCACAGAGTACCGAAGCCAGAGAAGCGTCACATAAATGAAAAAATTGTCGCTTAAGCCGAGGAACAAATCAACTCACCCACACACACACACACTCGACAAGAACACTTCAGTGCCAAAAACTGCTTTGAAGTTGGATCAAAACTGCGAGTCCTGTGGTTGGGGCCAGTTGGTGTCTCCAAGGAAATAAAACGTAATGCAGAATGAAAATCAATCTGCCAGAGAAAGAGAGATGTGAGAGACAGAGGCTTTATAAGTTATATAAATACCCAGAAGCTGAGCAGCTCAATAAAAAATATTGAGTTCAGACAACAACACAAAAAGGACACACACACACACATATAGTACATAAAATAAAAGGAAATTGAATTGAAATAAAAAATGATGGAAAAAACCAATCAAACCAAGCAGCAGTCGGAAGCCTGAACTGGACATTACCTGATGCCGCGTATTTCGCCTTCATTTTAATTGAAAAATGCGTTGGCCATCCACCCCACCCCTATTCTCCGTAATTACAAGCGATTAAAATCTGTGAAAATTTATTAAATTCCATAAATCAGTGGTGACCCATTCCCAGCTCTCTGCCCCGGCAATTCCTTTGACAATTATAAATTATGCGTTCGTTGCTATGCGTCGCCACTGAAGGGTAAATTGCTTCACCACAAAATGTCATCATCATGGATTTTGTGGGCGGACCAGGAGTTTGCCACTGGCTGCTAGTTTGTTGATGGACGATAATATTTTTGCATACAGCAATGGATATAGATTTATTTTTAACAACCACCAAACCATTTTATGTCAGTTGGGGACTTTTATTTGCAGCTTGACAGTGCAACGATGCATGAGGCCGGCTGCTGCTGCTGCTGTTGTTATAGACAACCTGTTGTTGGGTTCGGGGCAAAGCAACCACAAATCCATATGATCAATTAGGCCATGAATAATTTGGCACACAACATTTTTTTTTGATAGATCTATTGGCAAGGGAAAAAATTCTTAAGACTCTTTAAAAATCACAAGAATTCAATAAGCGAAAGTGTAAATTTAAATCGGTCCCGCCCGACTTTTAATTACTTGTTACTCAGGGCAGGAGTGCTTGAACGTTCTGGTGACACGTCTATAAAACACACAGTCAATTCACTCAACACATCAATTCAACAATTCGTCGATTCAACACAAACAAATTTAACACAAAACAAAGTCATCACACAACAATTTCAACACACGTAAATTCAACACAAAGGAAATAAAACACGAACAAATTCAAAACATAACAATGTCAACACACCAAAAAAAACTAAAACAAATAGCGAATAGCCTCATCCAACTTAACTAAATCTTATTGCACATACTAAAAACATTGATAGCTTTAAAAATTAGAGGGAAAAAATGTAAAACGCGGGAAAAGGAATTTTTTTTATCCAGAAACACACTTGACTGGAAGGGTCTAATACATATATAATAATAGTATATATACACATATTACAAAGTCATTTCACCTAATCGATATATTGAACACAAGATGCGGAAGAAATACAGAGACTTCGATGCTTGTCTGACATAATTGCATAATTCGCACACAGTATAAATCAAAATAATAATGCAAAATTATCGACAACAATATAAATCTTTAATACAACAATACAATAGTATAATAATGCAATAATATATTAATACAATAATTAAATATAACAATCGTATGTCATATAAAGTTGAGTAACGATGATTCGTAAATAATTGGTAAAAGTAAATAAAATGCAAGTGTGTAGAATTAACATCAGAGATACAAGGTAGACACTAACGTTATTCATCGCATGCATCCGCCGCCGTTTCCAACAAAAAATTCCCGATATAATCAACACAAAACTATTTCAACAAGTCAATTAAACATACGTCATTTTAACACATTACAAATTAAATACAATCAAATTCATCCTGGGAAAAACGGATGGCACAAGCGGAGAATACTAAAGTCGAGTTTGATTGACTTTCCTTCTTGTAGGATTGATAGTTTAATTCTTATCAAAATTTTTGTGGAGTTCTTTGTTCTAGTGATAAAATTGTACTGTGTTTATATTGTAAATATGTTTAAAAATCTTTTTGTAAGTGTTTAATTTGTTTTGTGTTGAATTGACGTGTTGAAATTGTTTTGTGTTTAGTAGACGTGGAATCGTTAATCCGACATGGGTCAAACTCTCAAAAATTATGTTGAAACAAATAATATTGCTAAGTGGAAAAAATAAGAATCTACAGCCTTGTAGTACCTTTTCGACAGATCGTTTCTATGTCAGCGATATGCTATAGTTCCGATATGGATCAAACTTATCTGAAATATGTGGAAGCAAATAAAATTAATAAATATTTAGCTTAAGAACGATAGAATTTAAAACCAAAACATTGTCCTTACCAAGACTTTATTCGGATCTATCTTTTCTAAAGCAGCTGTACTATATAGATGTCCGATTTTGATTAACATTGGTGGGATTAGTTTATAGCATAGAAAACTTATAAATACAAGGTTTCAGGACGTTTGCTTTAAAAACAAAAGGTTTTTTCCTATGAAAAGGCTAGTTTTTCGAAATTGTTCAATGTTGTAACCCATGAACATCTCACATATATGCTATATTTATCCGATCCGGACTCATGTATGACGACCAATTTCGGCTCGTGTGAGCTGAGGATGGATGCAAACAACACATACCTAATTTGTTTGAACGTGCTATCGGATACTCCATATGCTCCATACGATCGTCGAAGCTAGTTTTGCAAAAAAACTTTTTTGTTGTTAGTGCTATCGCCTCAGCTCGTTTTTTATTTTTAGTTATAAAAACTTTCTCACTATAGCGCCTACATTGGCTGAGTCTTAAAAACTTTTTTTTCATGTTTCGCTCCCACCTTTTTGGATTTATTTCTTTTTAGTATTGCCTACAACTCGGCTTAATACTTCCAAAGCTCTAAAAGTGTCTTATAATTTTTTTGCAGAACGAATAGAAGGAATCATCTCCGACCACAAAAAGTTTTGGCTGTATGGTTGAGTATTATGTCAGTCCGTCGGGCCTTACAGATTTATAAGTATAGATATGGTCGGAGATACTCCCGTGCGTTACAAACATCTGGACAATTTCGAGGATATAAAAATGATTTGTCCGCTCCAGGGGTCGATTAAATAAGACCGATTGGTCGACAAATTGTTCACCTTAAAACCACCTTTTTTTTTTTTTTTAATTTTTCACAGATTGGCCTCTCTAACCGACACAAAACCAGCCCCGACGACAGAGACCGAAATCATAAAATACAGAAATAATCAAGGTAAAATCTAATGACTACATTGCTTAACCATTGCAAAGCGGATTTGGCAACATATTTACAGCACAGATGAGGGTTGAATTTTCGATTAAAACACAAGCACACGGCACAGATAAGCTTCAAAAATTTACATACATCAAAGGAGAAACACGCATGCATACATAAAAAGCAAGATGTAACAACTGAGGGAGAGAGAAACTTGACATTTTGCACTTGGTCAAGCATGGGCCGACGGAGTACATAGTGGCATGGAAATTGTGGCAGGCGGGCAACAACAACTGAAGGGCTTGCCACAACTTATGGCGACATCGATAGTCCAAATACTTTCCACACAAAAAACCACTCGACAAGCTGTTGGCATACATACACATACAAGCTGAAAGACACTTGAAAGTATGCTACAGTTGCTTACACACAGACACACACTCCTTCTCAGCCCAATACGCCGGCTTGTCATTTATCTTTCTTTTTTTTGGGCTTAACGAGAAATGTCGAGCAGCCCAACTTTGTTTGTCTGCGTTTTTTTTTATCTTTTACAATTAGAAATGTTGTTCATGGCTGTGTTTTATTTTTTCTTCTGCTTTTTTGGGTCTCTTCCCGATTTGTTGTGTGTTTTTTTTTGTCTTGGTCAGATAAATGCAATTTTCGTTTGCTCCCCGTTACCATGTGATTAAGGAAGGAAATTGTTTTGGACAACGCACAAACAAATAACGCACATGGGGTTTGTCTTGTCTTGTTCGAAAGCGAGAATCTGTTGGGGGTCCGGTGCTTATCGCCTAAGTAGCATCATTTAACTGCTGCCTGTGGTTGATTTTGTCGTTGTTTTTTTTTGCTCTTCTTTCGTTTTTTTATCGTTTGTTTTATGGCCTGTTGTTTTTGTAATGTAATTTGTTTTAATGAATGTATTGCTGAAGTTCTGGATACTGATAAGATTGTGATGCAAAATATAGTTATATTGTTAATATTCTGAACTTTCAGTCAACTCTTTAATACTTGAGCAATAACATTGAGATATTTTGTGCTTAAATTTGATCAGCTTTATTTCGTAAAATTTATACCACTTGCCATTCCATCCCACACACTATTGATGGCTCTTAATGCAACTTCCTGTATGGTCACCCATAAGCGGATGCATCAGCAGGATAACAGCGAGTTGAACCAGATGTCACACAATATTCACATTTAAAACGCATAATTATTTTGCTGCTGTGCGCAGTGAGCAATTAATATGCAATAAAAGATAAATAAAACAATAATTATTTTTCGCACTATTCATTGAGGAGGAGGGCGTGACCAAAGATTTATGGCAAACACACACACACACACACAAGCAGGAACTAATTTTCAAGGTCATTAGAATGCGCGCCAAATAGAGAGAAACTGACACTGGGCATCCTCCAACGCTTTTGTTTGTTTAATGTTTATGATAATCACAGACAATGGACTGGCCCATTGTTCGTTGCTCGAGTCGAGCGTAACCCATAAATAGTCGTAGTCGGTCCGGTCCAGGCGTCCCAGACTCAGTCAAAACAAACGGGGCGACGCGTCGCAACGCTTAGACAATAAAACAAGGCAAATCGTCGCCATCGATAGGCACTTTGATTTGACACACACCCCACTCCATCCTCAATCCTGTTTTCCTTCCTCAACTATTGTCCTGAATGGCGGGCGTGCAGCAAATGGCATAACTTCCGTTTCTGTTTCGTGGCTGCAAAATTTTGCGGAAATTATCAATAAATATGCGAGGCCAGACGCAACTCGCAAAAATTTTTGTCGTGTCCCACAATGATTTTTATGCTCCCAAATGTCCCATGTCCAGTTTTTGGTCTGCTCCATAACGGAAGCATCATTATCATAAATTATCATTTTGTAGGAATTGCATCCGCCGGGCGACCGAATACCCCAACAACAACAATAACGCCAGAAATGACGACAATTTCAATTGCCGCTTTCTACTTTCATTTCTCTGCACCCCCGTCCCCATACCCACCCGACCATTGGCATTTATTTAACGCCAAGCCTGAAAATATTTTTCTAGTTTAATTTATGGGCTGACCAATCCAACCAGGGACCATATATCTATTTCGCTGTTGCCGTTGAAAGAATTCATGTTGAAAATTTTGTACGATTTTTCATTAAGTTTTTAATAATACGAGAATATCAATAAGTTAAAGTTGGAAGCTAAAGCATTCTGTTTGGTCATTAATTCTGGAAAGAGCCAGTAAATTATTTTCGTAATCAAGGCAATGAACTATTTTAGTCTTGTACCTTGGAGAGTCCAGAATTCGTTCGACACACCTCTTTCTACTGTCCTAGAAGGTGTCAAAGGTCCTCAGGATTTGGGCCATTTGTTGAAGAAAATAAATATACAAAAAATATGGAAGCCAACAGAACTTACATTCATAATGAATGTGTATGCTCTCACCTGGTTTGACATTAAAACAGTGGTGCCCAAAATGCCAAAAGTCTATCCCATGGGATAGAAACTCATATTTCTGCCGGCGTCGCAGCCGACACATGCATAGAGAGGGAGAATACGTGTGTTCTATAAACAGGATGCTCGACGCGTGCATTCAGCTTCTACTTTTCTCATGAGGCATTTGTAGGTTTGCTTGTTGCTCATGTTTGACGTCATGACGTTTTCTTCGTGTTTCGCTGTTACGCACACAAGCGCAAGGCATGATTGTGTGAGTTTGGGCACCACTGCATTAAGACCAAGTCGTCTTGTAACTACGTTTCCAACCTGATTTGAATCAAAAGAGGATTGTTTTGGAACCCATATACATAACCAATATTTTATTGGTTATGATACAAGATAAGGGAACTTGCTCTTGAAAGATATCAAAGGCGTAAAAAATGAAAATTCGCGAGTTCCGACTTCTAGATTAATATCATGCTTCCAACTATTAGGATTTTACAGATTGGACGAAATAAAAGTTTACCTTCAATGCCAATAAAGTATAAAGTCTACAAGGTTGCATCAGGAAGTAGTTTGCTAAAATTTGAGAAGCTTACTTGCAAGTCCAGCTTGTTGTCTGTTTGTGAACCAAAAGCTAGTGAAGGATTCATTAGCACTCTGCTAAAAACAAGGCAGGATATACCACTTTTCATCACCAAGTAGAGCGTAAGTTGAATTTTGTCATAAGCGAATTCTATATGCCTGTTACATAGGGAAAGAAGGTATTCATTTGTAATTGTGGAAGGTTTATTCTTCTCTCTGAGATCTATGTGTTCATACACAGAGAAAAAACATGCGAAATATCCGGAATGTGATTAGTCAAGCAAGCCCGGATTTTCTCCAACATAGATCGAGATGGATTGATTTGAGAACAGATTTTTCAAAACAGGAATTTTTGTCTTGATTACGACTTTAGCTAACACTGAATTGATTTTATTCGAGCTCGATTTGGTTTGATCTCGAAGTCGGCTTAGTGTAAGAATACCCAAAATTAAATTTCGAATCTTACAAGAACCTCGTGCTACCTTTTTTTTTTAACGACTTTTATGATTTTTAAACCAGCTAGTTCTAGCCGGCTCGATGTCATTTGGATACAACAGCAAGAACAGGCACAAACATTATTAGAATCGAGGCTGGTCGCTATTGAATTCTTTTTATTAGACTTGACCCATCGCTTGCAATTCAGCAGCTACGTTCTTATGCTGAAGTGCTAGAACTGGTATGGAATTCCAAGGCAACAGTTAGTGAAACAACCCACACTTAGTACGTCATCGCTTCGAACTGTGGCTAGCGATTGACTTATTTCTGCTCTCTTGGTCTCAGTTTCGGCATGCGTTCGGTTTGTATACATGTAAATCAGCGTTTCCCAAAAAGAGAGCGCGAAAATTTGACTGTGTCTCTCTCTAACACACAGTGAGGCATGACTTCTCATTAAGTCTAGAAAAAAGATACTGCTTAAAAAAGCTAAAAATTTCAAGCCGGAAAAAACAAACTACATTTTTTTGCACTACATGCTATTGAACATTGTTAAATTGAATATGAATATGGCACTTGAATCGAAACATCATCAATCTCTTTGGTATATTTTGTAAGCCCAAATGTAAATAAAATAAAAAAAAAACTATCTTTAACTGCCATATTTATCATAAAGTTGCCCCAACTTTGGCCATGCCTGGCCATTGAGCTAAGCCACTCATTTGCAAGAATTTAAAGTGCACTTTCCCAGTTGCCTGTGAATATGGGAATAATTTTTTTTTTGTGGCTTATCTGCCACACGCGAGTAACTTCCCTGGTAGAGGAAGAAGTGTTTGGCATAAAGTTATGCACCAACCGAATAACAATAATAAAATAATAATATATATATATTTTTTGTGTTCGTGCTGGCCAACTTTTTTTTGGTGGAGTTTTGGCCAAATCGCGACTCCGCACGTTCGACTCTGCGTTGGCTCCATAAACTTCTGAAGGAATATCGAAAGTTTTCAGCGCTCGGCAAAAGAGCGCTTCGAGCTCTACGCGAGAGACACACAAAGGCTACAAAACTTATAACGAGAAAACTTTGGCACTTGGTAAATGCGCGATAAAGAAACAAACAGAACAGAGGAGAATAGAACAGAACTGGGCTGAGCCGAGCTGGTGCTGAGTCCGCGTACTGGAAGAAGAAGAGCAGGCAAACTAGCAGAAGATGTGGGCAAGTTGATACGAGTACGAGGGCTGGTACACACGTACAGAGTAGCACCCAGGCACAGTAAAAAGGCATGAAGGAAAAAACACCAAAAACAAATAGGGGGGAAATAAGTTGGGTCAGTGGCAATGAAACAGAAATGGAGTATGTGATTTTGAATACTCTATCTGTGAATTTAGCCAAGGGAAAGAGATTTTTAGCATAATATGGGTATGTATTAAAACTGCATCGGCAAAAAAGATATTAATAATATCCATTAATCCATCCATCCAATGTTTCTGAAAATTGTCCAAAGGTTTGAAAACGAGAAGCTCAAACTAACTTCATCTGTATGAAGTTCAAATAGCTTTGCAATTATTTTCCGCATTTTGGAAGTTTCTGTCAATTTAGCTGTGAAATATATAGTTCTAGCTAAAGCTAAAGCTAGGTTATATTCCGGCTTCTGTGGCCCACTTTAGAATCTCTCTGAGAGAAGAGTCCATGATTGAGCAGACAGTCGATGGACATTTTCCTACGATAATTATGCTTATGTCGTCGGCATATGCGGTTATCTTGGGTGCCTTCCTGCGAAATTTTTGAAGTAGTTGATTGACCACAAGGTTGCATAGAAGAGGTGACAGGACTTCGCCCTGGGGCGTTCCGCCAAGTGCCTCTCTTGTCATGGTTGTGGTACCCCACTCAGCTTGTACTCTTCTGCAGCTCAGCAGGTTATATATCCAGGAGCCGTATATATCCAATGCCGTGTGTATTTCTAGGGCTCTTAGGCTTCGCATTATGGCTTCTGTAGTGATGTTGTTAAATGCATCCGAAATGTCAAGGAATGCTCCCAGGGCAAATTCCTGATGGTACAGTGCCTTCTCGATGGTGGCTACTAGGGAGTGTAGCGCTGTATCCACCGATTTCCCTTTCGTGTAGGCGTGCTGATTACCCTCCAAGGTCAGGTTCATGCCTTCTCTTATATGAAGGTCCAGTAGTTTTTTTTTGTTTCAGCATGAATGATGTGAGGCTAATGGGCCTTTGGGCAGGAAGACAACGCGTGCTGTCCTCCAGGCCACAGGTACATAGCTCAACCTCATGCATGCTATAAAAATGAATTGTAGCCATGGGACGATTGCGCATTTGATCGTTTTTAGCATGGCTGGGAATATTCCATCTAACCCTGGGGATTTATAGCTCGCAAACAAGTCGATCGCCCATCGGATCTTTTCTGGAGTAATGATGTTGTCTGGGATGTTGACTTGTTGCGTGTGTTGGTCTTGAAGCGTATCTGTCTCAGTGACTACGGTGCAGCCTGGAAAGTGCGCATCAAGTAGAGCGCATGTCGCTTCCCCGCTGCTTTCCGTCCAGTTTTTAGCTTTTTTAGCTGACTCTGCATGGGTGGCTGCTTTGAAAGCAGTTTCCTGAGTCTAGCTGTTTCGGAGACTTTCTCTATGCTGAAGCAGAAGTTTCTCCATGAGTTTTGTTTTGCCTTCCGTACTTCTTTTTTGAAATATTAAAAAAATGTATAGAGTATATTAAGTTTGTGCAAAAGTATGTAACAGGGAGAAGGAATCATATCCGACTATATAAAGTATATATATTCTTGATCAGCATCAACAGCCGAGTCGATTTAGCCATATCCGTCTGTCCGTGTGGCCGTCCGTCCGTATGATCAAACAGATCTCAGAGATGTATGAAAAAAATACTTCTTATACTTGCAGGCGGATCAAGTTTATTTTCATTTTTTGCCACGCCCTCTCCCGTCCCCGTAATTTTGAAACAACGTCATATCTCCCGCAGTTTTGTAGATAGATGATTTTTTCCTTCTTAAAATAGTTAGTCATTCGTAAAATGTATCGATTTGCCGAAGAAATGATAAAGATCGGATGAGCGGTTCTCAAGTTATGAGCAAAAAAGTAAATCACCCTCCCCCCCCCCCCCTCCCACCCACTAACACAGTACAATCTTAAAGAGAGAGAGAGAGAGTGAGAGTGAGAGTGAGAATGAGAGAGAGAGAGAGAGAAAGAGAGAGGGGCTTAGAGATGAGCGCAGCACCAGCATTGCATTCAGCTTCTACTCCAGGTACAGAGTATGTTATAGTCGGGCTTGACCGACTTTCTCACTTGTTTTTAAACCGAGTTTGGGGACGCAACATTGACAAAAAAGAATCGTTTCTCACTAAGACCCAATTTCCGACGGAAGGTTCCTAAGCCAGCTATAATATATGGTCATCCGACTTGGACCAAACTTTGGAAAACCGTTGGAAAGCATACAGTATTAATAATGACCAAGCTTGGAGACGCCAGCATTGACAACAAAAAAGGTTTTCTTACTAAGACCCATTTTCGGACCGATGGTTCCTATGGCAGCTATAAGGTATAGTAACCCGATTTGGACAAAATTTTTCAAATCAGCTTAAAAGCATTCAAAGTTAACATAAACCGAGTTTGGAGACATTAACATTGACAACAAATATGTTTTTTTCACTAACACCCATTTTATGAGCGATCGGAAGCTTAGATAAAGCAATCCGATCTGGTCGGTTCCGACATATATAACAACGTGCAGTTAAAAGAAGACTCGGTGCAGGGATTCAGCTGGATGGCTTTAAAACTGAGAGAAAAGTTGCCGTAGATACAAAAAGACGACTGAACAATGCTAAATCGACGCAACTCGGCGCCCTAATTGAGAATATATATAGCTTATGGGGCCGAAAATTCCGAGGATCTTTTTCAGTTGTGATCCCGTCTTAATCAAAATTTCCCAGTCTTCTCAAAATTTTTTTCCACTCTCTAAATTCTTTGCAGCATCCCATATGCTGCTCAAAGTGAAAGGGTATGTACGAAGGCAAAAACTCAGCCATTGAATAAAAAGTTGTTCAACCTTACGCACAGGCACGGGCATAGGAGCCGGGGCCTCGCCAGCAACTTGCCTGGCTGGCAAAAAACTTCTGCAGCCGCAAATTTTTCCTGACAATGGCCAAAAAGCGGAGAGTTGGCGGCAGAAGAAAACTCAAGAAAACTCATTCGCGCGTTTTAACTAACTAGCATAGAGAAAGAGTGAGAGAGAGAGAGAGCGAGGGGGGAAAACTGGCAAAAATTATTATTTACGCACGGATGGTGTCATCTAATTATGAATTCATTTCCAAGCAACACAAACAACAACAAAATGGCGTCACAACCATTTTTTCCCTTTAAGCAAAATGGCGTTGTTGGCCAACACAACAACAAGGACACAAGGCGAGTTGCTTGAGAAACTTTTTTTTTTTTTTTTTACTTTTGGCTGCAAATTAACGAAATAGAAAATAATAAAAAAAAAATGTGGCGCGGCCCCTGTCGGACAATACACCTGCAGAGGCGGCAGCAGCAGCATCTGCTTTTAATGCAATATTTTCCAAGATTTTCTGCACAGACGATAAAAAGTTTTATGCACGCATTTTCAGCATTTTTGCATTTTACATTTTTGCACCCGAGTTGCATTTAGCTTAGAGAAATTGCACGCTCTTTGAAAACTTGTTAAAGTATGATAACCACAATGCAGGCCGCAGCACCACCGAAGAATCCAAAAGCCAAGAATGGCCGCAAATAATAATAAGCAAGTTGGATTCCGTACAGCAGCGGCACTCGTTAACTCGCCACGAAAAGTTAAGAAATGCATAAAATTTGTTAACAAGCAAGCAAAAGCGAAAAAACGAGCCAAAGAACAAAACTGATTGTGCCCATGTACATGGGGAAATAACTAACAAGCGCGAATTTTCCCTCTTTCATTTTTTTTGGCGAAATTATTAATGTTGGCATTAAGCGGTAATATGCATTGTGTGGCTTATGAATGACTAGGATATAGAGAGGGAAGGCCTTGTAAAGTTCACTAATGAGGACTAGAAATTTGCACACGGGGCAGTTATACAAGTGGAAAACTTTTCAAGATGTGAACTTATCAAGGAATTGGGCTAAAAGTCTTAATAAGATAAGCATTCGGATTTTCATCAATACCTTTTAAAAAGAAATATTTTCATTTCTTATAAATAAAAATATTCAAAATGTTTTCAAAGTGAAGAAAGTTCAACTCGATCGAAGAAAAATTGATCTTAAAGAGAGAACATCGTTGTTCAATTGAGAAAACCAGTTTTAACACTGTTTTTGACCAAGATTTTGATCATTCTGAGTCCAATGTTCTTGAATTTATCATTTTGTGTACATGACAGAGATTACTGACTTTAGAATCCGATTTTTTACTTCTAAATTTGAGCACCTTAGCTTTTAATACAAATATGGATAAACGCTAACTTCGGCTCAGCCGAAATATATACACTCTTGCAGCTCGTATAATTTAAAAAAACTCAGAAAAATAATAAAAAATTTGGTACAAATGGTGGAAATACTATAGTAGGAATCGTATGGAAATAGTTGATTCAAGTTCACACAAAAGGAAAATATTTGTTCAGAAAATAATTTGCGTACATCTAAAACAAAACCTCAAAGTGTTCCTGGAATAGGAAAAGTTGTTTTCAATCGGATAATATCTACTTAATACCAAACCAAACCCGGTTGTCAGCAGAGAAAAAGAGAGAGAGAGAGAGAGAGAGAGGCAGAGAGAGAGAAAGAGAGAGAGAGAGAGAGAGAGACAGAAAGAGCGAGTTGGCCTCTTTTTGATCTCTCCCTTGTTTTTTTTCCAACTCAACTTCTTGTATCTCAACCAAGCATAAGTAGCGATCTAGATAGTCTGCAAAAGTGTGCAACGGCTGAAGGTGCTGGCGCTTTATTCCATACGCTAAGTTTAGTGTATGGATCTCAAAAAGTGAGAATGTTGTACTAATGAGACAAGCCGTGCTTGCACTGCTTTTGGTAACGTTTTGTGTTCATCTTGAGTCCTTTTTTTACGGCTTTTTTTTCAACAATTCGTATTTTGCATTAAATAATTAGTTTAGTTTTCTAGTTTCTAGTACGATAAGTCATTTCAATAATAACACTAGGCAATAAGGTCCATTATGTTAAGTAGTTGGTGGTGATTCTAGATGATTTTTATGTGCTGAACACGAAGGTTTTTTAGAAATGGTCCATCACTTCGAAACGTTTGGTAATTTGACCTTAAAGTTGCTTAAAATGTCTATTTTAAAATTTTTAAGACTCGTATCGTATTCAAAATGATATTTGTTCGCTTAAACTAAAAGTACAATTGTTTGGGATAGTTTATTTCAAAGTTAAGCAGTAGTACTTTACGATCATATCAGCGAATGGAATGGATTCCTTACAAAACGCGACTAAGAAGGATCAATAATGGCATTTTAAGCAATTTTTAGCTCAACACTTTATTCTTGGTAAAAATAAGTTGCTTTTTTCACTCACTACTCTTACCTTTTTTTTATCATCGTTCCGTACAAGTCCTCTACAACTTAGTTGTATCCGTTCAGTTTTACCGTCCTTTACCTAATCTTTCTTTCTCTCGTTTTTATGCGTTACATTATGTCCTTTTTCACTTCCTCAGGTAAAGTGTCACCTGCCTATTTGTATAAAATGTTCTATTTTGACGAGCTTTGTCTTTTCAACGTATGCAAGCTTGTTACTAAGTCCGACAACTTCCACCGCTATAAGATGTGTCCTCAGCGATGTTCCTTCACCGAACAGTCATATAATGGCTTTCTAAGAATTTTTGCCAATATTACCGATCTGGTCGACGTCATGGACCATTTCCAAAAACGGATTCAACGGATGCACACTAAAATCATCTTGAATCACCACCAACCCTTCTTATCCCTTTGTTCTTATAAGAGCAAAACATGCCTAAAAATTTTAAGTTCTTGACGCTAGTAGTAGTAGTATAAATTTATTTTGGCTCATTATAGGCATGGCGATTTGCCGTTAGCCTAAAGCCGTTTTGCTTCTCTTAAGGGCAACATAGAAAAGATAAAAAAAGATAGCAGACTTTGCCTCCAATAATTTCATTTAGAAATACTCGCATATAATTTGGTCCCTATATTTTAGCGCGTCTCTTATGTATAAAGCCAAATTCATCCAGTTCCTTCCGTTTAGCACCGTATAGCATTCCTCCTCAGTCAGGTTTGGTTTTCCCATGTAGGCCATCCTCAGTTCCTGCAGCATTGGGCATCTTCCCAGAAAGTGCCGAGTGTCTTCCCGTTCTCTTAAATTGCACAATGTGCAAAGACTGTCTTCGGCTTGATGATGCGGTCTGTAGTTAAGCTGCAGCATTTCCACTCGAGCCTTGAAAATGTATGAAATCATGCTTGTTGTAACTTAACTTTGAGTAAGTGCTTCTCGTAACGCTCTGTCTCGCTTCAGTTTCCCATCTACATTCCCATCGTACATTCTATACTACGTATTAGCCTGATTTGTAGTATTTCCCACTGATTGGGATTTTCAAGAGTCATCGCAGTCCCGATCTCCTGTGCCAAACTTATCCACTGGCGAAACTGTTGCGACTGTGTCGCCAGCAGGTGGTTTGCAATAATTTCGGATATCTTTGTGCAGGCATGTCGAATATTTTTTTGAAATAGTTAAAATGAAGTTGCAGAGTGTAGGTGAATAAGGGCGGCAAACCAGTTTCTAAATGTATCGCGTGGTTAAGTGTGTTTTTTTAATAAAAAACCTTAGACTGCGTTCAACGTCTTTATATTGAAAACATCCCCAAATTTGTGATGAGTAGCACGTAATCGCCTTGGCGGTCGCCTGGTACATTCTGTATTTAGTGCTGGAATTGACATTTTTCCGGCTTAGAATAGTATTCCATGTGCTTCCTATCGCGGCTCGGGTGTCTTTCAGCTTCAGTTCAGCGTGTCTGTCAAACTGCATGTTACCAGTGAGAGTCACTCCGGCGGTGATCCATTTAGGGTCCATGATTCGTTGCTCGCTTGTCTCCCTCTGTTATCACGTACCTCCAGTACCTTGGACTTCTCGATGTTAATCTTTAAGTTCCAAGTGTAGCAATATTTCTGTGTGGCATTCATCATGTTTTGCAATTGCGTGGGACTTTCTGCCAGCATGACCATGTCATCAGCATACATTAGGACTTTAAAGGTGTGTCCACCCATTTTGACTCCTCCTGGGAGGCCCTCAGCAATGTCGTCTACAAAGAGGGCAAAGAGCAGTGACGCTATAAATTCTATCTCAAACTCTCACTTTTCTTTCTCTCTACACACAAACTAAAATCAGTTTCCTTCTTGTGGTTGTTGTTGTTTTGGAATTATTTTATTTCATTAGTAACGGGCAATTCTTATTTTCAAGAGAACTTTGATGCCTCAGAATGTCTACATACTCGTAAGAGCTTTAGCAGAACAAAGGCTGACTGCCTTAACACTTCTCAAAATCTACAACTATTATTTTAAAACAGTAGCTCAGAAAGCGCTCAGCATATGCTTAACCACTAAAAACTCAACTTTGCCTTTCAGCAGTATTCGAAATAAAGATTTCCTTTGCTTTCGAGTATAAAAGAATCATTTAGACCAGGGGCTGGTAAAACACACATGCTCATTTTGGCGTTGCGTGTGTGTGTTAAGCCACGCTCATTTAGCACTTTGTTGTTGGTGCAAATTAGCCAAACATACCTCGTAAATGTCGCGGCCGCAGAGCATTAGTGTATACACAGAAGATTGGGGCGCTCCAGACTTTCGGACTAACAATTCGAATTTAAATTAAGATTTTGTTTAATTTGAGTACTTACTTACGAAATGGTTTTCCATATGATAGTCGTAAAGTGCAAAGGCACTAAAATTTTTTTTTAGTATTTTTGATTGGGACAAAAAATGTGATTGATTTTGAAACATGAATCAGCGGGTTATTAGTGTATTCTTTATTGTGGGGTTTGATTAATCACATCTTTATACCCGTTACTCGTAGAGTAAAAAGGGTATACTAAAGTCGTGCAAATGTATGTAACAGGCAGAAGGAATCATTTCCGACCATATAAAGTATATATATTCTTGATCAGCATCAACAGCCGAGTCGATATAGACATGTCCGTCTGTCCGTCCGTCCGTCCGTCCGTCCGTCCGTCCGTCCGTCTGTATGAACACCTAGATCTCAGAGATGGTAAGAGATAGAGGTTTGACATGTATGGGACAAATGCTTCTTATACTTGCAGGCAGATCAAGTTTATTTCAAATTTTGGCCACGCCCCCTCCCGCCCCCGCAATTCGGAAAAAACGTTATATCTCCTACAGTTTTAATTAGTAAAAAAAATAAATTTGCCAAAGAAATAATAAGGATCGGATGAGCGGTTCTCAAGTTATGAGCAAAATTGTGAAAAATAGCCGAGTTAAAAAAGTGTTGCATACTTTTCAGATGAAGGAACACTGTTAAACATGTTTTTTTCATGAGTAACGGGTATATCGAAGTCGGTTAGAGCCGACTTTAACTTGCGCTCTCGTTTTGAAGTGGGAACTGTATGTACAAGCGCTGATATGCTGTTCCCGACAATAAGCAATATGCAACAAAAAAGAACTTAATTTGTTAGCCTTGTCTGGGAATGCAACCTAGAACCTTTTGCACTGAGCGAACAATATCGCCCAGAACCTTCCCATATCTATACTTTACTGCGCGGTGGTTATTGGTAGCTTTTGGAACCTAAAGTGTCTTGGGCCAAGGCTAAAGTTTCTTGATCTTGGGATAGTGTGAAACCATATACCATTTTACGTCAAACTGCCAAACACAACATTCACAACTCTGTCAATTTGGCAATATCACGAAATACCAACATCATTCATTTCAATCATTTATCAAAATCTTCAGTTAAACCAAAAAATCGTACTCTGCCTTTCAACGCATTTGGCTAATGAGGCAAAAGTGTGCTTATTGTTGTTGTTGTTATGGCTGTTCCCCGGAACTTATTGTGAGTCAGAGTGTGAGGGCGGCCAGTTAAGTTGACAGCCCCAGAAAGTCAGAGAGCCAATGTGGCCAAGTTAAGTGCGCGCATTCATTAATTTACATTAAAATCTAATTAGCGGTCAAAATGTGCCAGACAACAATAAAAGAAGAAAAAAATATAGTTGACTAAAAAAAAATATAAACCGCAAAAATATGCGAGCTGTTCAGAAAAATAAATGAAATGCAATTTAAAATTATTTATAATTGAATATTTAAAGCTTTTTCAGAGTGTGGGGATTAGGCAATTTGTTTTTAAAAATGCACACAATTTATACGCAATCAGTAAATATGGCCAAATTAGTTGAACTTACCAAACTTTAAAGTTGAATTTTCAGAGAGTATTTACTTAAAATGGAACTAATTTGATATATATTCTGTTTTATTGCAAAGTATTTTAAAATCAAATTTCAAATAATTAAACAATTCCCCTTCCCTTCCAACTCTAAATTTTCCTGCTTAGCTTGACCTCGCCCCTTCTGATGACCGTGTTTTTTTCCGCCTGACTTTTTTTCATCACGGAGTCCTCCGTGGAGGGCCAGCATTTTGCCGTAACTGTCTTTTGTCGCAATGTCGTAAATAAAGTCGGGGCAGGGCATCGTCGCTGAACATTGGAATTTATGCGCGTTGATTTATTTGCTGTTAGCGATTTATTGCTGCCGCAGCAGCCCAGGGATAGAGGAACAGAATGCAAGAGAGTGAGAGAGAGAGAAGGACAAAGTGAGAGGTAATATGTGATGTGACTGCGACAGGCCACTAGGACCAGCAGCAGCAGCAGGAGCAGCACACACGTATTGGGCATGTCCTGGTTTTGTACGAATCTGTGCGCCGCTCGTTATTAAGTTTTTAATTTATGACCATGTGAATGCAATGGGGCAAAGGCCCTGCTCCTTTTATTTTAATATTCTTTTTTTTTTTGGTATTATTTTACAAAAATTATATTTTAATTGAGCGTGCTGCATGTTGCCGCTGCCGCTGTGGCTCTGGCTGTCTCTGCTTCGCTCTAATCCCCTGCGGCTGTCAAATAAACGCCCTGCGTTGACAGTTTGCCGCTGACAGCGACATCAGCGGCAACAGAAATATTGAGATTATTATGATTTTGCGGTTCTTCAGACTTTGGTCTTATTTGGAAAAACGAATCCCACAAAAAAGAGAGTAGAGGCATAGATACTCAGTAGTTGGATATGATTTGGGACCTTTTAATAATTATCGCATTTTTTTCTTGACTCTTTTTCTCCGATTTTCTAAGCTTTCTTGTTATGGACTATGGTGTCCAGCGCTTTCGTTGGGGTCCTTCCAATTCTTGTCTTAAAGAATTTTAAAAAGATAGCGTAGACAATGTAGCAACCAACCTCATTAGAAGCCTCATCAGGAGGTTTTTTTTAAGCAAGAGTCGTTATCCTGAAGTGTAAACAACATAGTTTTTGTGTGCTCCGATTATGTCAACTTTTGTGCCAACGAATCACAATTTATGGGAAAGTTAGTTTTTCTGTTTTTCTTTGAAGAAAAGTCCAGCTGGAAGCCATCGAATGCTGCATAAAGCTAAAGAAGATCTGGCAAATGGCTTTCGCAGTGACTCAACAAGCCATATCTGTTGCTTAAAAGCCAAAGGAATAATTAAATAGATAGGATATTAGAGGCGAGAGACATTGATCGCCGTTTGTTGTTGTGCAGAAAACTGAGAAACAAACACTATTTGGTACACTTCTTGGTTGCAGCTGAATTCGTCCTTAAGTTTAATATCTTAATTCGAGAGAGAAAGATAAATACATTCTTCGTTTGGTAGCGCCAAACAAAGTTATATGGCAGCTATTTGAAATAGTAGTCCAAGTCATACAAGATTTTGTAAGTGGTATTAGGAGCTTCAAACACGAGTAAAAACCGAATTTCAGTTCAATTGCTTAAAAATCAACGTAGTTGGCTTTTATGCTTCAATATAGCAGCTTTTGATGTAGTGGTCCAAACCTAAGAAGATATTGTAAGTCGTATTAGGAGCATAGCTCGTAAATAACTCTCAACCCAATGTTCAGTTCGCTCTGCTCACGTCACTGACCAAAAAAACAAAAACCAAACGGGCTCGGGCTTCCCTTAACCGAATTTAAGCAGCAACCTAGCTCACTGCTCGGTGGCTGTCGTTGAACACACAGCACTGATCGGTCTGAGAGCAACCCCATACCGGGCCCAAGACAGTCAATCGCTCATTAAATGCGGTCTTCACAAAGACCGAACTTTAAAAATCTCAGTTCAAAAGGTTGCAGACTCAGGAGAGCGCCAGATTTAAGCATAAGCAGAGAGCGAGTCAGCGTGAGAGAAAGAGAGAAGGCAAACAGTTTTTCGCACACATTGATATTGTTAGCCGAGCTCGGCTAGCCTAAGCTCTACGCTTACACACCGACGCATACATACGAAGAAGACCTTTTGAATGCGTGAGTTTTGGCAAAAGGGCCCGAGACAGACCTGACATAAAAAATAAAGAACGAGAAGGCCAAGCTAACTTCCTCTTTGCCGAAGTTTATATAACCTTGCAAATGTTTTAATACATCAGAGATTAAGAAAAATTTTCTAAATAAAACCCACTTTTCGACCGATAGTTCTTATGGCAGCTACTAGATATAGTCATCCGATTTTGACCAAAACTTCCAAATCTGTGTAAAAGCATATAAAACTAATAATTGCTGAAGCGGGAGGCGTTAACATTAAAAACGAAAAGTTTTTCTCACAAAGACCCACTTTTCGACCGATAGTTCCTATGGCAGCTATAAGATATAGTCATCCGATCCGGTCGGTTCCGACATATTAGCAGTGTGCAGTAAAAAGAAGACTCTGTGCAAAGTTTCAGCTCGATAGCTTTAAAACTGAGAGACTAGTTTGCGTAGAAACAGACAGACGGACGGACAAAGTTCAATCGACTCAGCTCGTCGCCCTGATCAAGAATATATATAGTTTATAGGGTCGGAAATGAATATTTCTGTGCGTTGCTAACTTTTGGGCAAAATTATAATACCGTTTGCAAGGGTATAAAAATGTGTTTTACAACCAAACAGAGGCAGAGAGCGTAGTTGATGGTTGGTTAAAGCCCTTCATTGAATGTGCAAACGGGGGACCGTTTTATGCGACCTCTTATTAGGAGCTACAAATACGAGTACAAACCGAATTTCAGTTCAATAGAATAAAAACCAACGAAGTTAGAGCAACTCGGCCAAATCGGTATTATGGCAGCTATATCATCTAATTGATATTGATCTAAATTGAGTACATTTTTCCAAGTCGTCCTTGGGGCCTTAAATATGAATTTATACCAAATTTGGGGTCAATAAATAAAAAAACACTGAGAAATGAAGTGACCGCCTACTGCGCCAAGTGTAAAACTCTAACACAGTTCATCAAATATTGGGCTCCCAAAACGGGGAGCTTAAAAAATAAATTAAAAGACCATTTTCAGCAGAATAATGCGATTAAAAATGTATTAACTGTACTGTAGAAGTTATAAATTTTAGAAAAATGTTTTTTAATATTTCAAATACAGAAATGTTGTTAAAATTTTAGAGTCATTTACTTAGAGATAGAAAAATAATGTTCTGGGTGTATAAATAAAGCTAAGGTACCGCACGCAAGCAAAATGTGAACACATTGTGCAAATTTTGCTCTTCAAAAACTTGCGTAAGTTTTTTCATAGTATTGAAAAATTGATCATGTTAAATTTAATAGGCTTATTATATAAATAGATTTTTTTTTTAAATCCACAAAATATAATAATTTATTGCTAACTTTGCACACTTTGTGCAGTTGTTTTAATGGTTAATCACTTTCCTTCAAATGAAAGAGAACTGCAATAAATTGTTGAATTAATAAATTTATAAATATTATTTATGTATAAATTACTTGCGTGTGAGATTTTACCTTAAGATCAGATTTATTTGCACAGTTTCCAGTTCGATTTCCGACAATTTCACTCATTTTCGGAATTTGGAAATAGACCGAAGAGTAAAATATTTCTGAAATTTAAATCAGCTACTTTTTCTTCTGCGTAGAAATTTCCTTCTGCCTCATGGATACTTTTGCAAATCCACAGACTACCCTGTAAAAATATATTAAATTTTTTTCTTGCGCTTTAGGGGTGTCAGGAAAAGCGCCCGGGAGCCATGAGGACTTCCGTCGGCGTCCACCGGCGACCGCAAAGCAACCGCAGACACACGCAAAAATTCTAATTTCTTCACTCACCAAAAAAAAAGAAATAAAATAAATACCAGAAATATTTCTAAGCCCAGCCGCCCTCATCACCCATCATCATCATCGTCCTTGGTTAGCCCAAGGCTTCAAAATGAAATTATATTTTTGTGCTGGGGCTTGGTTGGGTTGCTTATTTGGCTGCTGTTGTTGTTGTTGGGCAAACATACCTTTTCGCCTCCGCAGGGCCAACTCTGGAATCACATTAAGCAAACATTTAAATTTAATTTCGCATGTAATGAGGCATTTGTTTGTTTATTATTGCAGCTTACACCCGTCCGCCCCACCCCCGCATATCGTTAGGATTTTAATGCGGCATTTGGCGAGCGAATGCAATATTTTATCTTAAGAGTTAAACTACAATAAAAATCTAAGCTGATTTTAGCCACGAAGTGTATAATCACACAAAATCCATTAGTCCATGGCTCATTAAATCAAAAAGTAGCCTGCTCCATTTTGCTAATGGACAACACCCTCGCACACAAGACATCTTGAAAGTTGAACGACAACAAATCGTAGCGGCTTTTGTTTTGTTCAGGAAGGCACTTAAGCCAAGACAAGACCAAAAGCGCGCTGAATTTCAAAATTGGAAATAGCACACAATTTCCCTAATTGGCGCGGGGATGGCGAAAACACAGCAACAACAACAACAACACCGCCAACCAACATGAGTGGCATATTATAATCATAAAAATGATACTGATGCTGCTGTTGCTGTTGCTGCTGCTGATGATGATGAGCACACGCCGCGTTTAATTATTGTGTGCCTAATGCGCCATTCTCTCCCCTTCCCCACCTGTTTGCCATTTCACACATGCTAAAGGTAAAAAAAAGTAAAAAAAAAAAAAACAAGCGTCGCCCGCTTATAATGGCAACATCCCCCAGTAAAACAGGAAAATAAAGGCGAAAGAAAAAAAATGTTTTTAATATGCAAAAAATATTTCCAGCTTATCAAAATGTGTGCAAAATTAGCCAAGTTTGATGAGTGGAGTTGTGAGGCCAGAGGGTGCCATGTTTAAAGAGCTGGAAATGATTAGCCAGAGGCACCCATTGCGTACGTTAAAGCTTATTTTTCCTAGGATAACCTTGTATTTGTCTCAAAAAGAACTGTAAAGTTTTCAAAAATTTCGACAAATTTGTCAAAATAAATCAAAAATAAATGAGATTAGGTGTCTTGGAACGCCAGGTTCAAGCGAAGGTAATTCTTTCAACAGAGTATGATGCATGTGTTTCTGTGTCTAATATACTCAATACTAAGTACATGAGAACAGCTTAGTTTGATTGCAAAACGTGCATACCTTGATCAACACCCAAACAACTTTCTTTGCGCTCAATTCAATCATTTGTACAACCAGAGAAATCTACAACGAATTAGCGAAACTGAAATAGTCTAATATTAAAATTTTGTTATTCTTGATTTATTAAAACAAAATCTGCTCGAGGAAGCGAATTAAATATCTAATAAACTACATTTTAATAAAGAAGACATTTCCAAGCTTGGTGTGAACAACTGGTGCCAGCTGGCCCAGAGCAGAAGCGACTGGAGGGCATTTATAGCAGAGGCCGAGACCGTCAAGGTGGGTCATTAAATAGAAAAAGAATTAAAAATTGATAAATTCTCCTTTAATTCAAGAAGATCTATTCTTGAAATCCAGACTTTTCAGGCTTTAGCTTAGTACTCAGACAAACTATCCGTCTATTAGCGGAATTGACCACTAATTCCGATGGGGTAATGTACGGTCCAGTGTGACTGTTCAACGCCAAATTACCGCCGTTGAACTCAAAAATAACATCAAGTGAGAAACGGTCACACTGTACTGTCCCCTATGATTTGCTTGCATTTGAAAAATTGTTGTTTTTTTTTTAAGTATTTAGATAGGTAAATGGAATGCAGAATTCAGTGGCAATGCAAAATCTTACAGTTGGTTTCAAACTACGCCTAACGATATTTTTTGTGCACTTTGCTGCTGACATTCCGACAAATAGATGTCGGGAAAAAAAACAATTTTTTCTGTTCATAAGCAAAGAAAATCTAACATTGAAGCACACTTTGAAACGCCTGTCTTTTTGAGTGATGTTAACTTCATCCTGACAAAGAGAACATTCATTGTGACAACTCAAAATTTTACTCAAAGTTTTTGTCGACATAGGAAAACAAGTTGGTTAGAGGGAGGGTACACTCTCTCATAGAGTCTACAAATGACTCAGAGAAGAAAAAATGACAGTGAACAGCTGACTCAAGGTATACTTAACAAGGTAGGCGCACTCGCTCTCTCACAACTCCCTATATTTGCGTCGAAGAGAGCGAGTGGGAGAGAGTAATATATTTCAATGCAAAGCCTACTAAGCTACTAAGTAAAACACAAAAAATTCGTCCGCGGAGATGCTTTGCTTAAAACAGTTGGCTACTCATGGAGCAAAGAGTATTAGAGAGAAACTTTGCTCAGTCGGAACCGCTTCTGTCAGAAATTAGTCATCTGTTCGCTCTCATTTACGCTCTCTAGATACTTTTTGGTCAGCTGTTCCCTCTCTGTGGATACATTTGGGCTATGGTCGTTCCGCTCTAACCACAGTGATTTTCTACTGGCACTTTGAAGTATCTTTTTGGGCACTATTGTTTAGCACCAGCAAATTTGAGAGGCAGCGCAAACGTTCTCTCTAATTCTAATTGCTCCATGGCTTACTGACTGAGATTTACCAAGTTGTCAAAAAGTGAGAGAATGACTGCACCTACCTTGTTTAGTATTCCTTGAGCTGACTAATATCTGAGTGAAATGTTGACGAAGCAGCAAAGTGTGCTCTTATGTTAGGTTGTCTTTGCTCATGAGCATGAATCAGCTGTTGCAGGCTGTCAAGTTAGCGTCTATGCCTGTCAAGTTAGCGGTGCCATTGGCTTCACGACGCTCAGAAACGCAATTTTAGTTTGTCTCAGTTCGGCTTACCGTAAGCGACCTGTCGAAATTTACGAAAGCATCTTTTTTATATGGAGTTAACACCCATCGGAATTGATTTAGTATGTCTGAGTGCGAAGTTTTACAACCTAGACTATCTATACGTGAAATAAAGCCGCCTGAACTTCAATTTCAATATCAAAAATCCATTCCTGTTCCTAGTATGTTAGTCTTGGATCAAAAAAGATCCCATCTTATCGTACTTTTAACATAAAACTGTACGCTCGTCTTGATTTTTTTCGCTGAGTGTATTTAGTCAAACCATTCCAAGTTTGTTGGCGATCGTTCTTTATTCCATTCAGCTGGAATGTTTGTTTGTTTCAAAAAAGAAAATCACCTCAAATAAGTTTTTGCATAGGCTAAGACAGCGGTGCAGAGATGGAAGAGAGATGTTGAGATAGAGCATCTTAAGCAGGGTCAACGAAAGGGAGAGAACAGAAAATTTTGCATGTTGGTAGGAACGAAAACCGATTTTCTTGCATATATGTTCCATCAGCTGCCTCTCGCTCAACCGCACAATGCATTTGCCGGTATGACGCTGATTTTATTCAACGCTGAATGAATTTTGTTGATTAATTATGAATAGGAATTGTTGTTCTGTGCTCAGTGCTCGATACTTAATACCGGGGGACAAAGTCTCTCGGCAATTTACACTTGCCGAAGTCATGCATCACTGAGTGTCAGAGAAAGACAGTCCTTTTTTTTTAATTCTCTTCATTTGGCCGGCTCTGCTCTATACTCAGTATTGGATACTTGTGCTAAGTACTCGAAGCTCAGTACGTACACTAACCACCTGCTGCTACGGCAAATGCGACGTTGCAAAGACAAATCGTTCCCAAAATAATCTGTCGCAAAGACAACAATTTTGTAATTTTAGTTCTCCAGTCGAACGTCCGTAAAAAACTTGACTCTAATAAATGATAAGACGCACAAACACATATTCAATAAGAATTCCAAGCTTAAGCAGAAAAAGTGTGTGATTTTTAAACTGCAATATTTATGAATGAGAACTTTGTTGTGAAATTTGTCACAGTAAATCGCTATAAAATCCACAGGAGGAAAGATTTAAGCAGTCTCAACGACCTACAAGCTTTTTATTTTCCCATTAATTTCAATAATCAATTACATTTCGAATTAACAGAAATTAGTTATAAAGTCATACTCGTAAAAGGCCATTAAAATAATTCCTGTGCCCCAGCACACACACACACATCAACACACCGATTCATATTCACAGCGCCTGGCAAAGCCAATGAACATGAAAAAGGTTGACCTCAGTGTCGTGGCAATATGTCCTGGAAAAATGTCCGTGGTTAACCAGAAAGCGACTGAGAGCAGTTGCCAAGGGTTAAAAGGGTTAACCCCATGCAAAAATGGCTCACAAATAAAAAGAAGAGGAGACTACGTGGCGACGAGTATATTTGGCGCATTAAAACAAAAGGATGCCGTGTGCTAGGCAAATAGACAAAGGGACCTACACACACACACACACACACACAGGCGCCAAATCAAGCGTTGATTTATGGCCCAAGCCAAAGGATTGTCAAGGCAGGAATGCAGAAAAAACTAACATTGACACCCTTGTAAAATGTGTAAACGGGAAGGAGAGCCAGTCAACAAATCAAAGAGCAGAACACCAAAAGGATTCCCCACTATTAGCTGCGCCACTCGGTGATAATTTATTTATTTCGGATTATTTATTGCGCATACATCATAATTTTTCCAGGTCTCTGTGGATAATATTTTATTGCGAATGCATGAGGCTGAGGAATTTCTTCTTTCGCTTCTCAGCGATAAGGATATGCGAAGAAAGAAGTATAAATTTTAACAATGCGGGATAAGCCATAAATTAAAAATTCCAAAACTTTAAAAACGTAACAATAAATACACGATATACAGAAGCCAGGCAGGCAACAGGACATGCCAATGATTTATTCCTCTTAAGAATAATCACTGAGGGAAATGAGAGAACGAACAGGAGGGAGAGGTGAAGCAGTCGCCGAGTCCCCTGCCCAAGGAGCCATTTCAAAAGAAACGGAAGTATTTATTTCATAATCGTTATGAAGTAATGAAGAAGATATTAAGATAAGATTCGGCCAGGTTGCCAGCAAACGATCATGTTCAGTTCATTGGGTGATTGAGTAAGGGAAAGTCCGGTTAGTATTTTGGGAGAATTAAGACATGGAGGAACCTGAACTTATCGTTTTGTTGTTAACACCAAAAAAAAATTTAAGCGATTTGTTATAGAATTTTTTAAGAATTTCGTTCTTAAAATCGTGCTAAATTCGATTTTTATTTGGTTTTATAGGCAAGGGGAAAGGATTTAGAGTAAGCAAAATTTGAGATAATACTGTGAAGCTCTGTTAAGCTCAATGCCCAAAGTACACAAGGACTTCAATAAAGTGTCTTTCAATCGAGATCCTGAATCAAGAATGGGAGCTCTTTAAACTCAATTTATCAAGTTCTTGATTCAAGAATTGTGTCTTGGCTTTAGGCATGTTAGCTCTTGACTTAATAATCATTTTTCTTGATTTAAGAATTTTACGTACCTTGATCAAGATTTGGAACTGTTCTATCAAGAAATTCGAGATCAAAATTTATACTTGATTACAAAATTCTCTCTTGGATCAAGAACGTCTAACATCGAACATTCTGCATTCAAATATGAAATTATCGTTGTTGCTCTGAGTGTATTATTCTCTAGAACAGGGGTGCCCAAGCCCATTCCGCAAGCAACGCATTCATTGTTGCCTTACGTATAGTTATAACAGTTGTCTTGATGCTTACTTTTCCTTAAGCTCCTGGCTCTTGGTTACTTTTCCTTATAATATTATTGTCCTACTCAAGCTTTGAATTAAACTCTCTAGCACAATTCAAGTATGAATGATCTTAGACACGACGCAAAAAAAAATCCCCTCCCTAAGAAAAGAATAAACCGAAAAAACATCAAAATACGTGGCGCATATTAAATTCTTATAAAATCTGCGCTAGCTGAATCCGCGATGTGTGAGCTCTCGGGACGCATACACACACACATGTGAGACTAGGGCGCTATTGTTGTGCCACCTCCTTGACAAACTCCTGCTGGGATATTAAAAAATAAAAAAACTTGTTGCTAATAAAATCTACGGCTGTCTATGCCATTGATGATGGTGATGATGTGATGCCTGACATCAATGACATTTGTTGCGGTTCAATAAATTCGCAAACGGTTGGAAAAATGAAAAGCCAGCATCGCCTAAGTAGGCTTCGGGCCTCACTGCGCATTTAATTGTTATATGGCAACGCTTCCCCATTCATTGACGGGCGCATCCGTTCCAAGGGTTCGGGGTGTTGTTTAGCTGCCGGATAATCTGCTAGCATGTAGCCGTTGCGCCGTTTTTGATTAAAATGACACAGCCACATTCCCGTCCACACACTTGTCCACATTTTACCGCTGGCTTCGTGCATGTGAATGTCGATTGTCTATAAGCCGACTGCATTTTGCCTGTATTTGAAGTGCCAAAAAGCGCACTTTGGCATTGCCTTTTATTTCTTGTCGAGTGCGCGTTTTAGTGAGAGGATTTATGCTCGATGATGATATTTGTTTAGCCGCTTAGTTTTGCCAGTTGTCCATTGTTTTAGTCCCAATAAGAATATCCCAGCTCGATTTTGCCTAGCGCCTTTTTTGAACTGTAAGCTGCTTGTTTGGCAAAGGGTTTCAGGCTTTGGCTGTTGAAGTTATGAGTGGGCCCAAATGGTTGTTAAAGGGATGATGGGTGCTCAGGGAAGTGCAAGCCATTTGAAAACTTGTTTTGCTGTTTCCTTTTTTTGTGTGGTCGCGTAATGCTGCACTAAATCTCACCTGCTCAGCAGTAGAGTTGAAGTACACATATTAGCAGAACGATCTATTTGTAGCTTTGTGTTAACTTCTGGTCAATAAGCTTTGATTCTACTATTATATTTACCCTCTGTAACCTCAAATTACTCACGGGTGCCTAGGTTTCGAACTCTTTCTCAGTTCAATAGAAATACTTCAAATAACAATGATAATGATAACATTCTTTCTGTGTATTTTCTCATAGAAGATTAATGTCCATTCAAATAAACATCCTGGACTAATGTTCATATTCAGATTTTTATACTCTGTACCAAAGGTACGTAGAGTATATTAAGTTTGTTCAAAAGTATGTAACAGGGAAAAGGAATCATTTCCAATATGGCCATGTCTGTCTGTCCGTCCGTCCGTATGAAAAAACATATCTCAGAGATGGTAAGAGATAGAGGTTTGACATGTATGAGACAAATGCTTCTTATAGCTGCAGGCAAATCAAGTTTATTTTCAATTTTTGCCACGCCACCTCCCGCCCTCGCAATATGAAAAAAACGTTATTTCTCCCTCAGTTTTGTAGATAGAAGATTCGTACCTTCTAGAGGAAGTTAGTCATTAGCAATGTGTATCGATTTACCGAAGAAATGATAAAGATCAGTCCACCCCCTCCCCCGCACTCACAACCAACACCGCATTTCATTCAACAACGCGTGAGTGAGAGAGAGTGAAACTTAGAGATGATCGCAGCAGAAACGCTGCATTCAGCTCCTACTTATGGTACAGAGTATAACATAGTCGGGCTTGACCGACATTGTCACTTGTTTCCGCTAACAATTAATTTTACGATGGATATGTTATCGAACAGACATGTGTCAAGTGTCATAGAAACTGTTGATAGTGTCTAGCACTTTGCTAGAGGAAGAGTTGTAGGTCAGCGTCAATTTTTCTATTAAAAAATATATATCGCATTTTCCTCAGCTATTAGCAAGTTTATGCAAAGTCCATATAGAACATGAGGAATCGGTCCTTAGAATTATATAGCCAGAACTCTGAAAATATCTTTAGGGGAATACTACGATATAATGCTTTCTGACATGTAGAAGAGGAACTTTGGTTTACAACTAAAAAGCAAAACAGTCCAATCAGCTGTTTTTTGTTTAGTGTAACCGTGATGAATGTTCGAAGACACTCAAAAAGTCAAGGGGCCAAGACAGCATGTTTCGGCACCCGCCGTCTATTGTAAGATTCGGTTCGCTGACCGCTTTTGTATTTATTGAACCTCAAGCTTCATATATTGTTAGACAGCTGACAGATTTTAGCTTCTACTTTCTGTCAAAGTTCAGACAAACTTTTGATTAGTAGAACTTATCCAGTTTACCATGCTATGTAAATCGTTAAGACGTATAGACTACATTTCTAATTTTTACCTCTTAGATAAAAAGGATATAAAGTGGTAGTAACGGCAGAAGGAATCTTACCATATAAAGTATTATATTCTTGATCAGCTCAAGCCGAGTCGTTAGAATGTCCGTCTTCCGCTGCCTCTCTCTGAGAACACCTGATCTCGATTGAGATAGAGGTTTGGCATATGACAATAGTTTTTTAATAAACCTTTCACAGTTTTGAGATAGACGATTTAACCTTCTAGATGTTAGTAACGGATATATCCGGAAAAAAGTGATCCAGCCTCCCCCCTCCACCCTAAAAAAATGTTGCATACTTTTCAGATGGTCACCCTACACGCGGAACAGTGTTAAACTTGTTTTTTCATGAGTAATGGTATATCGAAGTCGGTCAGAGCCGACTTTAACTTACGCTCTCGTTATACACTAGAAAAGTGTATAATAATTTTGCCAAGAAGTTTGCAACGCATAGAAGGAATCATCTCCGACCACAAAAACTATCAGACTATCAAACTATTGATAGTTTTGATCAGCATGACGAGCTGAGTCGATTAAGCATTGTCCGTCCGTCTGTCCGTCTTTTTGTTTTTACGCGAACTAGTCCCTTAGTTTTGAAGCTAGCGAGCAGAAACTTTGCGCAGAGTCTTCTTTTGTCTGCACGTTGCTAAAATGTCGGAACCGACCGGATCAGATGACTACTTCTTGTAGCTGCCATACAAATGATGAATCGGAAAATGGGTTTTAGTCAGAAAAACTGTTTTTTTCTCAATATTACCGCTCTCAATTACGGTCATGGGTAATATTAAATGTTCTTAAGCTGACTTGCGAAGTTTGGTCGAAGTCGCTAACCGTTGATTCAACGTTTTCAAGTTAAGGCACAGACGAAATTAGCCTTGCCTTTCTCGTAGGCCGCAATATGATTTGGCTTTTTATACCCTGTACCCTTTGAAATTAATTCAAATGTATGTAACAGGGAGAAGCATTTCCGACCCTATAAAGTATATATATTCTTGATCAGCATCAACAGCCGAGTCGATTTAGCCATGTCCGTCCGTCCGTCTGTCCGTCTGTCTGTATGAACGCGTCGATCTCAGAGACTATAAGAGATAGAGATACAAATTTTTAAACATAAACATAGATGTATACCGTACTCAGATCAAGATCAGATTTGCAAAATTTATGGTATTGGGTATTTCGTTAACTGGCCCTTTACATATATCTTCGGATACTCTTGTCAAATAAAACCTGTCCTGATTCATAAAAAATGCAAAATTTTCTAAATATAAGGTCTTAATAAAAGTCTTGCGGTATTTTTTATTGAATTTTCAATTGTTCATAAAATTGGTTATAATAATGCGATTTAAGTCAAATATGCGCCGTTTTGTTCGATGACGAGTTCCCAACAAGATGCTAACTTCATAATGCCCCTCTTATAGAAGCTCTCTTGTGGCCAACTTCCGACTACCAAGCTCGTTCGCCATGGACAGAAATAGGTGGTAATCACTTGGTGCGAGATCCGGACTATACGGTGGATGCAAAAGAACCTACCATCCGAGCTCCCGGAGCTTCTGGCGCGTCACCAAAGATGTGTGTGGCCTGGCGTTGTCTGTGGACTCTGCCTCTGTTATCAAAGATGGCCTCTTCTGAGTGCTGCATCCAAGCGGTCCAGTTGTTGGCAGTACAGGTCCGAATTGAGCGTTTGGCCATAGGGGAGCAGCTCATAGTGGATGATTCCCGCCAATCCCACCAAACACACAGAAGAACCTTCCTGTCCGTCAATCCAGGCTTGGCCACCGTCTGGGCAGCTTCACTGCTTTTCGACCACGACCGTTTGCGCTTCACGTTGTCGTAAGTGACCCACTTTTCATCGCCAGTCACCATCCGCTTCAAAAACGGCTCGATTTTGTTGCGATTCAGAAGCGATTCGCATGCATCCATACTGGCAAAAATGTTTTTTTGCGTCAAGTCGTGTGGCACCCATACATCTAGTTTCTTTTTGAATCCAAGCTTCTTCAAATGGTTTATAACGGTTTGATGACTCATGCCCAGCTCTTGGCCGATGCTACGGCTGCTACTATGCCGGTCTCTTTCGATCAATTCAGCGATTTTATCGCAATTTTCGACGACAGGCCTTCCGGACCGTGGCGCATCTTCGATCACCTCTGCACCAGAACGAAAACGTTGAAACCATCGTTGTGCGGTGGAAATGGAAACTGTATCGGGTCCATAAACTGCACAAATTTTATTGGCAGCATGAGATGCATTTTTGCCTTTATCGTAGAAGTACTGTAAAATATGCCGTATTTTCTCTTTATTTTGCTCCATGTTTGCGACGCTATAACTCACGAACGACTAAAAACAAACAACAACAAATCAAAAACGTGTTAGCGCGTGAAAAGAGCTTTCCAAAAAGCTCTAGCGTGAACCGATGCGACGAATACAACTAGAACTACGCGCTTGCAAAGACAAGCTTGCGGAAATACCGCAAGACTTTTTTGATTTATTTATTGATA
This sequence comes from Lordiphosa clarofinis, assembly GCA_018904275.1. Classification (NCBI taxonomy): domain Eukaryota; kingdom Metazoa; phylum Arthropoda; class Insecta; order Diptera; family Drosophilidae; genus Lordiphosa; species Lordiphosa clarofinis. The sequence continues at coordinate 412,687 of JAEIGQ010000097.1, forward strand.
TTGAATTTGGAATAAGGTGCGTTCACATACACACTGGCAGTGTGTCATATTTTTCTGTCTATTTAATGTCTCCTCTTCTTCCTAATCCTTTCAACATCTTCAGAAGTCGTTGTGAGCGACGACCAAGTCTGCTGCGGCCCCGACCAGAAGTGAGATATTCAAGCATGTTCTCAATTCCACTTTTTGAACAGTAAGTCGAAAGCAATTCCGCTTCGGTTTCGTTTTTGCGTTCTTAATTTCGAATAAAATGGCTTTTTTTTTACTTTTTGCAAACCATTCGACCAAGCGAGCATGGCACTAGATCAGAGGCGGCCAAATAGAGAGGACAGAAAGTGCAGTTGTGTTGGTGAACAAGAGAGCTTTTACACAACCATAAGTTCGTTTCGCGCTTGCATAAAAACACAACTGACTTCAGCTCGTGTGAGCTGTGAATGGACGCCTCTGCACTAAATACAGAAATCATAATTTCAAGCGAAGCGATGCAAAATGGAACAGTCGGAAATGAGAGGGCTGACTCTATCTCTTTCGTTTCGTTTGATATAAAGGGCGAACAAAAAAATAAAAAAACAACCCCCCCCACCCCAAAAAAATATCTGCACAGCCAAAATCTAGACACATAAAACGAAAAAATTCTTTATAAATCAATTAAAGACTAGAATGCATATTAAATTTCACTAAAAATTCTTAAATTAATGACAGAAATAAGAAAAATTCACTTGATTTACCTCAAGCAACTGCGTAATTTATCAATTACTTTTTAATCCGCATTTCTCTTTACCTTGTGTAAAGTGCTCAGGACTGATGGGTCACAGAGTGCTGGCCTCTATACTAAAACGCAGTATAAGACGAAATATGGCAGTGTAAAGCCAGTAAACACTCGCTGGGGAAAATCTCCATTTAGGGAGCTCTTTCACAAGCAGCTGAATGATGAACCGACGGCTGACCATAATATTTTAGAACGTCTGCAATACGGAATAAACAATGCTTGATTGATTCCGCAAAGCTGAACTTACAAACTGAATTTTACAGATAAAACTTGCAGCCTTAAGTTCTGCCGTCAGCTCATCTTTCAGCAGCATGTGTGCGCGCGACCTCACTGTTCACATGAGAAGTCTGAACGCACCCTACACTATCGTCAGAGAGACTCTTCCGAGATATAAGACAAGTATAAGGTGAGCTTTATTTGTTTTATAAGATGGTTTAAAGTAGAATGGAGAAAAAAGAAAGCGGGCTAGTGTTGGTAAAGACGATAGTCTTCAGATGATTTGCTGTGCTCACCAATCAACACACTCAGAAGTTCTGCTGGCGAATTTTGTTACTTAAGTTTTCAATTTTTTGTTTTGTTTATTTAAAGCCCATACTACTTCTTGTATAAAATCTTGTATAAAATAACTGATAAAGCTGATGCCTACAAAAAACCCTTCCGATTTACAAAAAAACGAACATCTTCCATATTGCAAATTAAAATATTTTCGTCCAATTCATAACCAAATCTCACACAGGCAGCCATTACCTTTCAGTTACCGCATTGCAATGCCATTAAAATGCCAATCAATTATTAAAACTCCAAATGAATAAACATTTAGCACATAATTCTGGTAATTGCAGTCGAGTTTCACAAGCTCAAAAATCCAAACAAACAAACAGCAGCAGGCAGTCCAGATGTGGGGGGGCGGAGAAAAAATGCTCGGCATTGTCTTAACCACACCAGGAGCTTACACATATTACGTAGAGTATATCGAAGGGTGGAAGGGCCGCCCACTCTCGTACACATGGGAATAAACGGCTGAGACTTGGATTTCAACACCAAACTTATTACAAACTCTCGTTGTCTCTCTCGCACTCGCTCTCGCTTTCTCTTTCTCCATGACGTTAAAATTACTTAATCAAAGTTGGATTATCTGCAGCCCCAGCTAGTAAACAGGACTTGTGAGCGGCATGGGCATTGTATGGTTGTATGGCTTTCATTTGAATTAAAAGCGTCGTCAGCGCCCAAAAGTCGGCAGCAAGTTTGACAGATTTTTGCCGCAACAGCATGGGGCAGTTGTGGCATACACACATCCACTTCCACATCCACTCCACATCCTGCAGCTGAAACTAAATTAAATTCCATGTCTAATGCTCGCACAAGGATTAGGCCAAACAACGACGCCTCATTGCCTCGGTAATATTAAATAATTTTTCTCATCCTCAAAGAGAGAGAAAGAGAGCGAGCTCAGTGGGCGCACACATATGCCATGAATTCGTTGGTTCGGCTCATTGTTTTGCATTGGGCTCCGGCTGTCCCAACCAGGAGCCCAAGAGCCCAAGAGCAGCCGCAGATTAAAGTCTCCCGTGGTGAACTTAATAATAAAAGCCCCTGGTACAGGATGAGGCTAGTAGAAAAGTATTTTGTAGATATAGGTAGAAAGAGTGCGAAGAGCATTAGAACAACAACAACAACAATATGGCAGAATGCAGCAAACCGAAAGCCCCAGCTAAAAATGTAAAAAATGGCATGGAAAGTAAGGGAGAAAATCAAAGGACTTAAGTCGGCTCAGTTTGAGGGAAGAGGAAATGGTGCGGTGGATAAATAGGTAATATTTTTATATAGTTATTACTGTATATGATTATAGCAACATCTAATTTGGAAATCAAACGTTTTGGAAGACTTAAAAATCTTTTTGGGGGGAACGTTGAAGCACTTCTTATTTAATTAAAAATTTAGGTCTCTTTAAGAAACAGAAAATACGTTCTGTGTCTCTCTCACGACCCATGAAGTTACTTTTATAGCTTAGCTCTTTAGCTAGCTAGTAGCGTGAAAAATCTCATCAGGGCTGCATCATCTCTGCGGTCGATGATGATCAGTTCAGATCGAATATGTTTTTTCATAGCTAAACAAATTCAAAAAATTTTAATTTATTTTCGTTTAACACTGTTATTTAAAGTACAAAAGAAAGATACAGATTTGTCATATAATCTTTGCAATAATGATCTATAGTTAAGTTCCAATTCAAATCAGAGCTATTAAAATTTGGATGACGGTTCATGTTATTTAAGTCGAATTATTTCGGTTACGGTTATCAGATCATAACTTGAAAATCGTTCACTGGGCGGATATATGTACTTAAGTATTTGTGCTGGCAAATTGACAAGGAGTTTGTCTTGAGCTGTTTCTCGCTACAGTCCCATACCTGCCAAAACTTTATCTCTTATCATCTCTGAGATCTATACGATCAAACAGACGGACGTGGCTATATCGACTCTGCAGTTGATTTTGATAAAGAATTTATATAACTTTATCTTGTCACCAACTTTGTTAGAAAACTCCTCCGAAAAGGCTTGACAGATTTTAATGAAATTTTATTGTATATATTTGGGAGGTGCAGAATAGGTTTTTAATTATATTTCGTAAAGCTCGGTGATTTGGGTGTCCCTCTGCAAAACATTCTTTTAAATTGTCGACGCAGCTAGCTTCTCATCTGTTTCACTCTGTGTTTTATTATTGTACAAATCGTTATCCTTATCGAAATATCGTTTTTCATTAATCGTTTCAATTTTTAATAAGTATGTGTGCGAGTGTTACAGTAATCAATGCCAGCCACACGTAGGGATGGCTATTTGGGCCGTAGAACGAATGTAGAAACACACATGCATAATGATAGGGCAGCATGAACAGATCACACATAAGCTTTCCCAAGTCAACATCAACAACAAGCGCGCAGGACAGAGGTTAACACACGCAGAACAATTGTTCGAGAACGCCAACAAGTACATCGAGCATTTACATCTGCTTTGTTCCTCCGTCTCGCATTCGAGTATGATCCAGATAGTGCAACTACCGGAAGTTGAGACGCCACCAGAACCATTGAACAACTTGCCCATTGAATCCATATTAAAACCTTTTTCTGAAGTCCATTCGTAGATTTAGTTCATGCTTTTAAACGACTTTGTTTGGAGCAACAGCGGCAAGTAGTCAGCACTTAAATTCAACCTTCAAAGTCAGAGGTCCAGTGTACCATAAAGTAAGCTCATTGTTGCCAATGCCAAGCGAACCACATACAAATATACTTTATGGGCGGTGAAGACGCCAATAGTGTGGATGCACGTTGCGAGTTCAATAACCTCAATTCGCTTATATTTCATTTAACAATCGACACTGTGATTACAAACCTAACCTTAAAACCTTATGTTAAGTAGTTCATTTGCATTCGGCTTATCATCATGTTTTATATTGTGCTGTTGTGTTACTTTCAGTTTCTTATCAATAATCTTGATTAATTACCTTGGCACTCTTGTTGAAATTTAAAAACATTGCATTATCCTTATCTATTAGTGGTAAATAATCAATTAAAATCCATTTAACTACTTAATAGAGAGAAATAATCGCCGAAGATAAGAAGTGCAATTTGATTAAATACAGAAGTTATTGAGCCAGCAATAAAAATTATAACCACTATGAGGGATGATCAACAAGTAGCAGTGTTTGACGACAGGGGGTGAAAATCATTAATCAATTGGTGCTGTACTAGATTTAAGACCAATTTAATGGATTAGATTTTATATTGCCCGACTTTGAACACAATATGTATAATTTGAGGTTGAGGACTTAGCAGATATAAAAGCCGAATTTACTTATCTCTTTTAAGAACACACAGGAACTTATGAATCGCCCCACTTTATTTAGATGTGCAATGTAGGCCACTATTATAGGCTTTCCTAACTCAAGAATTGGACAACAAAATACTTGGAGTTAAAATTATGCCATAATCTCAATTTACTTCCACTCGATACTCTCAAGTGGCGATTGCTTATCAGGTATGGGCGTAGCCTATAAAGGCGGTTCCCATTCGTCTAAACAATCAGTACGGGTTTTCATTCGAGTCCGTCTGTTTATTAAAATCAAAAGAAATAATGAAGTATCTAAGTGGCATAATTCTCATAGTCTCACTAATGGTCAGTTACTTACAGCCATTGGAGGCTGTCTGCGGCTATGAGGTAAAATCTCAAATATTTTAAAAGAACCACCAAATTGTAATTAACCACGAATCCGTTCAGTCCTGTCCCGAAACTAAATCCCACATGATAAATATTCATTTGGTGCCTCACTCTCATGATGACGTCGGCTGGCTAAAGACCTTGGATCAGTACTATTATGGTCATAGAAATAACATTCAACATGCTGGGGTACAATATATTCTGGATACGGTCATCACTGAACTGGCCAAAGATCCTAGACGACGTTTTATTCAGGTGGAGACTTCTTTCTTTGCCAAATGGTGGGCTGAACAATCCGAGATCACTAAGCAAATAGTCACGAAATTGGTGAACGAAGGTCGCTTGGAGTTCACAGGTGGATCTTGGAGTATGAACGATGAGGCAGCTGTTAACTATCAGAGTGTAATCGATCAGTATACGCTGGGCTTGAAGTGAGTGGCTAATCGGCTCCAAAGCTTAAGATATATCAAATTATTCTGTTACAGGTTTTTGGAAGACACCTTTGGCTCCTGTGCTCGCCCACGTGTGGGTTGGCAGATTGATCCTTTTGGGCACTCCCGTGAGCAGGCCTCTTTGTATGCCCAAATGGGCTATGATGGCGAGTTCTTTTCTCGCATGGATGTCACTGATAAGGCACAACGATTGGAGGACTTGTCCTTGGAAATGGTTTGGCAGGCCAGTGATTCACTCAGCGATGCTGAAATCTTTACGGGCATGCTTTACACTTTCTATTGGGATACGCCTGGATTCTGTTTTGATATTCAGTGCAACGATGAGCCCATAATCGATGGTGATAGCTATGACAACAATGTCAACAAAAGAATTGATGATTTTATAAGCTATGCTGCCAAGGTGGCTGCACATTTCCGTACCAATCATATAATGATTCCCATGGGTGGAGATTTTCAGTACGAGGATGCTGAGATTAATTTCAAAAACATGGATAAATTGATCAAGTGAGTGTGAAATAGGGTAGTCATAATATCGAATTATCTCGAGATCAAATCAGACTTGGTTTCTCAATGTCCGTTTAGTCATAGTAAGCTGAGTTTAACAAAATTTGAGTATCTTAGTAACTGCGTCTACGTGAGTATACCGCCCTAACTTGTAAAGTACAACTCAGAATACTATAAACTAATATTTTTACGGAATGTACTAACACAATATTAACACGGCTTTACTATTTACAATAGTGGTATTCCTGAAAGTGATTTGTTTTTATTTGTTTTCGTTTTGATTTCGCGGTGCAGTGTGCCCAGAAAATGTAAGGAAAGTAAGGTCATTCTAATTGACTTCACGAAATGAGCTTCGAAGCTGAATTCAAATTGTTTTCGCTTTAGTGTGACCGTTCTCTTGAAATCAAATTGCGCTGCACGCTTGGTGTTTATTTATATTTTGCTGTAACTAAAATATTTAGAACGTTGTAAGTTATTTTGACTTTATATTTTAGTAATTAAATCACTGCATAAGGGACTATTGCAAAAAAAGGCCTGAGGCCGAAAGTAGACGGAGTCATAAGTACGAGTTTTTGGAGCTTGTATTTGACGTAGTTAAAGATGTTCAGTTTTAATTAAATGATCGCACAGTTCGCCTTTATTAAGGCAAACTTCTTAAAATTTACAGATTTGATCCAGCTCTCTTCCACTTTGGATTGATTAAATGCATAAATCACTTTCCGTAACATAAACAGATTTTATTCAATTCACCTTGTATAAAGTTGCAAACTATTTTAGTACCAATGATTAAAGAAGATTAGAATAATTCATTTCACAATTTTATGCGTCACTTTGCGCCATTTGAAAGCAAATCAAGGTCGTTCCAACAACTGCTTTGCTTTTGCTTTTACGAAAGCAAATCAACTTTCAGGAATACCACTAATGTTTCTATACGGGTTTTTCTCTTTACGGTTTGACGATACGCGTTTTTTGCCTGCCTGTCTGTCTTCGTCCATCTTCTACTATCTACTCATCATCGCCCCTTCTCTATGTACAGTGTGACCATCATTCGACAAAAGGCAGCGATGGTGTTGCACTGCCGTTGAAAACTTTCTTTTGCTCATAAGTTGACTATTATTCAGCCGATGTTTATCATAGTTTTGGAAATTTAAAGAAACAAAATATGTCTGCCGAGAAACCAGAACTAAAACCAATCCCAATCGATGTCAAAAGTCTGTAGATCGCGGATTTTCTTAAAACAAGAACGAAATGGTTGACTTGAGAACGATTTTTTTAATCCCGAAGTTCTTGTCTTCACGCCCTTCCTTAGCTCTGCTGAGCTTGAACTAAGCTAGTAGTTGCTATACTTCATGAACACTCGCGCTTGATTTTAACTTGTTATTCGAATTCGACTTGATCCCACACTCGGATCCAATGAGGTAGGTATGATATAGATTAAAGTTTATTATTCGTACTTTGTTGATGTTTTAAAGCGTTTTGATTCCAAAAAATCCTACTTATACACCACTAACTAGCAGCAGGTCTTAGGCGGCTGGAGGTCATTTGCTCTGAGTATATTACATTAAAAACAGGATACACAAAACACCACATGCAAACTGGTCGATCTATTAGCCCCTTTCCACAGGCATCATTTCTTTTCATTTTCATTTCTTAAAAGTTTGCCTTTACCAGTGACAAATCGTAATTTTTTTTGGAAATGGCACTTTTGGTTTCCAGAGAGTAACGAGTTCTGCCGGAGAGTAGCGAGTACTTTTTTAAAAAATACCAAATTTCTTCGTGGGAAATTCCATAATTTTTAAAAAATTACAGAAAAGAAAGGCGTAATGAAAGGCAAATCGTATGGAAGAAATTTATAATTTTCTTCATTTCTTTGGAAAAATATTGAGAACTTATTAGCTCTTAGATCAGAAAGAATTAACTCAAGTGTTGAAAAGAATAGTTCAACAGATATATAAGATGCTGGTAAATTTTAAAACATTTGTCGATGGACGACAACATTCAAAATAATCTGTAAAATATTTGATAATTGTTTATTGCTTTCTATGACTTTCATAAACTTCTCTTCTTCGCAATCAAAAGTCATCCAAGCTTAGTTTAAAACGCAATCGTTTATTCCAAAATCACTTGATATTTTCAAATTTTCTTGTGTAATAAAAACTATGTAGGTTTGTGAACCGAACCTAATTTTTCCAAAAAATGGTCCAGTTCGGGTTCAGGTTAGAGGAGACAGAAATATTAGGAGTTCGGTCCATGGTCCGGTTAGACGGAACCAAAAAACCCTAGCCAAACCGGTTCTGTGGGTTCGGCTAAGGGCTGGCTTGCAGCCCTGATTTGCACAGTCCCTCTTCGCTCAGGTTTGTCTTGCTCAGTCGCAGTTGCATTTTGTTTGCGCCATAGCTTGGCTGATGAGTGGGAGTAAAACAGGGCTCGACCGGTTTAAGTTTGAGACGAAGACGGTTGCAGTTTGAAACTGAACTTGATTTGACCAAGCCAACGTGCTGTCTAGATCAGCGATGGCCAGCGAAAGCGAGGCCAAAAAGTGAGAGAGTATTGGTGTGCAAAAATAAAGCGCCTAGAATTTGCGTCGACCTAATCGCTTCGAACTCTGGCGAGCGAATGACGGCTTTCTGCTCTTTTGGTCTCGACTTCGGCAACCGTTCGGGTCGTGTAGGTGTGAAAAGCGAAATGTTTTCGCCCTCTAAGAGGAAAAGAGGGCCAACGCTGGTCTAGATTTCAGATAGTCGTTAGTTTTTTCTTCTTAAGACTTTTCCCAGCGACTGCAAATCAACTGGTGGGGAATTCTTATAATTTTCCTAAAATACTTTATTACTGAGAGATTTGTTCTTAGTTTACTTTCTTACTTGCTCTCGGCTTCTATTTGCTCTTTCACTTTTTCATAGAAATTCTGTGCTTACTTTAATCTTGATGCAGGATTATTTAATTTTCAAGTATGATTCGTACTTGAAATGAGCATGAGTTTGTTTCAATCCATTTGTACTTGTTTCATGCTTTTATAAATTTTTTTAAATTCTTTATTATTTTTATAATAAAATTATTTTCAACAGATACCTGAACCAGCGTCAATTGAAAGGCTCCAAGTACAATATTTTCTATTCAACGCCCGCTTGCTATCTGAACTCAGTACACCAGGGTCTGGCCAGTTACCCCAATAAGACTCAGGATTTCTTCCCGTATGCCAGTGATGCGAACAGCTACTGGACTGGCTACTACACCTCACGTCCTACCCAGAAACGCTTCGAACGTGATGGCAATCATATGTTACAGGTGGCCAAACAACTTTCCACCTTTGCCCATCTGTCAAGCGAAAAGCAGCACAAGGATCTGGATTATCTACGGCAGATTATGGGTGTAATGCAACACCATGATGCCATTACGGGCACCGAGAAGCAGCACGTCTCGGATGACTATGATCGTCTGTTGTATGATGCTATAGTGGGAGCTGAACACAATGCTCGAGATGCTCTGCGAGAGCTGACCAACTTGCCGCAAGGAGAGTTTGAGAGTTGCCTGCAGTTGAATATAAGTGAGTGTGCCTTTACACAGGATGATGCGGATAATGTGATAGTGACCCTGTTCAATCCATTGGCTCACACTGTCACGCAATATGTCAGAGTGCCAGTGAAGAAGGAAAGCTACGAGGTAACGGATGAAAAGGGTCGACTGGTAAATTCGGAGGTGGTGCCAGTAGCCTGGCAGGTTTTGGCTTTGGAGTACCGTTCTAATGAAACTCAACATGAGTTGGTATTTAAGGCTTCGGTGGAAAAGATAGCCAATTATTATATTAAAAAGGTGGACAAATCAGAGAAAATCCAGGAATTGGAAGTACCCAAACGTTTTAAGAAGGTTCACTCGCTAAGGCAGGTGGAGGAAGAGGATGAAGAAGTGCCTGGTGAAACCATAGTCAAGAACTCGGTAGGTCCAGATGCCACCAATTCTCTTAAGGAATTTCACTAATGTTCTTTTTTTTCACAGCTCATCAAATTGGTCATCGACAACAAATCGGGACGCTTGAAGACTGTGGAAATGAACGGAGTTTCTGAGAATATTGAGCAAAAGTTTGGTATCTACAATACCCGCACCTCAGGTGCCTATGTCTTCCGCCAGAATGGTACCCTTGAGGAACTGGATAATGATGTCCAGTTCACCGTTTACGAGGGCACGTTAGTCAAGGAAGTGCATCAGCAAGTTAACGAATATATTTCCCAGGTGATACGCATCCAAGAGGACATGAATTATGTAGAGTTTGAATGGCTGGTGGGTCCTGTACCCACTGAGGAGGCCAATGCCAGAGAGGTAGTTACCCTCTTCAACAGCGATATAGCTTCAAATGGTGTATTCTATACAGACTCCAATGGTCGAGAAATGCTACGACGAGAGAGAAACAAGCGTGAATCCTTTGAACCTGACATGAGTCGTCAACCCACAAGTGGAAACTATTATCCCATTACTTCGCGTATAGCTCTAGAGGATGGCAAAAAGCGTTTGGCCGTGCTTAATGATCGTGCTCAGGGTGGCACCAGCATGCTGGATGGACAGCTGGAACTTATGCTGCATCGTCGTCTCATACGTGATGATGACTATGGTGTCAACGAAGTGCTCAATGAACAGAAGTTTGGTAAACCGCTGATTGCTCGCGGTAAGCTGTATCTCATGCTTAATGAAGTCAATGAGGTGTCCACAGCGTCTGAGCGTATGGCCGAAAAGCAGTTCCATCTGCCTCTATGGAAGTTCTTTAGCAGGGCACATACTTCTGCTCTTACCAAGACTAACCAGCTACCCAGTTTTGCTGGCTTCCCTCAATCGGTACATCTATTGACCCTGGAACCCTTCTCCGAGAATGAAATTTTATTCCGTGTGGAAAATTTTTTGGATCATCAGGAAGGTCAAGTGGTTAGCTTTAATATACGACCCATTTTTGATAGTCTGAATGGTGTGGAGATACGTGAGACTACGCTGGATGGTAGCTTGCCATTGAACAAGATGAAGCGTTTCAAGTTCAGTCAGGAGGGTGCTGGTCTTAGATCTTCAACTGTGGAGTATTATACAGCCTCACATAAGCCTTTGGCCGCAAATCAGAGTCAGGATGCATCTGAATTTAGTGTGACCTTGCATCCCATGCAAATTCGCACTTTCATTATCAAAACAGCTTAAGTTTTCTAAACTCAAACGTACAAAAATATTATGCTAAATATTTCGAAAATAAAATACCTTAAACACCCAGATATTTGTTGTTTAAAGTGAACAAAAGGTTAACAAGGGTTTCTTTTGGGTTTTCGGGCTGTTTACACACATGTCAATACTGTTTTTATCTGCGTGTCCTTTACACTCTGTCTCTTCATCCTTCCCATTTGCAGTGTGACCATCGTCTCAATTTCAAATAATTTCGAAGACTACATTACGATATTTTCTTCAAAAGAATATATTTTCTTTATGATACACCAACAATTTTATTTAAAAATGCATTTCGCTAGACCTTTTAAGCCAAAACGCAGACAGTAGCAAAAAAAATTGAAACATGGCTAAATAAACATTATACGACAATCCACCTATAAACACACTCTGCATATCGATGCCCAACTTTTCGAGTACAATTTCAAAGACAAACTTGGAAAATCCCATCATAACCGGCAACACGGTGTTTGCATATACCTCGGGTATGTTTGTTCTACGTCCACCGGGAAATAGGAGAGGTATCGGAATATGTACCCATTCATCAAGCACATTATTGTGCGGTCCATCGCCAGCTTCAGCCAGTTCACTATCGGGTCCAGGGATCGGCCTATCGCGAGGAAGCTCCTCCATTGGGTGGTGCCAAACTTCCAATTGCAGGCCTTCAAAGTGCTCAGCACGCTCACGATCCTGCAACATTTCGTGTCGCACATTATTCCAGCGTTCCCTTTGACCATTTGTATAGAGAAGAGCATCAAGGATGTTTACATTGGGAAAGTCCATTTTATCGTAAGAGTAATACAAAAATTTTAAGCGCTCAAAAGTTTTAAAATAAAATTTTTTTTTGTAAATGGGATTTAGATATGATTTGGAACTTGAAAGCAAAGTCTTTGAAACTGAGAGAAAGAAAAATTTAGGTTGCCTGTTTATGAAAATGATTTCATGAAATAATTAAATTACAGTTAATAGAAGGGGTAGATTCTAAATGATTTTAGTGTTATGAACACAAATCTGTTTTGAGAATTGGGCATGACGTTTGTACTGTTGGTATTTTGAGCTAAAAGTGGCTTTATACTCATTTTTTAATAGGAAGTAAATTACAATTTCTTCGCTTTGAAAATACCATTTTGTGAAACAAACGTTGGAAATATAACAAATCTGTGCTGCCCAAAGGTTTGCAACTCAATAACAGCACAATAGTCTATATATTTTTATTAAGTACAAAATAATATATCTCAGCTTAAAAAATCGTAACGTTATTTGGGGTGGTTTATTTTAAAGTAATGAAATGGTACCTTACTATATTTGACACAAAGAGAGACAAAACTAAATCGATACGTCACTTCCTCAAAGCGGCATAATAGGAATTTAAAAATGCAGTCGAGATGGATCAAGACACAGTACCGTTTTTAGCCCACCTACATCATCAATTAACTGACGAAAGCTTAAGTCTCAGCAATGGTTTATTGTTTGAAGTTTAGAGGAGAGAGGTCAGTTTCAAGTAATAAGGCGTAATTTGGATTATTTTGAGGCAAATAAAACGAAGTTGCTTATCCACTTCAACATATCCCTTGAACCCCACACCGCACATTAGGATTGAACTAGAGGTACCTTGGAACGATATTAGATATTTTGAACCTTTTGACCATTAAAACTATCAGGCCTGTTCTCATTTCCGAATTCTTTTGCCCTCAAGAGCGATGAGTAATGATAAATGAAACTTTTAGGTTAAGCTTTTAGGTTAGTCCGAAATCCCGTGCGGAATTTATTGCGGTTAAATTTTTTCAAGCTAGGCTTAAATATTCACTTAACAAAAATTTTAGCATCCAAAAATTTTTAAAATATTTTTTCGTCAATTGCGAGCACAAAGCTATCAAAAAATTTTATTCGTTATTAAGCTTTTTTATGCTGTTGCCTAGTGATATGTGCGAGAGCAATTTATTTGCAGTAAGACAGTGATGTTAGCAGAAGGGAAAATATTTTAATTCCTCCAAAAAGACATCAGCAGTGAAGAGGATTTTAGTGAATTTGGGATCAACTTGTGTAGTTGGTCGCTTTTGGAGCCGTCAGCCCAGCGGAACAAATCTTTGTTTGTTGATGGGGTTCAAAGTAACCCCGGTTGGGCAGGCAAGCAGAAGTATAGAAAGGGATGCAGAGGGCATTCTGCCAACTAGTAGGTAAGTTTATCCAAAAAAAGATAGACCGCCAGCTTATTTAGTTGAAAATTTACACAGTTCGTTTGCACATTTGTTCTGCACACGTGTTGGAAAAGTAGAGAGATCGGTTAAAATAAATCGTCATCGGTACGATCAATACGCAAATCGCCATCGCCAGCCATCGGTACAACGATACATGAACTTACCACTAAAAATCAAATGTATACTCTAGGTTGTCTGCTGTAAAGATTGAAACCCTACCTTCGTGAGCTCAGAAACCTAGTGAAACCAAGTCGTCTTGCGACTTTGGACGATTAGTTAAGTAGAGTAAAAACCATTAAAGCTTTCCGAACTTTGTATTTTGGACGTATAGGACATGCTGAGAATATGTACAATATGTTAGTTGTTAATATATATGGTTCGTTGCACCAACGCTTGATAAACATTAAGGGGCGTTTTCTCATGTTGCTGTTTTTGCAAACAGCCATTTAGATGGACTTTGTTGCCATCATCGAAAAGTTGTTTAATTTGGCCTATATAGCCAACCTTTATGAAAATTTGTCCAAATTATATGCCTGTACAATTTTAGCTTTAGACTTATTGCTTAACAAGTCTTTCCTTCTCGTTCTCTTTGAATTACTTGCTTTATGTTACAAATGTAACAATTAATAGCAGAGTGCAGAGGCACTGCCAACCTACTTTAAATTCTTTGCAGCCATGCCGGTGTTGGGCGCAAACGCCCATATTCATAATTAATCTACATGAGACTACCAATTGCACAAAAACCACCAGTTGCAAAATGGAAGTGGATGTTGATTTGAGCAAATTCAGGAACATGAGAAAACGGCCGTAAAACTTCTTTAGCTTTATTTACCGTGGCTGTAAGAAATTAAAGTGTGGCCAAAAAATTTACCAAAATCCTTTAGTTCAGATATTAATAGAATAGAATGTAAGAAGAGTGACGACCAACAGTCTTTATTTGGCTTTTCAAGAACACCTCTGCAGTTCACTCAGAAAAATATAATTATGAGTTTTGTGCTAAATTTAATTATTTATAATCGATGTTAATGGTACAGTAAGTACGAAAATCTTGATTCGACTTATATCAAGAACAATTTTTTTCATTCCGCAAAATTTGATATCTGACATAGGCCGAATACATTACGCTATTTACACATACACGAGCCGAACATATACCGAAGCTAAGGCCAAGAGAGTAAAGAGCTGACTTTTTTACAGTAATTGTAAGACTAGCTCTTACAACAAGAGTTTGAATGCTAAGAATAATAATTATTTGTCGAAGTCAAACAAATTTTGTAGACAACCCCTATAGATTCTTGAAAGAAGAAAACTCTTGCAAGCGAGTACAAAATGATCTTAGTTTAAGCTTATAGAGTTCTTTAACTATTCTCTACGCGAGTTGGTTTAATAAAAATGCATTAAATATACCAAAACCAAGAAGCATTACTATGTAAAGGCAAAGTTTTATCATGAGATGGAAATTTTAAGGACAGATTTCCATTGCATATTTTTTTGGGTTGGCATTCAAAGATTTTTCCGCACTTAGAATTTAAGAATTTTAGTACTAACTTTTGGTAAAAAACAATTCTGGGTTAAAAATTATTAAAAAGTTTGGTTTTCTGTTGTTTTATTAAACTAATATCCAGAAGAAGTCAACTTTAGGTACAAAGATTTAAATCCTGCGACCCTTCAATCTGTTTAGTAAATCATTTTCTCAGTGCCGTTAAGAGAAAGAACCAATCAGAGTATATAAATATGGAAAATAACTTGTGGAAGCTCATTCACAATCGTTGGTAAAATATTAGTAAATTAGTAAGCTTTAATAATCTAGATACCTCAAATCGCATGCGATTTGCTAGCATCCACAATTAGACACGTTATCTTTTCCTTTCAATATTTTAACGAGCATCTTCTCCTAGCAAATAAAATCTCCTCCTTTCAGATGAAGCAAAAAACGGTAATTATGCATCTATCTTGCCACAGAGCACTATGCCAAATAACAACAAACATAATAAAAACCGCGATAATGATGATAATTTTATGCCTTTTACATGGCAAAAATCGCTTAAATGCAAAACTCATTAAAATAATTGCAAAATGCAAAAGTATAACAAACTCATGAAATGAAAGAACAGTAAGGCGCGCGCACACACTCATTAAACCAACCATAAATAATTAACAAAACAATTTATTTTCAAGGATATATGCAGACTGGCTGGCTGGCTGGACGGATGGTCGGCTGGGAGCCGGGTATGGGGAGCTCTGTCTATAATTGCGCCGCATTATCCTTTGGCCGAAGAGAGAGAGAGAGAGTGAGAATGCATTTCATGCGCTCCCATATGCAAACTTCAAAGCTCATTTATGTGGGCGCACTGTCGTCTGATGCTGACGACGATGCCAAGATGAAAAGCCAAAAAAAAAATAAAAAAAAATTTGTGCTGGCAAACAAACAGCGTCTAAAAGTCAACAAACCGTTGCTTGGTTGGTTGGTTGGCTACTGATGCGCGATATCTGAAAACACTTAGGGACCACAAACATAAACCTTCCCCCACACCCCCCGAGGCGTCCACTTGGGGTTGTGTGTAGTTTGCGAGTCATTAAAAGTAAATAACCTCAAAGCAAAGCGCTCTGTGCCACTTGAACCACGTCAACGTTCAAAAAGAAATGCTTCCTCCTGCATTCCAGGGCCAGATCCGTGTCCAGTTGGGGTTCTGAGGCACACACACACGCACACGTGTGCTGTGTTTGTTTGTTGTGCGCCATTTGTCCGCAAACACTTTTGTAATTAATTGCGCATGGCTAGCAAATGTCAGCACTGTAAATGACCCGGGACCAGTACCTGAACCAAAGTCTGGGTCTGGAATGGAGAAGACGGGTGTCAATACGTTTTGTGAGCTAAATGGTTATGATGGATGGAAATCACCTTTTGCTTTCTCAGAATAAATTTGAGAAATATTTTTATGCCCCTTTTCTTACCTTGAACCCGTCAGGTTTTATAAATATGTCAAAATGTCATCATTCTACTCCTCTGAACTCTTTTAAAGTCACAATTTATCCCAATTGAAACTCCTTTGCCCGCAGCATTGAAATTAGCTGCAAAAATGGGACCAAAGGCAACCATAGAGTACAAAAAATAGCACAGGGGAAAATATGAAAAAAAAAGAAACGTAATAATACAATCCCCCCAGCTTATCAGTAAGCGCAGCTGCAGTTGGAAAAAAAAACCCAACGAAAAGATCTCAAAACAGAACCGAGCGAGTGCCAGAGTTTCGCTCATCCGGTGTGTCAACAATTCCCAAGCTTCAACGCTTTGATGTCGCCCAGGCGGTAGCTGGAGTAGCCACTAAGCCAGACAGTGTCATCACTTGGGTGACGATGATGGCATCATTAACGCATTCGCCAGGCGGCTGCCTTGCGGGCATGCCATAACGCCCGACGAGGTTCGCTCCCGTTTCCGGCTTTTGAAGTTCGAGCAAGCTTTTAATTTTCTTTGTTTTCACGCGACTGAGCTGACGTTTGAGGCCAAAAGGCGTAAATTAATCGAAGGCTTAATTAGTACACAAACAGCAGCAGCAGCCGCTGGCTGACTGGCAAGGACTGGCGTCAACTTGGCGTATGATTAATAAACTCCCTCCGAGCTTTTTCCTCCGATTTATGTTTTGTCTACTAATTATGGGCATCAATGAAGGTGAAGGTTGTCAATATTTAGCCCGTTCCATTCTGTATGATTTGTAGGTTGTGAAAACAATGAGCAGCCTCCCTCCGGTCCCACCCGTGGGAGGTGCTAGTTAAGTACTGCGGCAAACTGCGTTGTTTGGGGCTGGCACTTAATGTGTTTTGCCTACTAATTAGGTTGTTTGGCGGCTGCCTTCACGTTTCAAGTGTTGAAACAGGTGACAGAAAAAAAAAAAACGAAATACAACTCAGTGCAGCAGCAACTGCACTTGAAGCTTACACTTTTGAGCTGCTGCTGCTGATGCTACAGCTGCTTGGGTGGTGGGTGAAATAAAATATGGATAAGCTAGATGCATACAGGGAATGCTCTACTAGAAGTCAGAAAGTTGATAAAGAACTGACAAATTCAATCGTGTTTATTTTAATTCTTCTTAGATTCTACAAAGAGAGAAAAAGACTGAGCACATTAGACTCAAGATGATTACAAACGTTACCAAATACTGTGCAGAACAGGCTTTCTCATTTGTGGAACTACGTTCTCACTTCAAGAACAAAATTTTTTAAGAACCTTTTAAACTTTACTTGGAAAAAAATTAACTGATTTGGACTGAGGCACCTTTTTGGTGCTTCGGATCAACAGGGATGGGAGATATCTCTCATTTGGAATGGAAGGGATGGAAAACAGAGGAGGGAAGGCAGCGGCAACTATTATTTTACAAGCGCTGGATATGCTGCTGCACCTCAGCCCATATTTCAAAGCACATCTCTGTACAACAATATCTTCCCTTCCAACTATCCACCCCACCCGACATGATCAGTTTAAGTCTTTTATAAAAACACTGAAAAGCTTTTTCTGATATTACTGCACACGGGCCTCTGCACTTAATCGAACATCGTTTGAAATGGCGCGCTAGCACATGGAGCTATTGCACTCTTAATTCTCTTCACGTCTCGAGGGCTACATATTGTTGCTGACAAAATCGGTTTGTTGTATGTCATTCTTTTTATAAACCGAACAGCATAAAATTTTTTATTTAGATTTTAATAAAGCGAAAAATGTTTTTTAAAAACTGATATCTCAGGTTTGGTTTATCGGACAGGCCAGGATAACGATGGAAAGAATTTCACTGTATCTATTTAAATTATAATTTTATAGATTTTTAAATTATTTAATAATATTAAGTAATTGTTGCTAAAAATTATTTATAATTTTTCAAAGTGTTAACCACCAGATATAGCTTCTAAGGATAAACAGTTTATTGTCCTAAAATAACTTAAATTTTAGTGTTTTCAAAAAGATGGAGACTTTTATAGTTTAAAAGTTATGAATTTTTAAAGTTATAAACAATTAAAAAGATGCCCTTAAATAAAAATTCACGCAGTCAGTTTTAAAGCTTTTTGATTGAAACTTGACAATTGTGCTTTATATTCATCAAGCTTTCCAAAAATGTCAACACGCGCGAATCGGATGACTAACATATAGCTGTACAAATGCTGAATTTAGTAGTGTTATAAATTACTTTTCAAGCTCTGGTAACCCAAATTCCCAACAAAATTCATAACATTACATTCGTATGTTTATCCTTAAAGCTATATCATGGTGGTTAACACTTTGAAAAATTATAAAATTTTTAGCAACAATTACTTAATTTATTAAATAATTTAAAAATCTATAAAATTATAATTTAATAGATAGTTCCATCGATATCAACTGAGCACTGTCCGATAAACCAAACCTGAGATATCACGTTTTTAAAAAACCCTTTTTTCCATTTTTTCGATTTTGACGATTTTTGAAATTGTTATAAAATAAAAAATTGCAAACCGCAAATTAGTTTTAGTCGAGATCTAACGATTTTTTTTATTAAAATGAAAAATAAAAAATTTTTTGCTGTTCGGTTTATAAAAGACTGCCCCCCTTCATTCTTGAATATCTTTAAAAGCGCACGGTAGATTTTTGTTAAATTCGTTGTTTATGATGGTATAATGGGCTATTGCATGACCCTAAGAGACGCTAGCACTCACGAGTCTTTGATGTGAAACATGACGCTTAGAGCTTATTTTCAAATCACAAGCTCACTTAATGGTATATAAATCAGCAAGGGCACACCTTCGCAAGAAGAAAATTAACGGGGAGTAGTGCTCTTTCATTTTTTCAGGAAGTTTATTGTGCTGATCCATAGAAAAATGATTATGTTTTACCCTCCAAGATACCACCAAGGTGAGATCCACGTTCCCACTCATATGCCTCCCAGATCTCACCTAGATCTCACACTAACTCCATCCAGATGCTACTCAGATTCCTCCCAGAACCCATCTAGATCACACAAAGGTCATACCCAGATCCAACAAAGATCCCGCCCCAGATCCCACCCAGATCCCGCCCAGATCACTTCCAGATCCCACGCAGATCCCACCCAGATCCCGCCCAGATCCCACCCAGATCTCTTCCTGATCCTACCCAGATCCCACCCAGATCTTTCCCAGAACCCACCCAGTTGCCCCTTTTCAGCATCTTCTCTACCTCTGCACTTCCTCCATCTGCCCATCCTTTTTATGTCTGTGTGTGTTTGTCGGAAACTCCACAAAACAACAACACAAAATATGAATGTCGTCAGCGTCACGTGACGCTGAAATCAAATTTTACTCCTGCTAAAATCGTCCGTACCGAAATTAAAGATGTTTCACATCAAAAAGAAGCTCTCACCTTGGTATACAAATCAGCAATGGCAGTTTATCAGAAGAAGAAAACCATGATACAACTAAAACTGTTTGATGCTGCTCTCAGTGCCCTGTCTTTTCAGTACTTAGTAGCACTCACTCTCCCTCTAGTGTTTACAGCAAAAGTTGTGGGAGTACGCTCTATATTGTTCTCTCGTTGTTGTTGTGGTTGTTTTCTCTGTTTTGATTTTTTGGCTGAGCCATAGGCAAAGAACTGTAAATGAAATGTTGGGTGTGGGTATGTGATCTTAAACTCTTCTCTGCATCTCTCTTCGCCCCCCATCACCAATCTTCCCCCTGCCCTCACTCTACCAACCGTTTTGTGTGTGTGTGCCGAGCCTCTGCACAAAGCAAACACAGCAACATAATATGGTTGGCGTCAGAGTCACGTGACGCTCAAATCAAATTTTACTCCTACTAAAATCGTCCGTACCGAAATTAAAGATGTTTCACATCAAAAAGCGATATGTAGTACCATTTTTATAGACACCCACAAATATCTTTCAAATAAGTCATAAACCAGATCCTAAAATAGACAGATTCTTATAATCATCGCCCTGAAGCCAACTTGCATTATTGGTCGTAAGCCCGGATTCATCTCTCCTAGATTTTGTCCATCTCATCTTAAATTCATCGCACAATTTTGTTAAGTGCAACTTTGACTTTTGATGATCAATATCCTCGAATAACTCTGCGCGTGTTATTGCACTCATTGCTTAATTGAAGGCCTTTGTGCAAAGTATGGGCAAAATTTTATTTCTGATTCAGAATGTTTTCTTCAAACGAAGTATGTTTTGGTTGATTTGTCAATCACACTTATTGAATGTTGGTAGATTTTTTTGCACCAAAATCAGAATTTTGTAAAAAATTTACTCACTTTTTGGCACTTATTAAAATGTTCTAGGCCCCTTTAAAAGTCCCTTTATAGCGCTAAAAATCAATAAAGATCCAAGTTAAGCGGCTCACAGTGACCGCACGATCCAATTGAAAAGGCTTATCTTGGTCAACTGTTGCTCGATGCAATTTTGCATTCACTTCAAATACACCGGTTTGAGAACCGTTTTTTTCGGAACAAAAATTTTTTGATTTGATTTGTGCTTGTTTTCGTAACATTTGATCATTTTTAAATGTACTTTTAAAAGATTATTGACCTCAAAAATCATTTTATTTTTTCAATTAATTTTCCTTTAAATTTCCATTTTTGCCTTAAAAAAATAACTTTATTGTTCACAACTTCACAGTGTGAGCCATGGCTTTAACATTTTGCGAAAGAAGGCTTCTGACTTTTTTTCAAAATTGTTTTCATAAAGAAGAATTCCTGAACAATTCCATTCAGAGTATTACTTCTACGCAACTTATGATTTTAATTGAACTGCATTTTGATCCTATCTACTGGGTATACAACACCGCTCTGCAGCAGCGACGTGGACACACCGACAGTATACGAGCTTATACTGCTCTCTTTTGCTACACTAAAGCAGGGTTCCCCAAGATGAGAGCGCTAAAACGTGACAGTATTCGGCAATTAAGTTCGTGCCCCCGGGGCTATCGCTGGGGAACTCTGCACTAAAGAATGCTAAATGAGCGAGCTGTCGCGTGGGGCTAAACACACGCACTCAAAGCCAAAATGAACATGTGTGTTTTTCCACCCCCTGGTTCAGACCAATAGAGGTGCTGGAAGTTACTGGAAGTCTCAGCAGAATTTAACCGCTATCATATAACCAAAATATTGAACGATAAGACTAGAATTATTGCAACTTCGGCTACACCAGCTACTTTGCGCTGCAGAGCTCGATCAAAGGAACTTCAAGCCAATACCAAAATAAAATTATGGCTAGAAAGAAGGCACGGACAGGTGAAGTACAACTGTAAGCCACTTCTTACGGGACACAGATGTTTGAAATTCTTTCTGCATTGGCTCAAATATAAGACCATCGGTACTGCCCCAACTCGTACAGGGCAGTCGGTCATTCAAGACGCAGAAAATGTATTCTTTGTCTGTTCAACTGTCAACGAAGCTAGAGTCTAGATTGCGCTGCAATCCGCATTGGAGAGACATCAAGATCAGGCCGACCAGCTCGAAGCCATTGGTGGACAAAGTCCCTAGTGTTTTTTTAGTGAGTACAGAAATCAAGTAAGTCGGCTCAAGTCTTTCCTGCTCGCCAACACTTGCTCATTTTTCTGTACTCTCCATTTGGTTGCCCCTTATCAAGATTCTCCTCCGGCATAGTGCCACCAGCAATCGAGGAGAAGCAGGCAGTAGTTTAGTGAAAAACTCTAACGCACTAGCAAGTACCACGCTTAGAAGCGAGTTACTGCAACAAAATCAATGCAGACGGCGCAATAAGTGCAGTATATGCGAACGAAAGAAGGCTGCAAAAACAAAATATAAACAGTGTGTGGATCGCTGCTCAGCTCGAGTTTTTTCGATTCTTTCTGTTCTTGTGATTTCAAATTAGAAAAGTTTTTAAAAAATCTCTTGGTGTCTAATATGCCCCTTATTATCGTGGTCAGGTATACATTTACCATCTTAGTTTTTTAATTTGCAACAGGCGCATAGACATACTTTGAGACACACATACATACACACACACATAAGTACGAAATGAGAAAAATGAGTAGCCTGCCTGCTTTATGAAAGTGCAGTCTGAAAGCGCGTTAGATAAAAACAAAAAAGTGTCGGGGCAAAAAGAAAACGCAAAGTGAAAAATGTTTTAATTACTCAGTCGAAGGAGGAGAAGCCAACTAGGCCGTATCCATGGCCCTGATGATTGAGGTACCAAAGGCACGGAGTGCATGTTGTCGCAGTGCCCAAAGACATGAATAGAGAATGGGGCAGGGAAATAAGCACGAGCTTCAATTAGCATTAGGGCAAAGGTTAAGGCAGCTTATCCTCTGGGCCCCAAGGAATGTTGCACTCTTTATTTTTAAAGCAACATTATCCAATCAAACCAACCAGCTTTCCAATGTTTCCGACTCTCTAAATAACAATTCGACAAAGGTCCTTCAGCAATTGTTTTATTTATATTGCATACTTGGAACACTCCAATGCATTCATTTCGCCATTCTTTTCTGCTCAGCTCTGTTCTGTTGTGTGCTAAATAGTTCCCCGAGGGCGAAATCCACTTGAGTCGTGCTAATGAGAACACCCAAGCGACAACAACGTTGACGATGACGAGTACTTATTCAGCGGGTGATGTTGGGGGGGCCTAATGCATGGAGCTGCATTATGCAAATACAAGGCGAAACAATTTTTGCCGCATTGCTGGGATAAGAAGTAGAAGACGAAACAGCAGATCCTTAGCCATAGCCGCGGGCCATGCAGCCTGCTCCATTTGCACACATTTCGACAAGGCAATTAATTATGCTAAATTCGTTTAGAGAGCGACGACAACAACAACAGCAATGGCAACAGGCAGCCCGGCCGACTACAAAAGAGAAGCACTTCAAGTGCATTTTGGGGGCACAATGTTGAAGGAGAAACTTCAATTTCTAATTGCTAATTAAACAAGCATTAAGATGCTCTAAAATTAACATGACAAGTTTGGTGCTTGTTCCAAAGTCCAGGGCAAACAATACCCAAATAATGTAGCATACTTTTTGGCACTGACTGGACTTTGAATTTGCCTACTGAAGTGTTTCAAAATGATCATAAATGTATGAAATGGTGTTTGCTATTCACATTGTCAACTACAATAAATTTACAAATTTAGGCAGCTGCAGCTTATCGAGAGATTATTTGTACAGAACCAATCATTTTATAATCATTATTAAATTTACTCAATATATTTACCACGCCACAATGCTGCTGAGGCATTTTCGGCGCTTTGCAAAATGATGCACAATACGTGAGGACAGAAACAAAAGGTCTCTGAAAATGCGTAAAGATCTATATGTACGGTGTTCCAGAATGAGGCTCTCCATTACAGTTACTTCTGATTAAACACAATACAGATTGAGAAAATATAGTAAGGTCACCACACCTGACGATATTATTTTATCTTGTATAGGAACTATCGGTCGAATAATGGGTTTTATTGAGAAAAACTTTTTTGTTCTTAAGGTTACCATCTCCAAACTTTTTTATATTATATGCTCTCACACAGATTTCCAAGTTTTGGTTAAAATAGGATAGCTGAGTTGAAACCAATGGGTCTTAAAAGGGCCCAAATAGGATCAGCGCAATTATACATGGATCTTCCGAATGTCTTGTGGGTTGTGGTAATTGTTTCCTTTTCTCTTTCTCTATCTTTAGGGCCTTGTTCCTGGTTCTTACTTTTATTTGACTCCCTCGGAGTGTTTGACAAAAGTAAAAACTGGATCAAATATGGCATCATCTGGATTTCTGTGATCGGTTTAACCTCTTCTGTAGAAAACATGATCGTTCTTTGCGTAAGTGCTCAAAATTCTCTGAGCATACAAACATAACATACGTTATGATACGGCTTCATACACTCAGAAATAACTGGAACGAATAATTTGAGTACAAACGCTCTTGAAAAAAAAAACTTTATTCGTTCTTTGTTCGTTGAATTTTCTAGAATTTTACTCTTGAAATCGAGCTAAATTCGTTTTCAGTTTGGTTCTTATAGACAAGAGGAGTGAGGGGAACCAAACTTTGAGAGAATAACGTTAGTCATGCTCTCACAAAAAGAGAGAGAGCACAAGCGCAGTCTGTCCTTGTCAGATGAGTACAAATACTAACTGCCCTTAGTCTGTGTGTGATTCAGTTTCCGAGTTACCGAGTTAAAGCCCCAGTAAAGTAAGTAAGCTATTTCAAAATCAGTCACAGCTACAACTAGGATGAGGGGAGAATTAAGATAAGTGTATTGGAGCTCCAGTCACGGAAGATTAGCCTGCTCCAAAAAAGTAACTGCAAGCACACCTGATTTTGTAAATTAATAAGTTTTAAAAGTTCTAGCTATTTACCTTGAATGAACCTCTAAAATTTGGCCAACCATAATTAGGTCTGGCCTGACATTCGTCTTACCTCTAACTGTCCATTTGGTTGGGTTATAAGGTCACAACTGAATCCAAATCAAACCCACCGCAGCGCAGCACTTTTCAATTGGCAGAAATTGAAATCCAACAAAAACCCACAGGAGAACACAGAACACATCATGTGCCTGAGTGTGTGTGTGTTTGCTTTGAATTTGCGGAAATGAATTGGTATTTAATTAATAGTTTTACCCTGATTAATCTGCCCTTACGCACACGCCCCCCTTCTCCCATGGCTGGAATTGCGTAGCCGCAGCACAACTCCTGCCAATGAGTACAAAGGCGGATCGGGCTGAGCCCTGAATCCTGGCCGCATGTTGACCTAATGAAGTTGCCGTATAATTGTTGCTCAGACGTTCGTCGTCTCGTTCAGAGCACGGAAATCAAATTGAAATTAACGTTCTATGGGCTTTGAGGTGGATAAGGGGGGGGGTGATTCGAATTTCAGTTCCAGGGCTTCCATAAACCTAGACGCGGTGGCGGCGGCGGCAACGTCTGTGGCCTGTTGTTGTTAATTTGATTGGATTCTGATGATGGGGCGTAGCAGTTGCAACGCCCACGCACACGTTCGGCATTCGTATGGTCGGTCGGTCGGTCGTTTGGTCTATTACGGGAGTGCCTGGGCTTTGATTTTTGCCGGGATCCGGGGGTCCAGCCACCAACCCCTGAGCCGGTGCCTGTTTTGATTGTGTAATGCAATCACGTCGTTGTTTTGCTTCTTTTTTTTTTTTTTTGCCTCAGCAGCTCCTCCCCAAAAACTTGGCCCAAGGTAAGTTAAGTAGAAGGGTCTCTGAATTTTAATTTTCGACAGCATTTTGCGCTGCGCACGAACAATGTGCGTAATCATACGTGATGATGTGATGTGTCGTCGAAGTCATCGAGTGGTGGGTGCACCATGTGAAGGAGGAGGCTGAATCTCCGCATTGTTGTTGCCTGAATTGGAAGACATTGATGTGCCGTCAACGTGGCTGCAGCACTTCATAAAATTAATAAGTTGATAGACTTGCGCGTTTTTCTTGCTTGATTGAATCGGGGATTTTGACACTGAGAGGAGGGCGGAGGATTCAAGGTGGGCGTGTGGTACTTGATGTATACCACAACTCACCGCAAGTGGTGCTTCAACATAAAATAATACATATAATAATAAAGTCCTTAAGAAAATGTTGTCCGAAGTTTAGTTACTTTAGTTTAGTAAAAATTATGTCGAAAGTTGATGAAGTTAGTTTTGAGTTGCTTCATTTTATATTGTCGCTTTAAAGATCCTCCAAAATTATTATCATCTTTATTTATTGTGTGCTTGCAACCATCTAATTAATTTTAAACCAACCTTTCTCCCAATTCTGATCACGTCCTCCCAAAAAAACCCCAAGAGGCTGTTTATACTCCCTTTTGGATAAATTCCGTCAACCCTAATATGGTGATTCAAACAACCAAGCAGATACTGTTGCTATCTTCCTGAATAAAGTACAACACGCTGCCCTGAAGGCAACTCCCTACGCTGGCCAATCCGATCAGCCCGAATGACTCTCTACTGGACTCAACCCAGCGACTGAGGAGCTGCTATATTTTAAAAAGCGGCTACGGAGAGAGTATACCGCAGATTTGCCAACAAGTAGTAAAGTTCTGGCCACACTCAGGCGTGAGGCGACAGACCGCATGCTGGGAAAATCTACTGTGGATGAGAGCTCCAAGTTTACGCTTTGGAAGTCCGCGAAACGATACAAGCAGCAAGTGGCGCCAAAGCTCCCAGTTCAACGCCCTGATGGATCCTCTGCTGAAACACCAAAGGACCGAGTGGAAGCTTTTGATCTGATCTTAGAACCGCCGAAACCAACTAGTCGCAGATGGCCTTAATGGCCTTCCCAGTACCATCAATTACCTTCCCTGAGGTAAAAGAAGAAATCAAGGATCTGGTGATACGTAAAATATTATGTAGCTCCGATCAGAGAAAGCCATATTGTACTTGGTGCTCATTTAAAACAAGGCTCTGAAACTAAGCCATTTCCTATCACCCTGGAAGATAGCCAAAAAAGTTATCTTTTACCAGAGCGAAAAACCACCCTCCTACCTTGATTCCTACCGGCCGATTAGCCTTCTATCCACCCTTAGAAAGATCTTTGAGCTCTGTATCTATCGAAGAATGCTCGATGTACATTCTATTCGAAAAGCCATTCCCGATTTCCAGTTTGGCTTCCGACTGAGCCAAGGAACTCCCAAACCACTACATCTCAGAGGGTATGACGATAAGAGCTTAGAGTGGCAGCTTACCTTGGACATCCAGCAGCCCTTTGATAAAGTGCTCGACGATTACGAAACTCCTCCCGCCCAAACAGAATTTGCTAATCAAGAGCTTCTAGACGGACAAAACTTTGGAGGTAGCACAGGACAGAGCGACATCAAAAACAATAACCATTCAGGCTGGTGTACCGCAGAATAGCGTGTTAAGCCCTACGCTATACTCCCTATTTATTCACAATAGGCCCAAAAATGCAGCTCGAAAACCCCGAAGACCTTCTTATCACAATATTTGCCGACAACAAACGCGTACACTGAGAGAAAAATCAAGAATTTTCGTTCTTAAATCAAGAATTTTCAGTTTCAAAACTTTAATAAGCCAGAAAATTCTTGATTTCAAGAACGCTGATGGAATTTGAGGTAACCACTAGAGATCTGCACGAGTGATTCCGGCATCTGTGATTGAGTACAACGATGCGAAGTAGGTAATCATGTAATCGTTTAAATGATTACAAGTATTTTTAATTACTACTCGTAAGTATTTTCCGAGTAATATTTTTAGCATCGTTCGAGAGGCAAGTATTTTAATTATTATGTGAGGATTGGTCAAAAAGTAAAGCGAATTTTGTGTTTTTTTTAAAAAGGTATATATTTGCTCATTAAACACAGCTTGGAGATCTCCATGGTAATAAGACTGTTAAATACTTAAGAAACTAATTTTTAAGGCCACAAATGATCACATAATACAACATCACCATGGTTAAACACCATGGATGACTAATGCTATAGAATATAGCTAAGATTATAAGGAATGTTTTAAGCCACTTTCCGCGGCTTTCATTACAAATGATAAAACATTAAATCGCCGAGAATTACCATAGAGGATTAAAAATGAAGGCAAAACTAAATTTACTTGCAGTCAAGTAGAAAATCAAGTTAATATAATTTAATTGGTACAAGAAGAATCAAGAAGATTTGGGTGATGTTTATACATTACTTTTGTATTTAATAATAATTAATATTACCAAGTGAGTGGTGAAATTTGTATAACGTTTTGCAGTGCCTTTTAAGTAGAAATAGTATGGAATCCACATTTTTCGCCTTTTAAGTTGGTCCCTCGGTATTTTAATACCCGGTTTACCGAACTAAAACATCTTTCGCTGGACGCTCTGGATGCTGGAATGCATATAATGTGTCGTGTCTGTGCTTGGAAATTCTTTTCCATGTATCTTCCACCAGTCCACTATATTTCGTTCTGAAAAATTAGTTTATTTGTACATTTCCATTTGTCCGTGAATTACACTTTCGCAATATTCAGTGTTTGCTATATTTAAGTCCTTATATACAGCGAAAATATCATCAGGCTCTACTTCTGAAGAAAAAACAAGAATTTTGCATTTCATTTAAACAGTCCGGATAGCTTTCTTGCAACGGAATGGCAGAAATAACAGCAAACATTCTAAACATTCTGGAGCTCAACCTCGCTTAGGTATCGGAACTGTTCATATTCCGGTGCAATTTTATTTTATTTTATTTGATTTTCAAACAAACTGATTAAAACGAACAAGAAAAGCATAGTTCCGATATCAAAGCCTATATGACCAAATAAAATATTGAAGTTTATATCAGACGATGCTACGAAGCTATATTGCCTAATTTTATTAAAAGTAATCATACTTATTCAAATCGTACTCGTCGAGTAGCAGCTTTCTAGTAGCCACATAGATAACATTTATTATACCCGTTACTCGTAGAGTAAAAAGGGTATACTAAAGTCGTGCAAGTGTATGCAGAATCAGAAGGAATCATTTCCGTCCATATGAAGTATATATATTCTTGATCAGCATCAACAGCCGAGTCGATATAGACTTATCCGTCTGTCTGTATGAACACCTAGATCTTAAATGTACAGCAAGACCGGATAATAAATAGCCGAGTTAAAAAATGTAGCATACTTTTCGGATTTTTACCCTAAGGGCCGCGGGAAAACTGTTAAACATGTTTTTACATGAGTAACGGGTATTTCGAAGACGGTTAGAGCCGACTTCAACTAACGCTCTCGTTTTTATTTACTTTTCTGGGTCTTGAGCTCTGGCCCTCCAAGACTGAACACACGGACGACGGTGCGTTAGCTCACTCGGCTGTTTGGTATTAGCGAAATCTCTCGTCGAAATCATACATAAGAATATACGCTGTGTGCATTTGTACGCATCTAACAACGACAAACTACTTTCTCTCTATTTGTTTGCTTCCCCTCGTTCACCTGGCCTCTAAGAACCAAATTGAGAACGAATTTATCTCGATTCCAAAAGCAAAATTCTTGAAATTCTATTTTGGAACTTGTAACGCTCAATTTCAAATTGAAGAACGAAACGATCATAAGCTACAACTTTTTTTTCTTAAATCAAGATTTTTATTTCTATTTTTTAATTTTTCACGTCCACTTTCAAGTTAAAGCTAGGTATCGGGACACTCGAAATTTTTGCGCAGCGGAAATTGTTTGATAATTTCACGAGCCGCTCAGACAATGTAGTGTGACCAGGCAACAGCAAAAAATTCAGCTGTTGCTTATTTAAGAAATTGGCGGGCTAATTCAAATAAAATTAAAGAGTTAAGATTATTGATAAAGGAAGTCACTGGGAGAAATTCAAAGGTCATAGACAATGCCATGGTCAATTTCATGGATGCATCTTATGTGTGGCTGGAGGTATAAGCAGTGTCCCCTGTTATTGTATTGGCCTGCGTGAGCAGAACTTATCCCCTAAGACATACTGCTATAGCGACAACCCAAAACGCATCGAACGATTAGAATTAGCACAATTAAGCCACAGCCAGCTCCATGCATATTAGTTGAATACCTAAAGGTAGCCACAGGAGCGGCTGGAGCAACGGAAACTATCACAGTAAGCCGGAGAAAACACTGCTACAATGGGCTATGGAGACTGCTAAGGTTCAGTGCTGCTTGGCCGTGGGCTGTGGAGGCTACGGAGGTTTGGACTCGTTTGGTGTGCACACATTGGGCGAATGGCACATCAACGGGAGAGCATACCGAAAAAGATTCTCAGCCACAAGTGATGCAGCGGCAGGAGCTGCCCGTATCAAAACGCTTTTTATTGGCCAGATTCCATAAAAATTGTAGCGACACTTTGATCAGCTCCACACATTTGTCCACCTCGGAGCTCTCCAAATAATGGTAGCATTGTTTTTTTAGTATACTTTGCTTTAACCTTTTTTCATTGCGTGCTCAATTTTCGTAGGTACCTCTGACAATTATCAAACAAGTTTCATAATTTCATGACCCCCTTCGACAATTTATCAGCTGTTTTCAGGAAAACAAGTTGGCGGGTCCATGTTAATTATCGATGCGAATTTCGAGTGTCTCGGTACTCGCTCAGGAAATGCGCTCTGACAATTTTCTCGAGCGGATTTCCTGAGCTATGTAATTAGATGGGTTCCGCAAAAATTTCGAGTGTCTCGATACCTAGCTTAAAGAACGATTCGTACTCAAAGTTAGAATTTCCAGGAGCGAATCGTTCTTACAAAATTCTAGACCGAAGCAGCGGCGTAGTCTCACCTGTCAAAGATTAGAGTGTCCGCGAAAATCCTTAGGCGCATAACGGAAGCTAAATGGTACCTGAAAACCAGGATATTGAAAAATACCTTGAATTTCCTAGTATAAGCAGCCATAAAATAATGCAGAAGGCTAAGCTTAAAAGCGCCATTGCATTTGATTGTCCATACCTAATCCCCTTCTTATATTTTCTACAATTCGTTTTCTTTTCTTCAGGTTTTATAATTTAGAGCCATTTCCATACAAACAGATATCACGAATACTGTTCTTTCACCTTCACCTTCGCATCTCTGAGTTGAATGCCAAATGTCTTGGCACTTTGCGATTCATTGAATGGAAAAATTATAGACAACTAATCAATACGAGGAGTCTCGTCCATTTTTTATTTATTTTCATCTTCCTTTTCTTTTAGGATCGACTTCAGCAGGTGTTTGCGCTTGTTTTACCAACAATTTGCTCATCTAATGGGGAGAAGTCGTTTGGCTCTGCCTCGCTGCCGCCTAATAGGCAGGCATCCAGCCAGCATAATCTCCTCCATATATTTTATTGTTGCTCTTTGCATTTTGTTTTGTTGTTGGGTGCCAAGCGCGAACTTTGTTTGTAGCATATTTATTTTTTGGCAAACATTTTTTGCCGGCCTCGATTTGTAGGAGCAACTTTTGGCAGAAGCATTTAGTTAAAGTTGTTTGTTTGTTGGTTGTTTTGTTTACATGTGGATCGAGGGCATATGCGCGAGGCATTTTTTGCAAAAGAGGGATTGAGGTAAAGTAAATAATATTAAACCATTAGGAAAACCCCACACAAACTCAAGTGTTTTTTCAGAATTTTTATGAATGAACGATTATGGCCACAATTCATTAGAAATGTGATTTCGATTTCTTTTTGACTTGAGAAAAAAGTGCAGGAAATGTAACAAACAATGCCAGAACCTGGCCAAAGAGGACAAACGGCTTTCAGTTTGACTTGTGGGTTCAGGTAGTCAAACATTACTTCACTCGAAAGGACCTTGTCGAACAATGCGCAATGACGAATGACGCATTTCTGGTTGTCGAATTGTGTCATTGACAGCAGCCAGGGGACACTTTTTGCACCCACCCAAAACAATAAATTATGCCAATGTCATGTGTGTTAGGCCAAAAGCGAACACAAACATAATGCGCCATCATTCACTTTGACCTGAACATGAAAAGTGAAAAACTCCTGTGAAAATCTTGATTGATTTTACCCCATACATATGTACGCATGTACCTACATATATCTTTGTCTTAAAAAAAATTTCATTTTTACACTTGAACTTTGGAAGGAAATTTTTGGCGGGGGAGCTACATTGCGCCTGGCTGTCAGTCAGCCAGCCAGTCCGTCAGAGAGACTTCAACGGGAACGACAGGGGGACGTCATCAGCGAGGCATAAGAACAAAAGCACTTCCGGTGACGTTTAAATGCGTGGCATGTCAACGCAGCTTTTGGCAGCTCCTGGCAGACAGCCGCATCCTGGTAAGCAGCGCTGAAGCTAAAAGCTCTGGCTGTGGCTGGAGTGTGCCGGTGTGCCCTCGTGCAGGAAACGTTGAGGAACGTGTTCCAAGACCCCAGCGGCGCGAATCAAGGATCAGCATTGGCAACAGCAGGGGGACCACAAGAGGGTGTCCACTGGAACTTGCATTTATTTAAGCAAATTTTTGGTTCGAACGGGAGGGAGTAAAAGCATCTACATAATTAACCGCGCTTTGTTTTTCCATTTACTCCAATATTCGGGGTTAAAAAATCACTACTAAACTTTAATCATAAAGAAATATGTAAATTAGGAATGAAAGTGGAATATTGAAACTAAAACAAGCGAAAAAATGGCCTTTGAACCACTGTGGGAGGTACAATGGCCGAAATAACCCATCTAACCAATATCTAATAAGCGGTACAACATGTATAATCTAGATCAAATTTGGACTACTATATCATATAGCATCCCTAGAAACTCACGAACGTAAACTGATTTTTATTTCTAGATCAGATTCTGGGAGTAACAAAATGCTGAAATGTAATTTAAAAAGAAAGTTTTAAAGTAAGTTTGTTATTCAGAGTTCGAATTCTACATTTTACAATCACAAGAACTCGCATTAACAAAAAATAAACACTCTTGCTTGAATTCGGTGATTCTATCTACTTTCTATTTATATAACAAATCCAACAAATCAGTTGGCCCAACTGACGTCAGTCAGCTTCCAGACAGGCATTTTATCAACCAATAGCCAAAACTCCTTATCCAAAAAGTCTAAGATATGCAGGCGCGAATTTTTACCTCAAAGTACGAGAAAACTTAAGAAAAGTTTGTATTGGGCACATAACTAAATGAGCTGTGGCACTCAGGCAGCATTGTGAACTAAGTAAACCAAGGTATACTTTACAAGGTAGCGGCACTCGCTCTCTCGCTCTCTTTACTAACTTGTTAAGTATTAGTCTGTAAACAGTCCTTGTGAGCGAACAAAGAAGATCTAACATAGAAACACACTTTGCTGCGTCCTCGACAATAACTCAAATATTAGTCAACTGTTCTCTGTCATTTTTGCTCTCTGAGTCATTTTTGTTACTATGTCCGCCTTCCTCTAACCAACGAGTATTTCTATGTCAACAATAATTTTGGGTAACATTTTGATTTGTCACCATGAAGTATCTCTTTGTCACGATGTAGTTAACATCATTAAATAAAAAACAAGGCGTTTCGAATTGTGCTTCTATGTTTGATCGTCTCCGCGGCCGAATTTTTTGTGTTCTAAACTACATTTCTTGCTCTCGCACCCATCTTGACACATATGAAGTTGTGAGAGAGCGAGTGCGGCTACCTTGTTAAGTATACCTTGCGCTGAGGTAAATTCATATGTACACTCAAGTGCATGTGGCCGTATGTGGCCCAGTGATTAGTGCTGGACTGCTGGGCGGGAGGTCGTGGGTTCGATCCCGCCTCTGAACTCTAATAATAAAAGTTTTTTTCTTTCTTTTACACATCCTATTGGCTCCAGCTGTGAAGTAACTAGCCATGAAAAAGCTTCTCAAACTTTGACGTTCGGATTCGGCGTTAAACTGTTCCCTTTCTGTCTCAAACTTGACTTGGCCCCGTTGTAGGAGCTGTACAGCCAACATTTACATTTACTCAAGTGCATGGTGGAATTACTAAGGTGAATCCGAGCGACTCAGCGATCTTTCTTTTTGTAGGGCCAAAGGGCTTTGTGAATGTAAGAAGCAGAGACAAACAAATGTTCAGCCGTCTCTTTCTGTCTCACAGACATACACACGTCAGCAGAGGCTGACGGCTTCACCTTGTTAATTAACAAGGAATGATGAAATTTGTAAGTAAAAATTGTGTGCGTGAAAGAGGTTTCAAATTTTCTCTTTTTTCATTCATCACACTCACAAAAACTAGTAAACATGATTGCACATCACATTCGTTCACCTGAACTATTGAACTAGATCCATCGATTATTTTGTCATTAATTTGTGCTGTTAAGCACGGCCATTGTGCATTTTGCCCATAGTGCTAGGGGCTGACGAATGATCGAATTCAGATACTGAAAATTCTGTAAGAAAGCTGCGCAGCTCAGCGGTGAGCCTGTTTTTGTACCCTTTTACTTTTATTTGGAGCTTACAAGCCGAGATTCAGACAAATTGGATCAAAAATATCTGGGGTATTCACTTTGTTGAGCACTTGAGCACTTGAGCAGTTTTGCCTGACTAGTATTGTGTGCAGCCCCTGTGCACGAATTTGTGCACACTACGTTTGAGATTGATTCTTAAAGTTGGCGCTTATCCATACAATTTATATGATGTTTGATCACACTTTTTTTAGCTTGTACTGTAACACTCATGCACTAAGGTACAAGTGCCCGACTTTTCTAGTCAGGGCCGAGCAAGCTACAATTTGTTCAAGTAAATTGTTGTGGAAATGTTTACACTTTTCCCCAAGTGCTCAACAAAGTGAACACCCTAATCGTTTGACCTTGACAGTGGGACAGTCGGGCCAAAAATAAGTACAATAGAGGGGGCCGATTTGTACGGGTGAAAAAAGTCAAAAAAGCGTATAGGAAAAACGAAATCTGCAAAGAATTTTAGGAAAATTTCATTCAGAAACCAAGGGTCTAAAATAAATTTTACCCGGTTTTAGACTTAAGCTCATTTAGGGATTTGGTTTTAACTGCGATATTTAGCCATAGATTTGCTTCACCAATACTTTATTTTCTTCGTAGAAGCGATTTCAAAGCAGATAAATCAAAAAATTTTCTTGCAGTTGAAAAAATAAAAATCCTTAAATGCAATTATAACTAATGTATGTGATATTGACTAGAAAATATATAACTTACTTCAACCAAAAAGTTCTCATAATTTCCCTGACTTCACACACTTTTATCCTTCATTTCTGCTCAACTAGTAATCTGTGTTTCACTGATGTCTGCTTTGAACCTGAAATTACACAGCATTTGTCTTGGATAAATGGGAGTTGTAGGGTTCACTTGACTGAGGCTGACTCTGACTGTGACTGCCTAACTCGGCGTTTGGAGCGTCGACTGAGTCGAGGGCTCGACAGGAATCTAGAGTCTGTCACTTTGCACTTGGCTGCCTGGCCTGATACTTTGTTTAAGCTTTTTTTTTTCTGCAAAAACCAACCCCCAGCCAAGAGCAACGCCCACGTACTCCACCTTCAGCCCAACCCTTATGGAGTCTGTGTGCAGACAGACAGCGGATTGCTTCCAATTCGTCGCGCAGTCGGCGGTGCAAAGTATTTGCCAACGGCATCATGAGTGCTAGGGATTAGTTCCCCCCCTCCCGCCATCTCCACACCACTTCTAGCCACTCCAGGGATATGGGATAGGACTTAGCGGCAGGCCTTGGTCTGATCCCCTCTGCTCTCGACTTGGCCGGGCCTTTAAAGAAGAGCGCAAGGCGAAAAAAATTAGTTAATACCGGAAGTCATCGCACTGTTTTATGCATCCGCCTTAAGTCTGATTCGGTTTCGGATTCTGCGCAGTCGAGTGGAAATTTTATGAAACTGTTGCCTGTCTGCTGCGGTTGTCATATTATTTTTTGTGCCAAAGTGGGTGGCGAAATGTCATAATTTATAATTTATTGGCCTGTGCATATTTATGTGCGTTTTATGGCCGCTAATTAGCCTGGGTTAGAGAGTGAGCGAATGAGTGATGGGAGGGGGAGGAGGGAAGTGACAATGAAATAGACTTACTGGGAAGCGTATTAAGGTTTAAGGACTTCAATGGAAGTTCAATAAATCAAAAGAGTCTTTGAATTGAATACTGTTGTTCTGGGTTTTGAGTTTCTAGCAAAGATATCTTTAACTTTGAATTTAATATCGATCTAAGATTGAAATATAATTTCTAAATGTAAGAAATTCTTTCTCTGATAAATTCGTTTTCCTTAATTAAGGGATTTTATTATTATAAAAATTATTTCTAAATTGTAGGGCGATCTCAATTCTTGGCTGATTTTGTTAAATGGAGAAAACAATTTTTTAATTGAGTGTGCTGTGGAAATGTTCTTTCTAATCAGTGACCAAATAGCTTAGCCGATCTTATTTTATTTTTAAAATTAAACAAAATTTAATCAGACGCAAGTAGAAAGGACAAAAAGATGCAGGAGTCGGAGTAGTAATAAAGCTTCATTATGAAGACAATATAGGGACAATAAAGAAGACGAAGAAGAAGCTGACGAAGTTGGGAGTAAATAACGGAAATTCGTGAGGAATTAAGGAACCAACCAGGTTTTTTATACCCTTGGAGAGGGTATATTTAAATTGTTTTTTTTTCAGTTCTAAACTCGGTTTCTATTTGTTATTTCCCTTTGCTTCGGAATTCCTGTATTATTTCAACCTCGAATATGAATAATCTATTTTGATGTAGAATCCGTACTTGAATTGAGCTTTTTCGGAATGATGTACAAACCCTTGAAATCTTTTGGTTTCGGGTTCACGGAGCGGGTTCAGAAGGTCGCTGAACCCAGGTTCAGGTTCGAACCGGGGTTCAGGAATTGTTTTCCCTGACTCAAAAAATATTAAATATGTATATTAATTGGAAAAACCTTAATCATTTTATACATATTTGAAAGTTCAGAGCATTGATGTTTAGAATATAATATTGGGCGTATTCAGCAGATAATTCCGATTTACGATTTGTGATTTATGATTGCCGATTTTACCTGCTGAATGAGTGATTGCCGATTGGGATTGGAAAATGTGACATCAGTTTTCGAATAGAAATCGAACAAAACGTATGATTGGTTAACGATTGCTGGGTCAGCCTACCCTTGTTCAGACATTCATGTAAAAATTTCAACTTCACTAACCAATAAATATTGGAGATTTTGTGTGAGTGAATCCATTGATAAAAAATAGAGGCAAGCTAACTTCGGCTCGACTGAAGTTTATATACCCTTGAGCTTGATATATGCCTGACAGTTTGTATGGCGCTATACTTATATGGTCTTTCGACGCTTAATAAAATTATGTAAATTATTAAAAACTTATAAATACGACGTTGGGAGCGATAACATTAAAAACAAAAAGTTTTTCCCACTAGACTTTTTTTAGACATAACTTTTGTATGGCTATCTATAGTGGTCCGATTTCGACAAGGCTTGGAAATTTGAAACATTAAAAACTTATAAATACGAGCGTTGGGCGATAGCATTGAAAACAAAAAGTTTTTCTCACTAAAACTGTTTTTCACCGCGTCCGGTGGCTTTCCCTTTATACTTTTGTCTCTCCTCTATGGTTACACATCTACATTATCCCGGGTATAATACTCGAAACTGACCACAAATCTATCACAGAACTCATCAGCAATCGCAAATCGTAAATCGGTAATCGCTAATCGGAATTATCTGCTGAATACGCCCAATATCTCAAAAATAGTAAGATTAAGGAATATTTTACTTTAAAATCAAAGATAAATTTGAAATAATTTTAAGAAAGCGCCTAATTACCGGCTTACAAGCATTTTTAACGAGAAAACTTGGAAAAAATCGATTTTCTAAAAAATAACCCCATTACATATTAAAATCCAACAATTTGTATCTTATGAGTAAAATCAAAACTTCATATTTGGGTATTCTGTAAAGTCTTTCTAATCAGCTAACCTTCGTTAAAAAGGTTACTTAATGTGGTCACATGAGCCACAAATGTAAAGAAACTTCTCGTAGCACATATTTATGCAAATAGGACGTATTTTGTAACCCTCACGTGCTGGGTGAAAACTGAAAAATAATTTCAATTCAGCGACCAACAAAAATTATGAAAAGTTTTCTATCATTCCTGTTGGAAAAGTTGGTCTTTTTTGTATTCCGGTGTTATCAGACAAATCTGGTATTTTCTTATTTATAGAAGAGTTTTTCTTACATTATTTTATGTCATATTTTTCGAAGTTCTAAAAAACTTTTTCTGTTTATTAAAATTATTTTCTAAATACCAGGGGCAAATTTTAATAAAGGCCAATTTTTTATATTGAAGTCACATTTTTTTCTTAATCTAAATGTATTGGAAAATGGCAAACTTAAGCATCTAGAAAATTTCATATTATTTTTGAACCGAACCCATTTTTAACTATTTTTTGATACGGCTTAGATTCAGGTTCTGGCGGATAAAAATTAACCTGCTCCGGTTCGGGTTCGGTTCGGAATTCCAAAAAATCCCGGAACCTCCGACTCTGGAGCGGTTCAACTCCGAACCGGTTTGCAGCCCTGGTTAGACAATTCACATTTTGTATGAAAATTAAATAGTTTTCAAAATATTCTTTAACTTTCGATCTCTACCATCCATCTATTTACACGTTTTTATAATAATTTACCCGTCTATTTAACCGTCAACATGACAGTCTAAGTTTATATTTGAATTTAGCAAATTTTAAGGTTCTATTTATCTGAATATTATCCTGTTAGTATGAAAATCGTAACTCATAATATCATTTTGTGAATTTCGCAATTTTTGGACCACCTCCTTTTTACCCTTCTGTTTACCGGAATATTTATCCGTCTAGTTAGCATTCTATTAAACCCTCAGTATGAAAACCCAAACTCGAGATTTCAAGGACCGTACTTATCCGAAAAGGACCAAATTTACTGTGCGAAAAAGAAGCGCTTTTCATTCAAGTACAAAATTTGAAGATTGGGTACGAAAAAGATATACAATGCAAAACTATAGAATCGAATACCGAATCGAGTCGAACTGGACTCGAGATTCACCCTCTTATTGAACCTGCTCTTCGAACCTAACATTTGAAGATTCGAATACTGAAATGAACTCCTTAAGAATTTGTAGGGGATTGTCGCCCAGTTATGACAATAAACTGACCTAGACAGAAATTTTGAAAATACCAATTTTAGTAGAATTAATGAAGCATAAAATGAATCGTGATTTAGGTCTTGACCATAAAAAAAATTACCAAATTTTAATGTACTTTTAATTGCATACTTTTAAGGGTTTCCCCAACCAGAACTTAAGGTGGAAGGTCAAAACCTCAAAAGAGTATGCCAAATCTAAACAATAAGTAAACTGAAGATAGAACCCCTTTATGGCCAGTATAGCGAGCACTAGCTATTTTCATTCCCATTTGACCAAAGTCTTAGACCACTTTCAATAAAAATGTTATAAAAAACGAAAGCAAAGTCCAGGGGAATTCATCAGGGAGACATCTTAAAATTAATGCGCCAAGCATAAACACAGGCAGCACTTTCCAATTTTCATTAAAATAACAGAGAGCCGCTGTCGCGTAGGACGGCCATTATTTCTAAAGCGCCACATGGAAGCTGGCAAACCCCCAAAACCCGCAAACCCCAAACCAGCTGGCCCGTCCCCGCGCTCGGTCAGCGAGCCATCCCCATCAACATCGTCGTCGTCCTCGTCGTCGCTACGTGATT
The DNA here is from genome assembly GCA_018904275.1 of Lordiphosa clarofinis. Lineage (NCBI taxonomy): Eukaryota > Metazoa > Arthropoda > Insecta > Diptera > Drosophilidae > Lordiphosa > Lordiphosa clarofinis. The sequence goes on from JAEIGQ010000097.1 coordinate 452,091, forward strand.
GCTGGGCGATGGGCGATGGATGGATGTCTGCCACCCACTCGCTCGGGCCTTCATTCCATTCGTTAGTTCAACGCACACCCGGGAGTATGATGAAATTAAATTGGGGAAACTTTGCCAGCCCCCAGTCCCTGTTGCTCCTGCCGCTGCCGCTGCTGCTGATGATGATGATGGCTGCCATCAACAACAACGTCATCCACATCCACAAACATCACCAGCGGCAGCAGCCGGAGCAGCGGTCGGTTGGTCTGTGTGTCCTTCTGTTTTGGTTTCGGGTTGCTTTAAATCCTCCCGCTTTGTGGGGCTGCCATTTTTTGTTGTACAATTTCACTGCAAACGAAAGCGAATGTAAATTTTTCAACGTTTCTGCTTTCGGCTGGTTTAAAAATTTAAACTTGTCGAGGACTCTGTTCTCCTGCCGCCGCTTTACCTGGCCATTGGCTCCCGTTCTCATTCTCTCTCTTGTTGGAAAATTTAATCAGTTGCCAAAGTTTTGCAATTTTAATTAAATTCTCCAAATTGGTTTTGACTGCTCTGCGCTAAAGTTTTTCTTTTCATTGTTCCCACTCCAGCCACTCCCGCCCCGCTTCATACCTCATCATCATTTCTACTTGTCGTCTTTCATTTTGCTCGCCGAGAAAAACCGGGCAACTCTCTTTTGCACGTTCTGTGTGAACTGTCATCGGTTCTGGTTTGGAGGTTATCCAAATTGGCAACTTTGTAGGTAGTAGACGCGGCAAGTTTTAATTGTTAAAGAAATGCACAGCCAGTTGGCAAGCGATGCACTGAGAGCTTCACTGAGCCATAAATGATACAGTCTTAAAAGGAAGCCTTTAAAGGTTAAAGGGATATTATTCTCATTAATTTGCTTTGCTAAGTTAAAACAGAAGATCCAGGGGAGACATGGGTACATTTTATTCCAAAATCAGTTTTTATAAACTTGAAAAGTGTATTTTAATTTTGCCCAGAAGTTTGCAACTCACAGAAGGAATCATCTCCGTCCACATAAAGTATATATATTCTTGATCAGCATGACGAGCTGAGTTGATTTAGCTTTATCCGTCCGACTGTCTGTTTCTACGCGAACTAGTCTCTCAGTCTTGAAGCTATCGAGCTGAAACTTTGCACAGAATCTTTTGACCTCACGCTGCTAATATGTCGGAGCTGACCAGATCGGATGACTACTTGTTGTAGCTGGCATACAAATGATCGATCAGAAAATGGGTTTTAGAGAGAAAAACTGATTTGTTCTCAATATTACCGCTCTCTATGACCGTGTTTTATGTTTTAATGCTGATCTGCGAGGTTTGGTTAAAGTCGCTAACCGTTGAGACCAGCTTTTTCAAGTGAATCGAAACTCCGGCACAGACGAAGTTAACGTTGCCCGTCTCGTTTTATTAAAAGAAGCTTAAAATGCCAATTTAAACCCAATGAATGAGCGAGTTATTTAATATAAACCTTATGTCAACCCTAGATATATTCAGGGTATCCTATTCAAAACTAGACTACTTCGAAGTGTCAAGAATCAAACCGCCTACTAGATTATGCGAATTAAAACCGTACGCTTCAAACTCTACTTGGCTTTGAGCAGGCGGTTTCAAATCGCTCAACTTTACATCTAGTAGCCGGGCATATTTGAGCCCTTAGCATATAAATTTAAACCTTTGATATGAAATGCTAACGTTTATACGAAAACCCTAGAGATTCGGGACACCGTTGTGAACACAATGTAAATCAAGTTTTATTAGGCTGTCAGTGTGAACTGTCTAGTAGGCCTGCATTTCCACATGAAATTCTATGAACTTGACAAGCTATTCAAAGTTTGAATTTCAAACTTAAAACATTACAAAAAGTAGGCCTACTAGTATATCATGTCTCAAGTGTCGAACTGTGTGAAGGCAGCCTAATGAGCCCTTTATTTTATAAAAGAATCTAGTACTCTGAGCTAAAACTCAAGTCGGTCCGTGGAGCAATGAGTACTAGATAGAAAATTTACTCAGTAGACACCGCATCCGTCAGAAATTAGTCAGCGGTTTGTCTCACTTACGCTCTCTAGATACATTTGTATCTATCGTTTAGAACCAGCAAATTTGAGAGGCAGCAAAATTATTCACCCTAATACTTACTGCATCATGGACGGACGTATTTCTAACGGGTGTGTCACAGAAATCTCTAGAGGTTTTCGTATAAACGTCAGCATTTTATATCAAAGCTGTTTAAAGGGCATAGCAGAATAAGCATACAAAAACTGCCCCCACTCCGATCAGCACCAAAATTAAATATGTTGTTACCCTCAATGAGGAACTCACTCTCCTAAATTTTTAGTCTTCTAATCGTAGTTATAATGGCGGGTAAAACAAAAAACTCGTTTATCTTAACCGATTTGTGCGTTAAAATTGATGTTATATACCAATACCATAGAATTCAGAAAATTATTTTTGCACATTTTTATTTCCAATTCTTAACCACAAAAATAGGTATTATTAAAATTTTCAACTAATTTTTTCGAGGTGTTAATCGATTTCAACTCTTATAGTTTTTTGCTGGTTTTTTTCAATAAGAAGTCCTTAACAATGTAAAATTTTTGCAGTGACATCGGAAATCATCTTCATAGTGAATACCAATAAAACAGGAATAGTTTTACAAATATATTTTTTAATATTGAGCACACTGTAACTACCACACAGAATTGACAGAAAATTTCCCTTTTTCCCCTTTTTAGTTGATTTACGGTTTAATAGTATAAAATATATATGAAAAATACTAATTTAACGTTTAATTATATTTCACTATGAGGTACACTTGGGATGTGTTTGCAAAAATTATATGTTGTTAGGAACCTCTGATGAAAAAACAGCAAAATACTGTCGGTGTCGCAAAAAGCTAACAACGTAAAAAAATTATTTGAAAATTTGCAATAAAAATGTGCAAAAATTATATTTTGAATTATTCTGGGGACACTTACATAAACCCATCCAAAGGTTTAGCGGTTCTTAAGATAAACGACCTTATTTGATTTATCTTTCCGCCCTCATAACCTACCCAATAGCGATTAGAATACTAAAAATTTAGGAGAGTGAGTTTCTCATTGATGGTAACAACATATTTAAATTTGGTTCTGATCGGAGTGGGGGCAGTTTTTGTATGCTTATTCTGCTATGCCCTTTATATGTTATGGGGCTAAAATATGCCCGGCTACTAGATTAGATGTCAAAAGTTGAGAGATTTGAAAACGCCTGCTCAAAGTCAAGTAGATTTGAAGCGTACGGTTTTCCGTCCACGTAATCTAGTAGGCGGTCTGATTCTTGGCAATTCGCAAATAAAGTAGTCCCTGATTTGTTCGAAGTGCAATCGTTTACACGAAAATCTCTAGAGATTTCTGTGACACCCCTGTAAGAAAACAAAATTGTGAATTAAACTATTTCGAAAAAGTACATACTAACGTCTAGAATAGGTACCACCTCTTCTATAAGCTGTACCTTGTTGCGTAGTTTAATTTTTGACCCTAAGGCTCGATATAGAAAAGAGTGTCACAGGCCGTTGTGTCCAAATTAATGGACTAGTCTTGTAAAAACATCGAAAGTCAGCACCATCGATAGTTTACACATCGATAGTATTCCACTACAATCGATAGTAATATCGAAAAAATTTGCTTTTCAATAAATGAACAACAGATTGACAACAAAAACAAATATTGTTATTTCCATATTATCCAAAAAGTGCAAATAAAGAAGTAAATTTATATCTTTGTTAATTAATGACAAATAGAGAAATTTTTAATCTTACTTTGTTACAATCAGAGATTAAAACCGTAACCCGTAACCGCTAAAAGCACTTTAAAATTAAAAACCGAAACCGTTACCGTAACCGAAAAAAAAATTTGTTTATAACCTATACGGTTACGGTTATAAACAAATTTCAAAAACCTTCATTTACATAACCCATAACCTACTGATAAGGACCGTAACCGAAACAAATATATGGGTTAATTTCGGGTTTTTTTTTTTTAGTAAAATTTTCGATCAGATGTATCTGGCAAAGAAAATATTGTTGAGCTTGAACTTTATACTTTTGTCATTAATTGATTAAGGTAGGTACTTAGACGCGGACAATTTTGTCGAAGCGGAAAATGACCAGAAAACAGACAATAGAGTTTGCTGCTGTGTTTAAAAAATTGGCGGGTTAGTTCAAATCAATAGTTGCGTTTATAAAATTAGTAATGGAAATCAATAGGGAATACTTAGAGGTGGTGCCATGGGCCATTATATTTTTATACTCTGCACCGAAGGTACATAGAGTATATTAAGTTTGTGCAAAAGTATGTAACAGGGAGAAGGAATCATTTCCGACCCTATAAAGTATATATATTCTTGATCAGCAACAACAGCTGAGTCGATATAGCCATGTCCGTCTGTCCGTCCGTCCGTCCGTCCGTCCGTCCGTATGAACTAACAGATCTCAGAGATGGTAAGAGATAGAAGTTTTACGTGTATGGGACAAATGCTTCTTAAACTTGCAGGCAGATCAAGTTTATTTTCAATTTTTGCCACGCCCCCTCCCGCCCCCGCAATTTGGAAAAAACGCAATATCTCCTACAATTTTAAAGATGGATTTGTACCTACTGGAGATAGTTAGTAATTAGCAAAATGTATCGATTTGCCGAAGAAGTGATAAAGATCGGATGAGCGGTTCTCAAGTTATGAGCAAAAAAGTAAATCACCCTCACCACACCCTATTACAACTACAACGCATAATCTTAATGAAAGAGAGAGAGAAAGAGAGAGACTTAATGATGAGCGCAGCACCGAATTGCATTCAGTTTCTACTCCAGGTACAGAGTATGTTATAGTCGGGCTTGACCGACTTTCTCACTTGTTTATTTTATTATATATGAGTTTGACCAGTAGTATGTATATACGTTGTTTACGTTGCGATACTTTTGTAAATGAAGTAGTTTTATATCTTTTACTTAAAATTTTTAATGTTAAACTTTAAAATTGGAGAAAAAAGAGAAAGGAAATTCTGAATAAGAAATTAGAGCTTAGTACATTTACTCAAAAAATGATATTATAAATGGGGCCGCATTTGGCTGCATGATTTGTCAAAGGGATATTTTATACTTATAACCGTAACCGTAACCGAAACCCGAAACAGAATTAAATTAATAACCGTAACCTAAACCGTTATTCGCTCGGGTTTTAATCTCTGGTTACAATATTATGTTTGCTTCGATACATCGATAGCGGGCCACAAAAATCGACTGTTTGCCAAATACACAAACATCGATAGCATTTTCGATACTATCTATCTACATTATTATGGACCATTTCCCAGCAAATTAGTCTTCGGAATTATTTAATCCCCATTTTTGGGGAAATTTCGAGCGGCGCGACCTCTAAAAGTCTTTCGAAAAATCTGAATACTTTACTCTATAAGCATTCAGATGAAATGAGGGGGCAAAATTAATTTTTTTGTTTTTGGGTCAACATTGTTTACAGAAATTTACTAGACAATAATGCAGTTGTGCACCTAGAACTTCTCTTTCACTATTTATTCAACAATTTTATATTCCTAATTAGTCTAAGAGTTAATTAACTCAACTTATTTTAAACATTTAAACATTAAAAAAAAAAACAACAATCTTATAAAAAGCGCACAACCTTAGTACCAATTTCTTTAAGTGCTCTCAAAAGCCAAGTCCAAAGAAATGATGGAAAAACTTTTGCTCATTTAATGTCGCCATTCTCGCTACATACATAGCCATGAACTATTGCTCCCCTCTAAAGTTGGAGTCGTTGGCAACCAAGTCCAACCCTAAAAACAAAAACACGATGACCGAGGCGAACGAGGAAGACGCTGCACAAAAACGCCATTTAGCGCACAGGAAACAGTTTTAAAAGCGCGATAGACAGAGAGACAGACAGACAGACAGCAGGCGACAATGTCGATGGCTATGGCGACGTCGCGGCGCCCCTCCAACTTTCACCCACCCCTCAGGACTGGACCAACGCAATTGCGTTTAATTGCAGAAAAAATGAGGCAATGACTGTTGGACAAATTACGAGCAGACACACACACACACACACACATACAAATGCTAAAGTAAAACTCGTTTGGCAAATTATCAAATGGAGTCGACTACTCAACAGACTGTTTGAAATTCTGAAAAACCTTTTTGGTCGCCTGAGTGGTCAAAGTAGATCGAAATCGGATCGCCAATGTATGCAACATGAAACTGTCGGAATTGCACATTTTTTGTTTACTTTAAATTAAATTTTTGTTTCAAATATGTAAGAGTTTAGAATATAGGAACCAGTTAAATATACCAAGTTCTTAAATTCAATTGCACTCCGTTAACTTATCAGAACTTCAGTTAGTTTGTCTTATCAACTTTTGGCCATCACTTTCCTAGGTGAATTTTCCGAAAGGGTGGGTCGGCTTTACGGAAGCGCGAAGATTAGTTGATTGCATCAATATGCTAGCTGCCATACCCTGAACCATCACCCTCCCACCACTGTCAGCGTTGCCTTATCTCATCGCTCATGCGAATCCGAAATTAAATTATCTCCCAACTGTCGTCGACGAAGAGGACAACCCTTGTTTCAAAGTCGTCGTCGACGTCGTAGCCCCCTCACCCACTCTATGCGCCAGCTTTTATTCCAATCAGATTGTTTCCGTGGTTGTCTGTGTGTGGGCCTCAAATAGGCTTTTTACTTGTGAGCCTTGCAGATTGAATTCGAATTAATGCCTTTGACCCGCCCCGCAAAAGCAACCTCCCCCCCAGCATCATCGTCATCATCATCATCCTCATCAGCCACACGTTTCGATTTGGTCCTTTCGGCGCGTGTTCGTCCGCCTGATTAACATATGTCAACAGTATTATATAAAGTGGTATTTTGGGTCTCAATTCTGGGGATTGAGTTTGGGACTTGGACCTGGTAACACGAGTGTGCACATCACATGTTGCTTACAAAATTCAATTATGCAAGCAGAAGCTTATTTTTGTAAGAAATTAACTTGTTGTTTTTTTTTTGAAAATAAAGTTGGCCTGGGGTTTGCTATTTTGAGAACTTAAGCAACTTAGATTAACTGGTAGATTAAGGGTTGGACTAGGCTTTCAAAGCCGAGGTGTGTTTGGTCTTTGAGGAATAACTTTATAAATCAATGTGTGTTGGTACATTTGAAGTGGGATTTTAAGGCCTCACCTGTTCTTCGAAATGCACTTTATTCAATATTTTTTGATAATAAGAAAATATTGGAAGATTATAATTTGGTTTGAACATTCAGTTCAATCAGTTTTGGATTTACAGTACTACGTTTGAACTCAATTATTAAAAATGAGCCTATGTTAGCCTTTTCACTTAACTCGCTTTCAAAGAAATTGCTCGTCTGCAACAATAAAGGGCCCCTCAATGGCAGCCAATTATGTTTTTTTTTTACACCATTTTTGTCACTTTTGATTGGAAATTTACACTGTAGTGGATAAGGTTTTATTATGTTTGATAGATTAGTGATAGTTAGAGGTTTTTGGCATGTTCCGATACGGTGTTTCAGTTGCCAAGAGAAGATTCTTTAAAGTCCTCTTATGGCTCTGACATTATCTATTTTTCTTCTGCGCAGTACTTTGGCTTGGAGATCAAATTCTTTAAATTACTAACATTTGGTCCTTTTAGCAGACTCTCGTCAAGTAATATATTAGGATCGAAAACGCTTACTTCTGAGTTAAAGTCCGAGTTTTAAGGTCCTACGTTGGGCGCCAGTTATAAAATATTCACATAGAGAAACTTTTATATGTACATAAATTGCTGGCTCGGACCACCAAGCGACTTTCACAACAATAATATAAAAAAAAACAATCCGTTCGAAATTCAATCAATCTTTAACGGTTAAAAAACCAGGATAGTACGGATATTTTTGACTTGACCAGAAAAAAAAATTTATTTGATCCGACTGTTTATAAATCATAAAATTATGACGTTTAGTCAGGCTTTATCTTAAAAAAAGATAAAATTACGCAAATAAATTGGAGCACAAAATAAAATTAAGATTTACTTCAGCTCGATATTTAATATTGATTTCCCCATCGACATCCGTATACACTTCAAGACCCACACTAGTTTTGGTAATTTAAAACTTATGAAAAAAAAGGATTCAAATTTTTTAGCTCAACGAGGACTCCAACCCAGGATCTTGCACTAATCGCGAGTGACATCTCAGCGCACAGCTGACATGTCCAAAATATTATTTTAATAACATTTGTAGATAAACGGTGATCCATTAGAAATGTTTTTTGTTCAATTACTAATAAAACACAGAAAATGTAATTGGTAGAATCTTTATTATGAAATGGAATATTATGAAAGAACTATCGCTGGCATTTACTTTTTATACCCTTGGAGAGGGTATATTAAAATTGTTCAGATGTTTGTAACGCATAGAAGGAATCATCTTCGTTCATATAAAGTATATATATTCTTGATCAGCATGACGAGCTGAGTAGATATAGCCATGTCCGTCGGTCCGTCTGTCTGTCTGTTTCGATGCTATCTCCTCCGTCAGTTTAAAAGCTATCTTAACCAAACTTTGCACGAAGTCTTTTGGTACAAATGCGCAGAATCGGCCGGATCGGATGACTATATCGTATAGCTGCCATAGAAACGATCGGGCGGAAAAGTAGTTCTAGTGAGAAAAACTTTTTTGTCTTCAGCGCAATCGTCCCCAAACCTCGTATTTATAAGTTTTCTATGCCTTCACATAATTTCACCAAGTTTTATGAAAATCGGAAATCTATAAGGTATAGCTGCCATACAAAAGATAGTTTTGAAAAAACGTCTTAGTAGGAAAAACTTTTTTGTTTTCAATGCTATCGGTCCCAATCTTGTTACTGCTCAATATTATATGCTAACAAATAATTCTGCCAAGTTTGATTCAAATCGGATGGCTATAGCATATAGCTGCTATAGAAACGATCGGTCGCAAAAGTAGTTCTAGTGAGATAAACTTTTTTGTTTTCAAAATTTTGTCAAAATTGTGGTGCCATATAACAAACTGCCAGGCAGATATCATGCTCCAAGGGTATATAAACTTCGGTCGAGCCGAAGTTAGCTTGCCTCTATTTTTTAAGACCATTTCGTTCAAATTTTGACCGCGACTTTGCCGTATTTGTAGTGGATCACTTTTTCCACGGTATCTCTTGAATTACAGAAGTAATGTTGGCTTCCAAGTCTTGAATCTTGGCTGGCCAATCGACAAACACTTTTGACTTCACGTAACCCCATAGGAGAAAGTCCAGTGGTGTGATCTAGGCGGCTAGTTGAAAATTACGGAACGGGAAATATGCTGCTCACTGAAATAATTTTTCAATAAAGCCATTGTTTCACGCTGAAACTATACGTCGCCGACATCAAGGGCTTTAATTTTAGGTAACAAAAAGCCGCTTATCATACGGTTTGGTATTGTCCTGCCTCATTTTAAAAGAAATACGGACGGATAAATCCAGCATTTTGGTGGATGTAACTGTAGTTCAATGCTGATGTTTGTATGTTGACATATCCATTTCGACAGAAATGTCTCTCGTCACTGAAAAAAACTTTGGGTGAAATCAGCTGTTCGGTGTAAGTCATTCCATGATAATTTGTTAACAATCCCTAAGAGAACTAAGTTGACAGAACGACAATGATAACCAGGGATATCTGTAAAAAAAAATATAGAAAAGAAAATCCTCTTAATGAATCACCCTGTATCTTGAACGTGATTGAAGTGAGCTCATTTGGAATGAGACATATTTAAAATTGTTGCTTCAATCTTAAAAAGCATTTATTGAAATGTTTCAGATCAATCAAGATTGAATTTTTAAGCCTTATTTTAAGATTAGAAAGATTAAATATATCACAACGGCTATTTTTTACTGTAATTACCCAAGATTCTGGTTCGATTTGGGTTAGTTGTGTCTCCCACATTCAAACGCGTAGCCTCCATTAAAGTTAAGACAGCAAAACATTGCGGTTCCATAGTAATTTAAAAAAAGAGGAGCAACCGGCCGACGAAGTTTAATACCGAGCAGCAAACGGAATTATGAAATCATTAAACATTATAAATACGAGGGGGAGCGATAACATGAAAACAAAGTTTTTCACTAAGACTCAGACCAACGAGGCAGCATACAATAGAGGAAATTAGTGAAATCATTGAAAACTTATAAAAACGGAGAGATAGAAAACAAAAACGACCGTCCATGGGAGAAAAGCACCGTCCGGAAAAATCCCAAGATAAGGAAATTGGAATTCAACTGAATGCATTGCTTTTTTTATAATTAATCATAGCTTGCAATCGCTCTTTGCTAGCAGCTTTCGAGATAAAGTTCTTGGTCGAGAGCCTAGAGCAGCAAACGGCATGCAGCTCTTGCCCCGCAGCTCGCGTCTCAGAGCGAGAGTCTCAGCTCAGTTCTGCGATTTGTCGCTTACCAGCTTAGAACGGATCAGTGTTCTTGGTTCTCAATTAGATGCTTTGGGCTTGTTATGAAGAGCGAGGCCAAAAAGTGAGAGAGGGTTGGTATGGTGTCGGTGTGAGTTGCGAAATTAGTTCGGCCCCTGCGGGCCAGGCGTGACCATTGCTAGCTTTGGGCTCTAAGCTAGAGTTTAAAAATTACAGAACTCATGGTTCGGCATAAGCTGGCCTTTCATTATAAGTTCTAAGCGAGCGACCCGAAACCCCGTACTGAATATTTCGTTTGTTTTTGACATTCAAGAAAAATTTTAAAAGCTTTCTCGAGCACTTTATAACTTTAGATCTAATAAATTACTCTTTCTTTTAAGAAGATCATTAGATTAATGCCCTAACAAATAAATGCTTCAAAATTCAGAATAAATATATAAAAAAACTCTTTATTAAAGTTACCTCAATATCGATACGTGGCCCTTAACAAAAGGCAAAAATTACACTTGAAATTGCGCCGCCTTTTATCGTCTGGCGGTGGTCAACCACCAATAAACTGTATCCCTCGTGCCCCCCCTTCAAAAATGCAAATGAACAGCCCCCAATGAGTTTAATCGAAAAACGAGGGGCGGAGTAACACCAATAACTCGTCTAGGCCCCGTACCCCATTTCAGCAATTTCAGTGCAATAAATCAGAGCTCCAATAATTGACTGGGCCAAAGGGTTGGAGACCACTTGGTCTGCCTGGCCGCCGTCTGGTCAGCCTAGTAGCCAGCCAGACACTCGAGAGTTGGTTGGTTCAATGAGAGTTGGTGCTCCTGGTTGAGGGTTCCCCCCTTTAATTAGGCGCGTAATTTATGAAATATTTTCATGTGATACTCAAGTGACTGGCAAAAGGCTGTGCCACTGTCGATGCCTAAACAAGATTTTTCACCCACTTTTTTTATTTGTAGAGCGCGGTTCGTCTCATGGAAAACAATGAGGAGCTGCTGCCTCAAGTGCTACCCGTGTGCACTCGAGTACTCGGCGAAGGGTTCATCATCATCATCTCCTCGTACTCATGCTCATACTCATCCGATGAGGTATTTTCTTGGTCCAGGAGTTTTGTCTTTGCTGCGGCTGCTCCTGCACTTGCCAACCAACCAACCAGCCAACCAGCCAGGCACACTTGAAAAATTTTGTGGTTGTTGTTTGATTGAAGCAGTTCAAGCCGTTTGCAACGGAAGTGTGTTTGATTAAACGCACAAGGACAGAAGCAGGAGAGAAGTGCCCGAACGGACAGACAGATCCTTTGGGAATTCCACTTTAAAAAGTGCAGGTAAAAAAGGTTTTAGGTGGGGGAAAAAGCTAGCCTAGAGAGGAAAACCCTTTGGGAATGTCTAAGGAATCTGCGTGTTCGTAAACCGAACCGGTTCGGATTCCGAAAAATGTTAAAAAACACTTATGAATCAGTTCCGGAATCAACTGGTTAATTTAACATTTACCCTATTTAAAAGAATTTCAATCCTCTCTTACCTCAGCTTCAGGGTGCCATTTTAATGGCATATCGATTTGTTGTTTATGGCCTCAGTCGTCTGGCATGAGTTGTTGGTCAGACTCGTCTCGCCCACAATCAAAAACAGTTGCCAACTGAGGCATGGGCAAAGCTCTGCTCGGCTCTGCTCTGCTCGGCTCGGCTCTTTTGCTGCTGCATGTGACATTGTTGCCACTTAATCCGTTTATCTAACTTCGTACACCGTTGGACTTGATACCCAAAATACTGAGCTGAGCGTGGTTTAAACATCCTCGCAGCGAGTTTTTTCTGAGCCAGTGTGGAAACTCCAGTCGAAAATTTGAAAACCATTCGACCGTACAAGCTGTCCAAGGAGTGAGGGAGTCCAACTCCTACCACGAAGCCAACATCCATTAGCAATCGCAGTCATACAGACTTCCGCATCATACTTTGAACTTCCGCATAGTACATATACATATATACTTGATGTTTGTGTGTGTGGGTGGGTGGGGGGCACACAAAATGGCGGTCCAGGTTCATGTTGGCCATGCGCGCGAGCTTTCCCCTTTAGCTTCGTGTCTCGAAATTGTTTTGCGTCTGTTTTGCCTGTCGCCTGGGAGTTTTTCTTTAAGTTTTTGTGTTCGATACGATTTGGTTCACATTTTTTGTGGTTGACTTTTTGTATTCTTATTTTGGTCATGTAACAATTTCTGTTTTATTTTTGGTCTTGGTTTGTGTCTATGATAGCTTTTAAGATCTCTCTGTTTTTTTTATTGTGCTATTTTGGCCATTTTGAAGCGAGAAATTATAAGCTTCAGCACTTTTTCTAATACGATTAAATTTGATTGAGTTTTTCGCTTAGCATTGTGATTGTCCTTTTTGGTCAAGACAATAATGCAATTTTTATGAGATTCTTATGCCGGTTTTTTAATTAAACTTGATTTCGGCGGCTGGGAACGTAAGAGGATAGGCCATGTTTCGAGTTCCGAGTCGATGGTCTAGCATTATATATCGCTCACGCTCGACACGTTTTCTAGCCTTATTGTTGAATAAGCTGGAAAAATAATGTATTGTCAACTGACAACAAAATTCGCTAGTAAGTTTTTATATATTTAAAGCAACTGTTGGCCGCCTTCTCGGCCAGGTAAATTGGGATAGCTGGATCTTCACTTGATCCGTTCAAAATTTTGACCTTCCAGAGTTGGTGCCAGGTGTGAAGGAAAATGTTCTTTTATTTGTGGCTTCGTGCCGATGTTCGCTCTGTGGCGGTTCTAAGCTTACTAACTAAGTGAGAGTTCACAAAGATCTAATGAAGTCAAGAGAGTAATGTGGAGAATAACAATAGAGAATATAATGAGAGCAAGCCTGGCATTGCCAGCCTGTGTAAATTTCATATAATAATGGTGAGCAAATTAAAGGAAAGTAATCGATATACATATATATAAATTCAAAAGAAAAAAATAATAATTTTAAAATGGGTGTTCTCCTCCAACAGCAACATTTTATATAGCTTATTTTGTGGAAAGTCCATATAAAATTAACATGCAAAGCTTTTTGTTTGGAAAAAATAAAAAAGTTTTTGTTGAGGGGGGCGGGGAGCTCGTTAAAACAGTACTGTACAGACAAACCATTGCAATCCCATACGTTCAAAATCTTTGTTTATTACCTCCCAATTCCACTAATCACCTTTCCTAAAGTTAAAAGGGAAATCAAGGACCTGAGACAAGAAAGATAGAATCGGCAAATAAGCCGGTTTAAATATATTCAGTAGAAGAAGTTGACTCAATATTAACTTAAGCCATGGGAACCACATTACTTAAACCAGGGTATTTGGCAGTCGGTGCCCTCGACTGCAACACTCTTAAAAATCTCTGCCGAGTAGTATAACACAGTTCAACAAATTGTGACCTTTTGTGAGTATCCAGAGCATCGTTAACTAATTCCAACGTGCGTACTCATGCTGATTACGAGATGGTATGTCAAAGCCATATCTTAGTTTCATTTCAAGATATTCGCGAAAACTAATCCGCTTTTTGCCGTTGTAGAATTTTTTGTAGGCCACACTAAGCAATATTTGCTAATTTTATAAAGCTTCTAGGATAGTACACACATCAAGCAAAGAGAAAATCAAACACGCCAATAACTATTGCCAATGGCGTCGAAATTGGCCTTCAAAGTCAAACTTCTGATTTATAGCAATTTGTCAAACTAAACCATTTGCTCAAGCCATTATTGTCGGACTTTTTGCCCATACCTCATAGTTCAACATGTGCACTAATTAGGTAATTTTTGACAATTTGTCATGACCGCAGCCAAAGTTACAGCCTGTTATATTCGAAAATCAAGATTAAAATTTATGGGAGGCAAACTAGATTCCCACCCCAAATTATAGCAGTTTTAAAAAGGCAACGATTTGGCATTGGCCCAACTAATAATTAAGTAAGTAAGATAACAACATTCATGAATGCACTTAACATTTGCGATAGTAGAACCAAGAATTATAAAAAGGCTACTTGGATACTACTAAATGACCTTAGCTTTTGTAATTTCTCAAGTTTTAAAATTTTACAAGTTGTCGGATTGGTTCCGAATTCAGAATACGGAGAACGTCGTCAGCACAGCCACATAATAACGCAAGATTTAAATGATCTGTAAGGGACTTAGAATTACCAAAAGCTAAGGCTTTCTAGGCCGAAACTCAGCAATGGAACCTTTAAAATGTGGAACGACTATTACATTTTACGCAGTAAACACAACGATTTACGCAATATTTCGAATGAGAGCTTACATGTTGTAACGATGTCAGTGGATAATTGGAGGCTAAAATCATCACATAAAACAAGCACGAATGGAGACTCTTTATAGATAGCCCTAACGCAATTTTAAAAGCTGTTTTATTACATAAAGAAAATAGTGCACCTCGATTCCCATTGGTCATTCTGTACATATGAAAGAGAGCTACAAAAGCGATAAACTTTGTGCGCATATTAAATGACCACCAGTGGCAAGGAAGATTTGAAGATCTTAGATCTCTCCCCAGGACTACAACTAGATACACGAAATTTTGTTGTTTCATTTGCGAATGGGATAGTCGTGACAGAAAGGCACCAAAATAAGTCGTGGCCTCTTGAAATTAGTTGACCCAAAAAGGTGTTTTTTCACCGTTGCCCATAATACTGATGAAGAATTTCGTTAAAGCAATGGAAAAAACGCAATTGCTTTCCAAATCTACGCCAGAAGTTTTCCAGACTAAGCGAAGCAAGATAAAGGAAGGTGTTTTTGTCAGTCCGCATTTATAAATTTATTTAATGATGCTAACTTCGACCTAGTCATAGAGGGTAAAAAAAATTTGTAAATTTATTTCAAGATTATTGTAAATCTGTTTTTAAGAAAAAGAAAAAAACCTGGGACGACTTTCGCCTTGTCGCAAATAATTTCTTAGGAAATAAGAGGAATGCAATATTCGAACAAGTTCAAAATGTGCTATCATCCTTTCACATTCTGCGCTGGAAAGGACATGCTACCAGTACGAACAAGCTTCATAAATCATGTGAACAAATGGAAGGCAAGACTTTGGGAGACCGAAACTGAGATGGGAAGACCAGGTTCGGGTCTGGGTTGGTGCCAGGTTGCACGAAACAGAAACGACTCGCGGCACAATTGCAGTGCGGAGATCGTTAAGCTGTTGTTATATAATATAATGAATATAACTTATATTCATGCAGCCAAAGAGGAGAACCAGACCTTTCAAACTAATCGCAAATGTTAACGTAGCATTCCAGATGTTGTTATCTTACTATTAATACACTGTTACGAACCCTTCCTTTTTTTTTATTATTTTTTCTCTTCTGCTCCTTTTTAAATTTTTTTTTTTTTTATTTCCATATCTCCATATGTCATACAGAATCGAAAGGTTATTTCGCGCCGTATCTAGAACATTGTTTTTAAATCGGTTCATTAGTTTGACTACAATATCCAAAAATATTTCGAAAAATCGATTTTTTGCTCGAAAATTCATTTTTGGTCGCCTGGAAAATATACAAAAAAATCAAAAAATTTTTTATTTTTCTACATAAGAACCGCACTTCTACGAAGAAAAACAGATATCGATGACCAAAATCGTGAACAAACACAGGAGCTGTACAATTTAGTGCAAAAAAATGTGATATTTTCCTTAATATTTAAAATAAATTTTCGTTTGCTTCGACTTTTGTTCCGTATTTAATTTTTATTTTTGTTCTGGCTTTTCGTTCACTTCATAATTGTACCAAAAAAACAAAAAATACAAGTTAATTTTTGAAACACACAATATACTCAAATTGACGTTAGTTCCTCTACTCAATTTGATCCATCTATGGTACGTGTTACACGATTTTCCTCACAAATACCTTATTTTCTTCGTAAAAGTGCGATTCTTAAGTAGAAAAAAAAAAAAATTTTTGTATTTTTTATATTTTTCAGTCGTTTAAAAATGAAATTTCTTGGATTTTCGAGCAAAAATCGATTTTTTTGAAATATCTTGTTGATGAATTCAAACTACTGAACCGATTTAAAAACAAGCTCCACGCAATTATTGGCAGCTCCATTACCTTTCGATTTATTCTTACTTGACTCTATCTGACAATTATGAACTGAGATATGGCTTAAAATGTAAGAGTACCTACCAAAATTTAAAAATTAATATTTCAAACGGCGAAATTTTTGAAATCATTTTTTAGATCACCATTCCAAACTATACTAGAAAATTTTCACTAATTCATTTTTTTTTTTTTTTGTAAACTAGGTTATTTAGTTGGCCAAGCCAAATCAAGTTGCCTTTTTAAAACTGCTATAACAATTTGGGGTGCTAGTTTGCCTCCCAAAATTTTAATCTGATTTTCGAATATAACAGGCTGTAACTTCGGTCTTGACAAAATTGCCAAAAATTACCAAGTGCATAGTTGAACATATAATGGTATTGAGCCAATATGTCCGACAAATAGAATGGCTTGTAGCAAAGGTTTAGTTTGACAAAATTGCATAAACAAGAAATTTCCAATTTCGACCCATTGGCAATAGTTATATGGCGTGTTTGATTTTTCTCATTTGCATTGATGTGTGTACTATCCTAGAAGCTTTATAAAATTAGCAAATATTGCTTAGTGTGGCCTACAAAAATTCTACAACGGCAAAAAAGTCGGAAATTATTTTCCGAATATCTTGAAAGGAAACTAAGATATGGCTTTGACACCATCTCGTAATCAGCATGAGTACGCACGTTTTAGTTAACGATGCCTGTACTTTTCCTGTTGAACAGTGTAATTGGTTTATCTCCTATCAAAGTTAACACTATTATAGGGGAGGTGGTAGATCGCATGTGCGCAGAGCTGTGCGCTTTGCTGTGGTAGATTATCTAGTTAATTTTATCATTATCCCTAGTTCTAGTTTATTTCGATTCCCTTAAAGGTTTGAGTCTAGACCTAGAAGTGTTGAATATTTGCTCACCATTAGTAAATATAAAGGAGTTTGTCCTGACTGATTGACTACTGATTTACAGACGGATTCATTGGCAATCTACGCCCAGCTCGAACGGTAAGAGTTAGAAGGCTGAAATTGGGACAGGAGTTTCCAGTAGTGTTTAAAGTGTGCACTAAGAGGAAGTTTTGGAAAATCCGCCCCCGGGAGTAAAAGTTCTCGAAAAATTCAGAATGCAATTATTTCCGATCGAGTTGAAACACTGTTTGTGAGTATAGAATTCGAGTTCATTTGTGATTTCATTATTCGATGTTGGAAAATTCGAACCAAGGGCTTAGCTTGCCGGACTGGCTAAAAAATCTTACCCCAACGGGTCAGAGATTACTGGTTATTTAATTTTAAGTTTAACTTATAAATTTTTTATTTTTAATAAGTTTTAAATTTCAGTTTTAGATAGTTTTTTTTTGGCTTCCTATATTTTTATACTCTGTACCAAAGGTACATAGAGTATAATAAGTTTGAGAAAAAGAGAGAGAGAGTGACTTAGAGATGAGCGCAGCACCAGCATTGCATTCAGTTTCTAATCCAGGTACCGAGTATGTTATAGTCGGGCTTGACCGAATTTCTCACTTGTTTTTCTTTGTATATCTGATTTATTTTAGTTTTAGTATTTTATTATTATTTTTTATATGTTTTTCCCTTGCTCCTATTTAACTAGAGGTTTTAGTTTTTTTCCTCTTCTCTATCTCTATATCATTAAAGTTTTTGGTAGCTCTAATAACGTCTCTGACTTCAATTGGCTGTGAATCGGGGCATAGCTGGCCGGACGGGCAAATAAAATTCCCTATAAATAATTAATGAATATAATATTATCTAAATAAAACCAGAGCGCAAGTTAAAGTCGGTTCTAACCGACTTCTAACTATCTTTAGAAGGTACGAATAGTCTATCTTTAAAACTGTAGGAGATATAACGTTTTTTCCAAATTGCGGGGGCGGGAGGGGGCGTGGCCAAAATTTGAAATAAACTTGATCTGCGTGCAGATAAAAGAAACATTTGTCCCATACATGTCAAACCTCTATCTCTTACCATCTCTGAGATCTGGGTGTTCATACAGACAGACGGACGGGCGGACAGACGGACATGTCTATATCGACTCGGCTGTTGATGCTGATCAAGAATATATATTCTTTATATGGTCGGAAATAATTCCTTCTGCCTGTTACACACATTTGCACGACTTTAGTATACCCTTTTTACTCTACGAGTAACGGGTATAAAAACGTTAAAAAAATTCCCTATGCAAAAGTTTATTTTTCACAATTGTCTTAAAAGTCGTGTTTTAAGAATAGAAGGCCGAATAATATGTGATTCCGTGATTGAAAACCGTACAAATTACCGAAAAACTCTTAATGTAAATTACTTTTTTTCATCCGAATGAAAAAACTTTTTAAGCCATTTCTCGATATTGGAACAGTCCCGCCGATATGTGGGCATGGGTTTCAGGGGGTGGTTCAGTATCCTTATGAGTATTAATCAGGGCTTAATCCCGAAACGAATTTCGGTTCCGGTTCCAGTACCGGCACGTCCCGAAATAAATGTTTTGGATAAAGGTTTGCTGTATCGGTTTTCAATTAATTTCGGTTTTCGGTTTCGGTTCCGGTACCCGGGTTTTTTTTGGTATACCGGTACGTACCGGTACTCACCGATATAAGTACCACTTATTTTTAATAATGAAAAAACAAAATTCTAATAAATATGTACGCCGCTCACAAAGCGAAGGAGTGAAGCATACCTTACAATTACCATCTATCAAATCTTCATCTAGCAAAATCCCCCATCCGTCGATTTACTCGTCTTCATAAGAATCAAAATCGTTATAAAATTTTGCAAATTTTGCGATTTTCTAGTCCGTTTGATAAACACGTCTCATTAACTCATATAAGAATTTTTGCAAATTTATACTTTTCTGAACTCATGTAATTTTGTAAATTTCCGATTTTTGGGACAGTTTAGTCTACACCACATATTTTTACCCTCTACTATTGCAGTCTATCAAATCTTCATAAAAATTTTGGGAATAAGAAAATTTAGCAAATTTCGCATTTATTTTAGTTGTTTCATTGTTTTTTTGTGTTTAATTGTTTGATGTACACCTTCTGTTTACCCGTCATTGCCATTTCCATACCTTGCAACATTTTGGACTGTTCAAGCTTTTGTTTTTTTGTCTACATACATAAGATCAAGAACTTTATGAGGTCGGAAATGATTCCTCTCAGTTACATAATTTTGCACACTCCTAACATAATTAGGTACAGCGTATAAAAAAAACCGAAACCGTACCGGTACCAAAGTTTCGGTTTCGTTCCGGTTTTATCGGTTCCAATAATAACGGTAAACGGTATTCGGTTCCTTAAAAAAATTTTGTATCGGTTCAGGTTCCGGTTCCGGTACGCGATTTGAAACGGTTTATTTCGGTTAACGGTTCCGGTTTTGGTTCCGGTATTGAGCCCTGGTATTAATAAAGGCGAAAAAAGGCTTCAGTCTTGGAAACTCAACCCTAAGATGGAGTGACCTGAGTGACATTCCGTTGGGAAGTCTTTTTGACCAAATGAATGGAAAAAGTATGCTATATTAAAAACCCCTAGAAAAGTCGGTTATTCGGGGACTGAATGTGTTCACGGTCAATCATTGTTTTCCGGCCGATCTGAATAAAATTTCGTTTGTAATCTCTTTAGTGAAAGTAAATGGAAAAGCTATGATCCAGTTATAAAAAACATTCAAGTGAAGTCGACAAAAATAGTGCGCGATTGTGTTTAGAAGTCATATAATATTTGACGCTCTACGATATCTTGATAGCGGAGCATCGGATTGCGACTAGCTCTCTTATAAAACTAAAGTAAGTGGTTTATTCCGTTAGCTATAAAATTTAACTATACATTTTCTCCATAGTTTTCCTTATTGATTCATCCCAACGCAGGACAGTTCATAGAGCAGCAATCATTAAATCATAAACAATTAGCCGTTTATTACTTCCCCCTAATCATGCGCCATTTGCAATTAATTTAAACGCAATTTTCGTAGTCTTCACTCCAGGGGGGAGGCGTAGACGAAGACGGACACATAAAATCTCAAGAGCCAGTGCTTCCTGCCCCCGCACACACACATACACACACACACAAACATCGCAAATCTTTTGCACAAACATAATTTTGAAACAGACACACGACTCGAAGAGATGAACCCTTGTTCTAGCCCCACCACACCTTCCGCCCCCGCTTAGCCCGAGAACGTCTTGGAAATCTCGGCAGCAAATTGCAGGCAATCCACGCAAATGGCTTAGAACAACGGGTGGCATTAGACCCACTAAGAAGGTGGATGTGAAGCTACTTGCCAGGGCAAATAATTTTTCGCGCAGACCGAAAAACTTTGTCCAAGTCGAAGGAACACCCTCGCCCATTGGCTGGGCCCAGGCATAAATCATAAGGCAGAGGCAAAAACTTGGAGCGGCGGATCTGCAAAATTTGTCTTGGCGTTTGGATTTATGTTTTTGCCACGCTTCGGCGAAACAAACACACACAAACAGAACGAGAAAGTAAAAATGGAGAGGCGGGAGAGACCGAGAGGAAAAAGTACGAAAGAAGGTAAATTCAGGAAATGCTGTCTTCAACAAAACAAAAGCCAAAGAAGACAACAACGAGAAAAAATCGCTTACCAGCCTACAACTTGGTGGCCCTTGATTTATGGCGAAGGTAGCCAAAGTTGTGTTTTTTCGGGGGGGCAAAGATGGCCTTAAGAAAGTTTGCTGGTTTGCACAGGATTTGCATTTGAACACGCCACAGGAAATAAGTAGCGCTCCGCTCCTGTGGGAGCTCCTCGAAGAAATATATGTATAAGCA
This sequence comes from Lordiphosa clarofinis, assembly GCA_018904275.1. Taxonomy (NCBI): domain Eukaryota; kingdom Metazoa; phylum Arthropoda; class Insecta; order Diptera; family Drosophilidae; genus Lordiphosa; species Lordiphosa clarofinis. The sequence goes on from JAEIGQ010000097.1 coordinate 473,367, forward strand.
GTTTGTTTCACTTGAGTTTGGTGCGGGAAGCTGGAACACAGAGAGTTGGGGAGTTTCCTGTGTTGTTTAGACCCGAAATTTGTCATATTTTGTCGCTGATTTTGGTTACAACAAAATCCAAGGGGCAAACAGTTTGTTTGGATTGTTTGAAAACAAATTTGTCATTTAAGCTTGACCTTTTGTTGAGTAAAGAATCAGCTGAAATATGTGAATTAAATCAAACAAATACATTGCCTACTTTCGGGAGCTTAAGGACGCTGTACCCCCTCAAGACTGAATCATATGTTTAACCATTATGTACCCCCTCAAGACTGAATCATATGTTTAACCATTATGAAGTACCTATCGACTGGGTTCGCTTGACTATGTAATGACAAACATGTAACCCTACTTAAAATAATTACTTTGCCTTAATTGCGCTGTCAGTTGGTGTCTACTTAAAGAAATATTATCCCGCATGGCCTAGACATACAAATATTCCACAAGAAATAAAATAGGAAGGGTGCAACTCGGACGTCTTCCTACCCGCTGAGGGCCAAGAGGGAACACACTTCTCACACATAAGCACTCATCTTATGCGCTCAGCATATGTCAATTAAGTTATAATGCTGTTCGGCATGCTGAGTCCTGGACTGAAGGACTGTCAATCATGCTTTCCACCATAATTTCAATGCCGCTGCCTTACTGACTTCGCTTTACATTCCTTTTTAAAGATATGTCAGGCTTTAAGACAACAACAACAACAACCACATCAAATTGTCAACAACCAACCCTCGGAACTCAGTCTCACAATTATCAGCGATAATTATGCAATATTCGCTGCTGCTGCTGACGATGAGGAAGAGGATGATGATGCTGGGAATGAGTACGCTTACAATGCATATGAAAATTCTCACTCGTATTCAGATTTCCCAATTGCCTAATTTTCCCATGCACACGATGGCGTCTGATTGATTGGAAAACTCAGTTGTGTTGCAGTCTTAGATGCACAGCAGGGCTTGTTAAACTGGTTCGATTGAGGGAAAAGCGGGGTATGTTAGGCTCTTTCTAGTCAGCAACATAAGAGAATGGGGCAAGATGAACACTTCTTCTTAAGGTTAACATCTAAGTGAGTTGTTGTTGAAAATGAAGAAAACTATCGCTGATTATATTGCAGAATATCGATTGAGGAAGCTCAGCCAAGCTAGCTAGTAAGAACTTAAAACGCAACTAATAAATACCTATATGGGGAGTTGTGAGCCAATTTGCCCAAGACGCGGTTTTTGACTTCCGGAGAGAATGTTGCAATGATAGGCAAAAAGGCAGATCAGAAACGCAACAAAGAATTTTAATATACGAATTTTAATATACAACAACCTATAAATTTTTAAAATAAAGTGAAATGAAACTATACTTGATTTTTGCTTAAGTTATCTTCGCCTAACACTAAATTTTTTCAAATGTTTATTGAACAACCCAATTACACAATCCAACAGTGTTTTTAGAGCATGATTATGTTGATATAGATTACACTAAACAAAACTTTATAAGTATAGCAGAAAGTGTCTAAATTAAACACTAAAGTCAGACAACTCTAGTTTTATGTCAATTTTCTAAAAAAAAATCATCCCTTTTTGGTTAGTGTGGCTGTATAACCTAGGCCTACAGATCACCAAATGCTCTAATTAGGATATTTTATGCATTTTTATCAGGTTGTTTGGCAGTGCAATATAATGTTTAAATCGAAATTACGTATTTAAATATATGTGAAGACAACTAGATTCTCACTTTTAATCAGAGTCCGGCAAGTTTGTATTTTATAATATAACTAGCAAATATCCCGTCGCGCTTCGCTGCGCCTTCAACAGTATAGAACCAATGCACACCCACTTCCCATCCACATCCCACCCACTTTCCACCCAATTCCCATCAACTTTACGCCCAGTTTCCACCTTCATCCCACGCACATACCACCCACTTCCCGCCAACTTCACATCCACTTACCACCCACCTCCCTCCCACTTCCAAAACAAACGAAAAATAAAAACACAAATTAATTGTCATTTTGACCTTACAAACCGAGTTTCAAGTCAATCGGATAAAAAATAGTTCTTTTCATTCAGAATTTTCGTATTCTATCCTTTCAAACCGATTTTCAAGCCAATCGAAAGAAAAATAGTTTTTTTGCATGCAGAATTTTCCGGCCTCGTGGGCGGATTTTTCAAAATCGGGGAAACACGTGTCGAATTATTTTGCGTACAAACCAAGTTTCAAGTCAATCGGATAAAAAATAACATTTTTTCCATACAAACTTTTCTCACGCTTTTCCGACTTTTCCGGGTGGAATTTTCCAAAACCTTGTCTTAGTACGCACTTTCACCACTAACAGAAACTCCTGTTCAAATTATAGCCTCCTATCTCTCACCGTTTAGGCTGTGCGATGATTGCCAATCTGTCAGTGATTCAGGACACTCTCTTTTATATTTATAAAGATTATATGATGAATATGTTTCAGCGTTAAATACGGAATATTAAAAAATTAATTTTCTTTATTTATTAAGTTTTATAGCCAATTAGTTAGTTCTACCACCAACCAGTTGGGTTCCGAAAAGCAACGATTTATGTTAAATTTAAAAATGCCTTACTTTTCAAAACGAGTCACATTTTCTAGGCCAACGGCTAACTGCCACAGCCCGTATTTTATTATCTATTCAATTTTTTTTTTTTTGTTAAATTGTTAATCTTCAGAATAAGTTTTTTTTTTATAAATATTCATCTACTTCATAAATAAATAAAAATAAAAAAAAAGAGTGTGTGTCATGAGACGCACGGTGCGAGCGAAGCTCTTTACGATGAATCCGATTTAAGTAATGGAAAAAGACACATTTGGATTCTGTATAAATAAATGTTAAATTATCAAATATTAGGTCACTCTCAAATCACTGTAAAGTCACTGTTTAGTCACTGTTAAGTCGCTTTAAGGAACTGTAAAGTCACTGCTAAGTTACTGTTAAGTCACTGTTAAGTCACTGTTAAGTCAATGTTAAGTCAATGTTAAGTCACTGTCAAACAAAAAACATAGTTTTCAGCACAGAATTCACAACTTGACCTTAATGCAGCCACTCTTTGCACCCCCACTCCCCGTATACCCACCATATCCCCACCCGATCCCCACACGATCCCCAGTAGAGCCCCTCCATATCCCAAGTAGAGCTCACCAGACTCCCACCAACTCCCTACCAGATCCCCACCTGATACCCAACAGATCCCACCAGATCTCCACCAGAGCGCCACCAGATCCCCCTAGATCCCTATCAGATCCCCACCAGATCTCCACCTGATCCCCACCTGGTTCCCATCAGATTCCTACCAGATCCCTACCCAATCCCCACCAGATCCCTACCTGATCCACACCAGATCCAAACCAGAGCTCACTAGGTCCCTACCAGATAAAACTAGTTCCCTACCACATCACCACCAGAACCCCACCAGATCAGCACCAAATCCCCGCCAGATCCCCGCCAGATCCTCACCAAATCTTCACCTGATCCCCACCAGGTCCCTGCCAAATACCCATCACCTCGGAGGTGACACCTCCCCCCACTTGCACCTCACACTATCCCACTCCACACACAACCCACCTGCTACTACGCGGTAATGGCAAAAGCAGCTGATTTTGCAAATACAAAATACAAAACACAAAATCAAAGACATACCCCAAAAGAATCTGTCGCAAAGACAAAATTTTTCAAGATTCACTCCCCCAGTGTGACGTCCGTAAAAGAGCTTCGCTCTAAAAAATTTAAAATAGGAAGTAAATAATACTTCTACTTCTTCTTCTTCAATACTTAAAAAAAAAGTAAAAAATGTTCTTGGTTTAAGCCTATAAAACTCTGTAAAATATCAAATTCCATAGGAAATGAACTAACCAAAGACAAAGATGCCTCTACTGTAGGTCAGAAATCTATTACACTCCTTGGAGCTATAATTGTAAGTCTATTCTGTCCAATCCAATTTTGTACTTGAAATTTTCTTAAATTTTTATGCTAACTGTAAGTACGAAATGTTTTTAATTCTAGAAAGTTTGTTCTCATTTGAATAATTTTATCAGTCAATTTTTTTTTCTAGAATGTTTCTTACTTAATTAACAAAAAAAAAGGTACTTTAAATTTGAAGAACAAAACGGTATAAATTCTAGTCCTCTGCCAAGTGCATTGCCTTCTCACTTTACGCCGAGTTTAGAAATGGCTTTAGAAGGATAATGAACCGATTCTTACAAGTTCTGCAAAAGGAACTGTATGCTGATAGTTACTCGTCAATTCTTTTGCAAAAATTCATGTACGAGGTTCGAATGCTTTAAAAGACTATCAAGTTCTGAAGAATCTATGCCTAAAGTTACCATCCTAATTAACAAGATTACATCTGTGTTTTGAATTCTTAAATCGGCAGAAATTTAGAGACTTGCATTTTTGATGCATTTCTAAGATCTCCATAGGGTCAACAATATCACGTATCAAGCTTAGCATAAATAATAAAAAATCGGTTAGTAATTTTAGCTTTTCCTGACTATTTTAGATGGTATCAAACAGTCGTTGTTCACCAAATTGGTATGTAAATCTTGTTTTAATTAGGCACCGCCGACTGGTGTCGTATCGAATCGAGCTGGTTAATTGGCTGTTGGCAGCCTGCTTGGGCTTAAGCTGCCATCCATTGCTCGGGTGCGCACTTCACTCCCGATGTTACATGGAAGCTGCGCTTTTTTTGCTGCCTCTGCTGGCGCGCCAATTTGCGTCCTGGTACAGACCAGACCCACCACTACCGCTACCAGCTCAATGGTGTGTTAAGTCAGTCAATAGGCGCCGCCGCTGCCAATCAAGTTGGGGCCCTTTTCCCCTCATCCCGCCTCCACTATGCGCAAGCTCCTTCAATTTGAGAGCCGCCAGGGCGTTCTTAATAGAAAAGCGCTTTTTCAATTATGTTGGCCAACTCCTTTCTGCGCGGAGCAGAGGGGGAGGGAAGGAGCCAGAGCAGTTGCTGGGCTGCTGGCCATGTTGTGTTACCTTTTAATTTACTATTTTTGCCTCGCTCCTGGGTAGAAGTAGTTGCATCCTGCTGTTAGTATCCAATTAAAATCGAAAATTAAATGTCAGAAAGTGGTAGCAAAGTCCTGGTGGGTGGAATGGTGGGGTGTCCTAAGACGCTTACCTTGTGAATATTTGCTTGGCCTGCGGCTGGAAAAACCTAATTGCCTTGACCGTAAGCAAACAACCAGCCAGCCAGCCAGCCTGTCTCAAAAATGCATGAGCCGAGTCCCACAACAAATAGACAAACATAATCAAAAGTATGTGAGCTGTTCGGGGGCACTTGAAAATCACGCCCAATTTGACATGCGCCCAGTGTAAATATGTTTACCCGCAGGAGGGCGGGAGGGCGGATGGGCGGACGGGGGCTGTGCAAAAATCCGTGTATAAATTCCGTGAATAATTGATGTACAGCCAATGCAATCAAAAGTGTGTGGTTGGACGCTATGTCAACTTAGTCATTAATGGCCCCGGGACTCTTAATATCCTTGTAGGTATGTACTTGTGTGAGTGTGTGTGTGTGGACTTTTGTCCCGATGTCGTACGTGTGTCGCAATATTTTCTTTGTGCATTTTAAATGTTTTGTGTGTTTTGGCTTATTGGACGGGCTTAGTCAAGTGGCACAGCTTTGGGGTGAGTGCAAAGTTTAAAGCTCGCAAAAGTAACCGAAACTAAGCGCATCGCCTGATTCCAGCCCGATTATGAACTGCCAAAGCCGAGATGGATGATTGTCAGCCCGGCTCATATGAAATTTTAATGCCTGGGAATACTTTAATATGACGCTGCGCTCTTCCCTTTTTTAATAACGCCCGGGCACGCAGAGAGAATCGCCTGACACAAAATGATAAACAAGAATGCTGAAAAAAGAAAATATAAGGAGATTTATTACGCAGGCGGAGGCGACGTCCGTGAGATGCTGATGATGGACCATAAACAAAAAATGCAAAACAACATAAAGCACGAAATGTGGCAGAGGCAAAAAATTATGTATACCCGGACCCGGGACAACCCAACATCCATCAATCATTTCGAGCGAAAGGGGCAAGCGGAGGTTTTTGTTGTGTGTGTGTGTGTGTGATGGGGGTGGTGTCGGTGTCGGTGGCATATTAGAATATTCATCCAGCGTCATCGTCAGGGCTCATGATTATTAAATATGGTAAATCCCTATACCGAAATAAAAACTCACCGCCAGCTAATCGATTTATTATGCTAACCAGGCGAAGCAGCAAAGTGGAGAAAATGTGGGATGTGGCCAGGCTGACGACGACGACGACGACGACTGTGGAGGCGCACATCAAGCAAATGAAGCGTAAAGAGAAACTGAACTGAAATGGAAGCCTGTGCTGAAGTCATGTAAATAAATATGCAAAAATAAAGAATAACTAATAATAATAATTTAATTAGCTAAAAACAAGAAAGAAAGTCGCTAAGTCCTGTAATATACTTTGTACCTGCAGTTCCAAGATTGTATGGGCCCTTGGTCCATTATATTGTATGTGAAGCCTTGAAAATGAGTTTGAAGCTTTTCGATTGGAATCTAAACTTTGCCCATACAACCTTGACCACAAATATTCCTTTGAATTTTATGACAGATTGGTATTATTATGAAATTTTCATATAGATTTTTGAAAATGAGTTTAAACCTGATTGGATGAAAAAACAAAAGAGCTTTTCGATCATTTTTCGACTTTGGATATTTGAATTTTTTTAAAATTTTACATGTATGGAAACTAAACTTTCATTTGTGAATTTTCGGAAGAATGGTGTTCAGTGAATGCTGAGTTTTAAAAAATAGACCTTTGTAAATGAGCTGATAAAACAAAAGTTTTATGCAACTGTTTTATGCGGATTTTCCACATTTTCCTATAAATTTTTCCACAATCTAATCTAAGTTCTTACTTTCAGCTGAAAGGCCTCTACGGACTTGCTAAAGCCTAGTATACACTTCCACCAAAGACTTGCCAAGACAAAAATACCAAAAGTGACAATACTTTTGTTTTGGGACAGTGTGACCAGATTGTCAGATGTATGCCTGTAAAATGGTCACATTGCAAAGAGCGCATCTTTTGGTTTAATTTTAAATTATAAGTTTCAAAATCAATAAATACAAATGATTAACATGCGTTCTTCACGGCCCGCCCCTGGCTACGGGGCCTGATGAACAGATATGGCTCTTAAGCAATGATTAAATTCATAATTATTACCCAGTTTAAGTTTGGTTGAAGTCTTACGGTGTTTTGTAGCTTGCTTTGAAAATTGCGCTCAATCATTTATGGGAAAATGATTTAAATTTTCCGATATCTCTTGAAATAATTAAAATTAATTATTCAGGGAGCTATCGATAAAAATACAGAAAGTACGGATCTAGTATTTTATTGGTATTCAATCGGGGCCTTTTTGTTGGAAGTGTGGACTGCCAACAAAGGGATCGCTAAAGGGCTTTGGCCAAAAACTTTTGTGAAGTTTAATACCCTATACCCATTAAAAATGGGTGAAGTTGTGCAAATATATGTAACAGGGAGAAGTAATCATTTCCGACCCTATAAAGTATATATATTCTTGATCAGCAGCCGAGTCGACTTAGCCATGTCCGTCTGTCTGTCTGTCTGTATGAACGCGTCGATCTCAGAGACTGTAATTGATGGATCCACAAGTTTTTGCATGTAATAAGTTAGAAAATGTGCCCACATAAGGCGATTCGCTTATTTAAAAAAATTTTAGATTTCAGGACAATTTTTCTTCGATTTAAAATCCAGCTACAGCTGTGGGAAGCAGTACAGAAAATAAAAAATTTTAGTATGTAGATATATAATTTGAATGCTATTTTTTCTACTACTGGACTACACGGACAAACACAGACCCTAGTTTCTATAGCGACTTCTAGTTAATTATGTAACACTGGAGCTCCGTGTGGCGTTCTCACGTCTCTTTTTTAATTTTTATTTGGGCGATTTCTAGATTATCTTCTAAATTTTGGGGTGGTTTCAGAACAACTTTTTCTAAATTTAAGAAACTTGATTTTCTCAAAATTAGGCGTTTTACTAACTTTAATGGCGCTCTATTTTGCTATGCATTTCTTTCTTAATTCAATGGCAAATCTCCCCAATAGAAAGATTTTAGCTAGAAAATTACCCTAAATTTGAAAATAAAATTTGTTTCTAAATTTAAGAATATTTTCAGAAAATCTCATCTATAGTTTTCTTTTACATTTGAAAAACTATAAACAAGAAATTTTTCTAGAATTAAGAAAACAAATTATTTTATGGCGTTCTAAAAGGTAGAATAAATTTTTACATTTTTTAAATTTAGGGCGATTTCTATATCTATCAGGTGAGAACGTGCCCACATCGTCCCCCCCCCCGCAATTTGAAAAAAACGTTATATCTCCTACAGTTTAGAAGATAGATGATTCGTACCTTCAAGAGATAGTTAGTTTGAAATTATTGCCGAAGAAACAAGAAAGATCGGACGAGTGTTTCTCAAGTTATGAGCAAAAAATTGATACGGCACTGAACCAGGAACACCGTTAAACAGTTTAGGCCGCTTGAACTAACGCTCTCGTTTGTTTTGCGTTTGGTCAAATAACTGATCTAACGAAGTGTGACTAAAAAAAATTTGTTGTTTCTAATTATATGTCAGTTATATAAATAAATTTTTTATTTAATTTTGTTTCAAATTCGTTTATTGAAAACCCAAAAGAAAAGTTTTGAAGAATAGAATACCATTTTTGAAAACTCCCAGAGAAGTCACAAACACATGCAATTCAGAGTAAGAAGGAAAGAAGACGCCTCTTTCTATCATTTTCTCAAATTTGGATGAAATTATCGCTTCCCATTTTAAAATAATGTTAATAGGAAGAAACTGCAAATTAATGAATCTTTTTTATAATAATAAAATTGACTTATTTTAAAGAAACCTTCCTTATTTATAAAATTTTGTTCTGTTAACAAAACCTGAAAATTAAATTCTTTAGTAAATATTTTACTTAAATAAGAAACTCAGTTTTTTGTCATAGAGATGGGGGGATCTTAATCTTGAATAACGCCTTTAAAAAATTTTAAAATCTGTGTTCAGAATTTTATTTTTTGGCATGGCAATAAATAATTTCTTTCCTGCTAGAGTTCGGCTCGCGTCTGTGTGAATAACACCAGTGACTGGATCTGCACCTTCACTCTTATCACTCAGACAGAATAATTACTTGGAAAAGTTGAATTATACTCAACTTGATTGCCCTATTCCCCAACTTAGCTTAGAATTAGACTATTATTCCAACCAGCGTCTTATTGCTTTTACAAAAGAGATTACACAAATAAAAAAAATATTAAACTCTGAATTCAAATTGTTCATTTCGAGAAAGTAAATTTCAGGGGATTTCGGTGCACTTCAAGTGATTTATGGTTTTTGTTCTTTCAGCTAATTAAATGCAGGCAGCAGTTAAACCTGAGCCAATCCACCACTTTAAATTCAACTCATTTGCCAAGGCAACAGCCAATAACCAACACCAACACCCGGAACTGGATGCAGACAACTGATGGCTCCAGGCTAGGAAGAGGACGACGCACACAGCAGGAGATGTGGCAACGTGGCCCGGACACGTGCCGTTAACTTGGCCAAGCGTGTGCAGCATCATCAACGATGATGACGAGGACAGCCGCCGGCGACGGCGCCCGCAAGTGTGAGGGCTTGTGGTCAGCCAACAGACCGCCCAACCCAGCTCCACCTCCTCCGCTCAGGGGCATTAACATTATCGCCAACGCCGCCTGCGCAATAACTTTTGACATTAATGACCAAGGCGGGCCGAGCTTCATGTCCATCATTGGGCCATGTTTATAAATTGCCATTTGTATCTGTGTTGTTTTTTTTTTCTGTGCTGCTTGACATGCCACAAATTTTGTATCTTTGTATCTGTGTATCTATTTTGATGTCTTTATCTGCACTTTGCGCTAGAATGCTCGTCACTCGGCAAATTTTTCACTTCAGCTGCGTCGCTCCATCTTCATCAGACTTCATCATATCTTGTATCGGCGGCCTCTATCATATTGAAGCATCACGGTCTTCTGCCTCGCCACGTCTCCTCGTGAGGCAAAAGTTTTCCTGTTATTAATAATAATAATAACAATTCTGAGCACATCACGCTTCACTGGACTTTAGTTCCGGTTTATGTTAATGCAGATATGAAAATTTATGCATATATGCGATTTTACGTGTGTGTGTGTGTGTGTGTGTTAAGGAAGGCTCATGTTAAATTTTAATGAAAAATACCTTAAAGTCTGTTTTCAAATGTAGAGCAAGCATAAGTATTGCTATATATTTCACAACTTGAAATCAGGTGGCAACCCTGCTGACTAATGTGCCTTGATTAGAAAAAAACAAAAAGGGTTACGGTTGTAATTTAAAAGCAACCGGTTGAATATTGTTTTATTTTTTTATAATTTAAGCCTAATCTGTTTTTTTTATCCACGTGTTTCGATCTCTATGACTCATAACATAGTCGTACGACGACGAGCGTTATAGAGACCGTTTGTCTTAACTTCAACTTAGCTGGTTTTTCTGATATGATTGATCTAATTTTTATTCTGCGCTGGTTTATTTATTGACTCGCGACGTCCACTTGTTCGCGGACGTTTTGGTTAACCGGATGTGTTTCAGTGTCATTGTTTTTCATTCTTTCTTAGGTTTTAGTTGGACGTTTATTTATCCTGGCCTCTTCTGATTTTGTTTGTTTTGAGTTGAGTTATGTCTGACGGCTCTCGCATTATATACCCGTTTATTTGGTTTTGTGAAATTGTCGGTACTGTATATTTACGCTTATTTTTATATAATATTGACCATGCTCTAATGTAGTTTTTGATATAAGGTATTGTACCCGTCATATAACGTATTACTGTATCATAAAATTGTTTCAAAAAATGTGTATCAGTTCGGGAATATCACAGAGCATTTCATGCACTTTATGATTTGCACATTCTTCTGTTCTGTTGACCATGAATTGATTTAATACCTAATTTCCTCTGAATAGAATAAACAATTATTGCTGAAGATTTGGGGTCGGCTATGTGAGCAGATAAGTTGCCATTGGCTACTGAGACTCCTTAAGCTCTTTTGCTTCAATGAGCTCAACACATTGAAAGCTTTCACTTCTAACAAACAAATACTTTTGAAACGGTTGAAATTCTGCCGACACCTCTGTTTCCATTGCCGACCATTGCTTTAGTGCTTTGTTGGCCTATAACTATATGAAAGAATACTTCTCCTACTACTATGTACTATCGTACTTCAGTATTTTTTGGTCTCAACGCGATCAACTTATTTGAGTTCAAAAACGTGTCACAGTGTAATTTAATTTAAAAAAGAAATGTAGTTTTACTACAAGAAATTCCATTCAATACTGCCAGCTATAAACGTTTTATAATTTATGTTTGGAGGCAATTGCCGATGCTTACATCAATCTTAGATGTCCATTTCACAAACAAGTTTTCCACTTCCTTCTCTCTCCTTTGCTGGCACTCTCGGTCGACACTTGGCAACTTCAGCTTTGTACATAAAAAAAAGACTTGAAATTAAATTTGCTGCTGACACCAATTTTCAAAAACAGCTTTTCCGCAACTTGACATGTTCCTAATTGATTTTTTTGGCAATTTAATATTGCAAAGCAAAACGTGGGCGTGGCGGGTGTGTCCTCGTCAGAGGCCAGTGAAAGACGCAGGGGCAGAAATCCTTTTCAACTCAGGCTTCTTGGTTGGCCATTCACAAAAATAAAACCAGGCGAAGGTGCATGACTCTTTCCCAGGCTCCATTCTCGTCTCGTTTTTTATGCGCCACATGTGCCAAAAGCTTTCATAAAGCGAGCACACACACACACACACGCACACTCGACCACTTTTGGGGGCTGCATTGGTTATGGGAATTTTTGATTGACATCGGGTTGGAAGCCAGCATAAAAGTAAGCTTGGCGCGTTAACTACAGAAGCAGAAGCTATCCAGTTTTACTCTGCACCGCCTGTGGCGTCTGTGATGCAATATTGACAGGCAAACATACACTCACACATATGTATATACAGATATATATATATAGAGGAAGCCAGCGAGGGAGGCCATATTACCAAACGCCTTTCACCTAGCAAACAGTGGCTTAAAGAAACCAAATACACGTTTAGGAAGGGAATATACTGGAGTGATTCCAAATAAATTTCAAGATCGATTAAAAAATAAAAATGGTTGAGTTCGCTGATAACAATACTCCGTTTAGCTCATCTCGCAATGATTTTAGAAGAAAGTCATGTAATTAAACTTCATGATGGACTGCTTTAAGTCCGATTCTTATCACGACTAATTGAAAAGTAAATTTACTTACAGTTTAAAACTTAAATGTGTGTTCATACCCATACACTTACAGTGTTACCAAGTGACAGAAAGAAAAATTATCTATTGTTAAAGCCTGGGAAGTTCAAATTAATAATTAAATTCTTGCAATTTGATCACAGAGTCAGTCATACATAAATTTATTATAAAGTTAGAAAGTCGGTCAAGCCCGACTATAACATACTCTGTACCTGAGTAGGAGCTTAATGCAGTACTGCTGCGGTGTCTCTCTATCTCAGTTTTTTTTTTTCTAAGCGTGTGTGCGGTGTTGGTTGTGAAAGGGTGGGAGGGGGGTGGCGGGGGGGAAGCTTTGTTCACTTTTTTTTGCTTATAACTTGAAAAACGTTCATCCGATCTTTATTATTTCTTCTGCAAATCGATACATTTTGACAATTACTAACTATCTCTAGAAGGTTCAAACCATCTATCTACAAAACTGTGGAAGATATGAGGTTTTTTCTAAATTGCGGGGGCGGGAGGGGGCGTGGCCAAAATTGAAAATAAACTTGATCTGCCTGCAGCTATAAGAAACATTTGTCCCATACATGTCAAACCTCTATCTCTTACCATCTCTGAGATCTGTTTGTTCATACGGACGGACAGACGGACGGACAGACGGACAGACGGACATGGCTATATCGACTCGGCTGTTGATGCTGATCAAGAATATATATACTTTATAGGGTCGGAAATGATTCCTTCTCTGTTACATACTTTTGCACAAACTTAATATACTCTATGTACCTTCGGTACAGAGTATAAAAACCACGGAGCGGAGCACAGCCAATGCATTTCAAGCAGATAAAATACTCAAGCTCTCTCAGTGGTGTATACATAAATCAGCAAGGGCATTCTTTTCAAAGAAGAAGTATAACGGGGAGTAGAAATAGCAGAAACAAGATCACCTTGCTGCAGTGTTCTTTCATAAGATAACTTGATTAGACAAATGATGATGTTTCACCCCCTAAGATACCACCAAGGTGAGATCCAAGCTCCCACTTATATCCCTCCCAGATCCCACCCCGGATGCTATCCTTCCAGATCCTTTCCAGATCCCATACAGATCACGTCCAGATCCCCCCCAGATCCCGCCCAGATCCCGCCCAGATCGCTTCCAAATCCCTCTCAGATCCCACCTAGAACACAGCCAGGTCTCGCCCAGCTCCCACCCAGATCCTTATCTAAATCCCACGCAGATCCCACCCCCAGATCCCTCCCAGATCCCGCCCAGATAAGATTCTACCCAAATCCCTCCCACATACCACCAGATCCCACCAAGATCACACCCAGATCTTTCCCAGAACCCACCCAGTTGCACCTCTTCAGCATCTTGCCTACCTCTTCGCTTCCCCCCTCTGCCCATCCTCTTGTGTGTGTGTTTACCGGGAAAATACACAAATCAAAACAACACAAAATATGAATGACGTCAGCGTCACGTGACGCTGAAATCAAATTTTACCCCTACTAAAATCGTCCGTACCGAAATGAATGATGTTTCGAAATAAGCAAGCATTCTTGTTTACAACGAATAAGCCACTCTCGCCAAGCTTCTTTCAATCTCTCTCTCTCTTCACAAGATACGCACGCACAAGAGAAAGGGACCTACAGTTTAACGCCGAATCCGAACGGCAAAGTTTGAGAAGTTGCTTTTGCCAGTTCCAAGCAACTGTGGCTGGGTGAAGGTGACCGGATGTGTGTTTGCTGTGGAGTTTTGAACGCGAAGAGAAGTTGAATGCTGAGCAAAATGGTTTGGTTTTTTGGATATACGAGCATAAAATGGGTTATCTGTCTTATCCTTCTTAAAGAGGAAGGGTATCAAATCTTTTTTCTGAGATGGGAATTATTCCAGGATCGAGACTTAAATAAAGGGTATATAAGGTGTTCCATCTTTCTTCTAATCCCTATTTCACTTCCCAGCTTCGCTCTTGGTGCCACTGTGCCATAGCTTCTTCTGTTCTTGAATCTTTATTCTTTTTTTTTTTCCTGGCGAAGCATAAATGAAAAAGTTTTTCGGTTAGCACTCAGCGCGTACCCAATTTTCTTTTTGCTTGGCCAAAAATACGTGTATGTTTTTCTTTAGCCAGGGACAGCCCCTACCGCATACCTTCGCCTGGCCCCCTGGCCCATTCTTCACCACACTTCCGGGCGTCACCCTTCACACATCTCTCAGGGTTTGTGTGTTTGCTTTTGAAGCAGCGCAAATTAGTTTTTTCACTTTGGTCGCGCTCGTTCGCGTTTTTGTCGGTGGCCTTTGTATGGCCCCGTTGCTTGCTTTTAACGTTAAATGACGAAATAGCTTTACGGTTCATTGATGCACGTACCCCTGCCCCCCATCCCCATTCCCCACCCACAAGCCCGGCACCCTATCACACTGGTCACACGCCCAATTAGTAGACCAAGTTTTAGTCGTCGTTTAAAACTCTGTAGACGTACGCTAAGCTTCATTGAATTCCCACTATGTATTTGCATTGGCCATTTGTTTGGTGACCCACCCACTCCATCCCTAACCCTGCCTTCAGCTCAGCTGTCAGTTTTTTCGGCTACAGTTTTTCCCTTCCTTTTTTGTATGTGCTTTTATAATAGCCAAAGCTATTTGCTAAGGCCAATGAAAGCCGCTAAGTTTAGTTGGAATTTTTGAAGCGTTGATTTATTCAATAAACACAAGTGAGAAAGAAGCCTTTTGATGCTGCCAGAGCTCAGTTTGAATGGCCAGTTGAAGCTGAATGCGGAGTGCATGTAAAGTGTCGTTAGAGAAGGTCCTGCAGATGTGGGATTTTATTTAGTAATTCTAAAAATATTTTTTAAAGGAGTTACTTAAACTGGAGAAGTTTATGAGCTATTGGGAAACCTTACAACTGGAAACTATGAGCTCAACCAGTTTAGATGTGAAGCACATAGTGAACGCCTGCTGGATAAAGTGCCAGTTGAATATTGGCATAATGTTTAAAGAAATGAGTCGAAATTCCAACCTCATGACATACAAGATACATTTACTAATGACACAAATGACGTATGAAACTCACCCATGACGGGCTTATGAAACTACTTAGAAATCCATTAGATGCCAGAATTTGATGATCCCGAAATGAAAAATGCGTGAAGTGTAACGAAATTAACCAAACTAATTTTACACTTGCACGCAATTTCATATTTTACGATTTAAGGATACATCCGAATGCGTGAGCTCAGACAGAAATTGACCCGCCAGGCAAACTTTGTGGCTAATGCATGTTTTGGACAAATTTATGGATGATTAAAAGCGGTAGATAGCACGCACACACACACAACACGAAGGCCGAGCAAAATCAATGGACGCCTAAATGTATGCAACAAAAATATGAAAATACTTACTAAGCCCTGTGATTTATGCTGAGGTCAAAGTGCCAAAGACTTTTGAGTTCTAAACAAATAGAGGAAGTCAACAGGGTGTATATGCTAGATTTTTGTGTGAACTTTAGTCATTGACTTGTATGCCAGTTGGTTGTCGTTGTCCTTGCATGTAGTTAGGATGCTGCTTCTTCCTGTTTGCCAAAGTAAAGTAAATTGAAATCATTTCAAATTGCTGGCAAACACAGAAGAAACAAAAAAGCAGGAGCAGGAAACTACACACTACACAGTGGTTAGACTCGGACTCGCACTTGACTGTGTGTCCTGCATAGCAATGTGACATTTGCATGAGCCAGAAAGTCCTCAGTCTAGTCTCCCAAATACTTAAGTTCAGGTCGGAATTTACGAGAAAAAAAATATGCAAACAGGAAGCTAACGGAGCCGTAGAGGTAACCCAGCAGCCAGTTGTGTGTGTGTTTCGGTTGTGCTTCGGTTTTAATTTCCATCCGTAGAGTTAACTAAACATGTGAGTTTATTTACGTTTTGGATTTTTGTCTTGGCTGTCCTTCCTGGGGCAGAGAGCTTCGCTTGTGTTTGATGTTTTTTTTGTTTTTATGCAGCTGCTCCCCTTCTCTCCTTGACCCAATCAATAAATCAGCGCCAACATCGCTGACATTTTTCCATAAATAATATTAAACACCCGGCAATCAACAATTTTGTTGAATGAATTGCAACACGTGTTGCTCACAGGCTCCCCGGTTCATTGAGCAAACCCAACTCAATCGCGACACAATAATCGCGAAAGATATTTCGAAGACAATGCCCCGAGATCGTGTCCATTGTTGCCCAAAGACGACAACATGTTTCGGCTCTGGGTGAATGGAAGTTTTCTTCTTTTATTCGTGATACTCGCCTGATTTTGAAGTGGGTTTCCATAGAAAATTTTTATACACGTTCGTTTATGTTATTTATATGGCGCATGCTGCTCGGCTTGGCGTTTGAAAGGTGTTTTACGCAAGCGCGCAGCTGCCTAAGGGAAAATATGAGCAGAATGGACCAACGGGAGCCCAGAAGTGGTGGACGCCTGTCAAATGGGGTGGGTTTAACTTTTAAGGATTTTTAATGAATTTTGCTGACATATGTTTGACAAAGAGCTGAGGAAACTGACTTGAGAGGGAAATAGAACTTGTGGAATAGTGTGAATAGTTTTGCTTAGTTTTAAGGAACTTTGGTCCTTAATAGGTTTTTCCTATTTGTAAATGTCCGAAGAGTAAAAGGACTGAGTCGATTTAGAAAAATATATTGAGCCAATCGTTGCAATTCTGTAGGGCGGCTGCGGAAGCGTTGGGATGCCGGCCTTGGCACGCTTCCACTCGCCGCAATTTCAGGCCGTCAGTGAGCACTTTTGGAACCATCTTCGCGCATGTTCAAATGCTCTTTCACAATGTCATGAACCACAGAATTTTTGCAAAATTTAACATCGGGGCAACTAAATAAGTATTCGTTTAACGACGGTCTGAGTCATTAAGGTCTTCCAGCACCAAATTGGCCAGCTACCACCGAAATTCACCACTTCTTGCTAAAGCAACATCTGGGTAAGCCTGCTTGATCATATTAAACGTCTCTATCGCAGATTTATCGAGTTTCACACAAAACTTAATCGCTTAAGGCTGCCTTCATACTGTTCGACACATGTAGATATCTAGTAGGCGCGCATTTCCCCATTCTTTAAGTTTGACAAGCTATTTAAATTTTAAACAGAACAAAATGTGTTGAACAGTGTGAAGGCAGCCTTATACGCAAAAATGCCTGTCCTGACTCTCCAAGTGGTTGGAAACAACTGACCAACCGCTCGTTCGTTTGCTGGAAACGCCTTCTACCGAATCCAGTCGGTGCGCGCAGTCCTATTACTTTCCGGTCAAACCCTGAATAGTACCGTAAGCACCATAAATTTGAAAAATATTTTTCCTCAAAGGATCGCGTGGTGTTATTTAAGGTTTTTTTGTAATTGATACCATAAAGTTGTGTTTCGTTTTCATATAACAAGGGGTTTAATAACTCGCTCTGAATTGATTAAAAATTATATTTGGAAACAGCTTTTACGTGGTTTTTCTTAGAAGCAAGTCCATGTAAGTATTACTACATTGGATTTAATGCTGTGGAGGGATCCAGAAGCTATAGTAGAAAAAATATACACAAGTGACCTGCAATATCCATATTCATGTGTATGTGATAGCTAAAGTAGAGATTAACCAAGTGTGACCGTAAATTGAATTCTGATGGCTAATTCCGAAAAAAAACTGATCCTAAACAAGGGCCTAAAAGTCGTGAATTAAATGCTGTGAAAATAACTACAAACTACATAAATATAATACGGTGCACTTGAGCCCAGGCGAGGTGTGTCCCAACAAATACGAGACAATATAGCCCTATAAAAGTGAAACATCAGTTAGTAATGACAAGAAGGCATATGAGATGGTTTGCGTAAAGAAGATTATTTAGTCACTCGAAAACCTTTTGCGTTTTATTTAGTCCCTCAAGCTCTGCCTGAAAAAAGTGTTCAGCATATTTGACACATCTTTTGTTTCATAAGAAATTTTCAAGGCATACTATGAATCCTGCACCCTCTTGCGTAAGCCCTTAATAACATAAGCAATATCTTGAATATCTTGGAATGGCTTGCTAGGAAGAAGCAGTATAAAATAGTGAAATATATGCAAAGATATAAGAGAATAGTCAATACATATTTCGCAAGTATTTGCTCCCCCTCAAAAAATATTAGTCTAAAGTCAGTTCTGGATGACTTTATTATTGTTTTTCGACTTTGTATTAACTTTGTTCATTAATTTGGAATACAATGGAAATTTTCTTCTACTGGATTTTGGGGAAAAAGATTCTCCGAACTTTATTAAAGAATTGTTATTCCTGTTAATGTTCAATTTGTAGAGTTAACCAAATTTCCATTACAAATTTAATTTGGCTAAATGTTAGCATCGACACTAAGCAAAAAGTAAATCGAATAAACTAAAATTAATTTTGTTCTTGAATTAACAAAAGATAAATTTTTGTCAAAAATTTTGATTTTTCAAGATTATACTCGAAAAGTATTTATACGATTTTTAAAAAGTTTGTTCAAAAATATCCTGGAAATCAAAATTTTTGAAAATCTTTGTAAGAAAAATTTATTCTGGGGACTGTAAAAAGCTTCTCCGAAACGTTTGAGTATTAAAACTAATAGTGTATGCCCAAATCTTAATGTCACTTTTGTAGAGTTACACCCAATTTCAAAAACTTTGACAAAATAAATTTGGCTACCATATCTAGCCATAACACTAAGGGATATACTCAAATTGAGTAGCACTATAAATCCGTATGTTTTGTTCTTGACTTTGCAGTGTTATCTAAAATCGTGCTTAATTTGGTTTTTATAGGCGAGGTGTATAAAGATAACATGCTAAACGGAAAAAAGCAAGGATCAACAAAATGCGGGGTAAAAATTCAAGAAATTCGTTCTTGGATCAACAATTTTCATAGTTGACGTACTTCTGAAATGGAATATTCTTGAATCAAGTATGAAATTCTCAATTATTTTTCAGAGCCAACTTTTGTATCCGATGCATTGCCATATTTAAAAACTAGATTCGCATAGACTTTTCAACGGAACTTCACTTGTCATAAAAGAAAGATTACACTGCAAGAAATAGACGATTGAAAGTGAGCAGTTTAGTATTGGGACATTGCAGTGTATTAATAAGTAAAGCATTAAAACCGGAGAACCTTAACAGTAATGTGAATCTTATTGCTCCAATAATTAATATAAGTTTCTTTGTCAAGCGGGGACATCTTTAACAAATTAGAATAGAGAAATTATTTTAAAATTTTCCATAATTCATATTTTGATCATCTTTGATTTCACAGCCTCAAGTATCAATTTATAATTAAGAGCTGAAATTTGTCTTAAATCATAGTTAAATATGCATTTAAGTAATGCCATCAATTTAGTAACCCATCAGCTTTTCAACACAACCCACAGTCACTAAACATGCTGTGCCCCGCGGCTTGCTCCATTGCAGGTTGAAACATCTGAAAACTCAACACCCCAGGCACATCGAAATCCAAAGCCCAAGGAAAGTACTGCAATGCGTTGCCAACTGCGCCATAGAGCCACGTCCCAACGGCGCAATAATATTGACAAGTACTCCTCTCCACTCGCAGCTCTCTGCATTCGCAGGGTCTCGTTGGCCATGTGTGAGCTGCAGGCACACCTGAGGCATCTACCTTGAATCTGGCTTGGGCAGACAGTTTGACGATGATCGATGATGTGTTGTTGTGATGCAGTCGAGGCTGCGGACTGTCTTGAGCCGTTGAGGTGTGAGACAGCTACACACGACTGGACTTAATCGATTTCCCTTCTTTTTTTCTGCAGGAACAGACAGAGAGGCGACAGCTAGCTTGAGTTTAATTAAACCTGATCATTTTTGCTTTAAATCGAAAAGTACGAGTACGTCACAACTGCGCAGTTGCCAAAATAGTTTTACATAAAGCCACCCCTAAGGTATACACTCGCACGTACATGTTGAATGCCACCTGGCCACCAGCCAGCCTGACTGAGCCCATAACTTGTTTCCAGCTCTCGAATCGCCGAATTGCTTACAGTTTGTTTGCCAATTACCAGGAAGCATGAAATTTTCTGTATTTCAATTTTCTAATTTCGTAAACGATATTTCGGGCTCGGCTCAAAGTGCCCATTGAAACGCAAAAAATGAGAGATTTTATCCCCTCCGACAGATTTTACGGCTACACCTTTCCATGCGTATTTAGTCAGCAAATTGATCCTCCTCCTACGACTACTGCCGCAGCAAGCAGGACCAGAGGCCTACAAAACAACATTCCAGCAGGTAGGCAACTGTCCCGCTCTCTCCCCCAGCCGCTGCGCTGTCCCTCTTTGGATGGTGCGCAGTTTAATCCTCACAAATCGCCTACAAAGCTGATTGCGCACCGGCACGGGCACACCTGGCCTCTGACAGGAGGGGTTGGTTGTTGGTCCTTGGCGGTCTTGTGTTTTGTTCTCTGTTAAAACGAAATTCTGATTTCAGTTTCCAATTTTGTTGTTGTTGTTGTTGTTTAAGCAGTAGCAAGCGAATGTACTAGCTCGTCAGTTGCTGTAGGCTTAAGGCGAATTAGAGCGAACAAATTGGGTACAGAATTTGGAGTAGAGTCTAAGCCAAGAGGACTTAAATCAAATTTCGAAGCATGTTAAATAGTTTAAAATTGTAGAGCACAACTATAAACTTTTTTTGGATTGATTGTATGGAACTCAAGACTAAGGCACAAATTAGACTTCTTTTAAGTATATTGAAGAAATGACTATGATTTTTATGTCCTAAACACGAATGTGTTTTTGGAAATGGTCCGTTTTAGGCTGGTTTTGATTGATTGTTTTCAATCTCTTTCCTACAATTGGAAAGTACTGCTCCTTGGCTTTCAAATAAACTATCTCAAATAATTTTAGAATTTTTTGAGGCGTTGATATAACATTTTGAATACATGTGTTCAAAATATCAAAATTGCTAACTGCCCAAAAGTATGCTATGCAAAAACACAAAAGACTTATGGGAAGTACAAAATAATATCACATCCAGCACACAATTAAGCCTAGATATGTAATTCAAATGACGTCCTTGTGGTCAATACCAATCCCATCCAGAGTGGGCCGAGAAGTAACATGCTACATTTTCTCTTTACATTAACATCTATATTCCATCGTGAGGCCCTACATTTCAATTTGTGAAGGAAAATCTCCACTCGAAAAGATGTTGAGCTGGTACTTTTGCTAAGGATCGCACTTCTACAGGGAAAGCACTGTCCGTCAAAAAGAGTCAAGAAGCCTTTACAGACATTGCAGAGGGATCGGCATCAGCTTATAAATCAATCCCTCATGCCAGACTCTGTCAGAGGCTTGGGGTTCAGTTAACAATATGGTCCAACAGTATTTGTTCTTTCTAACGAACTCTGAGAATCTGCTGCGCTGGGACGGCTGCTAGACCCAAACTAATGTGCCGGAAACTTAGACGCAAAAGAGTAACTAGTCAAAAGCCTTATGAAGGTTCTTGTCTATTTTTGGCACGTTTGCAAGGGCATTTAAGATGACCAACTTCCATAACCGCCTCATTCGGGAGTGCATTGACAACCTTTACATTGCCAGCATGCAATCTAGAGGCTTTACAAGGCCCTAGTTGGGTTGTCTGTTCGTTGACCTGCTCCTCTTTAAACGGTCTGATAGATATGATGGTCCGCTCGCAAATCAAAGGGAGTGAACCAATACTCTAGATCACGAGCAAATACAATCGTAATAACCTCATCAGAATAATTCCAAGTGCTGTTATTGCAACGGAAGTGGTGTCTGCGGAGAGGCTTGGCATACACTTCTATAGCCATAGTTCTGGTCTGAGTTCAAATATTTATACCGATTTGCAGCCATTTCAAAATTAAATATAAACGCTTTTATTAAAAACTTATCCACACAATGCATAACTTGAGAATCGTTCATCCGATCTTTATTATTTCTTCGTCAAATCGATAAAAAATGCTAATTACTAACTATCTGTACAAGGTATGAACCATCTATGTACAGAACTTTGGAAGAAATGAATTAAATTTGATCTGCTTGAAAGTATAAAAAGTTCATGTCCCATACATGTCCAACCTCTTTCTCTTACCATCTCTGAGATCTGTTTGTTTTATACGGTCGGATGGATGGACAGACAGACAGGCAGACTTTATAGGGTCGGAAAAGATTCATTCTCCTTGTTACATACTTCTGCACAGTCTTATTATAATCTGAGTACCTTTGGTACAACGATAAATCTGATTGTACATTTTACTCTCACTGCTAAGTCACTGTTAAGTCACGCTTAAGTCACTGTTTATACTTACAGTTAAATCACTGTTTAGTCACAGTTTAGTAACTGTTTAGTCACTATTTAGTCACTATATAATAGCTGCTTACTAACTGTTTAGCCTCAGTAAAGTCGCTGTTTCGTCACTGTTTGGTCACTGTATAATCACTGTTAAATTACTGTTTAGTCACCGTTAAGTCAATGTTTAGTCACTGTTAAGTCACTGTTAGTCACTATTAGTCACCGTTAAGTGACTGTTACCCCCTCTTCTCATCCTAGCACCCCTTCCACTCCACACGGCCACAAACATACAACCCACCTGCTGCTACAGGAAATGGTAAAAGCAGTTAACTTCGCACAAACAAAATGCAAAGACAAGGCAAACCCAAAAGAACAAGGACAAAATGTTTTCTAGTGTTAGTTCCCCGGTCGAACCTCTGTAAAAGAGCGTCGCTCTAAAAAAGATGTCATACTATGTCAAATGGTTGTCAACTAGACCAGAGTTCCCCAGCGATAGTCCCGGGAGCACGAACTTACTTGCCGAATGTTTGCCGAAGGCACACTTCATTGTGTGTTAGAGAGTCACGTTTTAGCGCTCTCTGCTTGGGGAACCCTGAACTAGACCATCCACTGATTTTTCTATCAGCGGTGGATTTCCGCTCTTCTTCAAAACCAAGTTTCACTGTAACCCCTACAATTTATTTAAATAATAGCCGTGTTCACCAGCACAAATCGATGACGGAAAAATCGATGTACCTTGTTCGATTGTTGAGGTGAACGAATGTGAAGTGCAATGCTGATTGCTAATTTTTGTGATTTTGATTAAAATCAAAACGATAGCTTTCACGCATTCCACTTCTACCTTAAAATTTCGTCAAAGCTTTTAACATAAGCCAGTTAAGTTTTTTTTACGGATGATATGTAATGTATGCAGGTGAACAAAGCAAATATATGCTCTATGGTTATAAATAATTTTTCCAAACTGGAAAACCACATAAATTGCATTTCGTCGGTGGGTCAACATAAAAAGGTACACCATTTTAAGCCCGATTTTCTGAAAACCGAAGCTGAACTGCTCGAATATGCACACCTACAGCTATAGAGCATTATTTAAAGAAAATAATGAGCCATGTGCAAGTGAATTGCTGGGAGTACTTTTGGGCACTCTCAACGCAAAGTTGCTAAGAGTGAAAGACCCACAAAATATACGATTTTTAAAATTTTTTTGCTTAACGCTTACGAATGGAAGCATTTTCAAATATTTATTAAGAACAATTTTCTAAAACGAAAAGTAATATTCACTAATAAATTGATGTTTTAACTCGGCCGATCACTTAGCCCATTTAACCTAAGGGCTGTAGGTGGTCATCAAACTGTTTGTCTCGGCTCGTCAGTGATCTTTTATTTATTTTTCTCAAGTCATTTTCGTCTTTATTAGCATTCAACTCCCACACACATCAAATACCTTAAAATTTTACGACTATTGCACAATTTTTTTGTTTCCCACCCGAAAAGGCATTCCAAATAAGTTGGCCTACTGTTCACCCTATCCCCGACCCAGACCCAGACCCTCTACCAGTTCCCTTACCTATTGACAATGCCAAGCCGCAGGATATATTCTGCTTGGGCAAATACAATAAATACCTGTTGGTTGCGTTCCTCTTTCTATTTTTATATGTATTATTATTTGTTTCATTACTCGCTGCACTTACTTACGAATATCATGACGTTCTCTGTTCGCCCATTGTTCCGGCAGGCTCATTGTCAGCTCGAAACGGGAACGGGAAGCTACAAGTGCTGATTCTGAACCTCTGTTCGATAGAGGGACGGGGAGAAGAACAGTTAGCAGTACTTGAGAAAAGTTGGGAAAAGGTAACAGTGCTCCATTGTTTGCAGTTTGGGTTCTCATTGAACTATTGTCTATCGATTTCTGCACTTCGAGCGAATTGCACAAGCAGAATTGCAATTCATTTTCACACGCAGAAAAAAACAGAAATTTCAAGGAAATTGCAAGGTGGGCGTGCGGCTGTCACCTAATGATGGCGGAATCAATAAGTACAGAACACTCGTACTTGGGTGCAACTTTCACCCGTTCACCTTAAAGTGAAGTTGTGAATTTATTGTTGAGCCATAAATCTTGCTGTTTTTTTTTCTTCCTCCTTTTTACGATCTGACCCCAGGCTGAGACTTGGCGTCCTCTTGTCTGCTGAAATGATGAAAAACCTGACAGCAGCTGGCATTTCTTAATTTTTATTGAATTTTTATGTCATTTCAGTGAGCAAAGTACATTTTTAGGTTCTGTGTTCTTTCATTTCTCGGTGTCTTGTTGTTTCCCTCGTCGTTCATATCAGGGCAGTAAATTAAGCGTAAAATCATAAAACCAGGCAAGGTGTGAAATTTTATGCCAACTTTGATTTATGCGAAAAGCAGATTCCAGATGCTCGCCGGGATTAGCACTGATTTACCGTGGATACAAAGACATTGCATATATGATAGTAATTACATTTTTTTATGGCTTAACTGCTATGAAAAGAGTTTTGGGATAGGGGGAACTGATAGGGTGAGAAGAGACCACCGGGTTTCAAAATTTGGTTGGGTCAAGGATTTTAATTGTGAAACGCAAAGTGTGTAAATGTCATTTGAAATGAAAGAGAAACTGATACGAAAGTTGGAAAAGTGAATTTATTAAGTTGAGCACAATGAAAGCGCGTTTTGGGTGGAATCAGGATTGTCAGTTAATTTTATAATAAAGGCTGAGGTTCGAGAAGCGAAACGACCAATTTAAAGGAATCAAATTAATATCTTTCAAAGTAAATGAGATAATCGGAGTTTTTTTTGATAATGGATGGAATAAAAAACAATAGTAAACATTTTAAACACACATCAAGAAAAGCAGCACTTAATATTTGGTCAAAATAGTCAAATTTTTAGCGTCCTCAGAAACTACGAAAAATATTTCACTTTGAAGCAAGATTACTAGGCTCCTATAATGACTAATGCATTACTGATCTTGCAAATTTAATGCAGAATTTAATAAAAAAAAAATAAGAAATATGTTCTTTCTTTGACCGTATTTCAAAATAAAGTAGTTGGAATTTCACAAAGCTAGCAGGCAAAGAAAGAAACGGAACTGTGGCGCTCAGATAATTTTGGACTAAACTGTATTTTCTAAGAGCGCGAGAGAGAGTGAGCATGAGAGCGAAGCCACTCACACAAATTAGGTCTCAGAGAGCCATACATCTCTTTCCTCTCTGAGACAGATGACTGCTGCTACATTTGTTAGAATGTGGGGGGAGGGGAAAGAGTGAAGAGCGGTGGGAGATGGAAAGGAGGGTGGGGAAAGAGAGTTGAGCCGGTGAAGAGGGGGAGGGGAAATATGAATTATAATCGAAGAGCGCCTAAAAAAATTGGTTTGGGCCTTTAGGACGGGATGACGGGGAACTCGAAACTGTCTATAAGATAAAACAACAAAATTTCTTAAAATCTTGGACACGAACATTTATCTATAATTTATCTATAAATTCAGTTTGATATTGATTATCAAAATTACAAAACATACATTTTAATTAAGCGCTGCTAAATCGGCCTTAATAAAGCAATTATTATAGCTATTTCCTGGTCAGATTTTCTATCATTAATATTTAAATGAATCATTTAGTTAGTTCATGATGTAATAAGCTTTTGCTTCTGCCAGTGATTGACAGCCCAACCATAAATAATTTAATAAATTTCTAAATTCAAAAAAACCTTCTCCCGTTTTCTACTCCTTTACCTTTCCCTTACCAATTTCGTCTTCAGTCATTTCTTCCTTCAATAACTCCCATCTATGTACCTTTGCGCACTTTCCAAGCAATTTCACCAAAAGCAAAACAATAACGCAAACAAAAAGAAGGGAAGGAAGAATGCAAGCGCATAAAAAACACAGAAAATTGCAGAAAAATCAATCAAAAATCTCAGACATTCTGCCTTTGACTCGAAGTAATTTAAAAGCAATCTGCGACAAAACAACAAACAAACAAACAAACTGCAAAGATACAAGAGCTCAAGTTGGCTTCTTTCCTCCCCCTCCCCATCCGGCTAACAGCTAGCAAAAGCACTTTGCCTTTTGGGCGCAGCTACCCCCGATATCATCAAGTGGGGCACCTCATCATAAGTAAGCCAAGCACTTTGCCTGAGTAAATGTGCAAATAAGTATCGTGTGCGCGTCACCAGGCAATGACTCTCAAACTGTGCCCAGAGCCCAGCCAAGTGCAACGAACGTTTTCCAACTCTCTTGGCAAGGGCATAAGCATAACTAGACACATTCATCCTCGTTGGGTTGGCTGGCATTCTATTTTTGCACATGAGTTATTTTACTTAAGTTCTTGGTGCATTCTAACGTTGCACTTACTCAAGGCACATGCACCTTATGCCTGTCAACGGCAGCAGCCCCCCAAAGCTCCGACTCAGTCCGGTTCTCCTGCAGCGACGCGGCTCTGCGAAGCCAGTCTGAAATGTAACCAAACATGGCTCAAGTGTCAGCAACAGCAGCCGAAGCCATGGCAGATTTTAAGGGGGGGGAATGCTCAAGTAATCAGTGCTACTGTCGCTTATTGTTTGTCTGTCGTCGGAGTCGGTGTCGGGAGTCACAGTCGCACAGTTAGTCGAACTCTTTGTTTTGGATGATTGAGAAATCCTTAGAACAACTTAGGTAGGCCGCTAATCAACCAGATTTGGCATCGTAAAATTGACTCTAATTACTTTAATTATACAAAGTTTTGAGTAAAAAGCCACCCAACTTCAATTTAAAGCACAACGCACCACTGTGTCCTCAACCCATGCCAGCGGATTCGTCTGCTGCCCTGAGACTTGGCAATGAGTCTTCTTCTTCTGCCGCCTTGTTTAGATTTTTATTTACTTGTTTCTCATCTGCTTATGTTGCAACTGGTGGCGCCGCCCCCATATGCATTTTTCGCTTCGTCTTGTCTTCTGGTTGTTGTTTTGCGATTTATGGCGGTCGTAAGTGGAAACTCGGAGCACTTGGCTGGTAAATTAAGTGCTTATTTGGAGTTTAAGTTGCTGCAATTAGACATTTTCTCAAGGGCCCTGCACTTGGCATTTGGGGACAGTTGTCAGTCATACACACTTATTTGTGTACCTGAAAAAGTTGAAGACAACTTGGATGGATGAACGGGCCCCTTAGGAGGATAATGTAATGTAGAGTTTGAAGGATGCGACTTAACGAATGAAAAATTAAAAAAAAAAAAAGTTGACAATGAAAACATTGTTTGGAATTTGACAATTAACAAAACTTTGCAGACTTGTGTAATGATAAAAGTGGACTTTGGGTAGCCATATTTTTTCTAAGAACATTTTAATTATGTGGCTTACAAAATACTTTTGAATCACAAATCAAGACGTGTTCATAAGGAGACAAATATTTATTAACTAGAAAAAAATCTAATATGCATAATATTAAATCTAATGATTTACGACAGAAATAATAAATTGGTGGACAAAGTCTGTTGGTAAAATTTTTGATTGAAGAATGAGTGGAATGAGATATGGGCATTTCCATCGAGACCAAATAAATCAAAAGTACTATGCCTTATCATATTTTAAATTTTTTCATATAGCCTCGTAAGTTCCCTTTGGCACATTATTGTTTGTTTCGTGTTTGTTTCTTTCAAATAATCACTTAAAAAACATGACCTCGAGCCAGCTAAAAAAAACACAAATATTTTATTGAAGTCTTACACAAAACGATTGGCAAAGTTCTGAAGCAGTCCAAAGGAAAAAAAGAACGAAAAAGCTTATCAGTTTGACTCAATCGCGCACACTTGCTGAGCCGTCGGCGCCTTGCACCGATTGGAATTTTCTTCGTTGTTGTAGTACACTTTGAAGTGAGTTTAATTAATGTGTTTTTTCACCGCTTTTTTAGAGCGGTCGGAATAGAAATCATACCGTTTTGAACCTCATATTTCAAGTATGCTTTGTTCTCAGACATACTTAAATTAAGTACGAAATTTTAAAAAAATTTATATTTTTATTAAAATGGGTACAAATGTTCTTGAATCAAGTCAAATAAACATTTTCATTATGGTCAAGTTAAGTTATGAATTTGTCCATAACTTTTACCAGCACAACACCAAAGGAGGCTCAGAACTTAATGACCTAGAGCCTGCTAAAAAGTTCTGCGATTTATAATCTAAAAGGTCATTAAAACAATCACTTTGTGATTATTTCATTTTTAGAAAACGTGAACGTAATTCAATTATAAAATATTATGTACAAAATTACAATGCAAACTTAAAAATGTGAATTATTTCGAAATTAGTCCAACTGGTTCTTACATCTTTTTTATAGCGTGATTATAGCTTTTCAACCTACTGTAAGTCCATATTGGTTTTTGAATCTAAGCACATTTATTTGATTCAATTCAGAGACGTCGTTTCAAGAACAATTTTTCTACTTAAATTAAAAATTTTAAGGGTCTGCATTTTAATTTTGATTTAAGAACAGGGCTGCAAACCCATCTGAAATAGGTGGAGGTTCACTCCGGGGTTCGAACCAGTGAGATTTTTTGGGTTCGGGTCTGACGGAGCGGGTTCAGTAGGCCGGTGAACCTAGGTTCAGGTTCGAACCGAGGTTCAGAAATAATTTTGTTTTTGCTAGCTTAAGAAACAGGAATGTAAATTGTAACAACATTAGCCAACTATTGATATTTTCCAAATAATATTCGAGCTATGCTTAAGTTAACAATGGATAAAACCAAATTAACTGACTGAAGAAAAATTTGCCTGATACTTGTGTTTACGGAACAGCGAATGCAACATATTATTGTTATTTACAATGATAGTTTATCCAAACCTTTAACACATTAGAGTCTTAAGGCAAATGCTCTAATGTAATTTGTCTCTTTGCAAGCTGTTTTTGTTTCAAGGTCAAAAAATTAAGTTTTTTGGACTCAAAAAAAAAAAAATAAATAAATTTTATTATGATGCTGATGTCGGACTTTGCTACAAGCCTGCTTTTTTGATTCCCAAGCGGTCATAGCAGTTCTGTCATGAGGTACTTTCTGCCAACACACTAAGAACAGAGGAAGTCAGCTGAAGATTGAATTGATATTCATGAAACAGCTATACTGTCAACCAGCCTCCTTTGTGGTGTTGTGCGTGTCTTGTTTTAGACAAGTTATGGACAAAATCCTAACTTAAATGACCTAGAGCATGCTTAAAAAGTTCTATGATTTTATTTGAGATTGAACGTAAAAAGTAAAAACGTTTTTCTAAGAACTTTACAAACATTCAAAACTTAAAGCACCAATACATAAGTCAGCCCGAAAAAAGTTGTATGAATTTTTTTCTGAACAGAACCACTTTTAACTTTTTTTTTGCTCCGGTTCGGGTTCAGGTTCAGCCGCGAAATTTTTTTTTGCTCCGGTTCGGGATTCTCGAAAATCTCGGAGTCTCCGACTCCGGAGCGGTTCAGCTCCGGACCGGTTTGCAGCCCTGCTTAAGAATGTCTTAAGACTTAAGGAGTTAATCGGGCTTGACAAAAAACTATTACTATTTTAAAATAGATCGAAGATTATATATATCCCTATACCGCCTTACTTCAAGTATTTTGGGATTGAATAATTATACTTGAAATAAAAATGTAGTACTTTTATCAAGTATTTTCGTTCTAACACAGAAAAATGAAACAAAAATTTATTTGATCGCGATCAACGGATAGAAATTTCAAGTACGAAAGCATTGAAGTAGGCCTAAAAATTGTTGTATCTGTCCGAAAAAGCTCAAGCATACGCTTGAAAGAAATAGACGAAATAGCGACCAGCGTCCATTGTGGTGCTGTTTGTGTCCTCCATTTTCAGTTGTATGCAAACTAATGACCTTGTCCAGGCTGGATCTTAATATTTTGAAAATCATAAAGATCGTTAAAAAAGTATTTTTTGAGGTTAAACTAAGTTTAAATTTTGAGCTAAACTTAAACTCGGGCATTTTTGCAGAAATTCTTTTTCGGATTAGAATATAGTTGAATATCGAGCTTAATTTAATCCCGGATTTTCTTGCACCAAGCGGACTTCGACATCAATTCAAGTAAGAATATTGATAAGATGAAAACAATCCCAAGTGTTGTTGAAGTAAGCCTATATCGAGCTAAAATAAAGCTCTCCCAAATTAAAGTCGGGATCAAAATCCGTACTCAAGAAAATCCGGATTTGACCGACTTCTGATATCGTTTGTGTTTAAATTCAGCCCGGATATCTCGGAAATTTATTTCTGTGTTCCTATATATTAAGAAAAATTCGAGTAAGGAACATCTTAGAAACTTTCTGCTTTGCTTAGACTGTAAATACACTTTAAACTTGTCTGATATCTCATATGCTATGTCTCAAAAGTACCTTAGTTTACTATGAGTTGGCTGTCAAAATGTTATATGGGTACTTCTCATTTATGCACAACATTTCTTGACATCCATATAAGATGCAGCATCGATATAAGGACAGTCGCATAAGCCTCCTTTTTATCTTCCGAGTTGATTCAGAAAAACCCCGGACCAGTTTCAGAATCACTGCAAAATTTACATCTATGGCTGCTGGGTTGGGTAAAAAACTAGATTTGAATCAGTAACAACATTCAAGCATTTGTCATCTGGCCCCTCCCAGCAAACCTAAGCTTTAGTCAAGCAGAAAATTAGCTCATTTCGTGGCAGCAATTAGTTAGTTCGAGCGGCCATCGGAAAATAAATATGTAGCAGTATATTGAACACCAAATTTTCTCCTCTCGCAATGGCAAACAAAACAAATGCCAAGCTCAGCGAAAATTTGCCTGCCGAAGAGATTGGGTGTGGATTATTGGTGGTGTCAATTGCCAGTGGCCATTTATTTTCGTTCCTTCTTCTTTTGGGTAATTTACGCCAGCTTCCTTCTTCAAGTAATTTCAAGTTTCGAGCATTTCAATGCAAATGCTGAGGCTGCATTTCCTTTCAGGTTGCACAAACTGCTGCAGCAGCAAATTGAAAATGGCTCCCCCACACACACACACACACACACACACACTCGTAATTCTTATTATTTATATTATTTGTCTTGCAACTTAATTGAATGAAATGGCAAATGGCGGTGACCAAGTGCGACAATTTCAGCTGCTCTTGCTTTTTATTTTAGAGGGACATTTTATTTCATTGCTTGACGTTGGACGTGGACAAATTGGCAGCCATATTAATAACATCTACGTGCTGGTGGGGCAGAGATGGAGCTGAGGGTGGAGGGGGATTGGGCATTGTTCGCTGGCCGGCCGGCATGTTCATTGTTCGCATTTTGTGTTACTTGTAACAGCATTTCAATGGCAAAAGACGACTACGACGAAGACGACATCGCCGGACTGCTTATTACTTTGGAGGTTGAAGATTGCAGATGGAACCAACCAGCATCCAACGCCGCCCCCCTTGCCCATAAATTGAATGCCACATGCTACGCGGTCAGCAAGTTCTTTGTTCGCTCAATGTGCGTGCGCATATCTGTGAAGTAGTCATCCTCGGCGGAGACATGCCTCGCATTAGGTATAGCATCTACTCGATGACAATGGTCGGGAATTGGATTTATCTGTATTAAAAATACGGTCTTGGTTTTCATTCTAAATGAACAAGTGATTGCTTAAGATGATGACAATCACTCTGGGCCAGAGCAGAGTTCAAGCAGTCAGGTCTTCCCTTTAAGAACCTTTACTTCTTTCACTTCTCACCTTACTTTGTTCACTTTAAGACCCTGTTGTAGCCCACTGTACCCGTGACCCCATCTAATTTATGTTTGACAAATCTCACACTCAGCCTCCCTTCCCCCAATCTAGTGACTTGTTAGTTCGGACTCTCATAATTTATGCCCCAATCACTGTCCAGTTTTATTTCCCTTCAGGAGTTTGGCTCGTTTTGGTGCGTGCCTCACGGCGTGAGGTTGCCTAATTATAAATTAATTTCTAGCGACATTAGCAGAAAAAAATTCCAAATTTTTCTACGCTTATTTATGGCCATCATTAATAGATATTTTGCTGCCTAAGTTTCGTCTTGGTTTCGCTGAATGAAGTCATAAGCGAAAATTGTTAATATGTGTCCATGGCAGGTGCCGGAGCCTAATGAATTCACGCTTAATGTATATTTATATATATTTATAAATTTAGTCAAGTTTTCTCACATCAACGAGAATTTATGTATATATTTGGGGTTTTTGCATTTTTAATCTTCGAACTTTGGGGGTTATCTACGAGGTACATAAGTTTCCAGTCCAAATAAAATGTCTAATATATGAGCAGAAAGTCTTAACTGTATGCGCTGTAAATTACAGAAGGTGATGGTGTGATGGCATTTAACAAATAAAAAGAGAATCAACCTTAAGATATTTTATCTTAGGCATTATTAGCATATGAAATAAGTCTAATCTGTGGAGCAGGCCACATTTGACGGGTCAATGGAGTGGGGAGTGAGAGATAGCGGCACAATACAAAAAAAAGACGAAAATAAAATCACTGAAATGTGAGAAGGAACTGGTAAGTGGCGATGGGCCAGGGCAATTGAGTTGTTGGAATAATTTTAAATATGGCCCAAAACGAAACACAACTCTAAATTGATGGCTTTGACCTTTTGCAAAATGGGATTTTAGAAACTCATGTGATAAGGATTTGAAGTAGAATTTTGATTAGTTACTAAAAACTAATTAAGATCTTGCATGGAGAGTTATTTTAAGGAGATACAGAGGTAATTGATTGGATTGTGCCATGGGGTCCCTAAAACAAAAAATCCCCACTCGATATACCCCTGTTCATCAGTCTACCCGTCCGACTGTAGGAACTCCTAAAGCTCAAAGACTAGAAAAGCAAGAGCTACCACATTAATTCTCTTTAAGGAGGATTTTGTCATTTATTTGGGGTCAGAATGCGCTGTCTGCAAACACAATAAATAATTAAAATATGCTAAGGCAGTGTTCCTTTTTTTTTTAAAGCGCTGCAATCAAGAATGAATGAGCGATACGGCTGAATTGTACATTGCGCACAGAGATTAGGTGGAACGGAAAGTAGCATGTCTTTTCTTAAGGAATCTTTCACAAAACAAACCATTATTAAAACAAACAATCATGAAAATGTCACCTTCCCTTTACATGTAATGCAGGGACACGGCTGTAAAGAAGTCAAAGTGCACAATACTAAATCATATGAGCTTGGCTTTCCTTATCCAATTCCATTGAGTAGGCCTTTACGTACACAAGAGGTTTAACTTACCTCGTAAAATATTTTGGCAAAGTGGAACTTAAGTTTGGTGTGGCCAGACTTTTCAAGAAAATACGCCGAAATTTAAAGTTGTTTGGACTTTTACTAAGAATCACATTACTTTGTTTTTGGCAACTTTCCCAGTTCTACCAATAGATATGAAAAATTTTGCAAAAATTTGGCTTCGACCACACGCTGTAAAAAATAGCTTTTAGCAAATAATCTTTATTTTTTGTATTTTTGTTATTTTCTTAATTAGTTCAAAACTACTAAACAATCTTTAACCTAAACAATTAAGCATAACCTTCACGTTTTAAATTAACTTCAGCAGATCGCTGATGGTTTAAACATACTAGAAGGGCGCCGTAACAATAGGTGGTGTCAATGCTAGTTTAAAGTAAACTTAGCACCACAGCCATTAAGAGTCAAAAATTGTGATGTTAGGCGTAAAATTAATTTTAAGTTGCAAGTATGCAATATATGTACTAGGTGCGCCGAATCGTTATTTCTACCTTGCAATTCTACGCCTTCGTACTGAAATTGTCAGTGCTGATTTAGACCTGAAATTTAGGAATTACTTTAATTTATGACTGTTTTCAGTATTACATCTGAAACTAGCCTATGAGATTACCGTTTGAAAGAGCGTTTAAAATGTTATCCACACTCTCAGTGCAAAAATTAACCGCAATGTTTCATTTTCGTTTTGTGCAAGGTGCATAATTACACGGTGTGACAGTCAAAAAACTTTTGGGATGCGACACGATAGTTAAATGTAACATTGTGGCATACCACAAATTTTTCGTGCACGTCAAAATTTGGAATAACGGTGATGGAGTTAAAAAATCATATGTCTTAAACTATGCACCGTACAATAGCATGTAATAAGTCGTTTGAAGGAAAACTTCCAACGGTGTATTACATTGCAATCTCGGATTAAAATTAAGGAGGCTACATGTAAATACGTAATGATTTTTTTAGTTTTTGGCGACTTTGCCCTACTTTGAACGAAAATTGATAAGACAAACTTGTATAAAACTGTTTACTTTTGGTATGCAGTTTCAAAAAACATTTAATTTCGCGTATTTTGCAATTTAGCTTAATTTTTTTAATAAAAAAGCCATATGCCGATATTTTAGATTCATGATGTGTATTAACCTCCGCATAAGTTCAATTTGGTTGAACACGAGTGGAATGAGAGAATTAAGCTTTTCTTATTATACCGTTATTAAATTGAGCTTTTTGTACGATACCGTATCGGTATTACCGTTATTGAAAGCAAAGGCAGAACAACTTAAACAAATAATCATAAGAGATTGGCATTGAAGCGTTCATTATTTGGTGATTAAGATCGTGTGAAATTTAAATTTAAAATGTGTAATAAGCGAAATAAGTTTTGCTATGTTTGTGGTTTATTTACGGACATTAGTCGAAGGCGTAATTTTCGAAATAATATTTCAGTAGTGAAAACATTTAATGCTATCTTCGATCGTTCTTACAAAACTAGTAGCTGGTACGAACCAGAATATATTTGCAAGAGTTGTTGCACATTACTAAACAAAGTGAAAGACAATTCGTCATTGACTTTGCCATTTTCTGTGCCCATTTATGAGTATTAAGTATTTACTAATTAATATTAAACTTATAATCTTAAGTTGTATAGGCTTAAAAACTGTTTTATTGTACAACCAAAACCAATTTCCCTCAGTCCCAAGAATTTTCTATAAAGTGCTTAACAATATTATGGTCGATAGTGCAATAAGGCGCGATTCATCAACATATTGCATAAATTTCGTCATCCGAAAATGTACCATAACTTTGCTAATTATAGACTGATTTTAGAAAACTGACTCACGTTTTACTCGTGAAAATGTATTCTTTTTAAATAATAAAACAAGTATAAGGGGTTTCTACCAAAATAGTGTTCAAAAACATCACCAGAGTCAAAAAAATGGTATAAAAAAAAAAATAAAATATAAATTGCACATTTCGTGAAACTGCAAGAATAAATTGATCGCTCCGCTAAAGTTGTGAGATATTTAAAAACGAGAAGGCCAAGCTTACCTCGTCTTTGCCGAAGTTTGTATACCCTTGCAAATATTTTAAGAGATAAGAGTTTACGAACGTCAGCATTAAAACAACCAATTTTTCTAAATAAAACCCACTTTTCGTCCGATAGTTTCTATGGCAGCTATAAGATATAGTCATCCGATTTTGACCAAAACTTCCAAATCTGTGTAAAAGCGTATACAACTAATAATTGCTGAAGAGGGAGGCGCTCACATTAAAAACAAAAAAGTTTTTCTCACAAAGACCCACTTTTCGACCGATAGTTCCTATGGCTGCTATAAGATATAGTCATCCGATCCGGTCGGTTCCGACATATTAGCAGTGTGCAGTAAAAAGAAGACTCTGTGCAAAGTTTCAGCTCGATAGCTTCAAAACTGAGAGACTAGTTTGCGTAGAAACAGACAGACGGATAGACAGACAGACGGACGGACAAAGCTCAATCGACTCAGCTCGTCGCCCTGATCAAGAATATATATAGTTTATAGGGTCGGAAATAAATATTTCTATGCGTTGCAAACTTCTGGGCAAAATTATAATACCCTTTGCAAGGGTATAAAAAACCAAAATGAATATGGATAGAGCCCGGAGGACCTAAGAAGAAGATAAGTCAGAGTGACCAGTGCCGATTAGTGTGTGCTGGAATTAATTCATTCAAGACCGCTTATGAGTCAGCGGCTGACCGCTGACTCTCTCTTGCTGGACCGTTACACGGGCTTTAAAGGAATCTGAACACATAGTGCGAAAAAAAAATTGAAGGTGGTAGAAAGGTTACTAGACCGCCATCGAAAACCCCCGGATCAAATTCGCCAAAAAAAAAACATGGCAACTGACTGGACAACGAAAAGAAGATTTTATAGCGCAATACAAATTCTAATTTATCTTTCTTGATCATTTTGTCGGATGACGGGTCTCATGGGTTTTCGCACTATTAGAGGAATTAGAAGAAGGAGCCCATTTACTTTTCTAAGGTAAACTTTTAAGGAGGATCATAGATGGTTTGGGCTGTGTTCTGCGAGTGAGGATGTTTGGAGCTAGCATTTCCAAGCACTCATGTGAACTTCAGAGAGTACGTGGACATCATGCAATTTAATTTATTGTCTTTTCATCGCGGTAGAAGGCTTCTTCTTCACATAATTCTTGTATGAAACTTCGCATGACCATAGAGGACTAACACTTAGATCTATTCTTTGACCTTTTTTTTGGTTATGATTGGTCCAATTTTGCTAAGGTCTTTAGAAGATATTTTGAGCATTCCTTCCTCTTTAAATGGTTCGTACAAATATGTCTTTTAAGTTTTATTCACCTTCTTGTGACCACAGAAAATATTTGCCAAAATATTAACTTTAAAGCCTGATCATTGGCCTTTCTTTTTATCATATATATTTGGTGGGACCAATTTGGCGTTTGAACAGAGCATAGAATCATAAACGGCCAGAATACGACCAAAGGTAGAAGGTAATTTTGCAACATGACAAAGTCCATCCCCACCCGAAGTATAGCCAAAACATTGCCTTCTGACTTCTATAGGTTTTCATCGATGATGTATGCCCTTGAGGATCAGCTGTTCGTGGATCGCATCAAAAAACGCATATTTTTTAGAAATGTTAAAGGAAAATTATCTAAAGGATGGGAAAAAGTAGTGACTTGCTATGGATAGGACTTTGACTCTTTTATTCTCGATTTTTTAAACATACATCGTCAGTCACTTTTAAACCCAACTAAATCTTAACTACAGAAAGATGGACAGACAGAAAATTCAGAATCTAATGATTATTTCAAATTAATTTTCAGTCTGCTACGTTTACAGCCCTAGAAACAATAATTCCTAAACTTATAGCAATTAATTAACAAGTAATTGATTCCGATTAGGGGATTGTGTGCATCAAATTTCATCTCCTCCCTTCTGTTTGTACAAAAAAAAACCCAAATTTGCTGCGTAAATACACGTCTCGTCCATACAACTGATTAGCTCCACTTTGCCCAAGTCGAAGAAAAATCATAAGCATAACCAGTTTTGTGCGAAGTACAAAACAATAATTCACATTGGCCCAGCGCCACAGTGCCAGCCATTAAAAACTCATCACCGACCAACTGGAATGAGCACACACAAACATCTTCGTCTGCCGCTTGAGAGGGAGTGTCCAAAACATGCGTCGTCTTTGGCCTACGCTTCAGTGCACAGCACAGCTTCGGCAGTTCCAGCAGCTTAATGCTTTCTGAGCTGCGCCATTTTCTGCATGGGACGTCAACTAATTTTATTAAAGAAAAGTAAACCTCGGCGAGCAGCTCGTGGACGCCCACAAAATTTACAAAATATTTAAAACCAAACTTCCGCCAACTGATTTCGCCTGGTATTGTCATTCAAATTTGATTTAATTTGCCCCTCCGAGGGCAGGTTTCTCACGAGTCCCCGTCCCCTAGGCC
The DNA here is from genome assembly GCA_018904275.1 of Lordiphosa clarofinis. Lineage (NCBI taxonomy): Eukaryota > Metazoa > Arthropoda > Insecta > Diptera > Drosophilidae > Lordiphosa > Lordiphosa clarofinis. Next base: position 511,749 of record JAEIGQ010000097.1, read on the forward strand.
GTAATTACAGATGCCCAGATTCCGCTTGTAAGCGGAGGGCAGGCAGAGCGTATCTCGATCTGGCGATCCTTCGTCTGCGGCTTCGTTTTACTTGTGGATCTAATTGCAAACGAGGCGACCTTTTTTTTGCTGCAATTAAAATGGAACCACGACATGCTAAAGCAGAGAGCCGAGAGTCTCTGTATCGTACAGCAGCAGGCCGGAAAAATCTACTCGAATTACACACAGACCCAGCGAACGGCCTCCGTTTCGGCCTCGATTCGCTACTACTTACTCACTTACCCTTACCCCCACAGACCCGGTTCGAGACTCGCAAAAATACTTGGAAAAAATTTGCGTGCCCTAATTGCCAGCTGTCAGTCAAGCAAATTCTTGTAGTGTATTTGAAAATTTCTGCTAAATTAGACCTGAATTTGGTTCGTTTTTGCATCAAATGCGCCTCTGATTGATCTTAAAAATGTACATAGTTTATATTTTTTTTTTTTGGCCTGGGGAGGGATTTGAATTTCCATTTTGTATACAATTTCATGCGGTCAGGGGTTTTTTGATATTTTTTCTTCTTTGTCTTTTAGTTTAATGTTACCTTAAATGATGTTTAGGCTGCGTAATTTTAGGTACACAAGGGAGAAGATTTGCCTTTGATGGAATGATAAAAGATCATTACAGGTGGTCCCAGTTGGAAAAAGGTGGGGTTCGATTACAGAGTTTTTAAAAGAAGGAATAGGCTAAAGATTAGGTAAGATGGTGGAAGATTTTTAAAGCAAATTGCCCTCAATCGAGGCATAGTAAAGCCCTCAGCAGAGGCTTCGTAAAGATCTCAAAAAGTCCCTAACCGAGGCATCGCAAAGCCCTCGACCGAGTCAGAGCAAAGTCCTCACCGAGGCATCTCAAAGCCCTCAACCGAGGCATGGCAAAGACCTCAACACGAGGCATAGCAAAGCCCTCAACCGAGGCATCGCAAAGCCCTCAACCGAGGCATCTCGAAGTCCTCAATCGAGGCATCTCAAAATCCTTAACCGAGGCATCTCGAAGTCCTCAACAGAGGCTTCTGAAAGTCCTTCACCGAGGCATCGCAAAGACCTTGAAGCAAGGCAACTCTCTACGAATCTAGAATCAAGCCACTCTTCTAACCCACACACGCCACTCTCAACTATGCACGCCCTGATAAATCGGAGCATAGTTCGTGACAATATTATTGGAGTGGGAGAATTGTGGCAATCGGCCAGCCATCTTTCGATAAACTGACAGTCACTTATCGATAACAATCGTAGCCAATGAACTATTTCTATACTTTAGTTCAGGGATGCCCAGGCCCTATGCGCACGGAATACCCGCGTGCATAGCCTTCACACAAAGCTTAACCAACACAAATCGCAGTTCTCTTTCTATTTCTTGTAGTGCTTGTTGTTTTACATATATTTTCTCCATTTGTATAGGAGTCTACGCGGCCGTAAGCTGATTCTGGTCAACTGTGCTTTAGACTTAAACAAAACAGCTACCACCTTTGTGTCTATTTAGATCCAAATGACTCCATCGATTCCATTGGCCCAACCCCCTCCATATACCAAGTATATCCATCTCCCAATCCACTTGGCTGGCTCACACTCCCAGCGTACAACACTCGTTGATCATTTTCCCAGAAAATGTTAAGTGGCAATTGCTCATTTAATAAAACTAATCAGCTGCTGTCCAAGAAACAAGTCAACAACTTGACGAGTGGCTGGGCGAAGAAAATCGCTGACAATCGCCATTTCCATTTACTAAGTTCATCTTGGGCGGATATAACCAATTGAATGGGCTGGGATGGGGCGATGACTGTACACACTGCACTTGTGCCTGTTTGTATCCGTATCTGTATCTGTATCTGTGGGCTGGGCATCATTATCAACTAGTACAACATGTCGCCGGCTGCTCACAAATTGCAGCCATTTAATTCAATTTAAATAAATTGGAAATGCCACCCGCTAGTTGGAGCGAATTTAAGCATTTGGATGTGGATTTGTTGGCGACAATTGAAATTAAAAGTAATGAGAAAGGCGAACTTTCATTCAGAGTTCATTTCGCTAAGCATTTAAGCAACAAAAGTCGGTTTAACCAGGCAAGTGACAAATCGCCCAGGAAGAACCGGCCCAAGACACTTCACTCCTCTGGCTCTGTTGCGCCGTCGAAAGCGTCAAACTGCTTCTTGAGAAAACTGGAAGCCAAACAACAAACATAAGGAGGCGCAGGCACGCACAGGCACCCAGTTGCGCTTCAGGCGTGAATAAATGAAGTTTGCAAATTGCACCACGCCTGACCACCACCGAAAGCAGTCGCCGCAGTTGCAATGCAAAACTTTGTCCTCATTACTTGAGAGAGCGACCGAAGCTGCCTGTGCCTGGGTTAAGGCGTTACTCTGGTCCAAGTTATGGCGTCTGTCAAAGTCATTTTCATTGCGCAAAACTTGTCGTTGTCGTAGTCGTCGTCCAGCCCAGCCCAGTCCAGTTCGGTCCAAGTTCCAGCTGAAGGACAACCAGCCTGATGACGACAACATCTGCATCGGGTCGTGGTCACAACTCACTCCATCTCTCTCTCTCTCTCTTGCACAGAGGGTCCAGCTGTCAGCCCGTCTAACAAGTGTCACTGCAAGTTTTTGCCCCTGGAACTGGACTGAACTGAACTGGACATGCTTCTTGGACAGTCTTCCTTGTCTGTGCGTGCTCTGAGCTTTTTTGAAAGATTAAAATCTGCAAACAGTTGTCAGCCGAGTTTGAAATTCACAAATATTTTATATGCTCCTGCTACCCCGACTGTCGACTGCCTCCAGCCTCCAGCCTCCTCCTGCCTGGTTGTTTGTACATATTTTTGGCATCGTTGGGTAGCCGCCGGGTTTCTGGCTGCTGATTAAATGATTTAAGGTCAGTTGGCCGTTTTTGCATAGACTTTCTTGGGAAGGAAAATAATTGTTAATTATAAAGCAAGAGTTTATAATCGTTAAGAGAGCAGCAGACAGAGCGAGATTACTTAGGACAATGATATAGATTTCTAACATTTTAAGTATACATTTTCAATACACTGACTAATTAGTTCAATTGCTTTGTGCCACACCACCATCAAAATCGGATTAGATTTTCTTAATAACCTAATAGTTATATATTCTGTGGGATCGAAACCCCGCAATCAATGTCCCTCACTTGTGCTGACAAGCCCACTCGTTTTAAATGTTTACTTAAGTTGTGCAAGATATTCTACTTGCACGTGTTTTGGTTAAACTTCGATTTTTGACTGTTCGAAAATAAGGATCGAAAAGTTGGGATCCAGTTTTTTTGAATTGGGGAAGAACCAAAATTGGCTTTTGCTTCATCATAACGTCCCTGCTCACACATCGTTATTGTGAGCAAATATTCGTCCGAAAGCAACCCTTATAATACCACCGTATTCCTTGGCCCTGGCCACCTGATACTTTAATCTGTTAATAAAACTGATAAAACTGACTGAAACATGATGCGGTCAAATTTTAGCCGGCCGGCAAGTTTCGATAAAACTATCGATACTTTCACTCGATCGACAACAGCTGTGTCGAACACTTGAATTATTTACTTTGCTAATTGCCAAACCAAAATGTTTATATATAAACGAATTTTTTGCATCCACGAAATGAAATTGGGAGGCAGGCAGTTAGACAGGAAGAGACATGCGGCGATCTGGAGCAGAAAGTCCAGCAGAATGGCAGCCGCCGCAATGTCAAATGTCTTGACCGCCGCGCCGGAAAATTTGAAATGCCACCAATCGCAAGGCAGGCAAACCCACTCCCCGCCGTCTGCGAAATCGAATGATCAACTAGGCCAACGGCCTTGTGATGTGGCGTGTACGTGTGCACAATAACGAAAATACTATTTGCACACATTGCCAGCACCAGGAACGGTATCACCTCAATGGCCAACATGGCAACGAGTTAATAAAGCAAGAAAGTACTGGGAGGGGGCTAATTACACAGTTCAACAAAAATTGGGTCATCGCGGGCCGGGGAATAAGGTTGATACCGTTTGACGGAGGCTTTCAAGCTGAATACAAGTCAATTTTCCAAATTTTTCTAGCACGTCAAGTTTTTAAGATATCAATGGTCAAAGTTGTTAAAAATGCCTAAAACGGCAACTTTCAAAAATATATTAAAAAGCCATCTTTAACGGAATAAAGCGTGTGAAAATTTAGATGCTTAGAGGGATCTTTTCTCTTTCGAGGGCAAAAAATCAAATTCGTGGTTGATGGGCTAGAAACCGTAAATAAATTAAAAAGAAAGATGTATATTTTACATGTTTCGAGCAAACAAACAAACATAATTTTGTATCAGTTTTTAATTGTTTTTAAATTTTTAAAATACCGCGAGAGTGCTTAAACTCAACGGACCCTTTCTGCTATGTTTGCGCAAGGTACACTCCAAAATGTCAAAGAGAGTCCATCAACCAATCGGTCCAAACGGCTTACGAAAGGGTTTTTGGCAGTCGAATGGGCAACTTGGACAAATCATGGGTACCACATTCGATATGCACTCGCTGCCGCCGGAAACTCCAGCTCTCAATCAAAGAAAAAAAATAATGATGCCATTCATTGTCCCAGCACATTGGAGAGAGCAGAGCAATCATCGTACAGATTGCTACTTTTGCCTATCCAAAGTATCGGGCTATTCGAGAAGAAATAAAGATCACTTCAAATTTCCCACTGTTTCATCTGTTGATCTGCCCGCATCATCTTTACCAACCTGTCAAGGTGATGGTAACTTTAGCTCTGGATGAAGTAAAATTTTTCAACGATTCAGGTTGACAAATTCAGCAGGTCAAATAAAGATTTTTTTGTTAAATGATAACCAGCAACAGAATTAAGAAAACCAAAACAAACACAGCTGATTCGTTGACAACAGCGATAGCAATCTATCGATGTCGGGCAAACCTGCCGGTAAGTCTCGTTGAGAAAACCAAATGACTTACCGGCAGATTATTCCGCCCGACAAATTTGACCGGCCAGTACCTCACTGCAACTTTTGAAAAAATGGCCCTAAGGGATGGAAACATATACCTCATGTTTAGCACCAACAAATTTTTAAATTTGGGATTATAATGGAAAATGTGACTTGAATTTGAAAAATTATTTAAAAATGCATCAAACCTATAACATAATCAAAAAATTTTAGTTAATCGTCAACTAAAATAAGGGAAATTTTTTGGCGAGAGAATGGGTAAATCTGGTGTTCTAACTAGATTTTCTAATAAGAAAATGAAATTTCTAGAATTTCTGTGGCACCCCCATATGACACGATTGAGAAGAAGAAGACGACGAAGAGAAGAAGCTAAGCAAGGTTACAAATAATGATATTGTTAAGTTCTCCGAAGATGGGAAGAATCGTTGCCATAAATAAACGAGTGCGCAAGTTAAAGTCGGCTCTAACGACTTCGATATACCCGTTACTCATGAAAAAACATCTGCACATCTGAAAAGTATGCAACACTTTTTAAACTCGGCTATTTTTCACATTTTTGCTCATAACTTGAGAACCGCTCATCCGATCCTTATCATTTTTTCGGCAAATTTGTTCATTTTGCTAATTACTAACTATCTCCAGAAGGAATCGTCTATCTTTAAAACTGTAGGAGATAACCCGTTTTTTCTGAATTGGGGGGGCGGGAGGGGGCGTGGCCAAAATTTGGAATAAACTTGATCTGCCTGCAAGTATAAGAAGCATTTGTTCCATACATGTCAAACCTCTATCTCTTACCATCTCTGAGATCTAGGTGTTCATACAGACGGACGGACGGACGGACGGACGGACAGACGGACATGGCTATATCGACTCGGCTGTTGATGCTGATCAAGAATATATATACTTTATATGGTCGGAAATGATTCCTTCTGCCTGTTACATACATTTGCACGACTTTAGTATACCCTTTTTACTCTACGAGTAACGGGTATAAAAATCCAATGGGGATTTTTTTAAGTGGACAGAATAGACATTAATAAATATAATAACAATTTTGGAATAAATCTCGTATTGGTAAGGATGTATAAATATCATGACTAGATCAAATTGAGTGAAGGAACTTAAAATAAAATTTGAGAATTTTACGTGTTCACATACATAATTTTTTGTTTTTCTTCGTCTTAAATAATAAATAATAAAGTGAGAGAAAAACAAGAGGAAAACATAGAGACAAAGCAAAAGAAAATTTGTTCCAAGAAATCTGTAAAAACAAGTGAGAAAGTCGGTCAAGCCCGACTATAACATACTCTGTACCTGGAGTAGAAGCTGAATGCAATGCTGGTGCTGCGCTCATCTCAAAGTCTCTCTCTTACTCTCTCTATCGCTCTCTCTCTCTTTCTAAGATTGTGTGGTGTTAGTTGTGAATGGGTGGGAGGGGGGGCGGGGGGGCGATTACTTGCTCATAACGAGAACCGCTGATCCGATCTTTATCATTCCTTCGGCAAATCGATACATATTGCTAATTACTAACTATCTCTAGAAGGTACGAAACGTCTATCTTTAAAACTGTAGGAGATATAACGATCTGCCTGCAGCTATAAAAAACATTTGTCCCATACATGTCAAACCTCTATCTCTTACCATCTCCGAGATCTGTTTGTTCATACGGTCGGAAATGATTCCTTCTCCCTGTTACATACTTTTGCACAAACTTAATATACTCTATGTACCTTCGGTACAGAGTATAAAAAGCACATTACTCTCAACACTACACTACTCTTGATCAGATTGCCGCGCTGAATTGATATCGCTATGCCAGTCTGTCCGTCCGTCTGTCCGTCTGTCTGTATCTATGATATCTCCTCCATCAGTTTTAAAGCTGTCGTGTCCAAACTTTGAACGAAGTCTTTTAGTACAACTACGCTGCATATTTGTCTGAAGTGGCCGGATGGGACGACTATAGTATATAGCTGTCTTAGAAACGATCGGTCGAAAATTTAGTGCCAGTGTTTTAAGTGGCAGCGTCTTCATACTTTCCGGTTATAAATATTATCGGTTTCATCACAATTTGGAAGAGTTTGGTAGAATCAGATGAATTTGTAGTATAGCTGCCATATAACTGGCAAGCATCGATGCTCGATACTCCCGCCTTATTATGTATTTTGCATCTCTAACACACACACACGCTTATCTCTCCGCCATTGTGACACTCATTCTTACCGGCAACACGCCGTCTCCAATAGACCGACCTTAAACCTAATCTGTGTTTCAAAAATCAAATTTTTAACGTGGCTTAGCCCTTTTGAAAAACAATTAACAATTAATCATTTAAATGGTTATAGTTCGCGACAGTAAACAATAGCTGCCATAACACATACAAACGTCCGGCCTCGGTAGACCCCAGAAACACACATACAATCGCATTGCAAGAGCAACAACACAACAAAAGTGAATGTGCAAACAAACATAAAACAAAAGCCCAGAGAAATGCAACAAAAGTGGAATGTGCATAAGACTATATCAGCAAACAGAACTTCCTTGCGAGTTCTTGTGAAATTGTTGGAGCTGAACATCAACAACGGTCTCAATCTGTTCGCAGCGAACAAAACGATCATCCATTCATGAAGACGTCCTATCAGAGTTCAAGAAGCTTCTTGCTTAAATAGCCACTCAAGGACCCTTAGTTCAGCCCAATCCACCTTGTCAAAGAGAGTCCTGTGGCTGGCGGATTTATATTCGCACACGCACACATGTCCAGCTAAAGTATTTACGTCAAGGCATTCTTAAACCGCAGTTAAGCCTAATCTGTGTTTTAAGCGAATGTACCCTAACTATGTACCCTTCTGTCGTGCCAAAGTCAGAAATTTTAAGCTTTAATGGTACCGCAAAGTCTTCAAATAATTTAATATTTCTTTAATTAAACTTTTTATGGTTCGTAGGCAGATTTATTATAAAAAAGTGCTTTAACTAAACTCAGGTGCAAACTAGACCAGGTAATTGCTGTGGACTAAAATATCTTGAGCAAAGTTAAATAGATTTGAAATAAAATTATTGTTCTTTTAGTAATTTCTTTCAAATTATTCCTCCACCTACAAACACATGTATAAGAATTTCTACATGTCGCACGGACTAAAAATAATAATTTATTTTTAAAATATTCACTTTATATACGTCCATCTTCACTAGGTTAGTGGGAAGAATGAAGTGTTATTTGTTCCAAATTTCTGATCAATAAACCCTCCGTTCTTCCCACCCCCACCATATAGTAAATGAGCAGAGCTACAAGTGTTGCGCCTCTAAATGGAACACGTTCTGTATCTGAGCCTACTTTTCATTGTGTCACAATTCTGCCCGCCGTCTGTATTGACAGTGTTTGTTTTGGTTTTTTTTATTGTTTTTTTGTTATTGTTTTTGCTGCATTGATGAATTGATTTTCTGGCGTTCCCCTGACTCTCCCTCTCACTTGCGAATAAGTTCAATGACACAAAAATAATACAAAAATGTATAACAATCGCAACAATAAGAAATAATATCTTTTGCCTTTTTTTGTTATAGCTGGTTCTGGCTTTTGTATTGTGCGCCTTGGCTGATAAACACGCCCCGTCTACAGGGGACTCCGGTATTGTGTATGTGTGTGTGAGAGAGAGAGAGCGAGACTGGTCTCCTATTATTTGCATCTTTCACTTTTCAACTCTTTTCCCTGCTGAAGGGGGCGGAATGTGGGACACGCTCTTTTGGCTGACCGCATAAAATCGATGACAAGGGCTGGCAAGGATTTCGTTTTCTCATTGTTCGCCGGGCCATGCCCTGCATCAAGTTCAGAGAGCCCAAAAACTAATGCCATTTTATTGTTCTGGTGACGACGACGACGACGACTTTCACTTTCCACTCTCGGCCAACAATCAAAGCAAGTGAATGGAATGAATGAATGAATGGAATACACTCATCAACACGTTGGCAATTTCTATGGCCAGAACTTCGCGCTTATCATCATCATGCAATCAGGACACACACACACACACACACACACTGGCACACACATTCATTTGTTTGCTGTTGTTGTTGTCTCCCTATGGCATTTTGCAAAGCTAGAACAACCTGTTGCCTCCAACTTCGCCAGGCAATGCAATTTTCAACAACGTCATCATCATCATCATCAACAGCAACAACAATTCCCCTCCCCTCACCCAACCCCACCCACTTTTACCAGGCAATGCCACAACGCATATAATACATTCAACAAACAATTGAAATTTCGTATACAATTGCGAATTGAATGAGGAAATGAATGTGTAAAATGAATAAGTCTGAATACCGTCTGTGTCTATGTCTGTGTGTCTGTGGCTGCGTGTGTGTGTATGTGCTTGGGTTCGTCTACAAGTGTCGAGACGGGTCGTATACGTATTTTTTGCACTTTTTGTTCTCGACGAGTGTTTGTGCAGTTTTTGTGCCTCCCACTCTGATTTTGTACTTTTTGTTTTGGTGTTGGTAAACGGATAAACTGGCAAAACAGTTGCCAAGCATTTAGAGACTTTTTGAGATTAGAGTTGGGAGTTTAGCGAGCGAGAGAGAGAGGAAGCGAGATAAGGCCAAGTTTATTTTTGGCACATGTCGCTTAAAAGTAGGCAACAAAAAGCTTTGCGCTAAGAGCCAAAAGGTGAGAGCTACTGATAAAGGAAAAGCATCTGCTTGATTTTCAACCAAAAGCCAAGGGCTACCAATATCAGCCACGCTTGGGAAGGGACTTGTGCTTTGGTAGATTGCATTCCCTTCGGAAAATTATTTGCCATGTATGCTGTGCCAGTTGATCAAACTTTCATTAAAACAAATTTGGTTGAAATACGACATACAGGACCAACAAATGTGAAAAAACCTCGCTAAACACACGAATAAGCAAATATCTCGTAAACCTGACGTGATGGGGAAAACGGACAATTTATTTAAGTTCAGCGACCAAAAATACGGAAAGTCTCCTTTTCTGTTGCCAAAGTTGTCTTTTTTTTGTTTACTTGTGTTATTATAAATATTTTTCAACGCGCTTTCGTTCCAAAATTCTAAGAGGAAAAAGTCAAACCATTTTAATTGCAAAAATCATATTTTTCAAGGTAATAAAAATGTATTTAAAATGAACGAAAATTCAGAAAAAATAACAGAAAAATAAAAATTGATTTAAAAACAAAAATATAAAATGTCAATGGTTGTTACGTCATCTTGGTAATCAAGTAGTCTATAATTTTTAGTGTTGATAAACACTTCGTTAGTTTTTAGAAAAGATAAAATAAAAATATAAAAATTCTTTTGAGTTATAGAGCACATTCAGCTGCCTTCTCTACCTTGGCAGCAATAGGTTTAGAGGGTAAAACTAGGGAGTGAAAGTGAAACTGTCTAAATTAAAGTCTAGGTGTTGGCTCGATTTTAAGGTATTTTAAATAAATTTAAAAATAGATTTGTAGACCATAGTGCACTGCGTACGAATAAACACAATGCTTAAAACACTGGAGAAATAAAAACTTTTTACTCATCTTTGCTTCGAAGGGGACTCGCAGCCACGGCCCCGCCGTTGTAGGACAACTGTCCAACCTCCGAGCTTTTGCTTCTTAAGTGCCTAACAAATGGCTGGATTCTTTATAAGACTTTAACGAACCAGCAAATATATGTATTTATAATAAAAGTCGTGATAGTTACGCGGCCTATGTATATTTTATATCAAGGTATTATCAAGATAGAATTGGTATCAGCTGTCGAGGGGTATATAGGAGGTGTAGGCCAATCGGTTCAAAAAAATGTGTAAAAATTTTCTAAATTTTATGAATTTATATATTATATAGACTGTCAAATAAACGGGCAAATAGGAGATACGTGAGTGTTGAGTATTAAGAATACCTGTAAATAGACGGATGGTAAGGAAAGAAAATTCTAGAAAATGCCGAAAATTACATAATTTTCGCATGAGTTAAGATTATTATGAATAGATAAATGGTGAAGATCAAAAACCACGAATTATACGAATTTTTTAATTGAGTTTAGAGTATCAAAAAGATTTCAAAAATGGCATTTGCACTATATACACAGTTAAAAAACGAACGGTTAGCAGAATTTCGTACACAATAAGAATTGATTTCGATTTTTTTAGAAGGGATTTTTCCTTTGTTTACGGTATGCTTGGACAACTGGGTGTTCCTAATGGTACACAGAAAAAAAAGATCACGATATTTAGTATCATACGGGTATTTTCAGTATCAAATCGGCCTTCATCTGAAATAAATATCAAGATGATATTATAGCGTCCATATGTTTTGGTGGAAATAGTATCACATCGATCTGAAATATTGATATTTTTTCGATATTATTAAAGATAGGGCTGATCTTTGATCATTTTTTTTTCTGTGTACTACTGGATATTTCGGATCGGTCAATAAACAGCAGAGTTATGGGGTTTCAAAGTCAAAATTAATCAAATCGACGTTCTTCCTCACTTTATGGGTTCTAGCTCTGTTATTTTTTGAACGATCTAAAATACCCTTGCTCACACCAGAATGGTGGTTATTAGGAGTAATTAAAAAAAAATTTGAAAAATTCTTAAAATTTTTTCAAACATTTCTTAAAAAAGTGGTTCCGAGATAATCGATTAAAGATTAAAGTTTCGACTGCTGCTTTCGATGAAATAAAAATTATTTTTGATAAATATCGGACATGGATTTGATGCATTTGGGTGTTAGCTTTCACTAAAAAATAAATATCAAAATCGGTTTATTAGTTATTCAGAAGTTTGGGTCAAAGTGCGTCAAGACATGGTCAAAACAAATATTCTCAAAAAATTTCGAAGTGAATTTTTTTTGTGGGTAATTTAAAGATTTTTGAACTTTTTGAAGATTTTCAACTATAAAAAGAAAAAACTTCAAATTTACAAAAATATAAGTGTCGATGAAATTATTTGTTGGGAAAAAAATTGTTTATGTTAATTTCTGTAAAACATATTTTCGGATCTGCTTGAAAGTTTTACAGGATGTTTATAAGGCCCTACTTAATAGAACGTTAAAGCAAATAAAAAAAATAATTCAAATCTGATGATGTATAGTACTCTTAAATAATATGTTGAAGCATAATGTGTTGGAGCAGACGAGCCGATGCCTACAGATGACGGAACGAGCAGGCACGAAGCGTTTCATATTCTATGAACAAGATTTAGCTAGTCCCCGCACCATAAAGAACCAACGGGACATAAATAATGTTTGCAAGAGATGTCGGATATAGGTATTCCTGTTTTTTTAATAAAGCATAATATTTTTCTGCTACAAAATAAAGTTTCGATACTTTTTTTATCGTTGTTTAAAAAATAATTATTTTGGCAAAAGAAAGTGCAAGCTTATTGAAAACATCCTATAACATAGTTAATCTTTAAAACGAATAAAATCTGCGCGGTTAGGAAAACTGAGCAGAAAAAGAAAGTTCTGAAAGACAATAAAAAATTGGTCAAAACCGCTAATATCTAAATGAAAAAAACCTGCTAAGAACAAGTCCAACTAAAAATTTCAATCAAAAACTGTGGGAAATCAGCGGCATAAACTTTATACAGAGCTCATACCTACGACCATCCCAAAGTGATGGACAGACGTTTTAAGACTCAAAATTGTTTGGTCCCCAGAAACTTAATCATAAAACTATTTTAAAAACTGTTCTTTATCCCACTTGGCTCCCCAGCTTTTCATGACAAATTGGCGGCATGTTAATTTCATTGTTTTCAAAATTCCTCAAAGCTGCCCAATCTGAATTAACGACTTGATTGATTTAAATGCAAATCATTGATGAACGCATTAAATTGATATATTCGAGCTAAACAAAAATCGCAAAATTGATGGCCAATTGCAAATGATTTGACACTGAACAAAAGGCGGTTAAAAGAAACAAACAAACAAAACAATGCAAAAAACCTGCCCCAGTAACTGACCTACAACAAACCATACGCAAATCTTAACCGCAAAACCAAAATACTCAAAAAGTTGGCAGAACAGAAAAGAAAAAGTCGTTGCCATTGTACAATGCCAAATACAATTCTTGTTCATTATCAATGTACTTGTATTATTATTGTATTTTTCATTTTTATTTTTATTTGTTTGTTTGGTTGCCTGTGTGCAGCCATTGATTCTTGGGGGGGCCTGTTGCCTCTTCAAAAAGCATTCGCCATTCAGTCCAAAATGAAAAAAAAACTGTTTTATATAAACCAAAACTGAACCGAACCAGACCAGACCCAGACTCAGGCCGAGTAGACACTCAGACGTCTTTGTTGTTGTTGTTGTTACTGCTGTTATTTGTGTTTTATGTTTGACGTTTGAGCGTGCTGGGCGCGTGTGAATGAAAAGGAAGCTCATACACACATACACACAAAAAAACAAAGTCAAGGTCATTGTAAAGAGTTTTAATTGTTCGCACAAAAAAAAAAATGAAATAAAAATACAAACACGCACACACCCAACAATGGCGGAGGAGAGAGCATTACAAACATTCGTACATAATAAAAAGAAATAAAAACGCAACAACAACGATCCCAAAGCTAAAGCGGACAATGGCAAAAGGCAACAAGAGGAGCCACTGCAACTACTACCACAACAACAACAACAACCACAAAAGTAGAGTCCAAATGGCAACAAGTTGAGCAAAAGCTGATATAGTTAGTCGTATTGGAACATGAGAATCCGGGTAACTCTTTTATGCCAAGAAAAAATAGGTTAAGAGTACAAGATAAATGTGAATGTGATATTGGGAGGCCACAAAAGGATTAAGTTAGAAATTGTAAGAAAAAGTTTAAATTTATTTTTCCCTAGTAAGAAACATTGTGCCTGCTTTTTAAGCTCATTTGTTTGCTGTTTGAATTTTCAAGAAAGCTTAAATCAATAAAAGTGTTTTTGTGACGTTTTTGTGGATCTGTGTATTGAACAAAGCTTCATGGTTGGATTTGGCTTTTCATTTCTTTTTGCCAAAAAATTCTGGAAACTGCGATTTGTAGTATTTCATAACAGTTCCCTTCAGCACTTTGCAGGAATTGTTCCAATTCATGAATGTTTTCAGTAACATCCATGAAACTCAAGACATGAAGTAATGCAAGCCGATTGAGATACACACAGAGAAAAAAATGATACTTTTCATATCAATATGTTAAAAATTTCAAATCGATATTATTTAAGTATCATTCTGAAACTATTTTTATCAATTTGATATTATTTTGGATCAGTTTTATATCACAGTTCGACAAAATCCAACTTTTTTTAAAAGCCCGGCATAAGACCAATAAATTATGATAAAAGGCACCTTTGTAAGCATCACCTCATACCCAGTTTTTCAAATCCACCCTCGGTTCGCGTTTAATGGGTACTTTTGTACTTGCAACACACAACTACAACAATTTTGACTAAGTTTTTACTGGCTTAAGATAAAATTCTCCAAAATTCAGCATATGTGGACAGGGTCATTGGGAACGACATATGAAAAATTCACTTAATTCGCGCAAACGGTTAAGGTACCTGCAGAAGGAGTTAAACGTTCATTCTTCAATGTCTTTAAAAGCGCACGGTAGATTTTTCTTAAAATCGTTGCTTATGATGGTATAATGGGCTATTGTATGTCCCTAAGAGATGGTACTCGACAGCCAAAAAACCGCGATATGGAGTACTCTGTTTAGACTCACCCACAAATCAATTCATATAGGCCATAAACAAGGTCTAAAAATAGACAGATCTGCGTTTTCAGTTTTGCCAACGAAGCCTTGGTTCGCGATATATAGGCATTTTTGTACCAGCAACTGCCTTAGAACAACATTGACCATTTAGGTAAAACCAGCTTTACAAAAATTATGAAATTTAATTTATAAGTAAATTGCTTCATTGCAAGCAGGAAAACAGATCATATCATTTAAATACTTTAGTTCAGCGCATCTGGGTGTACCACGGATGGCCCACCAAAGACAATTTTTATTATAGATTTACTTTTTCTTGGTGGAAACGGCGAATTTTAATCATAAGATTAATTGCATAATTTTTGGGGGAGGCTGTGATACCCAGATCGTAAATGTTGTTTATAGGCAATTGCTGGTACAAAATAGCCTATAAAACGCGAACCAAAGCTTCCTTGGTGAAACTGAAAACACAGTTCAGTCTATTTGTACGTCGGGTATATAGTTCATATGGAGTGCTCCGTGGGTGAATATAAAATTGGTACTCCAATTCGCGGTTTTTTGGCTGTCGAGTACCATCTCTTAGGGACATGCAATAGCCCATTATACCATCATAAGCAACGATTTTAAGAAAAATCTACCGTGCGCTTTTAAAGTATTGGTAAGAATTTTTTTTTTCCCCAAGAGGAAAATTTATTTTTGGGGGAAAAATTTTTTTTTTTGTGTTTAAAAACCCAAAATTGAGAATTTTACTTAAGCCAGTAAAGACTTAGTTAAAATTGTTGTAGTTGTGTGTTGCAAGTACAAAAGTACCCATTAAACGCGAACCGAGGGTGGATTTGAAAAACTGGGTATGAGGTGATGCTTACAAAGGTGCCTTTTATCATAATTTGTTGGTCTTATGCCGGGCTTTTTTTAGTGTTGTACTGTGTATTATTTTCTTGCCAAACGAAATGAAGCACTTATGTTTTAGAAAATAAATCAAGTGAATATAAAAATAATTTTGATCATTTTTTCCTGGACCAGTTCGGTTTATTGTTTTACAGTGATTTCGTGGACAACATTGGGCCCATTCCGCAGACAATTCCAATTAGCAATTAGTGAATTGTGATTTGCGATAAGATGTTCAGTGGCTTTAGTACATTTTATCAAAGAAAAATCCTCACAAAATGTTATCGGACTTCTTTTCGATTCTACTTTTTTGAAAATCTTTATTTATGAATTGCTTCCTTTGTGGTGATGTGCGTATCTTGTTTTAGAAAAAAGAGCCTGCTAAAAAGTTCAACGATTTATGATCATAAAGGTCACTAAAACAATCACTTTATTTTATTATCTAAACCTATTTCATCCTCTTCCGCTGCAATACACTTATGCCAACGAATTATCAGAATTTGCCAAATCAGGTGAATAAGCAGGCGCGGCTGGCACTAACAATGTTACCAAGTTGCAAAAAGAAAAAACAAATGATCGATTGTTACAACCCGTGAAGTTTAAACTATAAAATTTACCCGTCAATTTGATTGCACTTCAGCAATCATGATTGTCAAATTGATCAATCAGCAATTATAAAATCGTTAAACACAAAACAACTTAATGGGCCCATGGTTTTTATTGACATGCATGTTTTCGTTAGACGCATGTTAAGTCAACTCTTAGTCTCAATAAACCGTACTACAAAATAGAAACCAAAATTTAATACTTTTGTATTCAAAATTATAGAAATTATCCTTTCTTAAGATGGGGTTCTTTACGTCATCCTGGTTAAATTCATGACCAAAGAGCATTAAGGGAAGCTGATTCAAAACTGATCAGAACTTATGGCTGAGTGCATACTAATTTACGATGATTCTTATATACACGGGTCATCAATGTGATCGGCATCGACCGAGCAAAAATTAAAACAGAAAGAAGAAAATATTTTAAAAGCTCTCTGTCCGTTTTCTAAATATGTAAACTAGTATTTTCTCAGTTGCCAGTCACAACTGCTCTGCTCACATTGCCGACCCCAGCTTTGAAAAAAATACATAGTGTGGCGAACTCAAAGCATGCTCTGACTCGCTCACACCAACTTTAAAACTTTATTCTAGTTTGAATTTGTCTTCTTTAAAATACTTTCATATCCCTATTATCTTTTTTAACTGGGCAGGTGAAGTAAATTTTACGACTTAAATTTCTATCTCTCAACACCTTTATCAGCTTTGTTAGACTTTCTTTCTAGTAAATCATTTCACTACGTAACAAGCCCAAGCAAAGAGCAGAGTCGGATACTTATAGCAACCGTGGGCCGAAGTCACTCAAGAGAGCCCTCCTGTTCAACAGAACTGTCCTCTCCATTTGGTAGGCACTGGCATAGTGCAACAAAAACTTTATAAGGTTTCTCTCGCTCATTTTTCTCCCATGCCTTTTGCAAATTCAAACGCAAGAACAAAGATGTGTATGCGTCGTGTTCAGGGAAGGTATTGTTGTTTGCGACAAATGAACTCGTGTGTATCAGACAGCCACGAACACACAAAATTTTTTTGTTGTTTCACAAGTATTTTCTTCATTTGCATTGGTAAAATTATTCTAGTCCCCACTGTTTTCAGTGTAACCAACTTTATTTGGACATTTCCAACATTGGCATTCCGACCTTTTACAATCAAATCTCTGACATTAGAAAAAACAATGGATGTTCTGAGGCTTATATATAGATAGCCAAAGAATTCTAAAATATCAAGAATTTAGTATTCGCCGTGTCATGTATAAATATATTTAATAGTCTGTGTGAAAAAAGGTTTTTATTTTATGCCATCTAAAATCCAAGAAATCCCACTTACCATAGTAAACCTCACAAAAATCGTCGACCTTCAGTTAAACCTGAAACCCCAAGAAGACGTACAACTTGATACTTTGACTTTGTCCATTGCTCTCCAACTTGATATTAAAATTCACGTAAATTTAAAGTCTTTGTTCCTATCTAAATTTAAACAATTTGTAATACACAGATCAAATTCATTTTGATTTTCACCTGATTAAAATGAACTTTTTCAAAATATCAATATTTTCATTTAATTTTCTTAAGAAAATTATATCTTTCTGATTTAAAATAATATCATTCACTTAAATTGATATTCAATTTTTTTAGAATTATACTAAAAAAGTTATAATGAAATGTTAAAAAATATCGATTTGAAATTTTTAACATATCAATTTGATATTTCTTCATATCGGAGCAAAATTATAAGAATAATTAAAAATTTAAATTTTTCTCGGTAACCTGCTTTTGTGTTAACATAAAATGCGCTAGATCAAATGCAGAGATTCGATTGTCAAAAAGAAAATAATAATCAGCCAAATTTTACATCACTTGATTCTCATTTTTTCCATTCTACAACCATTCAAAATCTGTCTTAAAATAAAATCCAAACAAATTGTTAATCGAATTGATTAATCCACCTTCAAAGCACTTTTACTCATATCATGTGCCACATTAGTTTCTTTCATTCAAATTGGTTTAATTAGTCATTTTTAATTGCTTTCGAGGTGGCTTGCATTACTTCAGCCTGACTCAACTAGTAGAAGCCTGCGGAACACTTTGCGCTAATGAGAAACCCACGAAAACGAAATATTACTCAGCAAATCAGCGGGCCTAAGACAATGCCCGAGGCCCTTTTTTGCACCCACAGAGGAACCACTGCGCTGCCAAACCGCATCAAAGTCACCAACAAAAAACTCATCTGCTGCATATGCACAAGTTAGATACATACTGAAAGATACATTTGACAGTTAATAGTTGCTGCAGTGCACTTGTTCAGCCAACTGCTGCCGCTACCTTGGCAAACCCATTAGGTTAATAAGAAGAGCAGAAAAAATATGAGAAAAGCCCCAAAAAACTATGCGCGTGAGACGCGCGCTAACGGTAAATACGCCGCAAATACTGCCAGCTCCGGCTGCAGCTTCCCTCCCGCCCCAGTCTTCGTCGTCGGGTCGGCCATATTTAAAGCTAAAATTTATATGAGCACTTTGTTGGTACTCGTAGCGCAAATTCCTTCAGTGAAGTGCGGCAACGCGGCGTGCCATAAACCGACGACATTTTTATGGCAAAGTCAGAGCATTGCAGCCGCCACACGGATCGATATCGTGTGCGAGGGGGAGAGGCATAGCTAGCTGGTGGGCTCGCACAGAGCGTGGATTGGCGTAGAGCGCTGCGCAAAATCCAACCCAGTGGACACACACACACAGACAGGGCAGTGCGTTTATTTGATTTATTAGCCGGAGCCCAGCCAGAGCTCTAGTGGTCCCTGTCTGACTAATAGGAAGACCCAGCCAGTCTGGAAACTGGTTTGCAGATGCCGCCACACACGCACACACACACAGACACGGACTGGTTTCACTAGCCACCCTGTCTCAGCGCTGAGGCGTCCGCTGCTGCTGCCGCTTGCTAGCTTCTCCGGCCAAAGTCAGTCTCTCATTCGACTCTCGTATTCGCTGTTGTCAGCACACGCGCACGGACAAAGCCGAGTCAAGTCGCGTCGGGCCAAATTCACGAACTCGAGCTCAGCCACGTTTTTTGCCGAAACGGAGAACAGGTTTCGCCGTCGTCCACAATTGACGGAGAATCAGAAAGGTGCTCAATTCCGTGTAGTGTGGAGGTATTTTTTCGGCGCGCTGATTTTTTGCCAACCACCAAATAAGAGGAGAAGAACCCAACCAACACACGCACACACGCACACTCAAACCCAAGTACACCCACAATCACGTGAACAACAAATTCGCGACGCGTTTGCCAAAAAAAGTTAATAACAAATTTCAAGTGTTTCTAAAACAAATAACCAAAAAGTTGAAAACAAACAAATTTTGTGTGACGTTCCAAAAAAGAAACACGCCATTGCCAATTGTTGTGAAGAAAAAATTGGCCAAAAATTAAAACATTTCAAGGAATACAACAACAAAAGTTATAAAAGTGCAACATGGTTTCCCCAAAGATGTTCAAAAAATCCTAACAAATATTTAACAACAAATTATACAAGTGTACAAACTACCGAAAGAAGAAACCAGAAACAGAAAGTTTCTACGCGGTATCTACAAAGTATCGATCAGTGGAAAGAAGAATCTTCAGCTTTAGTTAGCATATTTGGAAGAAGCAGACTGCTTAGAAGCATCTGAAGAGGCTGGAACAGACAGAATACAGAGTTTCAGAAAGACATTCACATCTGAGAGGAGTATCTTCAGCTGCAAAAGTTACTAAAAGCCACTTAAGAAATAACTATCAAACCAAAAGTTATTCAGAAAAGTGGCTAAAGTCGAAGAGCGTAGCTACTTTTGTAACTGCAGATTCTTCTAGGTGTCTACACCTAGAATTAGTAACTGCAGAAGTATCTATAGGCAAATCAAAGCACGTTTGGCCTAAGAAGACAGCGTCTGACGTATCTACAGGCAGGAAAAAGTAACTTCGGAAGTATCTACAGGCATTTGTCCCACATCTGCCTGAGTCCAAGGCCTTCTCCTCCTATGTCTAAGGCTCTCTGTACGCCCTAGACCACATATATCACAATTGCAATTGCAACACCTTGTGGGAATCTTGTCGAAGCCATGCTGACCATGGAAGCGGACATGAAGGGCGGCATATTACACGCCACAATGCCGCCGCATCATGCCAGCGCCGCCCTGCACGGCCATGCCGCCTCACCGTATTCGGCTCTGGGGCCGCTCATGAATCTGGGCCAGCCCCATCTCACGCACTCGCAGTTGACACATCACCAGCATCACCATCATCATCATATGAGCGCACACATTGCCGCCAGCCAGAGTCCAAACGGCTTGAACGGCAGCAATCCGTTGAGCTCGCTGCAGTCCAGCATGGCCAACACTCTGAATGGCAGTCAGGTGCAACAGCAGCAAAGCTCTCCGCTGCACAGCTCCAGTGAACTGAGTCCCACCCAAAGCAGCATAGGCAGCCATCACATGACCTCGCCGGTGAGCCATCAACAGCAGCAGCAGCAGCAACAGCAGTCACATGCCCCGCAGCAACATCCCACACATTTGGCCGCCGGCTCTGCTTTGAGCAGCATGACGCAGGGCGGCAACAACAACAACAACAACTCGGCCACGGCCAACAAAAACCAGCAGCATGCCGACCGTGTGAAACGGCCCATGAATGCATTTATGGTGTGGTCCCGGGGACAAAGAAGGAAAATGGCCTCGGACAATCCGAAAATGCACAACTCGGAGATCTCTAAGCGTTTGGGTGCTCAGTGGAAGGATCTGTCGGAGGCGGAGAAGCGGCCATTTATCGATGAAGCCAAACGCTTGCGGGCGGTGCATATGAAGGAGCATCCGGACTACAAATATCGTCCACGACGCAAGACCAAAACATTGACCAAGACCAAGGAGAAGTACCCCATGGGCGGGCTAATGCCGGGCCAGGGTGTGGGAGCGGGTGCGGGAGGGGTGAATGGGGGCGAGCCCGTGACCCCTACGCGGGGGCAGGGCCAATCCCAGAGTCAATCGCTGAACGGCGGCAGTGGAGGCAATGCAGCAGCGGCAGCAGCAGCGGCCGCCGCAGCAGCCGCCGCGCGCCAGGACATGTATCAAATGAACGCGCCCAACGGATATATGCCCAATGGCTACATGATGCACGCAGATCCCGCTGGAGGAGCGGCCGCCTATCAGTCGCCCTACATGGGTCAGCACTATGCCCAGCGCTACGACATGGGACACATGTACAACAATGGCTATGCCATGTACGGCTCGGTTTCGGGTGGACAGACCTCGCCCTACGGCAGCAGTCTGCAGCAGCCGGGCTCCCCCTCGCCCTACCTGCAACAGCAACCCGCCTCGCCCACGCCCTACGGAGGGGGTGGCGGCGGTCAGGTGTCCTGTCAGAGTCACAGTCCCAGCGACTCGAGCATCAAGTCCGAACCCGTCTCGCCCAGTCCCAGTGCCATAGCCCTGAATAACAACAACAACAACAATCACATAATGAAGCGGGAATACGCCACCTCAGCAACAGCCGCCTCGGTGGCCGCCGGGAGTGAGCTGAATCACTTGATGAACATGTACCATCTGCCCGATGAGCAACGGCATTTGCTGCACTATCAAGCGACCGCCTCACCCGAACTGCAGCAGCAGACGCACATGCACCAGCAGCAGCAGCAGCAACTGAGCCAGCACCAGCAGCAACAACAGCAGCAGCAACAGCAACAACAACAACAGCATCAGCTGCATCAGCAATCGCTGAGGGCCATGGCTCCATTGGCACATATGTGAGAAATGGCCAGCGCCTATGGAGCAGCAGCCTCGTCGTCGTCGCCGCCGCCGCCGCCCCTTGCTGCCGGTGGCTATATGCCGACGGCGACACAGCAACAACAGCAGCAACAGTTGCTGAACGGCCGGCCTAGTCCCACCGCCTCCGGTTCGGGTCGCTCCTCGGCGCATTCAGCCACGCATTCACCCGCCTTGGCAGTTGCTAGCTATCAGCTGTCCTCCAACTCTGCCTCCTCCTCCTCATCCGCCTCAGCTGCCGTTGTGGCCAATGCTGCTGCCGCTTTCTCAACCTCGGCCAGCATGCTGGACATGCATCAGGAGCAGCAGACACACCATCATCTGCATCACTTCCAGCAGCAGCAGTCGCTCCCGCTCCATCAGCAGCAACAGCAGCAGCAGCAGCACCACCTGCTGGCCCACCAGCAACAGCAGCAGCACCACCATCATCATATGAGCGCACACATTGCTGCCAGCCAGAGTCCAAACGGACTCTACCACTATCACCCGGGTCCGGCTGTTGCTGCTAGTCTCCTGGATATATCCACTTTGTAAATTATTGAAAATTAACTCTTTTAGCTTTAGCCGTTTAAGTAAATCTAAATTTAACCATAACTTAGCCTAAGCCTACGCACTGTTGTACCATTTTGAGGAGCGAAACAAAACATTCACCTTCACTTGCATTCCATTTGATGTGACAATTGTGTGATACCCAGAAATTGTTGCGAAAAACTAAAAAAAAACACAGAAAATTGTTTCAATTCTTTGAGTTTTCCCCAAGTCCTCTCTTCATTTCCACAACTCTTGCTGTACAAAGTAAATAGTAATTAAAGAAAACAGAAAGCATACCACAAAAACCCAAGGAAAACATTCTTTTTTACAAAATTCTCTTAACCATTAAGTAATTATAATTATTATTATTATCTATTATATAAACAATTTAATTATTAATTATGCTTACCACAAACAAAAAATACAGAGAAAACAAAAATTAGTAATTGTATTAATAAGAAATTATCTACCAACAACAACAACAGCAACAAAATGTTAGTAAACCTAAAGCAAATTTAGTAAAAAACAAAACAAACGTGAAACATGATGAAGCCAGGCAAACAAGACAAAAAACAAAAACACAAAAAAACGTATTTGCCAAGCACCTGGATAAAATACCAGAAAATCCGCAAAAAAAAAACACAAATAAAAGAAAAATCTTTACAAAAAATATTTAAAAAAAAACCAAGTCTCTTTTTATTTTTTTTTTCAGTGGATGCCGGCGGTAAAACAGGGCTTTGAGGTATTCTACTCTCACTGTTCCTTTAAAGTGTACATTAAGCTAGATATTTAAGTAAAGAAAACTCAATTATTTTTACTTAAATTTTTTTACTTAAGTAAACTAGAATTGCGTGACTTATAACAAGCATGGTGAAAGTAATCGAGAGCAAACGGAATAACGGAGCACAGCTGGAGTTCTCCGAAATTCCCAAATCGTTTTACGGAAAGTTTACGATTTTCATATAGGTTTGATATTGGTTTTGATATAGGCCATTCGTTCGTTCGTTTTATGTTCGTCCACTAAGGTTATTTTGCGCCGTTCTCCTTTGCTGTTTTCCTACGCGTTTCGGTAAGCTTTTGCTGCCTTCTTCAGGAGTTGGTTTTTATTGTGGGGGAAATTACATACATTTATAAATCATATAACTATTTTAAATGCTTAAAATCTAATTCATTCAAATGAATTAATGCTTTTTTTTAAAAAAACGGTTAAGGTAATAATGAATCTATCATTTGACAAGTAGGCATAAAATAGAAAACTCAAGACTGAAGATAGATGACAGTAAGCCCATTTTGACAAATGGTAAAGTTTAAAAACTAAAAAATTGATTCTTTTTATAAACTGAGGTTAAACAATTACATTTTGACAAGAACAGTGCATAATAGGAAAAGCTATAATAATGGATTTATAGGTTTGATGAATAAAAGTGCTGATCAATTTCACGTTATATTAAATAAAAGTATTTTTCATGTAAAAAAAGATATAATGGAATGCCAATTTTGGTTCCGATGATATTTTGTACAAATCAGGGCTGTAATTCAAAATTAACCTTAAAATTACCATTTCAATTATTTGATTGATTTATTTCGTATTTAAATATTAGACTACCATTATAATTACTTTTATAACTCTACCTAAAAATGTAACAAAAGACGTGTAACATGGAATGATACTCTGTTGTCTTTTCCGATGAATTAATTATTGGTAATTAAAAGTAATTAAAGTAATTTCCGGTATTTATTACCGGATTATTGCATGAATGTAGTTATAACTGTAATTAGATTTTCAATAACGAAGTAATTGTAATGGTAGTTATATGCAATCCGCTCGGAAATAGGGTTCGGCATATAACACGGCTTATAAAACAGACCAAGATGCGATTTCGGTACGGTTCAGGGGTTCACTCTTTATTTTCAAGCATTATATTTCTAATGAGTATTTTTTGCCTTTAAACTATCAAACTACTATTTTCGAAATTAAAGACAAAAAATCATTTTAATAAGATTCAGGACTTAAGAACAGCACATATATATTGCACTCTCAGGTTCCAGCGGATTTAGTAAAGAAAAATTTGCTGATATTTGAAAATACAGATGGTTAAGTTAGATTTTGAGAACAAAAATTTAAAATAAATTTGATCTGCCTGTAAGATATACATGTCCCATACAAAAATACAACAAAGTATCGGCCAAATCGAAATCTATGGAAAAATCTTTGAAGATTTTTCCAAAAAAGCATGGGCTTAAATGAATTCTTAGTCCGTTCAAATCGACCTAAAATATTAATGATATTTAAGGATTTTGTCAATAATTTTATTTATTTTACTTTGAAGTCAAAACAATATGGTATTGGTGTGTAAGGTATGAGGTAGTGTTGGAAAAATCTATGGCTAAATAGCGTTTATAACGTGGATTAAGTAAATTGGAGTAATTTATTATACTTTCATGGTGATATTTTCCAAGAATATGAGAATGTTTTCGCAGGTCATAGTACAGCTGTTTCATTGGTATCTCTACCAAATAATCATCGATCTCTGCCTAATTCTGCATTTAACCAACTAGACTTCTTTGAGGTGTGTTGTGTTCCTGTTTTTAAAACTAACATACATATGTAAAAATTGCTAAGCTCTGCGTAGTTGCAGAAAATAAAACCAAAATAGTTTCATTTATAGCATCAAATACTTAAGCTTGAATGCAATTCTGCACTTATACTTATTGGGCACTGTGTTAGCAGTTGGGAGGAAATCTTTCTCACTAATTTTGTATTGCCATTTGGGGACACACTCACATAACAAATGCTGCTGACCGAATATCGCTCTCGCAGTGCTCTTTTGTGTTGTTAAGTCGCATTGGAATTCCCACACGATTTAAACAGTGCTGATATGGAGAGGCAGTTGTTATTTGACTGTAGAATCATCTTTCTTTACGGTGTGTTGTCTTCCTAACATAACAAAATTGGAGCCCGCAAAATTTTAAAGATTTTCCTAGAATTTTTGGTTGATTTCGTTTTTAATACTCTTTGTTCGGAAAAAAAATCGACAGTCTTACAATTTGCTCCTGCAATTATCGTTAATCGACTGTATGGGCAGAAAAAATGTCATATCGGAATAACTCTTATCGTCCAACAAAAATATCGAAATATCGATAAAAAATGGACCCTAGCGGAAAGCTTTGGTTCGCCAGAGAGCATATGACTTGAAAAGAAATGGTACCTGCCGCCTTCCCGGAAAAAGGTCAACCTAGATGAATCTAACGGCAATAACTACTACTTTCATTTAATTTTAAGTTTATTTAGTAAAAACAAAACATATTAAGAATTTTATCTAATTGTTTTTGGAAAAAAATGAATAAAAATGATTTTTTGAACCGGATCAAGTAACTGGAAACTTTTACCAAAATCGACAAATTGGTAGAAAAGATTTAGCAATTTGACATTTCGGGATTTGTTCAACCAAATACACTACATATATAGATACCTCATCTCATACAAACTTTTTTATTTGGGATTCAATGTCAGCTCCCAAGATCTTTAATAGCAATAAATCTTTGCTCGCAGTCATAAAGCTAATTCTAAAACGTATAGCTAAATTTCAATATATGTATCCTCGTAAGAACAGCGAGAATCAAAAATTTGGGATGCAAAGTCAGCTCCCAAAAACAATCGTTTTTTGATTCCCATGCGTCATTTATAATATTTATATATCTTTGATTCAACCAATTCAAGTTATCTTTGACTTTTTGTCATCTGCTTCTACCATATATGCTATAAGTCTTGCTTGTGAACTAATTCCTAATTCTAGTATATCCCAATTTAATAATAAGTTCTACGAAGGTCATCTGCATCGATTGCCATTTCTCATCGGTAACTTACATGTAATTAGCATTTTGGTATACTCGAGCTACATTTTGTCAACGATTATACTTATCTAATGTTCGTGACCGGAAGGCGTGGCTTTGTAGCTGACGCCGTCAAATTAAACCTAATAATAATAATAATAATAATTTCCGACTGATGACAGCTCCAACGGTTTTTATATCATAAAAACTTTTTAGAGGTATTTCCAGTATGCGTTCACCCTTCTCCAGACATGTGTGTTTTCCAATCACTTTTTGCCAGATTTAACGACCTTATCCCAGTTTATCTTCACAATCTTCAACATCCGATATCACCTGGCTAATTTATGCTGACGGCATCAAAACGCCACACACTTTACACGCGCACAAAATCCACGCTTGACTATTTCATAAAGCTCTATAAAACTCGTAAAAATTATGATATGTATTATTAATGAAAATTGCAAATTCAGAGTCGCATATAAACTAAACTTTGGCTACAAACACATTTTTATGACGTGTAAATATTATACAAAGTTTACTCTAGTTTTTTTTTTCTTTTTGTACGCTGGTTAATTTGTTGTCATTCTGTTGCTGATTATTATAGTTATAATACAATAAATGCCAAAAAAAAAAAAAATGGAAATGAAAGCTTTGGTGGAATTTCAATTAAAAATATTTTTATATTTTCACCTTTTAATGTGTTTTTTTTTGGGGGGGGGGGTTTGGCAATCAATTAGCGAACAGAAAATTTAATTACAAAATTTTTCCATCTAAATATTTTGGCTATTGGCCTTTTAAACCTTGCGGGTGCAGAGGTAAAATTGATTAAAATTTGTATTCCCTTTTTATGTTGGGAGTAAAGTATGGGTAGTCGAACAACTGCATTATGGTGATGCAAAATATATGAATTTTTTAGCTGGTAATTTTTAACAACTGACCCATTTAGATCTCTCTCAGTTTATTTAGTTCAGCTTTCAGCACCAAATAGTTCATGAACAACTCATTTAAAAAATGTTTGAAAAAAACTCATAAAACGAAACTGACTGAGCATTTGTCGCAATTTTGCATTGATTTTCATCTGGAATTTTGAAGCCTGATGTTTTTTGTTTGTTTTGATTGTGATGAGTGTTGAAATATTCGAGATGCATGCATAATTTTTTGAAAATGAAATTTATTAAATCTTTACGAGTGCCATTTGTACGCTACAATGTGAGATACAAATCTTCGTTGACTTCGAGTTCGTTTGAGATGCAAATTGTCAGAGATCGTTTGTATTTTGTACGATATTTGATTTAGATTTAATTTTATGTGTGTGTGTGCCGTGTTTGCTTCTAATTAGCAGAACTTTGGTTCCGTTTTCATTTCTAGCGTATTTGCTTGTCATTTGTTGCAATCAGAGATCGGATGACGTTCAAGCACCTGGCCAGACTCAGACTATTTATATACATTTTTTGCCATTTAAAATTTAGAGCTAATCTACGTGTTTAACATTGTGTTTTCTGGGACTTTCAGACATCGATGGAAAATGAGTCAGCGGTAGCAAATGATCGTGAGAGTTTTTTTTTTGTATTTGGTCAATTTTATTTTATTTTTATTTGCGGCTTTTAATTAAGTTCATTAAATAAGTATAATACGAATGAAATTATAATTAAACTTGAAACATTGATGATGGGGAAATAAATAAAAAATTTATGATATTTACACCGTGGGCTACATTTACAATGAGCAGAAGTTTGCAATGCTTAACAGTTTACAAGTAAGGGATTCCAGATTTTCAAAAATTTAAATCAAAAAGGAATTAAAAGAAAGATAGAAGGAAAAATTGTTATCTTTACTTATTAAAATTGAGTAGTTAATTTGACAATTTTTCTTTCCACACGGTTCAAAAAATTGTAAACATTTTTCCTAAGAATTTTTAAAACTTAAATATTTTTACCCTAACAAAAGTATTTTAAGTAACAGTGAGACCTGATTTCTCAGCTGAGTTTCCTGAGACTTGACTCAGTTATGCAACTCAGTTTATCATTTACACTTGGGCCGGCCAGCCCATCGGTGGCAGAAGTAACTCGTTCCTTTCACACTGACGTGAGCCGAACTTATGATTGTGAAAGTCGATAATTATAGAAAAGCAAGTATTTCATCTAATACATCTCTCTGGTCTCTTCATTTGGCCGGCCCTGATTTACACATGCCAGATAAGGTCACTGAACCAAGGTTCTGTTTCGAAGGAAATTTTTTTTTTTCAGAAAACATGTACTTAAATTGAGATTATATACTTAATAAAGATAAAGTTTACGCAGTAGTTAGATCGAGACGGACATATTCCCCAATGCTCTCAGAGAGCGTGAGTGAAAGCAAACAGCTGACTCCTGGCAGAAACGGATTTTAAATTTATGTTTCTTCACAACTTTTAAAACAAGACACACACACCGCAAAAGAGACTGTACAGCTGTTTCAAGAACCATCCGGTTTTATTATCAGCAGGTTTTGCCTATCATCTGAAAGTCGGTAGAGGCCATCTCATGCTAGTATTGCCATGACTTTTCAATCGCCTGTTCACGAAAGCTCAGCTGAGACATCAGGTCGTGCAAAAATAGTTTTACCATTTCGAGGGGTGAGCTCGGATGTTAGCTCACAAAACCCACAGCATTTATAAGATTTGCTTAAAATCTACCCAAAATTAACCTTTGAAGTTTATAAAATATCTTCAGTTTTGGCCAATTTAGAAACAGTTCCTGTCTGTTCCGAATTTCAAGTCGATGTGCTCATCGCTTACATGCACATTAGACTGGCCCTTTGAAAATACTAGGCGGAAAAAGTTTTGTTTTGGTTCAAATAGATATAAGAAATATAGTTGTTGGGTTTAGCGACCTATTCTTAGTTATTTAAGAAATAGTTTGAAACCGATCGGATAACATTAAGTGGACGCGCGCTGATCCTAAAAGTCGAAATTTTGAAATACATGGGATTAGTTTCGGACTTCCTCTCAACTAAATTGGAATTTTTATTTAAAGTGTTAATGCTATTTAATTCAGTTAGAAGAATATCTTAGCATCATGTTGAATATAAATATTGGATATTTTGAGCATCAATAGTTTTTTTTTTGATAGGTTAAGTACTTTCAGAAAAAAATGTATACAAATTCAAAAATGTTTCGAAATTAAAATGCAAGTAAGAACACGATGATACAAAATTGTCATGTTTTTTAATTTGACAGTAAAAACCCTTTAATTAACCATAATAATCGCCCTTAATCGTCTTTTAAACATGTACGCAACTAAAATTCAAATTACAAACGTTTATACGAAAATCTGACTCGGAGTTCGGAACAAAGCCCAAAAAAAATTCAGAAAAAAGCTCTGGAACTTGCTATTAATTTTTGGTATGGAAAAAGCAACTAATATAGTGTGACCGGAAACCCCTAAAAACCCTAAAACATGACTTGTCACACTGAATTCCTAGAACCATTAATTGTATGAACTTTAATAGATATTCAAAATAAAATTGGGGGAAAGTTTTCACAAATCAGAAACAATATTCGGTAGGTGGGGAAGCAACTCAAAGATGATTCACTCTGTCATAGGCCAATGTCTGAGCAAGATACTTTTCGGTATGGCCCGGAAAGAGCACAAAATATCAACAAATTGTTGTAAACTGCACAAGTATACAATGCGAACATGTTCAATGCAGAACGACTCCTCGTTTCATCGTAGATTCAACAGAATACTACCCACTCCAAATCATAACTAAATCCATTTTGAAAAAACGTAGTCTCAATTTTACCTAAAATTCTTAGCAACCTTATATAAAATATTAATAATTAAGAATGCTATTAATAACAATAAAAATATATGTTTTAATGAAAGACATGTTTGGCAATATCGACAGCAGGACAACTGAGATATGGCGGTTCTTCATCAACATGACAATAATATGAATGATATGGGACCTGTTCTATTCATGAAACAGCTGTACAGCTACCAAGCCTATTTTTCTGATGTGGGACCGGTTCCTGAAACAGCTGTACAGTCTACCAGCCTTTTTTCCGGTGTGGAATGTTCCTGTTACGCTAGCTTGGCCTTAAAATAATATGTTGCAATAACTATTTTTAAAAGGTAAGAAACAAGATGTAAAGGCAAGAAATTTATATTTCAGTATTTTCAAAAATTATGGTTCAATATCCAAAAATTTTATTTTTCGTTGTTTTTTAAATGTCATCACAAATACTTGAGTTCAGGCTTAGCATATGTCAACTGTTGCATATATGTTTAACTAGCTTAAACTTATCTCCAATGTTTTTGAAAACATAAAAGATTTCATTTACTTTGTGTGCATTTGTGATCCAGTGTAAAAAGCTTACTTTAAACTATCAATTTAGTATTAAATCAAAATGGTTAAATAAATATCTAAATACTTTCATCTAAACTGCTTATCACACAAAAAATACTTGAAGGTCCACACAACACTCTCCCTTTCATGTGAGGAAAATGCTTTTGTAATACTATTGCACCCTTCAATTATCAAAACAAAAGACCGGCGGCGCCTTCAAAGCGTTAGCCGGGGCACTAACCAGCCAGACCGCCACATAGCCAGAGTGGGATGGCTAGAGGTTGAGAACGAACGAACGAACTAGCTGGCTGGCTAGCTAGCTGGCTGGTTCAGCAACTAATTAAACTTTAACAATGGAAAAGTTGGCAAACAAAATGGCATTAGATGTGTGCATACTTACACACAAACAGACCGAAGTGACCAAAATATATAAAAAGCAATCGCTGGCCCCCTTTAAAGGGCCTGACACATTTCAAAACTGGGTTAACAAAGTCAAGTTGACTCATAAGCCTAAAACTATGACCAATCTGAGACTGGCGTTCGCCTTGTTGTGGATACTTTTTCTGTAACATAAACAAATCGGATTAGTTGACAAAAATCCAATTAGCTGTTGCCCCCCTCCCCCCGCCGCCGATTCAATGGCAACTCTAACACTTTTTAAACTGTTGTCAGCTGGAATGGGAAAAATTGTTGATGGATGTGTGGCATGCGTAAGGAATTTGTGGACCCTTGCTTGATCGATGGACCGAATGTTGATTTATGGGCACATGCAAATTGTCAGACTGCCTGGCGACCCGACACGGCTAAGCTGACACCTGCAATTGTAGCTGGGAAAAACCCAAAGACAAATACACCTAGAGGTCACCGGCAGGCAGGCAGGTAGGGCCTTGGTAATGAACCTCTAAAATCCACGCCTCGCAAATCCCCGAGCGGATGCTGCCATAAAGGGCTAGAAAAACAGAACGAGTAATGCAAAAACAATAAAATGCCAAGGGAAACAATGCACATTATCATAATCACCAATAAAAATCTAGCCAACGACTTAAGCCCCGTCCAAATCCCGGCAACAGGTTGTCAGAATTTTTGAAACCCAAAACTAAATTTCAAAATTATCTGCATAATACTTCCTCCCCGTTGAGGATTCTTGGTATTCTGGGTAGTGTGCTGTCCCACTCTGCCTCTGCCCGCATAGTTTTGGTTAGGGTAATTCAATCTCAGCCTGCATAAAGTGCGCAATCTGCATCCCAATGCTAATCGCTGTCTAATTATATTTTTGCATTTTTATCGCTTTCGTTTACTTTATTTGAGGGGGGGGGAGGGAGGGCATTTATTGTGGGTCTGCTGCGGTTTGTGGACAATTAGGCGTTTAGTCACGCCCTGATTTGCCATTGATACTTTGCCTACAGTGTATGGTTAGGGAGATGAACTGAGACTGTGTGTAACTACGAGTACATTGAAATGTATGTAACAGATGCGGGCCCAGGGCAGCGAAATGGTGGGGAATGCTTGAGAAATCTTTTAAGAGGAAATATGCAATATTAGTTAAATTTTACAAGAACGTTTAGAACTTTCATTCGCGATGAATGGGTATCACAACTTAAAAGTAGAAGACAGAAGGAAATTTTCTTACTTCCGAACTATCTTTTTTTTACTAAGGTCGTTCCTATGGCAAGATATACCCAATCTATTTCTAAGACTCTTATAATCCAATTCAGTTGATTAAGGCTTTTCGCTCCAAACTTTCTCATCGGTTTTGTTTCTCATGAGATAAATAATTTAAAAAATGCTTTGCGACTAAACTAATAAAACTATTTCTCTCAATTTTTTCATTAAAATTGTTTGTATTCTGCTTTCCTATTTATGAAATTTGACTAAGCTGTAGGTGGGGCCGGCTCCTTGCCGCTCCTGGCAGGTACATAGAACAACAACATGGAGCACTTGTGTCACTTAATTAAGTCGGCGTTTTATTGTCGTCAGGCAGCAGCCCCGCCGTTGCTCAAGTTAATTACTCAGAGAGCAGCCCGGGCTCCCAGCTCAATCCTCTGTAAATCTTTACCTGTAAAAGCCACCTCATCTCCCAAGGCCTGGCACTACTTTTTCAACTGGCTGGCAAGTGAGCATAACAATTCCTCTGCCTGCCAGTTGGCTGCTGGCTGTGCCCGGGCTGCACTTTGGCGCATTTGTTGATTCGCGCACTTGAACAAGATGGCGCGGCTTTGGAGCTGAAGCCGAAGCTGGGGCTGGGCAATGGCAATGGCAGCAACAGCAGCTCTTATCTTAATGAGTTTTTATGCATCTAATTAAATAAATTGCACACTCTTGACAGACGGCGCCATGACAACTCCAAGCCAGCTCGAGATCTCTCAATTTTCGGGCTTAGCAGGGGGGAGCCCCCCACACTTGGCAAATGGAACTCAATTTTAATTACATTTTTTCCACCTCCACTCAAATCGATATTGCCTAACCATTTTTTTCCCAATTTGCTTTTCGCATATGCATGTAGTATATATTTTTAATCAACCGCGCCCAGACACAAACGCTTAACAACATTTTCAGTTTTCCGTTTTCCGTTTTCAGCTGCTTTCATTTCGAATGGCCGGCAGTTTGTTGTGTTACAAAGCAGCTACAGATTGTTTTTTCTACTCGTATGCATTTATTTACTTGATGTGCTCCTCTCATCACAGACGTCGTCGTCATCGCAGTCGTCGCATTTTCAATTTTTCGCTTGCAAATTGGAAAAGTTCAAACGCACACAGTGAGGGGGAGAGACTATAGTGGAGAGAGGGGGGGACCCGAAATGGCGACCTGTCCAGACCCCAAAAAAACCTCCGACTCTGGCAGCCAGACACAGACATATGCATGAGTGCAAAAGCTGCAGATAAATGCAGCAACTCAATCATGTGCTGACCCATGGACAGTGGTTCGGAAATGGAAGAGACGGCGATGAAACCGCAGCACTCAACACAATTCGTGTGGCGCCACACTGAAAATTTAATCGTTTTATTCTAGCTCTAGCTGGTACATTAATTTTTTTTTCCAGATTTATTTGATATCATCAAGTCTTGGCGATAATATTGGCTTAAGCTCTACCTGATCACTCAGCTGATTTTTCGTCAGACCGTGTAAAAAGGCATCTGTAAAAAGGTGTCTGAGTAGAAATGAAGCTGCTCAGATCAGCGATCAGGCGACACAGAACCAGTTATATTTGGCCTCAGCACTCAGCTGAGTGGCATCCATCGAACTATAGTGTGACCTAATTGCCAAATGCAGGCGTTGCCACTTTCTGGCTGACGTTATGCAATTGTTATCGAGTTTTGGGTATCGATTAAGTTTTTTTGTATGTCAAATTAATTTTCAATTACATTATTTTTTTTCAAATTATACGACATAATGCAAAAGCCGGAGGAACAAATTACTTAGTCCAGTCGAATTGTTATGCACTGTAAGCCTGTCTTGCCGTACATATATTGTCCAACCGAGTCCTTCCCCTCCCTTCAATTTGCCAAATGGAACCGCTTTAACCTATGAGCGCTGTTGCCATTATTTAAAATGTTCGGCCAGGTTCGGTTCCCCATAAAGTTACAACCGTTTTTAAAATCAAGCGTTTAATTTAAATGGTCCATAAATTCTCCAAGGAATATGAACTATAAGCCCCCTAAGGACCTGCGAAGAAATAAGCTTTTATTATTCGTTGTTGGGGAAGTGGTGCACCGAGACCAATTTTTGTCTATTGTGCTTAAGAAATAAGCAGCTTCCTATAAAATTTAATGGAAGAAAAAGCAGAATTAACGATGTCGACACTATCAAAACCGTCCTTAAGAAACTCAACTTTCGTCAGCATGCGTTTTCTAATAACATACTATTAGTTAGTTTATTAATATGTTACAAAATTAACTACATTTCTCCAGTTAAAGTTTCACATTCATAGTGCCCTGAAAGTTCTTTTTTAAAAACCCTCAATAATTCTCAGTACTTAAATAAGGAATTTTGATGTTTCACATACTTCAAAAAGCCAAAAAAGCTTGTCTAGACTAATTTTGTCAGCTAAAAGCGATTTGTACTTAAAGTAAGAGCTCGCTTTGTACATCTAGAACGAAATGATCTCAAATTGAATTTTTTCTTGAATCAAGAATTTTATTCCTATTTTTTTAATTTTTACTTGTCAGTTTCGAATTTAAGAACGTTTTTACACAAAGTAAGAATTTTCCAGAGCTAATTTACCAAATTAAAGACCGTATCAGCATAAAATCAAGAGATTCGTCAGAAAGGGCTAAATTGGTGAACCACGACTACCTAACTATATTGGTAAGCTTAACAGCCCCTTCCCCTCGCCGACGACACTTAATCCTTTATTTTAACAGGTATGACGGGATTCAGGGGCACGTACCTGTAGCTAAGATGAGCAAGCATGGTTTGGTGGACTACAGCAGAGTTCCCCAACGATAGACCCGGGGGCACGAACTTATTTGCCAATTCTTACCGAATGCTTGCCGAAGTCAACCTTCATTGTGTGTTAGAAAGAGACACAGTCACGTTTTCGCGCTCTCTGCTTGGGGAACCCTGGACTACAGAAATTGAAGAACTTATGTTTGGACAGTACTGTAGTGCCCCGAAAAGTCTTCATATAGGGATTTTACAATGTATTTGGTTATATCTTAAGATTTAAGCCATAGCCAGTATGACAACTGCGGCGCATATAATCCTTGAAGAAAATACCATATAAATGCAAAAAATACTTTTGATGCACATACAACAAGCAGACCATCCTACTTCATACCCGCTACCAATATAATAGTAAAATTTACATTAAACATCCGCTCAACACAGACGATTATGGACCAGTAGCACCTAAGGGCAGAGTCATAAAGCTAAGATAAAGCCCAGATAGAGACCCAGTTGGGCAAACCACATCGTTGACGCGCATTTATAGATTTTCCGCCGATTTTAGCTTAGACCATTTGCCGAAAGCTCACTCAGATTGCATACATAATAATTGTGCAACTAGATTGTACTAGAAGGTTCTGTCAATCGGAAGCCACAAAACAAGCATGAAAGTATAAAATTATTTAAAAACCCAGAAGCAAGGCCTAAACTTGACGTTTTTATGCAATGAAAGTCCAAAGATGTTAGGTCTATTTTAGATGACGAATATATTGAATGCGTGATTTGGAATTATTTCAGACGAGAGTATGGAATCGAAGTTAAATATTTTGCTCGATCTGAATTCAGCACAAAACATCCCTCAACCAAAGAGTCCATACTAGATTTGGACTCACTACTTCAACACTTTTCTTATATATCAATAATAGAACCTCTTTTAAGACATTGAAGACCTGTTCTGGGAAATGCTGAAGAAACAAATACCAAACAAAATAACAGATAAAAAACTTTTTTTGTTACGTATAGTACCTTTCATAATTAAAACACTTAAATAAATTACAAGTCCAATGAGTTTTTAAAGCAACAAACTATTTTTTCTAAGTAGGTGAATAGGTGAAAAAAAGATCCCTGTAGAATGGATATTCAAATATCCTTTTTAAGATCCATTTTTTTTAAATATCCTTTTCACATTTTTCAGCTCCTTTGGATGAAGAATAAAGATCAATGAAAATTTATCCCGATATATCCTTTTCAAGCGAAAAACGACCCGCTATCCATCCAGGTTAAAGTTCTGACAACCTTTCTCCGGTAATGTGATTGTGTTTTTGCCGACCCCTAGTACTGGGCTTTAAACAGGACTCGCATTAATTTTAGCATAACTTGGTCCCACTGTGCCATGGCAATTTTGTTGTATTTTATAATTGTTGTTGAGGGGATAGGAGGGGGGGACTGCATTTACATACGCCACACACACACACACGTGTTCGCATACTTATTTTGAACATTTCGCCATGTCCGGCAAAGCGACGTCATTTGGACAGCAATGACAAGCCCGGCCGGCTGAATGACTGACTGACTGCTGGATGGACGGTTGGATGCAAGTTGGATTGTTGGAGTGACCAATGGAAAAGAGGAGCTGGCCAGCCTGTTTGGTCTAGATAGGGCGTGTGTGCGTCTTGTGTGTGTGTGTCTGTGTGAACTGATTGATTGATTATTTGTTCCGCATCACTCACCTGGAAAATTCAACTGAAGTGGCAACTTTAATTAATTTGCTTATGTTGTTGCCACGGCTCGAAAGCCAAGCTGCTGTTGTTCATGTGTTTGTCTGTATGTGCTCGCATGTATGTATGTATAATCGTATGATACACATACACCAGTTAATACATACGCCGGGAAATGAATTGCTTGTGGGGTCTGGGCTGGGCCAAACTTAATTACAGTCTGATATAGATATATAATTAAAATCGGC
The DNA here is from genome assembly GCA_018904275.1 of Lordiphosa clarofinis. Taxonomy (NCBI): domain Eukaryota; kingdom Metazoa; phylum Arthropoda; class Insecta; order Diptera; family Drosophilidae; genus Lordiphosa; species Lordiphosa clarofinis. The sequence continues at coordinate 548,676 of JAEIGQ010000097.1, forward strand.
AAGTGAATGTGACCCAATTCAAGAGACGATGACATCATATTTCCTCCCCGACCAAATCTCATAAGCATAACCCGTCAATATCAACGCCATAAGTTATCTCAGGCAAACTCTCATTAACACATTTTCCTTGACTTACTTAACTTTATCGATCGCACATAAATTAAGAGTTCAATCCCCACAAAAAGGCCCGAAACAGTCAAAGCTCATATATTTAGAATTGTTTTATCCAAAGTGGTAAACACATCAACAAATCAAACTAACTGTTTTCACACATCTAGGCCTACAAAACAAAGCCAATACAAAGCGTTGACAAGAAAATATTTTAAATACCAAACAAAACTTGACAACAATAAAATTCCAACAAAATTATAATAAAACAAAAATATAACAAATTAAGTCTAATAATTTAGCGTGCGCCAAAATACCGTTTCGAGTTTGTGGGGGGATCAGGCGGACAACAATGGTACCAGAGCTTCGGCTGATTTGTTTATGACAAAACGCGACGGGGCTCTTCCACTCTTCGTACGGTTTCTTTCTCTATAACTAACGAGAAACGGCACCGACCTGCGGACTCCAGGGTATTTTATGGCATTTTAAATGTTAGATTTATCATTTATTGTAATACTTTCAACTTTCTTTCGATCAGACCGTGACAGTATTTAACAGATAACTGAAGTTGTCCCATCAACTGGAAGCCCGTCTCCAGGTCATTTAATTAAATGGTCATCGCAGAGAGTTGACAAAGATTTCTAGCCAAGCGATTGCTGATTGATGAGATAAGAAACCGATTTATGGCTGCGGTAAGATTTGTCTCCAGTTAATTCGCTACTTAATTGAACTCGTTTGGCGAATGAGTCAGAGGTGACGATTGGGTATACAGATAAAGTGAATACTCTTAACTACAATGTTAAATTTAGGAACGCGTTGCTGTTTTTTCTAGTTTTTTTCCTGTAAATATATTTCAATGAACTGCGAGTTAAACGAGTTTTTGAGCATAAAATCCTGGATACGGAAAACAGGCCTTGCTAGGGAAAGTTCTTTTTATTCAGAGCCCACAGTTCCTATAATGTCCATAAGTTTCCAGAATCAGAACCAGACTCAGGATAAGGAGGAGAAATTTTCACGATTTGTACTTAGACAAATAAATAGAGTTTGTTGACAAATTACAATTATCAATGAATCCTAGCTCATCAATCTTAAGCAATTGGAAAGGGTTCTGAACAATGAAGAATTTCAGAACTAAAAAAGGAAATAAATATGTGCTTAATTCACAGAGGTGAAAACCTGTTCTGGCTTCAACTTGAAATAAGAACGAGATGCCAAAATTTTAAACAAAACAACTGTTTTGAATGATCTCGAAATGAATACTTTGTTAGTAAAGTGCAGAAAAAGGGGCTGGGTTCAATTCCCAGTCAAATCCGAAAAAAAATGTATAGAGGATTTAATGAAGGCCAGTCGGGTGCAGTTGGTCGTTGAAGTTGTGGTTGCGGAGGAACATCATCGTATCCAGCTCTGGTAAAATCATTGTTTGCGCCATCCCTCCCTTCCCTGTCATTTCAAAGTGGTATGTCCCATTTTCAATACCTCCGAAGCTCCAAAATGTGATTCCAGTTGAATTTAAAACGTTCTTAAAAACGGAGCAATATCAACTCTTATCAAGTTTTCAAAAATGGAACAATATCAACTGGATTTTAGCTTTTGTACAAAAAACAAGTAAGAAAATCGGTCAAGCCCGACTATAACATACTCTGTACCTGGAGTAGAAGCTGAATACAATGCTGGTGCTGCGCTCATCTCTAAGTCTCTCTCTCTCTTTCTCCCTCTCTCACTCTCTCTCTTTCTTCTCTCTCTCTCTCTCTAAGATGGTGCGGTGTTAGTTGTAAAAGTGTGGGAGGGTAATTTACTTTTTTGCTCATAACTTGAGAACCGCTTCTCCGATCTTTACCATTTCTTCGGCAAATCGATACATTTTGCTAATAACTAACTATCTCTAAAAGGTATGAAACGTCTATCTTCAAAACAGTAGAAGATATTTTTACACAGCGTTAAGTGTGCTTCATTTGGTGAATTCCAAATTTCATCTGTGGTCTATACTAAAAATTTGGCGGTAGCCGCAGGGATAAGTGCGGGATCGGGTGGGACGGGACGAGATTAACGGGATCGGGTGGGACGGGACGAGATTAACGGGATCGGAAGGTTAAAGGAACGAGTTTTCCTTCCCTCTCCCATCCTTAGCCTATACTCTTGCTCTGTTATATAAAATTTAAATAAAACTATTTTAAACTGTTTACCGAACTCTTAACCAAAACAAAAGTTAGAAAAATTTGCTGATTGAACCCACAACTCCCGCACAGCAGTCTCACACAGTAGCACCACTACCGGCAACAAAATTAAAGGCATACTAATATGTAGCAAATTTATGGTTATCTTTTTGAAGTCACGAAAGTATAATCAATGTATTAACCTTAGTTGTTTAGATCCTTGATATTACATTCAGAAGATAATTATTAGGATTGTTGGTTATTTGAAAATTATCTATATCGATATTTTTTCGATATTGAAAAAGAATTATTGCGAAAAAAATCGATATGAACGATAGAATTCGATCTATTAATCATAAAAAAATTTATTCAGTTATACGATAGGCGATAGCAACTGCTTTAGGATCAAGCATTTTATTCTTCCTTCAAACTGAAGTTTGCGACATCGAACCGTAAGCTATTTCTACTCAAATTCGCTTCTATACGAGCGATGTGCGGACGGCCTTACATTTACCGTTCTTATAAATGAGCTGCATTCAGCCAAGCAACTCCATGCTTTGCGATTAAGTGCGCCTTTATATTTGCTGACTTGCCACTGGTCATATGAACTTTAAATCCCAGTTTGCACTGCGACTTCTGTGCGTACATAAAATGAATATAAACATTTTGCTTTACATGTCCAGAACACAAGAAACAGTTTTGCGCAACAGTGTGACCGAAACAAAACAGAACAAAATATAACCGAAAAATATCGCCAAAAAATGTTCGATTTCCGATTTACAGCCTTATTTATTTTATTTTAATAAACTTTTACCTGAGTTATTAATATTCATAAGCACAGCATACTTCTAAGGGCATTTATTATCATATTTAGCCTCTGAACAATTGTTTGAAAATAATCGCCAAATTGTAATTATTTCAAAAATATCTAGAAGAATTTATATCTTAGTTGTAAGAAATCGATAGACACACCTTCAAGAGGGACAAATTGTACATTGTCTTGCAACACACACATCTGGAAGAATCGCATGGGTTCTTCGTCAATTTACCGATTAAATGACTATTACCCTATGTTTTGACTATTATAAACTATCGCCAAACTGTCATCTAGACGATAGAGATAAGAAACACGTCAAAATGTAAAATGTAAAATTGGCTATACAGCTCCTCCAACGGGGCCAAGCCAAGCTTCTCTCAATGTCTTGGCGTGTGTGCTTTAAATTTTTTCGCACAAGAGAAAGGGGCCTACAGTTTAACGCCGGATCCGAACGGCAAAGGTTGTTTCATGGCTAGTTTCTTCACAGCTGGCGCCAATAGCTGGTGAAGGTGACCGTATGTGTAAAAGCTATTTTCTAAAGAAAGAAAAAAACTTTTATTATTAGATATTCAGAGGCGGGATCGAACCCACGACCTCCCGCCCAGCAGTCCAGCACACTAACCACTGGGCCACAGACGGCCACACGTCAAAATGTTTGCAATGCAAAAAGGCTATAGGCCGAAAGTGGGGATTCTCCCCATATATAGTATACTGGCTCTACACTGCCGTGGTACGCCCAATACTTTTATATGGGTCACTAGTATGGTGGCCAGCGCTCGGGAAACAATACGTCCTGAACAACCTAAGCAAAGGGCAGAGAAGCGCTGAAATATGTATGAGCGGCGCTCTGAACCACACCAACGTACCACTAGACTTTGTAGCAAAACAGATGGCTACCATTACAGCCCTTAGACTACGAGAATACGATACCTGGGAAGGGAGTAATTCCGGACACTCCACAATACTTAGCTACAAAGCGGGTATACTGTCAAATACAGATCCTACGACGTCTACATCCCAAACCGAAGCGATTGGGAAAACCTATCGCATAGCAGAGCTAGCGCCACAAATATCTAAACAGATGGCTCTAAGCTTGACGAAAAAGTAGGAGGTCTAAACCTATCGTTCCGCCTTCCTGACCACTGCAGTGTCAGCCAAGCTGCAGGAAGCTGCAACCTACCCTAGCAAACTTTCGGCTAAGGAAGGAAACGTATTTATCTACTCGGATACACGAGATTGGCCGACACTTCAGTATTCACCCGATATGGGTGCCTGGACACCGAAACATATATTGAAATGAGTCTGCGGACAAACTGGCCAGACTACACAGAGGGAAAAAACGTGTTCAGAAAATAAGTTGCCGTCAACTTAAAATGAGAACAGAACGTTCTCAAAATTTTTGAGAACAAATGTTCAAATGTTCTTGGAATGGTAAAGTTGTTCTCAAACGAATAATTTTACTTTAAACAACAACAATACCAGTGTTCCAAGATATCAAAGACAGCGAGTTGGTTCTCTTTTGCCTCTCTCAATTGTCTGCTCAACAAAGCATAAGTAGCCCTCTTGACGTGCATCTGAAAACTGTTCATGTTTGTCGTGCGTTTACGTTGATGCTAGTACCGGGCTCAAATCCCAGTCAAGCCCGAACAAATTTTTCTGTGTTTTTCTGTAAACTTAAATGAAACGATCGTGAAGTGGGTCGTTTAAGCGTGTTTCTATTCCTGGCACTGGTGTGGAGCAGCCCGTAGCCTCCTCTCATCTCCCCGTTCCTATTCCACCCAATGATAATCCAACCTGGTCGTCAACAAATTTTTTCCGTGAGTTTAAAATGTTCTTGAAAGAACAATATAAACTCAAATCTTTCTCTCAAAATGGAACAATGTCAACTCAATTTGAGCTTTTGCGTTCTCAATAAATTGTTCTCGAAATGGAACATTCACTACATGTGGAAAACCCGTTCTGCATACTTTTTGATAACGTTTGTGCTCGATTTGAGTCCAATGTTCTCGGTTTTTTTCCTCTGTGTAGGCACTACCATCGAGCTCCTTCTGGTAGGAGCCCTAACGGGTCACTGTCTTACTGGCAGACACGCAGTAGGCAGTACCCCATGACATCTGTAGAAGTTGTAGATATAAAGAGGAGGAGGAATCGGTATAACACCTTCTGTGCCACTGCCCCGCTCTGAGTAGGATCCTAGCTAGGATCCTAGGTCAACCCTGCATTACCAATCTTTCGGAGATGTCCGAGAAAGAGATCCCAGCTCTACTATACTTTATTCTGTCCACACAATGGTTCAGTATTGACCCCCCTCAGGGTTAACAGGGAATATGTGGGATCGCCCAAGGCATACTAAACAAGGTAGGCTCACTCACTCTCACTCTCTCTTGACAACTTGTTAAATTTCAGTCAGTAAGCAACTGTTGAAAGCAAAGCATCTCCGCGGACGAATTTTTTGTGTTTTACTTAGAAGCTTAGTAGGCTTTGTATTGAAATATATTACTCTCTCGCTCTCGCTCTCTTTGACACAAATATACGGAGCTCTGAGAGAGCGAGTGAGCCTACCTTGTTTAGTATGCCTTGGGATCGCCTAACCTGCCACCTGGTACATATTCTGCCACTGCCTCTGATAGGAGTTCACACATGACTGGAAGCAACTGGTTACCTCAGTTTATGTTCTAGACTGAATCACTCTGATTTAGTTGCTGAGATGATCAATTTTCTTACAATAATTTCTTTTGGTGAATTCAATTAACTTGACTCATTCCAAATGAAATTAGCAGCCCACTTGAAGCATGTGGCCAACTGTTGGCATTGAATCACTTGAACTAAACTAGTAGGCGGAAAAAAATGCACGTTCAATGAGCTTACCAATTAATAGACCCAATCGACCACTTAAAACATTGGGCAAAAAAATGGACAAGACCAGCAGCAGGAGCAGCTGCAGCCAGAGGCGGAGCTCGTGTGTCAACAAACCGCAAAGGCAGAGCGTCAGGCGACATAATGAGGCGTGCTCAGGGGTGGTGGAGGGTGGGCTGGCTGGGCTGCAGTTTTCGTTTGATTGACAGGCCTCCGTCGGCTGGACGTTGACTTGCATGTCAATTAAAACTAACGACGGCGAGTGACAGCCACAGCGACAGCTCGGCTAGAGGATGAGGATGGGCATGAACTCCGCACAGGCACACTTTAATAGGCTCAAAGTGGATTTTAATTTTATTTGATTTCATTTGATTTGATTGCACCGAGCACGAGTTCTCGATGGATGGCCTCAGCATGTGGCCCACGGAGGGTGGTTTCGCTTACCCGGAGCTCGACCCCTTTGGATGACTTGAGCTCACGTTATGCTGAAGGATTACAGCGTGTTCCTGCGGCCGCAGCTGCTACGGACAGTAATTCGCATTATTAGCGCTAGACTGGTGGCAAGTCCAATCACAGCCCAGGGCCCACTCCCAGCACACCTCTGCACACACCGCACAACTGACTGCTTTCCCACGCACTTCTGGGAATCTTGGGAATCTGCCGGCTCGAAACCTGCGGCGACAAATGCTCTCGTTTGATAAATTGGGTGCCAAAAATAACGCAAAAGTTGTGAAAAGTTAAACGCTCGCATATGGATGTCCGAGAGACACGCTATCCCCAGTGGCCAGTGAAGAGAGAGGGCGCTGGGAAGTTTTTGCATTGCGAGTCATTATTTTATGGGCCAATTTAATGAGCTGCCGTGGGAGTGCAAACATGTAACTCATGTACCACCAAGTACTCCGCTCTCCGCCCGCCCGCTCCCGACTCTCGTCTGACAGTTCGTGACTTGGTCTTGGCGCTATGTGAGTTATGGCTACGTCGTCTGCACGCCAACAAACGAAATTATATTTAAAAACACATAACTCAAGAGATTATCATTAAAAACTGTGGGCGCAGGAGACGTCCCAGATCCCCAAATCCAAAAGACGGAGTCCAGGCAATTCGCGCGTGCGCAAAGCCCAAACGGAAGTCGTTAGGCGGTCGACACCTCGTCGGTCGGTGGAGATATGAGAGGCAAATGTGTTAAGGAACCGCTCAGGGGCATGTTGCCCATTCAAGGATTATGCGGGAACGAACCCGGGACCAGGACAATGAAAAAATGAATGAAATGTTCGCGTTGACAATAAATTGGCATAGCATTTAAATACGCAGTCACCCGAGGGTTATGTTAGGGACGTGCGGCTGGTAGCCACCGACTAAATGGAAATGTGTCTGGCGGCAGCTCGTTTTGGGTGTGAAGTTGCTAATGCGTTTTTGAAGAAGCATTTTGCTGAGTTATGATACTGGAGGTGGAAAAGGTAATTTTGGCTAAGACCCGGTGGCTCTGTTGTAGACAGACAATCAAATTTAAGTTGCATGATTAAGTTCTCCAAGGGGTTACACTTAAAGGCGTGGTGATAAGCCGGTTTTTTTTCAGTCCGATCATATGGATTAGCGGCCAGTCGGTTTTGTTGCCAACCAACAATTATCTGGAACAGGTAGGCTTACAGTGATTTGAAGTATTCTATAAAGTCAAGCTGAATTTTTCCTATTTCATATTTGGTTGCGCCTTAAGCTCTTCGGAAAGTCATTCGTTCCGTAGGTCGCCCAGTTGAAATATTTGTCATTTCATCCAACCACTTCCTTTTATTTGTCTAAAAACTTTTACTTCGCCTATAACACTGCCTCCATTTCTTAACCAATTTGTTGTTGAAACTCCTTATTACTTTCCCAATTTCTTGCAGTTTTCATCAGTACATTTTGACTTATCAATGACGGCGAGCCATACCAATTAAATAGTGCGTTTGCAAACCGACTTAGTGTCTGAAAAGTATTCTCTTGTTAGCAGATGCAGGTTACTGCAGCCAAATCTAACCATTTCACAAAGCCGGGATTATTTTTTAAAAATATACATTGAGTACTGAATATCGAGTGCTGAGTAACGAGTAGGCGGTTGTTGACTACGCTAAGCAACATAGAAGAGAGAATAGAGAGACATAAATGATGTTTTTGTTGCAGGTCTGACCTCGCCAACAACAAAACCTTACCTCGAAAAGAAAGAGAGGAGAGCAATCATATGAATTTGTTGTTGCTTCATGTAGGATTATGGTGCGCGTGGGCTGTATACGCGCCAGCTATTTCGCTGCGTCAAACAACATCGAATGCGTGGCTTGCAGAATAGGCTTGGGCACCCCTGTTGTATACTGTCGGTGTGTCGACGTTGCTGCCGCCAAGCGATCTTGTATACGCATTAGATAAGAACGTGGTGGTCTCTGCCTTAGAACGACGAGGTCGTCAGTTCGAGTCACATTTGAAGAATAAATTTAGAAGCATTTTTTGATTGTATTATATTTAACATTTAAGATAGTAACTTAGCCGCTCGAAATTGTGTCGGAGCGGAAATTGTTTGATAATTTCATGAGCCGCTTCGACAATGTAGTGTGACCTGGCAAAAGAAGAAAGTCAGCTGTTGCTTGTTACATAAATTGGCAGGGCAACTCAAATAAAATAAAAGAGTTTATAACATTAATAATGGAAGTCACTAGGGGAGGTTCAGAGGTCAGAGGCAATGTGTAACGAACACGGTATTTAGTTGTATGCGAGCTCTGCTTCTTCGTTGCTCAGCTTAATTTTTCCTTTGGGGATGTGGGGGGCCGGCCCCCCCAAAAATAGGTACCCCCCCAAACCGATGGGGGGGGGGGGGTTACCAAAAACAAAACCCAAATATATTAAAAATATATTTTATTTTCCCTAACCAAAACCTTATTCTCCCCTCCCCTATTACTTGACAATACTATTGACTCTACTTTACATGACTCTCATCAAAATAAACAAAGAAAAAGGATTTCGGATACAATAATCAAATCATAGGCACTCGCGCAGTTGGAGATGCGAGGCCGGCGTCTAAACCCTCCCAACCTTGATTCACCTTCGCCATTGATCATAGTGAATCCCTGAGGTTCACTCCATCACCATCATTTTAAAACTTAACCCTTCATATTATCAATTATAAGGTTTAATTTCCAATAGAAACATAGAACTTCAAAATTCAATGTGCGTACATAAACAGAATCGTTTAGGATTCAGATACACTTCATACCAAACCGTGTGAATATTTTAGGAAATATTATTAATATAGAAAACTGAGAAAAGTTTAAGAAAACTTAATGTTCATAATATTTTTATCGTGGTAGAAACTATAAACTAATAAACTAATCTAGTCGGTATAAAAAGAATCCATATTCAGAGATTTTCAATCATAATTTAGGTTTACTTCTATGTTTTAACTAATAATGGTCATCACTTCAATTCAATTTAATTTAACTTCAGTTTGGTTTGATTAATTTTCTTTTAAAATAATACTTTACGTTTGGTTCTCATTTTTTTTCGGTCAAATTAGGTTTTTGATTTTATTATTTAATTTTTATAGTACAGGGTATAAACGCAAATCGCAAAAAGCGAACGAATCGATCAGCTGACTTCTGTGCGGCCATAATAATAACAATTACAGTTATGCCGGGTTCATTCGCTTGTTGCCAACATCTATCCGCGTAAGTTACTGCGATCGCAGAATTTGTAATTACCAAAGAAATTTAACTCAAAGGCACATCCTTGCAAGCGAAGGCGCACTTACCCACATAGATGAACGATGAGAGCTCTCCTCGATGCTGTGGAAGTGGTTACTGTGATGATTTGAAGTAAATGTTTGATTAAATTCTCATTTCAACGAACTGTAGTCAGGCGATATTTCTCGAGAGTTAAATTTGTACTTCAAACAGCTCGATCCAATCAACACCAAAAATTAACCAAAACACAAATATCCCTAGTCACAATTGACGCTAGTTAGCTGCAGACATTGGGGCTGCGGTTCTCACTAGTTTTGGTTTGTTTGATGTTAGGTCAAATCAGCAATCTTTCCTTGGCGCAATCATTCGCCTGCAGCGTCCTGCTTCAATCTCTTCTGGTCAACCCGTGCTCTCTGTTTTATACGGATCCTACTCCTTCCTGGTGCAGAGTTTCGATACGTAACTGCCTTGCGGTTCTAGTAGGGTGAGGTCAACAGAATGATCACTAATCTTATGGTCGCTGCTTCGCACACAGATACTGCAAGTTGTGGTGACGTCCACAAACAATGAGGCTGCCCTTTGGTGACGTCTGTGGACGGATTTTGAATCCTCGAAATGGAAATGTCACCAGTTCCCAGTAGAGCCAGCACGCTTGCGGCGTCAGCAACACCGATGCTCGGCTGAAGCCGCAAGTATTGCGTGCTTCTTGCCCAGTCCGATCTTCTTCCAGAAACTTGAAAGGGAAGGCCAGTGGCCAACAAAAAGAACGCCAGTTGAGCCTATGGGTGTAGTTGGCCAATAAGTTAACGTGCTCCTAACCCTGTACTATTGGTATTTACCTGGCTCCGGACAAAAGATTTGTCTTTGCTGAGTATGGCCGTGTGTGACCGTGGAAATATTCTTCTAGGCACTCTTTAGTTCGTTGCTAGATAACTATTTTCAACACCCAACGATGTTATAGGTAAGGATGCGACTTTTTCACCAAGATTACGTCTGCTCGATGCTAAGGCCAAAAGAAGAGAGAACGCTTAGCGCAAGCGGATACGCAGACAACTTAACTCGTACTTCGAGCAGCTGGGCACACCGATTAACTATCGATAGATTCCCAATCGAATTGCCCTTGCATGAAGTGTCTATACACGTTCAGGCCGATCGAATTCATCATGCCAAAACTTTGACTTGAAATTTAGGACACTACTGCTTAGCGAATTTGGCGGACCAATACAAATGTCATTGTTACTTTCATGGATGCATTTTGTGTGGGGCTGGAAGCATAAGCAGTGTCCTTGATCATGGCTTGCGGGAGCAGAGCTTGTCCACTGAGACATGCAGATAACCCGACAACCGAAAACGCACTTAGCACATTTAGCCAGAGGTTAAATTCATAGCCACACGCTTCTCCACGAGCTGGAGAATCATACTCGCCAGATACATACCCCCATTATCAGCTGTACTCGAGAAAACGAGTTGGCAGGTCTATGCTTATTGTCGTAGTGAATTGTTGCACTCTGCCAGTTTTAAAGAGCGGATTTCCTAAGCTATGTATATAATTAGATGGGCTTTGACCAAATTTTGTGCGTCTGAGGACCTAGCTTTGGTCATGATCTTTGATACGGCTTAATATGTGGACTTGCTAATCCAAGTCTTAAGACAAGCAATGTTGAATTGCTTTTCTCTTCAGTGCTAGTATGAATTGCTATAAGACTTAGTCTAAATATTGTGGAGAATATAAATGGCTCTAGCGAACTGTTTTGATTTTAGTCAAAGTGTTCGTTAAGCCGGCTCAAGTTGAACGATTGATGAAAATTCGATAATCAAAACAATTAATCGACAAAGACTTATTTCATGTGAATAGCAATTGGTGTTTCATGTACAGTACTGTTTCAAGGACCTCCCGGTTTTTTTTATCAGCAGACTTTCTTGCTTGCTCAATATGCAAGTTACATTTATATAAACTACGCTCTGGGAATAAAGACTTGGGAACCATATGAAACGTTCACCGAACGATCATTCATATAGAATGCACAGCTTGTTTAAGGGCGGACAGCCTAAATTTATCAAAATCAACTTGACTTAAAATCTTACATTTATGATCATTTAAAATCACTTCTCATAGCAATTGTTCTCCTTTTGAGTCCAATAACTGTTCGCGGTTCAGTATCTCCTTGTCTTTAAAGTCTGATCGAAGTATAAGAGATCGAGGACGGATGGGTTATCTAGTACAGATAATCATTGTCACTGCTGTATTAAAATTTCTCTGTTTAGCACTCTAAAAGTAGTCACGTTTCTTCATCACATGTTGTCTGACCCGGCCATATGCTCATTTCAGTAACCAATAATTGTCATTTCCCTGCTCCTGTCGTAGACAGACATGGACGGGCCTTGGGGTTTTGAATAAGACAATTTGGCTGGAACAGGCAGATCTTGGGCTAGAGACGACCATTTTCAATAGCTTTATTGATATGCTGACAAAGGGGCTTGTCTATAGAATTCTCCAGCGAATCCAAGACGTTGTTTCGCTTGGCTGGGCTAAGTACTCTTTCACACACACACACACGAACACACTTACAGTTGCAGTTGCATGCAGTGCAATTGTTTGTTTGTTTTGTTTAACAATTTGTTTGCTCCGTCACACGCGCATTGTCCAGAACCAGGGCCTGCTAATTGCACTTGTTGATTTGTGTGTGATAACAGGTTGCCGTCCCCAAACTGTCCAACAGCTTGCACTTGCACTTGCATAAGTGCCAATGCATAAGACAAACTTTTGTCTCGCACACACTGTGCTTAAGTGGGCGTGTCTGGCCAAGCAACTAGCTGGGCGGACAAGAAGTTGTCGCCCCAAAACGTACAACAATTGTCCACATGTCCATATGTTTGACTTGCTGATGGCAAACAAAACTTAAGTAGGTAATTTGCAACTAATTCTCAAGTGGGCAATTCAAGTTGAACGCGTTGCCTGCCATCGCAGCAATTTCAATTACAATAACGATTTCAGAATGTGTGTGTGAGTATGTCGACACATTGCTCATACGCAGCGTTGTCTCTCAATATTTGTCTGTTGGCGCTTTGCTGCTTGATGTCGTTCAGGTGTCACACTTCGACTTGGAGAAGGAAGTAGGGATAATGAGAATGACAAGGCTGACGGCAGTTAGAAGTTAGTTTTTGGGTGGAAAGGAAAGGGAACGACTGAAAAATTTTATAGAAAGAAATGTACGGAGGAATAGAAAGTAGAAGTCAGCTGAAGAAGAGATATACAATTTTATTCGTTAAGTAAGTAAATATCGATTATATTGAAATAAAGCTAAAAGAAAAATGTGAAGTTAAACTATTTGTGTCCATTTAATCATTGCATAAACGAATCTTCATGGCGTCCGAGCAGGAACGTTAAATAGTTTAATATTTACAAATCAAAAAAAGGCAAGTTGAGGCGATTTTATTCGATATTTTAGCGCTAAGGTATTTTAAGACAAAGACTATGGTCACACTGTATACAAAATGATCGAGAAGAGTAGCGACAATGAAGAGACGCTGTATATAAAAAGACAGAAAACACGTATCGACCATGTAAATAGTAACCCATGTAAAAAATGTTTGTTAATAAATGCCCGAAACCCGAAAAAACTGCCGATTACAAACAAATGTAACAATTTTATATCAAGAGTCTACCCTTTGTCTTAACTTTCAAGCAAATGCATTACGTATTCCATCTTTGCACGCAATGAAGCCTTAAACTTAAACTCAACCCCTCTTGACATTTTGCCACCCACACTACTTCTACTTCACGGGGCGTGTCCAGCCCCCTTTGCGGTAAGGGGGGACATCAAAAAATATGCGTGGCAAAATAATTTGCCATCGCATATTTCACATTTCAGCTCAGCTAATAAAATTTCCCCAAATAAAAAACCAAACGTATAAAATTAAATAAAAATTTCACGCAGCTTCCCAGACATTGGCTTTGCGGGCTGTGCGTGATTTCCGCCCAACGATGTCGCCCATGTACGCGCCATTAAATAATTTCCGCCCTCGTCTCGCCCCCCCAAAAAGGAGCGGGAGCGAAAAGTTTTTACCCAAAAGCTCAGAGAGTCACGCGTCGCTGATTGCATTTCACAAATGAACTAGAAATATTGCCACAAATCGAATAGGAATCTCTGGAACTGGAAATTGAGAAACGCTGTTGAACTTCTTCGATTTCGATTTCTCTAAAAGGTTTTCACCTCCCCTCCCCCCTGTCCGGTCGTGGCAGGTCGAATTATGCATACTTGGAGGCCATTAAAAAACTGGCTGCCACTGTCGATGCTGCTCATCTGCGACATCGTCTCACATAATTAGGGTACATAGCGGTACTTATTATGGGTGTTAACGGTTTCGCAGCGCCATCGCCGGCAGATCACAGACCAGCGGAGAGTTTGCAATCTCTGCGCGTCGAACAAAACCTGCCTGTCAACAATTCTTTGGGTATAATTTAAGCCACACAAATTTCGTATTTAAAATTATGCACAACACTTAAAAATCAACGCGCTTATTTATTTTGGTTTGTGTTATTTTTTTCTATCGATGGATCAGTTTGACAACACATGTCCAAACTGGTTTTGGCCTCGTATCGATGAAAATTTCGAAAATGTTGACCAGTTGTTGGAAATTGAATGCTCATAAATTTTATGGGGTTGTCGTTATGATCTTCGAATGTGGAAATTGCTGCGGTTTCAGCTGCCCGTTTGGGTTGGGAAAGTGAAAATGTGTCTAGAACAGTTAGTTTGTCGTAGGTCTGTTGGATGAGAAAGTGAACGGAAAGTCATTTGACAAACTAACTGACCTGGGACAAGGGAAATGGTTTAGTTGAGTGACTTTTTCGGAATACCTAACTGAACATTTATATTTGTGAATGAAAACTGAATTAATAGAACAATGTTAGTTTATCACATATTTACATTCTTAATTATTATGATTAAAATAAGATAAAAATAAAAAATTATCGAATGAATCGATACTTACTATATAATTTGCAAAGGTCGATCAACTCTTTTTTATACTAAGCTTGATGCAAAAAAGTAAATTGAAATAAAGCTAAAAGAAAAGTGTGAAATTAAAATATTTGTGTCCATTTATTCATTCTATAAACGAATCTTTTTGGCGTCCGAGCAGGGACTTTATATCGTTTAATTGCCAAGTTGAGGCGGCAGATAAGCCAAAGAGTGTTACCTCTACACTAAATCAAGCTGACTATTAATTAAATCTGGAGTTGGGTTATGACACTAAATCAATTATGCCTGCATCTGTGGCCGTCTTTGGAGAGCAAGTGCAACACAGCTGTATGTAGCTGACCAGACAATTGGAACCATAATACCTCAAGCCAGTGCATACTCAGGGACAAGGTTACACAGTACAACACTAAAAAAGCCCGGCATAAGACCAATAAATTATGATAAAAGGCACCTTTGTAAGCCTCTACCTCATACCCAGTTTTTCAAATCCACCCTCAGTTCGCGTTTAATGGGTACTTTTGTACTTGCAACACACAACTACAACAATTTTAACTAAGTTTTTACTGGCTTAAGATAAAATTCTCCAAAAATTTAGCATATGTGGACAGGGTCATTGGGAACGACATATGAAAAAATTCTTAATTCGCGCAACGGTTAAGGTACCTCCAGAAGGAGTTAAACGTTCATTCTTCAATATCTTTAAAAGCGCACGGTAGATTTTTCTAAAATCGTTGTGTATGATGGTATAATGGGCTATTGCATTTCCCTAAGAGATGGTACTGACAGCCAAAAAACCGCGAATTGGAGACCATTTTATATTCACCCACAAATCAATTCATATAGGCCATAAACAAGGTTTAAAAATAGACAGATCTGCGTTTTCAGTTTTGTCAACGAAGCCTTCGTTCGCGGTTTATAGGCATTTTTGTGCCAGCAACTGCCTTAGAACAACATTGACCATTTAGGTAAAACCAGCTTTACCAAAATTATGAAATTAAATTTTTAAGTAAATTGCTTCATTGCAAGCAGGAAAACAGATGATATCATTTAAATACTTTAGTTCAGCGCATCTTGGTGTACCACGGATGGCCCGCCAAAGACAATTTTTATTAAAGATTTACTTTTTCTTGGTGGAAACGACGAATTTTAATCATAAGATTAATTGCATAATTTTTGGGGAGGCTGTGATACCCAGATGGTATATGTTGTTTAAAGGCAATTGCTGGTACAAAATTGCCTATAAAAGCGAACCAAAGCTTCCTTGGTGAAACTGAAAACACAGTTCAGTCTATTTGTACGTCGGGTATATAGTTCATATGGGTGCACCGTGGGTGAATATAAAATTGGTACTCCAATTCGCGGTTTTTGGCTGTCGAGTACCATCTCTTGGAAATCACTAGCCCATTATACCATCATATACAACGATTTTAAGAAAAATTTACCGTGCGCTTTTAAAGATATTGAAGAATGAACGTTTAACTCCTTCTGGAGGTACCTTAACCGTTTGCGCGAATTAAGTGAATTTTTCAATGACCCTGTCCACATATGCAGAATTTTGGAGAATTTTATCTTAAGCCAGTAAAAACTTAGTTAAAATTGTTGTAGTTGTGTGTTGCAAGTACAAAAGTACCCATTAAACGCGAACCGAGGGTGGATTTGAAAAACTGGGTATGAGGTGATGCTTACAAAGGTGCCTTTTATCATAATTTATTCGTCTTATGCCGGGCTTTTAAAAAAAGTTGGATTTTGTCGAACTGTGTTATAAGTGAACATGTCTCCAATCGCATTCAAAGTAAAATATTTGTGTCCATTTATTCATCGGAAAATTTCATACGAATCTTTAAGCGGTTTCTTTATTTATTTCTTTCTATTAAAGTTAGATTAATTAAAATTTTTAGTAAACTGCGCTCTTCTTATTAAAAATTAGCAAATACTGTGAACTCTTATGCTGATCGACTTGCAACCCTTTATCTCATACACAACCCTGCTTAATTTAAACAAATATTTCCTCCACATTATCCCTGACTTTCTTGCGCTGATTCGTTTATCTCGCAGCCCTCATGAACACCTTTGACCCACAACAAAAACCACATTTAAACGCAGACCGCCCAATTCCATTTTATCTCCTGGCCGCATATTTCCCCAGAAAAAGCGACATGCAGTCTGAAGTACAGCTAATCTTATCGCCTGACGATGCAATCGATCGATAAGCGAGTTTTTCAAATCAAACGAACCGCAAAAAGAGATCTCCGAGCGCCTGGCACAGTAGTCCAAACGCAATGATCACCCATGCATACGTGGGCATTGTCTCATAACTCAAATACCGCAAAAAAAAAGAAGAGAAACACAAAACATGAGATGATAAAAATCAAAATTGTAAAATGGTACGTAAAAATGCTCTAGCAAAAACCAAACTCTAGTTAGTTCTCAGAATTCGAGGGAGAACCCTCCCTCCAGCCGTGGACCAACCCTCCAACTCCTACACGCTGCCTGTAACATCCTGTGTGCAAAGGTGGCAAAAACTCAATGCTACCTGCGGAGCGGCAAAAAAAAAAATATGTCCCTAGTCCGGAGTGAAGGTAAAGATTTATTATGCTATACATTTCATGAATGTGAGCGGGTGAGTGAGCGAGCGAGCTAGCGAGTCTGCATTTGTGTGCGTGAGGGTTTCCCTAGAAAACTACTACCAACTTAGAACATGCGACAACAACAACAACATCGACACAAAAGGTGTGTGTGTGCACCATAATGGCTGACAAAAAGTCGGCCTTAGCCTTTAATAGCACAGAGTTTAACAGCCAACACAAACATGGGTCTGGGGGCCAAAACCACCGGCAGACGAAATGCACTACGCAAAAAAATAGCTGAGTTTAAACCAAATTGTAGGAAATATTATTGTAAATAGTTCAACTATGTCTCCAGTAAATAATGTGAAGTATCTACTGAATTAATGGTTTTATTGCACTTCTCATTCATTAGAGTTGGCTACGAAATTTTTGGAATGCCCAGCTGGTATAGCAGACAAGACAAGTGGTGAAATGGTTTAGCAAACCGTTCAAGCTCGGTAAGCTCAATGATACATTTCAGTGAAAGTATTTTTGCTAATGGGTACAGTTCTCTAAAGAATGAGTTAAGAAGAAATATTATCCAACAGGAAAATATATGAGAAATATTTCAAATACTATTAGAGATTGGCAGTAACGTCTTCAACTACCATTTATTAAAAAAAACAACCCCTTAACGCCAATTAAAACTGCAAAACTTACTTATAAAATTTTAGACATTTCGTGATGTTTTGTCCGTTTGATTTACACTAGGGTGTCCCAAAAAAGATATTTTTCTGGAACGGTAAAAGTAAACTAAATTTTAAAATCGAAAATCTGAAAAAATCTCAAAAATACTCTACTCGAAAAAATTTCAGAAAATGCAGTTGCACCCGTGAAATTAAAAAAAATTTTTTGGGACACCTTAATCTACACTCCTTCCTTTTCAATCCAAATTAAAAAAATCTTCATAAAAATCTGAACAAATTTTGCAAATTTTCACCCCTAAATTTACCGTGTTTGTTTTTCCGCCATATCTTGGAAAGAAGAGCTGATGGAGCTAAACCGAAACCAGTTTTGCAATCAGTGAACATAAACTTATCATATTTTTAAACCAACAGGGATGCACCTCACAAAGATGTTCATTTTGTTGGCCTGCGTAATCTAAATCATACGAAAATTTTAGAAAATTTGTACTTTTTACAATTGCCCTCTATCAATTCTTCATGATACCCAAAACGCATAGAGTTGTGCAAATATAGTGATTTTTTGTGCGCTATGTATCAAATTTTTTTTAAACCATTTTGCAAGTTTCTCTCTACATCTCAAATTTATCCGTATATTTACTTTATGATATTCCAAGCTTTTGACGCTTCCTATATTTACCGTCTGCTGTTCTCTTTATTCACATCATCCTTTTAATTTTGCGTCGTATGAAATATCTGCTAATTTATCGAATTTTTCGACCATTGGAAATTGACCTGGAAACGACTTAGTGTGTCTTTAACATAAAATGCCCAATCTAGAAATAGGCTAAGCTGCCATAGGATTTTAAGAAGATTAAACAATCATTATGGGTAAATTTATTATAATATATATTTATTTAAATATAGTATAATTTTGGAAAATATTTAAGTAAGCCCTTAATCAGATTTGGCATATGACAAAACAACTATTCCTAATTCCGACGGAATGACTATTATTGACGGCCATTTCCCACGTTCCCAAATCGTTTCGACTTTTCCGAAATATTTTATACCAAAGTTCTTAAGACATCGTACAAAAATTCTTATACTCATATTAAGGACACAAAAAATACTGAACGGTCTACCGCCAACATTTGGCGAATAAATACTATAAAAAATTTTAATTGGTTGAAGTGGTTAATTCCGAAACAGACATCCCATTGCTATTCAAAAATGTTGTGAATTCTTTCTGTTGAAGTGTAAATTATAATTAACCATTGAGCTTGAAGTAAAAACTTTCAAATAATTTCTGTATTTAAATACATTTTTTCTGAATTTCAGTGAAGTTGTCCTAAATAGAATTTAAAAAAAAATTTCTTAATTTAAAGGCGATTTCATCCCTTAACTGAATTTTGAAAAAATAATTTTCTGAGTGTACACTGAAAAAAAAAATCAATCCATATGGGATCAAATCAATCCCAAGCGGTAATGAAAACAACGTAATCCCGGATATGATTGACCCGATCTGAAAAAAGATTGAGTTGATCCGACTTTTTCAATCCTAAGAAGGATTACATATATCCCGGGGTAATCCTATGAAAGATTGAATTGTGCAAAAAATTCGAGCACAATTGAATACCTAAACTAAATCATTTTACGCCTATTCTAGATTAACTTATGCTCGATATGTAAGATTGATTTAATATCAGGAAAGATTACTATTTTTCTTTTCCTCCGCCATACCATTTGCCATAGGACATCCTTATACACTTCAAAGACCACTCACATAAGTTTTGGTTAATTTAAATATCTGAAAAAACAAAGAAATAAATATAAAAATTTTTGGCTCCACTGGAACTCGAACACACGACCATTCGCACTGACCAGGAACGGAACGGCATCTCATCGCACACCACCATACGCATTGGTTGTTGCAGCGTGTCTGAAAGGCTACTTATATTTCTTTGCTCTCGCTCTCTAATTTATGGGCATGTGATCTCGAAAGGGGTTGTAGTAAGCACATTTGGAACGATACAAGCTCGAAAGGAATGGACCAATCCTTAAAAGATTGAATTGTGTAGAATATCCCGGAAATTGAGATTGAATTTTCAAGCTCGTGCCTGGCTTACTCCAAGATTAAAAAGATTGAAAATATCTCGGCGTTTTTTTTTCTGCTTTCTCCTTTGGTACTTTTCTACCTTTTACTGATTCGTCAGTCACGGAAAGTGGTCCGAAATAATTTACCTACCACATAGTTCGTTGCTTAAATCGGTTTGAACTTTGTGTTGTTAAGGGGGGACATCTAAGTAGCTCAAAAAAAAAGTGGATTTTCAGAATTTTTTTGGCCAAATGGAAGGGCCAATCGAAAATTTGTAAATGAGGTATTATAGTGTGATACATTTACTCGAAATGGTTTTCGGGTTTTTTGTATCCAAAACAAAATGGCGGTCGTGTATCATTTCTCCGTAGACCTTATTTTTCCGTGGCCGGACACATAACTCAAGCAAATCTTAACCGATCGATCTGAAATTTTCTGAGTAAATCGGAAATACCTATGGCTATCGATCCACGTAGGATTTTTTTCGATATTTGGATTTTTGGCGAAATGGTAAGTTTTTGAAAAAAAAACGCGTTTAAAAAAAAAAAAAGTCTTAAAAAAATTAAAAAAAAAAAAAGTAAGCAAAATATCGAAAAAATCCTACGTGGATCGATAGCCATAGGTATTTCCGATTTACTCAGAAAATTTCAGATCGATCGGTTAAGATTTGCTTGAGTTATGTGTCCGGCCAGCTGAAAAAAAATGGTTTCGAGATAAACGCGTTTAAAGTTTTAAGTACTGTAAAATCGTGTAATTTATTCATGTATATTTATTCTGCGATGCCTGCACCATACAATTGGCCTTCAAGATCGATGTCCTTCTGTTCATTCTCCTTCCGAGCTGCTTTTAAGTCAAGGCGAGCCTTTTTTGCTCCATCGCTCAGTGATTGTTCAGCTTTATTAATGCGGTACTGGTCCACTTCCTGGCAAAACTTGAAACTTTTCGAGCCGATTGTCAAGTCCATGACATCAAATGTTCTCAAAATTGATATAAGGCCATCGTTAAAAACACTTGTTGCAATATTGGTAGCAATATCTAAAAATTTTTTGCCAGAATTTATCAAAGCGCTTGGTATAGTCCGCTGAGGCTTCGTCGTAGAATGGAAAATTTTGACACTAAGAAACTTTTGGCGGATTCAATTTTTTGGTATGTTATTTTTAAGACCCTAAAGCATTATTTAAGCCAAAAAAAAAATTTCGATTTTCAAAAAATTCTACTTAGATGTCCCCCCTTAATTAAAAATCATTTGTATCTGGCTAAAAAATATTCCGTTCGCTAACTTACGAAACGATTACCGTATTGACTTAAGTCCCGTTCTAGCTGTATTTAGTATTTAAATGCGAACCCCAGCTTATACATATGCCAACGTTTTTAAGTAACGGTTGGTTACTGGAATTGAAATAGAAGACATTGTGACAAATGTCTAATAAACCAATTCAGAGATATCACGTTTTTAAAAAACCCTTTTTTTCCATTTTTTCGTTTTTGTCGATTTTTGAAATTGTTTATAATTAGAAATTTTTAAATTTTTTTTTTGGGTTTGATCTAATTTGTGATTTTTTTTTATTATAATTAAAAATAAAAAATTTTTTCGCTGTTCGGCTTATAAAAGAATGACCCTTTGGAGAAAAAGCACAGAGTAAACATAAGAAGTTGTTGTTGCAATTTACTTTGGTTTGTGGTAGCTAATGCTTGGCTCAGAAAAACAATGATAGCGCGGAGTGTGCTAGGCTATGGGCACCTCAGCGCATTTTATATGCAAATATTTAAAACTCTTCACTTTTCGACGGCAAGTAACATGGGAAGACTTATGGTGAAAATGAATAAAAAAATTCTGGATCCAAGGGACTCGTAGATATATCAGCATACAAAAAAAAGTATAAAATAGGCGGCATATGTATTGAACATTCGTTCCCGCATTTATCTGTAGTACCAAAAAACACAAACTGCTTTAAAGCTTTGATATGTTTGGGCTTTCATTGATTGTGCTTAAGAATTCCGCTTTACTCACAACCTAACCATATGTAAATGGACTCCTCTTTAGACTGTTCAAATCATCCCATTTTATTTCTTGCCACCCATTCCGCTCTGTGTACTCCACATACCCATTTCAATCGCTCACTTCGCATCCATACAAACGCCAACAAAATGGCAACATTCACTTCTCACTTCTGGCTGGTGGGGGCTTCCTTTGGCATTCGCACAGCCACACACAGAAAAAAAGTGAAACTATTTGCCGTTGTTTGGTTAAGCGTTTTAAAGTCTGTGTCTACCACTTTTCAGGATCGTATGCTAAAAGGGGATGGGCTTAAATCTGAGTAAATGCCAATTAGCATAACAAAAAAAGAAAAAAATACCAAAAAAAAAAAAGACATAAAGCAGCGAGTGTCAGCAGAGGCTAGACCATTATTATCATCAGCATCAGGCAGGCGGATGGACCTGGGGGCCATAAATGCAGACTCAGGTGTCCTAAACTCACTCATGTATTGTGGGCGAGACGATAATTTGGTGCTCACATTGCTTTCCTCTCCATATTGATGTAGATTATGTTGGACAGCAGCCGCCAGTCAGAGATGTCAGAACTCCAGCTACACGGGTGCGCTGTGTGGGCGCATAAATTTGTTACTTTCCACCGATATGAAATATGGAAATTATGATAAAAAAAAGAGTGTGGGAAAATCTCAAAAACGGGGAAGTGTGAGTCATTTTTGGAGTTCTGCTTAATCATGTTAAAGCAAGCCTAATCTCTGGCGGTGTCACATTACACGTACTAACCAGGTTGTTGCCATCCATCAGCCAAATCCAAATCCAATGCATATGCATGTCCAAATGATTATTTATATCTTTTTCCATTAAACACACAAAACAAACCCTATTAAAACGAGAAATTTAAATTTTTAAGTTTATGCGACCAGAAATCCACAAACTATTAAATTTAAAACCAAAAATCTGTCAAAATGTTTATTCATAGGCCGCAATTTATGTTTTGTTTGGCCCACTTGAGTGTAAGGGTCCCACCCATATGCTATCCTAGATTATTTTCTGGGGGTTGCTGAAAGGATACGCTGGCTGTTTATGTAATCAATTTGGTTGCCGTGACGTCATCATGACGAATTAACACTTTTTTTGATTTCCAGAAAACTCGGATGGACGTACGAAGAAGAAGAAGAGGAACAAGCCATGCCTACCACATTCAATTCGTTACGTTTGTTATACATTTTATTCCACTCTCTGCCCCTCCGCCTATACCGAGCCGAGCCCTTGCCTCGGTGTGCTGTGCACTGAAGTGGTTGAGGTAAGTGCTCTGGGTTGGATTTTCTTTTTTTTTGGTAAGGGGAACTTTGATGGTGACTATGTAAGTTTTTGTATATATTTTTTATAGCCACTGCGTAACAAAATTCGTATGCATATTAATTGGCTGTCTGTTTGGCCAAGTTGTCATTCGGTTGTTGTTGAAATGGTTTATAGGACAGGTTCATGTCTGGACACACGTCACTCTGCCCAAGTGTTCCAAGATAACATAAGACCAGGCTTTGACTGAGCTCAGAATTATAATAAATATGTTAAGTGCAGGCAGCCTGCGCAGCTGGTTCCCTCCTCACCGGGGGGTTATGTAAGGCGATCCTAAATTTTATTTATCCCAGTTGGTTGACATTTTCTTTCTATTTTTAAGGGAAATTGCTTGAAAATGTTAAGTAGGCTGGACCCAACGCCTGCGGGGAAAAGTCAATCCAATATTTTCATTGACATTGCCGATCGAAATGTGTGTTAACTTTTTGACATGGGTTTTATGTGTGTTCTGTGTGCCCCTGTGTCCGTGTGTGTAAAGTGTGAAACAACTGGCATAAAAATCGAAATTCATATTATTTATGAGGTTCATCAGGAGTTTACGAGGCTCATGCTCATTCACCGCTGAAAATACCTGACCAGGCCATAAAAATTATAAAAATAACGTATGCAGCTCTCTCGAGTGAGGCTGAAGGCACAACACCTCATGCTGTGCGGATGGCTTGGAGGAGTCCAGTCGGCTGACTCTTGGTGTCTGGCCGCCTCAGACTTCATGACGTCCTCGCTTAATGTGCCGCCGCGGCGTTGTAACGAAAGTAAATTTTTCATAGCGTTCGATAAATATTTCTTGTGCAGGTAGTCGTCCGTAGCTTGGGTAGGTAGCATCTACACTCCCGGCCAGACAAACTGGCAGCAGCATCATTAGCAGATGCGTTCGTGTGAGTTGGTGTGTTGGCGTTGTCTCCTCAATGACGGCCCAAAAAAAAAACCCAACTGGAGGACAAAATAAGAACATGGTTGATGCGGGCACCTTGTTGTGTTTGTATTTACTTATGAATTCTGGAGAGAGGCAGAGTCATAAATGACTAATCGAATTGGTAGTCAAATGGTTTAGTGCCAAAGATTTGTAACAGAGATGGGAGACAAACAAGAGGGAAATGTATTACGATTGAATAATGGCTACAATGGTACTTCCACTTTAGGTAGAAGCACAAAATTAGAATTAACAATGAATCTGGGCGGGTTATTTGTATTGGGCAAATTTTATACGATTTTTTTATGCAGCCATTAAAGCTCAGGACTTACTGACATTTTAGATAAAGAATTATGACAGAAAAGTACAGCATGAGAATTCAAGCAATTAACATTTTTCCAAGCGAAATAAAAGTGTTCAGAAAGTGTTGTAAAGTCTAAACTTCATCTAGCGAACCGTTTCCTGGAACCCCTGAAAATAAGGTTTTGGCATGGACCTCGATTCGCTTAAAAAAAAAGAAGAATGATTTCAAGTTTACTTTCAGTTTTGTAGATAAATGTTCCGTACCATCATACAACAGGTATGGCGCTCTCCCAGTGTGCTCTCTCTGTCCTCTCCATTTGTCGTGACTGTATCTCTCTCTAACACATAGTGCAGCATGTTTTCGGTATGCATTCGGTGTGATTTGACGAGTGCCTCAGGGACTATGACTGCGGAACTCTGATGTAAAGAATCCAACATTACATTGAGAAGTGGTCCAAAAGATGAAAAAATAAGAAAAGTGCGGTCATAATTTAGTGAAATTTTCGAAAGTCATTTTAAGGACAGAGTCATTAATTCAACAGATGGCGATAAAAATTAGCAGGCTTCTTTTAAAAAATGCCAAGAGAACTCACAGAGGGAAATAACCGAGAACATTGGACTCAAAACGAGCACGAACGTTACCAAAAACTGTGCATGAACGGTCTTTCACATTTGTAGTGCAATTTTGTCCCTTCAAGAACAATTTTTTGAGAACGCAAAATCTACAATTGAATTGATATTGTTCCCTTGTTGAAGAACTTGATTGGAGTTAATATTGTTCCGTTTTCAAGAACCTTTTATACTCAACGGGGAAAAAATTTGATTGATTAATTCCTCACATTTGGGTAGAATAGGGAACAGTGTCATACCACCTGACTTGTGTAAATAAGGATTTTCTGAAAAACAGAAAAATTAAGTAAGGGCTTGACAGGGAATTGAGCCTGGTACCTTATGCACTTAATTTATGGAAAAATGAGCCAGCACATTCAGCCGTTCCACACTTTTGCAGTTTAAAATCTAGAGGGCTACTTATACTTGGTTGGGCTGACAAGAGAGAGATCAAAAAGAGAGCCAACTCGCTCTCACTCGCTTCCTCTTGTATATATTTTTGTCCCTCTGTGTATGTTTGTTAATCTGAGGGTACTTTGGTTTTTGTTACATTCTTTTTTCTTTCGATTGTCAGTACTCGATAAACGCTGAGTGCCATACCTGTGATAATTGTACCATGTTGCGTACCTTTTAGAGATATGTATTTAGTAATCAAGTTTATTTATCGGTTCCGCGAAGAAATGATAAAGTTCGGATAAAGGTCTCACTCAACGAAGTCCAGCTAACCCGTAAACTAAACATTTTTTCAAAAACAATAACAATTAAAAACACTTTGCTTGTTTTTTTCAGTTGCTTGTGCTCAGTTGCTAACAACCGAAAGAAACATTTTATATCAAACTGTTTTCGTAAGACAGCCGTGTGTTTCTCTCATCTCAACTGTGACACAGAAAACACAAGAAAAACTAAATCAAGTGTTCTGTTGAGAGAGTGAGCGAGACTGTTTAAGCTTTAACCGCTGAACTTAAAGCTCTAAGATAAGTTACAAAGCTTCGCCGAGAAATTGTTAAATTTTTTTCTACTTATTGTATTCTATAAAGATTATAAAATATTGTAGAGGAGAATATTTGTTAAGTTAAGTGTTTAGTGGTGAAACTAACGCATATTCTCTGATTTGTTTTCGCTGTCACGGACTTATTTATTGATATTTCTGTAACTAAAATTTCTCTTCAAAGGTTTTTTAGATATTATCCTATAAGTGTATATAAATAAACCAACATTTATCACACCTCTAAAAAAAATCACTACAATATGTGCAGTTAATTATGGGAATTTTTGCAGGAAAATCTATATTTTAAAATATTAATTCGAAGCTCGGGCTTAAAGCTAAGTTAAAGCTAAGGCTGCCTCCACACTGTTCGACACATGACACATGATAGTCTAGTAGTCCTGCTTTGTGTTTTGTTTTAAATTTAAATAGCTTGTCAAATTCATAGAATTTCATGGGGAAATGCGGGCTCACTAGATGACATGGGTCATGTGGCGAACAGTGTGAAGGCAGCTTAAGTGAAATAGTTGTGGTTCATACTTTTCTATCTTTCCCTACAGGATAATGCACAATTTTGTGAATTTTCTTTAATTTCGCTTCATTTCCGAAAACAAACTCAGTGACTTGACTTAAAAAGTTATCGATGAGCTCCGTTCCAACTGCATGGCCTACAAAATCCCATAATTCCCCTTTGTGATTCAAATATTTTCACACATACTCCGGTCAAAGTTTACATTTCATTGCCCATTGAGCATAGTTCAAATACGCACAATAGTAATCCCTCAGTGGCCCAATTCGAGGGGAGAAATACTTTTTTCTAATTCACTTGCCAATAATTTGTGCGCTAAGCCCATAATTATGCCAACAAAGCACAGAACCGATGGAAAAATAAACGGAAATGGAATACTTAATTGCTGGCAATTTCAGTTCAGGCCGCAAAGAGCGGCCACGTACCGACAGATCCCTCGGAACGTTTAGCCAAGTAGAAAGATCGCTGGCAAAGGACGATGAATTCCACCCCACCCACCCCTAAGCAAGATGGTTGTACCCTCGAGGGTTGTTTGTGGTCGACCGTCTGGTCTGGTCTGGGGTTCTCGATGAGTGTTGTGCGTGGTTATTGGCGGCTGTGCCCACTCGAGCATCTCTTGGCATAATTTCAAGTGGACCACAGCACTCGAGGACTGGTTGAGGTTTTGGCATATATATTTCTCGATTCTCGATTTTTTTATTGCAAGCCGAAGAGTGGGCGCATTTGCGTCCAAATCCATTTAATTGGCGGAGCACCTTGACAACGGGGGTCACAGTGCCTAAGTGGGTGGGAGTGGGAGTGTGGGCGGGGATAGGTGCTACCCCTGGCAACGCTTGCCAACAACTGATTGGCCTCGCAACATTTGCTTAATTTGTATCAAGTTACCAAAATGCTGGCCGCAACAGGAGGAGTGCGTGTGCGCCTAATTAGCTGCCAACCGCCAGGTTATTATCCTTTGATGAGCATTTTGGTTGACGGCAAATGCCAATTAAAGCGATTTATGCATATTAGAGAAGCACCCAACGAGCACAGACAGCACCAATGGGAGCACAGAAGCGTGACTCGCATAATACTCTCAGGTGAAGAAAGGGTTTTAATTCTATTTAAAAAAATAAAGGCAATAAGTCCTTTACTTATTTTGAGATTCTTGTTTAATGAGCAAGAGCATCCACTTGTCTGTTTGAAGGCAACCTTTTCTCCCTTCCCTTGTTAAATTATGTTATTTATCCGACTGTCAGTCAACTCAAGTTTGTTGGTTTGACCCACAATTGTCAAGTGCGTGGCTACCCTGCAACCTTTTTCCACACTTTTTCTTACTTCTTACCAAACACTTGACACCTTTGCAGGGCTAACAAAATATATATTTTCCAGTTTTATGGTCTATTTGCATTTGACGCCCCTGTGACCTTACCTTAAACAAATAGAATTAATATTGGGCACTTGAGAGGTGTGAGGAGAAATGTGTGAAGTGTCTGTTACCAAGGTCGGTCAAGGAGTCGCTTGAGTGTGTCCAAGTGATTTTAAATAATTTACAATTAACAGTTAAGTCAGATGAACACGGGATTTGTTTAATACTTTGTATTGATTTGAATGAAATCTCCGTAGATACATAAATTACGGTGAACTTGGTCTAACGCATGAAATTATGATTCTTTTGAAAAGCGACTTATACCCAAGGCGAGGAAAACGAGGGCAAGTGCAGTTAGACTAGGACCAAGCCCTTGAACCATGAAAGATCTCTCAAGATTATAAATAGTTCTGAATTTCGTTTGATGCTGGTTCTGAAAACAGTAAGCACAGGCTACTTTACTTTATAGTTTTCATGATCCCGGCTGTATATGGGCATTTCCAAAAAATGTCCACCTGGGCCAAGAAAATTAAAGTGTTTAAAAACACTATTGATCGAATTTTCTAGGAAACAATCAAAAACAAACAATACATACTGATAACCAAATTTGATATATTGGGTTTCACGGCCGTGCTAGCGCAATTTTTCTCATATTGACATTAAATTTGCTCAATTTTTTGGAAAAAAGTGACTTTAGATTACATGTACATTCGCTATCTAAAATCTTTCTGATGGTACAAAGGGAGAAACTATACCAATGCAATTTACTGTAAGCATTGTAGCAGAAACCACATAAATATGATGATGGAAAAAATGTCACGTTCGACATGTCACGTATCGACAGAGATAAATATTTTTTTACTTAAAATGTACTCAAGATTTTTGAATCAAATAATATACATTTCGAAGAACTATTCATTCATAAGATATTAAAACTATTTAGGCTTAGTTATTGTGTTAGGTTTCGCTAAACGATGTCTCTATATAGTTGCTCCCGAAAACCACTTCTGTTTTTGTCACGTTCGAATAGCTTCCAATTTTTACATTATTTTGGAAACCGAATTTCACTTTAACACCAATTTAAGTGCTTGCTGAGAGCTAAAAACGAATTAAAAATTCGATTTAGATTGACTTTTTTCATTTTCAATGTGTACAACGGTCACGGTTCGACGGAATGGAAATGCCCTTATGCAAATTTAATATCATGATAAATACGCTTAAAAGTATGCTATGGAAATTAAAACTAGCACATATTGAGTTATGTTATGAAGCTTTCTCAGTATCAATTCTATATTGTGTCACGCCAATAGGTAAGTGGTTACAAAGATATAACGGTAAATTAAACC
Organism: Lordiphosa clarofinis; assembly: GCA_018904275.1. Lineage (NCBI taxonomy): Eukaryota > Metazoa > Arthropoda > Insecta > Diptera > Drosophilidae > Lordiphosa > Lordiphosa clarofinis. The sequence goes on from JAEIGQ010000097.1 coordinate 578,004, forward strand.
TACATAAGACTGAAGAAATGAAGTTGTGGTCTGTACTTCCAAATGCTACGATATGAATTCCTTTACCTGCTTTGACAATCTAAATAAATGTCCGACCATCAGTTTTCCTGTTGAAATATATGAATGTTAAAAAAAAATAATGTAACCATACTTTGAAGGGCATTTGTCATGATATTATAACATAAGCTACGGTGTGCAAACAGGGTTAGTTTAAGACTTAATAGGGGGTGTCGCAGAAATCTCTAGAGATTTCGGCCTCGGTTGGTTTGCAAAACGCTTGAAAACTCTGTCGGTGTACCAGAACTTCTAGAGATTTCATTTTCTTATTTTAAAATCGAGTTGGAAGGTTTGTGAACATGCTAATGGTATTTTTCAATCAAATCTATAAACAGGGTTGTCCTTACTTGCAAGAAAAATTTTCCATCTTCTAGTTATGAGTTAATTTGATGTTTAAATGGAATTATTTCGTTGTGTTACATGTTTTACGATGCTTTTTTTTTAAATATAATTCAAATTTAAGTGATATTCTCCAAAGATAAAATGCAAAATTTAAACATTTTTCTGCGCCAATCAATAAATGTAATTTGGCAACCCTTAGCGCTTGTTGGTACTCAGAGAGCGTCACCATATATAGAGGGCGCCAGCTGAGGTTGAGTAGCGAGTTTGTCAACACTCGGTTGGTTCTGCGAACAATTGTTGAAACGCAAATTTTAATATTAAAAGAATTAAGATATTTAATTTATTTGATGCAACCTATGCAGAAAAATAATGTTGATTGTTGTTGTTTTAGTGGTGAATTTCGCCAAATCTCCCAACAAAACACGAGAGATTTAAAACCAACCAAAAGAGATTTCTGTGGCACCGAGAATTAGTTTTGGGTTGGAATTTGGTTGGATGAGATTTCTGTGACGAAGTAATAAGATTCAAAAAACATTCCGAAAGTGGTTTCTTAATTCTCTGTGAGCGAAGTGTGACCAGGTAACAGCAAAAAGGTCACCTAAAATTACATGGTCACTCTGTTTTGACATCATTGGTATATTTTTAGCTGAAGCCAAAGGTCTTACATGAACTCATGTCCAGTTCCCTATTCTAGAGCTGGAACCTACGGTACTCAGCGGGCGTATACTGGTAGGAGACAAAATATGCAAAAGGATTCAAAAGTAGCTGGTATTTGGCGGCAGGATCTCGAGAAGCATTAGCCACAACAGGACCAACAGGTGCTAGAGAAAGCCATACACCACGGAAAAAATTTAGTTTTTGGCATGTTAGTAAGCCCTGCTGTATTTTTAAAATCTTTTTCTAAACTCTGCATACCCCAAGTACATTTGTCGAAACATCCAATAAACTTAAAACATTGACACTAACTGAATTGGGTAAGCTGTGTGCGCTGTTCAATTGCGACGAGCACACGAGACACTCTGTCCAAAAATACCAATTGAACAACGAGTGTGAATTTGATTTCGCTTGTTACTAACATACACACCAAATAACAAATTCATAGCTCACATAAAATTTTCGGAAAGATCAGGTAATAAATGGTCGATTTATATTACTGTTTGCTTATTTTTCGGTCTTTCGTTAAGGAACACAACTCTCGTTTATTTGGTGTCATAGCTCTTTGCTATTTCAATGTTAATACGTTAACATACAATGTTAAGGCTCCGTTAATCTTCGTTGCAATTTTGGCACCCCTTTAGCAGTGCCCCGCTGCGTAGTTAGAACAATTACCCCAAAAGCAGCAGTAAAAGCGTTGCAGACAGGATCTTTTTGTCTAAAAATTAGTTGCGCTTATCCAACAATGACTATACTTAAATGAATATTTACATTTTTCTTTCCACTTTCATGACGAATTACCAGCTTCGAGAGTAATATATAATATCGCTTAATGGGCTCCCACTTAGCCACCGACTAATGCATGTGGCCCATTAAGTGGACACGTATCGTGGCTCTAATCTCCATTAACTGGAAATAAGCTTTCTAGTTGCATTTCATTAACAACATGTCATATTTACAATCAAACGCTAAAACTAGTACCGTTATAAGCCCTCCCAAAAATTAGCTCGAAATCGAGTTCAAGGCAATATCTAAGTCATCGCACCTCATAAAACGCGATCATAAAAAATAAAAGCTCAACTCTTCAGTTTGTCATAAAAAGCCTGATGTTTGTTTTTGAATTTTATTGAACAAAACTTGGAAATCGTAGATGAAACAACGACAACAATAGTGCCAGAGTGAGTAGTGGGACCACCAACACGGATCTGTCCCGACTGATATCATTCTAAGTAGCATTTCGAAATAAGAGAAGTCTCATTTAAAAGCAAATTACAAAATTACGCTAAACTCGGTTTCCCTGGGGCAAACGATCAATAATGTCACATAACTTAGGTTTAGGGATTTTTTATGGCCCTCAGAGAGAGAAGGGGGTTGGGTCCATCAGCTTGACCGATCACAGGTGCAAAATGTTTAAAAAGCTCGAAACCTGCTCTGCGTTTGTTGTGTGTTTTTGATATGATTTTACGACTTTTTAGTCGACACACGAATGTTTCTTTTCATTTTACGATCACACGCCTGACACAAGGCGAACAAATCGTTTAGCACCGAACCCCACCTAGAGATCGAGACTCCGGGCTTAGTCCAATGCGCCGACCAAATTATGCAAATCTATGAGCAGATAATTCTTTTTGGCAGGAATTTAAGAGTGTGATCGTAAAAAATCAATAAAAAGCGTTTAACATTTCTCCGAAATGTATGGGGCCAACCTGTTTTCACATATTCCAAGGGTCATTAAAATATTAGAAAAAAGAAATTTCAATACAAATTAAATGAAGCCCCGAAAATTGTCATTGATAATTTTCGAACTTGGCTCATAAAAAGTTTGCTTATCTCACCCATATTAAAGTCGAATATAAGTAATAAACTCAGCCTAATGTCGCTGACACAAAAAAGGCTACCAATAAGTAGTAGCTAGAATGAGTTTTTTTAGATTTTTATGGCTTTTCAATGATGATCTATTAGTGAGCATTAACTGATAAGGAATTGGTAAAGGGCTTTGTCTTGGGTTTTTATAGTGAGTCGGGGTAGAGTGTTATTGCGACCACCTGTTACTTCCCCTCAAAAGATGTATATTTAGCATCTGGCTGGAACTTAAGTTCCCTGCAGTTTCGGTACTTCGCAGCATGTCCTCAGATGCCAAACCCAAGGTCGTTGCACAGTTTGAGTGTATCTTTAGTAGACAGCTAGACGCCCGGTTTAAAATATTTAGCAAAAGGACTGGACTGCAGTTTCACAGTTGCCCAGCAGGCAGCCAGGCCCTGGCCCTGGCAGTTGCAGGTGTCGATGCTGTGGGATTCAGTTTTCCATTTTTTTTCGACAGCGTCATGTTGTCTGGGTGCGCGTTCGCTTTGGACTTTTGTGAAAGTCATGGTCATGGCTCTAATGATGCTCGAAACGAAATGTCATTAGTTTTGCACAGCGCCCATTTGAAGTGAGCCGCGACTTTGAAGGGTTGCATTTTGTAGTTGGTAATTGGAAATTCAAGGTTGACAAGGTGCATGATAAAGGAATTGGAAAACAAAAAGGATAATCAACTGTCAAAGTGACAAGATTTCGAAATCATATCAAGCATTACAAATAAATTGATCTGATTTGGAAAGCACCTGACTTAATTATTTCACTTTTTTTCTTAGCTCAAAGCTCACCAAAGATCAAAGATCACCAAGTTGGGTATCCTCTGAATAACAACAAATTAAATAAATTTATTTATTTTTTATTATCTTTACCAAGAGTACACAGAGTATATTAATTATGTGCAAAAGTGAGAAGGGATCCTAGGAGAACCTATATAGTATATATATTCTTGATCAGCATCAGAGCCGTCCGTCCGTATGAACAAACAGATCTGAGAGATGGTAAGAGATAGAAGTTTGACATGTATGGGACATAAACTTCTTATTTTTACTGGCAGATCAAGCTTTTTTTCAATTTTTGCCACGCCCCCTCCCGCCTCCGCAATTTTGAAAAAACGTCATATCTCCCGCAGTTTTGTAGATAGATGATTCGTTCCTTCTAGAGATAGTTAGTCATTCGTAATATGTATTGATATGCCGAACAAATGATAAAGATCGAATGTGCGGTTCTAAAGTTATGACCAGAAAATAAAATCCCTCCTCCCCCACCACCTCCCTCGCATACACAACCAACACGGCATTTCATGCCACAACGTGTGAGAGAAAGAGAGAGAGAGAGAAAAACTTAGAGATGAGCGCAGCAGAAGCGTTGCATTCAGCTCCTACTCTTGGTACAGAGTATGACATAGTCGGGCTTGACTGACTTTCTCACTTGTTTAAATAGATTAATTGTATTTTCTAAAGAGATTTGGTAATGAGCATTATGTATTGATTGCCGAAGAAATCGATATTGTCGAGAAAGAAATTCAATACTGATTTAGAGCTTCATCTTTTATGTACAATTTTCAAAGGAGCATTTAGAATTTCAATATCCAAACCAGGGCTGCAAACCGGTTCGGAGTTGAACCGCTCCGGAGTCGGTGGCTCCGGGATTTTTCGGAAGTCCGAACCGAACCCGAACCGGAGAAGGTTAATTTTTATCCGCCCGAACCGGAACCTGAACCGGAGCAAAAAATAGTTCAAAATGGGTTCGGTTCAAAAATTATAAAAAAATTTTCTAGATGCTAACTTTGCCATTTTCCAATAGATCTAAATGCACACAAAGAAAACGAGGGCGTAAGTTAAAGTCGGTTACTTCGATATACCCGATACTCATGAAAACAATGTTTAACAGTGTTCCTGCGTTTCTGAGGGGTGAACATCCGAAAAGTATGCAACATTTTTTAAATCGGCTATATATTATCTGATCTTGCAGTAAATTTCAGGTATTATAGTTATTGCTAATATAAATTTAAGTTATAAATTTGAACACGATATCCTAAAAAATGTGGGAGTTATTCAACAGTTTCTATTGTGGGGGCGCGGGTGGGCGTGGCCAAAATTTGAAATAAACTTGATCTGAGTGCAGATAAAAGAAGACTATATGTCAATTTTGGTAGCTTTAGCTCTTATGGTCTCCGAGATCTAGGTGTTCATACAGTCGGACGGCGGACGGACAGACGGACAAGTCTATATCGACTCGGCTGTTGATGCTGATCAAGAATATATATGCTTTATATGGTCGGAAATGTTTCCTTCTGCCTGTTACATACATTTGCGCGACTTTAGTATACCCTTTTCGCTCTACGAGTAACGGGTATAAAAATGTGATATCAACTTGAAGAATTGGCCTTTTTCAAATTTGCCCTGGTATTTAGAAACAATTTCAAATAAACAGAAAAAGTTTTGCAGAACTGCGAAAAATATGATATAAAAAAAATTTTAAGAAAAAACTTTTCAATAAATAAGAATATGCGAGATTTGTCTGATAGCACTGATAACATCTTATTGAGTTAATATTATATTACAAATATCAAGACTCTGAACTTCCAAATATGTATGTATGAAATGTTTAAAGTTTTTCCAATAAACATACATTTTTTTGATTCAGGGAAAACAAAATTATTTCTGAACCCTGGTTTTAACCTGAGCCTGGGTTCAGCGACCTTCAGAACCCGCTTCGTGAGCCCAAACCCAAAAAATATCAAGGGTTCCAACCCCGGAGTGAACCCCTCCCGATTTTTTGGAGGTTTGCAGCCCTGATCCGAACGTTAATGTAGGTTTACCACAGCGTTTATGTGGTTTAGTTCACACATCACTAACATCTATCGATACACTATATGACACTAGCACAATTATTGTACATCTCTTACTAATGTACACTCCGACCTTATTTCATTTTGAGATGGCGGTCTTAATTCGTTTTACAGAATTGCGTTCTACTCTGCTTCTCGTTATCCTTTCTATTTACAGTGTGACCATCGTCTCTTTTTCAAAATTACCTTAAAGCAAAAACCTCGATATACTTATAAATTTATAAATTCTTTCGATTTGAATTTATTTTGGATTCTTTTAAATGTGATGTAAAGGTGGCTCTATAAATTTGTGCATGCTTGGTGATTTGGAACCGACTTTTTACGATTTTCGTACGATTTTTGATCCATCTAAACTGGTAACCAAACATATTCTTCCTGCCTTAAATAAAAAGTTGGTTAGCAAGAGCTGATACCAAAATTTCCTCCGGATATTTAATTATACACCAGTTAGCATCTCCATCCAACTACCACAAATTTGTGCCAATATTCTTTCTACAAATCCCAGCTCAGCCTTTGCAATCGTTTTATCCCCTTCCCGACAAGCGGTGCATTAAAGGGTAAAATCTTAGTAAGCTTTGCTGGTCGTTTTCTCTTCTCTTATCGATTTATTATAAAACTGCGTTAAATGCTCCCAGACCAAGGAGGGCTCACACCCAGGCAAGCAGCCTGCTGACACATCAAATGTCGATGGGCGATGGGCGGATGGCCAAACCAATGCCACGCCCAGGCCCGAGCAACTAACAAAACAACAACAAGACGAGCTGAAGCGATATAAAAATTTTTATACATACATATGACAGGGTGTGTGTGTGTGTGTGTGAGTTGAAGCATTGAAAAAAGTAAAGAACTTCGACAGACGGAAACAGGAAACCGGAAGTCCATCTTGCTCACAGTGTCGACGACAGCAGCAGCGGGAGCAGCGAGAGCAGGAGCGACGGCCAAGATATTTTTATGCGTTGAAATTTTTCAGCTGGACCAAATCGCACACATATATCATATCTGTGTGTGTGTGTGAGTGTGGAAAAAATCAGAGCCGCAACTTCAATAATCATTATCAGCAACACGACAACGTAGTCGTGTCCCACCTCCTCCCCCTTCCCACCACCGCCATCATCATCATCATCGTCACACTCTTCGCAACATCATGTTGCGGAAACAGATAACGCACGGACACGACACGGACATATGGTGGCAGAAGGACGCATGCAGCGGACGTTGTTTCCACATAACATTTAATGCTGATAGTTCGGGAATCCCGAACTCCTGCCAAGATGACAACAACTCGAGCTTCAAATTGAAATCAATGATGCGCAAGCTTATGGCCACGAATGCCCGAAACCGAAACCGAAACTGAATCTGCCAACAGCTCTAATGTGGCCTCAGACTACAAACATGCCCGGCAACAAATGATGCGAAAAAATCTCGCCAGCCACCCGCGATGCACTGACGCCGGAGTCTCGAAGCCGGACCATAAAAAAGTATTAATGTATTTGCAATCTACGGGAAAATGTAAGAAAATAAAAATCATAATGTAGAAAAAAATGTGTGATTTATCAGGCAGAAAAAAGTGATGGTGAGGGGGCTTGGTTTTGAGGATGGGGGTTTTTTTTTAAGTGTCAGCAATTGGTTCAGTTTAATTATAGAAAGGCCAACTGAGATACATTAGCACTAAAAAGGTTGATCGATTAAACCAGCAAATGTAAAGAGGGACATATCGTAGTACAATAATTGTACGATTAATTCAATATATTACAGACGGTCCGACTTTCCGACTTTCTCACTTGTTTTCTACTAATAATATATATTGAAGAAGAGCGGAATATATAGCTTTAGTAAACGCCCCCAACTCAATAGGCCCTTCAGTCTCTTAAAATAATAAATATAGACAAGATCGGTAATACTTACTTTGTAGCTAAAAGCTCGTAAAAAACTATCAACTCAATGTTCAGTTGGCTCTGCTCTTAACAGGCCCCAAGTCTGTCGATCGGTCATAAAATGATTGCTTCTTGAAGACCAAAATGTAAAAATGTTAGTTGAAACGGTTGCAGACTCAAGAGAGCGCCATAGCTTAGAATAAGCAGATAGCGCGTCTGTGTGGGAGAGAACGAGAGAGCGCAGAAAGTTTGTCGGATACATTCATATTGTTAGTTGAGTCCAAGAAATACTTAACAAGGTAGCCGAACTCGCACTCTTACAACTCCTTATATTTGTGTCAAAGAGAGCGATAGCGAGAGAGAAATGAACTTCTGTACTGTAGAAACCAAAAAATGCGTCCGCCAGATGCTTACCGACTGAAATTTAACGAGTTGTAGAAAGCGAGTGCGGCTACCTTGTTAAGTATATCTTGGTCGAGCCTATAGGCTGCGTGAATTTTGTCAAAAGGTCTGCGCCAGACCTGAGAGGAACAAAGACAAGAGATATGTTCTATCCTTTCACAGCTAAAGAAAGGCAGAGAGCGTAGTTATATTCAATGTGGTCGCGCCAAAGCGGTCGTTTTCTAACACAGGCGAACGGGGACCGATTTTGCGACCTCTGCTATAAACAATGCTTCGAGATCTGTTGACTGCCAAAGAACATTGATGGTTGCAATCAAAGGTCATTGAAATCTGTGATACAACAACCAAAATATATACTTCCTAGAGTGTGTGCATAAGCATAGTAATAGTGCAATAGACTTACTTCGGATTTAAGTGCCTATAACAGCTGGAGCTACACTTATAAAAATCTAGAACGAATAATTTGAGTACGAACGCTCTTGAAAAAAAAATCTAGTCGCACTTGAATTTTCAAGAATTTCGCTCTTGGAATCGAGACAAATTCATTCTCAATGTGGTTCTATAGGCAAGGGGAGTGAGGAAACGCAAACTTTGAGAGAATAACGTTGGCCGAGCTCTTTCAAAGAGAAACAGCGCATGCGCAGTTTGTCATTGTCATTTGACCGTGGCGCAAGTCCCAGTAAAGTAAGTAAAATTAAAAATTTTTATCTGTTATGTGACTAACTCAAAATCAATCACATCTTAGAAAAAAGTGGGTGGGGTGGCTGATGGTGAGTGGCAAGCAGCGCGGAACAAACAACACCACGTTGTCGGTCAGACGGGTTGTCCCGGGGTCTCGGTCATGTCTCTCACTCCCAAACCCCCACCCACCCCCTTTAATTATTATTTTTGGTCTTTTATTTTGAGAATTATTCGTACTTGGATCAAGTACTGAAACTCTTGAGTCAAGAATGTCGGGATCAAAAATTCACTCTTGGATTAAGAATATCGCTCTTGGATCAAGAATTTTCACTCTTACCCTACTTTTGAGAACGAATGCTCTTGATTCAAGAGTGAAATTCTCTATTTTTTCTCTGAGTGTACTAATCTTAAACTATTTAGTTTTACAAAATCAGATTGGCAGATACCAAGCAATGATAAGAATGCGATTTTACCAGTAGGCATCGCATTACTCTAGCGATATCGCATTCTCATATCCCTTCGGGAAGAAATGTGAAACTCTGCGACACTTCTGATAGAAAAGAAAGCATTTCATCTGGGAGATAGGAAATAGTCTTTTCTCAGGGCTAAGAAAGCGATTCATACGCAAAAACAGGTAAAATTTTTTTTTTCGAAATTCGAAATTCCCAAAAAAAAAAAAAACATGAATTAAAATCAAACTAATATTTATTAAATGAAAATCCTTAACTTACTCTGCTGGGACTCGAACTCGGTTTTTTTGGACTGAAAACACGATTGGACTGACGTTTTACACGACTGTGCTACGCCAGGCAAGCCCAGGCATCTAAAGGGTTACTTGTATTGAATATGGCTAAAAGACTTCACACATAAATGCTTGCTTGTAATTCTCAAGTTCTAGTATATCACTCTGCCAATATAAAAAGCGCAATTGAAGTTGATACCTCATATCGCTAATTTATACCTTATGTTAAAAATGCTATACCTTGTGTGTTTTGCTTTTGCAAATCGGCAAACTATCAGCAGACTCTCAACTCACCGTATCGTCAAACTCACTTTTTGACGAGAGAGATAAGAAACCCGACAAAATGTTTTCAGGGCAGTATTAAAAATATATTAGGCTTATTCCCCAGAAACCGAACAGCTAACATAAACACTCATCTTTATTTTGATGTACGCATTTAGCAGTTTTTCAAAAATCAATTTAATTGCTCATGATAAATTTCCCAAATGTGACTATCAGAGGTCTCCTTCCAATCCAAACGAAACTGAACTTGGACTACTACCTTCGTAAAATCAGAAGAATAAATCCGTCTTCGTTAAAGAATTATTTTTAAAGCTTGAAAAAATTGTGAAAAAATTGTTAAAACTTAATTTTACAAAGTGTTGTCCATAGCTAGCCACTACTTTTTTCCCATATTTTTGACAATTTTCGGATACCGTTTTGCAAAAAACAATGCGTTTTTTGATGCAATCTACAAATCGATCCAAGTTTTGAGTTCTTCAAACATGTGTCATCGAGCCAATTTTTGGGCTGTACGGAGGGTGGTGTAAAACTGTTCATTTATGCGTTTCGAGCTATGTTTTCATCGTCCGCCTAAGATGTGGCTAAGTTTTTGTAATGTTGCAAAATTAACTTGTTGTGCGATTTTGTTTCAATGCTCGGCTCAAACGCGTCATTTGAGTTTGGTAGAGTTGCCTTGTTATGGTTTCACCCAATTTGAAGCAGCTAAACGTACACCACGTTTAGGTTATACTTTAAAAAGTAGCAGTACCTAGTATTATATCTCGGAGCCCTATCTGAATAGAAACATCTTTAACAGGCTTAATCAAAGACAGTTTTGGACTTCCAATTCGGCTTCACCCTTTACCTTGATAAAACGCACTCTTGGGTTCTGCTCTGGTCCGGTTTGCAGCATAATAAGCTACATTTCATATCTAAAATTTCTTAAATCGTCTCATATGACGCCATTTTAGCAAAAATATATTTAAAGAGGCTTTGCATGCATTTTCTATAGATTTGGGAATATTTTAGCCATCATTAAGCATAGCGTCAGAGTCTGTTGAGAATTGAAAGTGTTGTAATAAATTTGAATAATCCATTGCATACTTAAGGGAGCGGGAAACAAAACACTAAAATACAAATGTAAACACATTTTTATGAGAGTTTTTGATTGCTATTATTCAAATTTGTACGATTGAGTTGAAATTTTAAATAATTAAACTCAACGTTGTATCGAATTTCTTAATGAGACACTACGTCTAGCCTCAGCACAAATTAGATGATTTCTATTTATATAAACACTTTAACTGAATACAAATTCGTCTATTTAATTCCAAAATTAAATCATCGACCTGTCCATCAAGAATATAAAGAATTCGTCTATTGAACCTAGTCTGCGGCGCCATGCTCCCAAAAAAACCAAATACCAATTAAACAGCAACAAATCAAGCCACGAGCTTCCAGTGCTTAAAACAGTTCAACACGAACCCACGCAAACAAACTGAAAATGTCTTTCAAATTAACCAGATGGCAACGATACCGTGCATACAAAAACTAATCAATAATATAAAAGCTGGCCTAAAGCCGGAGTCAGAGCCAGTAACTTGCTTTCCAAAGTTCGAAGGCATCCACAATTTATGCAAAAATCAACACTTTAGGCTGATGATTTGCGACAAGCCACTAAATAGGAGACAGGCCCGGACTTAACTGACAGTCGATATGCATTCAAATTTCATGCTGACCAAATTTCCATATTGTGGTGAATGAGCCCAAAAAACTCGCTCAAAATTCGAATGTTGCATATTATTAGCTATTTTTTTTAGTAGTTGGTTAATTATTGGCAAATTATGATGTTTGTTGTTGGCCCTAGAAAAACGCATAAAATGTGTATAAAATCTTAATCCCAAGACAAGTTGCTGCTCGCTAATAGGCCGGAATTTCGGAATTTCTGTAAGCATAAATTTTACTTATGAAGTTGTCGCTTGACAGCAGTTGTGAATGGAAACCAAAAAAAAAAAACAGGGATCGTAAATACAGATTAATATTTTTTATTGGTCGACAAAATCATTCACCTATAATAGGGTTGTGAGAAAGAGAGAGAAACACACGAAAGAGTTCTATAAAATTAACATGTGTAAATTCAAATAAAAGTTCATCCACTTAAGGCAAAGAAAATATTGTACCAAGAACACAAATTCAAAAATGTAATATTTTAAGTGTTTCGCATCCATTTGATGGTCATGCTCTCTCCCCCTCCTTGGAGGGTAACTGTCAAAACAAATATGAGACCGAAAATGTCAATAAAATGTCAAAGGTTTGCCACCCCCGCTAATTGGTTAATGTAAACAACTGGCAAACTGATCACCAGGCGGAGAAGTAACAGCAGCAGCAGCAGAAGGGAATGTTTCGAATTTCAAGTGTTGACGCGACACATGACCAACAACAACGACAACAACCATGAAAAAATAAACAGACAACAGGCTGTGGCGGCGGCTTCGACATAAAAACACTCGCCGAACAAATACTTCAATTAATAAACAGACACGCGTCCATCGATAAGTAAGTATGTGTTTCTGTGTGTGTACTTAGTAACAACTGCCCTCTGACCCTGCCAACGGACGCTAACCCTCTTCTAGGATGGTAACCAAACACCATTCAAAGGCGGCGACACATGCCAAGGCAGTAGCTGAAGGAGACAAGGATTTGGCTTCGTTCTGTTGTAATGGCGTAACTAATATGGATAACTTTTACGTCTGACAAAAATAACCATGTCGAAGTGTCATTTTATGTATTAAGACTATGTGAACTTGAGCAATAGAGAATTGGGTAAATTTACAGAACCAAAAATAGTATTTTATAGACACACAGGACTAAGTCCTTTAAATACAATAAAAATTCTTTAGAGACTCTTAGTAATCGTCTTAGGATAGACTAACAAGTTTTATTCTTAGTAATCGTCTTAGGATAGACTAACAAGTTTTATTCTTAAGTTTTGACACGTTTAGTCCAATGATTTTCTAAAATATTAATACCTTAACACAAAATATGTTGTTTTTCGAACTGTCTAAAGGGTGGTTTTTGAGCAACTTTCTTTTTGGCAACACTGTTTTGGTAGCTGTTACAGTCAAACATGTTCAGTTTGATCAATAATTTCAGCATGAATCGACTAACTAACGGACATCTCTTCGAAATCATTAAATTTCATTCATTCTGTAAGAAATGTGAAGAATTCTTTTATATTAATATAAACATTATCTCTCAGCGATGAGGCACATTTCTGGATACGTGAATAAACCAAATTGCCATATTTGAGTGAAGAGTAGCCAGAAGCATTGCAAGAACTTCTAATGCTTCCGACTTCTCGCCTTCTTACCGCCCACTAGATGCCCTCTAGATCCCCAACCAGAACTTCATTAGGTTCCCACCAGATCCCCCACCACGTCAAACCACCTGCTGCTAAGGCAATGGTAATATCGGCTGATTTTGCAAATACGAAATCTGTCGCAAAGACAACATTGTTCTAGTCCCTGTTCCCTAGTCATACGTCCGTAAAGGAGCTTCGCTCTAAAAAACATTTGATCCGGCCTTTAAAAGCTGGAAATATTTGTTGGATTTAAAAATATTCATGTTTATGTTTTCAGATCACAAGTTTTTATTTAAGCATTCCAATTCCTGATTTTGACTTTCCTCAGAAGAAAAGAATATTTTTGAAAATGAAAACAGCAATGAAACTAAAATTCTATCTTGTGTTAAATGGGCACGTTGGACCGTTCTTTTTTATGTTCATTTGAATGTACGAATTTCTGCCCGCTGCGTTCTTATATTATATTATCTTATATATTGTCTGCCAATAGACGAGTGAGCTAACTGACTTGGCAAAAGAGCGAAAAAATTCTGGTACAAGTCCAAAGAAGTCCGACCTTTTTTTATTTTATTTTTTTAATTAAAAAATTTTTTTTTCAAAATATCTATATATATAAAAGAAAGTCGTGTTAGTTACACCACTTATAACTCAAGAACGGCAGAACAGATTTGGGTGAAAATTGGTAGGGAGGTAGCTTAGAGCCAGGAGACGGACATAAGATACTTTTAATCCCGTTCGACAGCGTTCCCATGTGGAACATTCGCGGTTTTTTGTTTTTCATTCGATCAAGCTCAAACTCATTTTCAAAGATCTATATGAAAATTCAACAACAACTGCATACCAATCTTCCGGAAAATTCACCCCCATTGGGTGGAAAGTGGGTGGTCAAGATTGTATGGGCGAAACTTAACTTGCCAGCGACTAGCTCCAAACTCATTTTCAAATTTACATATAACAAAACATAAAAAAGTGACTTTCAAATTTTGGAAAATTTATCCCCAAAGTGGAAAAATTCGCGGAAAACTGTTGTATGAAACTTTTTTGTTTTTCATCCGATCAAGTTCAAACTCATTTTCAAAGATCTATATGAAAATTCGACCACAACTGCATACCAATCTTCCGGAAAATTGGGTGGAAAGTGGGTGGTCAAGGTTGTATGGGCGAAACTATAGTTGCCAGCGATTAGCGTCAAACTCATTTTCAAAATTACACATAACAAAACATAAGTTGTAAGCATAGTACGCGAAGTGGTCTGTGGGCAAGTGTGTGGGATGTGGGTGGAATGTGGCGATATGTGGGATGGATGTGGGTGGGATGTGGGCGGGAAGTGGTTGGTATGTAGGTGTGAAGTGGATGGGATGGAAATGGGAAGTGGGTGGAATGTGTCGGTAAGTGGGAGGGATGTGGGTGGGATGTGGGAGGTATGCGGGAGGGATGTGGGTGGAATGTAAATGGGAAATGGGTGGTTTTTGGGCGGGAAGTGGGTGGGAAGTGTGTGGAATGTGGGTGGCATGTAGGTGCGAAGTGGGCGGAAAGTGGGTGTGATGTGGCGGTAAGTGGGAGGGATGTGGGTGGGATGTGGGCCTGAAGTGGGTGTGCGTTGGTTCTATACTGTTGAAGGCGCGGCGAAGCGTGACGGGCTATTTGCTAATGAAACAAAAGTATTCTTCTATGGTTGTCTATTAAAACTGACAAGCGGACGAAGTCGCGGCGGGTTTTGCTAGTATCTCTATAAATATAAAAGAGAGTGTCCTGACTGATTCACTGATTCACTGACTGACTGACTGACTGATTGGCAATCATCGCAGAGCCCAAACGGTAAGAGATAGAGGGCTGTAATTTTCACAGGAGTTTCCGTTGGTGGTGAAAGTGCGTACTAAGACGGGGTTTTGGAAAATTCCACCCGGAAAAGTCGGAAAAGCGTCGGAAAAGTTTGTATGGGAAAAATGTTATTTTTCACCCGATTGACTTGAAACTTGGTTTGTAAGCTTAGTACGCGAAATAATTCGACACGTGTTTTCCCGATTTTGGAAAATCCGCCCACGAGGAAAATGGCCGGAAAACTCTGCATGCAAAAAACTATTTTTCATCCGATTGACTTGAAATTCGGTTTGAAAGGAAAGTAGGTGATTTAAACTGAAATGTGATTTTCCGAAGTTGGAAAATTTGACCCAACGGTCGGAAAATTCCCGGAAAATTCTGCATGAAAAAACTATTTTTCATTCGATTGGCTTGAAACTCGGTTTGTAAGGACAAAATACGAAATAATTTGAAATGTGATTTTTCAATGTCGGAAAATCCGCCCACGGGGAAAATGGTCGGAAAATTCTGCATGCAAAAAACTATTTTTCATCCAATTGGCTTGAAATTCGGTTTGAAAGGACAGAATACGAAATAGTTTGAAATGTGATATATTTCGAAGTTGGAAAATTTGACCCAACAGTCGGAAAATTCACGGAAAATTTTGCATGACAAAACTATTTTTCATCCGATTGGCTTGAAACTCGGTTTGTAAAGACAAAATACGAAATAATTTGAAATGTGATTTTTTAATGTCGGAAAATCCGCCCACGAGGAAAATGGTCGGAAAATTCTGCATGCAAAAAACTATTTTTCATCCGATTGTCTTGAAACTCGGTTTGAAAGGTCAAAATCGGAATTAATTTTTGTTTTTACTTTCCGATGTTGGAAATACCGCCGGGAAGCCCACTGGGATGTGGGTGGAAAGTGGGTGGTAAGTGGATGTAAAGTGTGTGGAATGTAGCGGGAATTGGGAGCGATGTGGGTGGGATGTGGGAGGGATGTGGGTGGGATGTGGGCGGGAAATGGGCGGGAAGCGGGTGGTATGTGGGCGGGAAGTGGGCGTGAAATTGGCGGGAAGTTGGGGGATGAGGGTGGGATGAGAGTGGAATGTAAGCGGGATGTGGGCGGTAAGTGGGCGGGAAATTGGCGGGAAGTGGGTAAGATGTGGGTGGGATGTGGGCGGGTTGTGGGCGGTAAGTGGGCGGGAAATTGGCGGGAAGTGGGGGGATGAGGGTGGGATGACAGTGGAATGTGAGCGGGATGTGGGCGGTAAATGGGCGGGAAATTGGCGGGAAGTGGGTAAGATGTGGGTGGTATGTGGGCGGGTTGTGGGCGGGGAAATTGGCGGGAAGCGGGTGGTATGTGGGCGGTAAGTGGGTGGGATGTGGGCGGGAAATTGGCGGGAAGTGGGGGGACGAGGGTGGGATGTGGGCGGGATGTGGGTGGGATGTGGGCGGGAAGAGGGTGAGATGTTGGTGGGATGGGGGCGAAAGAGGGTGGGAAGTGGGTGGTATGTGGGTGGGATGTGGGCGGGAAGTGGGTGGGATGTGGGTGGGATGTGGGCGGGATGTGGGTGGGATGTGGGTGGGATGTGGGCGGGAAGTGGGCCGGGAAATGTTCGGGATGTGGGTGAAATGTGGGCGGGATGTGGGTGGGATGTGGGCGGGAAATGGGGAAGTGGGCGGGAAGTGGGTGAGATGTTGGTGGGATGGGGGCGAAAGAGGGTGGGAAGTGGGTGGTATGTGGGCGAAAAGTGGGTGGGATGTGGGCGGGATGTGGGTGGGATGTGCGCTGGAAGTGGTCGGGAAGAGGGCGGAAAGAGGGTGGGTTGTATGTGGGCGGGAAGTGGGTGGGATGTGGGTGGGATGGGCGTGGGATGTGGGCTGAAAATTGGCGGGCAGTGGAAGGGAAGAGGGCGGGAAAGGGCGGGAAGTATGTGGGATGTGGGCGGGAAATGGGTGGTAAGTGAGTATGCGTTGTTGTACTATTGAAGGCGCAGCGAAGCGCGACGGGTTATTTGCTAGTCTATATATATAAAAAAGTTCAACCTGACTAATTGACTGACTGACTGACTGACTGACTGACTGGTGACCGTCGTACAGCCTTAACCATAAAAGATAGGAAGATGAGATTTTCACAGCAGTTTTATCTTATGCTGAAAGTAAGTACTAAGAAAGGATTTTGGAAAATTCTGCCGGGAAGTGTGGAAAATTCGCGGAAAACTTTTGTATGAAACTTTTTGTTTTTCATCCGATCAAGTTTAAACTCATTTTCAAAGCTCTATATGAAAATTCAACAACAACTGCATACCAATCTTCCGAAAAATTCACCCCGCTGGATGGAAAGTGGGTGGTCAAGGTTGTATTAGTTGCCAGCGATTAGCGCCAAATTCATTTTCAAAATTACACATAACAAATCATAAGTGGTAAGCATAGTACGCGAAATAATTCGACATGTATTTTCCCGATTTTGGAAAATCCGCACAAGAGGAAAATGGCCGGAAAATTCGGAATCTAAAAAAGTATTTATCATACGATTGGCTTGAAACTCGGTTTGTAAGTATAGAATACGAAATAGTTTAAAATGTTATATTCCGAAGTTGGAAAATTAAACCTGACGGTCGAAAAATTCCCGGAAAATTCAGCATGAAAAAACTATTTTTCATCCGATTGGCTTGAAACTCGGTTTGTAAGGACAATATGCAAATTATTTTGATATGTGATTTTTCAACGTCGGAAAAGCCGCCCACGAGGAAAATGGCCGCAAAATTCTGCATGCAAAAACTATTTCTCATCCAATTGGCTTGGAACTCGGATTGTAAGGTCAAAATAAGAGTTTATTTTGTTTTTAATTTTCCGATTTTGGAAATATCGCCGGGATGCTCACTGTGAAGTGAATGGGATGTGGGTGGAAAGTTGTTTTGGAAGTGGGTGAAATGTGGCAGGAAGTGGGAGGGATGTGGGTGGGATGTTAATGGGAAGTGGACGGTAAGATGGCGGGAAATGTGTGGTATGTGGGTGGGATGTGGGTGAAATGTGGCGGTAAGTGTGCGGTATGTTGGTGGCAAGTGGGTGGGATGTAGGTGCGAAGTGGGTGGAAAATGGGTGGGATGTGGGCGGGAAGTGGGTGGGATGTGGTAGGAAGTGGGTGGGATGAGGGCTGGAAGTGGGTGGGATGTGGGTGGAATGTGGGTGGGATGGAAATGGGAAGTAGATGTTATGTGGGTGGAATGTGGGGGTAAGTGGAAGGGATGTGGGAGGGATGTGGGTAGGATGTGGGAGGGATGTGGGTGGGATGTTGGTGGCAAGAATGTGGGCGGGAAATATGCAGTAAGTGGGTGGTAAGTGGGTGTGCGTTGGTTATGTACTGTTGAAGGCGCAGCGAAGCGTGACGGGCTGTTTGCTAGTGTATATATAGTTTTATTACTAAAGCTTTAGAGAAAACTGTTGAATGGTTGATAAGCTTAGAGTTAATAAATCTTTTTTATAAGATTTCTAAACTTACAAAGTGATTGTTTTAGTGACCTTTTTGATTGAAAATCATAGAACTTTTTAAGCAGGCTCTAGGTCATTTAAGTTTTGGATATTGGTTTCATTAAGTTTGGATATTTGGTTTTCAATCTTGTTTTTATTTTGATTAAGATTGCAAGATTCTCGACATTGACACATCTTGAATCTAGATTTTATATTAATTTTTTTTCTCAGTGTAGACTACTTTTGTGGGGCTATGGTTAAGACTCGTGACTATAGCTACAAGAGCGGAACAGTTGACGCGCTGGCAGCGAATATTGAAAATTTGTTCGGCCAATATGTTTAGAAAGTATGCCAAAACTGGACCCACCGTATGAGCCATTTAAGGAGCAGACGCGGTCAAAATTTACCTGAAATCATCTTAAAACAGTCAGTTATATAGATCGTTCTATCGACTCAAATTAAAATAAATTTAAGTCGGATATAAACAAAATTTGCAAGTCGTTGAAGCGTGAAATGAACAAGTCTGCTGATGAGAGGATTGTTCTTAAATTGCATCAAGTTGGATTTATATTTTATGTCACACGAACTAAAGTCACATTTGGAGTGTTCATGTGATGCAAAATTGCAATTTAAAATTGTTCATGTTTTCAATATTTCAAAAAACAAAATCCTAATAAAATTATTTTTCTTAGCTGAATGCTTGAGAAACCCTTACCATATTTATCTTAGCTTGGTGAGTGTTGAGTTTTCTTTAAGGGTTTGCCCTCACCTCTCACCTTAATAACGATTTTGGGGATTGACAGAGGCAGTTTTGTTGTTATCAAAACAAATTGCACTGCCACCAGCAGGCGGATATTTTTTTTTTTGGCCAACCCGCTGCCTTAACCTCCACTTAACCTGGCCCACCTCCGCCACCCTCTTACACACCCACCTAATGATGCTGCGCCAAGTGTCGCGTGCACCTTTCGAACTTTTTGCCCTGACAATTTCAGTTGAGAGCGACGGAAGCGCTGTATTAGTTCTGTGTGTGCTTTGGATGCCTGCGAGGAGATTGCCCATAAAAATTCCATAAAGATAGCGATTTATGTATGAAAGCAGCGAAAGGGTTGCCAAGTCGATGTCGATGCGTAAATTGCCTCACACCGAGGCGAAAGAGGAGGAGATGTCATTGATGCGGCTTCTTTGCTGTAATGGCATTTTTTCATCATCATCATCAGCATCAGCATTTGTTGCTGACATTTTTGCTACTTAGGGGATAGAGAGTTATACGCACAGTTTTCTTTTTTATCAGTGGGGAAAAGAGGTGTCTTTTGTGTGTGCGGTTTTGGTGTGGAAATGATTTGCAGGTGGTTATTAATCAAATTAATGTGCTTATTGATAACAGACGATGTACCATTAAGTGGCGGTGGCATTGTGGCAAGTGGAAGAAAAGATCGAGGGGAGTCAGACTGAGGCAGATTCCATGCACATTTTACAAGCTTTTAAAAACAGATTATCTTATCGAAACAATGCGGCACAACAATCGGGGAACACGCGACAGCACTTAATAGAAATCAAATTCAAACTCTTCAATTTCCATAGAAAGAAAGCGCCACACAGTGGGTAGAGACTAGGGAAAATATGGTTAAAAAAAAAACATGTGTGGTCAATCAGCAGCCATCAATGTGATCTAAGTGCAGATTTAAAAGCAATTTTATTCCACCGACACAACTTTATAGTTTTGGTGTTGCGAGAACATTAATCCCTTCTACTTTAGAAAAGTTGCAGTGAAAGAGTAATTGAGATCAGAACTGTATATCAATCAATCTTACATACAAACATTCAATATCTTGAGTACCAAAAGATTCCTATTTCCACTGTATATTTAATCAAAATCTTTCTTAATTTCAATTTCTTTAGACAATTTTTTGTAAAATATTTTATAATTCTCGTGCCACTGTGCCATTTTGGAGAAAAAAAACTACAAAAAAGGCCTCTCCTAGTTGAATTGAGACATAAAAATGTTTAGACATCAGGGAAAACCACTTAAATCAATTTAGTGACAAGCATAGATAAAAAACTCGAATACTTAGGCGTCCCAAAACAAATCAAGTGACCTTTTCGAACTCGGAATATGTGGAGCTGATCTCACTTGACGATGCGACAACTTTCAAACAAATTGAAATAGTCACACAGAGCTCTCGGGAAGGCAACTTGATTTATTTCCAAAGACTAATTATGCCATGTCCATTTCAGAGATCTACAACAAATGACACTGACAAACAAATAACAGCAACAACAACAACAACAGCAAATGCGTTGACAGTCAGAGCGCATCTTTAATTCCTCTTTGATATTATTCTGGGTTCATGGCCCAGTGAACAGCACGCGATATTCATTTCAGTGCCGGACAGGCAGTCAGCTGACTAACAAATGCCTGGAGCCGAGTTGACAGCACCTGGCAGACAGGTTGACAACTTAGTCAACCGTTGAATGGAGGGGACCTAGTGGGGTGGGGAGGGGGTGGGGTCTGTATAAAATGTAGTTTTTGTAATATTAAAATATTAACTAACAGAATTGCTAATTAATAAACAAACAGCGTGCTTTGAATATATATTTCTATCAGCAAAAGGCATGGGTCATATTTTTGGCTTCTGATAAGAGCAAGCACTGCGTTCTTATCCTTATCTGCTTGAGACGGACAATCTGGCAGGCATTTGCCATGTGATAACCAAGAGCCGAAATAGCTCAGTTGGGAGAGCGTTAGACTGAAGATCTAAATGTCCCCGGTTCAATCCCGGGTTTCGGCAAGTTTTTTTTTTTATTTTTAAATTAGTTAATAATTTAATTTAATTAAATAGGCCCTTATAGAAAACTTTTTGGCAATACTTGAGGAAGTTGTTACCTTTTGAAAGTATATCTGCTGTATAATTCTGAACGGAAAAGATGTGGTGTTGGCAACATAATCGCATTCTTGTATTCTTGCATCGTTTGAACTGCAGATCATGGTTGAAATTAAATGTTGAAAATAAAACTGGTTAGGAATATTGTTAACTGAGTTTAGATGGTGCTTCCAAAGTTGAAAACTTCTGAAATAAGGTTCGCGGATTGTTATATGTTGACACAATTTTTGATGTGAAATTCTTAATTTTCGCTACGGAAGATTTTAGTTGGAGTAAAATGTGATTTCAGCGTCACTTGACGTTGCAGCCGTGCGCAGACATCACGGATATTTTGTGTTGTGGTTTTAGCGGAGTGTCCCAGGGAAAGGGGTAAGAGAGAGCGGAAAGAGGGGGAAACAGGGGGGAAAGTGGGGAATAATGGAGTGAAGTGGAGAAAAAGTGAGGGTAAATCAACAGTGACTGAACAACGACTTGACAGTGACTACACAGTGACTTAGCAGTGACTTGACGGTGTCTTGATAGTGACTAATCAGTGACTGGACTGTGTCTTTACAGTTTATTGACAGTGATCTAACAGTGACATGATAGTTACTTAACAACGACTTGACAGTGACTGCACAGTGTTTTCAGTGTGGCGTGTGTCGTGACAGTGACTTGAAAGTTACTTGAAAGTGACTTGAAAGTGACTAAACTCTGACATCACATGACTTAAGTGACTTGACAGTGACTGGAGTGGCCTAACAGTGTCTTGACAGTGACTTCACAATGTCTTGACAGTGACTAAACAGTGACTAAGCAATGACTAAACAGTGTCTTGACAGGGGCTTGAGAGTGATTACACAGTGACCTAACAGGGACGACAGTGACTTGACAGTTACCAAACCGTGTCTAATCAGGACTTGACTGTGACTCAACATAAATACAGAAAAGAAGGAAGATTCTGTGTCCAGTAATCTTGCATTTGGTATTTTTACTCACTGTTTTTTTCATTTGAAAGATTGGCATTTTTTATTTATATTTCACAGAGCTTGTGGTTTGGAAATTAAGCCCTTAAAAGCATCATGTTTCACATCAAAGCCTGGTGAGTGTTTACGACACTCACACCTTTTTTTTTTTAAAAACGAGAAAGGCAAAGGTAACTTTGTCTGTGCCGAAGTTTTGATACACTTGAAAACGTTTTTCTTGGTCGGAGATGACTCCTTCTTTGCGTTGCAAACTTCTGAGCAAAATTATAATACACTTTTCAAGAGTATAAAAAGACATCCTTTCATCTTATAGAACATCTGAAAATGACAAGTTGGAATATGATGTTGATCTGATAATGTCCTGATTAAGTAAAATAACCAATTCGCATAAATCTTTGTAAAACGATGTCAAAGCATATTGGAAAATGTATCTTAAATTTTGAAGATGATTCTGCAAAAAACAAAAAAGTTTTTCTTACTAAGACTATTTTCGAAACCATCTTCTTTATGGCAGCTATACTTTATAGTTGTTCAATTCTTATGAAACTTGGTAAAATTACGAAAAATGATGAAAAACTTATTAAAACCAAGTTTAAGGACGTTTGCGTTGAAAACAAAATAGTTTTTTTTTCTCAAGAACTAGTTTTTCGACCGATAGGACTTATTGCAGTTATCCGATCTGTCCGGTTCCGACAAATGTGCAGCACTAAGGAAGAAGTTAGCATAGAATCAGACGAACAGACGGATGTACAGATAATCAGGCGGACAACTGAGATCGACACGCTGATCAAGAAAGTATATAAATTTGCTTCTTTTAATACAAACATTAAGACAATCTTAATATGTATGTAATACCAAAGATTTATTGATATTATAGATGACGCATGTGAAACTAAAAACGAGTCTTTTTGGGAGCTGACATTGGATGCAAATTTTTGCATTTCGCTGCCTTTACGAGGATGCGTTCGAAACTTAGCTATACGTTTTCTAAATTAGCTTTTTCTGCTAAGAGCAAAAATTTATAGTAATTTAGTGACCATGTGACGCTATAACGTTTTTATTGGGAGCTGACATTGGATCCCAAAAAAATATTGTAGAGATGCGGTATCTTATATGTATTGTCTTTGGTAATACCCTCTGCATGGTTATATATCAGGGGTGCCCAAGCAAAGGGCGACCAGCGCGTATAGGACTTACGCATAGCTTATGGCTATGCGTAGAGTAACAACAACTTTATATGTGTTCTCTTTGCTCTTTTTCTCCAAGCGGAGGATTTGCTGTTGGCTTCCAATGCCTAATACCTAAGTGTAGAGCAACAACAACTTTATATAAGGCCAGCTATAACCATGGGGAGTCGAATTCAGTCGCCGAATCCACGCATCACTACGGTTAGAGAGGAAAAGGTAAATCATTTTCTGCTCTCCATTTGTCCTGTTCTGCTTTAAATGTGTTCTCTTTTCTCGCTTTCTCCGAGTGAAGTCTTTGTTGTACGCGTCAGACACAAAAATTGGTTTTCTCTTTCTATTCCTTGTGGTTGCTGTTGCTAAAGGGGTATTTTTTTTCGTTAGTATTGGTATTCACGATCGTAAGCTAATTCTTTTACAAATTTAAACCTGATGACGCCGATTTGACTTCCTTGGAGTGTACTTTCCAATATCATCTTCAAGGGATTATGTCAATATTGTTTGCATTTGCTTATTTCTGCTCTTTATTGTAATCCAACTAATAGCCACAAATTCGAATCCACAAATACCATCAGCTAGATCCCCGATAAGACTGCAACAAGCGCCAGTAGTAAATGAAACTCTGCCATCTCCGACATTTTATCTAAATGAAACTATAACAGAAGCCAAGCTCACCCTCAACATGACAAACTATAAACGCAATTGCCTAGACAAACGGCAGCGTCCCTACCAACAAAGGCGACTACATGCCACGCTACACCGACAGGCCACTTCGGCCCAGACCACTACCAAGTTACTCAAGTTACAATGAAATTTGTCTGAGCCAAGTAAACATTGCCACTGCCGCTGCCGGCCGTCACCGCATGGAGCAAGTTGCGCAGGCGTGCAGAAAATGGGGTTTCGGTAGCCACCGCAGATGAGATGAGAGATCCTGCAAATGCCGACAGGAAACCAAACGGCAGGCGGGGAGCGATGAGGAATGTGTTGGCCGCACGTCTTTTGCTAATAACCGTCATAAATTCTGAGCGGCAACAAATTGAAATTAAACGAACTCGCAGCCGCCGCAGAATGCAATCAGAGGAGTCTGTGGAGCTGGAGCTGGAGTTCGTGTTCGTGATTTTGTGTGGGTAAAAAGAAGTGTAACTACTTTGTTGTTGTCATGTAGTTAGCACTTGAAGATTTATCCGCGTGAATTAATTGCGATCTTGTTGCAGAGATTTCGCTGGGCGCTGGGAGCGGGCAGTTGGCCACATGTGGCGTTTGGAGGGGTCCCTTATCAAATTAAACGGTAGCCCAGCTGGTGGCACCGTTCCCTTACGGGAGCTACACGGAATTATGACAATTATGGTGGGCCATAAATTCGGTGCGACTGGAGTCGGCGGGCCAGATCAAGCTTATTCATTGGCATTGTTAGCCCCATCCCCGACGGTCGTAAATCATCAGCGACTGCTGTATTCCTTCTGCCGATGTGTCACAAGCCGTTGAACTGACGCGACAACATTATTAGGCAAGATCGCCGATCGCCGATCGACACTTGCCGGCATTATGGATTATGGCGCTCGCGTGCTGCTTGTGTATGCCAGTCGAATAACCGCGAAATACTTCCACGCTACGTGGCAGCGCTCCATTCATCAGCATGCATCGCCTCAACGCATTGGTCCGTGGCTGCTGATCAATCAACGCCTTAAAAAGCCCAGTGCAATCCGGCCAAGTTTCTTATTACCCCCAGCCAGCCGGCACCCTTCGCTGCGCCTCCCATTTGCCAAATACATTTTCGCGCATTTCGCGACGTTTACAAATTGCCGCCATTAATTAGGCAAAAAACGCACGCACCGCCGCCAACGCGTATGTAGGCGAGCCCGAACCCAAGCCCGGGCGCAGTCGCAGTCTCCTCACCCAACTGAGAGATTGGGCCTCACATAATAATCAGCGGGGTGGACAGCCGCAGGATTGGCATGCGCTTGAAATTAATTACCCCTCAACTCGTCTGGTATTCTGTGCTTTTTTTTTGTTTTGTTCGTTCTCTGCTAATTAAGTTGTTTGCGTTTTGAGTTATTGAACTGCGGTGCGGCTTTGGGTAGGGGTTTCGTTTGCTGATTTTGGACAGCAGCAGGCTGACGTGGTCAGACGTGCTACCATGCAACGGAAGTGCACTGGCCGTGGAAAGTCACCACGAAAAAAAGAAAAAATTCCGTGCGACGAGCTTGTATCTGCAGCCAGTACCAGTTTGTATAATTCTGGCAAGCGAAGTGCATCGAAAATGGTATCTTTATTAAACTCCGATGGAAGTTTGCCCAAAAAAATTAAATCAGCTTTTCAGTCCTGCGATAATCAACCCATTAAATACACAGCAGAGGAAGCTTTAGCCTTATATTTTGATGGTGGGTACACAAAAAAAGGCTTACATGGACTTGCAGAGTGGTACCAAAAAGCGGAATGCAAATATATTTCCAACGTATGATGTTCTGCGGTCTGCAAAAAACTGTGCTATCCTAATGGTCTACAAGTTACTGATCATTCATTCGAGGTACCTTGATTGATCACACAGTGGCCAGAATATTAACTGCGCACTCCCAAGATTTTCCAACATCAGAGAACAACAACATTCCACAGATAACTGCTATATACAAATGGGGTTGTGATGGAAATAGTGGCCACGCAACGTATCGTCAAAATTTTAATGATTTAAATGCTTGTATAATCGACCAACATATGTTTGCGGTGTGCTTGGTACCATTACAAACAGTTTTTGGATCAACAATAATTTGGGAAAACATGAAACCTTCATCCACTCGCTATTGCAGGCCATTAAAATTGATTTGTTTAAAAGAAACAGCAGACTTGGTACGCGTTGAGGTGGACAATTTTTAAAGTCAAATTGCCGAAATACAGTCAAAGAAACTGGAAACGTTTGAAGTACATCATCAGTTTCATATGACTATGATAGACGGGAAGGTATTTAGTGTTCTGGCAGAATCATCATCCCTTGTATGTGGAATATGTGGTACAACACCAAAAAAAAATGTATGACCACAATAAATTTAAAAATTTGCCATGCAAAAGAAAACCTATATGAATATGGTTTATCCAGTCTACACGCGTGGATTCGCTTTCTTGACTGCATACTGCATATTAGCCATAGAATTAAAATTAAAAATTGTCAAGTTCGCAGTGCCTATAAAGCGGCTGTAGATATTAGAAGACGGGAAATACAAGAGAGTTTGCGGAAGGAAATGGGCATATAAGTTGATATTACAAAGCCTGGCTCAGGCAATACTGAAACCGGCCACACAGCCAGAAAATTTTTTCAGAAACCGCAATTGGCTGCGAAAATAACTGGAGTAAGCTTGGAATTAATTTTTCGATTTAGCGTAATCTTACGAACACTAGCATCTGGATATGAAATTGATACAGATGCCTTTCAACAATATGCATTTCAAACTGCGACTATATTTGTAGATTTGTATCCATGGTTTTATATGTCTACTATGCAGCACTATACCTTTTTTTTGGACACCCACTTTGACGGCCAAGAACTTTTTGAACGGCCCTCGTATCAAAGCAGTAAAATTTGTTTTGTTTATTTTAATCTTATTGTAGCATAATACAAAAACAGAATTGGAAAAACTCTTTGCGTTTTCTAATATGATTTTTTTGTAAAAAGGTCCAAAAAACAGCTTCCCTTAAAAAAATTAATAAAAATTAATAAAAACATTTCAATAAATCAAAAAATGATTTCTATATGAATTTTGATTTGTGGCATAATTATCTATAAAACAAAACTATACGTTCAGAAATAGCATTATTTTTCAGAAGTTATTAATAAATCGCCGCTAACTCAACCGTTTCTCCCACTGTGACTTGGTGTCGAATTCATCAAATTGGATTTAGCAATCCAATAACCTCCGGATCAATCAAAATCAATATTTGATCAAACTTTAAAAAACGAACAAAAATAAAAAAAAATGGTTCCATGAAAGATATGCAATATAAGTTTCAAGTGTTCCTTATTTGATATTTCTGATTCAGGCCTGTTCCGTCTTTCACTTTCAAATAAAAATTGGCAATTGCGAATGTGGTCGAATACTTGTGCTGGATTGAAGGAATCAGATTAAAACGCTATTTTTTTGAGTCCGCCGAAAGAAAAGAAATCGAGAAGGCTGCCTAACTTCGTCTTTGCCGAAGTTTTTATACCCTTGCAAATGGTTTAATACTTAAGAGTTTACGAACGTCAGCATTAAAACAAACAATTTTTCTAAATAAAACCCACTATTCGACCAATATTTCCTATGGCAGCTATAGGATAAAGTCATCCGATCCGGTCGGTTCCGAGATAGTGCAGCAGTGCAAAGTTTCAGCTCTATAGCTTTATAACTGAGAGACTAGTTTGCGTAGAAACAGACAGACGGACAGTCGAACGAAAAAAGCTCAATCGACTCAGCTCGTGGCCCTGATCAAGAAAATATATAGTTTAAAGGGTCGGAAATTAACATTTCTATACGTTGCAAATTTCTGGGCAAAATAATAATACACTTTGGAAGGGTATAAAAACTTTTTAAAAGAAACTGTTTCGACTTTTTATGCCTGAATGACTTAAAGCTTTGAAAAAAATTTTGGACCAGGGGTGCGCACTGCCTATGCTCACACCGCGGATTCATAAGAGTGATCTTCAGTGTAGATTTTGTTTTTGGCTAGGAATGGTTTCCGGTTGGCATCGCGACAGAACTCCACTGTTCTAGATTTTGATACCAAATTTTCAGTTGACTATTAACAAAAGCACAGTCGTTGGCAAATGAGAGGTGCAAATGAACGGCCTAGAATATCACGAAATTTTCACATTCTTTATATAACCTGAGACCATTATAAAGATTTGTTAGACGACAAGATAAGACGTGTAAAAATAAAAGGTGTACAGCGGTTCAGAATTAAAAAAAAAATGTTAAAAAAAAACGCGAAACTCCAACCTAGAGACCTAACATTAATATAAAGATTAGATAGATGAAATTTGAAGTTTTAATCGATGGTATAGTAGACGGGTAAAAATATAGCGAAATTTGAAATAGTAGAGGGTAAAAGTATAGAAAATGTTGACCAGTGTAGAAGTGTCTGTCCGTCTGATCAAATAGATTTAAGAGATGGTAAGAGATACCGGTTTGACAGCTATGGGACTAATGCTATTAATACTTGCAGGCAGATCAAGCTTACTTTCAATTTTTGCCACGCCCACGCCACAGTTTTGTAAATAAGTCTTTTGTTCCTACTAAAAGATACTATAAATATCGGATAAACGATAGTCAAGTTATGAGAAAACAAGACCATTACACCTTTCCTTCACTCAACAAGGTCAGAGAAACTTAGAGATGATAACAAAACAACAAAAATGTTGCATGATCCCCACGTGACTTCGTGTATAAGACTGGTACAGAGTATATTAGAGTCGGGCTAGACTGATTTTCTCATTAGTTTATTTTGTGTTTAATATTGTAAAGAGGGCGTAGCAACGCACGCCGGGCACCTGTTATTTAACAATATCGCTGGTTTCGAAAAACACTCTAATCAAATGTGTATCTTTGTTATGCTAAATAGGGTGCGTCATATATTTCTTTATATTTAATAAAAAATAAGATTATTTCCTAATTAACACTTAGGCTGGAAAATCTAAAAGAATCCTAAGATTCTTTACGCGATTACGAAGGTATAGCTGGGGGTCGACTGTTTTATTAGAAGTATCAGTTTGACGTTTAGTTTTTTCTCATATTTAGTACAAAAGAATGGAAACTTTAACTAACTCCTATTCAAAAATCAAAGTATCGGTATGTGGTAACTGGTCAATGTGTCGTTTTTGCTTATGCTAAAAACTTCTCCTTATTAGACGTTTCTAACACTGGGCCACGTAATCGAAGTACTTTACCTTAAACACCTGAATACGTTTTAAACGAAGACGTATTAAAATTTAGTATTTCCGTTGCATAATTAAATGACTTGACATAATTTATTAAGTGATTTTTAAACTAATTTCAACTTTTGGAACTAGAAATATAAGCCGGGCTTGTTTAAATCTTGATGAATGTTGCACAATAACTGAAATTTAGATTTAAAACTGAAAATTAAATTAAAGACTCAAAAATTATTATAGCATACTAGATACAAGAGAAGAACCAATTCCCGTTAAAAACTGATATTAATTACACTTTCTTACAATAATAAAATATTTATGAAAAACAGGAGCAGAAAAGCGTGTTTGTTTTTAGATTTAAAAACGATTTTTTCTTCTGTTCTTGGTTTTTTTCTGAATTGGCTTTTCGCTCATATCTTATATTGACCAAAAATACGGAGATAAAGACAAAAATGTTTTTGTGAAGACGTGTTTTAGTTTAAGTCAAGCAAATAAAAATAATTTATTTTAATATTTTTATTGTTTCTAGGAGTTCGAAAGTGAAATTACTTGCGTTCTTGAGCAAAAAATCTATCTATAATAAATAATATCTATATAATACTTATCAATCTATCTAATAAATAATCTGCTTGTAGCAAAATCCCAAGATATATTTTATTATATTATTTTTTAAATTTATAAATTGAAAAACAATTTACTAATTATATTGTTTTATTTATGATATGCATTTATCACAAGTCTAAAAAAATGACAATTAAATTTTTTCACTTCATTTGCAATTTCAGATCCCATTTATTATAATTCATTCCCCATTTGAGGCTCTGATTCATTGACTTGTCCAAACTTATAAAGCGATTCTTGTCATTATAAATTCAATACGTTTTCAGATTATTAAACTTGTCAAAATTGTGGGTAATAAATTATTTAATTAGTGCTAATTAACATTTCTTTGGACACCTCTTTGCCAAGCGTGCTACGTGGCCGCACACCAATGTAACGGATAAGATCTCCAAAGCGACGACGACAACGAGGAGTAGCAACAGGCTTGAGACCACATTCATAGGCATTGGCGTCCCTTGTACGCTGAGAGAAAAAAGATCACTAAAAATTGTAAAGACAAAACTAATAAAAATATAAATGTTAAGTGAAATTTAAAGATAAAGCAAGCTACAATCTGGACAATATCCAAATTCATTTAATTCGAGTAAATTGCATTATTTTGAATGAGACATTTATCATATTCGGGTGTGTCCCAAAAATCTCTACAGTTTTTCGTATAAACTTTAGCATTTCAAATGAAAGATGTTTGGCTGGGAATATGCCCATATGTTATATGACGAAAGTGAATCGATTTGTAATCGCCTGTCTAAAGCCAAGTAGATTTAATGCGTACGGCATTCCTTGCATATGATCTAATTGCCGGTTTTACTCTTGACACTTCGCAAATAAGTTTAGATCATAGTGAAAGTGCTTATACGAATATACAAAGAGATTTTCAGGACACCCCTGATTGTGCCCAAATGATATGAAACAAGAAGAAAAACTAACTCTTCCTGATATTGAAGTAAAGTTCCATTTCAAATTGTGTCTTTCAACTTGTTTACTGAAATTTCTCCAAGTGCACTTCTCCTCCTCATCGTGATGGTGTGACAAATTTTCGGTCGTTCTCCTGCTCATTGCCCACGCTAAGCTTGGCTTGGTGTGTGGCTGGCGATCGGCTTGGATCTCGGCTGAATCTCTGCATCTCTGGAGCAGACAAATGCGCTGTTTACCTGCAACAACACGCACGTTGATCACGCACTGAGCGCATCCAATATCCATCCGAGAATCCATTAAGTTGTTAATCATATGCGCAGTCGCAGTTGCTCCACTGCATATCCTTTGCGTATCCTTTTCATAGGCCTCCTCCCAGTGTGTGTGTGTGCAACATGGCACAATTAATATGCGTCCAGCGATCGTAATCAATTCTGGCATAGTCGGCGCGTCGCTGGTAACCTGAACACGTGCGGGTCATTAGTCGCAGTCACGCATTTTGAGTCGACTACTCCCCGCCCCCATCTAGATGGCATGTCCGTTCATTTTAGTAGGAAATGATTTTGTACGCTTCGTTCAACTTGGGTTTTTAGGTTTTCTCTGTGTGTCCCGTGGGTCATTTTTGTATGTTTAATATTTGGCGCTTATGAACTGCGAAATTTTTATGAGTAGCTGGAACTGCAACAATTGGTGGGTTTACTTTGTTTGGTTCTAATGAACCATGGTAGGCGGCGGCTGTGGCCATTGACTACTGAAAGCTAAAAGAGTGCCAAATGCAAATAAGCAATTAGGAATTATTTACAGTCTGAAAATGGAACATATAAAATATTTTGTTGTTTTTTTTAAATGATTCTGAATTTAACTATTTTGTGCGAAGGAACGAAAAAATTGTTGGTAGTTATGAATACTTGTTATGTAAAATGTGCTATACAGCTCCAAAGGGGCCAAGAAATGCTTTTCTCATTATAGACTTAATGCTTGTAATGGTAATGACATTTTTAATTACCCTTTAAATAATAATAACCTCTGAAGGGTGTACATTTTTTTTAAAGAAGTAATTCTAGTATTTTCGCAATGATTTATAAGATTTCCTAACTTATTTTACCTAAAAGTATATATAAGGTTCTTTAAAACCAAAAAATATCCGATTGACAACTAAAGACGAAGAAGATTTGAGTTATCAGTGTGCAATAGACCGGACATTTCTCCATACGATTTTCAACATGTGACGATCTTTGCACAACATGGCGCAAAAAATTCTGTATATTTTACAGAAAATTGATCAAAAATCCAAAATCAGATATATTGAGGCTTGATGGTCTCGAAAGGGCTTTAAAAGTTCCAATTTCTCCTTAATTTATCTTTGAATTGTCAATGTAGACAGAGACCTTTTACAAAAGTGTCGAACAAATAAAGTAAATATTTCATATTAAATTACAAGTTCAGTGGTGTTGTGATAAGCACTCTGGACTTTGAATCCGGCGAACCGAGTTCAATTCTCGGTAGAACCTAAACTTTTTTTTTTATAAAAAACTAAATTTTTAGTAAACACAATGTTTATATAATCTACAAGTGCATAGTTGAATATGCCATGAATATTTTTTTTACAAAACATATTTGTGTAGTTTGAAGGCAATAAGGATATGCCGTGATCAGCAATAATCATCGATTTGGTGCCGTCCGTTGTGTTGCTGCAGCAATTGTACGACATGTTGAAATATTTTATTTTACAATTTTCACAACATTTTTGTATGCCTACTATGACGTTTCTAGCAGCTCAAAAACAAAATTAAGGGGAAATTTGAACCTTTAAAGCCTTCTCGAGACCATCAAACCTCAATATATCTGATTTTGGATTTTAGACATATTTTCTATAAAACATACAGAATTTTGTGCTAAGAACTAGACAAAAAATTACTTTTCATATAAGGCATGTACGGTCTAGTGTGCAAACCCACATAAGGAGAGCTCCAGCCTTTTTTACTTTTCTATGCTTTAGTCTTTCGGGTTTGAGTCATTGCAAAATGACCCTTAATTCGCATAACTAATTGTGGTTTTTAAAAATATTAACCTATAAACATTCTTCTTCTCTTATCTTTATCTTATCTTTACATTGAACAAAAGTATTCTTTTTGTTTTCTCTGCTAATAATATGATTCTTTTGAAGTGTAGCATCCGAGTCTCGGCTAATATAACAAATGGCAAATTGACAAAAAGTGTCGCTTTCTCAGATTACAAAGGCAATGTGGTCACATCGATCCTTTTATATGCAGCACCAGTGTGGGCAGCGTCAAAATCGGGAGGCCCAAAGATTTGCGACGAACGAGCTTTGTCAGGAAAGGTGGAATGGAACGTTTGTACTTCACATAGCCGTATTGCTAAACAGACGACATGGATTGTTAAATTTCTATCTGACCGAACTGCTGACAGGACGTGGGTGCTTCAACTGTTACCTCGGGAGGTTAAAGCACGAGGACGACTCAGCCTGTACCGACTGTCAGGGGATCACACAAGACGCAGAACATATATGTTTTGTCTTTGCGACATTTAATCGAGAAAGAAACGAGCATAGCATGAGGGTGTGGAGGACACTCGAAAGAGAATTGGTCAGCGGTAAGCAACATGGCCAGCGCAATTCTATACATAGGAGAGAATCCTAGGTGAGCCTTAGGCCCCCCCATAAGGGTCCATATCGTCTATAAAAAAAGCTCCATTTTTCTTGTATGAAGTTGCATTGAGGCTAACCTTTTCGCACCAGATTCAAGAAATTGCACTAATTCAGGGGATGCCCAAATCATCGTTAAAGTAATTAAGATGATCCAGATTATGCAAGTGATTTGCAGATTAACTGCTCGTTACTGGCTCGGGACTGGTCTATAAATATTTCCCTTTCCACCTCGCAAATTTTACTAATGCTTTTCCTCGTGTGAATGCTGTAAATGCAAGAAGTTGTAGTCATTTGACAGTATGCCAGTAGGCTTTTCTTTCGCTAAGAGCTTTGGCATATTCATAAACTTTGCCTATACGGCCTGTTCCCGTTTTTGAATTGGATTAGAGAATTGGATTGGAGACGATTAGAGAATTCGGGAGAATCTTTTTGTCATCAAGAGGGTTCAATGAAGGTGAGGCTGGAACGAAACTTTCAATTTTTAGGAACAATTTTAGTCACAATTTTTCATCTATGGGCAAAAGTTGTTGGTGTTAGCAAGTCAGAGTATGCTTTAATTCTCCGCAGAATGCCTTAGAAGAGGCACTAATGATACACACCCGCAAATTTTGCCGCTTAAAAAAAATTGCGACTATAATGTCTCTAAAAATTTGAAGTTAAAAACCAAAGGCTCAGTCGTTTTTTTTTGAAAGCGAGTACATTTAACAATTCCGTTTACGCAAGATTTGATCGGAATCGAAAACAGAAACAGGCCTGTTAGTCAAAATGTGATTGCAGCAAGGACAGCCCCGTTTCAATGTAAATAAAATAATTGGACGTGTTGAGGGGAATTGTAAAGACTTTCTTAGTCGAAAATGTAAGGAGACGCTCTACCTACGGATACCGCAAATAAACCCAAATCTCTGCTGCATACAGAGATATAGACCGCACTGCAGCAAGAAAGAGTGCATACTTCATACTTGGCTTTACGTTCTCTCTACACAACAACGATTTCCATGAGCAGTTCTTGATCAGCATGGCGAGCTGAGTTGATATAGCCATGTCCGGCCGTCTGTCCGTCTGTTTCTATGCTATCTCCTCCGTCAGTTTTAAAATTTGTCGGAACCGGCCGGATCGTATGACTATAGCATATAGCTGCCATAGGAACGAGCGGTTGAAAAACTAGTTTTAGTGAGAAAAACTGTTTTGTTTTTAATGCTATCGGTCCCAACGCTCGTATTTATAAGTTTTTAATGATTTCACATAATTTCACAGAGACTTGTCGAAATCGGTCAACTTTATAGTAAAGCTCCTATACAAAATATAAGTCTGGAAAAAAATCTTTTATATCTCAAGCTCCAAGGGTAAATAAACTTCGGTCGAAGTTAGCTTGCCTCTATTTATACCCGTTACTACCGTAAAATCTGCGAGCGATGTATGCAAAAACCAGTACAGCAAGAAGAAAAACGCTTACGATATTCTTTTGTGTAATAAAAAAGACGAATATGTTGCAAGGCTTGTAACTAAGCTAGATAAGGTGCAATCTAGCAAAGACTGGTGGAACGTGGCAAAAGAGGTTAGAGGAAGCTGTTTCAAAGTTGGAACCATCATCGGGGCCGACAACTTCAAGCACTATTTCACAGAGCTTTTGAACCCCAGGCAGTTTGCTTTGAACATTAGCTATGCTGCTCAATTACACAAGGATGCAGAACTGGATGCAGAAATTACTTCGGAGGATATAAAAGAATGTTGGCAAAAGTGAAATGCAACAAAGCACCCGGGGAAGATAGAATTACATACGAGTTTTTTAAAAATGCAACAAGTGAGTATTTACTTGAACTTGCCAAAGTCTTCGACAAAATTTATAAACACTATGACGAGCCAATAGATCAAACATTCGAAACTAGTATTATATTCCCCATTCACAAAAAGGGAGATACGAATGTCCCCGGAAACTACAGAGGAATATCTTTCATGAATTGTTCGGCTAAAATAATGATGGGTATTGTACATGAAAGGCTTTCAGACTGGGCAGAGAAAAACTCAAAGCTAAAAGAATACCAAGCTGGTTTTCGGAAAAATTACTCAACAATTGACAATATATATAATCTGGTCTCTATAGTGCAACTAAAACTTGAAGAAAGGAAAAAAGTCTACGCATTTTTCGTTGACTTCAAAGCCGCGTTTGACAAAATTCCAAGAAGTTTACTAATTTATAAATTACACATGTTGGGAGTATCGACAAGGACAGCACGGTTTATAGAAAAAATATACGAACATACAAAGAGCGCAGTTTGGACTGGTACAGAGCTATCCGATACATTCGAAACAAAGAGTGGTGTTAAGCAAGGATGTCTGCTGTCTCCGCTACTATTTGCACTTTATTTGGACGATCTACATGATTATCTCGAAGGAGGACTCTGCATTGACGACATTAATATCAGGATATTACTATACGCGGATGACATTGTAATACTAGCTGATAAAGTAGAAGTGTTGCAAGGAATGATCAGGAAACTAGAGTCATACTGTCTGAAATGGGGAATGGAAGTAAACCTGATGAAGTCAGAAATCATGATCTTTCGCAACGGAGGACGCCTGGCAAGTAATGAGTCCTGGTATTTCAATAATAATAAAGTTAATGTAGTACAGGAGTATAAATATTTGGGAATAAACTTCACCCCGCGGCTGTCTTTTGTAAAACATATACAAACAAGAAACAAAGAAACTAAAGCAACTATTAATGCAACATGGAGCCAATTTATCAACAAAAATGAAATTAGCCCTAAGTCAAAGTGGCATTTATTCAATGCAGCCTGCAGGGGAGTGCAGACCTATGGTGCGCAAATTTGGGGTAATACGTGCTTCGATGAGGTGGATAAGCTTAATAGATACTTTTGCAAAAGGATACTAAAACTACCGGACTGCACACCGAACTACGTAGTAGCATTTGAAACGGGCATGGAAGATGGCCATTTTTATACCTATTCCCTTCACTTAAATTATGTCGGAAAAACTTTGTACGAATTCAGAAGTAATAGACTCCCTCATATTTTGTCTAATAAAATTTTGGAAAAAAACATCGCTTGGAAAAAGACATACAGAGACATATCGAACACTACGGCGACGAGTTACGAAACAATGCATCACGAGAGGATTGGAGAAGAGTATGCGGAAATCTTATAGAAAAGCTTAGACAAGAACAAATAAAGAACTACACTGAAAAAGCAAGAGCTAGCGACAGTAGAATATACAAACATCTCGAATATACAAAAGGAGCACTATATTGTAACGACAGAAACACTCAAAAGACACATAACATGGATTCTTAAAGCTAGGGGCGATTTGCTGAACATAAAAGGCAATCAACAAACAACTTCAAGGCTCTGCAACTTGTGCAACATGACGGAGGACGAATCAATTCACCATTTCCTAGGACGATGTGCAGTACTAAACGAATTTCGAGTTGGGTTTTTTCGTAAAACTACGTTAACCTTCCAGGAAACATTAAATATCTTGAATGGTGACATAGATGGAAGTTGGGTTGGGTTAGTAAACTACCTAGAATATGCAATGAAGTACAGAATGTGGTTAATAACTGAATTTCCATAGGTATATACATGATAGCTTTTGAAATCTTGTAGCGTAATATTTAAAAATATCCATTGTAACGGAACGGCTGTGCACTCTCGGAACTCAATGGGAACGATCGGGTATCTCGCGACGAGCTTGGCAGCCCGGTGTAGTACCAGACGGTTCAACCTGGGGTGCAAAGTCAAAAGATAGGCTGACGGTTCTTTAAAACCATGCCTTACAACGCTTAATATTTAAGATATAATACAATTTTGTAACGAAATAATAAGAAAACAAGTGAGAAAGTCGGTCAAGCCCGACTATAACATACTCTGTACCTGGAGTAGAAGCTGAATGCAATGCTGGTGCTGCGCTCATCTCAAAGTCTCTCTCTCTTTCTCTCTCTCTCACCCTTTCTCTCTCGCTCTCTCTCTAAGATTGTGTGGTGTTAGTTGTGAATGGGTGGGAGGGGTGGGGCAAGGGCGAAGTACTTTTTTGCTCATAACTTGAGAACCGCTGATCCGATCTTTATTATTTCTTCGGCAAATCGATACATTTTGCTAATTACTAACTATCTCTAGAAGGTACGAAACGTCTATCTTCAAAACTGTAGGAGATATAAGGTTTTTTCCGAATTGGGGGGGGCGGGGAGGGGGCGTGGCAAAAATTGAAAATAAACTTGATCTGCCTGCAGCTATAAGAAACATTTGTCCCATACATGTCAAACCTCTATCTCTTACCATCTCCGAGATCTGTTTGTTCATACGGACGGACGGACAGACGGACGGACAGACGGACAGACGGACGGACAGACGGACATGGCTATATCGACTCGGCTGTTGATGCTGATCAAGAATATATATACTTTATATAGTCGGAAATGATTCCTTCTCCCTGTTACATATTTTTCCAAAATTTAATAAACCTCTTTTACCTTTCTTTTGAGGTTTAATAAAAAAATTTATACTATTTATTATATCTTTATTTTAATTAATTAATTTTTTTTTTTTTTTAAATATTATTATATATTCTTGATCAGCATCAACAGCCGAGTCGATATAGACTTGTCCGTCTGTCCATCCGTCCGTCTGTATGAACACCTAGATCTCAGAGATGGTAAGAGATAGAGGTTTGACATGTATGGGACAAATGCTTCTTTTATCTGCACGCAGATCAAGTTTGTTTCAAATTTTGGCCACGCCTTCTCCCGCCCCCGCAATTTGGAAAAACGTTATATCTCGTACAGTTTTGAAGATAGACAATTCGTACCTTCTAGAGATAGTTATTAATTAGCAAAATAAATCGATTTGCCAAAGAAATGATAAAGATCGGATGAGCGGTTCTCAAGTTATGAACAAAAAAGTGATAAATAGCCGAGTTAAAAAATGTTGCATACTTTTCGGATGTTCACCCTAAGGAACGCAGGAACACTGTTAAACATGTTATTTCATGAGTAACGGGTATATCGAAGTCGGTTAGAGCCGACTTTAACCTACGCTATCGTTTATTTATAAACTTTATCTTGTCTAGGACTTAGATCCTCGAGGACTAAACACAACCGGCTGCATCTAAGCTCTTAAGACTATTAAGTATTAAGAACCCATTCAAATGCTAAGAACTCAGCAAGCAAAACCCCTGTGGTGCAGAAGTTAGGATCATAGCCTAAGAAAGGTGAGATCGTGGGCATGAGTCGCGATTTTGTCAAAAACGTCAACATTAGACCCTTTTACTTCCCATTTTATTTGTTCATGTTAAAAAATAACACTTTTCGTCGATCGATTGAACACACTAACCGAATAACAATCGGGATCGTTTCCTTGGTTGCAATATAAACATAAATATTTTCATATATTGCTAACTATCTTCCCCTTTACCCCCCTCTGTATTATCATGAGTAAAATGTTGGAATACTTAATGATTCGGTCGCTAACCATTTTCAGTTATCCGTAGTCGCGTGTAACTAAAAGCAAACAATTTGCTGAAACCCCGACCCCTCCCCTTTCACCAGCAGGCAACCTCTGTGTCTCGTTTTCCTGTGCCTGAGCAAAGGATGTGGACGGACTTGGTTTCCTTGCGCATTTCAGTGCTGATGGCAACCTGCCAGGCAGGAACCACAATTTATGCCGCATGCACCAAGTCGGTGGAATGGCTGAAAGCTTTTAACCTTTTCGCCCAAGGCCCTGCAACCGATTTGTAGTTTCGATTTTTGGCCATTAATGGTTATAAGTATTTTTGGGGGGAGCCTAATGCACGCATTAGGCCTAAAATTGTTGGCACGTGCGGCGAAGCCTCCATAAATAAACAAACAGTTGGAAAAAGGTGTTCATACAGATATACTAATAATAATTTCTGACAACAATTTATGCGGCCATTAACAGCGGCCATACAACGTGTTTATTTCAACATTTCGCAATCTTGCCTACCCGTGCACACTCAAAGGTATGTGTCCAAAAGGCAGAAAATATTAATAACTCGAAAATCAATCAAAAATTCAAGGCATGTCGGGCGGGTTCTCGCTGGTCGAGTGCAAAAATCGCCATAACGTATAAACTGCTAATAAATTCAAACACCCACGAAATACTTTGAACAAAAGTGAGTTGAAAAAATGGTATTTCATCCGAAAGTCGTGGGTGGAATGGGAATGCGTGGGTCAGTTGTGAACTATGGGAAAGTGATAGTGATGCATCAACACGAAGTGACTTTTTACGGCTCTTAATTGATCATAAATGAGAGAAATGTTTTGCTGTTATTGGAAAACACGCCACCTCCACCTCCCAACCATCTCGTTAACAATTTATGAGCCCTTCAACATGCACAAATATGCAAATTTATTCAACAATTGAAGAGGAAGTTCTACTCAACCCCAGAGAGAACGACATCAAACAACAGGCAGCTAAAATTTATGCCACTAATGAAAATGTTAAAAAAATAAATTAGCGAAATTCCGGAAATTGTTACAAATTTACATTAGCACAAATGTAATTAGTAACGCCGTGTTGGGCCTTTCCTTTTTACTTCTTTTTTTCTAGTTCAATTTTCATTAACGGAAACATGGGGAAAATAATTAAACTATTGTTTCATTTACATACAAATATTTGAGTACATATATACATGCAGGTAGCTAGTTTATATATAAATATTTTGTGGCTATTGATTGGAAAAAAACTTGGCTTTAATTTGCATTAAACATGGCTTAAGGGCAACTGCAATATAGGCAAATCATATGTATAATTTTATGTTGAATCATCTGACATAATTTGTGCTGCATACGAAATGAATTTAAATTATGGGGTGTGTTCTGTGCTGTGTCTACACTTTTTCTGAAGGTTTGCCAGAATGACGAATTTGACAGCCAAATGTAAGGTGAATTAGGTTAAGGGTACAAGTAAGTGAGTATGTATAACACAAACACTTGGGATTAATGAACGAAAGACACTTTTTATATTGATTTTAAGACCAGTAAATAAATTTATGTAATTTCACAGTAAGTAGAAGATGAAAAATTGTCCCTTAGAATAATTTGAAAATTTGTAATGTGGCTACAAAAATTGGATTTATGATATCATATATTTAATTGATTTAAATGAGTTTATGGGACAATTTTTACAATGTTCTGTCTGGCTTTTTCCCCTAAATCCGACTTTATCCAGGAGCGTAGTAAATGTTCTTTGTTTAATCAATAAGTAATACTTTTTGGATCTCTTTGTGCATTTGTTTCCATAAGACTTTTTGCTGGACAAAATCAAACGAAAGTGCGTGTCTCAGTAAACTGCAAGTGTGTATGCGTGCTTGTGCTCAACAACATAAAAAAACACTTGGCTCGTTTTGCTCAGCTGCTGCTGAGAGCTTAACATAATGATCCCCCCGCTCTCAATGCTCATATGCCCGCAATCTTCTTATCACCTACGGAAGAAAATAATTTTTGTTTATTTGCATTTTGTACGAAAATAACAAAAACATTTAAATAATTTAATAATAACATCACAGAGGGTGTGTCATCTGTTTATTTGCACAGCTTTTTAATTTTTTTTTGGGAAAATTTCGTTGGCGAAAACTTCCTAGGAAAGAAGCAGACAACGTACGGGCATTATACAATAACTCGTTAAGAACAGCAGCTGCAGCTGGACAGGCAACCACATTACACATGCTCATTAACAGCTGCAGGTGGGATGGGGCAGGGGGAGGGGACGAGATAAGGGAAATGCCAGAGAAAGCCATGCAAAACACACAACGCACAACTTCCGCTCGGTGTTCAGGCGCACATAATTACACGAGACTTTCCTAGATGCCAAGCTCCATTTGAGCTTCCGTTTCTGATGCAGCAAATTGGCAGGCCACTCACCAGCTCCAGCTCCAGCTCCATGCGCCACCACCACCACCCAAATATGCATTATTAATTGCTTTGGCTTTGATTTATCTAAGAAACCAACTCGGAGTCCAGCTGCCAGCAACCCCTTACAAATGTTTAATTGTGGAAATGAGAAATATGCGGAAGCGTTGACAATTCCGCTCCAACGTTTACTGCACTTGTCGCATCACTTGATGCCCAAACCCGTGCCCATTTCTCTGGCTTGCTGCATGTCACTGGCATTATTATTGTGGCCTGTGTCTATGTACGTCTGTCTGTCTAGCCCATCAGCATCTGTGGCTGTCTGTTCCACTCCCACTCCCACACACATGCGCTGCTCCCGCTGCTCACTAAATGACACAAAAATATGGGCTTAACCGGAAACGGATGTATTATCTGCGCTAACTGCGCTGCCACAGGCCGGGCTGGGTCGAGTCTCTCTGGCTCGGGTCGTGGAACTAATAGAATATTATAAATCGTACCCATGGCACGTACACCCAGCTTTGAGCTGGAGAACCTGTGCTATGTTATGCCGCCTTCTCCACTGACCCACGGCCGACAGCAGTGGGCTCTCCTCATCTCGGGCTGGTCTTGTTCGTTACGCTTCCGTAAGCTTTTTGGTTTGTGCTTCATGCCAAATCCCAAAAACTGTTGCCGTTAGTTGGGTTTCGTGTGCGTGTGTGTGTGAGCTGTAGGCAGCTGGAGGGGACTCCATCCTACTCTGTTGAGCTGCTCCACTGCATTTGCTTGCATGTGGATGTCAAGCACTTGCCAGTGCTTTCACTTTTTGTGAATTCTGTTAATAATTCTAGGCGTGCATTGACCTGCACTGAGATGGCAGAGATATCATAGTTGTTATTACGAGTATGGCCAACACTCAAGAGAATATTGTGGGTTTTTTTGTGAGAATAAGGAAAGGCTTTGAATTAAATGTCTGTTCTCTTTTATTAAGCTTTTCCGAAATACAGTTTAAAGCAGTCTTCAACAGTTTTAAATAACTGCACACCGTCGATATATTATATCTCAAAATATCAACTTTGATGCCAAACCCATTACACTCGGGTAGTCCCCAGATACCAGATTGTTCAGTTAAGCATCATCGGCGTTCAGCAGTGGCATTACTAGTAGTCCTTTTCCTTCTTTAAGACGAATCATTTATAATTCTTTTTTTTAAGACCTCATAAGTCAAAAAATATTCTTTGCCTAACAGCATTATTCTTTGCTTCTGCAGCCCAATCCTGCATTTTCCAATAACGCTTTCATTTTCAGTTCGCGTTATATTCAGCAGTAAGTTTAGTCCCAAAAGCTCGAGTCGGGCCATGAAGATTAAACGGATCTGCCTCGTTAAAATGGTTTCTCTCTCCAAGATCGTGGTTTAATATACTGAAAAAAAATCAATCTAAAATCAAGATTATAATCTTGAACCACTTAACTAACACGGCTGTTGATGTAAATTTTTTTGCGCAGCCAGTCGCAGTATAAGAACTCAGCACGACAATGATTTCTGCAAGCCCCACACTTCGGCTCCTAATTTTATTCGTTTTAGGCCCGTTATGATTTTTCGCGTATAACTCAACTGTTTCTCGCGGTTGTTGTATTCCTGTTCAAAGTAAAGCAAAAATTTAAAACATAGGACCCTGGTTGCAAACATTTTTTGAGAGCGGACTGTCTGAAGGTAAAACTGAAATCGAGGTTTTGTTAAGAAAAGATGTAAATCTGGTGTGAATTAGGATATTTTAAATCGGTTTCAAAGTCAAAACCTCAAAAATCGACTTTTTTCAGTCTATTGGTTCTAGCTCCGTTATTCTTCAACCGTTCAAAAATATCCTAGTTCCTAAGGTATTACGAGTAATTAAAAAAATTTGGAAATCGGTCCACAGATACTCTTTAAATTTTTGCAACCATTTTGGAAAAAGTGGTACTGAGATAGTCCCATTTAAAGTTTCGACAACTGTTTTCGATGAAATACAAATTATTTTGATCGACTTAGCTTTTACCAAAAGTTATCAAAATCGGTAAAATAGCTCTCCAGAAATGTGGGTTAAAGTGCGCCAAGACATACTCAAACAACTGAGAAAGTCGGTCAAGCCCGACTATAACATACTCTGTACCTGGAGTAGAAGCTGAATGCAATGCTGGTGCTGCGCTCATCTCTAAGTCTCTCTCTCTCTCTCTCTCTCTCTCTCTAAAATTGTGCGGTGTTAGTTGTGAGGGTGGGAGGGGGGGGGGGAGGTAGCTTACTTGTTTGCTCATAACTTGAGAACCGCTCATTCGATCTTTATCATTTCTTCGATACATTTTGCCAATTACTAACTATCTCTCGAAGGTACGAATTGTCTATCTTCAAAACTGTAGGAGATATAATGATTTTTCCAAATTGCGCGGGCGGGAAGGGGCGTGGCAAAAATTGAAAATAAACTTGATCTGCCTGCAAGTATAAGAAGCATTTGTCCCATACACGTCAAACCTCTATCTCTTACCATCTCTGAGATCTGTTTGTTCATACGGACGGACGGACGGACAGACAGACAGACGAACAAACGGACATGTCTATATCGACTCGGCTGTTGATGCTGATCAAGAATATATATACTTTATATGGTCGGAAATGATTCCTTCTGCCTGTTACATACATTTGCACGACTTTAGTATACCCTTTTTACTCTACGAGTAACGGGTATAAAAACAGCTAAAATTTCAAAGTAAAATTTTTTTAAAAAAATTTTTTTGGGTAAGCGTAGACTGCTGAAGATTGAAATGGTATTCATGAACCTGCAGTCAACCAACCTCCACTGTGTGGTGTGTGCGTGTCTTGTTTAAGAACAGTTATAGCAAAAGCATAACTTAATGACCTTGAGCCTACTAAAAAAGGTAACTAAAACAATAATAAACACTTTGTGATTCCGAACATTTTGAACTGTTTTGCTTTTTGGAAGTTTTTCGACTTGGATTTCCTAAAAATTCGAATGTCTATGAAAAAATTTTTCGGGAAGATTCGGGAATAAAAATTTATTTTGCTTATTTTTCTGAAACATATTTTTGGATCTGCTTGAATGTTTTACGGAATGCTTATTAGACTCTAATAGAACGTTAAAACAAATAAAAATATTAAAAGTATTATTAACATAAAACTGCGACAATAATTGCCGTCTAAATTTAGAAAGTGTCATTCCACCCTTAGCGTCTCTAACATTTATTTTGTGATTTTTCTTTAGAGTTATCTTTATGGAACTTATTGAACAAAAATTCAAATGAAACTAAATTAGC
The DNA here is from genome assembly GCA_018904275.1 of Lordiphosa clarofinis. Classification (NCBI taxonomy): domain Eukaryota; kingdom Metazoa; phylum Arthropoda; class Insecta; order Diptera; family Drosophilidae; genus Lordiphosa; species Lordiphosa clarofinis. Next base: position 622,657 of record JAEIGQ010000097.1, read on the forward strand.
ATTTTTCACTGTTTTCGTGGGAAATACAAAGTCCCCTTCATGGCCTCCATATTCGGAAGAGAAAGATTTTGCAATATGTATAACTTAAATATGAATGTAAATATGTGACGTTTGAGACGTTGTTTTCCAAGAACAAAAGTTTTGCCAAGACAGCGAGAGAGAATGAGAAAGTGAGCACGCAATTTCTCTCGGTGTCGTTTCAGCCATGGGCAAATCGCTTACAATAGCAAATGTTTTGTAAATGACGAAGGCTGCTGCCTTACGAAAGCACTCTTCACTTACCCTTGGTTTGCAAACCTCTTGTTAAATTGCTTAATTGATCTATTATTATATTCTATATTATATTGATTGTTTTAGACATTATACTTTTTAATATAAGAAGCGGACAAAAAGAAGATAATAAAATCCAGATGTAAAGCCAGGGCGCAACAAATTCGACCTCTTGTTGGCACCGGCTGCTGACGTCCCGTTAGGTATTGGGCATGAAAGGGCGCTATAATCAGAATAATCAAAATCAGGGAAATGGCGAGCACATTAAACGATTCCCAAATGGAGTTCAATAGAACCAACAATGCCAAAATCACACTCCCAGCAAATATGGTGATAGCTGTGATTAATATACAGCCGGGTATCAAGCTAACCGGCATAAAGGCCCCATATAAATGAAGTATGACGATGACCAATGCAGCGATTAGTATCACCAGCACCACATCCCGGTCCTTCAGTTGATGTACAAATCCAGCCATACCCAAGGTCAGGCTCTCGATCACATGAAGCACCAGCAACCAATTCAGCGGAAAACAGTAGCGTGCTCCTTGGGACATATTGAGAATAGTCAAACCGGCCAGGAAGATTACCAGCCAGATCACAAATGGCACGGGTATGGCCTCGTTCACATCAGAGACCCACTGCCGTAGGCAGAGCCACTGCAAAAAGGTAAGGTCAATGAACCCGATGGCCACCAGATAGATCCAGCAGGGAAAAAGTTCGCAAGTTACACTATGCCTGCTGTAGGCTTGGCGCAGGGTCTCGTTACAGTGGTTAATAGCCGTACATCCATTGCACAGACAGTTCCAATTTCGAGATGACATTGCTTCCTAGGACAATGTGATTTTAAAAAAATTCAGAACGTGTGAGGAAAGTGGAGAACTTTACGATTTGAGTGACTCTTTCGATTGCACCCCACCCCAAATAGTGGGCTTATCTATGACTTAAACTGCAGCTGCTTGATCAAAGCGTGAATTTGCATGTCTTTAGCAGGATCAGGGATAAGCATGGCCAGCTGATTGAGATTGAGTCATTCGTCGTAGACAATGGACTCTGTGAAAGTGATCGCGGATCGAGGCCGCAGATGCAAGACTTTGTCGATTGTATCCTTTGCGCGGCATTCAAGCGATGAGCAAAATAACAACAAACAATGTAAGGGGTAGCCGAGTTGGGCAGAAGGGAGTAAGCGAGGGGAGAAAGGAGCTGGCATCCTTTTGTGGCTGTTTTGTTAGCTTTGATCGCTGCTACTTAGCATTTTCCCTTTTGTGGTCGTTGTTGTTGTTGATTTCTTTCACGCTTCACTGAGTTTCTCGGAGGTACCCCGAAAGATGGGCTCATCTATTGGCCGTATATTCCCTTCGAAGGAAACCGAAACTGATAGCAAGTGCTGAGTTTTAATACTCAAAATCTAAAAGTTGACGTAAAATGTTTAGACGCATTCCCAGACGATATTGGGACTCATGGCAGCAGCCCGGCCTTCAGCTGCATCACTTTCCATCGCCGCCTCTGGAGCAGCAGCTCCAGCCACAGGAGCCGGAAGCAGGCGGGCGACCCCGCAACCAACCACCTTTTGTCCGTCAGAGCTCAGTGACCGACATTCCGGAAGCGAACGATCAAGATGTGGCTGCAGTGCGATTCATGAGGCGTTGCTATATGGCGGCTGGCCTCTTTACAGTGGTCACCGCCTGGCTGTGGATGATCCTCTCCCGCATGCTCAATCCGAATGGCGACTACACCCTGGCCGGCTTTATCTGTCTGCTGAGCGCCTTCACCCTGCTGTGCGTGCTCAGCATTTGCATGAAACTGCATCAAAGCTATTGGTTCAGCTGCATTTTTGGCTGGCTCTTCGTGACAACGTCCTCCATGGGGCTGGGTTTGCTGCTGCCCGATCGCACTTTGAAGCACATCTGCCTTTGCTTGATTGTTACCCTAACCGTGCTGGTGGTATGCTACCTAATTGGAGCCTGGGTGCCGCGAATAATGCTACCCGGAGAGATAACCGTCTGCTTCTTTCTAATTCTCTTCACGGTGGCCAGCATCATAGTGCTTACTCTGTACATCACCAAGGATGAGCCGAAGTACGAGACAATATATTTTGTACTACTGACCGCAGTTCTGGTGCCCACCTCTGTTTATCATGCCCAGGTGGTGCATGGCAGACGGTATCGGGTACCGTTCGAGGAGTACGTGAGTTGTGCGGTATCTATCTATATACATTTTCTGTTGTTTTTCGTGGCCATTTATTATCTCATGTGGGTGCACAGGTGGTGAGAAATAAACATTTCGATTGAATTTATGTGTGAGTTTCAAATGGGCGCTAAAAGTCTGATGTGGTTGGTTTAAAAGATTAAACGGATAAGAAAGTTTGTAATGTAATGATAAATTCTAGGGTTATAGAAAAATGTTCTGTAACGGAATTATTTTGGGATATATGCAATAAATGTAGTGGGAGATTAGAATTATCCAGGACGCACATTAAGCTAGGGGTCACAATTTACTGCACTTGTTGTATACTTGAGCGTATAATATTGATCTTGCTCTCATTTGTATTAAGTTGAACACAGATTTAAAGGTATCTCGTAGGTATCGGCTGGTGTAAAAGAAGAATTCACTGCAACTGCAGTGACAAACCTCTGGGAGCAAGGGAAGTTGGAATACCGATGAGTGTTTCTTTAAGGATTACATTTTGTGATATATTTATGTTTGCCAACATAATGTTAAAAAGGTAACATTGCTGTTAGTGCTCTGTTAATTACCATAAAGGAATGCTTTTAAACATTTCTTCTACTCAGTAACAGGTATATCGAACAGGTACGTTCTCGTCTTGACACAAGATTTTACATTTGATTAATCTTCAATGTTTCGTACCGCAAATGTTGAGTTAAAATAGTTCTGTTAATTTACCAAGCTGTTAGGCACATATTTGAGAGATTCGGTCGAAAAAAACTACCACAAATAATTAGAAAACAAAAATGAGGAGTCGAACCCATGACCTTGCTGATCTAACTCAGCGTTATTACCATTTGCTCCACCGTGCTTTTTGCAAGCAGAGAGCTTAATCTTTGGCTGCACTCTTCACTGTGATTTACCACAGCGTCAAGTGTGTAAGCGATGGCGAAGCTAGTGAAGTGTCTCTGCCGCTCGTGTTCCGTCCCTGAATCAGTTTAATTATTCGGCGTTGGCCTAGGAATGTCGAAATATCGATTTCGAACACTTCTTGAATATATTTTTGGTGTGTATTTTTGTTAGCTCTGAAGCCATTCTCTCACTAATATTACTGATATTACTAATATCCAACAGAATGCCCTTAGTAAACCTTCCTTTTTGTCCAAAAACCATAAATAGGTATTCATAAAAATATCGTCAAAAGTTATTCGATATCGATATTTTGACAACCCTAGCGTGGACACAGAAATCACTTGATGTTTTGGTATATTTTTTCAAATTTAAATTGTCAAACTTTTCGTGAAAAAAATATTTTCGGTTGCTAGATCAAACGCTGAATACACTGAGAAAAAAATAGAGGCAAGCTAACTTCGGCTTGACCGAAGTTTATATACCCTTGGAGCATGATATCTGCCTGCCAGTTTGTTATATGGCACCACAATTTTGACAAAAAAAAAAAAAAAAATTTTTCTCACTAGAACTACTTTTTCGACCGATCGTTTCTATGGCAGCTATACGATATAGTCATCCGATCCGGCCGATTCCGACAAATGTACTGTGCATTTGTAACAAAAGACTTCGTGCAAAGTTTGGTTAAGATAGCTTTTAAACTGACGGAGGAGATAGCATAGAAACAGACGGACAGACGGACATGGCTATATCAACTCAGCTCGTCATGGTGATCAAGAATATATAGACTTTATGTGGTCGGAGATGCTTCCTTCTATGCGTTACAAACATCTGAACAATTTTAATACACCCTCTCCATGGGTATAAAAAGGATAGTTTTTGATGATCCTCAGGATGGTTTTTGGGATCTTTTGGATCTTTTCGAAGTCGATTTATTTTCGAAAAAAATGGGTACTAAAAAATCCTTAGGATATTTATCAACTATCCATCTGAACTGTTGAAAAATATCCCATTTTCTATAACTATTGGATCTTTATGAAATATCCTTCTAATCTTTTTTTAATATCCAATTCGTAATATTCATTGGATCTTCTTTTAATATCGTTTTAATATCCATTGGATCTGATTTACATATCCCATGGATCTGTTATAAATATAATTATTAAATAAAAGACAGCACAATAATTTGTATTGGTTTATTGAATTTTAATAAAAGACGTTAGTCCAAGTCGTTAATTGTATGAAACATACAAATGCAGCTGTTTACTGAATCCTGCATTTTTGCTCCCAGCGCATTTGGCAGATCCTTCGTATTCCATATCTTGCCGAAATTTAAGTCCATTTCACCTGATAGAAAAAAGATAAAATAAACAATTAGGCTAAGATTAAAGATTATAAGCCGATTTCTAATAGAATTTATTATTGATACATATTAGAACTGTCTATTAAGGTAATTCTCATTGTCTTAAACTTTCATAAAGAGGTTCTTAATATTTTCGTGAATATAGGCAAGATATTCGTTTTCAAATTAGGATTCGTATTAAAATTTAATGCCAATACGGCAATGTGCTTGTCCCCTCACTTCAATTATTTCATCTTCAAATGACAGTTAACAGACAGACGCTCACGGACATCGGAATCCGCTAATATTTCTGTTCATGCTTTTCGAGAATATCCATACTTTATAAGATCAATTTTTTTAAATATCCTTTTCACATTATCCAGCTCTTTTGGATGAAGGATAAATATCAATATATCTTGCTCTTAAAAGTTATGAACAAGCACAACTTATTGACCAGAAACCAGCTAAAAGTTCTATGATTGATTTTCAAAGTGGTCCTTAAAACAGTCCCATTTCAAAGTAATAGATACTAACTTTTGTTTAAGTTGCTTAAAAATACAAGAATCCCAACTTCTTTTCAAACAATTTCATTTTTAAATATTTTGTTTCAATAAACAATGTCAAAATCGGTATGCAAACAAATTTCACCCACCAGAATACGGCTCCTGGTCCTGCAAATATGATGGATCTAGGACTGGGAATATTAACTCCCCGGCGATCGCACGACTCGCCGATCGAAGCGTACAGCATGGCCGAAGAGCCTAACCCTATTCGTTTGTATCCATGTTGGATTTATTTCCTGGGCGTTGCGCTGATTGACATCACCTTCCTGCAGTGGTTCTGTTTCAGCAAGTTTGTGCCCAATATAAACGAGTTCATACCGATTCCGTTTTATGTCTGGCTGATCATCTTCCTATTCGGTTTGAGCGCCCTGCATATATTTTATCCTCTACGCGCCTGCTTTCCCTTGAACGTGTTGCTGGTGCTCCAAGTGGTAGAGAGCCTGACCTTGGCCATGGCTGCGTTTGTACATCACGTGGATGACTGGGCTGTGCTGATGCTAATGATAAATGCTGCATTACTCGTTGCCCTGTTACATTTATATGGAGCCTTTATGCCAAAACGTCGGCTTCCCGGATTCATCTGCATCTCGGTCATGACTGTGGTGGCTGCGGGTGTGATAGTCGTGCTCTCCACTTTGCTACTGTTCACTCACAAAGCCTCTTATATGCTGGCTATCAGTTTGATTATGATAGTGTTGCTGCTCGGTATTGTGCCATATCATGCTCAATATATACACGGACGCTTTCACGCACCTCCAGCGAAGGGTCGAATTTGTATGGCCTTGGCTCTGTATCTAGATTATACGCTCTTGTTTTTGTCCTGCGCTTATGTCAAACATTATTTTTATGACAGAACTACTATATAATGGCAAGGAAACTTTGGATTGAGTATATAAATTGGCAGATGGGGGAAGGGAGAAGGGAACGAAGCAAAATAAAGCTATTCAGACTGGCCTCGGCTAATACCAAAACCAGGAAGGGAGTATTTTTATTTCGGGTATACTCGATGCATTATTATTATTCTTATTAAATTTATCCAGCTTTATGTAAAAGTAATGAAAAAGCGACCATCTGCCAGATATTTAGTACTGTTGGTGTGTGTTTCAAATGGTTTCTTGACAGGAGATACGACCTCAAACACATTAGTGCAATTTGGAGATTCTGGGAGCAGAGCATCTGTGGCTGGCTGTGACGAGGTGTTGAAGTTTGGTCATGGATCTGGTGGTTTAGAGCTTTAATGTACCTCGATATAGCCTCGATTGAGGGCTTTACTTTGCCCCGATGAGGACTTTGCTTTGCCCCGATAAGGTCTATATTTTGCCTCGATGAGGACTTTGTTTCACCCCGTTGAGGACTTTGCGTTGCCTCGAGGAGGACTTTCTCTTGCCTTGATGAGGGCTTTACTTTGGCTCGTTTAGGATATTGCGTTGCCACAATGAGGATTTTACGTTGCTTCGAGGAGGACTTTCTCTTGCTTTGATGAGGACTTTGCGTTGCCTCGAGGACTCCTACTCTTCCTCAATGGAAACTTTACTCACCTTACACATAATGCCAGGCTTCAATTGTCATCTGAATATCCCAGAATATAAACACAGAGTCAAATAGACATTGCATTTAATAATTCCTCATTCCAATTATGGCAATGGAACGCACTGTTCAACTAGAACCGGATAGAGATAATCCCATTGCACCAGTCGCCGCTTCTCCCGCCGATATCAATGAGGGTGATGAGCTTTCCGCTTTCATTCACAGCATCTATAGCTATGGTCTGGGCTTCATTGCCTTCACCGTGTTCGTGTGGGTTGTGGTTTCGGTGGTCACCTTTGATATGCCGAAACTGCTGCCTGTGTCTCCGTACGTCCTGGTTGGAATAGTCTTCTTGGTTATCGTATTAATGAATTGTATACCCCAAACTGCTTACAAATCGCCCTGCAAATGGATTCTGACCGCCATTGTGATTGCTTGCACAACCTTGGCCGGAAGCTGTTTGGTATGCGAGTTCAGTTTGCTTACGGTGGTGCTGATGGTGCTGCTGACAACGATTCTAGTGCTGATACTGAACTTTTCCGGGGCCAAATGTCCGCAGGAGGCCCTGCCGGGCGGAGTATGCTCCACTTGCATGATGATATTGCTGCTCGTCCTGCTAATTGTCCTGGGCATTGTTCATTTGAGTAGCGCAAGTCGTTGGGCGCTGGACGCCTTTGTGATTATCTTATTCATCATGCTGATCGTGGCCATTCCCATACAGGCTCAGTTTAATCACGGTCGTTTGCAAGTTGTTCAGGTCATACCACGGAATCACTTGATGTTGTCCATTCTGACGCTCTATTTGCATTCCCTCATCTTCTTCTGTTGCCTGGTGTATTTTACGACCATTGGCGATGCTCGGGAGGGGGAAGTAAAAGCAGTTACCGAGGAGGAGTAATATTGAAATGGGTTTCCGATTAACGGATCTGATATACAGTCTACACAGCTTCTGCTGTCAACACTAATCGTTTGCTCGAAATTCCTGTATCCAAAACTCCTCCACAACATGCAACAGCAGCAACAGGGCCCAGTTCCCTACCGGTTTCCACGGGGCCGCAACAATGAGGAGGAAGAGCCCGTGATTGTTGTCATCGATCCGGAAGTGTTGAGAATATTCAAGCGCCAAGTCTATTTCTTTTCGTTCTTCTTTATCATATTCTCGGCGATCCCATGGATAGTCATTTCCGCTCTCGAGTATAATCTGGATGAGGAATGTCCCGTGCCAGGCTATGTTTGGCTTCTGATGGCCTTCATCTGCATGTCCATTCTTTGTTGCTTTCCCCCGACGCGTTACACATTCCCCTGCAACTGGCTGCTGACATTTTCTGTGGTGATCTTCCTGACGTTATACGGAGCCTATTACATGCACATGATTCCCGTGTTGTTACTTTTGGGGGCCCTCCTTGTCGCGGCCTTACTGATGATCATATTGCATATTTGTGGGGCTAAGTGTCCACTGGTGCTGCTACCCAACGCCATCTGTACTGGCTGCATCATGCTCCTGTGCTTGCTGGTGCTGATTACTTTGGGTATTATCTGGGCGGTCACTGGCAATCCGGTATTTAATTTGTGGTTCAATATCGTACTATTTGTGATGATAATTGCGATTGTGCCGTTCCATGCACAGTTCATACACGGACGCTTGGAGTATGTACCCATTGCCGATGCTCTGGGCTGTGCACAGTCCTTCTATATATACTATCTGCTATTGTTCAGTTGCATATGCAGCTTTATAAACTTCTATGATTACTTTCAGAAACACTAAAACAAGGTTTTTTTTTACTGAAACGGCAAAGCTTGAGTATTTACAGGGTGGGTGGCCCAATGTCGTTTTCTTTGGAGCGTCGGTCAAAGTGTTGAGCTCCATCATAACATGATGAAATCATCCCTTTGTAAGGCTGATACGAAGGTTTCGAGAAGAATATTATTTTCGAAGAAGTGAGAAGATGATTGGCCGACCCTGTCTTATCATCTATATAAGTCAAACAATGTCGGGTTAGCCACTATAATTATAACTCGAGAACGGTTGGTCAGATTTTAATGATCTCAGATTTGTTGGATTCGGCTCTGTCCCGATAGCCGAATACCCTTTCAAATATATTTGAATGGTCCAAATGACCGCGAAATTTGGCAATTTTTCATATGAGCTTAAATTATTAAGAAGATTTGATGGCAGACGGGTAAATGGGATGTAAAGGTAAATCGGACCAAAAAATAAATCGCTAAAATTTGATAAATTTTATAATGGGTTATTAGACTGGCCTTTTAAAGTAGAATTCAAAATACCGGGCGGAAAAAGTAAAAATTTCTAAAATATTGCCAAAAACTACTACATATTCGTATAAATTTTGTTTATCATAAACAAGGGTAAATACATACAGGGTTTATTTAAAAACTGGAATTTAATTTTGCAATAATAAAAGTCTCGATATTTTTTAAAGGTTAAACATTTGTTGGAAGTTTTGGTTCATGTCATTTATTTATGATAAACAATTTTGGTCAAATGACCACCACCCACCCAATTTTTGAGAACATTTTCAATTGATTCGGCAGGGTTTGTCCGGAAACTTCGGAGCGTGCGCGCACCGACTGAATTCGGTAGAGAGCGTTCCTAGCTAAAGAACGAGCTGGTCGGTTGTCTCGAGCACCTGGAGAGTCAGGACAGGCATTTGCGGGAGACGTGTTTCTGTGAGTGGTGCAAGCCGAAAATGCAGCGTTCGTTAGAGCAGAGGTACGCGATTAAATTCTGTGTGAAACTCGCTAAGTTTGCGACAGAGACGTTTGATATGATCAAGCAGGCTTACCCAGATGTTGCTTTAGCAAAGAGTGGTGTGTTTTTGTGCCTTCTTAGAAGGTGGGGAAGAAAAATGAGTAAATCCAGAGTGAAATCGATGCTCATTGTCTTTTTTGACATCAATGGCATCATCCACCATGAATTTGGTTGTGCACGTTAAGTGAAGAGACTCAAACGAAGGGTCAATCGTGTCCGACAAGACATCGCAGCCGACTGGAAGTTGCACCATGACAACGCCCCGGCTCACACCGCCTTTCTTGTGAACAGCTACCTGTCTAAGGTCGGCATCCCAACGCTTCCGCAGCCGCCCTACAGCCCAGATCTGCCAATTAAATATCGATTTACCAAAAGAATGAAAAGGATTCTATTATCGATTCTCAAGTTATGAGCAAAATAGACTAATGAACCCCCCCCCACAACCAACACCGCATTTTTTTAACAAATAATATCTCAGAGATGGAGAAAGGGGGAGAGAAATATTTATACAGAGTATATTATAGTCGAAAAGAATATGGAAGTGTGCATAATGTGGAATTGCTGAAATATTGCAATGACATTAACATCTTTGGCCGTATGTGGCCCAGTGGTTAGTGTGCTGAACCGCCTCTGAACATCTAATAATAAAAGTTATTTTCTTTCTTTAGAAAATAGCTTTTACACAAACGGTCACCTTTACCAGCTATTGGCGCCAGCTGTGAAGTAACTAACCATGAAGAAGCAAATTCTCAAACTTTGCCGTTCGGATCCGGCGTTAAACTGTAGGTCCCTTTCTCTTGTGCGAAAAATTTAAAGCACACACGTCAAGAGATCGTGAGAAGCTTGGCTTTGCCCCGTTGTAGGAGCATTTACATTTACATTTACATTAACATCTTTATTTTGAAAATCGACAAACGCCATGTAGGTTGCCCTGAATATTTTTAGAATGTGCCCCATATTTTTGCCTTTGCCTTATCTTAGATCCCTTGAATAAGAGGACATGTCTGTGGGTTGATAATCACTAAGTCAGGGGATTTATATTTACCTGAACCGACTTCGTTCGCGGCAACATTGCCTGAGTGCTTCAGCGTTTTCAGCTATTTCGCGGCGAAATTTTCCATATTTTCTTTCTTAGTGCGCGCCTGCATAACTAATCGAAGGTTTATGCCAAATCTTAGATCTCTGGGATAAGCAGTTCTGACTGTGGCTTGATAATGGATTTTGATAATGAACAGGATTTGTGAACAGTGCCCATTTGAAGCTGGTATCGTTTACCGAGAATGCTTTGACTTAAATGTCAAGTCTAATTACAAGAAATAAAATATCTCTGGATGTTTACGGAATTCCACCCAGTGAAAGAATTAATCATTGCGTTCGCATCTATGGTCTGGCAGTGATCTTTGCTTTGGTGGCTCTTTTCCAGTGGATTATTATCGGTATGTTCTTGAACTGGAAGTCATACCAAATGCCGGATGATCGCTACGGTTGGTGGCTGGCTTTTACCTTTCTTGGTGTCGCCGCTCTGGCCTGGACCGACGGAGGACGCAAATTCCCCATCAATATAATCCTTACTATTTTCATTGTGGAGTGTACGACCCTCTATATTGCCTTGGAGCAACAGAATTCCAAGGGTCTGCTCGCAAATTTCTACGTCAGCGTTATTGTGATTTCCCTCGTGGCGGCCTCCATATTTTGGGGTGCCTATTTCCCCATGCGTTTGGTGCCAGGCGATCTTGTGCTAAGTCTGTTGGTGGCCGCCGCCAATCTGATGATGATTGTGTTTTTCATAAATGCCTATTTCTTCGAGTCCAAGTCCGTTTTTACGGCAGTGCGGAACTTTTTCGCCATCGTGGCCGTTTGTATGATAATGTACACGGCCACCATTATACACGATCGACAATTCGATGTGCCCAAAAATGAATATTTATTTCTGAGTGTTCAGCTGTTCTTCGCCTATATAATATTGAATGAGCGCATACTGAGAGTGTCCCTGCAGCATTATGAACATGTTGCTTGTCATCAGTAACCAAATAGTTTTCAGAATAAATATACAGAGTTTGTATGTAAATGTAGACAATGTTTGCTTTCAGTGGAGTGTGGGGGAGACAATATCATCACTGATGGATTCAGTTATTCGGACTGATTTCTATAATTTAGCAAATATCAAAATTTTCCAATCAGCTCACCGTTTTCCATTTGAACTCTGCTCCCTAGTTGCTCAATTTTCATACAACCCCATTGACCACTCACAGTGCACTTTCAAGTCAAGTCCCTCCATCCTTTTGACATGCCTAATCTGGTTATACCACACGATGGGTGGTCAACAACAAGAATATCCCAGAAATTGTCCAAAAACAAAGATAACAAGTTCTTACCCCAATAAACCATAACTCAACACTCTAATTATGGCTGAGAAACAAAAGGGTGGCCCAATTGCACATTGACTTCATACGGCGGGAACAGGACAAACCAGAAGTTGCTCAAATATTAAATTACCACAAATTTGTCGGCACAGCATAAATGCAATAATTAAAATCAAGTCGCCGCCCAAGAAGGAAGACGGAACTCAAGTCGAACCACCGAAATGGAGAGGCGACCCTAAAGTCATGTAACTGATTTTCGTGTTACGCTTCAGATATTTCCACACAGTTGACACTGAGACCGCTAGGAAGAAGTTGCCACTGTGTAACACAAAACTCGAAAACTAACCCAAATGGGTTTCGGAAGCTGCGGTCGACCCGAATCCGCATACGAGGCGTCCCCTCGCATGCGTATTTGAGATACATTTAAATGTGTTTCCAATTTGTATGTATCCTTATCACACCGCGTGTGGAGTGGCAATTCGTGAGAGAATTCTCGACCGCAGGCCTCGACCCGGTCGACTGGCTTTAACATCCTTTTAAGGCCCTACCACCTCAGCGGGCGTCCTCCCCTTGTCCTTTCTTTGGATTTTAATTATGGGTGACAATGGTTACGGCATTGATTTTCGATATTTGATCATTCGATGCGGTTAGTTAACGCTCTTTAGCGCTGAAAGTGAGCTCGAGTGAGGAGACAACCGCAAAACTAGGGTGCAGGAGTGCTCCTCCAATGGCATTGCAACAACAAATTGGAGAGTGAAACACTTGAGTTGCATTTCCATTTCCGTATCTGTGATAAAAGGTATCGAGGTGTGGCAAGTTCAGGAACTTATTGGCTGCCATCCGATTTGCATAACACTGGAAAATGCAATCGGAGATCGTTTTCTTTTTTGGTTTCATTCTGTTTGAGTTGATTTATGTGTTGGCAGTTTTGAGGGAGGTACGAAACTGAAGTCATAGGAAAAATGCCATGAGATACCTTGAAATTAAAACATAAATGATGGAAGCATCCCAAATATCAGCTTTCCAAGTTCATTTGATAAAACTTAATTTGCGCTAACCGGCCAAATTTACATAAGCGTTGGACACTGGTTCCCCCAAGGAGGGACTATTTTCACCAGTGGTGCCCAAACACACACTATCAAGCTTTGCGATTGTGTGTGTAGCAGAGCAACACGAAGTAAACGTCGTTATGTCAAACATAGGCTACAAACAAACACACATATGTGTGTGCGTGCATTTTATAGAGCACACGTATTCTCTCTCTCTCTATGCGTGTTTTGGCTGCGACGCTGGCACAATTATGACTTCCTATCACACGGGATAGCGAAAATGACATTTGGGCACCACTGATTTACACATATAGGAGCCGAACGCATGCCAAAGCTGAGGGAGAAGAGAGCAAAAAGCCTTGCAGTTGCTGACTAGCTTTTGAAGCTATCAGGTCAAAGGTTTTGTTTAAGCATTTTCATTACTTTGGTTTTAGTTTGAAAAAGTTGGAAAATATTTGATGATAGTCTATGCTGCGAAATTCTGTATCCAGAGCAGTTTGCAGACAGCAATTTAAGTATTTACGTATTCTCAACTCCTTGAAAAGTTCCCCTTTTTTGGTTTTAGTTGAAGAAAATAATTTGTTTCCGGAGCTCCATTTCCTGGCTCCTGGCTTAACCCCAAAATTTTTGAATGGTTAAGTTTCGGAATTTGAGGTTCAAGGTTTTTGGGCAAAGGTTTTGGTTCGCCCATGTTTTTTACAATATTAATGAAAATATAAACCAATTTGTTCATGAATCAAAATATAATATAGAATGTAATTTACTTTTAAGTTTGTAGTCTATTTTAAGGATTTCCCAGTGTCTTGTTAAGGCTGGAGTGACTTTTCACTTTTTTAAGGACAACTATTGTCGAAGTTTAAGTCTTAAGTTTGTAGTCTTTTTGAAAACAGCCACAAATTGTTCATAAATTTATCGATAACAATTTTAGCTTCAAGACAGAGACGATGGTCACACTGGATGGACGACGCGGACAGAGGAAAACATATAAACAGATAGACCAGATCGAGAGACGAACGAGGACTTGTGTAAATAGAATTGGCATAACAAACCTTTATTTATAATTTAAATAGTAAAGCGTAAGTGTATATAGAAACCGTTATCAATAGAATGTGAATAAAGAAGGAAAACCGAGAAAACCACCCATAAAAACATTGTGCGGTGCATTCAAGCATACCATGACTGGGTTATACCAACGTCTTTTTTTATGACTAAAATTTTCCATTACAAAATTTTTGGAATCGAAATTTACAGAAGACTTTTATGGGAAAGAAATTCGTCTGTGATCGTCTGTGGCAAAATATCATCCAGTAACCAAAAGTCTGTCGATCTGAGTTTTTATGTATATCATTTTTGTTGAACCAAGCCGAATATAATATTTCGGTTCGGAACAGGTTCCGGTTTTGCTGCTATTTCAAGTGGATCGGTTTAAGGTTTGTTGAAATTCCGTTATGTTTTCCGGTTTGAAACTGATTCTTGTTAACGATGAGTGTTGCTCGCTGATTAAATTTAAACAAACATGTTCGATCAGCGTTTAACGGTTTGACGCTGATTTTATTGAACGCTTTGTTGATTGATAAAATGTGATTGTTTTTGGTGTAATGTAAATGTAAAGTTGACTAAACAGCTCTAAAGGGGGTGTATGGTGCAATCAAGAATTTCGCACAAACGTTTATATTATATGTTGAACACTTATTAAATAGGGCTTCATAGAAGGTGACAATCACATCGACGTTCACTAGATTAGGTCTAAGTAAAATATAAATTCTATAAGCAGTTGAAACCGACAACTCAAGGACAAGTAAGTTCACCTTCCATTTGAATTTGAAAGAATAAAATGGCAGTTCATACACTTACACCAGCGTCAACGAGAAGACAAAGTCGAAGACTAGTCAGCGACTGGAGGCTTGTTTACTCTCTTCGTCTCAGCGTCGGCTCGTGTATAGCGAACTGTCTTCGGCCCCTGGGGGCATCTAGTAAAAATCGCTGTCTCATACGGAAACCATTGGCATTTACTTTGGACTAGATTTTTCAGCATACACACATAAGCAAATCTAGTTTTTCTCAGTGTATTTCTCTGACCAGGCAAAACAGATGATCATCGATTAATTTAACAGACAATTGACACGTTTTTCCTGCATGAATTGAATTATTTGACGAATGTATTGAACCTTTTTATTGTAATATTTTGTAAGAACTTTCGATTTTTTTTTAAATATTTATTTTACATACATGACAACATTTAAGTAGGCAGAGTTTCGGGGCATGCGCCACTCTGGCAACAATGCAAAAGCATGCGATATAAATAAATAAACAGATAACTGTCCGGGCAACGTGTTTCAATTGTTATATTACTGGGTGTGTGTGTGGCTTTTGTTTACGCTTAAGTGATTCAGGCAGGAAAACTTTAAAAATAAAATAAAATTCTGGCAGAATCTAGGAAAATAATTGCCATTGTTTTGTATTTTAATTCACCAACTGTTGCTCATGGCGAGGGCCACAAACTATGATTTCTGCTTTTGAAGAAAGTCTGGAGTTCTTCCCTTCGATTTAAACTGGATTAAGAAAAAAACGTAACTATAATACTTATCAAATTTACATAAAGTATCTTTTACCTCCTGCTTAAGTCGGCACTCCGTTTGCCACTGGAAACAGGATTATAAATATATAGGACAGAGCCTGGGCCCTGGGCCGCTCGCCGTTGTCCACGGCAAACAAAGCGGCAGCTGCGCAACACAATGCGATGCCAAGGCGTTGGCAAAGGCGCGTAACAATGCGCGATCCACTTAAAGTCCAACCGAGGCGAAAGGAAACTCGTTATGAGTCACACAAATCTCAGACTACGCGCCGGGAATCTATCTGTCCATCTTTTTCTCGAGCTGATTCGATACCCCTCGGCCCATACCCACCCCAACCCTTCTCCGCGCGCCGCGGTCAGTCGCGAAAACAATCGGCGGGCATAAATGTTGATTATGACATGGATGCGGATGATAATGAGTAAGCGGCAGCGACGCAGCAGCTTTTTATCGCCGCATCTGGAGCAGAGCTAGTTACCTAGGAAAATTCGTGGGAAATTTTCCCAAAAGCGCATATCGAATGCAATTAAATGTTCGCGTTTTTTGGGGGGTTGGAAAAACTTGCGCTATTTTCAGTCATTTTCACCCCCGAAATGAAAACTGTGTAAAAAGGCCGAAAAGTACCCGCTTGTTGCGTGGTCAGAAATCGCTTTTGTGATTTACCTTTCCGGTGACAAAATGCGGAAGTATTGTAAGTCGAGCCGAGCGGGGGGCGGCTGCAACTGGAGCCGCTAACGCTAACGACTTTGGCATTAACGTGGGAAACTCGCGCCTCAGCAGCAACTGGCAAACAGGTAAACGGGCAATCGAAGGCATTCGCTTTAATTAAATGCAACGCAATGTGGTAGTTTGATTTGTGCTCAGATAGCAGAACTTGGGAAGTAACAGAGGGTGGCGGAATGTGGTGGTGGTTGATGCAGTTGGAGATATGACGAAGTTTTTATTTATGATTTGATCATTAAGAGTGGACTTTTCTTTGGTAGGGTGGTTGTTTGATCAACAGGCTTTGCATTTGAAATATTTCTACACTGTCAACTGATGCAGATGATGTGTATTGTTTATCTCGTATAGCCATTTCCATGTGACATATTTTCGTTAAAAAGAATGAAGATGTTTCCTCTTTTCTTACAGTCTTTCAGCTTTATCTTGAAACTTGTAACGATTTTTTTTAAACAATGCAGAGCAAAGTTGTGGCTTAGACTAAAATTAACAAAACTAATCTAATGCATTCAAGTACTCCTTGACATAGTTTTACGACTTCAAGCAAGTATAATTTTTAACAAAAATTCCTATTTATGCAATTTTTGTTAGTTATTGCCTCAAAAATTAAATTTTGTTTGGTTAAAGCACTTAAAAAACCTTCCATTTATATCTAAAATCACAAATTAAACATAAATAAAGAAATTGAAATATTTTATTATTCCCTGCCTGTAGACTCTCTCTTTTAGAATTTGGCACAGCGTCTTGCAGTTGGGACCATTTAGGATTGAGATCAATTGCTGCAGGCTAAGTTTTCCTTGCTGATTTCCAGAAGGATTGGGCAGATTGCGATGAAATAAATCACGTCTTCAGGGCTGTTGACACTGCACAAGGATAATTTCCATATTATCTTGGGTTAAGTTAGAATAATTCGCAGCGTGCACGGAAAACGAAGCAAATTAGGAAGAAGCTGTATTTCTCCTTGAAATAAATATTTATCCCCAGAGACTTTCTGGACATCCTGCTGGAGCTATTATAGGCTTGATCAAAAAAGTTTGCTTGATTTCTACAGTCTATCCCCTTCAGTAATTTGCTGTGAGATTTTATCCAGGATAGTTAATCGCTTAATCGTTATGTTCCTCAGGCAAAAGAGGTCCAAATATGCAAAGCAATGAGATCGGCGTTTTAGTAACGCCTATAACCGGCGATTTTAAGTATGTTCAAAGGTAGACGAATGTCTTTTTGTGATGTAAATTGGAGTTGTTGTTCGGACGTCACTGCAGTTTTGATGATCGTAAAATATTCTGTATTTTACAAATTAAAATAATTTTGCAGTGCATTACTTGGTCGAACTCGAAACTGTTTTCAATATATTAATATTTTTCCATATTTATTGTTAATTTGAGTAGAGCGAATTTTCACTCATATCACGAAAGATTCGCGAAATAAAAATCTCTGCGCGCACGATTCACACAAGTAGTTTTTTTTAGCATTTCGCTTCACTCACGATGCACGCACGATGTATTTTTTATTCCTACATAAAGACTTAAAAAATCATTGGGTTAAAATTATCTTTCAGCAGCTGTCGATTTTCTGTCTTTCTTCTTCTTCTTTCTATTTCTACGCAAACAATATAAAGCTGAAACTTTACAATTTTTTTTTATCACTGATAATATGTCGACCGTGTTCGGCCTTTCTTTACTAACATAACTACGGTCGAAAAGTGCTACAGAAATTTGTTTTAATGATTTCTCTCAAAATTCCATATACAATTTCTACTGGAAACTTTATGTAATTTTGAATTTCATTACTAAATAATTTTTTATAAGATTTTGGATTCTTGTAAAAAGAATCTAAAAACTAAGTAAATCGTGCATTACTGCTCTTAGAAGAGTTTAGCTCTTCATGATCGTTGCACACAATACCCGTTACTACAGCTTAACAGTGTTCCTGCGTTCCCTAGGGTGACCATCCAAAAAGTATGCAACATTTTTTAGGGTGGGAGGTGCTTGGTTTCCTTTTTTGCTCACAACTTGAGAACCGTTCATCCGATCTTTATCATTTCTTCGGCGAATTGATTTATTATGCTAATTACTAACTATCTGTAAAAGGTCCGAACCGTCTATCTTCAAAACTGTAGGAGATATTTTTTTTTGATTGTTTGTTTTTTCCAAATTGCGGGGGCGGGAGGGGGCGTGGCCAAAATTTTAATAAACTTGATCTGCGTGCAGATAAAAGAAGCATTTGTCCCATACATGTCAAACCTCTATCTCTTACCATCTCTGAGATCTGTTTGTTCATACGGACGGACGGACGGACAGACGGACATGTCTATATCGACTCGGCTGTTGATGCTTATCAAGAATATATATACTTTATATGGTCGGAAATGATTCCTTCTGCCTGTTACATACATTTGCACGACTTTAGTATACCCTTTTTACTCTACGAGTAACGGGTATAAATATAGAGGCAAGCTAACTTCGGCTCGACCGAAGTTTATATACCCTTGGAGCTTGATATATGCCTGGATATATTCAATGGCAGCTATTCAAGATATTCATCAATATATTCATGACTGAAAAGTGTAAAGTGTTCAAAAATAATTGTTTTTTTTTTCACTAAAACTATTTTTTCGACCGATCGTTCCTATGGTAGCTATATGCTATAGTCATCCGATTTGGATCAAACTTGGCAGAATTGTGTGGTAGCATATAATATTGATCAGTAACAATTTTGGGAGCGATAGCTTTAAAAAAACAACAAGTTTTTCTTACTAAGACTTTTTTTCAAAACTATATTTTGTATGGAAGCTATACTATATAGTTGTCCGATTTCGACAAATCTTGATGTAATTATGTGAAATCATTAAAAACTTACAAATACAAGCGTTGGCAGCGATAGCACTGAAAACTAAATAGGTTTTCTCACTAAAACTACTTTTTCAACCGATCGTTCCTATGGCAGCTATATGCTATAGTCATCCGATATGGCCGGTTCCGACAACTGTGCAGCGTATTTGTACCAAACGACTTCGTGCAAAGTTTGGTTACGATAGCTTTAAAACTGACGAAGAAGATAGCATAGAAATAGACTGACGGACGGACGGACGGACAGACGGACAACGCTATATCAACTCGGCTCGTCATGCTGATCAAGAATATATATAGTTTAAGGTCGGAGATGATTCCTTCTATGCCTTGCACAATTTCAATATACCCTCTCCAAGGGTATAAAAATACAGTATTATTTAAAGAAAGGCAATGTAGTGCAGTGAATGTGGCTCTAACCGATTCTTAACTAATTTTGGAGTCACCTTTTTAATGGATTTAATTATTAATGATATGGAAAGAAGATTAACGAAAACTCTAAAATTCCAGAAACATTTTGTATATTCACGATACTTGACTTTGACCCACTCACAAAACACGCGCGGATCACGGATGCTCAAGCACTAAACTCTGTCTTTGCTCACGATCATGTCGTGACACACAGCGACACGTTCAATTTAACGTCACGGGCACTCCTATAACTTTGAGTATGAAGAGTATGAGTATGAACAACTTCATTTTCGCAATGTTTTACTAATATAAATATTACCGTATATTACAGTATATACTGTCAACTAAAAACCAATTCGAAGCTGAATACTTCAAAGTGCTATAAAAAAACAAGTAAGAAAGTCGGTCAAACCCGACTATAACATACTCTGTACCTGGAGTAGAAGCTGAATGCAATGCTGGTGCTGCGCTCATCTCTAAGTCTCTCTCCGACATGGCTATAACGACTCGGCTGTTGATGCTGATCAAGATATATATTCTTTATATAGTTGGAAATGATTCCTTCTCCCTGTTACATACTTTTGCACAAACTTAATATACTCTTTGTACCTTTGGTACAGAGTATAAAAACGGCAGCTTACTACTTTCATGCCATTTCAGATTCTCTTGGTCTCGGCCTCCTCAATTTTTCTGAGATTAAAAATGTGTTAAAGTGTTAACCAAGGAAGTAAATCACTTTATGAGCAATAAAATGAAAACAAGAGAAAAAAAAATTGTATGTACATCTCAAAATTTTATATTCACAAATTATAAATCGGAAATCTTATATCACAAGCAGAACTGTTCTCACTTGATGATGAGTCTTCAGTATTTTGAAGGGATTTCTACATAAAAGAAAAGCACGAGACTGTCAAAGCAGAGTTGATGGCAAGACCTCACAGTGCAAACTCCACTTCTGGTATACAGAAGAGTCATTGCTGGATTCGTGGACTGAAGAAGCAATTTCTATTACTATTATTAAATAAAATAATTGTCAATTTGTAAAGACAGTTCAATTCATCCAAAAGGGACGACCTGATCCAGTAACAGATTTGAAATTCTCGCATAGCAATTTGTAAATTATAAATTAGAAAAATCAACGTTCAAAATTTTGCATTTATATATTAATTTCATTAAACAGAAAACCATACGCTATTATGACCATGAGTTGCTTGTTAAATTACAGGTAAATAAAATAAGAAAGAAATCAAATCGTCTTTACAGCGCAAGGCTGAACAGACTAATGAGAAAACAGAAATATACAATTTTAGACTAAAGTTTGGTTCGAACTGAGCCAACTTGGATCAACAAAAATATCTAAGCAGACCTTGCAGGTCTTGAAATTTAAGCCATTATAGGCATTTCAAACTTAAGAGTAAACTATCCAAATCTCTAAACAAGTAAAATGGAAATAAGATGCTGTGAAAATATATAATATTTGGCAAAAAGAATGATTTCGAAAGTCAATACCACAATATTGAATTTGAGGTTAAAAGTAAATTATCAAAGACTGTTTTGATCATTTAAAGGACCGTTTGACTGACACTACATAAGTTCAAGTTTTCTATAAAATGTTCCATAATTAATAATGGTTCGAGGTTACTATTTTTTGAGAATGAGCTTACAAACCACGTCGGCATTACAAAGCATAAAAAATCTGCACACATTACTCAATTTCAGCTCACGGTCTCCGCTGCAACTTCTTTCCAAGCTGCAACCATTGAAAACCTCGCAGATTCTTGACGTTTCTCACAATGTTGACAAACTGCCGCATCGCCATCTCCATCTTGGTCCCTCCCCGCAGAACCAATGGCCATCATCAGCATATCCATTGCCAACTTCATTCTGAAGCTTAATGCGAAATAATTACAACTTGTTCGCACATCATTCAAAAAAAATTATCTGTCAGCTCGTCGTCCCCTTCATTTGTTTGCCCAATGACGAATGTGACCCGCGCGCTGTGGCTGATGATGACGAAAAAAACGACACTTGCGTTTTTTTTTATTTATTTTGCACACTCTTGTGGGCGCGTCGGTAAAATTTCAAAGTCGGCATCATTAACACCATGCGCCATTTTGGGTTTGTCGAGTCGATGGCGATGAGTGTTGATGGCTTGATGGTGATTGATGTAACTCCAAGGCGGACGATCTTCAGTGAGTGTACCAAATTGGTAGCGTTCACCCTCTGCCTCTGCGCCTGCCCTAGGCCTGAGGGCATTTGTTGTTTTAGTCAGCCCTCTCCCTCTCTCTCTCTCTCTCTGTCTTATGCTAATTTGTTATTTTAAACATGTTTGTTTGCTTAAACGCTGCTGCCCGAGTCGAATGAAAATATTGACAAAAATGTCAGCCCAAGGAAAACGAACTAAGGAGTCTGCACCTGAGGCAAAACACAACAACAACAAGCTGCAACATCCGAGGGGCCAGAACAAACAAGCAAACCAATTAACGCAAAAGATACAATTTGAATTCGTAATGAATTTTACAATTTGGCCAAAGGGGGTGGGGCCCAAATACCGAAAGTAAATTAATTCGAAAATAATTTTGAGAGATTTTTCTCAAAGGTGAAGGGGGTAAAGTTTCACAGCAAATATAAATCACTCTTTAGACAGAGGGAAAAAAATAGATTAGAAAATAGTTGCCGTCCAATGAAAACAAGAACAAAATACTCTTTTGGAGGAAAATGGTAAGCCATTCTGAGAAAAATTCTTATCGAAGTAAGAAGATTGTGCTATAAATAAGAAAACCCATTCTTACATTGTTTATGACAAGGTTTATGATCCTCTTGGATCCAATGTTTTGAAATTCTTCCTTATATGATTGCATATGGTTTAGCAATCTGAGCTCTACTTGCCAAGATTAGCCCTAAAAAGTTGAAGTGAAAATGTTTTAAAAGGTTTCGTCTTTGGAAATGAACAAAATTAGAAAGAACTGAAATTCTTAACCATTGTCTTGAAGTTGGCAAACATACCTTTGATGACTTCCTTATAGTCGGAACTTTGCAAGTTGCCCAAAAAACCAGCTCAACAAAATGAGTCGATTAAATAAACAACCACCATTAACAAGTTTCAAACTAAGCTCCAATTTCTACGAATAACCTATGAAAGTTATGGCAGTATGTGTTGAAATTTTTTTCTGATCCTAGTTGGCTTTGTTTAAAACAAAATTTTAGTCCCCCATTTGATATTTCAGTTTTCCCATTAGTCTATTGAGCCTTGCGCCGTAAAGACGTTTTATTTTCTTCCTTATTTTATTTACCTGTAATTTTCTGGATTTCTTTTCAATGTAAATAAATTTATTAATAAGTGAAAACGGCTTTTGACATATTCGGTTCTGTTCCGAATTTCGAGTTGGTTTTTCTAATTTATAATTTAACATTTATTAGTGCGAAAATTTCAAATCTGTCACTGGATCAGGTAGTCTCTTTTTGATGAATTGAATTGTCTAAACAAATTGACAATAATTTTATTTTTTTCATCCTGCTAAAAGGTTTTTAAGTTGGTTTTTTTCTCTGGTTTTGTCCATGTAAAAAATGGTCATTGTACCGTTTGGGTTTTTTATTTCAGTGAATAGATTTTAGAGTTTGATGCTCAACGATTTAGAAAGGTCTCTATCAACTTTGTAAATAGAAATTAAATTTTTTAACACACGAAATTTTAAATATTTGTCTCTGTTCCGAATTCAGAGTGGGTTTGAGAGTAAGTTTTGCTGTTTCTAATTTCTAATTTCTAATTTACAAATTGCTATGCGAAAATTTCAAATCTGTCACTGGATCAGGTGGTTTCTATTTGATGAATTAAAGAATGTCTTAACAAATTAACTAACTTAAACTGATTTAACTACTTAACTGGTAAAAGAAGTTTACAAAAATTAGCTAAATTACTTTCGGTTGATGTACTGTTAATCCATACCTTATAAATTAATAACACTACAAATCCGGTTATGCCATTTACATTTATTTAATTTTTTACAAAATTTTTTTCACGATCTTTAATTACCCAAGGAAGTAATTGCAATCGATTCTCCCTTCTGGGAATGAAGCAATATTGTTTCTAAATACAGTGAATATCGCTTATATGCAAAAGCTATAAAGCAGCAAAATTTTTGCATATAAGCGATATTTGGATTTAAGCGGTTGTCGGTTGTATGCAAATCATTTCCATATAAGCAATCTATCGGTTGTAAGCAAAAAGTTGCATATAAGCAATTCAGTGATTTTATTTTAATAACATAGTAAATGTATTTAAATTAAAATAACTTATTTTTTAAGTATCGCAGAAGTATTTTATTCACTAAATATTGAAGAATAAGGGGCTGACTTCACATTTCAAAATAAAGCTACATATCTGTCACATAAACTTAAAAATAACAGAGTAAATTGTAAGTTTATCTGAAGCATAGCAGCTATCTGGAAGAAGAGAAATCGGTCCATGGTCACTTCGTTTTATACACAAAGTACACAAATTTACATTAAAAAAATATATTTTGTTAGGTAGTCAGGACCCCAATGTCTTTAAACGCCTTTGAAGTTATTATATCATCAGAATAATTGATCAGAAAAGCAGTCTCGGAGTGAATCTAAATTTAGTAGGGCCTGTTTGATTGAGGGATGTTTTATTTTGAAATGCGTTTGACCAAAATATTTATCTTCAACTTGATTTGTATTTTTTCCTAAAATAATTTTATTTGCCAAAATAGTTCCAAAACGGGGTAAATCATTGTCGTTGAATTTATTCGAATCTCTATTAGCTAGTGAATTCAGTCTATTTTGATCTCTAGTTTATGGCCTATATTGCCTCGATGATGGGTGCTGTCAAATGTGCTACCATTGCGGTTTTTCGATGCATGTTACCATCTCTTAAGTACACATTTTATAAGTCCGCATCTCAATATAGTTAAAATCTTATACAATTCTAAAGAGTGGTTTTCCATTAATTCCATTTTCTAAGTTAGACCTCTTTGGGCGGGCTAATAACCGCAGTGAGAATTTAGTATAACAATTGTGGAGACTCCCTCTAACTTTGGTGAATTTTCCAAAATTTAAGCTCTCATCTTGCTTTAACCAGGAGCAGAGGTTGTAGCTTTGTGTTGCTAGTATAAATGTGCCCTTTAAACGCGAACTTGACGGGCTGAAGAAAAACTGGGTATGAGGTGTTGCTACCTGATGCCTATAGTTTCATAATTTATTGGTCCCAGTCCCAGGCTATAAAAAAAAATTGAATTTTGTTCCACTGTGTTATGAAAAGGTGTTCTATTGTATATGTACTCCTCATACAAACTAAGTGAATGTAGTGAATGCGATATCTGACTATCTATTATCCACTTCAAATATATAAGTATTTAAGTATAAATTTGATATACTTCAAAGGGCTTTTATCATAACATTATTTGTGTGTATAAACAGGATAAATGTTACCGAGGCTTACAGTCTGAGAGCATGTAAGCCAGGCGGGATGCTGTGATTTGGCTAGCAATTAACCTGCTGGGACGTTTCATTATCATGTTAGGAATCAGACATTACACACACAGTTTCTAAATAAAAGGGTCCATAAAACGCAATTTAATTATCGCTAACCAATTTTTATGCTATTCTAGCTAATCTATCTAACTGTTGGGTGTATGAAGAATACACACGATTGAATTTGAGAAATCGAACACACTACATAATTGCGCTTCACTAAGACCATATTCCAGCCTACCGTTCCGATGGCAGCAATTTTTATATACAGGCCTGTTCCCGTTTCAGAATCCGATTAATCGGAATTGGTAAGAGTTCTGATTTCTAAGAAACGATTCAACAATTCGGTCGAATCTTTTTTGCCAATGAAGGTAATTGGGATTTCGAAGTTAAAAGTAGAATAACACAGCCGGTTTTTGGTAGCGAGAACATTTAATAATTCCGATTCCGCATGATTTGATCGAAATCGAAAACGGGAACAGTCCTGAATGTATAGGTTTTGACATATTAGCAGAGTCTAGAATCTGTGCAAATTTTAATCTCTATATAAACTGAGAAACAAGTTTGCCAGCAATCCGATACACGGACAGACAGACCTGGTCTGGAATATACTTATATATGTATACCAGCAGTGGACACGAAATTAAAGTTTGGGAGTAGTCTAACAACAACAACAAGAGAAAATACAACTCTTGTTGCGCCGTCTGCGCCTACAGCAAAGACGAGCTCACTGCTAATACAAATAGTTAAGAAATCCAAAATTTGGATCAAATTCCCGTTTGGACCCCTTTTGGTTTGAAATCGTAAAAAATTAGCAAAAGTAAAAAGGAAGCATGATTAACAAATTAAATTCGTACCAGAACAATGCATTACATCTTTTTGGTAAGTTTCGGACACCATCTAAAAAAAAACGATGCGTCCTCTAATTTTGTAGTTCTTCAAAGGAGCGAAATGTTCGGGGCGCACAAACTATGTTGTTTACACTTTGGTGAAACGACACATAGTTAAAAAATAAGCTCAGTGCCGTGGCTTCAAAATAAAGATGGTTGCCACAATGTCTGACTCTGTCTAGTGTTTTTGTACAGGTAAGCTATAACGATTGGTACACTGGGCTCAAAACGAGCTTAAGATATACACACATACACAGATCTTGAGCCTAGCAATTTCACTCGAACAAACGAAAAAATACAAATTTTCTAAGTATTATAGAAATGAAGCCATAACATTCCTATTACGCTCTTGCATCCACTTGCTAAAACAGAGGATCAAATTCGATGTCACAGCCAACCACTGACTCCGTCAACTCAATAAGCTATAAAATAGCTCTTTCAATTTCGTAGCGGAATAACGAGCCATGTTGTGAGGATGCCCATCGCTGGTCTAGATGTTAGTTTAGTCCTTTAAATAAAAGTTTGGAGTTTACAATTCCACAGAACCTTATGATTTTGCGTCGAACTCTCGTAACTAATCAGGCTCAGCGAGACTTGAGCGCATGTAAGCTGAATTTAGTGCTGATCCTGGCTCTTGTCTGGTCATCGCCACAGGCTTAGTGCAGTTCGTGGAAATTGGTTTTTTTTTTTGCCGCTGCCGCCGCCGTTCTGTCTAAGAACTTCCACTTGGCCAACCAGCGAGAAACAGGTAAATGAAAATTTTCCCCCTACCTGCCTAAAACTAATTGAGACCGCCCTCATTGAATAATTTCAGAAATTTTTCTTTTTGTTTTGCTGGTGAGATTTTATTTTATTTTTAGACAGAAAGGTGCCAGGCAAGGGCTTGGGACGCTGAGGCCGAGGACTGTGGGTAATGATGATGTATGGGTAATTTGAATGATTAATGGGCTGCGCTTTATGTCAGTGTTCCGGTCAGAGTTGAAGTTGAAGGCCTGCGCTTCGTCTGGCTGTGTGGCTCGCGTAAAAAGGATATTACGGGGCATAGATGTGAAATTTAATTAAAATATTTTTATGGTAGCCCAAAGGGAGCGAGGCGACGAGGGGGAATCGTGATTTGATGAGCCGCGAAAAGGGGTCTTTTGATTCGGGGAAGGTCAAGTGAGGTGTAAAGGGAAATTGCATAATGAGTTAAATAGTTTATTAAACTTGTGAATTAACTGGACATCTTCGGGGCGTGCAACAAAATGGCGCCACTGCAGACAAAATGGCGAAGCCAGTCAGTGCGCTGACCCCAACACACATATGCCTACCTACCTGT
This sequence comes from Lordiphosa clarofinis, assembly GCA_018904275.1. NCBI lineage: Eukaryota > Metazoa > Arthropoda > Insecta > Diptera > Drosophilidae > Lordiphosa > Lordiphosa clarofinis. The sequence continues at coordinate 649,867 of JAEIGQ010000097.1, forward strand.
GCACATATTGTTCATATAAATGTACATTTATTTATGTACAACATTTTTTTTTGTCCAAGCCAGTCGCATTTTGAGCGTTAAAACCAACAAACAAACAAAGTCAGAGCCAACAGCGTCAACAACAACAACAACAAATATGTGTTGTAATAAATTATGTTTGCTCAAAATTTATGCCTATATACATATATGAATGTACATACTAACACACAAATGCAGACATCTGCCAGTGTGCGTGTGTGTGTGTTTTGGTCCAATATTAATACCTACATAATTAATGAGCGTTCGCTGGCCTCGTGTGCAAAATGCATATGCCAAAGCCACCAACATAGTGAAAAGTCGCCCCATCCCCCCCGTGCGTGTGTGTATATTTGTTTATGCATTTTGTGGCTGACAGCATCTGTCATTTGCCAATGTGCGGACGTTAATGTCAACTGTCCGGCGGTTTAAATCAACCTCAACCAACCCTGAGCAGTGTCATGTGTGGCCATAATTATGGAGCAGCAAGCTGAACAGCAGAACTGCAGAATAATAAATGCTTGCATCAGAGTATTACAATTTAATTGAATTTCTTATATGAAATTATAATCCAGCCGTCTCGAATAATCCCAAATAGTAATAGAGCTTTTGTTTTGATAGTGATATTACCAGGACAAGTCTTCTCTAAGCTCTGTACGCATTTCGCAGCTACTCAGTAATATTCTCCAAAATAAGAAGATTATTAAAATAAACGAAGTAATCATTTGGCAAGTTCTCAATTCCTATTCCAAGGCAACTTGTCGATTGTAGAATTAATTCGTGTTCTCGCAAGCCCAAATCGAACAAGTAGGAGTGTTGCGGTCGAGTGCCCCGACAGCAAAATACCCTGTCCCAAGTAATGTGGTTCCTAAAGCTTTGAACTCTGTTTATTTTAAAATTTATTTCAATAAATGGGCAGGCGCACTTATGTACATATCTTCGGTGTTTTTGCTCGGATCTCATTGTGGTACACAGAATAGATAGTTGTTGGGCCTCACTGAATATATATTAAGTCACTAGGTTAAAACTTAAAAATTCAAGCTCTGACAGTTTTTCGCGGTTAGAAGAAGATGGAGGCGGAATTTGCTAAGCCTGGAGCAAACTTTATCTGGGTACGGTGTACACCTACATACATGCTAAAATTTGTGGCTCTACTTCTTATAGTCTATGAGTTCCACGCGTTTATACAGAGAAAAAGACAGTTTTTCGCTGTTTAAAGATGGAGGAGGAGGAATTTTCCAAATCTGAAACAAACTCGATGTGGGTACAGTATACACCTATATACATTCCAAAACCACAAGTTTATCTCTCGCTCTATCTATAACAGTCTCTGAGATCGACGCGTTCATACAGACAGACAGACGGACAGACGGACATGGCTAAATCGACTCGGCTTTTGATGCTGATCAAGAATATATATACTTTATAGGGTCGGAAATGCTTCCATCTCCCTGTTACATACATTTGAAAAACTTCATGATCCCCTTTTTCCCATTTTTAATGGGAACAGGGTATAAAAAGAGTGTGGGTTCAATAACAGGTCATGATTTTTGTTCGGTGGATTGAAAATTATTTGCCAATTTACGCACTCTTTCAGTGGCCAAATTATTTGCTAGACTTCCTAACGCTTCAAGTACAATTTACTTATAATTTATCCAGAGCCTAAATTGCGTAGCGTTCTTAAAAGTCTTTATATCGTGGGGTATTCGATTTCAACAACAAAAATTGCCTTTTCGAAAGTGAAAGTCTGTATTTTTGGCACACAATATTGTGTGGTCTTCTTCAAAGGTTCGTGTCTCACTCACAAATCCTTCCCTACAAAATTTTTTTAAGTCTTTTATTTTGAGAATTATTTGTAGTTGGGTCAAGTACTGAAACTCTTGAATCAAGAAAGCACGGGTCCAAAAATTTTCTTTTGGATCAAGAATTTTCGCTCTTACTGTACTTTTGAGTACTAACTCGCTTGATCCAAGAGTAAAGTCTCCGTTTTTTTCTCTAAAAGAAACTACTTTCAAAACCAATTTGACTCAACTACGAAATTAGCTACTTTCGAAGCCAGAACTGAGATGATAAACCTGAAGTATTCTTTACCCAGGCATGACCCATCTGAGATATGCAGAACTTGTAACCATGGAGAACGGGATTGCTGTGACGCTCAACTGCTGTTAGCTAATGGCAGCATATCCAACTTTACGGGAGCATGGAACAAACCAATTCCCACAATAATTAAGATCCAACTTGTGGGACAGATTAGCTACCTAAGTCCAAAAGGCAACTCGTTACAGAACCAGCATAGTGACCAGTTACCTTTAAATAAAAGGGCTGTCAGGTTTTCTTCTGGGTGAAAGATCCACTAACTCGTGACAAGAGGGAAAAAATGAGTGGAGTAAACCTAATAAAACGCGCAATAGAGCACTTATACCCACACTGAGAAAAAAAGAATAGTTTCTGATGATCCTCAGGATATTTTCGGTATCTATTTAACTATCCTTTTTGGTATCCATTGGATATTTTCGAAGTCGATTTATTTATTGATCTTTTTTCTTCATCCAAAGGATTTAGAAAATGTGAAAGGATAGTAAAAAAAATGGAAATTAAATGGATATTTCGAATATCTTTCTACGGGGATCTTTTTTTCTGTGTATATGTGTACACTGTACGTACTTGATATATGGCACGTACTAAGAAAAAAAACTTGGAAAATTTGTCCGCGAAGTGGATGGAAACGCCCAAGAAAGTTTTAATGGGGCAAATAAATGAGCTATTTCGTTCATGCAACATTGTTCTAAGCAGGAAAGAGAGTGAGAGAGGGAACGACTCACGCATCCGTCCGCTAAAGCTATTTTTATTGTGTGCTGGCAAATAAGTCCGAGTGAGAGTGAAAGCTTTTAAAAAGCTGTTGTTGAAATATATATATATTTAACTCTGTTGAATCGAATTGATTGTATTGCATTATAATTGACCATGACCTTAAGCCTATGTAATCAAAAACATATGTTGAAATACTAAAATCGTTAGTGTGTGAGTGGAGAGCGCAGGAAGAGGGTAAAAGTGGATAGCGTTGTAAGACGGAGGCGGGCGAGGGGAAAGCGTTGAAAGCTGTGGAGGAGGGGATGGGGAATAAGAGCGAATCCCACTTTAAATTGAATTATAATTAAAGAGTGGGTACCACGAGGTCAATTTGTTTTGATATTTAGTTGGTAATGTCGAAGTTTTATCCAACGAGAGCGTAAGTTAAAGTCGGCTCTAACCGACTTCGATATACCCGTTACTCATGAAAAAAAACATGTTTAACAGTGTTCCTGCGTTCCTTAGGGATAACATCCGAAAAGTATGCAACATTTTTTTCGAACATTTGCACGACTTTAGTATACCCTTTTTACCCTACGAGTAACGGGTATAAAAATATTGTCTCTTTTATTTTTGTGTAAGACTTGGGAATCTATACGTTCTCAGTTATAGACAAACATTGCTGATAATGCTGTGAAATCCACAATCTCTATATATTTACTAGATATGGGCTCGGGATGGAAATATCGCTAGACCCGAAATTCATATCTACTTGATGGCTCATCGATATTTACCAGAGTAAAGAAAAGCCGTCTGTTTGCAGGAACTCTAAAGTTGTGTTCCACTTTAACCTATTGGCAAGGAATGAATTAAGAAATTCGGTTTATACTGCAGTCCACTATTCCAACTCGACAAAAAAATCAAAGAGCTGCATCTAGCACTAGCCAATCGCAAGGGTATGCTTCTCCATCGCATACATTTTGGATCACTTTTGATATGTAAAGTAATGTAATCCAAAGAATTCTTCATTTGAGGCTATTCTCCCTTCCATTTGATAATAGCTAAATCAATTATTATTTTCATTGCTTGGCATTTCTAATAAATAAACCACTTCAAAAAAAAAACACATCCTCCTTGACAATTCTTTCGCTGAATGAAATAGATTTAATAAGCCAATCCGTGGAAGCCGCAAGAAAATTGTCAATTCAATTTGATTTAATTAAAACGAAAAAAATAGAAAATATGAAAAAAGGTTTAATCATAATGCGAGCAAGTCAGGCAGCCGTGAACCTTGACAATTATCTTCACACATCCGCCCCGAGGATGAGGCTAAGCCGCTTGTACTTAATGTGCGTACTCGAGTCCTTCTCGATGTTTGAGTGTGTGTGTGTGTGATGTGACCTCCTTTGTGTCAACGAGCGGCCAAATCATGAGAGATAACTCGCGTTCAATCAGTTGCCGTGAAAAGGAAATGAAAGCTGGCTCAATACAATAATCGAATAAGCCGCGTATTCATCAAGAAAATAAATCCGCACATGTCTTCCGCCAAAGGAGTTGAAGATAAATGCGAAAACGTCGCGCTTAATGCAGGCGTTGCAGTTGCATCAAAAGGATTTGTGTTTTCAATTGCGCGCAAATGCTGACAATAGCGGGAAGGGCTCAATCACGGCTTAGGCACGGCATGATTTAATACTCTTATAAGCAGCTCGCCTTACATGAGTTTTTATGGGCCGCCGACCCATTTGCGGGCAGGAAAATCAAATTAAAATATAAAATTTTAATGACCACCGGCCAGCGCCTGGGTGAGTCTTTTGTTTTAGGCCAACATTTCGCCAATATTCCCGGGCTTCGGTTCGCTCCGGTTCGTTGGGTTCAATCAGCGATATGGCGTAATGCGTTTTGCGTCACGTTACATTGCGCTGCAACTGTCTCTCTTCCGCCCCCTCTCACTCTCTGACTGATGCTGTCTCTTTCGCTTAATGGTGAACGTAATTCATTAAAAAAGTTAATTTTTGCCATCCGTTGGTTCGTTCATTGGCTGATTGTGTGCTGATTATGGCCACAAGGCAGTAAAGGATGTGGCGCCTTATTGGGCTCGGTTGGAGGTTCAGATAGTTCATAATGATTACACACGGCCATCACGCGTACACTGGGGATGCATAAAGTCACGAGTTACTGAGATTGGCAACTGAACGATTTAAGACGGGGGAGAGTTTTCAGTTTAATTTATGCTAAAATAGAAATAGAGAAATAGAAGCTGACGAGCTGACTGCGCTGCTGCTGAGCTCTTTTGTATGCACAGTAGATAGCAACTTGCCTGGCTTAAACATGTTCTTACGACTTTATCTTAATTATTTGTTGCTCAAATCTCCATTTACAATTTATTGTTCATCTCCACCTGACCTTATCTGATAAGCCCACAGACACCAGCTGATCTGTTAACTCAAGCCCATAAATAAGTTTTATGGTCACTTTTGGTGTCTCTTCTCTTGTCGTCCGATAAAAAGGAAAACTCTTCCACTTCCCCCAATCATGACAACAACTTAATTTTCTCGCCTCAACATCAACTTGAAGCCAACTTTATGATTCAAAATAAATCAATGCCAAGAGCCAAATCATGATGAAAGCCGCCACCACCAAATCTGGTGGGTCAGAGGCAACCAGAGATCATAGCTAACGGTTCCCTTCGCTGATGATAGAGGGAGCGACAGAGCGAGTGAGATGCTCTGCTTGCTTAATTTAAATTTACAAGAGGCGAGACTCAAACTTCAACTACTTAACGCAGCCATTACACGATCGAGCGGTGACCGGGGAGGGGGGGACTGGCTTTTTTTTGTAACTTCATTACCACACTCCAGACCTCTCCATCTTCTCTACTGCTACTCAAAAGTCAATTCAGTTGGTCTTCGGTTTCGTTTCATTTTTCGAGCATTCGTGCCCTAATGACACTTTAATAAATCATTCGAAAGGTGAGACATCGAGTGCAAGTTAAAGAAGAAACCAGAAAAACCAAATGAGAAATGCGGTTAGTTGGGTTTCTTCTTTCCCAGTTTAAAAGCAAACAGAACCAATATCTTTTTAAGGTTGGGGGAAATACATATGTTAATTAGTTATGGAGTTGTTTTAGCGATGTATCCATCACTTGGCCCCTGGGTGTTAAAGTACGTGGAGCTGGTAAGTACTTCTGTCCCCTTTTTCTTCCAGATCCACAAAATTCAAGCCCTTCTTCAGTATTTTCATAAATTTATGTCACACAGAGTCTTGAATAAAATCTCAGCTTCTGCATGAGGACAATGGCATAGCTCCAAAAAAACCAAAACAACACAAAACAACCAAAGTCGACTTATTTACGAAATTAACATTTTCCCGTTGACATCTTATTAATACTTCACACCTTTTTTCAGATTTTTAAATCGATCGTTATTTTATGAAAATTAGTCAACGCCGCCGCCGTCGAAAAGCAGAATCAACAAACAAACAAACAAACCGAAAAAACTTTGAAAAAGGCAAAAGCCAACAAATAACTGATAACAAGTTGAAGTTAAAGTCGAGAACTAATACAAACCGGATCGCTCTTAGGGGGCACTGGAACAGGATGGATTTTCTGGGTCTCTGTGTGTGTGAGTGAGTTTATTGAATCTTTACGAGTTGTCTCGCCTTGTCTTGTTTTAATATTAATTAGTTAATGCGTTGTCTTATTATAAATTCGAAAAGGCATATAAATAAATATTAAATTAAAATGGTCGAACGGCGCGGCCAGAAACTCACTTAAAAATATTAATAATGTATATAACAAGCGTAGCCGAGAAATGAAAAACAAAATCAAAAGAAAACACAGAAATCGTTTATGCATAATTTCTAAATTTGGCAGTGTGAGGTTTGTTGGGAGGAGGAGAATATGTCACTTATTAAAAATACACATAAAATGTTTTAAATATTGACGATAAAATTTTTTTGAAAACAAGTCATTTTTGTTTTTATTACGAAATTCAATTTTCGTTTGAAATAAAAATATTTACATTTTAATCGTGCATTAATGAAGTGCAATTAAATTAAATAATCAATAAAAAAAGGGAAAATATTATTAATACTTGTTAGTAGAAAGTGTTTCCTCTGTCAAGTTCAGTTTATTTATAATATATATTGTTCAATATGTTCCACCAATGACCAGATTACCGAGAATATAAGGTAAAATTTTAATGTCATTAATGTTACGTAGAGTCCTTTTGGTCTCGAATCGCTTGAGGCGCACTTGACGTAGAAGATGTAAATGAAATCAAGCCTTTTGTAGAAAAATGCATTAACTTCCAGAGCTTATCTATACGGTTTTTTGGTTATAAAATGAAAACGAATAAATGTTTTTCAAAATCTTTAAGCTGTTTCAGTCTCGAGGCCACGATATGCTTTCTCATAACTTCAAAACAGGAACACACGACACCACAAAGAAAGCTAGTTTACCGTACAGTCGTTTCATTGGCATCTCTGCCTAATCATCAGCGGTCTTTGCTTTCAACAGCTACCTCCTTATGCCTGCAATGCCATAATCGCTTGGGAACTCCAATGCGACTCAACAGCAAAATCTATCCTATGTACGTGTGAGTCCCTAATGGCCTTTCAATCAATGGCAACAAATTCGAAATTGTCGCCTTCTGCAGCGTCGAAGTCTATCTGGGCGATCATCATTAAAGTGCACATCTCATGCATTAAGAAATTCTCATTCGAGTAGAGCAAGTCACAGCCTTGATTCGGGTCAGGACTACCAACAAGCCTATCATCCGTAGAAATAAATTTCGGTAAATGGTTTCTAAGCCATGTTTGAGTCGGCAAAAGCGACTTTGTGAGCTGAAAGGTCCACGGCTTGTTTGCAAATATTGTCGTGTTGAGAGGTCTCACAACATTTTCTAAAACGTCGAATTGATACACGAAGTTTTGACTAATTTTTTATAAAAATGGACCTTGGCGACCCCATTATGAGTGACTCCCCACCAAACTATCACATAAGGCGGATGGTGACCTCTCTAAAGTTTGGTGAAAATTTTCTCGTCAGTAAACAGAATTCATCTGTGGGCATGTTTCGCGCACGCAATGGTTTCGATTTTGTATTGCGGTTTTGTTTCAATGTGAGCAATTGGCCGGTGTGCCTCTTGTATGCACTGAGTCCCAAGTCACGTTTTATGATGCGCGACATGCTGATATTCATCTCACTAGATCTGATTATCTGCTTGCGCAGGCTTTCAGTATCCTCTAATAGCTTCACGATGCGATATACAAAGTTTCAGGTGATTTCCAGTGGGCGCAACATTCGAAATATTTCACCGATTTCGGAACCGCATTTATGCAGGACAAATGCGGCAATACGATTATCGAGCGAACAAATGACTTCAGAAACCTTTAATGCGCTTAACCAAATATTTGGATTAGATCGCTATTCACACATACATGGCCCGAACATTTGCCGAAGCTGAGACCTAATGAGCAAAAAAGCGTCATTCGCTTGACAGAGTTCGAAGCGATTAGGTCGAAGCAAATTCACGGAGCTTTGTTTTCACACACTAATACACTCTCACTTTTCGGCCTCGTTCTCGCTGGCCATCGCTGTATTAGAGCAGGGTTCCCCAAGGGGAGAGCGCTAAAACGTGAGTGTGTCTCTCTCTAACACACAATGAAGTATTACTTCGGCAAACATTCGGCAAGTAAGTTCGTGCTCCCGGGGCTATCGGTGGGGAACTCTGTATTAGAGTCACTGCCGTGAAAAACGAACAACGATGAGAGAAGCAAAAAGAGCACATCGGCATCGGCAATTGCATTCAGTTTGTTTTTCTCTCACTTGACTGTTGAGTACGATCCGTCATAAAGCTATCCCGATTCGGATTGACTTGGGCTCAATCGTACCTAAAATTATAATGTCGCTGCCGGGATCAAATCATTCTATTTAGGCTTAAAGTCTGCCTGGCTTTTTTTCCGGTGTGCAGTAAAATAGCATAAATGTCACTTGTCAAATACCCGTCAAAATGGAGTGAATGAGTTCAATGGTTCGCGCCTACGAATGTGTTCTCATATATTTTTATTGCTTCTCTAAGGAACCGATTCCATAATTTCTTGGGGTATTCGGTGTTGTGCTTCTACAAACTTAAGTACGTCGTACTTGCTCAATTTTTGTGAACTGACGTGTGAAAGGGAAAATCTGCCAGAATCATACACTCAAAAACAAATCACCCTAAAGAGCTTTAATTTCACCCCGAAAACGATAAATTCTTTTAATAAATCTTTCTAAGGCGATTTTTTACCCAAATTTTTTTAAAACGTTTTAAAAGTGTTGGGGTAACGTTTTCCAAACACAGAAATTTAAGAGCGAAGCTCTTTTGCATTTGCAAAGTCAGCAGCTTTTGCCATTTGCCGTAGCAGCAGGTGAGTTGTGTTTATGTGTGAAATATTGGAGGTGAGAAGAGGGAGGGAATGCGCCAATAACAATAAAATGGTAAAGAGATAGCCTTTAAAAATGGTCTTCTGATTGACAGTCAACCCATTCTGGCTTTAAAAAATAAAACGCCTTTCGCACATTCCCCTGTTTACACACACTTTCAACGACGACACTCAACAAGTGGAATCAATATTCCACTCACAATTCTAATATACTCCCAGCAGCATGCATATGCCAGGACCACAAGCTCCAAACCATTTCGTAGACCGAAAATTGATCGACCCATAAATCAGCTTTTGGTTGGCTGACAAACCAAAAATTATTTAATTTATTTTGGTAAAATGATTTGGCAAATTCCGCTCGTTGCTCATTATGAGGAGGAGCTCGTTTTAAATGGCCATGACTATGGAAATTTGAGGCATTAAAAAACATTTGTCATACAGACAGGGGCGGGGGGATGGGAAGGGTAGAGTCCTCCAACGGCCAAAAAGCTGCAGCATCATTGCCAGCAGCGGCGTCTAACTGCCTGGCTCGTTAATGTCCTCGTTCTCGTGGTCCTTCCTGGCTGCCTGCCCCGCTGTCTGTGTCTGTGACTAATGTGCACACCTGAAACGTTGCAGGATGCGCACAGGTGTAGGGCCCTGGGCACACAAATCAGCAGGCAGCCCAATGCAGGAAATTCGGAAACATTAACGCCAGCCTGTCTGTGGTAGTTTTGCCTCGGGACTGATCGATATATGCCGATTAATCAGACGACTTTTGTCGCCTCAAATTTCATGACTCTGACTTCGACATCATGCCGCGTTGAAGGTGTGAAAAATGTTTGTTCAGTTTCTGTAGAAATTGCACCCAGGGGAGTGGGGTGACTGGGACTGATCAGAGCTGCTGCTGTGATCGTGTTGTGTGTCCTGGAAATAGGAGAAACAGAATCGGATCCCAGCTGGTGTGGGAAAATCTTACAAGGATGTGGCCAGCTGAGAATATTGAAATGTTTGCTTTAAAACTTTTGTGGGAAATTTTAATGTTTAGTAATTAAATTTTACTTCAAAGAATGTCTTTTAAGAATTTTAAAACAAATATCAGAAAAATATATCTGAAGAATCTAAAATAAAAAAAAGAAAGGCCATCCGATAGAAGAAATAAAGAGTCGAGTCTCAAGAGTTCTCTCTTGAAGAGTCGAGCCGTCGTCTTCCACTTTTCCCCTCCGCTCCTCTGTAGGTGAAAGCTTCTCGCAACGGGACAGAGAGAACCGAAGGGGGTTGGAGACGGCCGACCGGGGAGAGAGCAACCGCGGAACGGCGAGGCGAGCCAGGCCCCAGCCGCGGTGTGGTTGGGAGGCCGACGCCCAGGAGAAGGGAGAGCAAATTCCAGTTTTGTTAGAGACGAGCGCCCCGACAGCGCGGGCCTCCACAGTAGAAGTGGACCCCACCAACAAAACCAGACGCGTAAAGAGAGAGGTTAGCTAACCGGGGACCTGGGAGGCGCCTTTTCACCCTCCTCCACAGCTCCAGAGACTACGACTGGTATACGTTGTTTTTGGGTAGTCCACAGTCCAGACTTCTTGGCCAGACACGATAACCACAAATGCTAAACACGCCACACGACAACGCACCCCCTTAGCTACCCTTTTTCGGCACCTCTCCTTTACACGTCCTGTTTCTCCTTCTACCACCACGCCACCCACGATTACTTACCACTCTTTTCTACTTTTTTTGTGACTTATATTAACCCCTACTTAACCACCACACACTTCTTATTTGTAAACCCCACCCACCCCGACACTCCCCGCCCCCACCGACCACCACACCTCCCCTCTTACTGCGTTGAACTTGTAGTTTTACCTGCCCACCTCCCCGATCCAGTTCCTACTAGGCCACCCCCCTCTTAAAGCCCGCCGACGCCGGACCTACCCATCTTCGCTCCCCAGCCTTCACACTGCACACCCACCCTCCACTCCGCGACCCACCCCGTCTCACCCCGATCGACTACGACCACCGCGCCCATCTCCACCTCTCACTCTAGCGTCTCTTCTCTTCAGCGTTTCGTAGCACGCTTCCTACCCCCACGCCTCCCCGATAGAACACGCCTCTGTGCTGACGCCCCCTTCGCTTAGCACACAACCCCTCAGCTTTGGCCGTCTGTTTTCACCTTAATTTCACGCCTCTCCTTGGACAACCCTGAACCCCGCACTACGGAATTCCACCCCACTCACCCCCCCCCCTCTCAACGACGCTCCCCTATGATCGTCCTACTTTAGGATTACTCCAACCCAGCCCTCCTCACGACTGCGTCTGTCGTCCTCCTTTTAAAATCTCCTCGACACCCCCTCCACTCTCCACTTTCTCTCGTCGCTTCGACGCCGGTCGGCCGTCCCACGCACCACCCTTCCCTTAGCCCGTGCCCCCCCCCCATTAGCGTGCCCCGGGCGCCCCCCGTTCACCCTGTCGCCGGCCCACCCAGCTGTGCTCTCCCTAGGTAGCACCGCGCCATCGAGCCTCGCTTTAATCTTGAGGGCCGCCTTATTGGGCCCGCTCGCATGCCTTCCTTCGTCCTTTTGGGCCTACCTACAGAGGTGCTGAACCCGCAGGACTGGGCCAGCTTTCCCGCCCCGGTATAGAGCCGCCCGACTCCAGTCCGAGCTGTATCGACTGCGGACCACGCCCCTGCTTTACGTTGTAAAGATAGTAAAGATTTTGTTTTGTAAATTTGTAATCTATATTGAGGGTTACTAGCTCTTCTTCCAAATGAATTAATCTTTATGTGAATTTTGTTTTTTTATGCTATCAGAAGTGTCACGCATTTTAGGGTTGTATGGAGTCCAGTGATGCCCAAAAGGCCAAAAGCCTATCCCATGGGACTGGAACTCATAGTTCTGCCGGCGTAGGAACCGACATATGCATAGAGAAAGAGAGAGATCGTGTGCTCTATAAATAGCACCTTCGACGGCTTGCTCTCTCACGACGCGCGCTTTCAGCTTTTCCTCTGACGAGGCATTTGTTTGTTTGCTTGTTGCTCATGTTTGACGTCATGACGCTTACATCGTTTTTCGCTGCTTTGCAAAAAGACGCAAAAAAATTTTAAAATTTGTGAAAAATTTACTTCAGTTTTGAACCTAAATTGAAAATACCTAACAAATATAAGAAATCCGTAAGTCTGACTATTTCAAACAACTGTAATACAAATCCATTTTAGGTAACTCAAACCTTGACCAAGACCCAAATCAAAATTTGTACTCCACTTTGGGTGCTTCCCTTTCTGGTTAGTCACTGAAACACCTGCGCATGTCACGTAGCCAGCTGTCAGTGTTGCCAAACTAAACTCACACACACACTTGTCAACCGTTTCACGCCGCATTTAAAAGCAATTCAAACAATCCATAAATTGATGATTGTGCAGTGTCTAAGTCAACCTCCAAGCGAGCAACCGAGCGACCCAATCAAATATTCAAATTTTCTGTATATGTATTTTTTTTCTCATTTCATCTTTCAGCGTTCATAACTTCATCTTGGAAATTAATCGATGAAATATGTACCAAAACCGAACGGCAAACGGCGACAGTTAGTGACTGTCTTCTCTCATATATTTGCCGCTCAACTTGCTGCTGTCAAAATAGGGGGGAACCGACGCGTCGACGCAACAGGCTACCCAAATGCCTCATAAATAAAAACGCCGGAGCTTAGCAGTCGCTCAACGAAATTGTAGCGCACAAAAACAAATGTCTTTTCGAAAATGGAAATGGATACACGCGCTCACCTAGGCCAGACTAGCCGGCCGGTGACGACCCCCGTGAGGAAAACCCATTGTCACTCACTGAGCGGAGAGCTGGAGGAGGTGGCTCAGAAGTGCCATCGTGATAACTTCATAACTTAGCGCATTTGAATAATTTCGTATGCGCATTTCAACTTCTCGACTGCGGCAACGGTTCTGGCCTGTGACTGGGGGGTTGGGGGCGACAGGAGAGAAAGGTGTAGATGTGTGAGAGATCCATAGATGGCCTGTTGAAAAATATTGACAGCTACAAATGGACACAGTTTTCGGATTTGGAATTTCATTTTGGTATTAATAAGAATTTTCGGCTAGTTATGCTACAGTTTGAGGGTAATAAATGGGCAGATAAATTTATTGGAATTAATTTCGTTTCCAAAAAGGCAATCAACAGTGCTGTAAGAACTGTCTGAAAGACTTGGGAGGAAAAGCCGTAATAATTAATGAGCTATATTTTCAGTTGAAAAATATTGTAAGACTGAGATATGGATGACTAAGCTTGCTGCCAGATGGGTGCCAAGCTATACTCACGATTGAACACTATAAAATTAAATCATTCGGAGGTGTCAAGGTAATCTCTTTCAACCAAATGCCAACCCGAAACCAATTCTTGATGTCCCAGAAAACCCCTTCGGTTCTCTCGTCTCGATTTGGCGAAATTAACCAGCGAAACAATTTTGATAAGCAAAATTCATTTCGAAAATTAAGCAACTTTATTCTTTTGTTTTAAAATATGCATCAATTGATTTAATATTAAATTTTGCTATTCAATAATTGCTCGCAAAACCAAGCGAATGATGTACGACATCAAATAAAACCCTTAATCCGCTCACCCTCAGCCGGCGCCATCTATATATGGTGGCTCCATCTGTGTACCAACAACTGTTAAGGGTTGCCAAGTAATATTTGTATCACGAAAATATTTTTAAATATGGCCTTTTATTAAAGGAGAATATGACTTAAATTTCAGTTATATATTAAAAATATGTCAAAAACCATAAGCAAAATCAAAAAAATTTAAATCAAACATAAAATAACTGTTAACTAGAAAATGGGAAATTTTTTAATGCGACAGTTGCAACCCTGTTTTAGAAAAAAAATTTTAGGTAAATAACTATTTCTATCTTTCTCCGATTTGATTTTGTGAATTGTTTCGGGTTATTTTTCACTATTCACTTATTGCAATATGATTTGCGAGCGAGAACGTGCAATAATAATGTTTAAGTTTTAAAGTTGTTGGAATTATTTTCCAGCTAAGAAAATTAAACCAATCACCATAATGTTCTAACCAAACCTTTAAGCTGTCCTAATTGTCAAGTCTCCCAAATTCCCTAGCCAAGAAATCATTTTTCCAATACTTCAGTTTAGACATAAGCTAAAGAGGAATCAAGAAAAAGAACAAACGTTGCATTAAACGATTTTCTTAAATTTAGAATATTGCGTTTTAATACCGAATTACCCAAATCGTGGGAAGAAAATTCCTATAAATACATAGGACTGTATGAATTTTCGAACTTAGTACTAGCAGTTTCTTGTACAGAAGTACATAAATGTCGAACCACTATTTTATGGTGTAAAGTTTTAAGTGAATCTGTAAAGAAACGAATTGAACGCGCCCTTTTTAAAACCATTCCTAAATTCATAAGATTTCTTACGAATTTGGCCAAAATGATGAGTGGATAAGAAGCATTTACGACTCCACAGTCAACTACAATTATGTATGCGTCGTCTTCAGAATAAAATAGAATAAAGAATAGATACACCAAAATCGAGTTTATCTTTGTATTTCTTGTGGTTGATGTTGTTTCAAAAATATTTTTATACCCGTTACTCGTAGAGTAAAAAGGGTATACTAAAGGCGTCCAAATGTATGTAACAGGGAGAAGGAAGCATTTCCGACCCTATAAAGTATATATAATCTTGATCAGCATCAACAGCCGAGTCGATTTAGCCAAGTCCGTCTGTCCGTCTGTCCGTCCGTCTGTCCGTCTGTCCGTCCGTCTGTCTGTATGTACACCTAGATCTCAGAGATGGTAAGAGATAGAGGTTTGACATGTATGGGACAAATGCTTCTTTTATCTGCACGCAGATCAAGTTTGTTTCAAATTTTGGCCCCTCCCGCCCCCGCAATTTGGAAAAAACGTTATATCTCCTACAGTTTTAAAGATAGACGATTCGTGCCTTCTAGAGATAGTTAGTAATTAGCAAAATCTATTTGCCAAAAAAAATGATACAAATCGGATGAGCGGTTCTCAAGTTTTGGGTAAAAATGTGATAGATAGCCGAGTTAAAAATGTGTTGCATACTTTTCAGCAGGAACACTGTTAAACATGTTTTTCCCTGAGTAACGGGTATATCGAAGTCGGTTAGAGCTGACTTTAACTTGCGCTCTCGTTTTATTTGTATTAGGTTCTAAGCCTCCGTATGCTAGCTAAATAAATTCAATTTTGATGGCAGGAATTGGAAATTTTTTCTCAGCCACAGTTAGCCCAGCTCTCTCGTTGTCTTTGACACTGATTAAATGTCAATGTTTAACCTAATGGATAATGATAAGCAGCCAAAACTAATAAATATATTTTATTAGCAAGACATTTGTCTGAATTTACCAGAGGCACTTAAAAACGGGCAGCCCAAATAAATAAATATTTATATTTAAGTCTGCGCAGATATCAATTTTGGCTGGCAAAATATTTCTCTTTTGTGCAGAAATCTGCTTAAAGTCTTTTTAAACTTAGTTAATGCCTGCTAATTTGTCAAACTGCGTTGTCACACATTTTTTACTACATTTTTTGTTTCTGTTTTGGCATTTGCATTCCTGTTTAATTGTGGCTTATTCTCCTGCGTTGAATTATGAATTTTTGTAATTTTGTGATTTATGTTTATTAATGTGTGCTTCACAAACCGTTACAGTTGTTTGTTTTAGCCACCAAGTAATAATAATACAAATCATATTTTCCACTTTTTTCTATGTAGACAATTTTAGTTTTTTTTTCTTTTTGTTTGTAATTAATGTCCGCTCATTTGTTTTGGCCTGACGCCTTTACAACGAGCTGTGAAACAAAAGGCTAAGCGCGAAAAAACACACACTCTCACACTGAACCTATTCAATAAACCGCAGCCGAAGCCGGCCCAGCCGAAGCGAGTCGACAAAAAATTATGATCATTAAAATATGCTTTGATAGCCATCAGGCTGCCTGACATTTTTTGTTTTTCTTCTATTTTTTTTTTGTATTCAGCATTAGCATATTAGCAGCATTATCTGGATATGGTCAACATTTGTTTTTGTCTACATTTTAGTGCCGCCGTGTGGCTTGGGTGACATTATTAGCACATTAACAGCTGCGTTGACACAAACCAAAAAAAAAAAAAGAAAAATATAAATAAATACAAACAATATAAAAATTGGGTAGAGGAATGTTCTTATCAATGATATTTCATTGGTAATGGATGATGGCAACAGAACCATTAACTGAGCTCCACTGTTGTCAACACATTGGGTTCGTGCATTTTTGTGCGTGACTATTGAAACATCTAGGACAAACATGCAAATGTATAAAACAGACAGAAGTAGGCATCTCCGACTCCATAAAGAGAATATATTCTTAATCAATATCAACAGCCGAGTCGACGTAGATCTGTCAGTCTGTCCGTCCGTCCGTACTTGACCGAATTTCCAATGTAGACTAGAGAGGTTGCATGCAGCTTAAGTTTGCTTCAAACTTTGTGCACGCCCCACAATAACAAATGTTAAATAAATTTCAAAATTTTTAAGATATCGATTTTAAATTTTAAACTCACATTTATATGAGAAATATTTATAATATTTGAGGATTCAAAAAATTAGCATACTTTTCGGCTTGTTTTTAAGGAACACCACTTTGTTTCTGTCATATGCAAAATATTTTCGAAACAGATTTATTTTTTTGGCGCGGCATTCTGGACGTGTCTTGGAAGCTTTTTAGTTTGCCAATGCGAAATGAAACCTCGTTGATTGACTTGGCTAACGTGATCGTCCAAATTTGTGCTTACCAATTTTACGTTGGTAATATTATTACCAATCCGTTTTTTTTCCGACTTTAAGGGTAGATTTTCCTTCCTTCCTTTTCAAAACTTTTGACATCATTTTCCATTTCATTTATATTACACAGTGTTACAGCGAAAATTTTTTAATAAAACAAACTTATTCTAGTCGTTTTTCCTCATTCCACAAACAAGGCCCAATAATAACTGTCTAACCACGATTGTAGAGAACCGCGATAACCTACCATGGATGACCAATGATGAAGAATATAAAAATCACTATAACAGGATGGACGAACCATTAAATACCAAATAAAAACCAAAGTGGACCACGCCAAGTAAAAATGAGAAGAAAGTGACATCAGTTTGCACTTAAGCAGCGGTGAGTAGTGCATAGCCCGCTTGGGCCGCGACGCCCGGCCCGTTATCCTGTCTAAAAACTTAGCGCATAATAAATTGCCTTCTTTTGAGGCGAGGACCCGCGCAAGCTGACGTCGCAACAAGTGTAATTGGCTCGATTTGAAGTGAGTTAAAACAAATAAATCCAAAAGTGTCGACGGCAGCCCGCATAAGCACACAGCGCAGCAAGTGCAGTATGGGCGACTTTAACTCGCTTATAAGGGTGGCTTGTGCTGTTTTTACAAAATAGCTTAACTTGCCGCAATAGGTAACATTATTGGAGAGCGTTAATCTTGGCCCAGAAATCGTATAAGTTTTATATGCATTTTAAGTCTTAAAAATATTATTCTGAATCCGGCGCCAATCAAAACTATACTTTTGGGGGCAATTATGTGAAAGCAAAAATAAATATGTTAGCACACTAAAAAAAAAATCTTAAGCTAAGGTCCCACAGGCAAATAAAATTTGAACACATTGTGCAAACAAAGTTAGCCTTGAACAGTAAATGTTTGCGTAAAAAAATTTGGTGTTCCCACATGAGAAATATTTGCTCTTAAAAGTTTGCGCAAATATTTCCCCTCCGCCAATAATTTGCGTAGTGTTCACACGCTTGGGGCAAATAATACTTTCTTTGCCCAATCTACTAAATATAAATCAAGTAGGCTGTTTGGTTGAGCAAACAATATAATTTTTGAAGTAAGAACAGAAAAGGCATGGGCAGAACAGTCACAAAAATAACTGCTTAAGATTTTATGCTGCGGTACAGCTCCGAATGGGTAATGGGTACTGTGCAAGAAGAAGCAAAAGAAGAAACAAGAGCGCCGAGGTTAGGCGAAGGTGCTGCGTAAATCTCTTAAAGAGTTGCAATTGGGGCTCTAGATCTTACAAAAATTTTTGTGAATGAAAGCACAAATTTACGCAGTTGTAATATATAACTAACAAAATAAATTTACTTTTTTTGTCTTGTTGGTCCAACGATTCAGCTTAAGGACACCACGCGCAATGCGATCTCGCAACATGTCGTTTAATGGTCACATGCTTTTTAGCAACTGAGATAGCTATCGTCATTGAGTATGTTTTTCGAATTCCACACAATACAATTAGCAAGATTGTGCCTGAGACTTGGCGAATTTTAAAGGTTCTCCAAACTTACTATCTAAAGATACGCATTTTTGTAGACCATAAACCCCCTGTTATTAAGAATCATGTCAGAATCAAAGCATAGGCGCAATATGCAGCTAAGGGGTCTCCATGGTAATAAAACCCCGAAATGCTTAAGAAACGTTTTTCAAGACCACACTATCACATAACGCATTGCCCGTTAATGATAATACCGAACGGCGATTAATACCAAGCAGACCAAAGGTAAAGAACATAGTTATGATCTTAAAAACTGTTTCAAACCACTGTCGTTAAGACAAATCATTAAATCGCGGAAAAATACCAAAGAGGATCAAAAAATGTGATAATGCCAAACAAACTTTACTTTCAAGATAGTGAAAATAGTGAAATGTCAATAAATGCATAGCGCAATATGCAGCTAAGGGTTCTCCATGTAACTAAACCGCTAAGGCTTAAAAACTGCTTTTCAAAGCCACAAAGATCATACATAACTACATTCCCCTTCTATGACAATACTGAACCACGAACCATATATGACCATTATCCACCATTTCGCTTGTATTTTTTAGGCCTGCCTTGTAATGCATAAGCGTTATTCCAAATTAGTTCTAACAAAATAGTCAATTTTGTGAAAATATTAGGTAGGCACTAGCGCGTTCCACTGAGTCCTGCGTGGCCGGCACAGCCAGCTACATCAGCTGTCTCGCCACTGTGGCTCTTATATTGTTAAAATAAATAAATTAAAATAATTATAAGTTGCAATAGACTTAGTGCTAATGCACTAGAGAACATTTTAATTGTTAAACTTAATTCTAAATGTAAAAGACATATACATTGAGTAAAAAAGTTTATTTAACAGCTTGTTCTGCTGCATCTTGCCAAGCAATTGCACACTGTTTCGACTATCAGTAATGGGAAGTGTAACGAAAGTACAACGATATCACTGAAATTTAATTTTCTGATTTCGCTGCTACAGCGAATATATATTATAAGAGCAAGAGCAAACTCGTGTTCCCCTTAGGCAAATATTTGCTTCTATTGGTGCACAACTAGCAACTCCCATATTGCGCGTCCCAGGGCACAAAGGGCAATATTTTCATTGCTCTAGATTGTCGATGTGCACTTAGAAATGCGCCAATAACTTCGTCAAACGGTATCAAAATTCATTGGGACAAGAACCGTTCGACGGAGAATTAAATGGGCTTTTATAATAAGTTTTAAGAAAAAATCGCATAGAATAAAATTGTTAAACCAGAGATGGTCAAAGTACAAATTTCTAAAAAAAATGGAAAATGCCAGATCTGTAAGCCGCATTTCTCAGCCATCGAGTTAAATTAGTCAAACCATTGACTAAAATGTTTTAGATTCCTCTCGTCGCTATCGGAATTGATAAGGTTATGAGCAGACGATCCATTCGCGAGTTATATCTATTTAAGTGAGGTAAAAAAGCAAAAAGCGGTTTTTGGGCCATAACTTCAGATTTTGGGGGTGTTAGGAGAAAACCAAGTATGAGGAAATGCTATACTCGACTAGCCCAACAATATGTACTGGGTTCCGGGAAAAGTATGTGCAGATTTTTTTTTTTTTGTAACACTCTGTTATTAATAGTTTAGTACAGTCAGAAATTTCCAAGTGCTCCTGTTAGCCGCTAAATGAAATAGACACAAACATTTTTTCTTAACCCAAAGCACATGCAACACCTCAATGGTATTCAAATATTAATTTCTAACACCGAAATTAATTCAACTTTAATTATATATGTGTATCTTGAAAATGCCAGACTCGCTCGACTCGCAGTCAAGTAGCAGGCAAACAGAGCGCAAAATCGTCTGACGATGCCGCCATTAACACAAATGACTCTGCAAAATGGCGGCCATATTAGGAAAGAGCTCCCCAGAGCCATAGCCAGAGCCAGTCAGGCAGTCTAACCCAACCCAAAACCAGCCGGCCAACTCTGACAAGCGCCTGTTGATTGGAGCAGCGAGATTGGCAAACCTCTGGCCAGGGGCCCAGGCATTCCCATATGCCGCTGCCGCTGCCTCCGCCTGACAGTGATGACTGTCAAGAGCAATTAAAGTCAAACTCAAGTCAGCGCGCTTAGATTTTTCACCGCCGCCGTGTCCAGCCGGACGTGCTGTCCATCCCAAATGCAGCAGCTTCAGCTTCAGCCTCAGCCTCGGCTGCCAACCTACAATTAACGGAGGCAGCAGCCTAAACTTAATTTCTTGAGGTTTTCCACTTGAGAAACTATGTAATTTAGCACTTGGCCTCAAGTGCAAGACACAGCAGATGATCGTGGTGTTGATGATGATGTTGAGCAACTGGACAACTCAATCGGCGTATAAATTTCTGCGTCCGCATCTGTGTGACATGAAGTGTGCCCAATAATGAGCAATTAACGCCTTACTGCCCACTTTTTTGTAGCTGGTCGAACGGTAGTTTGCTTTTTAAATATTCCGCAGCGTCTTTTCTCGTCTTCCCGTCCAGCTCCGCTGATGCGAAGGGGCGCGCCATGTAGAAAGCAATTTTTGTAGCGCCTTTTATCTGGCACCGCCAAGTCTTCAACACCTTTCGAGTGCGGCGAACGGGGAAAAGAAATACAAAATAAAACTCGTTGTAATAAGAAGTTGGTTAAAAACAGTAATAATAATAAAGAAAATCACCAAATCATCATCATCATCATCATCAACAGCGATCGCCAGCATCAAACGTTGAATCGATTTACACATCATTGGAATGGGATACCGTGTGAGTAAGTGAGTGTGTGTGTGCGAGTGAGTATGATAAGTTCAAGTGAGCAAGTGAGTCAGTCAGTTGAGTGAGTGCGAGGGCAGCTCATGAAACTGCGCTTTTAAACATTAAATGTCTGGTAACATCTTAACAACAATTTCTCCTAGTCCGAGATATTTATTTCGGCATTTGACTCGCTTCGAAGTTTGAACAACCTCAAAGTCCATGTGAAGGCGCAACTGATGCAGTGTGTGCATCGAGACTCGCTGATAACGGTTGCTTTTCTGCTGCCAAATCCAATTTCGTATCCACCACGGATTTAAGAAGGGTAAAAACTGCAGATAAAAAATACTAAGTTAGTTTTCATTTTATCAACTTAACAGCCCAAAAGCAATAATTCAAACAAAAATAAATTGCGGCCTCCCCTGGAAAATCCTCCCCGGAATTTTAAAAGCACCCAATCATCTCAGTACAATAAGACACAACTTCACACAGCACTCTAGCACCAACTTTCAACAGCACATGAACTTAATCTTCATACGTTTGATACACCAATGTACATGGTAACAACACTGTGTATCTCTAGGTTAACTCCTTCCTATACGTCCATTTTTACAGCAGATGCGGAAACAATCTAAATCAGGGTTCCCCAAGGGGAGAGCGCTTAAACGTGACTGTGTCTCTCTCTAACACACAATGAAGTATTACTTCGGCAAGCATTCGGCAAGTAAGTTCGTGCTCCCGGGGCTATCGCTGGGGAATTCTGATCTAAATAATAGTAAAAGAGCATAATAAGAGAACATGTCATATGCAACGACTCGCTATCTCAACTCCTTTCTGTTCTTGTTGTCTGTTAAATATAATACACCAGTGAAAAATCTAATAAAATTTTATAACAATACTTCTGTTTTACAATATCATTTTAGTAAATAATTAATATGTTTCTGGGTCTCTGTTTTTGCCAGAAAGTATATTCATTCATATAGTCTTAGACCACCTCTGGTGCGTTATCCCCAATAAGTAAAAGTTTTAAATACAATTTTCCTGAGCCCAGCTAGAGAGCATTAAAATCCATTAAGATTCGTGTTCTGCACCGAAATAAAAAGTTACTTTTTTATATCAACTTAAGTCCGACATAAAAATTATTAAATTTATATTTAAATAGCTTTAAGTCCATATTTTGGCCAGGATGAGTATTTAAGTTTGTGAAAAGTATGTAACAGAAGAAGGAATCGTTTCCGACTATATTATATATATTCTTGATCAGCATCAACCGGTTGATATAGCCATGTCCGTCTGTCTGTCGTCTGTCCGTCTGTCCGTCTGTCTGTCCGTCCGTCCGTATGAAGAAACAGATCTCTTCTAGAGATAAGGTTTGACATTTATGGGACACTGCTTCTTAATTTGCGCTCAATATTTTCCTTTTGCCACGCCCCCTCCCGCCCCCGCAATTTGGAAAAACGTTATATCTCCTACAGTTTTGAAGATAGACGAATTGTTTCTTCTAGAGATAGTTAGTAATTCGCAATGTTTCGATTTGCCTAAGTTTTAAAGATCTGAGCGGTTCTCCAAGTTGAGCAGTTTAAGATATCATTTTAACAATTTTAGTACCCAAACAATTCTGAAACCATTTAATATAAATTTAAAAGAATGATATAGCTCTGGATCAAACAGATATTATTTTCTTGTCTGTTTTTAATTGAAAGTTGATGGTCGGGATCGGGACCGGAAAGACGTGGTTGCCATCGGGTTGGGACGGGATAAGTGCAAAATCCCAAAAATGTTCGGGTTCGGATTTATTTATACCGTCTCGAAATCCAAATTTATTCACAATTTTTGCACAATTATAAAAGCATGTGAAGACCGCTGAAGAACTAACAGAAAAACCAATCTTTTAAGTTAACACAATAATATTAACTTTAAACCGCTATCAACCAAATTTGAAGTGTGAAGTGAAGTAGATTTTGTGGGTTGTGTAAAGTGCAAAGATGTGTTACCGTATGCAGGCAATGAAAAAACTAAATCATCTAAGCTCTAGCTCGACACCAGCTATTCCTTGTGACAAAAGATTTGAGCCCACTTTTCCCGACTATTTTCTAATCATTTTTCTATACTAAACTGTCTTTAATTCCTATTTAATGTCTGAATAGGGACGGGTCGGGATGGACTTGGTTCGAGATCGGGACGGGATTAAACTGGAAATAGTTATTCGGGATCGTGACGAATCGGGATAGTCGTCATCGGGGTCGGGACGGAACAGGAAGGAATATTCTTTCCCGCGCTCATCTCTAGAAAGGAGTAAATTGCTGAATTGGACACAATTTGCAATTGTGTTACAATTCTTTTAAATAATAGTAATAATAGCATGCTTGAAGTGTTAAAGTCCAATTGTAAATTTTTAAATATCAGAGAAGGGAAGGGAAGATCCATTCGAAATCAGGTGTAAAAAATTGCTGTATTTCTATTTATTGTTATTGGTATGAGGATTTTTTCAAGTAGCCCCACCAAAAATAGTCCAGTGGGTTTATATCCCTTGATCTAGGCAACAAATGGACTGGTTCAATACGTGAGATTTATTGCTCAATAAGCTCGCCTTTCAATTGGTTCATGGTTTCGCTATGTGGTACCGTCTTGTGTAAACCACATGTCAACCAAGTTTAATTCTCCCATTATGGGCAAAAAAGCCTGCAATCATCTCACTGTAACGTTGCGGTTTTCATTATTTTTGAAAATTTCAGGGTCCATTGCGAAATATTTATTCAGTATCTCCAACTGGAAAATGATTCCTCAATTACTCTACTTTGCGGTTTTGTAAAAATCGTTACTAATCAACAGAAGGGAATTTTATAAGCTTCCTTCCTTGGACAGGACTTGTATGTGCACACACCACAAAAATCGCCAACAGTCACATATATGCCACAGTCAAAAAGGAAAGCGTTTAAAATGTTATTTCAAAAATTAAGTTTTGGTTCGAATATTAATTTCAGTTAACCTATAACTCGTACTTCTACTCACACGTTCGTTGTCTAAGTCTTTTGTTTTTAAATTTAATAACATTATGTGCGATATAAAAAAAGTTCGCCATTAAAACATGACCATAATTTTCCAGTTAAATTTTTAAGAAATTCTATGTGAGAAAACAGCTTCATTCCGCTGAACTGTTAATTAAAATCTTCTGGGCATCTTCATCGCCCTCTAAGCCTCTTAGACGAAAAGGCGAGCGTGAATTTGGCGTGCCAAAAAAAAGAAGCAATTTGTCATTGTTTGCGTCCGGGGAGAGAAAGTAAGTCACAGTTGAGTAGTTCTTGGGCTTGCGTGCTCTCTAATTGGCCGGTGACATCTTTCAAGGTCTTTATCATTGTTTGCACAGCTTAGCGAACGCTTCAATGTGCCACTATGCCAGTGACACAGTTATTAGCGTGATTGGCACGAAATTCGTTCAGGTCCGCATGGCTAAAAGCTTTGAATTTCAAGCATCTGGCGTGGCCCGAAACCAAACCACAAGCTCTCAAACGGTGGCAGCCATCAAATCATTCCAATGACAATGTGACTTGGTCTAGACTTTTAAATCACAAAACGCAGGCCGGTGTCGTTTCTGTGATCCTTTTTTCTTGGGGTGACCAACAAGTGCTCTCAACTGCTGCTGCTGCTGCCAACCGCAAATTATGAACAAATGAATTGGCTGGCAAAAAAGGTTTTTGCGGTTTACTTTGCTCCTTTTTTTTACAGACTCAAACAATTTAAGCCAAGATATGGCAACCGCATGAGATTATTGAATGGATGCCAAATTGCGACATGCGGCCCAGAGGCCCAAGAGGATCGCCTAGATCATAGGACCGAATGTGGAGTTATGTGTGTGGGTGCTATTGGTGGTTTGCAAACAAAGTCGCAAAAATAAATCAATTTCAAGTTGTTTTTTAAGTTTCTAGCCGCAACTTTCAGAGTGAGCTACTACTTTCTAAAGATAGTTAAAATGGGATCGGTTCTTTAACAAACATAACTACCAAATCATGCTGAATATCAAATGTAAGCCAATTAGTACAGTTCTAGTTCATTGAGCGATGGCTTAGAGCTTAAAAACCAAGTGGTATTAACCCTGAGAAACTCTGCATCAGTCATTCTTTTAGACTACCTGATTACTGTAGTGTCTTCCAGAGAGAGATCCTCACGGCTGCGACTAAGGCGATATCGGCGATCGATGTCTGTTAGAAAAACTGAGAAACTAGATGGAAATAATAACTTTAATTTTATAAGTTTAAATCAGAGATGGGCGCGTCGCGACGTTCCTATACACACGCTGCCTCGTGTGCATTGGGGCTCTGCCGCAGCCGACTGCACAAAATCACACGTACGCTATAAGCATTGACAGCTACTTATATTTGCTTGTGCTTGTATGCGTGTGAAAAATGTGACGATATGTGTGCATGCCCATCTCTGGCTTAAATCAAAGCTCTTTGCACAGTTCTCGAAGTCAAAGGAAAAAGAGAGAGCAAATATTTAAAGTGTGACCAAACTATTTGTAGTAAGGAAATACACAATAAAGTGTTGGTAAATGATATTTTTGATTTTGACTATGTCCAGGATATTCAGCAATGTCCATGTCCTGCAATTCGATGTCAGCAGGCGATGACAGAAAATCTTTCCAAAGGTTGCAGGTCAATACCAGTCTACCTGGATAGCGCGGGGCGGTGCACTATCGCCAATCTAGTAAACTTAATGATAGGGCCTAAATAAATTTAAACGCGCACTTACTTTTTTAAAGTAAAATGTTCACTTGTTTGCTCTTTAAAAAAAACAACGAGAATGAGATACACATTTTTTTTCTTGCCTTTGCTCGAGGAAAACTTTTTTTTGCCAGCCTTGCCAGTTGCAGCTGCCTAGCAGAAGCGAGAGAGAGCGCCAAAAGAGAGTGCCAAGAGAGCGAGAGAAAGTGAGAGAGACTGAGCACGAAATCTCTCGTTCGCCGAAACGACATTCGCAAATCGCTTACCATAGCAAGTGTTTTGTAAATGTCGATGGCTGCCATACGACAACGCTTGCAAAAGCAATCTTACTTTAAGCTTGCACACTGATTGCTAAATTGCTGGCTGGGGAGCAACCAGTTTTAGGATTGGTCCAAGCTATTCGAACCCGCGTCAAGTACAATAAATTTTCACGTTATAATTATTGGCTGAGTGTAAAGTTAACTTCCTTATTCCTTTCACCAGTTTAAATAAATTGAAAGAAAAGAAGCTAAGTAAGTGCTTCATGGACTTGGTTTAATGTTCAGAAACCACAGGCAAAGTATTTCTGTCTTTCGAAATGTCAAAAACAGTCTCCATCTAAAACTTGATCGAGTGTTCAACAAAGGGAAAAGCAAGAAACTAAAATTATATTTTCAAATTCAAATTTCGGGTTTCATGCTTCATTCTCACTTGTCTCGAGCACAAACCATAACTAAGTAGGCGTGCCAGATTTTTATTTGATTTTATTGTTTCTAATGAACGTGCCAAAAGTTAACACTTAATCTGGGTTGGGGGAGGGGGGAGACCACAACAGTTCTCCCCTCGCAGCTCTCAAGCATGGCAAATTAAATCAAGTGAAAAGTCAAACCTATGAACACATGCTTTAACATCAGAACACCCACAATCAACCCCCTCAAGCACTTCGGGGTTGCTTGCGTGGGTTTAGAAACAATTGCGATACATTTAGCTAAATTTATGCACCCCTTTTCGTGTTTGCCGTCCTGCACTTGTCACTTTTTTATGGTGGGTAAAAAAAAAAATAAAATAGTCTAAGGTAATTTGAGCGGCTCAGCGGTAACGTTGGGGATTTTCTCAACTTAATGCCACTAAATGACCTCAAAGCTGTTCATCGATATATCACTTCTTGTTTTTAGTGTCGAAATCAATTTGGCTTGAAGTCCCTTAATACCTAAGCGAGACTGTTTTTTATGAGGGGGAAGGGCAAACCAGTATGAAAAATTAATGTGAACATGTGCGAATTAATTTTAGAGGATCAAAATAATAAATTGACTCTAGATTGCATCCTTCTGGTAAGAATCCACTTTGACCTTGACTTTTGAATAGTTTAAGAAAAGAAAAGAAATTATTTTCGTTAGGCCAGGTGTTTCTCTTTGCTTCATGATATCATCATCGTACACAGCCCAAACGGAATGTGAAAGACACTCAGATTAATGTCCAAATTACAAAGGCAACCGAAAATCTTGAAAATTGTTCAAGAACTTTAAAAACTAGTAAACTCGTGGGCGCAAAATCCCCGTCGAAAAATAAAACTGAAATGCTGATAAATGAGTGAAGCAGCGTAAATGCTGAAATAATGACTCTATTTTTTTGTGGTTGCATTTTAGTTGAAGTTGAGAAATATGACACGGCATGGAAAATAGTTCTGCGCTGCCAAACTGATTGATGAACGGCCATTAGGGCAGTGGTCGTCGGCCCGGGTCAGTTGCAACCGAAAACCAACAAAAAGTGTTAAGAAATGGTGAGTGATGATGCGCTCTCTAATTGCGCGCGTAATCAACCTTCCAGCTCCAGCTCCTCCTGCCCTCAGCCTCAGCTACGGCTGCAATCACCTAAAGTGCTTCTCCTGCCAGCAATTAAATGGACTCTTCACATCTCAAATGGCTTATCGTCTGTTAGAAATCTAAATGTAGCCCCGATATGTCCACAGCGACGTCGGGTTGTCTGCCTCAGATGCGCCGCTAATTTTGATTTTTATTAAACGGCAATCTTCTACTTTTCCCGCTTTTTTGAATATCATGCTAAATAATTAAACACACCAGGCACGTCGTGGCTCAAAAATATTTCTTCAATTTAATTTCAATTTCATGTCACAGACTGAGTGAGAAGCGGAGAGGTTGCTTAGCTTGGCTGATGCTGTGGATAATTATTATGCCGACTGCATTAGAGGCAAAAGTTCTCAGGCTGAATTCTCGTTCCCAGTCCAAGCTCTCCCAGCTCAATGCCAATTGCAATTAAGTCAAGTGACAAGCAAAATAAAGCTAGTAAGGACTAGCTGGACACTTGAACAAGAAGTTTTAGTTACTCCCGTAGATGTGGCGAAAATTTGGAATGAAATGTTGTAATTATTTTTATCAGAGCATGCCAAATATGATAATGACAGGGGCAAATTAAATGGAGTTGCTCAACAGAACACTTGATTTTGTTTTCGCTTGTGTTATCTACTTTATAGTTCTCAACGAGAAAATCACACGAAGTTGTTTTACGATTACAGCTTGATGAGGCTAATTTCGTTCAGCAAATGAGCCAAGTGGTTGTTGCATTAAGTTTATGTTGTGTTAGACATTTCATCGCAGAAAAAGTGTAAAAGAGGAAGGGAAACAAAAAAGCATACACTCACGCATAAACACTTGCAGTTTACTGAGAAACACCCCTCTAGTACGGCTGGGGTCAGTCGGTATATATACGTCAACCCAGCGTTGCTCTTTGTACGGTGATGACGCCTGTCAAAATTGTTAGAGTGCTCTAATTTTCTTCCGTGAGAGAGCGTGTGCAAAGAATAGGAAAGGATTTGAAAAAAAGGTATTTCAATCCTCAAACACCCTATCAATAATATATTTCATGACATGCAAGTGGAATCCATTGCAATGCGCACTAATTATTAAAATTTATGATGAAGAGTACGTAATGTGAAATATTTGTTTATACATTGCCGTCAAGAGCGAAGCATCTCTCTTGGGTTGAAGGCATTGCTCCATACATGGCATTGGGTCGAGCGAGCGTCGCTTATGTTGCTTCTCTGCATGGCATTGGGTCGAACGAGTGTCGATAAAGTCGCACCATCCATGTCATTGGGGCGAACGAGCGTCGTTTACGTAGCTTCTTTGCTTGGCATTGCGTCGACCTAGCGTGCCTGGAGAGTCGTTAACGTATTGAGCGTACATCCGCGTACAGTCACAATATCGTCGACGGAACGTTAATATAGCGTCGGTCGGCCGTACTAGAGGGACGTGAGGACACATACATACGCTAAAGACAATTCTGACATATTCTGCTCAGCAAAGTGTCTAATTGACACAAATGCACAAAAACAACGGAAAAAAACTCTCAATGATTTAGCAAAGAGCAGGTTAAGAAAAGGCTCTGGAGAAATGCCATTTTGTTTCTCCTTTTACATCCTATCCAAGGGTGACGGGTTTTGTTTTACAGCCTTTTAAAAGAGACCGTTTTTGCTTGCAGTGATTTTTATCTTTTAAACATTTTAAAGAATTTAAGAATTTAAAATGTTTTTTTTAGCTTTTTCGTTGTTCGTCTAACTTCCTGGTTTTTTTTAGTATGACAAATTCTGCAGTTAAAAGAAAATAAAATTTCACATGATCAATTAGCTAGTTGTACCAAGATTCAAAGCAACTCAAAATAAATAACAGCCAAAGAAGGTTAGCCAACGTCCTTACAACAACATTGCGATTTCCTTTCGTATGAAAATACCGTTTGGAGAAGAACGATAGCTCCATTCGTTAGGTCTAAAATAAATTTCAATTTCCCAAAATTGTCATAAGCTATTTCTTATTTAATTGTTTACTTGTTGGAATTACTAAGGATCCTTGTGAGCCTATAAAACTTAATGGAAAACTATGCGAAATTTGACAAATGAGGTTGTAGTCAAGACTTCACACTACACACATTTTGTTTATTCAGAGTAGACAACTGTCTTAGGGCCGATTTCACATCTTCTACATAGAGCTATTTGTCACATAAACTAACAAATCACAGTGTAAAATCGATGACTATCTGACACATAGCAGCTATCTGAGAGAACAGAAATCGGCACTTAGAGTATCGATTTCCAATTAGTACACAAAAATTAATGCGAATTCTTTGATACATTTTTTCCCGACAGAGGAATATCGCTAAGCACACCACAGCTTTCACAAACAAACAAAGAATGTTATTTTGTTGAAATATTTAACAAACTCATCGCGTGCGTTGCTTCGCCCTATTTAGAATTTTAAACAAACAAAACGAAGAAGTGAAGTGAATCCACTCCTCCTGTAATCCGATTTAAAATCTCTTCACACCTGTTGCTTGGTTAATAGCCTTCCTCTTAATCTCAGCAAGTGTAAATGTATGACATTTAGACGTAATCAACCACATGAGTTTGATTATATGATTAATACCATCCCTTTGGAGCGAGTCCATAAAGTGGATGATTTGGGTAAACAATTTCTTCCCAAGTTATGTTTCAATAGTCATATATCAGTCAACGCAAACAAGGCAATGGGAGTTCTCGGTTTTGTTAAACGATGGTACAAAGAATTTACTAAGCAACTCTGTCTCACTAGTGAGACCAACACTTGAATATGGGGTCGTGTGTGGTCCCCGTACTACGAAAAATATCAAGATCAACTGCAATTGGTTTAAAAACAGTTCTTAATTTTCGCTCTTCGAAGCTTAAGCTGGGATTGCACCATTCATCTTCCTCCTTATGAGGACAGAATTCGCCTAGTCCACCTGCGTTCTCTTAGGAACCGCCGAACTTGCCATAGTGTTCTTTTTATTAATAAACTCCTGTTAGAAGATATCGACTCTATCGCTTTGTTGTCTAACATAAGTCTTGCAGTCCCAGAACGCGTTACTAAAAACTTGTATCCTATTTATCTACTATCTACATTAGCTTAAACTATAACTTGCATTATCATATTTTTTCATCTCAATTTTTCTTGTTTGTAATAAAAAATAGTTTATTGTCGTTCCTAAGCAGGCCCTCTTAAAGTTAGACAAAACATTGTTGAACTATAAATAATTAAAAAATAGCATACTTTACCATTGCCTTCTATCAAATCTTCATCTAGCAACTTACGCGACTTTTTTTACCTTTCTAACTTACCCATCCGTCCGTGCATGATAATTTAAACCCTTTATAAAACCTTTATAAACCCTTATATAATAAACCGAATTTTTGACCGTTTCATCCATCTACTTATTGTTTGTGTCCATAACCTTCAGTTTACCCTTCTTTAATTGCCAAATATCAAATCTTTGCTATAATCTGAACTCATAAAATTTTGCTCCATACAATCTATACTTCATATTTAAAAGTCTTGATATATTAATCTTCCTGACAATCCATAATGTCATTGAATATCTCATGGGATAGGATCTCATAATTCTGCCAGCGTCGCAGCCGTATCACTTATAGAGAGAGAGAGAACACTTGCACGCTCGCCAGCTGGCTCTCTATCGATGCGCGTGTTCGGTTTTTTGTTTTCTCAAGAGGCATTTGTTCGCTTGCTTGTTGCCCATGCTAAAATGACAAACAAAGCAAATAATCATAGTTTTGTTTTACTTTGTGTTTGGCACACAAGCGCTATGCTAGTTTTTGTGCCTTTCAGTGTACAATCAGGTATACTACATATTGCTATCTATCAATCCTTTATAATAATCTGAAATCATTAATAAATTTTGAAAACTTCGCAATTTTTTGTTTGACAGTTTACCCGCCAATTTACCCGTTTTTTTATAAATCTTTACTAAAATGAAAGTTTGACTAAATTCCTTAATATATTTTAGACTGTTCAATCTACAACTCTTATTTAACAAGGTCTTTCGTAATACTCAAATAAAAATTTGCGTGGTTGAGTCGCAAACAGGCAACCATAAAAACATAAAATACACATCACATTTATAATTTAAGTAAGATTTATTTTAGTATTTTACATAGCTGGATTTATTCTATATATCAGTTTGAAATTGAAAAGTTCTCAGAAGAGCGGCTCAGACAAAATCTGATAAGCAAACGAAGCGCTGTTTTGCCGACTTAGCAGTTGACGATCTTTGGTTAGCGAGCCACTATAGTCCAAGACCTTGTGATATAAAACTGAGTATCACAGCAGCGACGGCCACGCTTGCTGGGATGAGCATGAGTCCTAAGTCGCTGTCCAGCGGTCAATCAAATAGGTCAGAGCTGGTTTGCGTCGCTTTATATTTGCATACTCTCATTTGGCCTCTTTCTTAAGGACAAACCCTGCATTAAAGTAACGCCACCGTCAAAGTAAGACGACATTGGATTCACTTACATCAAAATTTCTTGTCACATTTCCCGCCTCTGTGCAACAAGTATCTTGCCTCCACAACTCAGCTGGAGTAAATGCAAAAAAATCTTCAAAATGAAGTGGATCTCTAAAGCAAATGCGCAACAAAAATGTGG
This sequence comes from Lordiphosa clarofinis, assembly GCA_018904275.1. Classification (NCBI taxonomy): domain Eukaryota; kingdom Metazoa; phylum Arthropoda; class Insecta; order Diptera; family Drosophilidae; genus Lordiphosa; species Lordiphosa clarofinis. The sequence goes on from JAEIGQ010000097.1 coordinate 682,298, forward strand.
AAAAGGCGCAACAACCACAGCAGACGAAGCTCTGAAAGAAAATTACAAAAATGAAAAAAAACTGAAATGCAGGCGGGAAAAACAAAATTGACAACACGCCGCAAAATTCAATTATATATTCATGTATGCAAAAGAAGGAAACGCCAAATACGCAGCTGAACCACGACAACAAGACGAGTAATGCCTGCTCCTGGGGCCACCCACCACGACCCAATTGGGTGTCGCTTGTTGTTGTGGTGGGGAAAAACTGTGGAAAGTTGTAGCTAGCTGAGTATAAATTAAAATTGTTAATTGAAAACTTGTTTATCCAAATAAGAGCAAGTGATGAAAAAATTATAGCAATGTTGACACATACATAATTATTTTTTGCGAATTTTGCCCAGACTTGGCCCCACTGTATTTTTTTTCCTCCCCTGAACGCCCATTCTAGGCGCTAGACGAGATTTGATTGTTTGTGTGTGTGATTTTCATTTATGCAAAATAGCTGCTGCCAAGCTAAGGAAGTTGAGTTCTGCCTTCCCCCCACTGAGCTTATCTCTTGCTGCCTTATTGATAAAGGCAGCGGAAGGGCTTAGACACCGAAAATGGCAGCCGCTGGGGAAAAAACCGAAAGTCTTTCTCCACATTGTGAGTTTTGTTTATTTTTATTTTTCCTTTCCCCAAACATTTCTATTAGAGAGACGCCGCCAAAGGGGCTCGAAACGATGCCAAGGAGTTTGCGCGTGTTTATGTATCAATCAGAGGGACGCGGATCCATTTGCATGATGCGGCACAATTGGAAGTAGCTGGAAATGGATCTCCAAATTGAAGATTGGAGCTGGAGATGGAGCTGGCGTTGCACTGACTCAGCTGAGAAAAGACGAGATTAGCGCAACGAATTAAGAAATTGAAATTACTCCAAAAAGTGTTTGGCGATCGATCCGAGCACAAAGACTCAGCACATTTTCATAACTCCGAGTCATGTCGGATCAAATGGCTTATGCCGACGCGTGATATTTGTGTTTTGTAGCTCCGACGCGATGCGCTAATCTCGGGACGAACCCCGCCCCCACCAACCGACCCTCCAGCCAACCGGCTGGCCACTAATCTAATTAATCAGCATTCACAGCGAAAAAAAAAAATAGTGTCAAACAGTTGAGGGGCTCGCTTTGTAATTGCCACCAATTGAACTGCGGCCCAGCCCAGTCGGTTGTCAACTTGGGTGCTTGGTGACTGGGACGGAGATCGATCATTTACTGCTGCCTGTGATTAGCCGCCACATTTACGCGGCATTCCAATAATTTTGACATTTCGATTGTCGCACATTTCGATGTGGAAGGGGGTGAAGGGGTGAGCACTGTTCGGTTGTCAACTAATTAAACGGTTGACCCAAGGGGGCTTAAGATTGTGATCGGTCTCCATCGGAAAATGTTGAAGGAAATGTGCGTGTTCGGTAATCTATAAATGGTAAGTCATAGATTGGACTTGAGAACATGATGCAGAGAGGAACTGTCCTGCACGAATCTAGCCGTAAAAAGAGAGCGTAAGCTAACGAAGGCATTGCCCGAATTCAATATACATGTGACTCAATGGAAGAAATGTTTAATACCTTTCAGGAAAGAGATTAAAAAAGGAGAGAGAGCGAAGGAGAAAGAGACAATTCAGCTAACTAAAATCTTTACCTTTCTCTTCTTTTCTTATATTTGTTATCACACTGCCAATTTGTTTGTATCAAAACGTATTAACAGACAATTTTGACAGAGGATAAAAGAGAGGAATGAACCATTTTTATTCGGTTTTTTATTCTTGATTATCTCACAACCGTAATATAACCGTAAACGGAAAAGAGCGATCGGCTGTAAGTAAACGTAACTCTAACAGTTATTCGTTTCAGTTTTAATCACAGTTAGGGTGACTTCACACTGTTAGACACATGACCCATGGCATTCTAGTAGGCCCGCGTTTCCCCATGAAATTCTATAAACTTGACAAGCTTTCAAATTTAAAACAGAACAAAAAGCAGAACTTCTAGACTATCATGTGTCATATGTCGAACAGTGTGAAGGCAGTCTTAAACATCTTAAAATTATTGTAGCAGACTTATTGTATAACAAAAGTTGTGTTCCTTAAGGAAAAGCCATAAAGTATGCAACGAGTTTTTATAACTGAGCTATTAATTATCCCATTTTAATGAATATGTAAGATATATCGACACTGCAATGAATGCTGATCAAGATACTTTACTATACTTGCCTTCACGAGTAACCTGTATAAAAATTCAATTTATGTCCAAAAATATTCTTTGGGAAAATCCTTTATCATTTATTATTAGTCCCTACACTTCATTTTCACTTAAAGCCTATACGCTCCAGCCACTTGAAGATCATTAATTTCTTTTAAATAGCTTGGCCTATTTTAATATCAGACACTTTACCATTGTACATGTTCCAATGGTAATGACCAACCCAAGTCGAACATTTTCATTGGCACCTTCCACCTGGGTGTCAACTGTCCAGCGCACGTTCATGGCAGTTGCTGGTGTGTTAAAAATGATTAATTAAGGCATTTGAAAATCATTTGTCATTCTTAATTTATTAATTAATTAGAATTGCCCAACACGTACATTGACACCTGAGTCCGACGACGCAATACAGGCGTAGCCATCGAAGGCTACTGCTTACGGATGCACGGTGTTCAAATATTGGGGAAAACCGGTTGCTTTTATACTGTTCGAGGGTGAATGAAGGAACCGAGTGACTAAAATGAGGATCAAGAAGCAAAAGAGTATACTGGATATTTGATTTTCTCAAAAGAGGATTAATTGACTTTAATATTTCATTTGAAGCGCTCAGAAGAGACTTAAATTTGCAAATAATATATAAATAGTAGAAACAAGTTCTAATGTTAAATTGATATGAAAGTAACTTATTTGATATTGAAAAAGGAGATCTATTTAATTTCAGTCTTGAGTATAGTATATATATGTCCAACAACTAATAATATACAAATCGGTATCAAAGCATACATATTTAAATACTTTTAGTGGTTATTAACAGTATTTATAAAAAACCGGTTAAGAAATAAATTTTGTTAAAAGAACTTTTTTAAGAATAACTTAAAACCAATTTTTTAAATCACCCTCTTTTATTTATTTTTATTTTTTTATTTAAAAAAAAAAAAAATTTTAATAAATTTTATTTTTTAGTAAAATTTATTATTTTTTTTAATGTGGGGGGATATAAAATTTTTTTAAAGGAGGGTATAAAAGTTAAAAATTTTAATTTTTTTGATATATTATTATAAATTTAATTATTTTAATGGGTTATTGCATTTCCCTAAGAGATGGTACTCGAGAGCCAAAAAAACCGCGAATTGGAGTACCAATTTTAAATTCACCCAAAAATTAATTCATATAGGCCATAAACAAGGTCTAAAAATAGACAGATCTGCGTTTTCAGTTTTGCCAACGAAGCCTTGGTTCGCGGTTTATTCGCATTTTTGTACCAGCAACTGCCTTAGAAAAACATTGACCATTTAGGTAAAACCAGCTTTACCAAAATTATCAAATTAAACTTATAAGTAAATTGCTTCATTGCAAGCAGGAAAACAGATCATATCATTTAAATACTTTAGTTCAGCGCATCTAGGTGTACCACGGATGGCCCACCAAAGACAATTTTTTATTAAAGATTTACTTTTTCTTGGTGCAAACGACGAATTTTAATCATAAGATTAATTGCATAATTTTGGGGGAGGCTGTGATACCCATATGGTATATGTTGTTTAAAGGCAATTTCTGGTACAAAATTGCCTATAAAACGCGAACCAAAGCTTCCTTGGTGAAACTGAAAACACAGTTCAGTCTATTTGTACGTCGGGTATATAGTTCATATGGAGTGCTCCGTGGGTGAATATAAAATTGGTACTCCTATTCCCGGTTTTTTGGCTGTCAAGAACCATCTCTTAGGGACATGCAATAGCCCATTATACCATCATACACAACGATTTTAAGAAAAATCTACCGTGCGCTTTTAAAGATATTGAAGAATGAACGTTTAACTCCTTCTGGAGGTACGTTAACCCTTTGCGCGAATTAAGTGAGTTTTTCATATGTCGTTCCCAATGACCCTGTCCACATTTGCTGAATTTTGGAGAATTTTATCTTAAGCCAGTAAAAACTTAGTTAAAATTGTTGTAGTTGTGTGTTGCAAGTACAAAAGTACCCATTAAACGCGAACCGAGGGTGGATTTGAAAAACTGGGTATGAGGTGATGCTTACAAAGGTGCCTTTTATCATAATTTATTGGTCTTATGCCGGGCTTTTAAAAAAAGTTGGATTTTGTCGAACTGTGTTATTTTATTTAATCGTTTGAAACCGATTTACTCAATAAATTCTAGCAGCTGAAAGCAGAGCTGCTGAACCATAGATGGCGCCACTACTTGCTTTGAACTTGGAGGGGTTTTCAAAAACTGACCAATAAATGACTCCACTACTGCAATGGCGAGGGAAGTAACTTTCTTTTTGTTATACGTAACTTAAGTTAAGTTCTTTCGATCTTTATCACAAATCGATAAATATTGCTAATTACCATCTCTAGAAGGTACACTCAAAGAAAAAAACAGGCCAAATCGCCCTAAAATTTAGAAATTCGCCCTAAAAAAGTGGTCAAAGGCGATTCGCCTTTTTTTTTAGAAAATGGTTTTCTAGATTTCAGGGCAATTTTTCTAAAAAACACTTAGACAATTTTTGGTGTTAGGTCGATTTAAAATTCCCAAGCGGTTATGGCAGCGCTGGCATAAGGAGGAAGCAGTTGACAGTAAACATTTAAAAATAAATTTTAGGGGGTGGTTGGGTAGAACCGACCACAGACCAACCCGTGTGTGGTTGTGTTTTTGGATCCACCCCGCCCCAACCGTTTGGTTTTTAAGGTTTGTCCCATCCTCCTCCCCCCATCGCCAGCAGCACCTCCTCACACCAAACCACTTTTTTCTAAGCTATAGATAGATATATAATTAATTTAGAAATAAGCGCATTAACAGTTTTTTTTTACTTACTTTACTGGGGACTTGAACACGGGACCTCTCTCAAATACTGAACACTCGGACGACGCCTTAGCCCACTCGACTACTTGCCTTAAGTAAAACGTAGCGACTTAACCACAGTTAATAATGTACACAGTTGAGAGCATACGTGTGGCGTTTGCGTGTGTGTCAAAGAAACGAAGTAACTAGAAACTGCGACACAGCAGCGTCCCTCTCCTGTTCTCACGTCTCTCTTTTTTATATTTTTTAAATTTTATGGCGAATTTCTAGATTAATCTTTCTAAATTTTATGGTAAATTTCTAAACAAATTTTTCTAAACTTAAGAAACTTGATTTTCTCAAAATAAGGGCGTTTTACTAACTTTAATGGCGGTCGCTCCATTTTGCTTTGCATTTCTTTTCTTAATTCAAGGGCAAATCTGCCCTAAATTAAAGAAAGATTTTAGGAAAATATCTAGAAAAATTACCCTAATTTTAAGAAAAAAAAAATTACTTTGTAAATTTAAGAAATTATTTTCTAGAAAATCTTATCTAAGGGTTATGTTTTCTACATTTAAGAAAAAAATGTCTATAAACAAGAAATTTTTATACAATTTAGAAAAAAAATTATTTTATGGCGAATTTCTAAAATCTAGAAAATATTTTTTTTGAGTGTACAAGCCATTTAACTACAAAACTTCATAGGGTCGAAAATGATTCCTTCTCAATGTTACATACTTTTGCACAAACTTTTTTTTACTCTGTGAACCTTAGTTACAGAGTAAAACAACCGTTATTAGCGAGTCCCGATCGCCCAAAATGCACCTGTTGCGCCTCTGTGTGCGCGTCTTGTAGGCGCTTTGTTTCGATTCGCAAAGACTTTATTGTTGTGCACAATTCAAAGCGAGTTAATTGCGATGCAGTTTATTACGACACTGACTGACTCCAATTAGCGAAATAAACCCGGAGCAATGAGAACAATGTAAGCAATGGCTTACCCACCGCTGATTTATATTATTGTATTTTTAAAATAATTTTTCATTAATATTTGGTTCTCCCTTAGGAATTTTTGGCTCACTTTATGAACGGTTTGGTAATGTTCACATGCTCATTTAAGCATTGCGTGTGTGTGCGTAGCCACTGACACGAAGTTCATTCAGAGCTATACTGAGATTAATTTGAAAGCAATTCTAATTCGTCAAACTAGTTGCAGCCGACTCTTACGAAGCTATTATCACCCAGTCAAAAATCAAATTGCCGCAATTACTCTTCATTCATTTCTAAAATTGTAATTTTTTTTTAACATATACACATCCTTTCCAATTCATAAAAAATATAGGAACTTTATATCATGCCATTCATGCAGCAACTCTGATTAATACTTTTGACATTATGTATTATCACACAACAAAAAAAAACTGTACTCGCAGTTTTAGAACCACCGAGCGCTTTAAAGTCATAGGCACCGAAACAGAAGGCTGCGAAGTATAAGAGTTCACAAGTATTAGAATGCACAGGGGCCATCTATCGGCTGCTGTTTGAAAGCAGAAAGCTTACACAGCGAGCTTTAAGCTGCGCCATCTAGCTTTTGGCTTTAGCGCGCATGAGCTTAAAGCTCTAAGTCGATTTTCAAACATTTTGTATAAATTTCTCAATATTTGTTTAGGTTGATGAAGTAACTACTGAAGATCAGTTTCATAAATTTCTTAATTGAGATTATTAATTCAAGGTTTAGTTATTAAGAAAAACCAAAATCCGAGTTCCCAACCAAAACTTTAAGGGTTCGAATTTCAGTATCCAGCCTTTTACAGAAATGAAAAGGTTTGCATTTTATTAATTTCTTAATATTAGCTTAGGTTGATGAATGAACTAATGAAGAACAGTTTTGTAATTTTTATCAGTTTTGCAAATTTCTTCATTGAGATTAATTAATTTAATAATTAACTAATAAGAATACTTAAAGCCAAGTTTCCCACCAATACTTCACGGGTTCGAGTCTCCGTATCGAACCTTTTACAGAAATGCAAAGGTTTGCAACTCGGAAATTTGTATACAGGCATGTTCTGAATTCCACTTCCACGGCAACCTTTCGAAAGTGGAATTGATTCATGATCTGGCAACACTAAAACGAAAGAGTTTTGGAAAGTAATGCTTGTTAGTCGGTGGAATGAAAAGTAATCGCCAAGTTACGCACTCTTACAGTTGCTAGATGTCCATAAAGTTAATTTTTCTAGTGAAAATTAATTGACTGTCTTGTCTTTAATTGATTTATAAAAAATTTTTTGTTTAATGTGTCCAGAAATTGTCATTGCCCAGCCAAACCGCCAAAAGTTTAACCTAAAGTCAGCCTCTCTCATTTCCGACTGTTCCATTTTCGATCGTTTCGCTTGGAATTCTGGTTACTCTCTTGTTTATCTAGTGCCATTCTCGCTTGATCCTGCGGTTTGCAAAAAGTAAAAAGAGAGCAATTTCATTTGAAATTGAGAACACAGAAACAAAACCGAAGCGGAGTTGCGTTCGATTTACTTTTCAAAAATTAGTGCCTGATTAGTCTATAGTTTTTTCATGAGCATTTTTCTCTCTTACTTAGGTATTTTTTTTACATAATAAACGATTCGGAATGGTTAAGTATATCGCCACAGTCCACTTATCTTAGCAGAAGGAAAAAATATCAAATTGATAAGTTTAAAATTTCAAATCGATACTTTTTAATATATCATTACAACATTTTAAGAATCTTTCTAAAACTTTATGGCTAGCGTTTTCGTATAAACGTTAGGCCCGGCTACCAGATTAGATGACAAAAGTTGAGCGATTTGAAACCGCCTGCTTAAAGCCAAGTAGATTTGATGCGTACGGATTTCCTTCCACATAATCTAGTAGGCGGTCTGATTCTTGACACTTCGCAAGTATAGTAGTCCTAGTTTAGTTCGAAGGCCGTTTATAGAAACCGTAGAGTTCTAGAACACCCCGTATAATACCAATTTAGGTTAATGCTTTTATTTTTTATCAGAAAGATATTATTATCTTGTCAAAATTAAACGAAGATATTGGTTTTCTTAAAGAATCCATTTTCATCAGGTGAATATAAAAAGAATTTAATTCTCTTTTCTCTGTGTATAAAAATCGTTCAGTTCAAAGTTAGAAAATTTGGTCAAAATATAGTAAAATTTAAAAGTATTAAAAAAAAACAAATAAAATAATTGTCGGTTTGTGGAAAAATCCTACGATTGCTTACTTCTTGCCTGATACCAAATGACCATGAAAAGTCTAAATAGAAAGAAAATCGAAAATGGGGAATAGTTTAGCGAAGGCATATGTAGTGTGCATTTAATTTGGGGCCAGTCGTTTTGTATAGCCCACACATTTAATTGCTTGATTATTATTAATTTTCCTGCACACGTTTGGCCTCACTTCATACGAGTGTAATTATAATTGGTTTCTTGTTATATAAATTTAGTAATTTACAAATATGCCGTAGATAATTAAAACATGGTTTATGTATTTGGTATTGCCCAAAAGCATAAAGTCTAAGCTGGGGGCCAAGTAGGCGTGCACCTTATTAATTTTTCCCTCCGACTCTGTTCCCCCGTTCCGCGCCTCGCCGTGTCTATGAAAAAGGTGAATTGTTTTGGGTTGCCTAATGCCCCGGTGTGAGTGTTACAATTGCTGACTCCATTTGGCTCTAATTGTGTGTCACCGCGAGCAGAGAGAGACTCCGCATTGGTTAATTATGCGGCTATTAAGCTCTATGAATGAGCTGGAGCTGCATTGGGAAATACTCATTGTCAGACTCTGTGCCTTATGAGTGTCTGACTGACTGACTGACTGACTGTCTCTAGCTCCATTTATTAGATTTCTTTATGACTGCCCACACGCCCCAAAACCCCCCACTTAACTGATCTTGCGCGCGCGCGCTGTCTCTCTCTCTCTCTCTCTCTCTCTTTCTCTCTCAGTCTGCTGCGTCTGGTTCATTGTTTTTGATACTCTTGCAAAGGGTATTTCAGCTGTCTTTAGATGTTTGATGAAAATTGTCCACATATTTTTAAATCACAGAAAAAAGCATCTCGATACTCCATCTTACATTTCGAATTCACACAAACACTGACTTATCTCTCCGCAATTCTGTGACACTCATTCTTACCGGCAATACCCCGTCTCCAATAAACCGAACTTAAAACTGTGATTTAAACTAAATAGTTAACGTGGCGTAGCCACACCACTCTCACTACTCTGCAAGCCCAGAGTATAATAATAACTCATACTAATCCTGCTCCATATCCCTAGTGTAAGCGCATTCAACATTCGACGAGTCAAATGGCTAGCGCTTTTATAATTTTTGTATTATTTTAGTTTTTTTTTGTCGCTTGCTGTTGATGGCATCATTTCAGCTCCACTCAGCAGCTTCAAGTGCAGTGTCTGCTTTTGTAATTTAGTTTTGGCTGGTGGGAAGATGTTGACTCGCTGCTGCTCCCTCAACCTAAAGTTCGTCGCTTAAGTCTTTCGTTTGTAATTCTGTTATTTAATTATTCATTCATTTGTGTTAATTGAATGCGTGCCACACTGCACATTCAGACGATTTTCTATATGCCAGACATAATGGCAGCATTTGATGGCGTTGGCGGTGCGGTTATTGTTGTAGTTGTTGTTGTGACCGTTGTTGCATCAATAAAAATGAGAATTCATTTTGAAAAGATGCTAATGCCAATGATTGATTACATTTTGGGCAAATGTCACATGGCATTGCGTGAGCTTTGCTCGTTTCAAATTTATTATAGGTGCAGTCAACAGTTTGCGCAATTATCCAAGATTTGTCTCAGAGTTACAAATTCTAAGCTTAGTATTTCTCAATTCCAAGAAATTTGGATTGTTGCTTCCTGCAACCGTAAAAACCGCCTTCATGTATTTATTTTAAATTTTGAAATTCAAATTGATGACTTGATAAAGTCCCCAGCTAATTCCACTTGTCAATTTTCAGTCACGTCCTGTCCACAGCTGGACAACAGTTCGAAATCCAAACAATTCTTTTGTAATTTTACTATTATTCGACTTACGATTTACGTTGTCTGCCCACACCATCCGCTGGACATAAGGAAGTAAGTTTCCAAGTCATTCGACAACAGCTGTCAGCTTGGAAATTGACGAATTATTTTGTAGGCTGTCGAACCAGTCGACTGCAGTCGGCGGAATATGGCCCTAAACATAAACACGCACTGATCAGCGCTCATTGGCCACAGAGTTCTCCATGTTTATCTAGCTAAATGAGAAAACGTGACCGGGCGCTGTGGAGTGTGTGTTGAAGTGTCAAGTTGAAGGCCCTTTGCAGCATCATCAACTCAAATACTCAAGTCTCTCTCCACTGTCTCCGGTTTTGGGATTCTGGCTCCACTTTACGCGGGTGTGGCGCCGTCAGCGATGACGAAACTTGGCTGCCTGGCGGCAGGCACTCCGCGTCTTAATGAAGTCTCGCGATAAGATAATTATGCTTAAGAGGCAGCCAGAAGTTTCTGTTTCCATTACGGCTTCATCATATCATAATTAAAAATTGCACAGCATCGCCGAAAAGACTTCCTGGGGCCTCAAGAAGTCACAGCATGTACCGCAATTATTGCTAAACAATATGTTTTTTTTCACAATTCCAATTCAAATGTTGGTTAAATAACCGTCAGGGCACAATGTGTGTGTTTTGAATTTCTTGTCATTATGTGTTTTTTTTATGACCAGTTTTACGAGTCAATCGCCTTAAAGAACTGTCAAATCATGCAAATAAATGTGTTATTAAAGCGACAGGCCGACAATAGCAACAACAACAAAATAAAAGGAAACACAACATAAACAAAACCCAAAGACAAAATTAATGAAGAGAATGCAAAGACTTTGAGTCAAGTTATAGAATAAATGATGCATCAGAAAAATTGAGTCTATGAATTGTAAAAAAGTTGTGCAGAATTGAGACAATTGTAACTGATTTTATACATACAATAAGCGATAGTATCTGCCTTCTGCCTAACCGACAAAGTGCCACACAAAAACTCTTGCAAAAATATAAATTTGAAAGAAAACCATGCTAAATATGCTATAATATTTTTTATTGGGAGGTGTCTTAAAAATCTTCAGAGACTTTGGACTCAGTTAGTTTGCAAAACGCTCGGTAAATCCGTCAGTGTCACAGAACTTCAAGAGATTTCATTTTCTTATTTGAAACCCTGTGCTACCTGGCTAGGGGCGTTCGAGCTCGATCGTCACTCCAGAGACACGCCAGCACCCACCCAAGACAACGAACGGCGGCCCCCCCCCCCCCGGAGGGTTAGGCGGGACCCACCGAAACCCACAAGACAACACGACCCCCGAGACCCGACAAACGGGACGGTCGGACAGAGGAAGGGGAAAGCGACGGGAGAAAACACCCCGAACGAGTTTGAGACGCCATCACGAAGACGAGCGGCGGCGAGAAAAACTACGGCACGGACAGAGAAGAGACCGAGACAGAAACGCGCCCCAAGAAGATCGTAGTTAACGGAGAGAGCGCAAGCGAGAGCCCAACACCCAAGAGAAACCGGAGAAAGGAAGACACCAAGCGACGAGCCCCTGACAACGACCGAACGGCACGACGACGAGGCCATTGAGGGGGCGCGAGGGCCTTGACGGATCTGCTGTGCAGCCAGGACGACACGTCAGGGGCGCAGCGCACGCACGCACACGTCGAAGACGCGGACGCCACCCCGGCACGTAAACCGCAACAAGACCCCCCACCCCCCGAGGAAAACAAAACACACCGGAGCAGCGGGAGCCCGCAGGACGGCGACACCACGGAGTGAATTGTTACAAGAGAGAGGAGGTTAGAGAAGAGAGGAGCGAGCGGCGGGGAGACTCGAACAGAAAAAACAAGCCCGGCCCACAGAGAGAACACGACACGTCCGGGGCAAAAAGAAGCACCGGAGGGGAGAACGACTAAGTAACGAGCACGACGACAACATAGAGAAGACCCGCCGACCAACAAGCTGTTTAGCCATACGAGGCAAAGAACAACAAACACCAGTGTGAGCGCCCGTGATTGTTCAGGCTGAGGCGTGTTGAGGTGCAGCACCAACTCTGTCCGTATATGGGTTGACGAGCATGCCCGACGTTGGAATCTAAGTGTTCTCTGTCCAATCTTTAAAAAAGGAGACCCGCAGTTTGCGCCAACACCGCGGGACAGCCCTCCCCACGATATAAGGTTCTGTCCCTTATTTTGACGTTAAAGCGTTTATTGATAACATTACCTATCTGTGGCTTTAGACCTGGTAAATCCACCAGACCAGATTTCACACTCGACAAATCCTGAGAAAACCAGAAAAGGCAAACAAACACACCACTGTGATTATAAATCAGCCTTCGACACACGTAAGTCAGCTTCTTCAAAGCCCTGTCTACTTTAGGTATTCGCAAAGTACGTTCGACTTTGAGATGACGTTGAGAAGTACGCAAAGCTCCGTCAAAATAGGAAAGAACCTCTCCGAACCATTTGATACCAAAAAGGTTTTAGGCGGCGATACCTTCGGTGACTCTTAATCACTATAAATCGACAAAAACCGTTTTATAAAAATCTAGCTGAGTGTTTGACTTATCGGACCACATGCGTTTTCAAGATTGAAAGGAGTCTATGGGTTTCGGTACACGTACTAACCCGACAACATTGCAATCACAAATTTAAGGATTCCACCCACGAAACCAGACAAAACAACACCCCGACTTCTTCACAACCCCGGAAAACGTCGCATCACCCAGTCCGGCACAACAACGGCGATGTAACGAATTCTTCAGGATTAGACTTAAAGTCGGCTGATTTCCATTCGGACACGACAGCCTATGGGACCCAGCCTGGCATAGCACGGTGTAGACGTCATGAGGAAAGCCCAGCAAAAAGCGTAAATCGAAGCCTACTACCACCCTTGAACCATCAACATGCCCGTGTGACCACGCGCCAAACAGAAGAATTCTACCAGATCATACGCCACACTAGTAGATATAGGGACCGATTAGTGGCCCACACAAGCCGTCTCGCCAATGAGCTGGAGACAAAGACTGAAAGGCGACATTCGTCCAACCTTTGGATCCACGGAAGGCGACCAACAGGCCGTCTCCTTGGCTAACCCTAACTGGCTCTCATATAACAAGCGCTGCATTCCATATCTGTCCTAATTGTAATGTTACTTTTTCAGCTGCCAAATTTCCCAACAGAGCACCAAACAAAAGAGATTTCTGGCGCATAAAGAGTTGGTTTTGAGCTGGAATTTGTTGGTAAGAGGTTTTTGCGATTTTTCTGATTTGGTATATTGGACTTAAATAAGTCCAATACGTACCACACCGCAGTTTTTTTTGGTCAGGCGGACGAGTTTTGCTGTAATATACTCTGTATGCTGCGAAAAAATCAATCTAAGACCGACATTAAATTTTTTTTTTTTAAATCTTCAAAAAATAAGATTTAAATTCCTCGGACTAAGAATTTTGTTAAGGCGAAGCTCTTTGGCTCTGCGACATAAGGCTTCAATGAATTAAGGCTAAAAATAAAGGCCCCAAAATTTTATTTAGAAAACCAAGTTTTTTTCAAAAAAATTGGGATTTGATTACCTTTTGGGGAAAAGAAGAAATGAAATGAGACCGCAAAAGTAATTTTTGGGGCCTTATTTCATTTTTATTAGGAAATAAGACTCCAATTTTTTATGTGAATTTTTTGAGGTTTTATTTCATTTATTTTATTTTTGCTAATCAGCCGCTTTTACCATTGCCTTAGCAGCAGGTGGGTTGTGTGTGATGTGAGACTATGTGACGTGAAAGTGGTGGGCATCTGGTGGAGATGTGGTTTGGATCTGGTGGGGGTCAGATTGGGATCTGGAGGGCGGGAACTAGACGGGAAAGAGAGGCTGCCATTAGGTCAAGTTGTGAGTTCAGTGCGAGAATTTATAAACTTCATTTCCTTTCCTTTTTTTGTTCTTGACTTAAATATCTAATCAGCTCGATTGCTCAAAAATGGAATTAAGATACAGAATCGGAACCAGAACTTAAGCTGTCATTTAAGTTCCTAAACTTAATTAAAATCGAGAAGGCCAAGCTAACTTCGTCTTTGCCGAAGTTATTATACCCTAGCAAATGTTTTAATATATCAGAGTATAAGATCGCCAGCATTAAGACAAACAATTTTTCTTAATATAACCCACTTTTAGACCGATAGTTCCTATGGCAGCTATAAAATATAGTCATCCGATCCGGTTGGCTCCAGCATATTAGCAGTGTGCAGTAAAAATAAGACTCTTTGCTAAGTTTTAGCTTTGTAGCTTCAAAACTGAGAGACTAGCTTGCGTAGAAACAGACAGACAGACATACAGACGGACAAAGCTAAATCGACTCAGTTCGTCGCCCTGATCAAGAATATTTATAGTTTATAGTTGCAAACTTCTGGGCAAAATTATAATACCCTTTGCAAGGGTATAAAAATCAGCTTGAGTTCTGAAAGAAAATAATTTTTCCTCACAATTCTTACCAGTCTACAACAAATGATGGCGTTTTTGGCCATATATAATATTTATTTATACAGTTAAAAATATATTTCTTATAAAGGGTGATTTTTTAGCTATTATCTTTTTGGCAACACTAGTTTAAACAGCTCACGCACGTTTCGTGTTTTGTTTCACTGTCAAACAGCTTCAGTTTGGTCTATAATTTAAGCATGAATCGTCTGATTGAATTTTATTATCAAAATGCGTGCTCTGTTAAGAAAGTTCAAGTTAAGAAAGCGACGAAGCTCATTTTTGGCTTTACGTACCCATGTAAATTAGCAGAATTGTCGATTTTGGAGTGAATATCAGCCAGAAGCATTGCAAGAGCTACCAATGCATCCAGAAAAAGTCACAGTTTGGTGCGGTTTATGGGCTGGTGGCATCATTGGAGCGTACTTCTTCAAAGATGATGCGAATCGTAACGTAACTGTGAATGGTGAGCGCTACCGGGAGATGATATGCAACTTTTTTTTGGCCAAATTCAAGGGCTTGACTTGCATGACGTCTGGTTTCAACAAGACGGTGCCACATGCCACACAGCACGCGCAACAATGGACTTATTTAGAGGCGAGTGCGGTGAACATTTTATTTCACGTTCTGGACCAGTCAATTGGCCGCCTAGATCGTGTGATTTAACACCTTTAGACTATTTTTTGTAGGGCTACGTTAAAGCTTATGTTTATATAGACAAGCGCGCTTCAATTGACGCATTGGAAGACAACATTAAAGCATTTTTTCGTGAGATACCGGCCGAAATGTTGGAAAGAGTATGCCAAAACTGGACTTAGCGAATGGATCATTTGAGGCGCAGCCACGGTCAACATTTGTATGAAATAATCTTCAAAAACTAAATTATATGGACCGTTCTATCGATTCAAATAAAGATTTCATGAATTTTTCTGAATTTTGTGTGTTTTTTTTTTTAAACTTTCCTATAGATCTTAAAAAATCACCCTTTATTTCCAAAATCATAGTCTAAAATTTTGTGTAAATAAGTTATATAATTTGCTTTTTCAACATAAAGTTTTTCTAAACAAATCGAAAAAAAAATTTTCCCAGTACTTATACGATAACACAGCCCAACAGTGATTTTGGTGCAGGTCTATTTTTATCAGATTATGTTAATATAGACCTTACTGAACAAAACTGTATCATTGGTTTTGTTCAATCAGCTCTTGTTTCCACGATATAGCGGAAAAACGAAAATCTTACATTTTTGCCACTCTAGGATTTATGGAGGCCACACTAGGCATAAATGTCTGAGTTTATGAGCTGATTGCGATAAACTACATATCAATGCGAATATAAAAAATCACAAGGACTATATAAGTCCAGCGGAAAGTGTCTAATTTGGCCTTTAAAGAGAGACATTTTTCGATTTATAGCATTTTTATCAAAATAAATCATCCCGTTTAAGGAAGCGCGGTAATTGGATTAATATTTCGCCGTCTGAGCATATAGCCAAACATATGATCTAATTTTGAGATTTTTCTGGCGATTAAATCAATTTATTTTGCAAAGTTATAGCCTCTTTAACACGAAATTACATATTTAAATTTATGGGAGGAAAACTAGATTTGTAACTCAAATTTTTATAGGAACTGTGAAAAGGCTACTTGTTTCCAAATATAATTTATCATCTACAAGTAAACATATTACAATTTATGCCGAACCAAGTAGCCCCTTTACAGTTCCTATACAGACTTAGAGTAACAGTCTAGTTTTCCTCCCATTAATTTAAATATGTTTTTTCGTCTTAAACACGCTATATCTTTGCCAAATAAACTTATTTAAATGCCATAAAAATCACAAAATTAGATCATATGTTTGGCTCTAAGCTCAGATGGTAAAAATAATTATTTAATAACTGCGCTAGCTTAAACGGGATGGTTTATGTTGCTAAAAATGCAATAAATCGAAAAATGTCTAACTTTAGTGGCCAATTTAGACCCTTTCCGCTGTACTTATATAGTCCTTGTGATTTTTTATATTTGCATTGATATGTCCTTTGCCGTAATTAGCTCATAAACTCAGACATTTATGAATAGTGTGGCCTCCATAAATCCTAGAGTGCCAAAAAATGCAAAATTTTCGTTTTTCCGCTATATCTTGGAAACAAGAGTGTTGGTAGAGAATCAGTAAACATAAACTTATCATATTTTTAAATCAACAGGGCTGCACCTCACGAAGATGGTCATTTTGTTAACCTGTGTAATTTAACAATATTTTCAACTAACTTTAAAAAAATTGATTGGAAAGCTCAATTCAAGTAAGGGTCCTACTTGAAAACAAAATAATCCTGCATTGAGATTAAAATAAGTACGGAATTCTAAAGCGGAGTGCATAAAGAAACCAAGTTTAAAACAAAACTTTAAGAATTTCGGTCACTGCTAAAGACAGGCTAAATTGGTGCAGACACATAACCAAATTTTCCCGCCAACTTAGGGTATTTTGTGGTGTGTATTTTTTTGCAGTGTACTCTCGTACTTGGCTTGAGACAATCCGGGAACGTTTGGTATAGACTTGGGATTAATGATGATAAATGAATATTTTGATAGCTATTTTGAATGCTGATTACATTCAGGAAATTTAGTAGGCTCTTAGATTTTTACATTGTACATTGAAACTTATCTTAGTTGAAACGAAAAGTTAATCAATGCAACCAAGGCATTTGCTATATCCGACAATAAGCATTTGCTTAGCTAAAGTGGAAGTAAGTTGCAAGCAAAACAAATAATTAAATTTAAGTTCAGAATGCATTTCATATTTGAAAGTTACTTTTGTTTTTCCATTTTGTTTGTCTTCTCCCTTTCCCAAAAAAGACTGGCACCTTTTATCTCCAGTTCATCAATTTAAATCAAATACAACCCCAAAAATCCAATGCCAAAGCTTGTCACTCCAATTCAGGCTTAATCCCGCATTTGATGTTCATAGCAACATAATCCAAGATTTTATGGCTTTAAACGCAAACACACAGAAAGTCCAGTCCATAAATAAACCTTGAACATAGCTTACAAAAAAAGAAAACATTTGTGCGCTTAGCTATTGCAAAATTTGTTCCAATAAAAGTAATAATAATAATCATAAAAAAACACACACCGATATGCTTGAAGCATAAACTTCAAAAGCGGACACCCTAAAAGCGATTGTCATAAAACCGCCCTCAATTTGATGAGAGTAAATATCCATAAAGATCACAATTTTATTGTTAGCTTGACATTATTTCTGGAAATCACCGCAGAAATCAATCGGTCTTCCATATGGCACCAGTTTGTCTGCCAACGCTCTGAGCATGACAACATTCGATGATGATGATCGATTGGCCTAACGGTTTGTCTGGCTTTGCCTGCCATCAGGCCAAAAACGGAACAGTGCACATCTCCATTTCACATCAATCATACGCCTGCGCAGCAGCAGACGCGAGCCAGGCTGGGACTGAGTTTTGTCTTCGTTTCTTTGAGTTTGCGTCTTGACGATGCAGCTGGTTTGCAGCGTCTTTTCTTTAGGCTGGCTCATTCTTAGGGCCTTAATGAACCTTTTTTTTGTTAAAAGAAAGTTTAACATAAAAGTGGGATTTTGTATAATTACGCCTACTTCAACAGAAACTCAGAAACTGTGGTGGTCGTTAAAATGCCAACTAATGAAAAGGTTTGTATTTTGTTATATTGCCATAACTATTTAAATGGATATTTATATAAAGTAATAAGTTTCATATTTTGTACTAAACATTAAGTCTTCTTGTCTTATAAAACTTGTTCTTTTGATATTTTAACACATTTACTGTCCCACTTCGCTTTCAAGTTATATCAAGTCTTCTTAGCCCGTTGTCAACCGCTTTAAAATTCAATTTTGTCAAACTTAATTTATTTGCATCTATTTGTCAAACTTTGTTGTATTCAGTTGCTCGATTCTTGAACATTTGCTTAATGCCAATTATCTTGTTCTGACCAAATTCGGCGCTCGTCTGCTGCCAAAAAACAAAAAAAAATGTCGAAAATACTAACTAGCCATAAATCAAATGTTTATTATGCAGCCACGGCAGCAGCATTAACATGACTTTAACAGCAGCTTGTCCGTGACTGTACTTCTAATTACCGGCACACTGCAACTCAATTGGAAAATAAATTGCCTAACCTTTAATGTGTGCATAAAAGTTCAGTCGGCAATTCGGACAACAAATAAATGCTGTTTAATGCTACCATAAATGTTCACCTTGACCACAGATTTCGGTCGGCCCAAATTAAAGAGGTGTCTTTGCATTTGGCTGCAAAGGGTGTCGGCTTTAAAAAGGTATGATATGTTACCTTTATCTTTACTTAGGTTCTGGAATTTACGGATATTACAAATGAGCTTGCCTACATAGAAAAGTTGGTTAATTCCTAGGACCGAATATAAATCTATTTTTTTAATAATTTTTGATCTGATATAGAATAGTCGGACAACCGTTTGGAAAATACCAAAATTTTTTTAATTATTTAAAGTCGACAGAAAAAGTGCTGTCAACATAAATACAAATACGTTACATACGTTACATCAAATAACGGTACCACGTCTATTCAACACAAAACAATTTCAACACGTCAATTCAACACACGTCAATTCAACACAGCACAAATATAACACAAGATATTTCAACACATATACAATTTCAACATAATCAATTTCATTACAAAGCAATTGATCGCCAAATTTCAACACAGTACAATTTCAACACTGGAAAATAGAACACAACAATTTTAAAAAACTATATTTTTAATCCTACAAGTGGCAATGTCAGTTGAACCTGACTTTAATATCCTCCGAAAGTGTATGTACACTAGAATCTTCTTTTCTTCACAACTTGAACAACTTTAATCCGAATGCAGACGTTGTAAATATCGTAAAATTTTGGCCTATCGCTTGTGTCACCCTTCTTTCCCAGGATGAGTTTGTTTGTGTTTAATTTGTAATGTGTTTAAATGACGTATGTTTAATTGACTTTTTGAAATTTATGTGTTGAATATACCGGGAATTGGTTTTTTGAATCGGCGGGGGATGGGGGTTGCGAGTGTGGGAAAATTTTACCTGCAGCTGGTGTCTAACTTCTATCTCTGATGGTACTTCACACTTGCATTTTATTTACTATCACTAATTAATGTCATCGCTACTCAACAACACACGTCAATTCAACACAAAACAAAGTCTTCACAAAAAAAGTCAACACACGTCTATAAGTCATTTCACCAAACACAACAATTTAACACTTCGTCACTTCAATTCAAACCAAATTTAAATTTAATAATATAATTAATTATTTTGTTTTGTGTTGAATTGACGTGTGTTGAATTATTGTGTTGTGTAAAATGTCTTGGTGATGTATTGACGTGTGTTGAAATTGTTTTGTGTTGAATTTGTTTGTGTTGAATTGACGGATTGTTGAATTGTTGTGTTGGGTGAAATGACTGTGTGTTTTATGGACGTGTCACCCAAAATAACCTAATAACAACTTCGATAAGACGGGGGAATTTCATATGCCAAAGATGTTATTAGAGTTAGCAAAAAATTGTATAATATGGAGGAAAATCTCTAAAACCTATATATTACCGAAATAATAATATATAAAAATAGAGGGAAGCTAACTTCGGCTCGACCGAAGTTTATATACCCTTGGAGCTTGATATAGGCCTGACAGTTTGTATGGCAGCTATACTATATAGTGGTCCAATTTCGACAAATCTTGTTGAAATTATGTAAAATCATTGAAAACTTATAAATACGAGCGTTGGGAGCGATAACATTGAAAACAAAAAAAGTTTTTCTCACTAAGACTTTTTTCAGACATAACTTTTGTATGGCAGCTATATTATATAGTTGTCCGATTTTGACAAGGCTTGGTGAAATAATGTGAAATCATTAAAAACTTATAAATACGAGCGTTGGGAGCGATAACATTGAAAACAAAAAAGTTTTTCTCACTAAGACTTTTTTTCAGACATAACTTTTGTATGGCAGCTATACTATATAGTAGTCCGATTTCAACAAGGCTTATTGAAATTATGTGAAATCATTAAAAACTTATAAATATGAGCGTTGGGAGCGATAACATTGAAAACAAAAAAGTTTTTCTCACTAGGACTATTTTTCAGACCTAACTTTTGTATGGCAGCTATACTATATAGTTGTCCGATTTCGACAAGGCTTGGTGAAATTATGTGAAATCATTAAAAACTTATAAATCCGAGCGTTGGGAGCGATACCATTGAAAACAAAAAGTTTTTCTCACAAAAACTAGTTTTTCAACCGATCGTTCCTATGGCAGCTATATGCTATAGTCATCCGATCCGGCCGGTTCCGACAAATGTGCAGCGTATTTGTACCAAAAGACTTCGTGCAAAGTTTGGTTACGATAGCTTTAAAACTGACGGAGGAGATAGCATAGAAACAGACGGACGGACAGACGGACAGACGGACATGGCTATATCAACTCAGCTCGTCATGCTGCAAATTATTTTTTATTTCGGAGATGCTTTTTTTTTTTTGTTACAAACATCCGGACAATTTTAATATACCCTCTCCAAGGGTATAAAAAATAAATCAAGGATAGCTTTAGAAAGAAAAGACAGAGAAACAAGAAAAACTATCTTAAGGTAAACTTTAACAAAACGAGAAAGGCAAAGCTAACTTCATTTGTGCCGAAGTTTTGATACACTTCGACCAAACTTCGCAGATCAGCTTGAAAACATTTAATATAACCCATGACACTTTTCAAGTGTATAGAAAAAAAAAATTTTTTTTTAATATTACCAAAGTTTATAACTTAAAAATAAATTTAAATAACAGGAAAATCTCTGACCCTGTGGGGAAAGATTATGCCCCTACTCACAGCCAGCAGTGGTCAGAGATTTCCCCCACTTATTCGCAGCTAACCTTCATAAGAAAGTCGACACGTCCAACAGCCAGGCCCCTAAAAACCATCTCACAAATTATACGGGAAATGTTCTTATTTCTTGGCTGAGTAAAGGCTGAGATATAGGCTGAGAAAGGGTAATTTGGAGTCGGGTCACTCGACTGCAGCGCTCTTACTTGTTTTTTTTTAGATTTATTCTGCCTATTTTAATAGAAGTAATACATAAACTGCAATGCTTTATTAACTTTAAGTAGTATGATCCCTTCAACTTTACTTCAAGCAAGACAATGGCCATGTTCACCAGCACAAATCAAGGACAAAAAATCGATGGATCTAGTTCAATAGTTGAGGTGAACGAATGTAAAGTGCAATTATTTTTGCTAGTTTTTTTTGACTTTGATTCAAATCAAAACAATTGCTTACATCCATACCAATTTTACCTTAAAAGTTCATCAAAGCGTTCAGTATAAGCCAAGTAACTTTTTTTGATGGATGAGTATGATGTTTGATGTATGCTGGTGAACAAGGCCAATGACTTTTATTTTGTTCACTAAAACACTTTTAAAGTTTAAATATAAGTGGACTGAAAACAATAAATTTGTTTCCTGTTTTAAATATTGGCTTGTTGGAGAATTTAATCTGTTGTGAATAAGAGTACATATACTATGAAAGTTTTAAAATTGAGTTTACAAGTTTACAAATTACAAGTCGGTAAAATCATTAATTCAGTAAATGTACTTAGTTCAAAAAATGAAGTAGTTTCGCCTATTTTAAAGTTTAACATTATAAATTTAAACTTAAAGGTTGGAAACCATTTCATTCACAAAAGTGTCATGTTAAGTTGAATTAGATAAATATACCATTTAGCTTCATAAAACAAATGTTTTTCTCAGAAATCAAATCTTAGTCGGGATTGCATTTAAAAGCATTTATAGTTTGATTGTCCAAGCGACCCCTACGAGGATTCATTGTAAATTCTACTGCTGAAAACAAACGCTCAACAATTACTTGTGTGAGTGGTACCGCTATCACAACTTTATATAGTCTTCGATATACAGCTACATACATGCAAATATCTAATGTCTCTGAGATCGACGTGTTCCAACAAACAGACGAACGACGCACTCTAGTCTTGATTAACAAAGGCACCGAAGAACAAAATGTTTTGAGTAAGATTGTGCTAGAAAATGTCAAACTTTTTAATCAAAGTGGCCGATTGGACCTTGTAGTCAAGCCAAGCAAGAGTAATCACTAACAACTAACCGGTTGTGATACAAGAGCCTGTCTGAATCATCAAACTAAAGGTGGTAACTTTCATTGCCTTAGAAATGCAGTCTGTTCTGTTACCCGACTATCCTCTTTTTTTGAATAGTTATACAATTCGAAAGCACTGAAAGTTGCGTTCGTTGTCAAGCAGACAAGGCAAAATAGTAAAATTGTGCTGCTTGTTTGTTGTCTGAGGCTGCCAACTACTACTTAGCCCAACGTACCAAATCTTTAAGCTGTAACATGTAATCGCTCTTTAAAAGGTCTAAACTAAGCGCAAGTCTAACATTAAATTGGGTCAACAAAGTGTCGGTGTTATGTGGGCAAGTATTTATAAAGCATGTGAGTTGCTCGTTTTGTTGCTCAAACTGAAGTCTTTTGATTTGGCCCATGCATTACGGGTGGATGTTTTGACTGTGCCTCTTTTCCATTTTAGTTTTTTGTTATTTAGTTTAACTCTTGGCACCATGCCACACACACACATTCCAGGTCGCGGGAGATGCACATTGATTAGACTGAGGGCAAAAGTTTAAGCGGTTAAACGTGAGCTCAAGAAATCTGTGAAAATTAAATGTGGCCCCAAAATGTCTTAATTTGGGAAGGCAGATAAGTTTATGACAAGAATTGGGTGTGACTCTGTTTGGCAAATTTCTTTTCCAAAACAACCAGATATGTCTGAATAGTTAAGGGTGCATTTTAATAAATTGTAACTTATAGACGACTTTTATGATATGAAACTATTAAGTTTTAGCAGGCTTGAGATCACAAATTTGGTTATAAACAGGGCCCGCAGAATACTGCAAAGCGGACTAGTCGTCTATTCATCTTTTTCATGATTCCCTGTTCAATCTTGCGGCATGGGGAGGCAGCCTCAGATCTGGAGTTGATAGGCAAAGTTTTCTGAAGATAATGTAACAGATGTCGGGCCTTCTATACACTCAAAAATAAAGCCTTAAATTCTTTTTGAAAATTAAAAATTCAGCTAAAACTTTTAGCCCAGTCCTATTAAGTTTTAAGTCGAACATTTCTACACTGAGAAAAAAAATTCAATCTAAAATCTAGATTGAAAATCTCTTTTTGAGAATCTTTCAATTTTGTAATAACAAGATTGAAAAACCTTGAAATGAGATTAAATATCTTAAAAACAAGATTTATCATCTCGCAATTTATCAACCGTCCCACAGTTTTCTGTAAAGCTTTAGTTATACATAGATTTATTTTGTTAAAAAAAATACAAAAAAAAATGAAAAAACAACTCGGCTCTCCTGGGACTCGAACCACAACCTACTCGTTCCAATAAAGCTTTTGGCATCCTCTTTACCGACTCGGCTGCTGAAGGAAATTTTTTTGCGCAACCAGTTGCAGTATACGAACTCTGCACGACAATGCCAACTGAGTTCTTTACTGCAACTGCTCAAAATTCGAGTCTTACTTATAAACTTAATATTTAAACAGGTACTAAAAATGTAAGCTATCATCTTTCTAAATCCATTTATACCAACATCTCTTGAACCAAAGAATCTGTAGGACTGTTGTGGGACTACACAAGGATAGTTTGCTGTCTTCGCTGCTAAAAAAGTTGCTTCTTATCTGAAAGACAATGTAGATTGAACAATTTTACAGAGAGATCAAACACGATATTTTCTTTTTGTTCAAGACTTGTTTATTTTAAGAAGAAAATTTTGACTATTTTTGTAGTAAAAAAAAGTATTTTTCAAATTCCACTACATTTTCATTAAGAGTGTCTAATTCCGATTTGATTTATGGCAAGTATGGATGACAATTTTAACCAAATTTTCGCCCAAATGGGCCATTATCTAAATTCCAGATTATTTATCAGCTTCAGTGTTCAATTAGTTTGGATTTACTTACTTATTTATTCAATTCATCACCAGGACATTTCCCAAGTTTGTTAAAGCGAAACCTCATCACTTCACATTCCCAAAAAATTGAAACAAGAAAACCACATTTGACCATAACAATTGAGGTATTTCCTTCTTGTTTCCATTACCATTTTCGGAGGCCTAATGAATAACAGACTCTGCCAGTTGGCTAACTGACTGACTTGCAGCCTTTATGGCATACTGACAGAGTAGCCGACCGAAAGAGTTGTGCAAAAATGTCTCACATCGTAGATAAAAGAGACCATGGAACTTGTTGCAAACTTATATATAAGTATTTTCCCCCAACTACCCACTTCATTAAGCATAATTTTAACACTTAATATTTATGGCCAAAATGACAGCCCACTATCGAGTACTCGCACAACTTTGTGTATGTTCGGGCTATGCATATTTATGTGCTCGTTTGTGTGCCAACAACGACGGCCATAACAATTATTGTTGTTCAACACTTTAACCAGACAATCAAAGTCTCTGCAATTGATTTATCAAGACAAACTGTACTGAATCCTAAGCTTAGACCCGCAAAAACTCTTCAAGCAACCCATTACAAATTTGTCTAAATGTATTGATTAATTGCCGACATGATAAATACGCTGCGTCTAAATGTGACACAAGCTGTACGCCCCGGTACGCCGGCAGGGGAAGAACGAGCAAAAAGCCCCACAATGGCAACGACCACAAACTGCAAAACCATAACAAACCATTTGTAATTAACACGCGTGGGTCTGCCAACAATGCAAATGCAAATTCAAATTCAAATTCGAATTGAAATTCACTTTTGCCACATGGTCCAGTTGCCGTATAAGGACGGGCAGAACCCTCTCCGCTCTCGGCCTATGCGAAAAGATGCCGCACATTGCTGAATAAAATTAAGGAAAAACCTGAACTTGGCTAAATTTGTTGGCGCTGATTTATTTGAGATTTGAGAACCACACATTTTACACGGGCTATGTAAATGGGCCTTTATTTAATTATTTATTTATAATTAAATTGTACATTTACTCGGCGATGTGGTTTTGGCCATTTACGGTCGCCGTTCAACAGGAAGCTAATTAGTTTGGCTTTAAATGGCTTAAACTATTCGAGACTTTTGTTGGCTGTGTCGTGGTGGCATCTCTCGACAATTTGCATGTGGCCCGAGCAGGCCAAGGAAATGGTCAAGTAGTTAATTAAGTGGTCAGAGATAAACTTGACAATAAATGAACCTGAGCGGAAAGGAAGAGTTTTGGAATGTCAGTAAACAGCTTAAACTACTTTCAATTCAGCTTGATTTTTAGCTTAGAGTAAGTCCAAAGTAAAGGCCTCTCTAGAGATACCACACCTAAACTTGAAACGGATTTGTCGCAGACACTCAACGGACCATTTGATGACATTGAAATGACACTCAAGTTGAAAGATTAGTTGAATATGTTTTCACTTTCTGAATCGGATCCTTCGGTGACAATTTTGATTTATAGTTAGCAATTTGAAGGCGGATTCGCTTGATTTCAGAAAGCTTTTTCAGCTGTGAAAAAAAATAGCTAAAATTATTTAACTTATCTACGTTTTACCTTTCAACTTATCGAGCCGATTTAAGTGTATCGGAGCGAATTTTAAACTGTTATCTGCACTCCAAATTCCGAGTTGAGATCTTAAGTACTGAAACTCTTTTTAAACGATCCCAAAACACAAATCAAAGTTTTAGTTCTCGGTACGCGAAAGAAATTCTCGGACGGACCAATTACAATATTTTTTTTGCTCATAACTTAAGAACAGCTCATCCGATCTTTATCATTTTTTCGACAAATCGATACATATTCTAGAAAATACAAGTCATCTTTCTACAAAACCGTGGGAGATTTGACGCATATTCAAAATTGCGGGGACGGGACAAAAATTGAAGCTAAACTTGATCTGCCTGCATATAAAAGAAGTTTATGTCCCATACCTGTCAAAGTTCTATCTCTTACCATCTAAAATCTGAGATCTGTTTGATGGACAGACGGACATGGCTATATCGACTCGGCTGTCGATATAGCTGCTGGAATATTCGTAACGTTCGTTGCTGTAGAAAGTCCACTATGTATAAGGAAATAAGAGGAGGGTAAAGATTTTGGTTAGCTGCGCTTTGTCTTTTTCCCGTCAGCAAAAGTGCAGCGCAACGGAAAATGTTAATTGTGTATAAATCAACGAAAACCGAAATTAACCAGTTTATTTGTTTCCATTTTGGTATTGATAACCGGTTAGGTCAACAAAGGTTATACGGTTAAGGTTATAAGAAAAAAATGTTGGTTTCAAATTTTAAAGTGTTGGTAGCAATTAGGGGTTATGGTTTATCACCAACACTAACTTATTTTTCTGTCCGGCGTTGGTATGAGCCTCTTCACGGGTCCTTAAGATATTTTTTTATTCCATAGCAAAATATTTTTTTTTGTCCACATCCAGTTATAGCAATATTCCGTATACCGTTAACTTTACCTAGGTATTTTTGTTTTTAAATTTACCTTGTATCTTCTTTGTTTATTGTTTGTTTTTGGATTTTGTGTTTATTGAACCTGTATACATAGTAGGCACCCCGAGAAAACTCTGTACACCTTCAACCTTCAAGTGACTAGAATCTAGTCTGTTCAGTACCACAAAATAATTCAATAATATTATTCAAAACATATATCAAGTTATTTGTGCGAAAGTGTATTTTGGTAAAATCGGAAAAATGTGCTTAGTTAAAAAATGGTGTTGCGGATGTTCACTTAAAGCTGGATGTCTGTTCCTTGGCGGTTGGCAACTTGCATGGGGTTTGGTATTTGTGATTGTCTCCATTTCTAGTTGTAAGTTAAAAAAGTTCAATAGGCTTGTGCAAATATAACAGGAAGGTAGCAGCTCTTCTCACCGTTCATTTTTCTTTATGAACAATCATACCAGAGATATATCAAAGAGTTATAACAGTATAATTTGCATTAACTTTTGACTGAATAGTAAAGTGTTTTCAATGTTTAATATTTAATATATTTATCAGTTGCCGAGATGTCAAGTCCCAAGCCCACTGTGACATATGCTGATTATGGACCTGTTCAACATCCAGAAAATGAAGAGAACATGTACCAGGATGTAACAGGTAATTATACATAAATTCTATTACATTATTACTAAATCTGTATTTGTGAAAATGTTTAAGAAATCGGAGTATAAGTTGGGTAAAGTTTGTTGATTGGTTGATTCTTAAACAATGAAACAACTAAGCCGCATTTTCTGTTTCTTCTTCTTTATTGGCCATTCCAATCGTTTGACGGTCTTGGCCTCTGCAATTAATGCTTGCGAGTTAGCACCAGTTGGTCAGACAAAGCTTGGCAATGTCTTCCCATCTTAGTGGTGGTCTCCCCCTCTTGCCGCCTCAATAGTCAGCCGCCTTCTTCGTCCATCTTGGTCCTAACCAGCGTAGCCGCAGTTGCTTTAAGCGCTTGATCAGACAGGTGTCCCTATAGAGCTCATACAGTTCGGTATTCTGTCGAATGCGGCAATCATATGTATTCCATCAGTAGATTTAAGAAGTCACACAATGAAGTATCGCCCTGCCTAAAACCTTCTTCCGTATCTCTCGTAGAGGTACTTTCATATTCTCAACGTCATCATGCAAAGTCGAATGTACTTTGCTGGTATTCCTAAAGTAGACAGGGCTTCGAAGAACCTTGAACTTATCAGTAAAAATATGGTATGTTTTGATGCCACTCTCGTAGGTCTTCTCCAGGATTTGTCGTAATGTGAATATCTGGTCTGTGGTGGATTTACCAGGTCTAAAGCCACACTGACAAGGTCCAAACAGTGTGTCAATAAGCGGCTTTAGACGTTCACAAAGGAAGGAGACTGATCATGCAGTAGCTGTCGCAAACTGCAGGGTGTCCCTTTTAAATATTGGGCAAAGAACACTTAGATTCCAATCGTCGGGCATGTCATCGGTCATCAGCGCTCAAGTCTCACTCATGTCGAGTCTTTCCTGCTCATTCTTTTTATACCAGTTACTCGTGGAGTAAAACGGGTATACTAAAGTCGTGCAAATGTATGTAACAGGCAGAAGGAATTATTTCCGACCATATAAAGCATATATAAGGTTGTCAAAAAAAGTCTTGCGGTATTTTTATTGAATTTTCAATTGTTCATAACGCGATTTAAGTCAAATATGCGCCGTTTTGTTCGATGACGAGTTCCCAACGAGATGCCAACTTCATAATGCCCCTCTTATAGAAGCTCGCTTCCCTATTGGCAAAAAACTCGGAGAGCCAATTTTCACAGGACTCTCTTGTGGCCAACTTCCGACTACCAAGCTCGTTCGCCATGGACAGAAATAGGTGGTAATCACTTGGTGCGAGATCCGGACTATACGGTGGATGCAAAAGAACCTCCCATCTGAGCTCCCGGAGCTTCTGGCGCGTCACCAAATATGTGTGTGGCCTGGAGTTGTCCTGATGGAAGACAATGCCGCCTCTGTTGATCAAAGATGGCCTCTTCTGCATAAGTGCTGCATTCAAGCGGTCCAGTTGTTGGCAGTACAGGTCCGAATTGAGCGATTGGCCATAGGGGTGCAGCTCATAGTGGATGATTCCCTGCCAATCCCACCAAACACACAGAAAAACCTTCCTGGTCGTTAATCCAGGCTTGGCCACCGTAAGGGCAGCTTCACCGCTTTTCGACCACGACCGTTTGCGCATCACGTTGTCGTAAGTGACCCACTTTTCATCGCCAGTCACCATCCGCTTCAAAAACGGGTCGATTTTGTTGCGATTCAGAAGCGATTCGCATGCATCCATACGGGCAAAAATGTTTTTTTGCGTCAAGTCGTGTGGCACCCATACATCGAGCTTCTTTTTGAATCCAAGCTTCTTCAAATGGTTTAAAACGGTTTGATGACTCATGCCCAGCTCTTGGCCGGTGCTATGTCTGGTACTATCCCGGTCTCTTTCGATCAATTCAGCGATTTTATCGCAATTTTCGACGACAGGCCTTCCGGACCGTGGCGCATCCTCGATCACCTCTGCACCAGAACGAAAACGTTGAAACCATCGTTGTGCGGTTGAAATGGAAACTGTATCGGGTCCATAAACTGCACAAATTTTATTGGCAGCATGAGATGCATTTTTGCCTTTATCGTAGTAGTACTGTAAAATATGCCGTATTTTCTCTTTATTTTGCTCCATGTTTGCGACGCTATAACTCACGAACGACTAAAAAAAACAAATAGAAATCAAACACGTGTTAGCGTGAACGTGAAAAGAGCTTTCCAAAAAGCTCTAGCGTGAACCGATGCGACGAATACAACTAGAACTACGCGCTTGCAAAGACAAGCTTGCGGGAATACCGCAAGACTTTTTTGACAACCTTATATATTCTTGATCAGCATCAACAACGATATAGACATGTCCGTCTGTCCGTCCGTCCGTCCGTCTGTCTGTATAAACACCTAGATCTCAGAGATGGTAGAAGATAGAGGTTTGACATGTATGGTACAGTTGCTTTTTTATCTGCACGCAGATTAAGTTTGTTTCAAATTTTGGCCACGCCACCTCCCGCCCCCGCAATTTGGAAAAATCGTTATATCTCCTACAGTTTTGAAGATAGTCGATTCGTACCCTCAAGAGATAGTTAGTAATTAGTAAAATGAATCGATTTGCCGAAAAAATGATACAGATCGGATGAACGGTTCTCAAGTTATGAGCAAAAAAGTGTACCAAGACCCCCCCTCTACCACCACTCCCACCCTAAAAAAATGTGGCATACTTTTCGGATGGTCACCCTTAGGAACGCAGGAACACTGTTAAACATGCTTTTTCATGAGTAACGGGTATATCGAAGTCGGTTATAGCCGACTTTAAATTACGCTCTCGCTTCTTCTAAAAAGACGCTTCTCCTCTTTCCTTTTCTCCCGATAATAGGGCCTTACCAGCCTGCGTTACTTCCGACGGCAGAGTTCTCCTGTAGACAGCGCCTTTCTCTGCAGTAGAGCGGCGGCACTCCTCATCATTTTCTCTTTGCTTGTGTTGAAATTTCAATGCTTTTTACGCTGAGAGAAAATCTTGGCCATCGCTTCGTACTATTCGTATTCACAATATATTGATCCAATAATTTCATCTAGCAAGAAACCAGATATTTATGATTCC
The DNA here is from genome assembly GCA_018904275.1 of Lordiphosa clarofinis. NCBI lineage: Eukaryota > Metazoa > Arthropoda > Insecta > Diptera > Drosophilidae > Lordiphosa > Lordiphosa clarofinis. Next base: position 713,019 of record JAEIGQ010000097.1, read on the forward strand.
TTAACCGGTTCGATACCAATCCTGATAGTGTAAAATATACAACTATCTTAATATACAACATATTACCAACCTGCAGACCAAGTTTTTAGTTCATGGCTTAAATATCTTCTGATACTCTGGCTCTGAAACTCTTTTTACCGTTTTTAACCGCTTTCGATCCGGTTCTCAGAATTAAAGGCACGGCGGAAAATTCATTTCGCTAGAGTTGCATCAAAGGAAAGCCAATGTGCTTCTAACTATATGAAATGATACAGGTCGATAGCCCATGACTTTTACCTGAACGGCATAAACATGCAGTGAACAATTCGTGAAGAAGTGATTTAGACGCCTATAAGGAACAAACATACGTACATTCAAATTCATAAACATACCTTCACTTTTTATGCACTCCCCTGACAAACTTTCATTTCATTAATCATTACTCAACATTATTTATCGATTTGACAAAGACATAAAAAAGATCGGATGAATTACAGCCAACCCAAGTAAACATATTTCTTTTACAGATCCACAATTGTATAAGACTTCTAACCCGTTTTCCCTTTTTTTTCGCTACAAAATAAAAACCCTAACTTTAATTTTAAACAGGAAACGCAACCACTCTCACATTAATAACCATAGTTGAACTACTTTACTTGGTTGGAGGAATACTTCTGGTACTCGGCGTCTTTAAGGTAAGTAATATAATTTATTTTTACGTCCTGTAACCTATTTTTGATCCTGGATCATTTAGAAATCAAAATGCATGCTCCTGTCAGGAATGGCGCTGGGCTGGCCTCTTGCAGTACTGTTCATTCTTTTGCCTTTCTTTTTAGGTTATTACAGTTTCTCTCCAATATTTGCTTTATCTTATTAATAGTTTTCGTCTAGCTACTCAAATATATTTCACAATTATCGTTGTCTCCTATGTCCAATATGTACTCAATAGTAATGAATAATGAGGTTGAAGATTTATAGGAAATGGCGATGAATCGAAACCCTGAACTTGAATTGATAAAGAACCGAAGGTGCAATGTAAAACAGACTTACATATTTAACTTTTGAGATTAATGTATTCTAAAAATTAGTTCGCAGCTTAAAACTAAATTGAGTAAAATTCATGTAATTGAAATTGAAGAGCCATAAGCAGTAAATTTAAGTGCAAGTAAGCGACTCAATGATGAGAGCACACCAGAGTAGCGTGCTAAACATTCGCCAGAATGCTATTTACAGACAGTAGTCACTCTGAAGAGTCAGCATTCCCATAAATTATTTTTTGTTTGTTAATAAGATTAATATTTTTATATGGACGTTGACGTACAAAATAGTAGCCGAGCCGACCGAGAGGCGGAGACACAACGTATGACACGTAACCGCGAAGGAAAAACGTAAAGTAATGTCAACTACGGGCTAAATATGTTAAAATAGTTGTTTTTAAAGCAGGAAGATTAGGTAGAGTTTATTGTAATCAGCACAGAGAACACGAAACGGTTCATGCAAAGCATAGTTAGTAGTACAACGATTTAGTGATAGGGGTATATTGATCGATTAGGATTTCCATCCCCTTTTCTACTTTGGATTTCGTCGTATTCAAAAGATAGAACTCAAAAAGTTCTGCTACGCTCTAATACGTCAAAGCCTGTCTTTGTCACTTCAGGTGTGCCACAAGGCAGTCACCTCGGCCCATTGTTTTTTACTCTATTTATTAATGATCTTCCCACAATAATTTCGAATTCTCGGATACTTATGTACGCCGATGATGTAAAACTTATTTTAGCTTTCAACGACCCGATGCACTCCATCAGATTGCAAGATGACTTAAACTCCTTGCAGTCCTGGTGTCTGATTAATCAATTACACCTTAATTGCTCCAAGTGCATGTTCATGACTTTCCATCGTTGCAAGCCTTCGTTGGCTACCTATACGATTGGAAATGAACCCTTGGAACGAATTTCTACAGTCGTTGATCTTGGAATTCTTTTTGACCCCAAATTGAGTTTCAATCATCATATCTCCTCTATTGTTAATAGAGCAAATGGTGTACTCGGATTCATTAAACGTTGGTCGAAAGAGTTCAATGATCCATATACCACAAAGCTTTTATACACTGCTCTAGTCCGTCCTGTACTTGAATACTGCTCGTCCGTCTGGTCTCCGCAGTATAAAAAGCATATAGATCGTATTGAATCAGTTCAGAAGCAATTCTTGCTTTTTGCCCTACGTGGCTTAAATTAAAACCCTAACTCTAACAGACTCTTGCTTATTGACCTTCCTTCGTTAGCCAACCGTAGAATCAGTATTAGGTGTTTCTTTGCTTTATAAACTAATTATCGGTGATGTAGATTCATCTGAACTTTTAGGTCGCCTTAACTTCTCCGTTCCTTCTAGGCCAACCAGAAACTATTTTCCATTAGTATTGCCTAGATGCACAACTGATTATGCAAAGCACAATCGATTTCGAGTCTTATGTCAAAATTATAATGATCTCTATCACCTGCTCTCAACAGATCTCTCTCTCTTCTCTCTAAAAACATATCTCTATAATTATCTTAGGGGAAATCTCTGACCACTCCTGGCTGTGAGAAGGGGCATAGCTTGCCAGACTGGCTAAATAATCTTCCCCCACCGGGTCAGAGATTTCTAGTTGTTTTATTTTAAATATAGTTTATAAATTTTGTATTTTTAATTAGTATTTTTTTATTTTTTTTTTTATTGTTTTCTCCTAAATTTTTTTCTCTTTATATCTGAATTATTTTAGTTTTTTTATTATTTTTTTCCTTTGCCTCTATTCTGGTTTTGTTTTTTTCCTCTTCTCTATCATTAAAGTTTTTGGTAGCTCTAATAACGTCTCTGACTACAGTTGGCTGTGAATCGGGGCATAGCTGGCCGGACGGGCAAATAAAGCTCCCCCATCGAGTCGGAGTCGTTATTAGTTTTTTGTAATTTTGTTAGTTTTTCTTTGTTAGGCTTTCTTAGTCAATAAGGCTTTTTTATAACGTATGTGTAATTGAGTTGACAGCCTTTTTTTGTCGACTAAATAAATAAATACATAAAAAAAAACCCAAAATACATAAAATTGCGAGTCGGTCTATTAGAAACGTTGAGGTTAATTTGGCCAACCAACTCAGATGAGTCGATTTCACCATTAATCAATCTGTGTATAAAAATTACACCAAGCATAACTCTTCGGTTGATGAGGGAGGGAACATTAATCAAAAGTAGCCTACTAGAGTAAGATGGTAAACGCACCTCAGGATTCCAGTTTAAGCCACGAAGAGCAAACAATAAAAACTGCTTTTGCACAGATTCAATTCTATCTTGATGGGTCGAATATTGCGGAGACCACACACAAGATCCGTACTCGAGTATAGGACGTACAAGAGAAATGTAGAAAGTTCTCGTCGTATATGGATCATCAAATTCCTTCGACCAGCGCTTAATAAACCCAAGAATACTCCTGGCCCTACAAACAGTAGCCGTTATATGAGAGTCAAATTTAAGTCGGTGATCAAGAATAACCCCAAGATAATTTACCTCATTGACTGAATCATTCGAACACTCTATTGGGACAATATTAATCATATAAGAAAAGAATTGTGGTGAGCTTCTATAAAATGTCATAACCTTACACTTGGATCTGTTAAGGTTTAGTAGGTTATCTTTACACCAAGAATGAAATGCATCCAAGTCAGCTTGCAAATTAAAGCGGGAAACCAAATCATTATATGTTAAACATAGTTTCACATCATCGGCGTACATAAGTTACACACGAGAGTGAGTCAAGACTGACGGAAGATCATTTATGAAGAGTGTAAAAAGCAATGGACCCAAGTGACTACCTTGGGGTACACCAGAGGTAACCTGGATTGGTTTGGAATATGAATTACTGAAAACAACTTTTTGTGTTCTAGAACTAAGGTAATCAGAGATCCAAATAAGAAGGTTGGTTGGAAAACCAATTAAACTCAGTTTGTGAAGCTGCAAGCAGTGATTGGCAGAATCAAAAGCCTTACTAAAATCAGTATGAATCACGGCAGTTTGCATATTACATAAGAATCCTTTGATCACTAATGATGTAAGCTCTAATAAGTTAGTTGTAGTGGATCGACGCTTTACAAACCCGTGTTGATAGGGTAAAATAATGGAACTGCATAAATGCTGCAATTGAGATGTCATAATTCTCTCAAAAGCATTCGGAATTGCCGACAACTTTGAAATACCTTTAGAATTCTCAACATCAGACTTATTTCCTTTTTTATGGAGAGGAATGATAAAAGATTCCTTCCATAACAAAGGGAAAGTGGATGATTGCAAAGACAATTCAAATAATTTATGAATAGGCTTACAAAGTGCATCAGCGCAAAACCTAAGTACACAACCAGGTACTCCGTCGGGTCCCGGTGCATAGACAGGTTTTACAGAGTTAAGATCACAAAGAAGAGAGCTTTCAGTTATCACAGGGCTAAAAATACAATTAGATTTATTTAGCCGATAAGGGTATGGTTGATTCGCAGGAAAGCTAGTGGACGAGTAGGTTGACGAAAAAAACTGCGCAAACAAATCGGCTATGGCCTGATCAGTGTTCGCTTTCACATTACCATAGCGCACAGATGAGGGGATAGTGGAAGATTTGCGTTTAGAGTTAACAAAGGAATAAAACTGCTTAGGATTTTGTGAGAATTGCAGTTGAGTTGAGATAGTCTTTTTAACACTGCGCATTAAGCACATTAAATCTAGAACGCACATCCACATATCGAGAGAAATCAGATGATTTTTTCGAAATCTTATACTTTTTGAAATACCTTCTTGTTTTTTAAAGTAATTAGTTCTCTTGTGAACCAAGGCTGCCTATTAGGACAGCGAGGGAGCTCAAGTGGAACACTGACATCAAAAAGCGAATACAAGGTTTCATAAAAAAGTTTTATGGCGACATCAATATCTGTACAATTGTACAATTGAGACCAATCGGTTTCAAAAATTAAATCACTGAGTTTCAAAAAATCTGCTTTTTGAAAACAGCGTGTTTTAGCCGTCTAGTTCCCAGAAGCAGAGCACACACAAGAAGGCCAATCGATAGTAAGTTACACTGTAGGATGAAAGGGGTCCTCAGGAAACACCAATGGGTCGATTCTAGATGCAACATTGCCGGGAGGATCCAACAGAAAGATTAAATCAAGAGCTCTGTTGTTAGAGTTCCGAATAGGATTGACTTGAGGCAACGACAACTCAAAAAGTCCATCGATAAAATCATGAGATTTCATCAAGAGAATCATCATTCGTGGACCACATTACTTCCGGCAAGTTGAAATCTCCAAAAACAACCAAAAGGTCAGTGCTTGATAGTAATAGAGAGACCGACTCGATGGCAGAAAGGTGAGATAAGTAAACTGTGGCATCAGAGCGAGGAGGAATATAGGAGCAGGTAATAAAAACGGAAAAAGTAGATAAGTGACGCGAGAAGAGCGATCGCGTCTATAAGTGGTGTATTTAGTGGTAAAAATTGTGGAATCTGAGATGTCCGGTTTTAACCACGTCTCAGTAAAAACTAGAACATGAAAATCAAGAGATATACTGTCAACAAACAGTTTTGCTAATTTAGAATTAAGACCCCGGACATTTTGATAAGCAAGCAGAAGGGAGGACATTAGTTTTTTGACACCACAGTAGAAGAAGAGGTACCAGAAGGGTTAGAAGAAAAAGTAGGCAAGTAAATAGGAGCACGAGTTTTCTTTTTGGGAACATATTCTTTAACAATTAAATGTTCCGGCCAGAAATCCTCTGAACAAATTGTTTTAAAGATTTTATCTGGGACACTAACTTTAAAAGAGGCAACATCCCTTTCATAAGAAAATTTGAACTTGTCTGCCAAAACATCTGCGGCTTGAGTTTTGGCCTGAATGAAGGCTTTAACATCATCAGATGTGAGATCAGGGGCAAGGCGAGAAACAAAGATATGCTTCTTTGGAGGAATACCGGTGAGAGGCTTTATAGCCCTTGATTCCCCATTTACCTCAGTAATAGATACCGAAATAGGGGGAGCAGGCACCCCAGCACTCTCTTTAGGTATATTTACAGCAGGGGGGATCGGGACCTCCTGGACGGACGAATCGGAGCCAATATCTGATGTCACATGACTGGTATCAGAAATGCCACCTTCTTTAGTGGTAAAATCTCCAGTACCAATTATCTTCCGAGCTGGAGCCGGAGTATTAAAAGATATCAGACGCTGGATATTAGGAGTCGATGGGCTCTGGGTCTGGGCGGGAACAGAAAGAGCATTTTGCTTCTGAGGCACACCCGAGTTGATGGTTTTTTTGCGCCTGGGAGGACTCTTTCATCAGTTTTAAACTGGAGAATTGAGAATCCACAATCACAAACTCGTCAGTAAGTTTGACAAGTTTGGAATAAACGCTCTTAAAACCAACTCTAGTCTGCCTCATGAACACTTTCATTTCCATCTCGACTTCACGGCAAGCCCTACAAGTCCACGACAGCCCGTTGAATAGCTCGATAAAGTCTTTAACCCTGGCATTGTAACCAGCACATTTGACATGTACAATATTGTCACAAAGCCAACACCAAAACATCTATTTAAATTTCACATATAACTATATAACATTCTTACACTCAAAACAAAAATCAGTCCATACGGAATCAAATCAATCCCAAGCGGCAGTGAAAGCAACCGATCAGGAAAAAGTTTGAGTTGATTCGACTTTCATTTATCCCGGGGTAATCCTTTAAGAGATTGAATTAGCAAAAAGTTTAAGAGCAAAGAATTACTGCACAGAAACATCATCAGGAAAGATCAACTTTTTCTCTTTTTCTTTGCCGGGCCACATGCCATAGGACATCCTTCTTAACATCTTCAAACTGAAAACCGAATGGAATTACATCGCGTCGCACACTACCATCTCCATTGGTTGTTGTAGCAGTTCTTAAAGGCTACCTATATTTCTTCGCTCTCGCTCTACAATTTTTGGACAAGTGACGTCGAAAAAGATTGAAGAAAGCACATTTGGAATAAATTATAAAAATCCCTATAAGATTGAATTAAGGAGAATATGCTGGATATCGAGATGGGATTCATGCCGGGCTGCACCGGAATCTGAGTCTCTATGAGATGCTTACTAAAACTATTAATAGTATATCCTAAAACTGTTTTAATGAAATTCGATTTGTTTATAAATTTGCATTAACAATTATGAACTGGTTCAGTAAGATCTGAGTTCTTAAGATCTAATAAACAAAACTGAAGAAATCTAAAACCTTAAAAACTAACATTATTAATTGATATGCATGTGCAGTATAGACATATCGGAAACGTGAATTTTTTCTACACAAAATAAATATGTCGAAAAATACCATCAATTATGTAGGATCCATTGACGCTGTTAATTGTTCCCTTGACCACTCAAAAAAGCGCTCGCAAACGAAAAACTCTAAATAAAAGAGACCTAAAACTATTCGCAAAAGGTTTGAAGACAAACGTTTTACAGTGTGTACGCAGACAAACGAATAGTCGATCTACACGAACATCGAACTCGAACGCCGAACATTGAATTTGTGATTGGTATGAGCAACTGTCCGAAAAGAAAGGTGAGCGTAAAATCATTTGAAGAGCTTTCATGAAGAATAATAAATTGCTCTGATTAATACCGTAAAGGCAAAGATAAGTTAATGGGGATTTCACCAGTAAAGATTATTTTGAAGCAGTTGACATGGAACGCCTCCAGTAGCAGTCCAGAATGATCTGCAACAAGCATGTCCGGGCCAAAAGCAATAACAGTAATACTAAGTTTTTTTAAAGAAAATTTATTACATTTATGATTGATCTTGCACGCCTCCAGAAACGTATTGCGTCTGGAGAGGGTGTTTCGTTTTGGCGCCAAGTGTTGTTTCAACAATTGAAAGATGCAAATAAAAATGTTGACGCTCATATGGAAGTTTGGAAAGTTTTGTCTAGAATTATTGTGGGAAAGTACTTCTCGAAAGGAAAAACTATGCCGATTCCAGTCCTCACCCTCTGAACCAAGCCTGGGGCTTGCTTAGGTAGAGGTGTTGATTTAACGGACCAAAAAACGCAAAATTTTTTAAATTTTATAATGATTTTAATCATGAAGACCGGTAAATAGACGGATGCACAGTGGTTTTTATACTTTTGAAAAGGGTATTATAATTTTGCCCAGAAGTTTGCAACTGATAGAAATATTCATTTCCGACCCTATAAACTATATATATTCTTGATCAGGGCGACGAGCTGAGTCGATTGAGCTTTGTCCGTCCCTCTATCTGTCTGCCTGTCTGTCTGTTTTTACGCAAACTAGTCTCTCAGATTTTAAGCTATCGAGCTAAACCTTTGCGCAGAGTCTTCTTTTTACTGCACACTGCTAATATGTCGGAACCGACCGGATCGGATGACTATATCTTATAGCTGCCATAGGAACTATCGGTCGAAAAGTGGGTCGTTGTGAGGAAAACTTTTTTGTTTTTAATGTAAGCTCCTTCCGCTTCAGCAATTATTAGTTTTGTACGCTTTTACACAGATTTGGAAGTTGTTGTCAAAATCGGATGACTATATCTTATAGCTGCCATAGGAACTAAATTGACTGTAACTTAAAATTTAGTTCTCTAAAATGTGTTCGAGTACAACGTGTGGCGGCTGTGGCCTTAAATGTGGTTGTATGTTTATCGGCGTTTGGCAAATTGTCTTTGGTTTTCTGAGTTCTTTTTTGTATATTGTGATTAGTAAGTATGAATTGGTTTAATAATAATAATAATAGAAAACATGATACAATAACTAAAAAGTATTGCATTTGAACCACAGTATGTGTTTCTTACATGAAATGCCGAAATTATGGAATCTGAGCCAGGCCGGCCAAATGGAGAGAATAGAAAAATATGACCGTCTCTCTCTGACACTCAGTGATGCAGTGGTAGACATTCGGTGTCAAGCGTCTACGGCCCCAGGTCATGAGTCTCAGAGACACGGTCACATTTTCCGTGCTCTCTTCTTGAGAAACCCTGGTTTATGATAAGACAATTGCAAGCGTGACTTGGCGTGGCTGTGTGATTGAATGCTAACAACTTTCTAGCAAAAATCATGATTATTTTGTACCCTTGTTAGAGTAACTTATGATTTATTTTTTATTAATTTATTTTCAGTGCTCTCCTTACCTCAAGTCAGTAAAAATAGATCAACTGAGAAATATCCAGATTATTTGGAAACAGATCATACTGAGGTAACTCGCACTGACAAAGACATATAGCAATTTGGTAATTAACAAATTTTGGCGTATAAACGCTGAGTTAACTTCTAATTTGCGAATAGCTAAGTCACGAAAACAATTACTGATTAGTAGACTTATTTGCAATTAGTGTGCTAGGCGTTGCCACTCTTTTCAGTGATTTTCTTGTTTCTTGTGGTAGCCCTGCAGCATTGTTATTGTCATTACATCGACTGCTGGCGAAGAATAACGGTAAAATGTTTAAAATAAAAACTGAAAACAAGCGTAGTAATTGGACCACGGCGGATGGCAGGATGATTTTCATGTTAATGTTAACAGTTACTCAGTTCTGCCAACCAGGCAACACTGATTTTCATTTCAATGTTACCAGATACTCACGTACAGTATTTGGCGTATAAACGGTGAGTTAGTTATTTACAAATATTTATATTTATATAAACGTAGTAATAGAAAGTAAGTATATTTTTAGTTACTGCCATACAAAAACTGCGCCAAAAAGTATTGTAACTGCAAAAACGCAAAAAAATAACAAAACAATTTAAAGACTAAATTATGGGAAGGCTTATTGCACATCTAATAGTTTATATAGGTAGATGATTTCAAAAGTGTCAATTGAGTAGAACCCGGTTGCGATAATTAATCATCAAAATTGTCATTTGTATCGAATGTATTCCATTTAGTATCGAATTCGAAGCTTGGATCAAACTTCCAACAACTTCTTTATACGACCAATGAAGGTAATAAATGAAACAACCAACTGTGTGATAACGAAAATCCGTTCATATGTCCCAATGAATTACTTTAACATTAAATATCGTTCAAAATTATTCATGGCTCTTAGGCTGAAGAAAACATTTGCTTCCCTAAGGTAAATGAAGCGAACCAACTAACAACTAACCGAGTTGGTTTCAAATTTTAAAGTGTTGTTGCAATTAGGGGTTATGGTTTATCACCAACACAAACTTATTTTTCTGTCCGGCGTTGGTATGAGCCTCTTCATGGGTCCTTAAGATATTTTTTTATTCCATAGCAAAATATTTTTTCATCTGATTTTTTATCCACATCCAGTTATAGCAGTATTCCGTACACCGTTAACTTTACCTAGGTATTTTGTTTTTAAATTTACCTTGTATCTTCTTTGTTTATTGTTTGTTTTTTGATTTTGTGTTTATTGAACCTGTATACATAGTAGGCACCCCGAGAAAACTCTGTACACCTTCAACCTTCAAGTGACTAGAATCTAGTCTGTTCAGTAACACAAAATAATTCAATAATATTATTCAAAACATATATCAAGTTATTTGTGCGAAAGTGTATTTTGGTAAAATCGGAAAAATGTGCTTAGTTAAAAAATGCTGTTGCGGATGTTCACTTAAAACTGGATGTCTGTTCCTTGGCGGTTGGCAACTTGGATGGGGTTTTGTATTTGTGATTGGCGCCATTTTTCATTGTAAGTTAAAAAAGTTCAATAGGCTTGTGCAAATATAACAGGAAGGTAGCAGCTCTTCTCACCGTTCATTTTTCTTTATGATCAATCATACCAGAGATATATCAAAGAGTTATAACAGTATAATTTGCATTAACTTTGGACTGAATAGTAAAGTGTTTTCAATGTTTAATATTTAATATATTTATCAGTTGCCGAGATGTCAAGTCCCAAGCCCACTGTGGCATATGCTGATTATGGACCTATTCTACATCCAGAAAATGAAAAACGGAATATATTCCAGAATGTAACAGGTAATTATTAGACATCGGATTTTAGGTTTTTTTTTGTTGTTGGTCTAAAAAATTCGAAATTTTGGCATTGGACTAATAAAAATATTTGTGATTTTTTAAGATGAGCATATCCAAAATATGTTTTTTTAGGTAAAAAGCATATGCTGAAATAGGTCAAAAATAGGTCAAAATAGGTCAAAAATAGGTCAAAATAGGTCAAAATAGGTCAAAATATGTCAAAATATGTCAAAATAGGTCAAATTATGCTCTACTCAAATACCACTCTAAATTCCGTATTTATGATTGAAATGGTGAAAAATACCGAAGACAAGAATGTACCATGTAATGGCAAGCCCTGTGGATGGTTCGTAGCGTACTAATCAAAGCACAATTACAGTAAATACCTGTAGTTTGTATCTTACTGTAATTTCGTTTTCTCGTACGGTATGCGTCGTATGAGGTACAAACCGCAAAATTCAGTTTTGTGAATGTGTTCAGTTGACGTAAGAGTTTTGAGTAAGGGACGCGAGCCTTATCATAAAATACATTTTGCATTGCATCGGCCTGGCTTCTGTACTTAGTTGAACGAGAATCATTGCATCTTAACTGATTTGGTTCCTTTTTGGTATTTTTTTCGCAAATTCGCAAATTAGTTGTATCTCAGTCATAGTAAAATTGTACAAAACATTCTGTATACTGTACTCTATTCTCTTCACCACTGGTCATCCATGGTATTTATCGCGGTTCGGTGAGATCACAATCATAGTTATGCAGTTATTTATGGTATTTAGAAGTAATTTCTTAAGTTAATATTGAGTTGACCACCATGGAGGACTCAGCTAAAAAGCGCGCTAATGCAATAGATCAGAAATGATTTTCATCTTAATTGTCATTTAAGTTTGGTGCAATACTGCCAATAATCCTCATTGATTGTAATTTATTGATTTGCAATTCACGGTAAGATGGTTGGAAATAAGATTCAGATTTTTCCTCCGTTTTTTTCCATTCTGTAAACTCTATCGTGCCTTTGAGAGTGTAACAAATCTTTTCAAGGTCCGCACCTAATCTTATTATTAATGGAAAACGGATTTTGCTCGCTCGCATGGTGAACACAAGAAATTGGGAACTTCTTTCAGAATTGGCCTCTATACGGTATTTGCTGCCCCAGTAAGTTACGTTTTGAACCCTGAATAAAAGGCATATGTAGATATGCAGATGCCTACTTGGGAGCATATATTTACTCTCTAAATATGTAAAAGCATATGACATATTCCAAAATAGGTCGAAATAGGTTAAGCATATTCTCAAATATGCTTTTAGGTCGAAGATATGCAAATATGTCAAATATGCAAAACGAATAAGGATTTAAAATAATCTACTTTTCATGAAACGAATTTGTATGCAATCAGAATTTTTTTTGGACCAACCATTAAAAATATGTTTTAACCTAAAATCCGATGTCTAGTAATTATACATAAATTCTATTACATTATTACTAAATCTGTATTTGTGAAAATGTTTAAGAAATCGGAGTATGAGTTGGTTAAAGTTTGTTGATTGGTTGATTCTTAAACAATGAAACAACTAAGCCGCATTTTCTGTTTCTTCTTCTTTATTGGCCATTCCAATCGTTTGACGGTCTTGGCCTCTGCAATTAATGCTTGCGAGTTGGTACCAGTTGGTCATACAAAGCTTGGCAATGTCTTCCCATCTTAGTGGTGGTCTCCCCCTCTTGCCGCCTCAATAGTCAGCCGCCTTCTTCGTCCATCTTGGTCCTAACCAGCGTAGCTGCAGTTGCTTTAAGCGCTTGATCAGACAGGTGTCCCTATAGAGCTCATACAGTTCGGTATTCTGTCGAATGCGGCAATCATATGTATTCCATCAGTAGATTTAAGAAGTCACACAATGAAGTATCGCCCTGCCTAAAACCTTCTTCCGTATTTCTCGTAGAGGTACTTTCATATTCTCAACGTCATCATGCAAAGTCGAATGTACTTTGCTGGTATTCCTAAAGTAGACAGGGCTTCGAAGAACCTTGAACTTATCAGTAAAAATATGGTATGTTTTGATGCCACTCTCGTAGGTCTTCTCCAGGATTTGTCATAATGTGAATATCTGGTCTGTGGTGGATTTACCAGGTCTAAAGCCACACTGATAAGGTCCAATCAGTGTGTCAATAAGCGGCTTTAGACGTTCACAAAGGAAGGAGACTGATCATGCAGTGCTTGTCGCAAACTGCAGGGTGTCCCTTTTAAATATTGGGCAAAGAACACTTAGATTCCAATCGTCGGGCATGTCATCGGTCATCAGCGCTCAAGTCTCACTCATGCCGAGTCTTTCCTGCTCATTCTTTTTATACCAGTTACTCGTGGAGTAAAACGGGTATACTAAAGTCGTGCAAATGTATGTAACAGGCAGAAGGAATTATTTCCGACCATATAAAGCGTATATAAGGTTGTCAAAAAAAGTCTTGCGGTATTTTATTGAATTTTCAATTGTTCATAACGCGATTTAAGTCAAATATGCGCCGTTTTGTTCGATGACGAGTTCCCAACGAGATGCCAACTTCATAATGCCCCTCTTATAGAAGCTCGCTTCCCTATTGACAAAAAACTCGGATAGCCAATTTTCACAGGACTCTCTTGTGGCCAACTTCCGACTACCAAGCTCGTTCGCCATGGACAGAAATAGGTGGTAATCACTTGGTGCGAGATCCGGACTATACGGTGGATGCAAAAGAACCTCCCATCCGAGCTCCCGGAGCTTCTGGCGCGTCACCAAAGATGTGTGTGGCCTGGCGTTGTCCTGATGGAAGACAATTCGGCCTCTGTTGATCAAAGATGGCCTCTTCTGAATGAGTGCTGCATTCAAGCGGCAGTACAGGTCCTAATTGAGCGATTGGCCATAGGGGAGCAGCTCATAGTGGATGATTCCCTGCCAATCCCACCAAACACACAGAAAAACCTTCCTGGTCGTCAATCCAGGCTTGGCCACCGTAAGGGCAGCTTCACCGCTTTTCGACCACGACCGTTTGCGCATCACGTTGTCGTAAGTGACCCACTTTTCATCGCCAGTCACCATCCGCTTCAAAAACGGGTCGATTTTGTTGCGATTCAGAAGCGATTCGCATGCATCCATACGGGCAAAAAATGTTTTTTTGCGTCAAGTCGTGTGGCACCGATACATCGAGCTTCTTTTTGAATCCAAGCTTCTTCAAATGGTTTATAACGGTTTGATGACTCATGCCCAGCTCTTGGCTGATGCTATGGCTGCTACTATGCCGGTCTCTTTCGATCAATTCAGCGATTTTATCGCAATTTTCGACGACAGGCCTTCCGGACCGTGGCGCATCCTCGATCACCTCTGCACCAGAACGAAAACGTTGAAACCATCGTTGTGCGGTTGAAATGGAAACTGTATCGGGTCCATAAACTGCACAAATTTTATTGGCAGCATGAGATGCATTTTTGCCTTTATCGTAGTAGTACCGTAAAATATGCCGTATTTTCTCTTTATTTTGCTCCATGTTTGCGACGCTATAACTCACGAACGACTAAAAAAAAACAAATAGAAACCAAACACGTGTTAGCGTGAACGTGAAAAGAGCTTTCCAAAAAGCTCTAGCGTGAACCGATGCGACGAATACAACTAGAACTACGCGCTTGCAAAGACAAGCTTGCGGGAATACCGCAAGACTTTTTTTTATATATTCTTAATCAGCATCAACAACGATATAGACATGTCCGTCTGTCCGTCCGTCCGTCCGTCTGTCCGTCTGTCTGAATAAACACCTAGATCTCAGAGATGGTAGAAGATAGAGGTTTGATATGTATGGTACAGTTGCTTTTTTATCTGCACGCAGATTAAGTTTGTTTCAAATTTTGGCCACGCCACCTCCCGCCCCCGCAATTTGGAAAAATCGTTATATCTCCTACAGTTTTGAAGATAGTCGATTCGTACCCTCTAGAGATAGTTAGTAATTAGTAAAATGAATCGATTTGCCGAAAAAATGATACAGATCGGATGAACGGTTCTCAAGTTATGAGCAAAAAAGTGTACCAAGACCCCCCCTCTACCACCACTCCCACCCTAAAAAAACGTGGCATACTTTTCGGATGGTCACCCTTAGGAACGCAGGAACACTGTTAAACATATTTTTCATGAGTAACGGGTATATCGAAGTCGGTTATAGCCGACTTTAAATTACGCTCTCGTTTCTTCTAAAAAGACGCTTCTCCTCTTTCCTTTTCTCCCGATATAGGGCCTTACCTGCGTTACTTCCGACGGCAGAGTTCTCCTGTAGACAGCGTCTTTCTCTGCAGTAGAGCGGCGGCACTCCTCATCATTTTCTCTTTGCTTGTGTTGAAATTTCAATGCTTTTTACGCTGAGAGAAAATCTTGGCCATCGCTTCGTACTATTCGTACTCACAATATATTGATCCAATAATTTCATCTAGCAAGAAACCAGATATTTATGATTCCTTAACCGGTTCGATACCAATCCTGATAGTGTAAAATATACAACTATCTTAATATACAACATATTACCAACCTGCAGACCAAGTTTTTAGTTCATGGCTTAAATATCTTCGATACCTGGCTCTGAAACTCTTTTTACCGTTTTTAACCGCTTTCGATCCGGTTCTCGAATTAAAGGCACGGCGAAAATTCATTTCGTTAGAGTTGCATCAAGGAAAGCCATGCTTCTAACTATATGAAATGATACAGGTCGATAGCCCATGACTTTTACCTGAACGGCATAAACATGCAGTGAACAATTCGTGAAGAAGTGATTTAGACGCCTATAAGGAACAAACATACGTACATACAAACTCATAAAACTACCTTCACTTTTTATGCACTCCCCTGACAAACTTTCATTTCATTAATCATTACTCAACATTATTTATCGATTTGACAAAGACATAAAAAGCTCGGATGAATTACTCATTAATAGTTGAAAAGTGGGTTGCAGCAGTAGCTTCACAAATCCCTCAACAAGTATTGTTCAAAACAACAATGGATGGGCGCTGCTTTTAGGTGCTACTCCAGGTAGAGAGTTAATACAGTCTGGCAAGACCGACTTTCCTATGTGTTTTTTATAACAAAACTTGCTCGGATACTGAGCTCAGCCATCCCAAGTAAACATATTTCTTTTACAGATCCACAATTGTATAAAACTTCTAACCCGTTTTCCCTTTTTTTTTTGCTACAAAATAAAAACCTTAACTTTAATTTTAAACAGAAAGCGCAATCTATCTCACATTAATGACCATAATTGATATACTTTTCCTGGTTGGAGGAATACTTCTGCTACTCGGCGTCTTTAAGGTAAGTAATATAATTTATTTTTACGTCCTGTAACCTATTTTTGATCCTGGATCATTTAGAAATCAAAATGCATGCTCCTAGCAGGAATGGCGCTGGGCTGGCCTCTTGCAGTAGTGTTCTTTTGGTTGGTTTACTTTTTAGGTTAGTACAGTTTCTCTCAAATATTTGCTTTATCTTATTAATCGTTTTCGTCTAGCTATTCAAATATATTTCACAATTATCGTTGTCTCCTATGTGAAATATGAACTCAATCGTAATGAATGATGAGGCTGAAGATTTAAAGGAAATGGCGATGAATCGAAACCCTGAACTTGAATTAATGAAGAACCAGCCGTACAATACAAAACAGACTTTCATAATATTTAACTTTTGAGATTAAAGTATTCTAAAAATTAGTTCCCAGATTAAAACTAAATTGAGTAAAATTCATGTAATTGAAATTGAAGAGCCATAAGCAGTAAATTTAAGTGTAAGTAAGCGACTCAATGATGAGAGCACACCAGAGTTGCGTGCTAAACATTCGCCAGAATGCTATTTACAGACAGTAGTCACTCTGAAGAGTCAGCATTCCCATAAATTATTTTAAGTTTGTTTATAAGATTAATATTGGGCATAGCTTAAGGGTAAGTTAATAATTTAAGGTTCATCTATAACAGCAGTGGGTGGAAAACTTTAATTTCGGAGCTGTCCAACGGAGCATACATTTGCTTCTGCGCCAAACGAGCCACGATCGCGCCCACTTTGCCTATTGCTCCGATTATAACCAAGGAGCAAGGTCGCAGTCGCAACACCAAAATATCTATTTAAATTTCACATATAACTATATAACATTCTTACACTCAAAACAAAAAGCAGTCCATACGGAATGAAATCAATCCCAAGCGACAGTGAAAGCAACGTAATCCCGGAAATGCTTCAACCGATCAGGAAAAAGTTTGAGTTGATTCGACTTTTCTTTAATCCCAAGAAAGATTTCATTTATCCCGGGGTAATCCTTTAAGAGATTGAATTAGCAAAAAGTTTAAGAGCAAAGAATTACTGCACAGAATCATCATCAGGAAAGATCAACCTTTTCTCCTTATCTTTGCCAGGCCACATGCCATAGGACATCCTTATTAACATCTTCAAACTGAAAACCGAATGGAATGACATCGCGTCGCACACTACCATCTCCATTGGTTGTTGTAGCAGGTCTAAAAGGCTACCTATATTTCTTCGCTCTCGCTCTACAATTTTTGGACAAGTGACGTCGAAAAAGATTGAAGAAAGCACATTTGGAATAAATTATAAGAATCCCTATAAGATTGAATTAAGGAGAATATGCTGGATATCGAGATTGGATTCATGCCGGGCTGCACCGGAATCTGAGTCTCTATGGGATGCTTACTAAGAACTATTAATAGTATTTCCTAAAACTGTTTTAATGAAATTCGTTTTGTTTATAAATTTGCATTAACAATTATGAACTGGTTCAGTAAGATCTGAGATCTTAAGATCCAATAAACAAAACTGAAGAAATCTAAAACCTTAAAAACTAACATTATTAATTGATATGCAGGTGCAGTAAGTCAGGTTCTTTAATTTTCAGCTGTTCTGGTGAGTATTTTCTAGTTTTGCAGTGAGCAATAGTAACTGGTGACTGGTCAGGTAAAGTGTGTCGCAGGACAGGTTAATAAAACTGTTCCAATTCTTTCTTCAAAACATTATATACTGCGACTTGTCAGATAGTATTTTTGCAGTCTTCTTTAAGCCCTGGTGCCTATTTTGATCCTCCTTGCGGGTCGAATAAAAACGACATATCGGAAACGTGAATTTTTTCTACACAAAATAAATATGTCGAAAAATATGTTGTGCTTGATCAATTATGTAGGATCCAGTGAGGCTGTTAATTGTATCGTTGACCACTCAAAAAAGCGCTCGCAAACGAAAAGCTATAAAAACAAGTGAGAATCTGTCAAGCCCGACTTTAACATACTCTGTACCTGAAGTAGAAGCTGAATGCAATGCTGGTGCTGCGCTAATCTCAAAGTCTCTCTCCCTTTTTCTCTCTCTATCTCACTCTCTCTCTTGCTCTCTCTCTCTCTCTAAGATTGTGTGGTGTTAGTTGCGATCTTTATCGTTTCTTCGGCAAATCGATACATTTTGCTAATTTCCAACTATCTGTAGAAGAAACGTCTATCTTCAAAACTGTAGGAGATATAACGTTTTTTCCGAATTGCGGGGGCGGGAGGGGGCGTGGCAAAAATTGAAAATAAACTTGATCTGCCTGCACCTATAAGAAACATTTGTCCCATACATGTCAAACCTCTATCTCTCACCATCTCCGAGATCTGTTTGTTCATACGGACAGACAGACTGACGGACAGACGGACGGACGGACAGACGGACATGGCTATATCGACTCGGCTGTTGATGTTGATCAAGAATATATATACTTTATATAGTCGGAAATGATTCCTTCTCCTTGTTACATACTTTTGCACAAACTTAATATACTCTATGTACCTTCGGTACAGAGTATAAAAAGGACGTAAAACTATTCGCAAAAGGTTTGAAGACAAACGTTTTACGGTACACGGACATCGAACTCGAACGCCGAACATTGAATTTTTGATTGGTATGTCCGAAAAGAAAGGTGAGCGTAAAATCATTTGAAGAGCTTTCATGAAGAATAATAAATTGCTCTGATTAATACCGTAAAGGCAAAGATAAGTTAATGGGGATTTCACCAGTAAAGATTATTTTGAAGCAGTTGACATGGAACGCCTCTAGTAGCAGTCCAGAATGATCTGCAACAAGCATGTCCGGGCCAAAAGCAATAACAGTAATACTAAGTTTTTTTAAAGAAAATTTATTACATTTATGATTGATCTTGCACGCCTCCAGAAACGTATTGCGTCTGGAGAGGGTGTTTCGTTTTGGCGCCAAGTGTTGTTTCAACAATTGAAAGATGCAAATAAAAATGTTGACGCCGATTCCAGTCCTCACCCTCTGAACCAAGCCTGGGGCTTGCTAAGATAGAGGTGTTGATTTAACGGACCAAAAAACGCAAAAAATTTTAAATTTTATAATGATTTTAGATAATCATGAAGACCGGTAAATAGACGGATGCACAGTGGTTTTTATACCCGTTACTCGTACAGTAAAAAGGGTATACTAAAGTCGTGCAAATGTATGTAACAGGCAGAAGGAATCATTTCCGACCATATAAAGTACATATATTCTTGATCAGCATCAACAGCCGAGTCGATATAGACATGTCCGTCTGTCCGTCCGTCTGTATGAACACCTAGATCTCAGAGACGGTAAGAGATGGAGGTTTGATATGTATGGTACAAATGCTTCTATAATCTGCATGCAGATCAAGTTTGTTTCAAGTTTTGGCCACGCCCCCTCCCGCCCCTGCAATTTGGTAAAACCGTTATATTCGTACCTTCTAGAGATAGTTAGTAATTAGCAAAATAAATCGATTCGCTGAAGAAATGATAAAGATCGGATGAACGGTTCGCAACTTATGAGCAAAAATGTGAAAAATAGCCGAGTTAAAAACGTGTTGCATACTGTTTAGATGTTCGCCCTAAAGAACGCAGGAACGCTGTTAAACTTGTTTTTTCATGAGTAACAGGTATATCGAAGTCGGTTAGAGCCGACTTTAACTTGCGCTCTCGTTTTTTGCCTTTTTTTTGGCATAAACTCTAGTTTTTATGTATATATGTATATGTTGGCTTTACAGCCCCTCCAACGGGGCCAGCCAAGCTTCTCTCAATCTCTTGGCGTGTGTGCTTTAAATTTTCGTCGCCGGGGAAGGGACCTACAGTTTAACGCCGGATCCGAACGGCAAAGTTTGAGAATTTGCTTTTTCTTGGCTACTTACTTCACAGCTGGCGCCAATAGCTGGTGAAGGTGACCGTATGTGTAAAAGCTATTTTTCTAAAGAAAGAAAAAAACTTTTATTATTAGATGCTCAGAGGCGGGATCGAACCCACGACCTCCCGCCTAGCAGTCCAGCACACTAACCACTAGGCCACATACGGCCAAATTTGGACTATAATCATATTTTGGGCACCAAGGATGACTTGGAAAATTTTACTCAATTTCGACCAATATTTGATATAGCTGCCATATAATAGATCTGGCCGATTTGCTTAAACTTTGTTGTTTTTTAAGCTAATGAACTGAAATTCGGTGTGCACACGTATTTTTAGCTCCTAATACGTTTTACAAAATCCTTTAAGGTTTTGGACCGCAATTTGATATAGCTGCCATATAACAGACCTGGCCAATATGCAACAACTTCGTTGGTTTTAGAGATGTTAATCTGGAATTCGCTTTGAGCACGTATTTTAATATAATATATATGGGTGTTTCCATGAAAAATCACCCACTGGGATTTTTTTTGGATCGAAATAATTTTTTTCGTATTCCTTGTGGTAAAATAGTATATACGTATTTTCATCATTTTGGCGAAATATACTAAATTCGCGGGTAAAGTCGATTTGAAAATTTACATATTTAAAAAATTTAATTATTTTCAATTGCTTGCTATCCAAAGCCATTGGTAATAAAAAATTTAAAAAATCTGAAAATTAACATCTGAATCCAAACTTTCAAATAACTCACACTTAAAAATTTTAAAATTTTTCTTTGGTCTTCAAATCGCGAAAAAAGTAAACAAAAATTAATTGCCCGGATTTTTTGTCTTCATTTTTCTCAAAATTTGGGCTTGTATCCAGTAATTTACTGTATTAAGCTGTAAATGAAATCAATAGTTCCAGAGTTACGGCCATTTTTCACTTATTAAAATTCACTATTTTTAGGAACTAAAAATATCAATGTTTCTGATGTGAAAATTTTTGGTTTTAGGGATAGTTATTTTGTGGTTGAATGAGTGTCCCTTGTATGTTTTGCATTTCGAAAATCGTTTTAATAACTGTGGCCTTTTGTGTTTGTGTTTCTGTATCTTACTGTGATGTTTGGTAAAATTCGTAACCCACATAGAGTTCCAGGGCGGGTAATCTGTTTGTCGGTAATCATTTGAAGGCTTGCCCTTCTAGCCACTGTTTAGTGTTTATCCAGCTCCATCCAGGGCCCTTTACCGTGGGCTGTTGCATGGAAAGCCACCCGCCGATCTGTTAAAATAATTTTAATGATGATAGACTTCACTATATTCAACCACAAAAATATTACCCTCTTAAAAAAACATACTAAATCTGATTTACAGAAAAAAAAAATGAAAAATGCCATAACCTGGAACTACTGGATTTCCCCAAATACAGTAAACTGAAGCCCAAATTTTGAAAAGACAAAAAATCCCTCCGCAAATTTTCTCAACGAAAATTTTAAAATTTTGAGTTTTGAGTTTGATTTGTTATTTTCGATTTTTAGAAGCTCTAGGACGTAACTGGGAAATCTTGAAAATTTGCTTAATCTTTTGGGTTGTCTTTGCAGATTCTTTTGGGGTTGTCTTCGGATCTTTGGGGTTGTCTTTGTTTTGTGTTTTGTATTTGTATTTGCAATCACTTACCATTACCGTTGTGGTTTATGATATTAGTAAATGATATGGATTTAACCTTGATCTTTTTTATCTGTTGGTATCTGTGGTTCTGTTGATACTTATTTATTCTTTACTTTATTATCTGACTATATTACTTATATTCTTAACTATCTTTATCTTACTTCTTTCTTTTTTAATTTTTTTTACTTACTTACTTATTAAACAATTATTATTAACTCTATTACACTAACTTGAAATAAATAAAAATTCAATACAACTACAAAAAACTTTTTACCTATTTACTATAAACTTTAATACCAATTAAACTAACATACTATATTAATTATTATACCATACTAAATAACATAACTATATATTTATTAATAAATATTAATAAACATACTACATTCCTAAATTAACATACTAAAAATTTTTTGTGTATTTTGTATTTAACTTTTAATGATTTTCTTTTCCTTATTAATCGTTCATGTAAACTTCGTACCGTCCTCATGCACACACTCTTTTTTTAAATTTTTTTATAATGGCTTTGGATAGCAGCAATTGAAAATAATTATTTTTAAATATGTAAATTTTCAAATCGACTTTACCCGCGAATTTAGTATATTTCCCAATGAAAAATACGATATACTTACCAATACGAAAAAATTATTTCATCCAAAAAAATCCCATCGTTTTCTGGAATCACCCATATATAGTCACATATACTCCCCCCCACCTGAACAGTCATAAAACAATCACCCAAGACAACAACTTTATTAATCATGCAATACCTAAACATGTAAGCAAATATTCCCAGTAGACATAACAATTCTGGTGA
Source organism: Lordiphosa clarofinis (assembly GCA_018904275.1). Taxonomy (NCBI): domain Eukaryota; kingdom Metazoa; phylum Arthropoda; class Insecta; order Diptera; family Drosophilidae; genus Lordiphosa; species Lordiphosa clarofinis. Next base: position 735,628 of record JAEIGQ010000097.1, read on the forward strand.
AGCAAGGCATAATATGATTCCTTCACCATAATTGCTCATAAACAAGCACAAAGGACAGACGCGGCGCAAAGTCCACTTGATAAAAAACGCACTTTGGAAAAGAGTGAAAAAGCTTTTTTAGAACTTCGTTCTCAAAAAACTCAAAACCAAGGTTTGCTAAGCGTCAACATCAGTCCAGCAATTAGAGTTTTACTTGATCAGTCAAATAGCACAGATCATTTATATTAAAGTCTTAGTATATTAAATGTAAATCTTTTACATAAGTTATTCGATATTATACAATAAAGAAAATCGTTTTGTTTTATACAAGTGTAATATTGAACATCTAATTGGCGCAGCCGGTAGGATAAGTCAGACATTTTAAGGATCGACTGAAAGGATAATCGACATCCTGAATCCCAGTACTTGTCTAAGTACTGTATGTTGTATGCTTATCCGCGAAAGAACCCACGTGAAAACAAATCAAATCGACATCGTCCTAGCCCGCTTAAACCTACAAAGTGTGACCGCTATCGCGACGTAAAAGAACTTTTCACGATCAAAGCCCACTTAACCCAAAAAAGTGTGACAGCTAAATCTACGTGAAGAAGATCAACTTGATTTTGAAAACGCAAAAAACTACCATAATAAACCAACCATGACTTCACCAACAGTGGAAATAAATCCAGTTCTAACACTGTCAGAGCAGCACTTGAGCCAAGCTCTTGGCCAAATTAGGCAGGTGCCTATGTTCAACGGAGCAACAGAAGACTTCTGTTCCTTCATCCGAAGAGTTGAATTTATTCTTCAATTGTACCCCACAAGAGAACCCCGTCAAATGAACGTGCTATTCGGAGCCATCGAATTGCAAATAACTGGAGAGGCACAACGCGTGTCTCAAATTTTAGCTGCCAACACCTGGAATGAACTCAAAAGTGCCCTTGTGGATGCCTTCAGAAACCAGACCCCTTGCGAAGAACTATTGAGACGCCTATACAATACACAGTTTAACGGAAGTGTTCGTAAGTTCGTTGAAGAATTAGAAAATAAGTCATTTGTAATACAAAATAAGCTTATACTTGAAGCTGATCATACAATGAACTCACTCATATACAGAAATGATTTGATCAATACAATAAAAGACGTTATAATGGGGAAACTTCCCGATAGGTTGTTTATGACATTGGCCAGATATGACATATCCACAGTCTTAAGATTAAAACAGGTGGCTCAAAAAGAAGGAGTTTATGACAACATAGTTTCCGATCGAACAAAAAGTAACACCCCAAATAGTCCATCAACTTCTAAAGGCAGTGAAAACCAAAGAAATAATGATAGCCGCAAATACAAAGCGAATTATTCTCCAAATTGTAACCCACCCCAATCAACTAATGAAGGTAATCAAACAAGTCAGAATCGTAACGAAGATAGCCAACAATTGAGGCAGGAATTCAAACAAAAACTAAATCAGGGGAGATATCAAAACCTAAGTAATTTTCAACAAAGCCAAAATTACTCTAATGCTCCAAATCCTCCAGTAAAAAGGCAACGTGAAAGTGGAAGTGGCCACCAGAAAATGGACACATCCGAACATTTTCATCAAATAGCCTCGGATTCGGAAATGGACGAATAAAGTATTAAAATGTATAATAGATTCCGGGTCATCATGACAAAAAATCACTTAAATTTCCCTATAAAAAATAATCAAATAGACGTACATACTATAAAAGGTGTAGTAACATTACATCAAAGTATTTCGTTGAAACCCAGCAGATTATGCCCAACACATCAAAAATTTTATTTGCATAATTTCTCACAAAGATATGACGTCTTACTTGGTCGTCAATTTTTGAAAGACACTAATGCAATACACAACCATGGTACAGATACCATACTAATAAACATTTTCCCATTTTAAATGAAATATGAAGAAGTTAAAGAATACAAGAACGAGACTGCATATGAATGCCTCGATCCGAAAAAAATTCAAGACGAGCATACAGTGTTTGCAATAAACAATGAATTACACGAAAGTAATGAATTCCGTTTAGAACACCTAAATGAGGAAGAAAAGAAAAATTTAACAAAGGTATTATTCGAGTTTAGAGACATACAGTACAAAGAAGAAGGTGAGAATTTGACTTTCAGAAGTACAATTAAGCATGTCATCAAAACTAAACATGAAGAACCAATTTATAAAAAACCCTATAAATACCCACAAACATTCGACGAAGAAGTTGAAAAACAAATGAAGGCATAATCCGAAAATCAAATTCTCCTTATTGCTCGCCTATTTGGATTGTACCAAAGAAGCTTGATGCATCAGGAAGAAAGAAATTTAGAATAGTCAATGACTATCGTGATGTAAACGAAAATACAATTAATGACAAATACCCAATCCCGATCATGGATGATATATTAGACAAACTTGGAAAATGTCAATATTTCACAACCATCGATCTTGCAAAAGGATTTCACCAAATCCAAATGGACGAAAATTCAATTCACAAAACTGCTTTTTCAACTAAAAATGGTCATTACGAGTATACTCGAATGCCTTTTGGTTTAAAAAATGCACCAGCAACCTTTCAACGTTGTATGAATAATCTCTTAGAAGATTTAATATACAAGGATTGTCTCGTGTGCATGGATGATATCATTATATTTTCCACTGCTTTGGAAGAACACTTACAATCGTTGAGAAAAGTTTTTGGTAAATTAAGAGAAGCAAACTTGAAATTGCAACTCGACAAATGTGAGTTTATGAAAAAAGAAACCGAATTCTTGGGACATATTATAACAACAGAAGGTATTAAGCCAAACCCGAAGAAAATCCCAAATTTTGCAAAATATGCAAAACCAATGACCTCAAAATTGAAAAAAGGATCAAAAATTAATATTAAAGAAACAGATTATATCCTTTCCTTTGAAAAGTTAAAACTACTCATTATGTCAGATCCCATCCTGATATACCCAAATTTTGAAAAACAATTATCATTAACAACAGACGCAAGTAATATTGCTATAGGTGCAGTCTTGTCACAAGATCATAAGCCAATTTGTTTTGCCAGCCGAACATTGAACGAATATGAAATTAATTATTCCGCTATAGAAAAAGAACTCCTAGCAATCGTCTGGGCAACAAAATATTTCAGATCATATTTGTACGGCAGAAAATTCGAAGTTCTCTTTGATCACAAACCTTTGGTATGGCTTAATAACATAAAGGAACCAAATATGAAATTACAGAGATGGAAAATCAAACTAAACGAGTATGATTATCACATAAAATATATCCCTGGTAAAGAAAACCATGTAGCAGACGCACTGTCAAGAGTAAAAATTAAAGAAAACCTTTTAGGAGAAACACCTAGTAGTGTTGTAGGCACAGTCCACAGTGCTCAAGAAGATAACGAAAGATACATACCCATCACAGAAAGACCAATAAACGATTATAATAGGCAAATAGAATTCGTCAAAGGTGAATTAAATGAAGTAAAAACAACAAAATACTTTCATAAAACACAAATTAGAATCACTTATAAAGAAATGACAAATGAACATGCAAAAACCCTTATCAAAGAGTATTTGTGCACTAAAAACAGTGTAATGTATTTTGAAAATGAAATAGATTTTGTTACTTTCCAAAATGCATTCATAGAAATCATCAATCCCGATAACTTAACTAAAATAATGAGGACTTATAAGAAATTAGTAGACATTCAAACTGTACGTTCTCTGCCCAATTGCAGAGTGAAACCAAAACCTGACTGTTGTGGTCTGATTTCAAGTCGTTTTAATGATTTCATATAAGTTCGAGTATGGGCATATAACAATGTTCCGTTGCCCTCTTGAAGAGAGAGATCAACAGATATGTTTAGATACATTGTGTAGAGAATACAAATGTGAGTGATAATGTAGGTGTACAATGGGATACAAAAGAATTCAAATTAACAAATATTTAATAACAATATGAGGCTCAAACATTCTCCGCCCGTTGAAAGGACGTAGAGCTTTCAAGAATTATTTATAAAGCGGCTACTTGATGGCGCGACACACGGTCTGATATCGACACTGATCTCCATCCCTTCCGAATGTTAAAGCGAGCCACTGCTGGTGGGCTTGCTTCAGGAGAAACCAGCGACCTTTGATAGTTAGCCTCTGAGTACGCCACGGACCTCAATTGAGCGTCAGATAACACACCCATATCCCAGAACCTTTTGTATATGCGTTGATAGCAGAATAGACATTTTACTCATCGTCTGGCTCTGGCGCCTTAATATGCTCCTTCAGAGCCCATAGGGCTCCCCATCGTTAGGTCCTCAGACTGCATAACGAGAATTTAGTGGCCTCGGCCTCTTATGGTCTGAGTTCTTCTATGTCTCAGTGTCTGACATACTCTTGGTTAGAGACTCTTCATAGACTTCACTGCTGCCTCCCAAAGCCCACCAAAGTGTGGTGCTCCGGGATGAAGTGAAACCAACACCACTGTCGTTGGAACGTTTCCAAATCACTTCGGTTTGTTGACTGGAGCTCCTGTTTAAGCGGTTGAGTTTGCCATGCTCCGGTAAAGTTTGTAGCATTATCGCAGTATATACGATGTGAGTGCCTCTGCGAGAAACGAAACGCTTTAATGAGAGAATGAAAGTGTTAGTTGACAAATCTGAAAGAATTCAACGTGTACTGCTTTTGACGAAAAGCAATCAAAGATAGCCAAATACGTCTTATATGGAACCTTCTGCGAAGCGATATGATGTAAAACCATAATCCACCGAACAACTATCGTTAGCCCGATCTGAAGAGCGATCCCAAATGTCGGTTTAATGTACAACTTGCCGTACACCGATTTGACCAGTTCTTGCGTTAGAACCACACTGTCGAGCCATAGCCTTCGCCAGTTATCGAGCATGACATTTCCGACGATCCCTTGGAAGGTAGAACATCTGCACAAACGATTGCGTAAGCGACCACCCCAAACTTGAGAGATAGATTTCCGCCTTCGTCATGGACAAATGGGCATATTCTGAACTCTGCTGATGTTTGTTGGACTGTAGTTGCCCGTTTCCTTAGCGAACGTGGCGATTGAGCACGTGTGTATAAATGCGTGCTGCAATTCCTGTGTGGATGTGCATGCTCTTTCCACTGTCAAAGTTTTGTTGCTGGGATCTTGTTGAATACTCAGTACATACGGGGACTCGAAGAATACGACGATAAGATTCAAATTTGTTGACAATATCTTGAAGATGCTGCCATTAAGATTTCCCTCGTTGCCACTACCGCTGCCTTGAATGCCCGCCTTTCGTTTTTCCAATTCAGTTTCTTCAACCTGATGTTTATGAAGTTTGCGGCCCTCTGATGAGTCGAGGCCAAAAACCCGCCGACCAAATGTTTTAATTTTTGAGAATTCAAAGAAATAATTATCAAATCTCACAGAAGTTTATTACACCCAGGAATTGAGAAAACAATATTACTTCAAAAATCAAAACAAAATATTATTAACGAATGCGAAATATGCAACATATCTAAGACAGAACACAGAAACACAAAACTTACATATGAAATAACCCCAGAAATATTCAATCCCAAAAAAAGAAATGTAGTAGATTTCTACATGATCGACAACAAACAAACTGGAAGAACACCCGCAGATATTTTTATTTATGCAGGAACACCAGAATATTTCATGCAAATTAATAAAATTAATGAAATCGAGAAATTAAATGAAAAACGAAATGAATTTGAAATTGACACTAGATACAGACAAGCACCATTGGTAAAGAGTAAAACAACTAACCCCTTCAAAAGAACAGGAGAAATAACACAAACAGACAATAAACACTATGAAGAAAAGAATAGAGGAAGAAAGGTCACACACTACAAATCTAAATTCAAAAAGAAAAAGAAAACTAATGAGAGTAAATATGATAATTCCAGATACCAGCAGTCGGTCAACGGAGCCAAGAAGGCGCAACGTAAACTAACGTAATTTTTGATTCTATTCCTAGCATTATGTTATGTTAAAGAAACTAAGTCTCAAGACATGGAAGTTAACCAAATCCATGCCAAAAATGGATATTTAATTTTTAAAACAGGTTACATGGACTTACCATTAAATTATGAACACCATATTTTAACTGTAAACATTACCAAAACGGAGCAAATCTATGACAACCTCATATATCAAAATAATGAATTTACGAAGTATGTGCAAATTAAATATTTAACAGAAAAATTAGAGAGAGAAATGAATGGCATAAGAATTGCAAAACGAAGCAAACGAAACAAACGAGGACTTATTAACATTGTAGGAAAGGCTTACAAATACTTATTTGGCACCTTAGATCAGGATGATAAGGAAGAATTAGAAAGCAAAATTAACAATCTGTCTGATAATAGATTCCAATCAAACGATTTAAACCACGTGATTGACGCAATTAATCACGGTATAGATTCATTAAATACAATAAATCAAAATTCATTTGTAGTAGTTTTTAACCAAGTTGATGTCTTTATATTCAAAAGTTTTTCCGAGTTAATATGAAGTAGTGAATCGTGTTTCAGTAATTTTGGGTTGAAAATACCTAATCTAGTTAGTTGCATACCTAACTCTATGTCTTCTATATATTCTGTGAATTGGACAATAACTTTTAAAATCGCAATGAAATCGAAAAACTGAAAATAATTGAAATAAGAAGAAACAAAGGACTACCAACTATTTTTTTCTAAGATTTTTAGTATTAGCAGAAAAATTTACAGAAATTCTTAAACTTGCAAAAAAAAATCGATTTTTCAAAAAAACCCACATTTTTAATGTTCAAATCCAAAAATTGGTACTTTATCAGCAAAATCCAGACTTCGTGTTTGGTTTTTCTTTAACGTCATTCAATGCAGCTTCCATTAAAACAAAGTTGGTTCGAATAGGACACTTAATGTGGCCACACGACCAACAAATGTAAGAATACCTCTCTACTGCAAATATCTCGTGAACCTGACGTGCTGGAAGAAAACGGACAATTTATCTGAGTTCAGCGGCCAAAAATACATAAGGAACGGTTGCAAAGTTCTCTGTTGCAAAAAATGGCCTTTTTTTGTAAACTTGTGTAATAGAAAACATGATACAATAACTAAAAAGTATTGCATTTGAACCACAGTATGTGTTTCTCACATGAAGTGCCGAAATTATGGAATCTGAGCAAGGCCGGCCAAATGGAGAGACTAGAAAAATATGACTGTCTCTCTCTGACACTCAGTGATGCAGTGGTAGACATTCGGTGTCAAGCGTCTACGGCCCCAGGTCATGAGTCTCAGAGAGAGACGGTCACATTTTCCGTGCTCTCTTCTTGAGGAACCCTGGTTTATGATAAGACAATTGCCAGCGTGACTTGGCGTGGCTGTGTGCATGTGTGATTGAATGCTAACTACTTTCTAGCAAAAATCATGATTATTTTGTACCCTTGTTAGAGTAACTTATGATTTATTTTTTATTAATTTATTTTCAGTGCTCTCCTTAACTCAAGTCAGTAAAAATAGATCAACTGAGAAATATCCAGATTATTTGGAAACAGATCATACTGATCTGTCATCATACTCTCACTGACAAAGACATATAGCAATTTTGGTAATTAACAAATTTTGGCGTATAAACGCTGAGTTAACTTCTAATTTGCGAATACCTAAGTCATAAGTCACGAAAACAATTACTGATTAGTAGACTTATTTGCAATTAGTGTGCTAGGCGTTGCCACTCTTTTCAGTGATTTTCTTGTTTCCAACTATGTGGTAGCCCTGCAGCATTGTTATTGTCATTACATCGACTGCTGGCGAAGCATAAAGGTAAAATGTTTCAAATAAAAACTGAAAACAAGCGTAGTAATTGGACCACGGCGGATGGCAGGATGATTTTCATGTTAATGTTAACAGTTACTCAGTTCTGCCAACCAGGCAACACTGATTTTCATTTCAATGTTACCAGATACTCACGTACAGTATTTGGCGTATAAACGGCGAGTTAGTTATTTTCAAATATTTATATTTGCAAATAGCTGGCGTATAAACGTAGTAATAGAAAGTAAGTATATTTTTAGTTACTGCCATACAAAAACTGCGCCAAAAAGTATTGTAACTGCAAAAACGCAAAAAAATAACAAAACAATTTAAAGACTAAATTATGGAAAGGCTTATTGCACATCTAATAGTATATATAGGTAGATGATTTCAAAAGTGTCAATTGAGTAGATTCATTCATATGTCCCAATGAATTACTTTAACATTAAATATCGTTCAAAATTATTCATGGCTCTTAGGCTGAAGAAAACATTTGCTTCCCTAAGGTAAATGAAGCGAACCAACTAACAACTAACCGAGTTGGTTTCAAATTTTAAAGTGTTGGTAGCAATTAGGGGTTATGGTTTATCACTAACACAAACTTATTTTTCTGTCCGGCGTTGGTATGAGCCTCTTCACGGGTCCTTAAGATATTTTTTTATTCCATAGCAAAATATTTTTTCTTCTGATTTTTTATCCACATCCAGTAATGGCAATATTCCGTACACCGTTAACTTTACCTAGGTATTTTTGTTTTTAAATTTACCTTGTGTCTTCTTTGTTTATTGTTTGTTTTTTGATTTTGTGTTTATTGAACCTGTATACATAGTAGGCACCCCGAGAAAACTCAGTACACCTTCAACCTTCAAGTGACTAGAATCTAGTCTGTTCAGTAACACAAAATAATTCAATAATATTATTCAAAACATATATCAAGTTATTTGTGCGAAAGTATATTTTGGTAAAATCGTAATAATGTGCTTAGTTAAAAAATGCTGTTGCGGATGTAAACTTAAAACTGGATGTCTGTTCCTTGGCGGTTGGCAACTTGGATGGGGTTTTATATTTCTGATTATGAGCATTGTTAATTGTAAGTTAAAAAAGTTCAATAGGCTTGTGCAAATATAACAGTAAGGTAGCAGCTCTTTCTCACCGTTCATTTTTCTTTATGAACAATCATACCAGAGATATATCAAAGAGTTACAACAGTATAATTTGCATTAACTTTTGACTGAATAGTAAAGTGTTTTCAATGTTTAATATTTAATACATTTATCAGTTGCCGAGTTGTCAAATCCCAAGCCCACTGTGGCATATGCTGATTATGGACCTGTTCAACATCCAGAAAATAAAAGGAACATGTACCAGAATGTAACAGGTAATTATACATAAATTCTATTACATTATTACTAAATCTGTATTTGTGAAAATGTTTAAGAAATCGGAGTATGAGTTGGGTAAAGTTTGTTGATTGGTTGATTCTTAAACAATGAAACAACTAAGCCGCATTTTCTGTTTCTTCTTCTTTATTGGCCATTCCAATCGTTTGACGGTCTTGGCCTCTGCAATTAATGCTTGCGAGTTGGCACCAGTTGGTCAGACAAAGCTTGGCAATGTCTTCCCATCTTAGTGGTGGTCTCCCCCTCTTGCCGCCTCAATAGTCAGCCGCGTTTTTTACCAGGTCTAAAGCCACACTGATAAGGTCCAGTCAGTGTGTCAATAAGCGGCTTTAGACGTTCACAAAGGAAGGAGACTGATCACGCGGTAGTTGACGCAAACTGCAAGGTTTCCTTTTTAAATATTGGGCAAAGAACACTTAGATTCCAATAGTCGGGCATGTCATCAGTCATCAGCGCTCAAGTCTCACTCATGCCGAGTCTCTCCTGCTCATTCTTTTTATACCAGTTACTCGTGGAGTAAAACGGGTATACTAAAGTCGTGCAAATGTATGTAACAGGCAGAAGGAATTATTTCCGACCATATAAAGTATATATATTCTTGATCAGCATCAACAACCAAATCGATATAGACATGTCCGTCTGTCCGTCCGTCCATCCGTCCGTCCGTCCGTCCGTCCGTCCGTCCGTCTGTATGAACACCTAGATCTCAGAGATGGTAAGAGATAAAGGTTTGACATGTATGGGACAAATGCTTCTTTTATCTGCACGCAGATTAAGTTTGTTTCAAATTTTGGCCACGCCCCCTCCCGCCCCCGCAATTTGGAAAAATCGTTATACCTCCTACAGTTTTGAAGATAGTCGATTCGTACCCTCTAGAGATAGTTAGCAATTAGTAAAATGAAACGATTTGAAATGATACAGATCGGATGAACGGTTCTCAAGTTATGAGCAAAAAAGTGTAGCAAAACCCCTCCCTCTACCACCACTCCCGACCTAAAAAAATGTTGCATACTTTTCGGATGGTCACCCTAAGGAACGCAGGAACACTGTTAAACATGCTTTTTCATGAGTAACGGGTATATCGAAGTCGGTTAGAGCCGACTTTAAATTACGCTCTCGTTTCTTCTAAAAAGGTGCTTCTCCTCTTTCCTTTTCTCCCGATATAGGGCTTTACCAGCCTGCATTATTTCCGACTGATCATTTTCTCTTCGCTTGTGTTAAAATTTTAATGCTTTTTGCGCTGAGAGAAAATCTTGGCCATCGCTTCGTACTATTCGTATTCACAATATATTGATCCAATAATTTCATCTAGCAAGAAACCAGATATTTATGTTTCTTTAACCGGTTCGATACCAATCCTGATAGTGTAAAATATACAACTATACAACTATCTAAATATACAAGTTTTTAGTTCATGGCTTAAATATCTTCTGATACTCTGGCTCTGAAACTCTTTTTACCGTTTTTAACCGCTTTCGAACCGGTTCTCAGAATTAAAGACACGGCGGAAAATGCATTTCGCTTGATTATTTCATGTGCAAGTTAGCATCAAAGGAAAGCCAATGTGCTTCTAACTATATGAAATGATGATACAGGTCGATAGCCCATGACTTTTACCTGAACGGCTTAAACATGCAGTGAAAATTTCGTGAAGAAGTGATTTAGACGCCTATAAGGAACAAACATAAGTACATACAAACTCATAAAACTACCTTCACTTTTTACGCACGTCCCTGACAAACTTTCATTTCATTAATCATTACTCAAAATTATTTATCGATTTGACAAAGACATAAAAAAGATCGGATGAATTACAGCCAACCCAAGTAAACATATTTCTTTTACAGATCCACAATTGTTTAAAACCTCTAACCCGTTTTTCCATTTTTTTGCTACAAAATAAAAACCCTAACTTTAATTTTAAACAGGAGACGCAATCTATCTCACATTCATAACCATAATTAGTATACTTTTCTTGGTTGGAGGAATACTTCTGCTACTCGGCGTCTTTAAGGTAAGTAATATCATTTATTTTTACGTCCTGTAACCTATTTTTGATCCTGGATCATTTAGAAATCAAAATGCATGCTCCTGGCAGGAATGGCGCTGGGCTGGCCTCTTGCAGTAATTTTCTTTTGGTTGATTTACTTTTTAGGTTGTTACAGTTTCTCTCAAATATTTGCTTTATCTTATTAATCGTTTTCGTCTAGTTATTCAAATATATTTCACAATTATCGTTGTCTCCTATGTGAAATACGAACTCAATCGTAATGAATGATGAGGCTGAAGATTTAAAGGAAATGGCGATGAATCGAAACCCTGAACTTGAATTGATGAAGAACCGGCCGTACAATACAAAACAGACTTTCATAATATTTAACTTTTGAGATTAATGTATTCTAAAAATTAGTTCCCAGCTTAAAACTAAATTGAGTAAAATTCATGTAATTGAAATTGAAGAGCCATAAGCAACAAATTTAAGTGCAAGTAAGCGACTCAATGATGAGAGCACACCAGAGTTGCGTGCTAAACATTCGCCAGAATGCTATTTACAGACAGTAGTCACTCTGAAGAGTCAGCATTCCCATAAATTATTTTTAGTTTGTTAATAATATTAATATTGGGCATAGCTTAAGGGTAAGTTAATAATTTAAGGTTCATCTATAACTTTAATTTCGGATCTGTCCAACGGAGCATACATTTGCTTCTGCGCCAAACGAGCCACGATCGCGCCCACTTTGCCTATTGCTTCGATTATAACCAAGGAGCAAGGTCGCAGTCGCAATACCAAAATATCTATTTAAATTTCACATATAACTATATAACATTCTTAAACTCAAAACAAAAAGCAGTCCATACGGAATGAAATCAATCCCAAGCGGCAGTGAAAGCAACGTAATCCCGGAAATGCTTCAACCGATCAGGAAAAAGTTTGAGTTGATTCGACTTTCATTTATCCCGGGGTAATCCTTTAAGAGATTGAATTAGCAAAAAGTTTAAGAGCAAAGAATTAGTGCACAGAAACATCATCAGGAAAGATCTACTTTTTCTCCTTTTCTTTGCCAGGCCACATGCCATAGGACATCCTTATTAACATCTTCAAACTGAAAGCCGAATGGAATGACATCGCGTCGCACACTACCATCTCCATTGGTTGTTGTAGCAGGTCTTAAAGGCTACCTATATTTCTTCGCTCTCGCTCTACAATTTTTGGAAAAGTGACGTCGAAAAAGATTGAAGAAAGCACATTTGGAATAAATTATAAGAATCCCTATAAGATTGATTTGAGGAGAATATGCTGGATATCGAGATTGGATTCATGCCGGGCTGCACCGGAATCTGAGTCTCTATGAGGTGCTTACTAAGAACTATTAATAGTATATCCTAAAACTGTTTTAAAGAAATTCGATTTGTTTATAAATTTGCATTAACAATTATGAAATGGTTCAGTAAGATCTGAGTTCTTAAGATCTAATAAACCAAACTGAAGAAATCTTAAACCTTAAAAACTAACATTTTTTGTCTGGATTCAGATAATTCATTGATATGCAGGTGCAGTAAGTCAGGTTCTTTAATTTTCAGCTGTTCTGGTGAGTATTTTCTAGTTTTGCAGTGAGCAATAGTAACTGGTGACTGGCCAGGTAAAGTATGTCGCAGGACAGGTTAATATAACTGTTCCAATTCTTTTTTGAGACATTATATACTGCGACTTGTCAGATAGTATTTTTGCAGTCTTCTTTAAGCCCTGGTGCCTATTTTGATCCTCCTTGCGGGTCGAATAAAAACGACATATCGGAAACGTGAATTTTTTCTACACAAAATAAATATGTCGAAAAATATGTTGTGCTTTATCAATTATGTAGGATCCAGTGAGGCTGTTAATTGTATCGTTGACCACTCAAAAAAGCGCTCGCAAACGAAAAACTATAAAAACAAGTGAGAGTCTGTCAAGCCCGACTATAACATACTCTGTACCTGAAGTAGAAGCTGAATGCAATCTCAAAGTCTCTCTCCCTTTTTCTCTCTCTATCTAACTCTCTCTCTCTCTCTCTAAGATTGTGTGGTGTTAGTTGCGAATGGGTGGGAGGGGGTGGGGCGAGGGCGAGGGCAAAGTACTTTTTTGTTCATAACTTGAGAACCGCTGATCCGATCTTTATCGTTTCTTCGGCAAATCGATACATTTTGCTAATTTCCAACTATCTGTAGAAGAAACGTCTATCTTCAAAACTGTAGAAGATATAACGTTTTTTCCGAATTGCGGGGGCGGGAGGGGGCGTGGCAAAAATTGAAAATAAACTTGATCTGCCTGCAGCTATAAAAAACATTTGTCCCATACATGTCAAACCTCTATCTCTTACCATCTCCGAGATCTGTTTGTTCATACCGACGGACAGACTGACGGACAGACGGACAGACGGACGGACGAACAGACGGACATGGCTATATCGACTCGGCTGTTGATGTTGATCAAGAATATATATACTTTATATAGTCGGAAATGATTCCTTCTCCTTGTTACATACTTTTGCACAAACTTAATATACTCTATGTACCTTCGGTACAGAGTATAAAAAGGACGTAAAACTATTCGCAAAAGGTTTGAAGACAAACGTTTTACAGTGTGTACGCAGACAAACGAATAGTCGATCCACACGAACATCGAACTCGATCGCCGAACATTGAATTTGTGAATGGTATGAGGAAACGTCCAAAAAGAAAGGTGAGCGTAAAATCATTTGAAGAGATTTCATAAAGAATAATAAATTGCTCTGATTAATACCGTAAAGGCAAAGATAAGTTAATGGGGACTTCACCAGTAAAGATTACTTTGAAGCGGTCGACATGGAACGCCTCCAGTAGCAGTCCAGAAGGATCTGCAACAAGCATGTCCGGGCCAAAAGCAATAACAGTAATACTAAGTTTTTTTAAAGAAAATTTATTCAGTTTATGATAGATCTCGCACGCCTTCAGAAACGTATTGCGTCTGGAGAGGGTGTTTCGTTTTGGCACCAAGTGTTGTTGCAACAATTGAAAGATGCAAATAAAAATGTTGACGCTCATATGGAAGTTCGGAAAGTTTTGTCTAGAATTATTGTGGGAAAGTACTTCTCGAAAGGAACAACTATGCCGATTCCAGTCCTCACCCTCTGAACCAAGCCTGGGGCTTGCTAAGATAGAGGTGTTGATTTAACGGACCAAAAAACGCAAAATTTTTTAAATTTTATAATGATTTTAGATAATCATGAAGACCGGTAAATAGACGGATGCACAGTGGTTTTTATACTTTTGCAAAGGGTATTATAATTTTGCCCAGAAGTTTGCAACTGATAGAAATATTCATTTCCGACCCTATAAACTATATATATTCTTGATCAGGGCGACGAGCTGAGTCGATTGAGCTTTGTCCGTCCGTCTGTCTGTCTGTCTGTCCGTTTTTACGCAAACTAGTCTCTCAGTTTTTAAGCTATCGAGCTGAAACTTTGCGCAGAGTCTTCTTTTTACTGCACACTGCTAATATGTCGGAACCGACCGGATCGGATGACTATATCTTATAGCTGCCATAGGAACTATCAATCAAAAAGTGGGTTTTATTTAGAAAAATTGGTTGTGTTATTTTTTATTTTTGTTTTGGTTTTATGTTACCAAGAGACCCGATTAATTGTTTTAATGTTGGCGATGTTTAACTCTGATATATTAAAATATTTGCAAGGTTATAAAAACTTCGGCAAAGACGAAGATAGCTTGGCCTTCTCGTTTTTGCCTTTTTTTGACATAAACTCTAGTTTTTATGTTATTGACCCCAAATTTGGATTATAATCATATTTTGGGCCCCAAAGACGACTTGGAAAATTTTACTCAATTTCGACCAATATTTGATATTGCTGCCATATAACAGATCCGGCTGATTTGCTTAAACTTTGTTGTTTCTTACGCTAATGAACTGAAGTTCGATGTGCACACGTATTTTTAGCTCCTAATACGTTTTACAAAATCCTTTAAGGTTTTGGACCGCTATTTGATATAGCTGCCATATAACCGATCTGGCCGATATGCTCCAACGTCGTTGGTTTTAAAGATGTTGATCTGGACTTCGCTTTGAGCACCTATTTTGAGCTTTTTAGAGACTTATCAAATATGGTTTGATTCTGCATACTATTTCATATAGCTGCCATATAACTGATCCATCCGATTTGCTTCAACTTTGTTTTATTTTACGCTATTGAACACTAAATACGACTTACAAAACTTTTTTGTGTTTGACGCTACAAACCGAAAAAAAAATTTTTCTGTTTCTGTCGAGTAATATAATATCTTCAACTTAAGCACGAATTCAACAGCAATAAAACCAATTTTTTCGAAAAGTCGCACGTTGTAGCAAAAAGTGTTAGTTACTTTTTAATCTACACTCTTTCGTTAATAACTTTGCATTTATAAATTTATGCCACGCTGTGCAATGCAGTGTTACACTAGTTATTGTCAACCTAAAATTACACACAAACAACACACGGGAAAATTGGACAAAAACACACAACAATGGCAAACCAGTTATCAAATCTTAACAAAACATACCTAAACTAACAGTTTGCATTTTTTCATTTCTTATTTTGCTGCTAACTTTTAAAACAGACGCACTCAAAGTTTGAAAATATTTGCTGCCAGTTTCACAAAAAACACAAGGAACACAAACAGCTGATTTCAACCGCCCGTCAAAAAAGCAGTGTTGCCACTAAGGTGGAATGCGTTTATTTTTTAAGCCAATATATCAAAAATCGGCAAATTTTTCTAGAAGAAGATTTGAACGATGGCAACTGTGACTTAAGCTTTAGTTTACTTCATAAAATAAAAAAACATATAATAATGTACAAGTTTCTCAGACATTCTCTGAATGTGTGGAAAAGAAACATTTTGTTTCAAGATGAAGTGGAAATCGCTTACAAAATATTCATAGTAAGCAACCGGAGATATCTTAGTACAATTTTCCATTTACAAAAACCTGTTCGACAATTGGAAATTTGATTTAGTTTCTAAATTGACTGTAACTTAAAATTTAGTTCTCTAAAATGTGTTCGAGTACAACGTGTGGCGGCTGTGACCTTAAATGTGGTTGTATGTTTATCGGCGTTTGGCAAATTGTCTTGGGTTTTCTGAGTTCTTTTTTGTATATTATGTTTAGTAAGTATGAATTGGTTTAATAATAATAATAGAAAACATGATACAATAACTAAAAAGTATAGCATTTGAACCACAGTATGTGTTTCTCACATGAAATGCCGAAATTATGGAATCTGAGCAAGGCCGGCCAAATGGAGAGAATAGAAAAATATGACCGTCTCTCTCTGACACTCAGTGATGCGGTGGCAGACATTCGATGTCCAGCGTCTACGGCCCCAGGTCATGAGTCTCAGAGAGAGACGGTCATATTTTCCGTGCTCTCTTCTTGAGGAACCCTGGTTTATTTGTATGATAAGATATAGATATGCCATGCGTGACAATTGCGCGTGCTTGGCTGTGTGCATGTGTGATTGAATGCTAACTACTTTCTAGCAAAAATCATGATTATTTTGTACCCTGGTTAGATTAACTTATGATTTATTTTTTATTAATTTATTTTTAGTGCTCCTCTTATCTCAAGTCAGTGAAAATATACCAACTGAGATATATCCAGATTATTTGGAAACAGATCATACTGAGGTAACTTTCACTGACGAAGACTTAAAAAGTAAGTATATTTTTAATTACTGCCATACAAAAACTCAGCCAAAAATTATTGTAACTGCAAAAAGGGAAAAAAATAACAAAACAATTTAAAGACTAAATTATGGAAAGGCTTATTGCACATCTAATAGTATATATAGGTAGATGATTTCAAAAATGTCAATTGAGTAGAACCCGGTTGCGATAATTAATCATCAAAATTGTCATTTGTATCGAATTCGAAGCTTGGATCAAACTTCCAACAACTTCTTTATACGACCAATGAAGGTAATAAATGAAACAACCAACTGTGTGATAACGAAAATCCGTTCATATGTCCCAATGAATTACTTTAACATTAAATATCGTTCAAAATTATTCATGGCTCTTAGGCTGAAGAAAACATTTGCTTCCCTTAGGTAAATGAAGCGAATCAATTAACTTTGCTTCGAATTAGCTGCCCAAACAACATTTTCTTTCTTTTGTGACAAATAATTTTTTGTGAATTTAAGGAAAACGCTTGTGTACAAGGATTGTATTATCGTTGGATCATTTGCGAAATAAATAACTTTTTCCAGGACCTCGGTAAATCGACTGGGTGCCCACAGCCTATGCGCTCAGCCCGCAGTTGTTGGTGTTTTCCGCATAGCGATTGCCGCGCACACCACAAACTAAAGTAGTTGTTTATTGTAATTTAGCATAGAATTCGTTTTTGGCGAAGAATGATTTCGTGTGCATCAGACAGACACGAGCACACACACACATACTCCTTCAATTTCTTGTAGATAATGTTGTGTCAGAAATATTCTTTTCAATTTCAATTCAAAGAACAGCACTGGGTTCGCCAAGTTAAGTAAAATGGTTAAATAGCAAAATATTACTCTGCATAGAAAACATATTATAAATCCCGTACCGACATAAACAAATCATTTTACTACAGAGAAATAAATTTGATATTCTTCTGTTTATAGTCTTTACAATCTATTTGGGTATATCGACAGCACTTGCCATTATTAGTATCATTGGAGGAATACTTATATTATTCGGAGTTAAAAAGGTAAGAATTGATTAAGATAAAAATAATTTCTTTGTTTTCTTTTATCCAATAAGAGTTCAAGTGTCATGCTCGTCATAGGAATAGTAATGGGTTACCCTCTGGCAATAGTTAACTTTGGCATAATTGTTCCTTTAGGTAATTACAGTCATATTTTTAATATTTGAACCTGTGCTATATCCTATTAATACCTTTAACTTGTCTAGCCATTCAAATAATTTTCACGGTTATCGTGTGCTTTTACATCCAACGAGAACAAATGATATAGAACGAGAACCGTTAAAGAAACAAATTACTTTATGCCTACGCTTTGTGAAAGTTTAGTAAGATATTTAAAAAAATAAATTTGAAGTATTGGTATAATTATTTGTAAGTGGAAATTGAAAATGAGTTTTATCAACTAGGAAGCACCCGCTCAAATCGTGCAGTCTTAGCCCTTAAATTCCAAGCCAGCTGTCCAGAGAAGCACAAACGCTCTAGGAAGCCGAACGGTAAGCAATTCCCAAATCATTCGCTACAGCCACGACGAACAAGTTAGGCAAGTCTGGCAACGATAGCCTGCGGTTGCTTAGTCAATGCCTGTTCAGGATAATACAGGACAACTTGCAGTAAAAAACAAATGAGAAAGTCAGTCAAGCCGGACAATAACATACTCTATACCTGGAGTAGAAGCTGAATGCAGCGCTGCTGCTCTCTCTCTTTGTTGAATGAAATTCGGTTTGGATGTGGTGTTGGGGAGGGTGGGCTTTCGTCTTTTTTGCTCATAACTTAAGAACCGCTCATCCCATCTTGATTATTTCTTGAACAAATCAATACATAATGCTACTTACTAACTACTTTGGAAGGTACAATTCTTCTATCTACAAAACTGTGGAAGATAATATAATCTGATAAGGTGAAGATAATATAATCTGTGTACCTTAGGTACGGAGTATAAAAACCACGAAATTTGAAAAAATGGTCTTATTCCTAAATATAATTATGTGTCTGGGCATGCCGTGCGGGAGGCGTGTCACCATCACCAGGTGTGAGGTAACTAGCCATGAAAAAGCTTCTGAAAATGGCCCCTTCGCATTCGGCGTTAAAATATTGGTTCCTTTCTGTTGTGCGAAAAATTATAAGCACTCATACCAAGAGAATGAGAGAAGCTTGCCTGGGTCCTTGGGGGCTGTAAAGCCAATTTTACATTTAAAACATTGTTATGAAGATTTGAAAGACTTTAATAGTAAAGGGTATGTGGTATATACCAAACTATTCC
Source organism: Lordiphosa clarofinis (assembly GCA_018904275.1). NCBI lineage: Eukaryota > Metazoa > Arthropoda > Insecta > Diptera > Drosophilidae > Lordiphosa > Lordiphosa clarofinis. The sequence continues at coordinate 754,838 of JAEIGQ010000097.1, forward strand.
AAAAATCCAAATTTTCTAAATTGTATTATGAATTCAGATTATCATCAAGAGTCAATAGGTTTCGGTCTATCGGTTTAAAAGTATTAGAAATGTGCAAAATCGCAAAATTTGAAAAAAATTTATGATTTTAGATTATCATAAAGACGGCTAAATAGACGGATGGTAAAGATCGAAAGGTCAAAAAACCGTGAATTTTCCTGGTTAAAGATTTGATAAATGACAACTGTGATTTAAGATTAATTTTACATCATCAAACTAAATCGCTTTAGCTGGGTGTCAACTCCATATAAAAAAAGGGTATCGGAAAACTTTCGTAAAATTCCGACAGGCCTCTTACGCTCGGTGGAACTCAGACAAACTTAAACTTCCGTGCCTCGGAGTCGAAAAGCTCGTAGTGCCGCTAACTTGACAGGCACAAACAGCTGATACAATTCCGATGGGGTGGTAGAAAAAAAAATAGCTTGTAATTTTTCCGACACCTAGCCGTCGGAATGTCAGCAGCAAAAGTTCGACAAAAGATTGCGCATATTTTGAAACCAACGGGAAGATTTTGCATTGCCCATGACTTCTACTTTTCATATATCGTCCAAAAATCTCTAAATATTACCAAAAACAATTTACTAAATTCAAGTGCAAGCACATCAGCGCAGTGTGACCGTTTTACATTTTGTGGTATTTTGATGAAGGTTGGTATTTTGGCGTTGAACAGTCACACTGCATCGTCCGTTGGGTAACCCATCGGAATAAGTTGTTGTAAGTTATATAGCAGACGATTTAGTTTGTCTGCGTACTAAGCTTAAAATAAAAAACTTTATAATGCACAAGTTTCTCTGCCATTACTTAATTTCAGGAGGAATGTGTGGAATAGAAACATTTTGCTTCAAGAAGAAGCAATTATCCAACAAGTTGGATGTCGCTCAGAGGAAATCGCCTACAAACATTTCATAGTAGGCAACCGGAAATATTTCAGTTCAACTTTCGATTTACAACAACCTGTTCGACAATTTGAGTTTTGATTTAGTTTCTAAATTTACTGTAACTTAAATTTTTTCAATTCTCCAAAATGTGTTTGTGTAAAAAGTGCTGCTGCTTCGACCTTAAATATGGATGTTGGTTCATCGGCTTTTGGCAAGTTTTCTGGGGTTTTGTGAATGCTATTTTTTATATTACGGCTTGTAAGTATGAATTGTTTTAATATTAACACACGATTATTTAGATAGAAAACATGATACAATAACTACAAAGTATCACGTTAGAACCACAGTATGTGATTCTCACATACTCTCTCATGGAGAGTACTGAAAAATATGACTGTCTCTCTCTGACGCTCAGTAAAGCATGACCAGGGATGAATATCCGAGTGACTACAGCCCCAGGTTGCCTTGGACTGGCCGGGTCTAATCATGAGTCTCAGAGAGAGAAGGTCACATTTTCCGTGCTCTCTTCTTGAGGAGTTCTGCATGCAGCACCGCTATTCAGGACGGCGATATTGCACATTTAACTGATAAAGCGAATGCGATTGTGCCTGTGAGTTTGTGTATGTGTGATTGAATGCTAGTTACTTTCTAGCAAAAATCAAGTTTATTTTGTACCCTTGTTAAAGTAACTTATGACTCATTTTTTATTTGTTTATTTTTAGGTTTTTTATTACCTCATGAAAATGAAATGAAAATGAAATATAGACCAACTGAGATATATCCAGATTATTTAGATGATAATACTGTGAAACCCATCTCTGAGGAAGAAATGAGAAGTAAGAATATATTTAATTCAGTTTTTTTGTATACTGCCGTTCAATTAGGGCTTCAGCAGTAACAAGCGCCAAAGCCTCTTTGTTTTTCCGATATTAATGGAAATCTGAAAGATTTTAGTACTGCACCAAAAAGTAATAACTGAAGGATTTTAAGGCTGAAATACAAAAAGGTTATTGGCAGATCTAATACTTAATTTAGGTAGTTGTATTCAAAGGTGTCAATTTGGTAGAAACCAGTTACGATAATGAATCATCAAACTTCCAACAACTCTTTTATTTGACCAATGAAGGTAATAAATGTAACGGCCAACTGTGTGATAGCGAAAACCCTTTAATATGTCCCAATTAACTGAAAATGAAATATCACTCAAAATTATGTAGGGCTTCAATCGATCGCTTCGTCTCCAGCATGGAAATTGTTATTGCATCAGACAGCCACGATCACGCACACACATTTCTTTCGAATTCTTGTAGTTGATGTAGTGTCAGAAATATTCTATTCTACGCCGCCGTAAGCTGGCTCTGGACACCTAGCCAAGCTTATCCTGTGATGATAAGGCTAAAACAAGGATAAAATAATTATTTTGCATAGGAAACATATTATTTTGTACTTAATTTTACTGCAGATTAAATTTGACTTGGATTAAAAATAAATTTGATTTTCTTCTGTTTTTAGAAAATATAGCCACGGTGGGTTTGATAGCAGCATTGTCGATTATTAGTATCATTGGAGGCATAATTATATTTTTCGGAGTTATTAAGGTAAAAATTAAGATAAATAAATATTAAATAAAAATAAAAATAATTTCTTTCTTTTTTTGTCCAAATAGAGTTCAAGTGTCATGCTCATTATAGGAGTAATACTGGGTTACCCTCTGGCAATAATAATTTGTTTCTTCATTTTTCCTCTAGGTAATTACAGTCATATTTGTAATTATTAAATCCTATTTATACCTTTAACTTGTCTAGTCATTCAAATATATTTCACGGTGATCGTGTGCTCGTATATCCAACTAAAACTAGGCGAGAACGTATGAAGAAGCAAATGACTTTTGACACACATTATGTGAAAGTTTAGTAAATTTCAAAAAAATAAATTTTATGTTTTGGTTTTTTTATTTATAAGTGGAAATTGACTCGTTGTCTTTATGGTCTGCGGAAAACCAATCGTGGGGTTTGAGCACTTAAATTCTAAGCCAACTGTTCAGGAAGGGAAACGGGTCAAGGATACTACGGGAGCAACAATTCAACACCCAACGCATCTGCCACCTTTGAACTCCCTGGTTTAGAGAAACTCCTGGATTGACAGGAGGTCTCAAGGTATCACTCCAAAAATTTATGATTAATAAAGTGACAGGTACGACAGTATTATCATCACTAACCAAGTAATAGTCACGTTGTCGTGTTACTAGTCTTAAAACCTTATTTGGATGCAGTTAAAGTGATTTTGACAGAAACACTTGCAGAACAATTTACCAGATGGAAAAAAAACGTTGCACAATTATCGGAAATGGCAAAATTTCCATGAGTGATTAACTACCAAAGACATCGACCATTGAATAAAAGCAGCGGTGCAAAACCTGACCCGTAATATATCTAAACCCACGACGCAAAAGATATTACAACAAACACGCGTTGCATAGCGGTGAGCGTAGGCAAATGACAAATATACGAATATGGTTCTCTTTCCGTTATTTTTGCTGCCCACCTATCGCAGAAGTCCAGCAGGAATATTTTTGAAATGATTAAGGTCTCCAGCCACTCTTTTTTCTGAGATATAGAGAAATGGAGAATTTCATACTTGGATCAAGAGTGTTCGATGTCAGAACGGTAAATATGAAAATTCTTTATCCAAGAATTTCTTGTTTCAATAGTTTCATTATCCAAATACGAATAACCTTCAAATCAGCAACAATGAAGGGAGGTTGTGGAATAGGATTTTAGAGTAATGCTCTCAAGCTGAGGGTGATGGCCCCATTTTGATTTGCTCCTTTATACAACGACATATCAATTAATAACACATTAACAAATTCGTTTGTAATTGTATGTGTACCTGTACTTATTGGTCAGGTGGTTCATCTTATTATACATGGCCAATTGCTCTGTCATATACCTTAAAAATGTGCGTGTTTAGGTGGGTCCATTTCATTTTTGTTTTAATTCTGTAAGAAGAGATGACCTTTATAGAAACAAATCAACAAAATAAAAACATATTCGGGGGTGCCTCAGAAATCTCTAGAGATTTTGCCGACGGTTGGTTTGTAAATCTCTCAAAAACTTCGTTGGTGCCACAGAACTTCTAGAGATTTCATTTTCTAATTAGAAAATCTAGTTAGAGCACCAGATGTTCCAGTTCCATCTCTAAAAACAGGGCTGAATCTCTTGCCAAAAAAATTCCCTTATTTTAGTTGTGGGTTAATTTGATGATTAACAGAAATTTTTTGATTGTGTTATATGTTTTATGATGCATTTTAAAATAATAATTCAAATTTAAGTCATATTCTGTATAAATATAATGAAAAATTTTAAAATTTGTAGGGGCCAAACACGTGGAATAAGTTTCCATCCCTTAATACGATAGCTGTCATGTAGAGGGCGCCACATCTGCCTCTGTCAATGTGGCGCCCTCTAGTGAGAAAAGAGCTTTTCAAAATCTCCTAACCGGGGATGTCACAGAAATTTCTAGAGATTTTGGCCTCGGATGTCCCAGAACTTCAAGAGATTTCATTTTCTTATTTGAAAATCGAGTTGGAAGGCTTGCGTCCATGCTAATGGTATTTTTCTCTCAAATCCATAAACAGGGGTGTTCTTTCTTGCAAAAAAAATTTCCCATCTTCTAGTTATGAGTTAATTTGATGTTTAAATGGAATTATTTGATTGTGTTCCATGATTTACGATGCATTTTTTGATAATAATTCAAATTTAATTCATATTCTTCAAAAATAAAATGCAAAATATAAAAATCTTTTTGCGCCAATCATTAAATGTAACTTGGCAACCCTCTGCGCTTGTTGGTGCTCAGAGAGCGTCACAATCGGGGGTGCCACAGAAATCTCTAGAGATTTTGCCGACGGTTGGTTTGTAAATCTCTCGAAAAAACCGTCGGTGCCACAGAACTTCGAGAGATTTCATTTTCATATTAGAAAATGTAGTTAGAGCACCAGCTGTTCCAGTTGGAGTTCCATCTCTAAAAACAGGGCTGAATTTCTGGCCAAAAAATTTCATTTAAATTGATGTTTAAATTAAATTTTTTGATTGTGTTATATGTATTATGATGCATTTTTAAATTATAATTTAAATTAAAGTCAAATTCTCCATAAATAAAATGCAAAGTTTAAAAATTTGTTGGCGCAAAACATGAAGAATATCTTGCCAGCCCTTAATCCGCTGGCTGCCAACCAGATGGCGACAAAAAACTCGCGACAAACGATAGGAGGAGCCACAGTAGTGGTCGGTTTTGATTAACATGAAAGACTTTGGTTGTTTTCCCAATAATTATTGAAACGTTAATTTCAATGTTTAAACTAATTTAATAATTTATTCGTTTGATGCAATCTATCCTAGAAAATAATGCTTACATTTCCAAAATTTATTTTGCTTGTTAAAATTGTCTAAATCTCCTTACAAAACACGGGAGGTTTGAAACCAACCGAAATAAATTGCTGTGGCACCTAAGAATTGGAATTGGGTTGGAATTTGGTTGGAAGAGGTTTCTGTGGCACCCCCGCATATGTAGAGGGCGCCAGCTAAGGTTGAGTAGCGAGTTTATTTATTTATTTTTTTATTTATTTATTTATTTAGTCGACAAAAAAAGGCTGTCAACTCAATTACACATACGTTATAAAAAAGCCTTATTGACTAAGAAAGCCGAAACAAAGAAAAACTAACAAAATTACAAAACAACTAATAACGACTCCGACTCGATGGGGGAGTTTTATTTGCCCGTCCGGCCAGCTATGCCCCGATTCACAGCCAACTGTAGTCAGAGACGTTATTAGAGCTACCAAAAACTTTAATGATGTAGAGATAGAGAAGAGGAAAAAAACAAAACTAGAATAGAGGCAAAAGAAAAAAATAATAATAAAACTAAAATAAATCAGATATAAAGAAAAAAAAATTTAGGAGAAAAAAAATAATACTAACTAAAAGTGAAATTTAAAACTAATTAATAAAACAAAATTTAAAGCTATACTTAAAATAAAATAACTAGAAATCTCTGACCCGGTGGGGGAAGATTTTTTAGCCAGTCCGGCAAGCTATGCCCCTACTCACAGCCAGGAGTGGTCAGAGATTTCCCCTAAGATAATTATAGAGATATGTTTTTAGAGAGAAGAGAGAGAGATCTGTGGAGAGCAGGTGATAGAGATCATTATAATTTTGACATAAGACTCGAAATCGATTGTGCTTTGCATAATCAGTCGTGCATCTAGGCAATACTAATGGAAAATAGTTTCTGGTTGGCCTAGAAGGAACGAAGAAGTTAAGGCGACCTAAAAGTTCAGATGAATCTACATCACCGATAATTAGTTTATACGGGGGTGCCACAGAAATCTCTAGAGATTTTGCCGACGGTTGGTTTGTAAATCTCTCGAAAAAACCGTCGGTGCCACAGAACTTCGAGAGATTTCATTTTCATATTAGAAAATGTAGTTAGAGCACCAGCTGTTCCAATTGAAGTTCCATCTCTAAAAACAGGGCTGAATTTCTGGCCAAAAAATTTTTCTTCTTGTAATTAAGGGTTAAATTGATGTTTAAATTAAATTTTTTGATTGTGTTATATGTTTTATGATGCATTTTTAAATTATAAATTAAATTAAAGTCAAAAACTTCCATAAATAAAATGCAAAGTTTAAAAATTTGTTGGCGCAAAACATGAAGAATATCTTGCCAGCCCTTAATCCGCTGGCTGCTAACCAGATGGCGACACAAACTCGCGACAAACGATAGGAGGAGCCACAGTAGTGGTTGGTTTTGATTAACATGAAAGACTTTGGTTGTTTTTCCCAATAATTATTGAAGCGTTAATTTTAATGTTTAAACTAATTAAATAATTTATTCGTTTGATGCAATCTATCCTAGAAAATAATGTTGTTTACATTCCCAAAATTTATTTTGCTTTTTAAAATTGTTTGGGTGGTGAATTTTGCTAAATCTCCTTACAAAACACAGGAGGTTTGAAACCAACCAAACGGAATTTCTGTGGCACCTAAGAATTGGAATTGGGTTGGAATTTGGTTGGAAGAGGTTTCTGTGGCACCCCCGATAAAGAAAAGAAACACCTAATACTGATTCTACGGTTAGCTAACGAAGGAAGGTTAATAAGCAAGAGTCTGTTAGAGTACGATGGCAGACGAAGGTTAGGGTCCCAATTTAAGCCACGTAGGGCAAAAAGCAAGAATTGCTTCTGAACTGATTCAATACTATCTATATGCTTTTTATACTGCGGAGACCAGACGGACGAGCAGTACTCAAGTACAGGACGGACTAGAGCAGTGTATAAAAGCTTCGTGGTATATGGATCATTGAACTCTTTCGACCAACGTTTAATGAATCCGAGTACACCATTTGCTCTATTAACAATAGAGGAGATATGATGATTGAAACTCAATTTGGGGTCAAAAAGAATTCCAAGATCAACGACTGTAGAAATTCGTTCCAAGGGTTCATTTCCAATCGTATAGGTAGCCAACGAAGGCCTTCAACGATGGAAAGTCATGAACATGCACTTGGAGCAATTAAGGTGTAATTGATTAATCAGACACCAGGACTGCAAGGAGTTTAAGTCATCTTGCAATCTGATGGAGTGCATCGGGTCGTTAAAAGCTAAAATAAGTTTTACATCATCGGCGTACATAAGTATCCGAGAATTCGAAAATATTGTGGGAAGATCATTAATAAATAGAGTAAAAAACAATGGGCCGAGGTGACTGCCTTGTGGCACACCTAAAGTGACAAAGACAGGCTTTGACGTACTAGAGCGTAGGAGAATTTTTTGAGTTCTATCTTTTAAATACGACGAAACCCAAAGTAGAAAAGGGGATGGAAATCCTAATCGATCAAGTTTAACGAGAAGAAGATCATGGTTCACAGAATCAAATGCTTTACTGAAGTCGGTGTAGATGACATCAGTTTGTTTTTGTAAAAGGAAACCATCGTGTACCATCGAGGTAAATTCAAGTAAATTGGTCGCAGTTGACCGACGCTTTGTAAATCCATGCTGGAAAGGTGATAAAATCGATTTACAATAGTTCTGTAGGGAAGAGGTTATAATCTGTTCAAATAATTTTGGAATAGCTGATAGTTTAGCTATGCCCCTATAATTGGATATATCAGACTTCCCACCTTTTTTATGAAGAGGAATAATATAAGATTCCTTCCAAGGATTTGGAAAAATACCAGACTCTAACGATAGATTAAAAAGTTTAAGCAATGGATTGCACAAAGAAATACAACACTCTTTGAGCACACAACTAGGAATGTTGTCAGGCCCAGGGGAGTATGAAGGTTTTAGTGATTTTAAATGAGAAAGTAAAGAGCTTTCGGAAATCGAGGGAGCAGTTATAGAGTTAGAAGAAGAAATGTTATAAGGATAAGAAGAATTAGTAAAGCGCGTCGAGGAGTGTGTTTGTTTGTCAACATTCGATTGGTTTTGCGAACAATTATTGAAACTCAAATTTTAATATTAAAACAACTAAAATATTTAATTCATTTGATGCAATACAAATTTTACTTATCAAAACTGTTTTAGTGGTGAATTTCTCGAAATCTCCCAACAAAACACGAGAGATTTAACCCAAACCAACCGAAAGAGATTACTGTGACACCGAGATTTGGTTTTGGGTTGGAAGACTGTGAGACCGCTGAACAAAACATAGAAGGAATAGGTTTCTGTGGCACCCCCGATTACATTCCATTTTGCATTTAACAAATTGTTATCGATACCTATCGATGTTCATCGTTTAAATAAAAAACGAGTTGGCAGAACCGGCGTTCAAAGGGGGTGCGACTTTTTTCCTGCCCCCCTCACAATCCCCTCGGTGTACAACTGTTATTTTTTAACCTTTGAGAGGGTTTTTTAAAATTTTTCGATGTTTGTAACGCATAGAAGCACGCAGCATCTCCGACACAAAGTATATATATTCTTGATCAGCATGACGAGCTGAGTTGATATAGCCATGTCCCGTCTGTCCGTCCGTCTGTCCGTCTGTCCGTCCGTTTGTTTTGCGCTCCTCCGTCGTTAAATTTTTAGTAAGCAAACTTTGCACGAAGTCTTTTGGTATAAATATGCTGCACATTTGTCGGAACCGGCCGGATCGGATGACTATAGCATACAGCCGCCATAGGAACGATCGGTTGAAAAACTAGTTTTAGTGAGAAAAACTTTTTGTTTTCATTTTGTATTTATGTTTTAGTGATTTACACATAATTTCACCAAGCCATTTTGGAAATCGGACAACATATAGTATAGCTGCCATACAAAAGTTAGGTCTGAAAAAAGACTTAGTGAGAAAACTTTTTTTGTTCCAAACGCCCGTATCATAAGTTTTTAATGATTTTACATCATTTCACCAAAATTTTCCGAAATCGGACCACTATATAGTATAGCTGCCATACAACTGTCAGGCACATATCAAGCTCCAAGGGTATATAAACTTCGGTCGAGCCGAGAATTCACTGACTGACTGATTGGCAATCATCGCACAGCCTAAACGGTAAGAGATAGGGGCAGTAATTTTCACAGGAGTCTCTGTTAGTGGTGAAAGTGCGTACTAAGACTGGGTTTTGGAAAATTCCTCCCGAAAAAGTGGGAAAGGCGTCGGAAAAGTTTGTATGAGAATGTTATTTTTTATCCGAATGACTTGAAACTTGGTTTGTAAGCATGGTACGCGAAATAATTTGACACGTGTTTTCCCGATATCGGAAAATCCGCCCACGAAGAAAATGGTCGGAATATTCTGCATGACAAATACAATAGGGCCTGTTCCGAATTCCGACTCGATTTTCGTGTAAACATGTGAATTTCGAATGCAATTTGTATAAATTTAAACGTAAGTGTCGAGTTTATTTGAGGCTACTAGATCCCGTCGCAATTTTCTCTCGATTTAAATTCATTTGGGATTAAGCAATCGGTTTCAGCTGCTGCCTGATCTAGTAGCCGCAGGTATATTTGTCGCCTTCTATACAACGTTTTCAAATTTGACTGCAAAATACTAAAGTTTACACGAAAATCGAGTCGAAATTCGGAACAGGCCCGTATGTTACATCCAATTGGCTTCAAACTCGGTTTGTAAGGACAGAATACGAAATAATTTGAAAAGTGATTTTTTAATGATGGAAAATCCGCCCACGAGGAAAATGGCCGGAAAATTTTGCATGCGAAAAACTCATATTCATCCGATTTGCTTGAAACTCGGTTTGTAAGGACTGAATACGAAATAGTTTGAAATGTGATATTGTAAAGTTGGAAAATTTGACCTGACGGTCGGAAAATTCGCGGAAAATTCAGCATGAAAGTAACTTCTTTTCATCCGATTGACTTGAAACTCGGTTTGTAAGGATGAAATACGAAATAATTTGAAATGTGATTTATAATGTCGGAAAATCCTCTCCCAGGCGTGAAATTTCCCGGAAAATTCCGCATACAATATAACTATTTTTCGTCCGATTGACTTGAAACTCGGTTTGTAGGGATGATATACTAAATAACACAGCCCAACAGTGATTTTGGTGCAGGTCTATTTTTAACCGATTTTGTGAATATAGCTCACTGCACTAGCCCCCGGGTGTATGGGTTGTTGTTGGTGTATCATTGGTTTTGTTCAATCAGCTCTTGTTTCCCAAGATATCGCGGAAAAACAAAAAGTCGACTTTTTGCCGACTATAGTTGGCATATCAATGCAAATTTTAAAAATCATAGCCGCTATATTAGTACAGCGGAAAGTGTCTAAATTGGCCTCTAAAGAAGACATTTTGACTTTTTATAGCATTTTTAGCATTTTTGTTTAAAGCTTGCTAGCGCAGTTATTGAATTAATATTTTCGCCATCTGAGCCTATAGACAAACATATGATCTTATTTGGGTGATTTTTTATGGCGATTAAATCAATTTTATTTGGCAAAGTTATAGCCTCTTAAACACGAAATTACATGTTTAAATTTATGGGAGGGAAAACTAGATTTGTAACTCAAATTTTATAGGAACTGTGAAAAGGCTACTTGTTTCCAAACATAATTTATCATCTACATGTAAACATATAACAATTTATGCCGAACCAAGTAGCCCCTTTACAGTTCCTATACAGATTTAGAGTAACAATCTAGTTTTCCTCCCATAAATTTAAATATGTATTTTCGTCTTAAACACGCAATATCTTTGCCAAATAATCTTATCTAAATGCCGTAAAAATCACAAAATTAGATCATATGTTTTGGCTATATGCTCAGATGGCGAATGTAATAATCCAATTACCGCGCTTCCCTTAAAACGGGATGATTTATTTTGATAAAAATGCTATAAATCGAAAAAATGTCTGTCTTTGAGGCCAATTTAGACCCTCGCTGTACTTATATAGCGCCTATATTTTAAATTTTGCATTGTATCTTCTCCGCTGCCGTTAGCTCGTAAGCTCAGACAATTCGTGTGGCCTCCATAAATCTAGAGTGCCAAAAATGCAAGATTTTCGTTTTCCGCTCACAGCAACCAGTTTTGGAAATAGTGAACATAAACTTATCATATTTTTAAGGCCACAGGGCTGCACCTCACAAAGTCATTTTGTTGGCCTGTGTAATTGGTGATTACATTTTCCGATTTGGACCGACGGGATGCCCCCTGGGAAGTGGGAGAATAGTGGGCGGGATGTTGTTGGTAAGTGGGTTGGATGTCGGCGGGAAGTGGGTGGGATGTGGGCGGAAAGTGAGAAGGATGTGGGTGGGTGGGGTGTGGGTCGGAGTTGGTTGGATGGGAAGTGGGAGGGATGAGGGTGGGATTTGGTTAGGATGTGGGTGGTAGGTGGTTCGAAACTGGGTGGGAGGTGGGCGAGAAGTGGGTGGGATGGGGGTGCTAAGAACGCAGCAGCAAAGTCATAACGGTGAAAAAGCAAGGTTTTCTGGGCTCTACAGAGGAAACAAATATATAGAATGTTTTTAAATTTGGTAAATATTTGACTCTCACGATTGACTTCAAATTGATTCTGATATTGGTTCTATACTGTTCAGTTCTGTATATATTTGATTATTTATTTGTTCAATTTTTTTCAAAGGGCATAAAATAAACAGATTAGATTAACATTCACCTTGCATCAACCGGTGTTAAAATTATATAATAATTTTTTTTACCTCAATCAAGATTTAAATTAATAAACAAAAAGGCGTGGCGTTATTTCAACAGTTGTGTTCTTTTCTTCCTTTGTTAGTCTTTAACTACGGCTAATTTAATGTAGAAAATGTTATGTTCCAAGCAATTAGTCAAGCATGCTGGCAGTCAGGCAGTGTCAGGAAGATCTGCAAATTGCCATCAAAAGACTTCATATAAATCACCACAGCAAATGTTGAGGAAGCGGCAATAAACATACAAAAAATATTTGCGTACAAGCAGTATGCGTCAAGTGGTTTCAGTTTTTATTTTTTTATGTTCGAATGAGCAGTCGAAACAAAAAAACATATTTCTTTTTGGCCTTTGGCTACAAAGTACAATACACCTGGCACGTGGATTGAAAAACCACGCCTATTCCAATAAATTTTGTTGAACATTCATGCGTAAAATTTCCGCTTTTTTGTAGTTACTTCCTCACCTGGGAAGTGTACAAATTGAAGATTTAGGGATTTTCAGTTTTATTGAATTTTTAAAATTGTTCATAAAACTAAATATCATATTTTATGTCGAGTTCTATTTTCGTAAATTATTTGATTGTCGTTTTTTTCGTCGAATTTATGGAAGCTCTGTATAGAAATTTGGCCTTATCATCATTTGTACAAATGTCAGAGAAATGTCATACTTCTTCCATGCTCCCCATGAAATGCCATTCTCATCTTCTGTGACTCCATCTTGGAAATATTTACCATTTAGCGAACTGAAATTAGAAATTAAAGAGTTTTACAGAAACATAACAATATTTACATATTTTTAATATACCAACCTTTGCCCACAATCTACATTGATACCACCAGGGGCCATCATAAATGTCGACACACTTGTGAGATTGCCCATCTATAGTGAAGAACTTTCCCTGCTCATGTTCGCTCAACGAATCGCCGGCAGTTCCTGTATATTTTCCCACTGATTTTAGGCTATAACCTTCCGCTTCGCTGCCCACTTTGAAATTATCATAACGTGCGTAGCGAGTTGTACCATTAATATCTCGGAGTTGTATGTGCAGTTCCTGAGGTTGTGCTTCAGTCATCAAATGTAGCTTTTCCAAACCTAAGAAGAATTCTCCTTCCAGTTCACCAAAACCGTGCTTGTAATCATCCCAATTTCGGTTAAAGTCCACACTGCCATTAAAGCGGCGCTGAATTACTGTCCAACCAGATACAGGAGCAACGCAGTCTACTTTAAAAGGCTCCGCTCCCCGAATTTGAATCTGATGGATGCCACTTGAACTGGAAGGACAACTGTCGGGTACATTCTTATCTTGCTGTCTGCACAAGGACAACTGATCATCCTTCTCCCCCAAAATCACAGAATCCGCATTAATTTTCGCCTGTAGATTGCTAATGAGCTCGTTCTTTGCCTTAATTTGATTTTCCAAGTCAAGTATTTTAGCTTTCATTTGATCATGGGCATCAACGCGTTCTTTCGTGTGATTTAAATAGTCCAGCAGGGGTTTGGTCATAGAAAAGCAATAAGCATTGCACGGATCCGTGGTGTCAACTTCCTGTAACGAAATAATATTAGCGAGGTAGGACTTCAACTTAACCTGGACTTACTAGGGCATGACAACCATAAATTCCTCCTTGAAGAAGTAGCGAACCAATTGAGAGAAACAGTAAAAATCTTTCCATTGTGAACTATAATGTTGAACAAGCCAAATAAAATGAAACTTAAGTTCGCCAAGCTCTCGCTATTTTATACCCTATGATATCAGTTCACACTTCCGCTGGTTGCGATAAAATAATAATTTTTAATATTTTTCTCTCTGTTTTTTTCTAGTGACTAATGCATCAATATATAAAACTACCCTAGTCGCACTAGGAAGTGAGATTAATAGCAAATTTAAATCTAAATTCAGCAAGTAAGAGTGTTGCAGTCAAGTGCTTCGACTGCAAAATACCCAGTACCAAGTGAAGTGTTTACTATGTCTTTAATTTCCTAAGTTAATATTAATTAATTTATATTAATATTATTATATTCTTCGACTGAATATATTTTCATGCGGCTTTAAATGCTTCTCACAGCTTTTAATTTACCAATTTTAATTTAAAATTTATTTGCTCGAATCTTATTATGGTATACAGAATGTATAGAAACTGAGCTTAACACTAGATTCAAAATTTAAAATTGTGGCTCGGTTAAAAGAAGAATTTTCCAAATCTGAACCAATATTGATCTGGGTGGGGTATACACCTACAAATATGCAAGAAATTTATAGCTCTATATATTATAGTCTCTGAGATCGACGCATAGTTGCATTCTTTAAACCCTTATCAAAGTTAGAGTTAATTTTTTTAGCAGCAAAATAAATTTAAATGAATTTTCAGAGATGATGATAACTTTTTTGAAACTGTGCTTCAGTGAGGAAGCCATATAAGACTTCTTCCAATTAGTTTAAATAACCTTCTAAATTCATTCGACCTGTAATATTGGAAGAAATGAAGACAAAGCCTGCATTGACGGCATCTCATAAAGATCCAGAAGGGATTTTGCGAAACGTTGCATATCTTGGAGGGATGGGTAAACAAATTGGATATTCTCGGATAAAAAAAGTTTTATGTGGATGGGCCAAATAGTCTTAGTTACTACTGGCACGACATTAAGGCATCTTAGCGCGTTTCGACCTCTCGAAACTTTGGTGGAGGCTCTGTGATGTTTTGGGTCGCTTTTGGCTATCACAATCGGAGCCCGATATTTAATAATACAGGTCGCTTAAAATCAGAAGGTTATTAAAACACAATAGGATTAAGCCTTAGTAGACTTTTTGAAGCAAGAGCTGGACCTAGCTTCCACCTTCATTAAGATAATGCTGCCATGCATTCTAATCATGAATATACTGATCATAAATAATATATTGGAAATAATTGTTTCTCTGTGATTTTAATGGTTGGAATAATTGTAGTGGTACATCTAGTTTATATTGTGACCGTTAATAAGGGAGAAGTGTCACTACTTTTCAGGTATGAAACTCCGTTCGTAAGCGTCGAGCGATCGTGAGCAAACAAAATGGTTTCTACTCCAGAAAGTTAGTACAATTTGAATGTTTTGCTCAAAATTATTATTAACAATGTTTTTTTGTTACATTCTGAGTAGTCGAGTTAGAAAAAGACAAAAGGTCAAAAGTCTTATCAGATTCAGCTCACAAACCAAATAGAAATTGTGGCTTAGACATCTCTTCAAAACGTATCTAAAAAAATTAGCTGCGGATAGCTGCAGATTCAGTCTAGATGATGATCTTGATTATACAACATAAAATGCAAAATGCTGATTTCATTTAAGACTTAACATTTCCTTTGGTTTCAAATCAATATTCAATTTTAAGAGACTAACAAATGCACCAGAGCTTATATCATGCATAGATGACTACAATTTGCTAAGCACCCATATAGGAAATCCATTTGCAAAAACCAAAATAGGGCATACTCCTTAGACAATGCATTGGCAATTTGTTTGGTCTGGCACCCCAACTTACCATAACTTTCGAATGCGATTTGTGGCAAATTTGTGTGCTGCAAAACAATTGTATTTGCCAGACGGCGTGACAACTATTTCGGGATTTTTGCATTATTTCGGCCGCAACGAATGGCAATCGGCAGCCAACGCCACGTTTTGAACCCCAACCGCCAAGGGGTCAAGCGGCGCGTGTAGCGAAAGCTCAAAGCCAAAGGCGCTCTCAGATTATGACATGGCCATTGCAGGCGCATAGGGCTCCAGCCCCACAGCCGATTGCTGCTGGGAACACTGACTTTTGCATTCGATTTCGATCTTCATGCCCGAGTGCGTTGGCAGACCTTACTTCAGGCTGAACTTGACATGCATTTTCTGTTCGCTCTCTAGCTCTGCCTTGTGCGTGTAGTTAAATTGAGGTAGGTAGGTCTAGACTTGCCACAATGTAAACTGCATTGGGAATCGGCCTACGTTCAGCATTGAGGCGATATCGAATGTTTTGTCTGTTGTACTAATTAATGGCTTAATTTGTTTGTCGCCTAACGTGGCCTGAGAAAAAAAAAACACATTAAGTATGCATTACACCCAGAAGCAATCCAGCAGTTACTTAAATTCGAATTTTTCTGTTTCTCTTACGTTACTTCAGCTCACATTACGTTACGTGGTGGTGTGAAATGCCGGTTTGTTGTTTCTACATGTGTGGAGAGACACAAACCAAAAAGCCGGCCCAAAGCCAAGAGCTGAGCGGGCTAGGCTAAGCTATTAAGAGAACCCCTGACAGGGTTGTCGAGTTGTTGATAGAAGAGAAAGAGAGCAAAGAAATTTGATATAGAAGCAAGCAATGGCGCCAACCATATTTAAGTGTATACAACTTTTGCAAGCAATATATACTTCATGGGATCGCGATAGGCTAATCTGTTTCTATTATATGAAAGAAAACAAAATTTTTAAGTTACTCGATTCGGGAGCAATTAAATCAAAATGAAATCGCAATTTAAAAAACTTTTTTTTCATATAAGTACGACTTGCAATTAAAATCCCGGTAAAAATCAAGCCCGGAAAAGGTGTAATAGAACTTAAAGCAACAAATGTTTTTTGAAAATCTAAAAATTAAGACTGTATAGGACAGTCTCCTAATGCGCCTTATACGACGCATTTATTTATTTTGAATCAATTTAAAATGGATTTCTTGTTTAATATTTTATTTTTGAAATGTATAAGTAGAAGAGACACGGAGACCCTGTTCGAGCTAAAGCAATCTACCCAATAGTAAC
Source organism: Lordiphosa clarofinis (assembly GCA_018904275.1). Lineage (NCBI taxonomy): Eukaryota > Metazoa > Arthropoda > Insecta > Diptera > Drosophilidae > Lordiphosa > Lordiphosa clarofinis. The sequence goes on from JAEIGQ010000097.1 coordinate 771,680, forward strand.
AGGTGGCTAGGCATGCCCTTGCTTTGAAAGGAATAAATTTTATGAACTTCGCTTAGGCATAATCTTAAATCACTTCCGAATTCTTGTGAGAACTAAACTTTTCGATAGTATCAGAGTTGCCCTGAAAATCTCGTGAGACTTACGCAAAAGCGGTTGCACTTCGTACTTAAGTTCAGTATACACCTCAACGATGCAATTCCATAAAAAATAACTCACAAAACAAAGGACTTTGGTGTCAAAAGATTTGTGAGTTATTTTAATACGGAATTTTTTGTTTTGGCAGTTCCTTTGTTGAGGTGTATACTAAGCCGGAACTTGGACATCTTTATTTGTGATGTGGCAAAAAAACACGCTACCAAATGATATAGAAGGAAACACGAACGCATTAAACTTACTTGGCTCAGATTAGGCGGTTTCAAAGCGCTCTACTATTGTCATCCAATCTAGCAGTCGGGTCAAATACATTTTATGTGAAATGCTAACGTTTATACGAAAACCTCTAGAGGTTTTTGGGACCCACCCGAATGTATTTATATAGGTATATAAAACAAAATCGTGTGTGCTACACCACTTATATCTCCAGAACGGCTCTGGGCATTTTTAATATCTTTGATAAGTTGGATTTGCTTCCTCCTCGAAAAACAAAATAGCAATCGAAAAAATCTGCATAATTTTATAATGAATATCATCAAGACTCAACAGTTGGCAATTGCCGACGGGTAAATAGGTCGCTTAGGCCAATTGGACCGACTTGAAAAATTTTATTTTTAAATCTTAGGGTAAATAAACTCTGGCCGCACCTTGCTTTTTTAGACTAGAACAAACATTGCGATTACCCTTTAAAAGAGTATTCAAAATGACAGAAAATAAATGTCGAAAATCAACAACAAAAATTTACCGTTATGTTTCATTTTCGATTTGTGCGAGGTGTTTCACTATAGCCGCACAATTTAATTTCCTACTCTGTGTTTTTTGCGATTTTATTTGCTTACACTTGGTTGAGCAACTATTTGTAATAAGTTTGAAAGTATGCCAAATGGGGCAGTGCTGTCAGATGTTAACTAAGACCAAAATCTGGTGCACAAAAGTGAAAATCGCTCATTTCGTGAAATTGTCAGAAAAAATCCGAAGATAAGCCGAGAATAAGTCAGCGAGACCAGCGCCGATAAGTGATTCATTAAAAGGACAACAATTGAAGATGGCAGCTAGGAAATTCGCCAAAGACAACATGGGAACTGACCCGACAGAAGTGAAAGTTTTTATCGAGCGATGTCAATTTTAATTTATCTTTCTAGACCATTTTCTCGAATGAGAAAAATTAAGTTTGGACTGTCCTAATTGGTTTTCGCACTATTGAGGATTTGACGAATACGAACTTTTCTAAGAGTAATTATATAGGACTATCATAGATAGTTCGGGCTGTGATCTGCGAGTGTGGATGCTTGGATCTGGCGTTTCCAAGCACTCCCCCTCTTTACCCCTCTTTCTGCCCAATTTCCGCCCTCTTGATGAAAGGTGATGAACCTCCCCTTTAGTACCAGCAGAAGCAATTGGTGCAATTCATGGCTGAATTCATGACTGATTTGAGCCAACTCAGTAGGCGTTGCCATTTCACGAGCCGAATGCTGCTCACGTGAGAGTGACTTCCATGCTGTATCAAAAATTAAAAATTAATTATGTAAATATTTATAAACAATAATAATTATTTATCCTAATAAGAACAATATTTAAATAGTTAAATATTAAATTAAGAGCAGAAATGGATCCCAATTTTTGCTTCTCGCTGCCTTCACGAGGATACAAATATTGAAATCTAGCTAAACTTTTTATCAATAAGCTTTATGGCTAAGAGCAAACATTTATATATAAAATCGGGAGCTGACATTGGATCCCAAAAGAAAAAGATTTTATGAGATGCAATAACTCTGGCTTTGTCTATTCTTGATTTTGTTATTTCAACTGTGTAAAGCCTGCTCCCAGTAGAATTGTCATTTCACGTCAACTTCGACTTCGATGTACAAGGTAAATATATTTTAACAATAAATGCAATTTTGAAGACTAATTTTTTTCTCGATTCAGCACATGAGCAATCCAAGGAGAATGTTGAAGTTTCTCTTCAGTCTTTACCACAAAAAAGTCAAGGGTAACTAGAAATTTTTTTTATTATATAGAATTAAAGCACCCATCCTAACTGATGTACATTTTCAGAATCCATTCGCCAGGAAGCCCAAGCAGTTATTGGTTATTTTAAAGTCGATCGCATCGAGACCAAAAACCTCTGAAAGGGTGTGATGGTGGTATTCAAGTCTTGACGGGTTTTGATAAGCCAACCTTTCAGATATTTTAAGTCTCGATTTTTTGTGATGCACCTTGCAATTGTGTATTGTATTTATATTATTGTATATTTCCAGAAACAGTGCGACAAGAAAACAAACTACTTCGCGGTAGGTACAAATAATAACAAATATTAATTTTCACTATTTATTTACTATTTTCAGAAAATTTCCAAGCAGATAATATAGTACTTCGGGTTTTGGTAATTTTATTTTATTTCAGGACAATTGAAGGTACTGTCGGATACCTTGGCTGAGCAGTCGGCAGTGGTGAAGCATTTGAACCGCCAATTTGAGGAAGACTCTATATTGGAAGTACAGCTTCCAATTCAAACGGAAAACATGGAGTCTAAATGAAAGCAATTTTAACAATTATGTAAGAAATTTGCACTCCACCTATATTCTAGATTTTGATGTAAAGTTTTACTATTTATAGATTAAAAAGATTAGAAGCATTATCAAGACAGGATTGACCAAAAACTTGAAACATATTTTAAGTGACAAAATCGTCATGGCATCCAACGTCGACGGGGTCTCATGGATAAGTGGCTTTAAAAAACACCAAAAGTTCTCGAATCCAGCTTACAACAACACGATGAAGAAAACTTTAAACTTTGACTAAATAGATAGATCCATTTAGATTAAGATTTTGAAGTTTTTATAAGTTTATTGTCATTAAGCTTAAGTTTTTTTTAATTCTGAAATAAACGTTTGAATTTTGAATGATGATTGTTGTTCATTTTCATGAGTGATTTCATAAATGATTTTCAGACAAATTCATGGGGGATTTCATAGGTGATTTTTGTTCGAATTCATAAGTGAATTCAGGTCTGAAAATCATTCTGGTACATGTGTGAATGCCTTATTTCAGAATTATGAATAAGCATCAGATCATTAATAGAACGCGGTCGAGTTAAGCTTTACTTCTCATGTAAGTGAAATAATAAAATGGATATTTTCAGGTCATTCCAGGAGTAAACTTTAAACTTTAGTTTTAATCTTGTTTCGGTTACGAGACCTTAGGTTGTGAAAATACAAAATAATCAATGTATTTTTGCATTAATTGTTGTTTACCTTTCCTTAAATGGCTGTAATCGAACGTTAGACCAAAGGTAAATTGTTGTAGTCGATGTTTTTTTTTATATTTCCAAATGAACATTATTTCAATATAATTACAGAAATTTTTTTGTGACGAACTACAAATGAACTGTTATCGGATGTTATAGCGAACTAGGTCTGTTCAAAGAAAAGGTGACATGTCACTGAAAGGTTGAGTAGGCGAGGTTGAGCAAGTGTCCTAAGTCTCTTTCTACTCAAAGCGGGGAAATAGCACAGAGAAGGTGTTTTACCGTATCCTAATCTTTTTCGTATTTGCAGCTTCTGACGAAGTCATGGTAAGTGACTCCTTGGCATGCTGCTTGTAAGAACTCACTTATTTCTCGTAAAGATAAAAACGACAGAATCGCAGATCGTGTCTTGCTATGACATGTTTATAAATATTTGGGTGTGTTGACTTCTCTATTGGAACCTCTGTTAAGTTGTCGTAAAAAATTAAGATTCTGGAAAAAAAAATACTAAAGTATGAACTGTTCTCTTTTTATTTAAATTACCAAATGTTCAGTACTTCCACAAATATTATTTGTCATGGAAGGTGCAGTTAAACTGCATTTATGAGGATATAAATGATTTCATTGTAGAGAGTTTATTTGATCATTTTTCACAAATTTTATGGTGAAGTTCCTTTTTTAGAAAGACTCAATAAATCAAAAGTTTATTACAAAGCTTTTTGTGTATTTATTATATTTGTATTTTTTCTTTTTTGTAAATTTAAATAGCGAGTGTGTGTAATACTCAATTAATAGATCAGTTCGTCTAGACCAAAGTAAAGCAAAGAGAAAATTTTGACTGCTTTTACTCTTTGGTTAAAAACCTGACTTGCTCTTGTGTACCCACTCTCTCTCTCTCTCTTTCGCTCTGTTCGACTCTCGTAGCACCAAAGCTGACATCATCAGGCCCAGACCAGACCAAGCCAAGTTAGCCAGCTGTCAGACGGCGGCTTATTTAATGCGCGATTCAAGCACAAAACTCTTTTAGTATAGCGTTGGCGTGCAAGACAGACGGTTCGGTATTTTTAGAGCGAAATTAAACACACAAAGTACTTGATACATAAACACATTTAGCGCAGGCGTTGAGTAAATCACAAAAAAACCAGCGAAAACAAAAGTATAAAATTATTATACAAAAATAAAAGTAAACATTAAACAGTTGATGTCAGTCTCGACGGGAATTGAAGGGTAGCCAAGCGTTGAGTGTGAAACGCGAAACAAGCGAATTTAAATTGTGCCTGTGGTAGTCTCAAAGACTAAGCAGCAAAAAGTTCAAATTCAAGACAATTGTACTAGAAAGTGAAAGAGGAGTCAAGCGAGAGAAAAGCTGAAAACCCGTAAAAGAAAAGGGAAAGGTGGCGGCCCAAGCGTTTTCAAGTGCAACAAACAGAAGCAACAGCTGTTCAGCCGCTGGACCAAACCACATACAAAACAGAAAATCATTGAAAATTATTTTCAATAACTATTTGATTGGGCCTTAAGCTGACTGTGCGATATTTGTTTTGTGTAGTATTAAAATTCAAAATATACCACGCGTCTTTTACGTTTGCCATTGATTCACAGAGCCTCTTGTGTGTGCGTGTGTCTGTGTGTGTGTGTGTGTACCAAAAGTCTTTATATATATATGAAATCAAAAAGCAGCCAAGCGACATTGATGCCAATCGCCAATGCATTTGGTTTTTTTTTGTGCTGTTGACCGCTTTTGCAACGAACCAGAGCCAGAAAAAAATTAAATACATACATACGAAATAAGCCTCAAACGCCTTCAGTGGACTTCTGGCTAAAAAGAGTTATCAACGGCTGACTATCGCCAAAGCAGGTACGTGCAATTCGTCTTATTTGATTTATTTGCAAAAATGGAAGACAAAAATTTATGTTCAAAAATTAAGTTTCAAATCAAGAAAAGTGAGAAATAAATTATACAGATTTATTAGTAAGCCAAATTCATATTGTCTTAGGTCAGCTTATGATGAAATAAAGGGGATAGAGTAGTATGTAACTAGATCTTAGATAATTTAATTTACTTTGATCCAAAATATTGGTATCCAAAGATTCTAGGAAGACATAAAAGTAAGGGTCAGCAGAATCTTTAACATGCACCCATCATTTGTTTACCGTCTGTTGTCTATCAGAAATAAAACTTTATTGTAGAGATTCCCATGACTGTGTATTCCCAGAATTTCCCAAAGCTTATAAGCCTTTGTGTTTCGAATTAAAATTTAATTAAGGGACAAATATATCTTGGGGTATTACATCAAATCACAGAAATACACAGCGAATTCAAACAGTCTCCACTTAAAAGCTACAAATCTTAATTTAATGAATTAATCTAATTTAAGAGAGAATATTTTACAAAATGCCGATTGTTTTGAAAATATTATAAATTTACTGGTGCCTCCGTTTTGTGGGCTGTCGTGTTCTATACGACCAAATTCCAGATCCCTCAAAAACATTAGCCAGTAAATGTAGTGTTTAAAAAAGTGCAAGAAATTTAGATTGAATCTTAAGCTAATAAATAATACAAACTGATATAAATTTACCGATTTTTTTTTAACAAAACATATTATTCGTGATATGCATGAATTTAACACCATTAACTGCCCATTAAGGGAAACACAATGTTTTGCAAAAATCGTCGACTGAAGTACTTTATTTGTTTGATAAAAGCGACTTAATGGGGAATGGGGAAACAGAAACCTCTTCCAATCTATTTTTAGCCGAGCTTTAAATCTTAAAATTTTTTAATCTAAGAAATCTCTTTCGGCTGGTTAAAACCTTTCGTGTTTTGTTCAACTTGTAAAAGAAAATTTAAATTTGTAATGTTTACTATTATTATAAATAAAATGTTGTTTTTCAAGTGATTTTAAATTCCATCGATGCCGAAATCATTAGTGATTTCTGTCTCAAGCTCGAATAACATCAACCAATGCAGATTGATGCAGTTCTTATAATTCAGGACACCATATACCTTCAGTTGTTATTTATTAAAGGATTACCCAAAATTAAAACACACAAAAAATATAAGTAATATTGTCAAGTTGTTCTTGTAGGTTAAATTAAGTTTAGAAATTAAAATTTCTATTTGTTGCTTTGGTTGCTGCGATTTTTCTTGTATTTCGGCTCAAAATTAACTCCAAAAATGTAAGGCAAACCCCCATGATTGAAAAAATATTTACTTGATATTTTTGGATTCTGGTCGGACCTCAAATATTTGGGATAGGTCAATAAATAGCATTTTAAAGTTAAATTTTACAAAATCTACTTTTTCCCCATATGTTCTAGTTTTAATAGATATCAAACCTGGATTTGATGCATTTGGATGTAAGCTTTCACAAAAAAAATTTCAAAATTGGCTCTTAACATATTTAAAAATCCCTAAAAGTTTTTGTAAAAGCTATTTCTTAGAAATAACTAACATTTTAAAAGTGTGAGGGTCGATGAAAATTATATTCATACATGATGGTCAGAAAAATTAAATGTTTTTTGTTTATATTTGTAAGACATATTGTCAGATGTTTATAAGATCCTAATAGAACGTTAAAGCAAATAAAAAAATTAAAAAAAGAGTGTGTGTCATTGAGACGCACGGTATGAGCGAAGCTCTTTACGATGAATCCGATTTAAGTAATGGAAAAATACGCATTTGGATTCTGTATAATTAAAAATTAGGTCACTGTCAAGTCACTGTTAAGTCACTGTTGGGTCACTGCTAAGTCACTGTTGGGTCCCCGTTAAGTCACTATTAAAGAAAAGAAGAGTCACTGTTAAGACACTGTTTAGTCATTGTTAAGTCTCTGTCAAATCACTGTTAATTCAATGTTAAGTCACTGTCAAGTCACGGTTAAGTCACTGTTAAGTCACGGTCTTAAGTCACTGTCAAGTCTCTGTCAAGTCACTGTTAAGTCACTGTTAAGTCACTCTTAAGTCACTATTAAGTCTCTGTAAGGTCTCTTTCTAGTCACTGTCAAGGCACAGTTAAGGTACTGTAAAACAAAGAAGATTATAGTTTATAGTACAGAATTCACAACTTGCCCTCAATGCAGCCACTCTTTCCATCCCCCCTTCCCGCATAACCACCAGATCCCCACCAGACCAACCCCAGATACCCACAAGATCCCAACCAGATCTCCAACAGATCCCCATCAGAACCCCACCTGATCCCTACCCAATCCACACCAGAAACCCACACGATCCCCACCAGATACAAACCAGAGCTCACCAGGTCCCTACCAGATAACTACCAGATCCGCACCACATCACCACCAGAACCCCACCAGATCAGCACCAAATCCCCGCCAGAAACTCATTAAATCTTCACCTGATCCCCACCAGGTCTCTACCAAATACCCATCACCTCCCCAAACTTCCACCTCACACTATCCGACTCCACGCACAACCCACCTGCTACTGCGCGTCAATGGTAAAAGCAGCTGATTTTGCAAGTACAAAATGCAAAATCAAAGACATACCCCAAAAGAATCTGTCGCAAAGACAAAATTTTTCAGGATTTACCCCCCAGAGCTTCGCTCTAAAAGTTTTCTGAAGGTATATAATACCCTTTATACTATTTTTGTTTAGTTTCCATTCATTAAATATTTACCAAACCATAATTAGTAATGTTATAGTAAGTGAGTTAGTTTTGGAAACCTTTTAATTAGCAAAGCAGTCGTAATGCTTTTAATGGAACTCCACCTCACTACCAAAATAAATGTCCAATAAATTAGGTGCATGTTTGGATATTCATGAATTTTCAATCAAGGATCAATGGTGGATTATTTATCAAATTTCTCAGCAATGACCAAATTTCGTTCTTAGTTATCTGACTCAACTGACAACGCAGAAATCAACAAAATAACACAGGCTTACAAAAAAAGACCAACTTTAGCAACTTTAGAAGAGAGAAAACTTAACATTTGTATTTTTGACCGCTGAATTCAAATAAATGTGTGTAAGCGAGGTTTGTTAACAATTGTAGGTCCTGTGACCACATTAAGTAACCTTTTTATGGAACATATGGTTATTTTTTGATAAAATCAATTTTCAATCAATCAAATTTAAGTCACTTATTTCCATTTTTTAAACAGTATTAATTTTCAAAATGTCTTTAAATTAACAAAAATCAAACTAAAATAACTTTTTAATATCCATTCTTTTGTTTAACTACAACTACTTTGTCATTTTTAAACTTAAAGAAATTTAAATGGTAAATATTGAATTAAGCAAAAAAATAAAAAAAATTTTTAAGTTTTTTGGTTATAACTTTTAGAAGCTCAATGATATTGAAATAATAAATATGTTATTTTCTTTTTTTTTTGAAAGGTTGGTTGGAATGGACACCTAATGTGCCCAGGGCAACAAATGAACACACGTTTATTCAATTAACTCGTAAACATAATGTAATTCAGCGACTAAAAATACATATGAAAGTTTTCTGTCTTCTCTGTTGCAAAAGTTGGCCGTGTGTAATTATGAAATTCATAAAATTAAAATAAAATTATTTCTTGCTCAAATTCTTTCTCTAAAAGATTTAAAGGTATTTTTTTTGCTGGTGTGAGATCCAAAAAAGTTTTCTAAAGACAATCTACTTTAAGAACTTGGTCATTTGCTCCTGCAAATGTTCGGGGAGAAAATGATAAGCGTGCAGGACCGGAAGCGGCTCTATAGCCAAAAACTATCAAATACAAGTTCTGGCTTCAACTAAGCTCTGTTTTTCTCTCTAGTTTCATATTCTATGCATTTCTGTGGCAGCTTATCACACAAATATTTAAGTGAAATCTTAATCTTTCAAGAATTGCTCTACTTGCAGTTAAACAAAAGAAGAAGTGTAACCTGTAACCTTTAGAGTTTGTTAGTTTCCATAGCTTTTCCCAGCTAATTACTTCAACTCAATGAAGTAATTATTCCCAGCAAGAACAAAAATTCACATCATATAAGAATATTCTATAATATATACACACAAGTGTTTCTCCATTAAACAAAAGACTTGAACAACAAACTTGATTCGCTATATGTATACACCATAGTTCCATACTTACCATGATGAATCATAAGAAGAAATAAAAAACGTTTCACAATTAAAGTTCAATGATTCTAGTCTGGTGCTTGGCATGAGTTCACAATTTGCCCAACACGTTGGCTCATTAGTCATGAAGCTAACGTGTTCAGACCATATGAAGTTAGTTGTTTTAGCCGCTAGAAAGCTATCGAATGATAATAAATAATTCAAAATGTCCTGTGCTCAGGCACACTGAAAATTATGGTGCGCATTAGTGTAAATTACCATTTGCCCCAAAGGTGTTGGCCCCAATTGTCACCTCCAAAGATATCGCACACAGCTTTGGTAGAACTGGGTGCGGAATTCAAAATGTGTACTCAAAAGATTGCATTACCTTGTCATATTTATGGCCACGCGCCTTTTTGTCAATTTATCGGTGGGGCTGAATGTCAAAGTTAGAACTGTGTGGCGTTGACGTTGACATTAAGTAAGCGAATTTCAACACCACAGCAAGATAGATATTTTTTGTTGTGGCCAACACGTGCCAACAGTTGAGACTTTGCAAATTAAGCAAAAAATGTTTCATTTTCATTTCTTTGAAGTATAATAAAAAGTTGCAAATATAAAATTCCCACTTCGTTGCTTTTGTCGCATCTGGCACTTTAATTTTAACACCACGCCCTAAAAGGTTACTGACCAAAAATTCAATTGTTTAAAAAACAAAATTTTGAAATCAATTTTTATTTACATCGCATACAATGAACAATTTATTTCTATTATTTTGTCAAAATATTTTTGCATTGTTTGTCAGAATCAAAATCAACAAGCGAACCCGACATATTTCAACGTTTCAAAGTCATAATTATTAGCTTTTGCCTTTTATGGCAAATCTCGAAAACCCAAAAACGAACAAAACCAAATTATGATAAATAAAATTCTTTATAAATCATTTTCTAGCTGCGTTTCCAATGAACTTTGCCAGGCAAATGGGCGATTAATTTGCATTAGGTTTTCAGCGAAATGGATGACCTGATATTTCTAGGCTACACCTCAAGGCTGAAACTTATTTCCTTTGGCACAGCTTAATTAGTTGCCCATTTTTGTAGCCTTTCATTTTTCATCACGGTTAATTAAACCATAAACACCTCAAAACACGCTACTATATTCAATACACTGTGCCACCCATATGACAAACGGCCCACACGACATTTTGTGTGGTTTCAAGACAATGCCAAATCAAAAACTGCAGCAGCTCCACAAGTCAACACCTCCGCACTGCTGCACACTCCAAGCTCAAAAAAACTCAACACTTGAGACCAAAAATGAAGCCCAACCTAAGTCAAGTTTTTCGTTTTGTTCATTTCGGTTTCGTTTCGTGGGCTTGTGTTTAGGTTAATCAATTTAAATTACCTTCAATTAGGCTTTTCATACATTTCGGAGTATGTATTGTGAAACTCGAGGCAATGCCTGTCCGTGCATTTGATGTCTCAGTCTGGTTATATAAATGCGAAATGCAAATGAAAATTCCTGAGCTGCAAGAAATTCATGCATGCATATTTATGTTTATGGCCAGAGTTGGCCAAGTTGGAGGCATACCGCACACCGCGTGCCCTGGTGGGGGCAATTAAACATTTTATAGCTTCATTCGATATGCATAATGGGCCGACAGAAGAGGGAGGGAGGGAGGGGGGGCTGGGCATTGTGTGTAGGTTTTGTTATGCTAATTTCTTTGAGTCATAAAATGGCATTTACAAGCATTGAGTGCCTGGTGGGTGGTTCATCTTGAAGAGAATTTTTCTAAAACAAAAGACTTAAGACACAAACTTGCCCCGCAATTAATTTCAGTTTTCCATTTCAAAGTGAAAGTTTCCACATGCCAAGCGTCTAAATCTTAAGTTAAATGCTGCCACTCTTCACTTGTCGCTAGTCCGATTTAAATGAGCAATCAAAACGGCACCCCAGCTGCCTGCCGTGTCATTGAACCAGCAAATCAAAGCCGCTTACCGAAAACTCACACAAAAACAGATACTTTATAATGCGCTGTGTTCAGGATGGATGACAAGCGGCCCAAGTACTGCCACATGGCAATTACCAGTGCCACAGAGTGTCATAAAAAAAAAATAAAACATATTGTAGAGAGACTAATACCAGAGCCAAATGACAGCCGACAAAAAGCCAAAATGTGTTCATTGACGTCATGGCATGAAATTAACAAACCGGCAACAAATAACAAAGAGAAAAAAATTTAATTTTTTGATGTGGAGAAAAGCCACAAGACTGGGTGACTAGCCAGCGCCACCCGCTGAGCTCAAGTTGCTTGCGAATTGTTATAATTGCAAACAATTACAATGGCCATAAAAAGCTGCAAAACAAGAGCTGGAGAGCAGTGACTTGGCCGGAGATATAGACTATTGGAAATCTGAACAAAAACGAAATTAAAATTGAAAACTTATTTTTAGTCATTGTAGCTGGTTGAAGATAAAAAGTTTTTTACAATTTTTGATTTTAGTTTCTAAATTGAAATCCTAATTTAATATATCAAGTATCTGCTAACCGGAACACTTGTAAGAATGCTGAACTAATACAAAAACTGCCAATGAAAACTGTTTGTCCTCTCTTCTGTAGTTTATCAAGTAGTCCATACTCAAACAAAAATATTCCACCATATTCGGGTGAGCAGAAAACTCTAGAGGTTTTCGTATAACCGTTACGATTTCATATTGAAGCTGTTTAAATTTACAAGGGGTCAAATATGCCCGGCTACTAGATTAGATGACAAAAATTAAGCGATTTGAAACCGCCTGCTCAAAGCTTAGCCATTGCTTTTCCCCATATCTTAGCAATTTTCGTATAACCGCTGGAAAAATCTTTGCGAATTTTGAAGCGATCCACCAATCAATGCAAATTTGGAGCTTTTGAAAGTCGGAAGGGTCTTTATCTGGGCTATTCGGCGAATAAGCTGAGTCCTCCCATCTCAGCGTTTCAAGATATGTAAAGATTAGCTGCGCAACATGTGGCCGAGCTTTGTCAAGTTGAAAAATTACCTTGATGTGCCCTTGTTCGTATTTTTGGACGTTTTCGCTTTTCAACAGACGCAATAATAGAGTTCGGTAGAGATGTCCTGTGATAGGCGCCCAATTGATTCTATCGAATACTGAGCATGTCCTTGCCTTAGTAAATATCCGACTTTGATGGCCGGGTGGCTGTTATGGATTTGTTGATCTTGGATCAAGTTTCCCTTAAGCAACCTGCAGTATTCGATGTCTTTTTCTTTAAAGAAGAAAGCCACTGCTGGGCACGCATGTTGCCCTCTGCGACGACGACAAGGTCTCCTTCCGCAACGTTCCGCTTCTGGACAGGTAACTGACAGGACGGCGTGGTCAGGGTCCCTGCTCGGACGCCATGAAATTCTATAATAGATTTTATTGAATAAAATAAAGATGTGTTACGCGTTTGAATAAAATAAATAAAATTAAATTTGGCTTATCCCACAACAAAATTAGCTGTTAGCTAACTAGTTTAATAAATTTCAATAATTTTTCCAAAGCCTCTCTTAAGCTAGGATGGCGTAAGCGGGCGACGAGCGCCCTAAACTAACTTACTCTGATTTAAAAAAATAAATTCAATAAATTATCAACTATTTAAAACTACTTAAAATCAAACGCCATCTGTGTCAACACATATTATATAAGGCGGTCGATCTTTAATGCTCAAAGCGCTAAAAAATTTCACCAATTAACCATGGGTCTAAAATGAATGCCTAATCCAACAAATATACCTTAACCTATAAGGACATTTAAGAATTGTGTTTTTTCCAACTGGACTGAGAAAAAACATTTTTTTTTCACTTAGAAATCGCTTGTACGAAGAAAAAAGGGTTTTTGTGAAGAAAATCTAAGGCTAAATACCGTAGCTGAGACAAAATCCATCAATGATCTTAACATTTTAAATCGATAAGCGCGGGAAAGGAAATCATTTTAGGCCCATGGTTCTTGTTGGAATTTTCTTAGTTGTCTCCCTTTTCGCCAACCCATGTATTACAATACTTCCCAACCCACAATATTCTCTTCTCTCTATTGGTTTCTAGTTTTAACCTTCGCTGCTCTCCCATATCTAATATCTTTAGACAAAGTAAACTGTAGTTTTCAGTTAATTAGGGAAACCTTTATAAAAATATTTGCCCTGACCATCCTTAGGTTAACTCTGTCCATCACATATGGGCTAAGCCTTTTAAAGAGGTTTCTTAGTTTGCTCCTGTTGCTTGTTGTTTGCTGATTTTTTGCATAAATTATGTTTTGCTGTCATGATCTTTTTTTTGTTTTGGTGGTTCAGGGAAGTCACCTCTTGCTGCCAATTACCAGCATGAAGGTCTTTGACTGCGCCATCCAAACAGAAAGAAACAATACCAACTAGAAAATTTTGTAACATTTTTTGTGATTAGTCTGGGCGCTGCTTCTCAGAGTTGTGGTTATTATTACTCTTTTTATGACTTGTTTTTCATGCTTTTAATTTTGTTTCGTTGTTTTCGGCCAAGGAGGTAAGCAATTATCTTGGTGCTTTATACATATTATTTTTTTTTTTTTTGGGCTTTTACATTTCACGCTCTTGAGTTGATTGGCTTGCAAAAAGTTTAGCAGTTGTGTTGATGGCAATGAAAATTGTGGAAGATTTGCTGATCAAATGTGACCATGACAGAGTAAAGACAAAAGCTTACCATAAATGGTTTTTCACTTTCCGCTGGAATGTAAATGGCAATCAAGTGAAAACATTGATCATTTCAACTGCTAACCCACTTATTAAGCTATTCAATTTGTTCAACAATTGCTAATTGAATGCCGCACAAGTGTTAATTAATTTTTTGTTTTTGTATCAATATTATGTTTTGTGGCTGAAGCAAAAACACAAAAGCCAAAAATTAATTGGGCATTAAACAATAAACAAATGGATATAAACAAATTGCATTGAACACGCGCGGAGATAATTAGTATTGAGGTAGAAGAAAATATAAGAAAATATATTGGAAACTGAACTAAAGTAGACCTTTCCCATTCATTTCAGACACATTTAAATGTAATTCAATCAATTTCCTGCGACAGAAAAAGTTCAAGTTTATATCTAATAATGCGGGCTAATTGGGGGAATTATATAAGAGAGTCTTATGTAAATTTGTGTTTCTTTTTGAGGCGGCACACGTGAAGTCTGACCTAGAATTATAGACAAAAAAATTGATTATTGTTTTGTGTATTTGGAGGTGCCAAAACACAAAACTGGGTGAGGAAGTAAACAATTTGTGTGCCTTAATAGACTTGCCCTGACCTTCAAAATTAATTGACTTCATGCAGGGAGCATAGACATATACAGTATGGAGTATTATCTACATTATTTATGACTTGTTTAGTCAGGTTTTTAATGAGCCACCAAAGCAGGTTCAATGCAGGTTGAAAGGGGGATTGGCCAAACGCAGCTTGATGCTGTCTTTCATAATGGTTAAGTTACTCAATATCCCCTAGCGGAACTGCAATATAATTTTCATATGAAACAATAGATGCATCAATTTGATTTCCTTAAGCTTTTATTTTCAACACTGCGATGCGACATTTGGCTTTCACTTTTCGCCCAGTTGGCTGCTCACTTTTCCTTGGGTATTATTTTGCTGTATTGATTTTGTTTTTTTTTTTTTTGCTAGTGTTACATTTTTTTTCTTTCTTGAAATGAAAAGTTTCGCTTGACCATTTGTCATAATTATGTTTCTGTGTGCGCTTTTATGATTTAATTTAAAAACAACAATAACAACAACAACCACTGAGAGTGGCCATTAAAGATCATTGGAATTGCCAAGAGAGTTGTAGCAGATTGCATGGTTTTTAGATAGATTGAATTTTTATGGCTGCTCTACTTGGGTGATGGAGTGTTGTTATTTACCGTTGATAAACGTACCATGGCGAAAGTTTAAATCAAATGTCGCCTTTATTATTAAGGGGAAAGGTTCAACAAATTGTTAAATTAAAAACGAATGTGTGTCTGTCTTTCATCTAATAACATATAACTTTCAGAGCAAATATGTCATACGCAAAACACCCTCCTGGACTTTAAAAATGGATATCTCTCCACATAAATACTGTCAGACTGAGACTTGATTTTAATTACCTGAATTTTTAATTCGTAGGAACATAGAAAGAGATTAAATGATTTCAAAGCTAGGGATGCTTGCCGCTCAGAAATAATGACTGATTCGGTTCAGTAGTTCACAAAGCTTTTGAAAGTTGGTTTGTTTAATTTCATAGTTTTTGGTTTGGTTTAGTAGTTTTCTATTTTAATATACAACTAGCAAGTCTTAGTAGGAGAGATTATGTTTAGGAGCATTGAATAAAAAAATCAAGAATTTTCAGTTTAAAATCTTTAATAATCCAGAACACTCTTGATTTAAGTACGGAATTTCTCGACTCGAGAGCGGTTTGAAAAATCCCTAACGTTTTGGATATGTTAAGCACAATTCGTGATTTCTTAAAGAATTTTTAGAACTCAAAATAAGCATGATCTAGACTTATTTATGTTAGCAAAGAGCATTTTGTTCTTAAAGCTTAGTACTCAGACAAACTAAATCGCCTTAGCTGGGTGTCAACTCCATATAAAAAAAGGGTGTCGGAAAGCTTTCGTAAAATTCCGACAGGCCTCTTACGCTCGGTGGAACTCAGACAAACTAAAATTTCCGTGCCTCAGCGTCGAAAGCTCGTAGTGCCGCTAACTTATCAAACACAAACAGCTGATACAATTCCGATGGGGTGCTTGAAGAAAAAATAGCTTGCAATTTTTCCGACACCTACCCGTCGGAATGTCAGCAGCAAAAGTTTGACGAAAATCATTGATTGCGCATATTTTGAAACCAACGGTAAAATTTTGAATTGCCCATGACTTCTACATTCCATATATCATTCAAAAATATCTTAATATAAGCAAAAACCATTAACTAAATTCAAATGCAAGCAAATCAGCGCAGTGTGACCGTTTCACATTGGGTGGTATTTTGATGAGGGGTGGTATTTTGGCGTTGTACAGTCACACTGCATCGTCCGCTGGGTAACCCATCGGAAAAAGTTGTCAATTTAGCTAGCGGACGATTTAGTTTGTCTGAGTACTAAGCTTAAAGTAAGAGCTCGTTTTTACATCAAGAATGAAATGATCTTCTATTAAAACTTTTTTTCTTGAGTCAATAATTTTATTTATATTTTTTTAATTTTTAACGGCCAATTGCGAATTTTAGAACGATTCGTATTCAAATTTCGAATTTCAAGAGCGAATCGTTCTAACCAAATTCCGAAACAGCATAACATCAAGAGGTTTTTTAAGACCGAATCGTTCTGCTTTTTTTTTTGGTGTGAGTTAACTTTTATTTTGTATATCGTTGATTAGACGAAGGATGTTGTTGAGAGAAAAATGTTGGACGCAGAGAGCTAAAAACAAAAGGATGATCAAAACAATGTTTAAACTGGTTGAAAAATTTTAGCGGAATAGGCAGGATCTTGGCTCGTGAAGAAGTAGCTCCGCGACAAGTTACTTATAATGAAGCGCAAGTCAAAGTCGGAGCCAAACTGATGGAGGACCTTCTTCAAGTGTTACTATGACATGAAATGAATCTAAGTTCACACAAGCAATTAATTTGGACAAATTTTGATGAAAATTTGATCAAATTCTTTGCGTATGTATAAGTTTTAATTCTGAAAATTCTTGAAAAATAGCAATTTAGCAAAAAAATTTGAGTAAGTGAACTTAGCTTAAGCAATTAATTTAGGGAATTATTATCCACATTAGTCTCTTCAGCAATGTCTGCAGGTGTCTTGTAAATAAAGGTGGGTTTGCTGTTCGGACTGGCCCCATGTGGGGGTCACTCATAGACCTTACGGTCCTTAGTAAGGCCGGGTGCATTATTGGGTATTATTTTGCGTAAGAAATCCAAGAGAATCTTTGACGATTTGGCAAATGCCAATAATTTTTTGGAGGTCCGATGGGGGGAACTAAGCTTGGCTGCATTTTCTAGAGAGCAAATGCATTAGTCTTGTTGTAGCAATCGCTGTACAGACTCTTGGTTAGCAGGTATCTGGTTATTTTCCAGGGTATTCCTATTTTTGACCCGGGTGGATACGATAAGCATCTCCAAATGTAAAAAGTAAATGTTGGCTATACAGCTCCTCCAACGGGGCCGCGTTCTCCACTCTTGTGTGCCTTAAATTTTTCGACAGAAAGGACCTACAGTTTAACGCCGGATCCGAACGGCAAAGTTTGAGAATTTGCTTTTTCATGTAGTTACTTCACAGCTGGCATAGCTGGTGAAGCGACCGTATGTGTAAAAGCTATTTTCTAAAGAAAGAAAAACTTTTTATTATTAGATGTTCAGAGGCAGACAACCCACGACCTCCCGCCCGAGCCAGCACACTAACCACTCCACATACGGCCCTACATGTTGATCGTCTAGTATCATTGTCTGAAGGTAATCGATTTTCATCTTACAACTCTTCAGTGATTTGCTTTAGTACTCTTGGCTCAGCCGGTTCGGTCAAAACTTTTATAACGTATAACCACAGAAAGTAGCTAAACCTAAACTAGTTCAACGTAAGGGAAAAGTTATGAGGTACCTTAAGAAATTCCGTACTTATGTTTAGCACACAAATAAAATACGGTGACATGACAAAACGCCCACGGACATAAGGCCCATATGAAAAATGTTAATCACTTCTTTGAAATATAACTCAGAATTTTTCTGGGCCTTTTGACCGGACATAAGGCCCATTGGTGCAATGTCCGTATTCAAGTTTATGTGACATTAAATGCACAGTGCTAAATATATAATTTAACTTTAGTTTCCACATAGTGTTTACCATTTTGCTTCTGTCCACTTTAGACCGCTGATATGCAAGAGACAGCTATTCGTTTTCCAATTAAAGCAACCTAAAGTAAAGTAAGGTTAATAAATAAGAACGAACAGAAACGGCATTGTTACGCAGCTAATGACGAGGGTTCTGCAAGGTCATAGATCCGCAAAATACTTAAGGAACTGTTTTTAAAATCATCAGATGGGCCTGCATATCTACATCTATATAATTTGATGACCGTTGGTGAAGCATATACAATGCGGTTCTTTGCCTTAATACTGAATTTATCCTTGCTGAATTCAGATGTGAGAAGTAGGCAGTGCTCCAATTAGCGACTGATTTCAGGTTTGGTATTAAAATTCTTGACTAAAAGAATCAAAGGTGAGAAAGTAGTATGACCTGTGCCTCGAAACCATTACTGACTTTTAAATCAGCTCTGACTCATTACTTAGCCAAACTAAAGGGTGAAGAAAGTGCATACAGAATGATTGAAACCATTTTACCGTGACTTTTGAGTCAATAAGTGAAGTAAGTGTTATTAAGAAAATAATTTTTAATATGTTTTATTGCTTCAATAAATTTTTAAGGTAGTCTTTCTGGGCATTGCCTATTTACTACAGCTACAAATCCAAATCAAACTTTAAAAGTGATATATTTCATGTAGTAAAGTTAAATGTTTAAAATATAAACAGCTTCGTTTTCTCATTTGAGACTCAACATTTGTAATGTGTAAAAATGTAACGATTTATCTTTGTTCTTTCTCTGACACTTATTTAAAACAAATCTGCTTAAATCATTGAAAGCACTTAAAAACAAAATATTGAAACTAAGCTAAAGCAATGCTTAATGTTTTTACATGGTTTAGAACTCAGTGTTATTTTATGAATCCTGCTAAATACACAATAGATAACAATAACCTAAGCCGTTTCTCAGCTTAGGACAACAAAAAAGCAAGCTTCTTTGACACATATCTTAAGTTCTCTCTCTATTTCCTGCTCTTAAATCTTAATAAAAACCTTGATTATTCCTATTAAGCATTTTGTTTCGTATTGTTCGTCTGGCTTATTAGCTCATTAAATAAAATCATTTGATACTATTATAAATTCTCTTCCCGCGTTTTTTGTTGCCTGCTAAATTTCCATATCGATTGCGAATTTGCCGTTAAATTCATGAAACGTTGACCCGCAGAACTTGTTTGTTTCTGTCTTCAGCTTTCCCATCAGTTTCTTTGATCTGCGATTGAGTAAGGTTACGATAAGTGACTCTGACTGATGCCCAATTTGATGGATGTCAGTCAATGAACGCAGCTTAAGCTCAGATTTCCGTGCGTTCTGAGCTCTAGTCCCCGTGGCGTAGGCGGCGTTTCGATGACAATATATATGAAGTTTTTTGGGGCACACGTGTGCAGAGACCGAATTGCGTCATTTTGGTCATTTGATCGTTTTGATCATTATTCCGAATGCGAAACTGCAGCCTTTATAGCAACTGGGAACTGGAAATCTCATCGAATCTCGGTGAGAGAACCTTTGCTGGTTCTATGACCTTTGGGGAAACAATACCACATACCAAATACTTAGATGCTGATTCAGCCATTTGATTAGCTCTGACACTTTGCCCATAAATAACCAAGTAAAACATGGGCCCCCAAGAGCCTGTCGAACGCGCCCCTGACACGCAAAAGTACTTAACAATGACCAAAGCGTACTTAAAAGGCTAAAAATGGTCAATACAACGACAAACTTGCAATGCCAGAAAGCAGACGAGAGAGCCTAACAAGCTGGCCAAGACAAAAGGATGGCAGGCAGCAGCAGCAGCAGCTGCTTAGAATTTTCTTCTTTTTTTGCAGCAGCAGGAAATAAGCAGCCGGAGCTCCTTTTAAAGCTAACCAAGGCCTTAAACAAACAGCCCATTGGGAGCTAAGAATCAGCCAACAGCAAAAGAACCAGGAGAATCCTAAGTGATGCAGCTTGTTAGGACCTGTCCTCTTTTCTCCCCTCCTTCAACTCGGTCTGGCTGTGTGAGAAATCATTTTGTGTGTGTTTTGTCAAATACCCTCTAAGAATCGATTAAACCGAAGCGACACTATTTAATCACGTTCTTGAAAATTAATGTAGTCCTGTACAGGTTGTCATTTTTCTTGAATTCCACAAAAGGAAAATATAAATGAAAAATATTAAATTATTTCTCGGTGAAACGTGTTCAGTCTTAGGGAATGCAGCAGTCTAACCCAAGCAATTCTGCCATTTCCTTCCCCTTTTTATGCGGCTGCTACTTTGTTCGTTGCTTTGTAGCTGTCTTTAAAAATAGTTTATCGCCCGATCGCGCATTTATTTCGTTTGTCTCTGTCGAAGTGTTGCGGCTGTCTGCCCCCCCTTCATCGCCGACCACCATTTGTAGGCCCCAAAGTTAATGCTGTCAAGATAGCAAAAAGGAAATCAATGCACAGCTTGTTGCTGCGCTAAGGGCTTTTGTGTGAGTTACATGATAAATGCCATGGCAATGCAATAACAACACTCAACTGGACGAACAGCTGGTCCAGCCAGCCGCGGCAACAGGAAATGAACGGGGCCTCCTCCTCTATTTGGTTTAGAGACCTTTTTGTTTGCCTTTTGGTACTCGGTGGTACAAAAAAAAAAAAAATATTCTAAATTGCTGATTAACACGCTGCTCTGACTGCGGGGCAAGTACTGACATGGCTTAGTCATGCCAACTCGTTGGAGCCATTCTTTAATATGCAAAAAAAAAAAATAGAACTGCATATGGCAGTGATTTTTGAGGCACATAATGAGATGATGGACAGCAAATGGGATGACTTTGAGTTTGGACTGCAAGCTGCAATAATTAATTGT
The DNA here is from genome assembly GCA_018904275.1 of Lordiphosa clarofinis. Classification (NCBI taxonomy): domain Eukaryota; kingdom Metazoa; phylum Arthropoda; class Insecta; order Diptera; family Drosophilidae; genus Lordiphosa; species Lordiphosa clarofinis. Next base: position 792,830 of record JAEIGQ010000097.1, read on the forward strand.
AACAAATAACCATTGATATGATATTTTCCTCGTAAGTAAAGATCTAAAGTTTTAATGAGCAAACATTTTGGAATTTTAAGATTTGGGGTTTGAATTACAAAACTTGTTTAATAATTGTCAAGTTAAGTTTGAATAAAAAAAAAAAGAGAACTTTAAAGGAAAAAAGTCAAAAATTGACTAAATTACAGCTCAGTTTTTGTCCGATTTTAAAAATTCATTCTAAAACTAAAAATATTCCATTATATATTAATATGAAGATATTTAGTTTAATCATTTTTTTTAGTGGCATATTGTATTGTATTTTTATATTCGACATAAATTAAAAAAAAGTCCCCCGATTTATGATTGCCGGTTTTACCTGCTGAATGCAGTAATTGCTGATTGGGATTGGAAAATTTGACAATCATGTTTTCTGAGTAGAAATCGAACAAAATGTATGATTGGTTAACGATTGCGGGGTCAGCCTACCTTTGTTAAGACATTCTTATAAAATGTTCAATTTAACAAATCCATAAATATTGGACATTTTGTGGGAGTGTTTTCCATTGATAAAAAGTACTAAAGCCAACGGATATCATAAAGTCTGCAATCAAATCTATTCAACAGAGACTCATCAACAATCGCAAATCATAAATCGCTAATCGGAATTATCTGCTAAATACGCCCATTGTTTTATATCAATTAGGTAGCACTAAAAGCAGTAAAAAGAATGACATCAATCGATCATAAGCAGTTAAAGATATAAGTAAAGATGTGGGCAAGGATTTTTGTATAAAATTTTAATTTTAAATAGGAATTATAATACAATACACCAAGTCCTCCTCCAAGTTTCTTTGGGTCTCCAGGTGTCTGGCCGAATACACAGTCCCATCACCGTTTAGTCACTGCCGAGTCTCAGTTAAGTCATTATCAAGTCACTGTCACGTCACAGATTAGTCACTGCTCAGACACTGTCAAGTCACTGATAAGTCACTGGTTAGTCACTATCAAGCCACTTTCAAGTCGCTGTTCACTGTGAAGTCGCAGTTTAATCACTGACAAGTCATTATTAAGTCACTTTTTAGTCACTGTCAAGTCACTGTTTAGTCACTGTTCAGTCAGTGTTAAGACACAATCAAGAAACTGTTAAGGCACTGCTTAGTCACTGTTAAGTCACTGTTTAATCACTGTCAAGTAATTATTATGTCACTGTTTAGTAACTGTCAAGTCACTGTTCAGTTAGTGTTAAGACACAATCATGAAACTGTCAAGTCACTGTTAAGGCACTGCTTAGTCACTGTTAAGTCACTGTTTAATCACTGTCAAGTCACTGTTTACGGTTTGTCAAGTCATTATTATGTCACTGTTTAGTCACTGTCAGGTCACTGTTAGACTTCTCAATCAAGAAATCAAGACTAAGTATTGAAAACCCAATATTGTGAATTGTGAATTGAGTACCGAGTTTTGGTATCGAGTGCCAACATGCTGTACAATATTTATAAGCATTCGAGTCTTTTTAGAATCAGACAAAAAATTTCAGAAAATGTTTACTGGACAAGTAAGTGAAAGTCCCAACACTGCTTGTTCAGCATTTTTAAATCAGATTTCTTTTCGTTAAGGTCTTAGTTCGTACCGGGCTTCCCAAGACACCCATTTTTTAGGGTTACTTTGTCTAAAACGTAAAAAGACATTTTCTGAATGCAGTTAGAATGTCATCCTCAGTGGAAATATATTAGCTCTTTATGCAAAACCATTGATTTTTTAAATAGAGGACGGATTTTTGTTATCCTGCGACCAATTAAATCACTCTCTCTGAAATTTGTTTTATTCGTAACAAAACGTACAAAATATTGTAGATTAATGTGTATTCGAATCAATGAGCTTAGTGGTCACTCTCGATCAAATTGGTTACTGCTGTGTACATTTTATTAGATTCTTTAGATTAAATAATTGAATTTTTTTTAATACCTCGACTACGACTCAGAAAAGTGGTTTTTGAGTATTTAATAAAATTCCGTCCAGAAAGGAAAGTGCACCAAAATATAGTAATAATTTCTCTATTTAAGACATTTTTTTCTGAATTGTAGTAAAGTTGCCTTAAAAAGTAATTGTCTGAAATATTACCTTTCTTGGCTGAATTGTCTTAAATACGGAATAATAGTTTTCTGAGTATCTTTTTAGTATTGTTTCTTTAGATCCGATAACTTTCATTTTAGTTCCATTTTCAATATTTATAAATCCAGAAAGATTAAAGTTTGGTTTCAACATCAGTAAAACAAATTATTAAAAACCTCTTTCATCGTCAAATTTCGTCTTCTTTGACAATTTTTCAACGCTATCGCCAATTATACCGATTATTTCCGCATGCAACTGTAAAATGGCAAAAAACCAGCTGAACAACTGAAACAAAATTTGAAAATTGAAAACGAACAAAGCAAAAAACGACACAAGCAGAATGAACAAAGAGTGAACCGAAATTCCCTCAAAGTTCGAGCTGTCAAAAAGCTGTCAGACTGACGAATGGCTTTGCCCGCTTTTTCTCTTTCATTAAATGCGCGTTGTTTCGTTTTGTATCCAGAAAACAAAACAAAATAACCAAAAAAAATTACGCAAAATTAAATTAACCGTTAAGTTGTGTAATTTGGGCTTGTTTCGCCCAGCTAACGGCAAGTCATTGCGCCTGATTTTCGGAAAAGAAAAAGTTCTGTGAATGAGAAACAAAAGACTTGGGCCACAAACTTGCAGAAAGAGTAGCCAAATGAGAACAGACATGAGTCAACTTCATATCCAGTTTTTGGTTTTAATTAGCCCGTCCAGCAGGGGGACAGAAAAACACCCACGTTGAAACACAAATGTGTTTCATTCGAATCCGAAGAAGCGTCTGAGGCCCAGTCAGTTTGATTTTAATAACTGGTTTGCCCTGCACATTTCGACTGACATCGAGTGTCATAACTCTGAGGCACAAGATCTAAACTAAACATAGCCTTAAAAGAGTGGAACGCCTTCAAAGTCAAGTTCAATGACGTACTCGGCCAGTACGAAGTACTCGAAAAGGTCCGAGACAATCAGATAACTTGCTGTATGGCAATGACAAAGCAAACAAAGCGAAACTTGTTAAATAATTTATGTGATAAGGCTGATTGCGAATCGTGTTCAATTTGCATATCTAATAGGCCATAGCGGCTTCTGTTGCGGCATTAAATGATTAGCCCGCTTTCCTCTCCGCCGCCTCCACTTTCGTTTTTTCTCACATTGTGTGAATAGAACACTTATTATCATTACTCTTATTGTCGTGAGTCACAAATCATTTCTAAACTGAACTTTCTTCGGCCCATCGTGCATATAATTAACCACAGCGAAGAGGAGGCAAACAAGTACTTTTGGTGCTTTGATTAAGTTGTGTTTTGTGTGCCATTGACAATTGACGGAAAAAAGCGAAAAGAATGTGTCATAAAATGGTGCAGAAAATAGACAAATTGTCTGAGATTTCTCACAGCAGCTGCTGGGGGTGAAAGTTGGCCACTTTCTTGCCATGACATTAAGTGGGCGGGCAGTCGACAATGAAAGTTCTGCTGCCAGATTGGTGCAGAGCAAATGGGAGTACAATTGAATTAACAGACCTACAAATTGAGTTGTTTTCGCTGTCACATCCTGTTTGTAAAAGTTTACAACATTTCAATACGCCCTCACAACTGGATCAGAGCCATAAATAAGCCGAGCTTATCAGACTTGAAAAATCAAACCAAAATGTGTTACAGTTTACCGCCACAAACCGCCATCCATTCACTCCCTCCTCCCACATGTGACAAAATAAATGAGCCGTTTGGTCATGCGAACACACCGCCCGCCCAAGAGACATAAATATAAACAAAAAAAAGCAAAACCAAAAAAACAACGAAACAAAAAATCAGGAACTGCATCTTAAATGAAGCGTAACAAAAGTAAAACGACAACAGGAAAAAAATACGGTTGCCACACAGCATGAAATGCTGTTCGAGGGCTCGGGCTGCGGCTGCAGGGCTAAAAGTTAATTACAAGTGACGCCTACCAAGGAAATGACCAAACCTCTGCGGGCTTTTGAAAGTGAAATATGAGCAGTGTGTGGGGGGGCCACAACATAATTCCCAACATGTTTATCAATTTAACACTTTTACTTTTTGTCCGGCGGTCATTAACAACGTTGCTTTTGTAATAGGAAATTAAAAAAAAAAACGTTTCTTTTGGCTGATTGATTTGCGCTTGTCTTAAACAACAGCCAGACATTTGTCGCCAAACTCTTTTGTGTGACCAAAAAACATTTGAAACATGTTAAAAGAAAATTTGCATCCGATTTTAGCCATGGCGAAAAAAAAAAATAATTTACATAAAAGCTTAAGCGAAACCATGTGCGAAATTTTGTTGTGTGTAAGTCAAAAGATGGTCAGATTGGGTTTGATTAAGATAGATGAGTGTTTTTTTGGAAGGGGTGGATAAGGGAGAGAGATTGGCTAGTTTTACAAGCTTAATGCATTTTGGTGAATCTCGACAACTTTGCTTTGTACATATATTATGTGTAGTAACGATAGCTTAATTGAAGCCTAATTAATGCATTTTTACTATCATGACTATAAACAGATCAATAATATTTTTTTTTTAATATTTCTGAAAGTTTGTTTTAAGTTAGTAAGTAGTTTAAAAAAATTCAAATTGGGCAGTAATTCCCAAACTTTTAACTTAATCGTTCAAAAAATCTAGAATATAAGAAAATGCATATAAACCAATCGAGTGTCCCGACATGAGGATAAATGTAGGTTTAAATCCAATGTATAGTAATTTGAAACTTTCTCGCTAATTTTTATTTTGAAATAATTATCTGTAATGCTAACAATGTTGATGTTGTAATTATAATAATAGCAATTTCAGAAGCAAGTTTGCATCACATACAAAATGTAATGGTAATGCAATTTTTAAGTACCGAAATTTAAAAGTCTTTCACATCAAACTGATCAAAATACTAAGGGCCTTATGAGGTCGAAAAAGTATCCTCTGCCAGTTAAAGTTGTGTGCATCATTTTACATATTTTGGTATATAACACTGTGCAACAGCCAAAAAAACTACCAAACTACACTATGCGGAATCGATAGTGCTACCCGAACTGAGTAAAACCATTTTCAGCGTTTGGCTAGATTGGTAGCACTTTTTTTTTGTGGACCCCCAAAGTTTTTGAAATTGGGTGTGATAACAAAAAAAAGGTGTCATCAGATTTGGGAAAACAGCTCATTCAGTTTTAGTGATAGCTGCAAACCGTCTTCGGCAAAATTGTAGCTGACAGTCCGCAGAATAAATTTTTCTTACAAAGATTTTCAAAAAAATTATATTTTCCGGGAGTTTTTTTTAAAAAAACTTTTTCGAAAAATCATTTTTTTTTACTTTTTCGAGTATAACTTTAAAAAAATCAAAATTTTTAGCATACATTCTTTGGGAAAAAATAAGCTTTTAAGATAACAAACATCTGTTCTGAACAAGGTTTTACAATCTGAACACTTCCACATCCTCTAAATCGGCCCCAAAAGTGTGTATATCCAATAAAAATCATTTTTTTGTTATAATTCTTCATTATGTTCTCAAGTTTTTTTTACCAAAATAGCAGCTAATTAATTTTTTCAAGCTGTTAGAGCAAAACACTACGCGTTTTACTAGTTGTAGTCCATGAATAAAGAAAAAAATTATTTTTTGGACGGTATTTTGAAAATTCTCCAATTCTACTCTGACTAATAAAAGTCATCGTTACTCAACTTTAGGTTCCACGTCTATTCAACAGAAAACAAGTTCAACACGTCAATTCAACACAAAACAAAGTCTTCACAAAAAAAGTCAACACACCTCTTCCTCAATTCAATTCCAACCAAATTTAAATTTAATAATAAATTAATTATTTTGTTTTGTGTTGAATTGTTGTTTTGGGTGAAATGACTGTGTGTTTTATAGATGTGTCACCATAAAAATTGTTAGAAGCGATCTTCTGCCGAGTACTTAATAGGATATTGACAAACTTTTGTTGTAAGAGTGTGTGAGTGCATTTAAACTAGATTGGACCCGCCAAAACTACTATTATATGATATTTCAAAAGATGACTGCAATTAAAATATTAAATATATAAATTTAATTTTAATGCAATTAAAATTATTAATATTAAGTATATATATTCTTGATCAACATGACAAGATGAGTCGGCTCCATACATGCCCTACTAAACTGTGCTCTGGGCCATGGTAATAAACTTGATAAATGAGAATATTATATCATTTCATTTACTATTTTTATACACCTAAAAAAGTGTATTATAATTTTGCCCAGAAGTTTGCAACGCATAGAAGGAATCATCTCCGACCACATAAAGTATACATATTCTTGATCAGCATGACGAGCTGAGTCTATTAAGCTTTGTCCGTCCGTCTGTCCGTCCGTCCGTCTGTCTGTTTCTACGCGAACTAGTCCCTCAGTTTTGAAGCTAGCGGGCTGAAATTTTGCACAGAGTCTTCTTTTGTCTGCACGCTGCTAATATGTCTGAACCAATCGGATCGGATGACTACTTCTTGTAGCTGCCATACAAATGATCGGTCGAAAAATGGGTTTTAATGAGAAAAACCGTTTTTTTCTCAATTTTACCGCTCTCAATCACGGTAATGGGTAATATTAAATGTTTTTAAGCTGATCTGCGAAGTTTGGTCGAAGTCGCTAACCGATCAGACAATCGTTTTCAAGTGTATAACGGCACGGACGAAGTTAGCCTTGTCTTTGTCGTTGTTTTTATTTATTATTTTACAACAAGAACACTAAAACAAATTCTTATTAAGTATGGCTAGCGTTTGATCAAAAAGTCGAATCCCACCAGCATAAATATTGGAATATTGAGCACCTAAATACGTCTTCTAATTATTTGGAGCAACATAGGATATCAATAAGACCTCGACAGATCGTTATTTAACAAACTGGAATTATTGGCTAGGATAAAGTATCAACTTGTCGTTGAAATACATCGAACAAGTCGGTTAATACATCGAGGCTTAGGGTTCGTTTGAACTCAGTTTCCTTACCGATTCTAACAGCTTCCATCTCTAAAATAAAACCATTTAGTGTGGTTGTTGTTTCTATTCCAAAAATGTTTGCCCCAAAACCAGGATATGTTGAATTTATTTTTAGGGAGCTAAACTCTAATTGTCAATAAGGCTGTTCTGCGGAAATTCGGAGTATTACGGCCAAGGTTGTTACTTATAAAGTTATGTATTCCATAAAGTTCTGTTTCATAAGGGATTACTGACGTCATATAAACGAACTGCTGGCCCTTTTATTACCTTAGTATTTGCTTAAGAGAAGCTTGGCTTGGCCCCGTTGGAGGAGCTGTATAGCCAATTTTACATTTTACATTTGCTTAATAGATGATGGTATCAAAGCTATGAAACAAGCAGCTGGCCCGCCTATTGGCGCCACCAGCAGAATATTATCAAACAAACTGATATTTTTTAGGTGATTGAGTGAACGATTTGTAATTAAGCAACAAGAAAATACTTTCTAGTGTTTTTATGACTATTTCATTAATCTAAGCATTAAATTGTAAAACTATGATTTCTGCAGTCAAAATACTCTATAAGATTTGTTATTTTTTATAATGAAAGCGAAACGTACAACTTGAATACATTCTTGCGACCCCAAAATCCAATTCCAAACGCCATCAAAGAGCCCTAAAACTCATCATTTTTGTACCACTTTTCTTGTTAATTATAATGGCAAATATTTGGCTTAATGTAGCCTAAGTGCAAGTGTTAAAAGTAACGGTAGGATGAGCAGAAATTAACAAAAATTATCAACAAAAGTAAGAAAGGTGAATTCCAAATTTATGTGTGTCGCCAGCTTTCGCAACTCTTTCTCCAGTAATATTACACAAGTGGAAGAGTTGATTACGCATACTACGCATCTGCTTTCCCATTAAATTACGCATACGACTGGTTAACGCCAGCTAGCGGAAAATTTAAACCGAGCAATGTCTTGTGGGCGTTGCAGGAAATCATAAAACGTGTATATTATTAGACGGAAGATACTTATATATTTAATACTTGTGTCACAGCAACAAGATTACCTGTTTGGCCGTTATGTAATTTCATTTAAGAAAAGAAATGCTTAGACAGAACAGCTTTAACCAGTTGCTAATTATTACAAGTCATATTTCTCTCTGTTCCTTATAAATGTCGCTACTCAATTATGGCAAGTCAATTGACTCATTTGCCTAATTAAACAATGGCAAACGCCCACAGGGCAAACAAGTGCGGGTGCACAACTAGTCGCAATTAAACGATTTGCGCAGTCCCATGCGGAAGTCGAAATGGATCCAAAAGATACTTTTGCGTGTGCTTAATAACAACTGTTAAACGAAAGCATTGTCTTTGCCCTCTAACCACAAAAATATTTATTGTATTAAAAATGAATTATTTTCCTCTAGACGCACACAGACAACACACAAATCTAATCGAACACCAAGCCTGTATGAAATGACGGAAGCTGAAGCTTGTGGTCCATAAGTACGAGTGTGTGTTTCAGATTGGTTTGTGGATGGAGTCATGGGGGGCGTTGCTGAATTAATGTGCGGCACTTAAAGCAAAAATTGATTTTTTTGTTGTGCTGCTTTTCTTTCATTTAATTGAATTGTAGCAAAAAAAAATTGTTTGTTGAAAGATTAAGCTAGACATCAAAAAGATTTCTGATAAAGAAAAATTGAGACATTGCCTGAGGGCAAAGACATAATGTTGAAAGATATTGGTGGTATGGAGAATAAATTGAAGTAAATTGAATTTAAGGCTTCAGATGGAAAACAATGGAGCTTAGTTGTATTATAGTAAACAAATTTAATTATAAGAAAATATTTGCATAGTTTTTTGTAATATTTATTACTGATCCCAGATAAGTATTGAATTTGACTTTACTGAACTATTGGTTGGACAAAATTGTTGTTCTATTCTACATACCCGAGGTCAGGTGGATAAACTAGAGCCTTGCTTAGCTTTCATACTCAAATACGGTTACATATATAAAATTATAAGAATGATTAAGTAAAAACCATTGAGCGCTTGGCGCTGAATCAATATTTCAATTTATCATTCAAGCTGCCAAATTTTTCACACTTGCCGCCTTTAGTTCCAAGTCAAGTCGTGCTTCAGAAGCACAAATTCAAATTCAATTTAGAGCAATATAGGCCATAATCTAGAGATAAAAATAGACTGAATCGCGTTTTCAGTTTTACCAATGAAAGCTTGGTTCGCGGTTCTTAGGCAATTATATACTAGCAATTGCCTTCAAACAACATTGACCATTTAGGTGACACCAGTTTCACCAAAATTATGGAATTAATCTTATGAGTAAAGTGCTTCAATACCAGCAGAAAAACAGATCGGATCATTTAAATACATCAGTTCAAGGCATCTTAGCGTATCGCGGTTTGTCCACCAAAGACATTTTAAAATCAAAATTTTTGATTTTCTTAATGGAAATGACGACTTTTATTCATAGGATTTATTGCATAATTTTGGAGACGCTTTTGATACCCATATGGTCAATGTTGCTCTGGAGCAATTGCTTGTACAAAGACAGCCATAGCCCGTGACTTAAGGGTCCGATGGTGAATCTAAAAACACAGTTCGGTCTATTTTGATCTCTAGATTATGACCTATATTGCCTCGATGATGGGCGCTGTCAAATGTGGTACCCACCATCGCGGTTTTTCGATGCATGCTACCATCTCTTAAGTACACATTTTATTAGTCCGTATCTCAATATAGGTAAAATCTTACACAATTCTATCGAGTGGTTTTCCATTAATTCTATATTCTAAGTTAGACCTCTATGGGCATGGTACTAACCGTTTATCCGTTGAAGGCGGGAATTTTATATTAGAATATTGGTGATTCCTTTCAGCTTTGGTGAATTTTTCAAAATTTTAGCTTTCATCTTCTTTTAAACAGCCACAGAGGTTGTAGCTTTGTGTTGCTAGTATAAAAGTGCCCATTAAACGCGAACTTGACGTGCTCCAGAAAAACTGGGTATGAGGTGTTGCTACCTAATGCCTCAAGTTTCACAATTTATTGGTCCCAGTCCCAGGCAAAAAAAAAAGTTGAATTTTGTTCCTCTGTGTAATAAAAAGATAAACCAAAAGTGAGAACATGAGAAAAACAAACAAATTTAGTAACAAGAGATGTGATGTTTGGCCTCTGTGAAGTGCAAAAGTAGCCTGATGATTTATAAATTAGTGCCTGGCCAGCAAATTGAAGTCATAGAACACAGAATCCTAGAGAACCTTGGATGTCTATGTTCGAAAGATCAGCAGTTTGAACTGAGTGTAAAACAGGGGCAATAACACTTCATTGCGAAACTCCAGCTCGATTACACTTTAACATAGATAACTCAGTTCGTCAAAAAAACAAAAGAACCCTCAAAAAAAATGTTTTGAGTCTACATTAATTCCTCAGGCCAGAGTCCATCGATATCGATGGTTTTTTCATGCGTAAAGTAGGGCGCGGTTTTACATTCTATGAAATTTTTTTAAGGTTTTTACTCTCGTGAGTGAAAATTCGCCTGACTAGGGGAAGGCGGACCATTAACGAAAAGGTCATAAGCAATGGAAATATTTACAAGTATATTTCGAGCCGTAGTGCTATCTCCCATCTGACACATTTAAACATAAAATAAACTACCATAATATCTATACTCTCAGATTGTCAAGCAGCACTCAATGCGTTGACTTCGCTAGCTAGACATTAAGCCATAGAACGAACTGGACTAAACACCTATCCCTACGCTGAATACCGGGACACAATGTTTTCACCGAAAACGAAATGGCCGACAAATTGGCAAGTAGAGCCCTACTGCGTCATAAGCTAACGCAACATTAGATAACTTCTTATATAGGAGAGGATGCAGTCTTAAAGTAAAGATAATCTATAGAACATCAACAGTTCCAAGTGTAAACTTGTGACATTTTACAGTAACTTACCACAATTCTTCTCTTATGTGCTTGATAATGTCCCACTAGAGTGTTTGAATGATACAGTCAATGAGGTAAATGATCTAGGGGTTATTCTTAATCGCCGACTTAAATTGGACTCTCATGTTACAGCTACTGTTTGTTATTCCAGGAGCATTCTTGGGATTATTAAGCTCTGGTAGAAGTAATTTGATGATTTTGTACACTTCTCCAGACCGTTCGATTCTAAAGTACGGATCATGGTTGTCTGTGGAAAGAGTTGAATCTGTGCAAAAGCAGTTTTTATTGTTTGTTCTTTGTGGTTTAAACTGGAACCCTGAGGTCCGTTAACCATCTTACTCTAGTGGGCTTTTTTTTATTAACCTTCCCTCCCTTATTAACCTCAGAGTCTTTATACATAGTCTATTTAATGGTGAAATCGACTCAGCAATCGACAAACTCCTTATTTTATATATAATACTAGCAAATAGCCCGTCACGCTTCGCTGCGCCTTCAACAGTATATAACCAACGCACACCCACTTACCACCCACTTCCCGTACATTTCCCGCCCACATCCCACCCACTTTCCGCCCACTTCGCACCTACATCCCACCACATTCCACCCACTTGCTTCCAACATACCGCACACTTACCACCCAAATCCCACCCACACCCGTCCCACATCCCTCCCACTTACCGCCACATTCCACCCACATCTCACCCACTTCCCATTTCCATCCCACCCACATTCCACCCACTTGCCACCCACATCCCACCCACATCCCACCCACTTCCCACCTACAAACATACCAACTTTCCACCCACATCCCACCCACATCCGTCCCACATCCCATTCACTTCACAGTGAGTATCCCGGCGATATTTCCAACATCGGAAAACTAAAAACAAAATAAATTCTCATTTTGAGACTTACAAACCGAGTTTCAAGCCAATCGGATGAAAAATTGTTTTTTTTCATGCAGAATCTTCCGGGAATTTTTCGACCGTCAGGTCAAATTTTGCAACTTCGGAATATAACATTTTAAAATATTTCGTATTCTATACTTACAAACCGAGTTTTAAGCCAATCGTATGATAAATACTTTTTGGATTCAGAATTTTCCTCGTGTGCGGATTTTCCAAAATCGGGAAAACACGTGTCAAATTATTTCGCGTACTATGCTAACAACTTATGTTTTGTTATGTGTAATTTTGAAAATGAATTTGGTGCTAATCGCTGGCAACTAAAGTTTCGCCCATACAACCTTGACCACCCACTTTCCACCCAGCGTGTTGAATTTTCCGGAAGATTGGTATGCAGTTGTTGTTGAATTTTCATAAAGATCTTTAAAAATGTGTTTGAACTTGATCGGATGAAATACAAAAAAGTTTCATAGAACAGTTTTCCGCGAATTTTCCACACTTCCCGGCAGAATTTTCCAAAATCCTTTCTTAGTACTCACTTTCAGCATAAGATAAAACACCTGTGAAAATCTTTTATGGTTTAGGCTGTGCGACGGTCACCAGTCAGTCAGTCAGGTTGAACATTTTTATATATATAGACTAGCAAATAACCCGTCGCGCTTCGCTGCGCCTTCAATAGTACAACAACGCACACTCACTTACCACCCATTTCCCACCCACATCCCACCCACTTCCCGCCCAGTTCCCGCCCATTTCCCCGACCACATCCCCCCCACCTCCCTCCCACTTCCCGCCCACATACCACCCTCTTTCCGCCCTCTTCCCGTCCACTTCCCGCCCACATCCCGCCCACATCCCACCCACATCCCACCCACTTCCCCACCCACTTCCCGCCCACTTCCGTCCACTCCCACCCCTCCCACCCACTTCCGCCCCCATCCCACCCATCCCCCCCACAACCCCCCCCACCCCCCTCCCCTCCCACCCTCTTTCCGCCCACAACCCACCCACATTACCCACTTCCCCCCATTTACCGCCCCACATCCCACCCACATCCCTCCCACTTCCCGCCACAACCACCCACATCCCGCCCTTTCCCTTCCACTTCCCGCCAATTTGCCGCCCACATCCCACCCACATCACGCCCACATCCCACCCACATCGCTCCAACTTCCCGCCACATTCCACACACTTCACATCCACTTACCACCCACTTTCCACCCACTTCCACAACAACTTACCACCCACATCCCATTCACTTCCCAACCACTTCCCAGTGGGCATCCCGGCGGTATTTCCATCATCGGAAAATAAAAACAGAAATTAATTCCGATTTTGACCTTTCAAACCGAGTTTCAAGCCAATCGGATAAAAAATAGTTTTTTGCATGCAGAGTTTTCCGACCATTTTCATCGTGGGCGGATTTTCCGTCATTGAAAAATCACATTTCAAATTATTTCGTATTTTGTCCATACAAACCGAGTTTCAAGCCAATCGGATGAAATTTAGTTTATTTTCATGCAAAATTTTCCGAAAATTTTCCGACCGTTGGGTCAAATTTTCCAACTTCGGAATATCACTTTTCAAACTATTTCGTATTCTGTCCTTTCAAACCGAATTTCAAGCCAATCGGATGAAAAATAGTTGTTTGCACGCAGAATTTTCCGACCATTTTCCTCGTGGGCGGATTTTCCGACATTGAAAAATCACATTTCAATTTATTTCGTATTTTGTCCTTACAAACCGAGTTTCAAGCCAATCGGATGAATAATAGTTTTATTCATGCAGAATTTTCCGGGAATTTTCCGACCGTTGGGTCAAATTTTCCAACTTCGGAAAATCACATTTCAATTCATTTCACCTATCTTACTTTTAAACAGCGTCTCAAGCCAATAGGATGAAAAAATAGTTGTTTTCATGCAGAATTTTCCGGGAATTTTCCTCGTGGGCGGATTTTCCAAAATCGGGAAAACACGTGTCGAATTATTTCGCGTACTAAGCTTACAAACCAAGTTTCAGGTCAATCGGGTGAAAAATAACATTTTTCCCATACAAACTTTTCCGACGCTTTTCCGACTTTTCCGGGTGGAATTTTCCAAAACCCCGTCTTAGTACGCACTTTCACCACCAACAGAAACTCCTGTGAAAATTACAGCCCTCTATCTCTTACCGTTTGGGCTCTGCGATGATTGCCAATCAGTCAGTCAGTCAGTCAGTCAGTCAGTCAGTGAATCAGGACACTCTCTTTTATAGATATAGAGATAATAAAATTATAGTTTTTGATGCCCCTGATGATATTTTCGGTATCCATTTGGACTGGACTCTTCTTTTTTAGAATTTATTTTTAAAGTCCATTTATTTTCGTTAAAAAAAGGGTATATCAGAAAAATATATAATTTTTTTTAAATTGGGGTTAAATTTTTTTTTTTTATTAAATAATAAAACTAATTCACAGAATTGGTTGAACTCACCGACAAAATTTTTTCTGTGCTTGCATCGCTCTAGAGTTGTAGAGTTTTTCCAACTACTTCTAAACGTTTACACAGAGTTTTCCTGCATTTTTCAATTTCTCACCATATTTTCTGTCTGTAATATCAATTGGAAAAATTCAGAATCATGATTTTATATCAAATTCGGAAAATGTCCTACCATTTTAAATAAATCTTATCATTCTGTTCCATTGGAAAAGAGAACCGACATATCAGTTCTGAAAAATTTGTTAAAGCAAGATACCATTATTTATAGCAGTTGTAAAGCTATTGTAGTGGCTTTTAGTAAACACAGTTGATAACGCCCTTTAGGTGTTCATCCGAGGGGAACTAATGTATGGTAGGTGAAAGGGGCAATGGCCAAGCAGGCAAGCGCTAGAAAGGGAAAAAAAAGCCCAAAGAGCTCAATATAAGCATATATTTAAGAGAAAGACTGACTAGAGAGGGTTAAAAGTTACACACAAGTCGTCATCGAGGGTAATCGATGTATCTATTACTCCTTACATGACACTGCCCTCAGAATCGACTGCGGTTCCAGGGGACTAGTTCCGGTGTTGGAACCTAGGTTCGCTTCAAAATTGTTATGAGTTCTCTTCGGTGTAGGAATGGCCAGGCACTATTAAAAAATAAGCTGTTTTTGGTATTTGGTCAATTATAATTTATAATTATTGTATTAGAAATTGAAATTAGTAATGTAATACTTTTACATTCTTCTCCTCTGAATTCTGATGGTTCCGCTTGGCTTTGGAAGTTTCTCGTGAGTTGTGGGTGATATTTTTGAAGTCTAAAACATACAATTACAAATTCTTTTAAAACTGTTTGGAAACTAAAATTGTATGTTGTCCGACCCAAAGCTCATTCCACACACTGCGGTTCATAAAAAATAAACTTAAATTTCTTAATTAGTTTTTACAAATATTTTGGGTCTTAAACCAAAGCCATTCAAATAAATAAATGATGTATTTACTTGCGTCTGACGATAATAAATGATGTGTGGTCAGGGTTAGGTCAGAAAAAAATCATCTGAAAGCAACTTTAAATGAAAACAAACGCCATTGACATGGTCAAGCGGTTTTAATCCCTGATTCTAGGCGGATATGGACGGTGACATCCGCAGGCCAAGTGCAGACGGCATATCCGCTGAACGTTGGCCGACAAATTAAACTAGAATTCTGCACGGACAGATAGTTCAAAGCACTTTGGCTTCCGCCAGTATTTTCACACTTTATGCCATATAATTAACTAACGAAAATTTCTTTCAACTCTGCTCTTGTCATTTCAGCCAACACAAATACACACACACACTCGCACTCACTCACAGCAGACTCGAATTAGATCGTGAAGGAAAGAAGCAAGCAAAAAGGAAAAGCCAAGAAAATTATTTTCAGAGGGGGTGGGGGATCTGCACAGTAGCCAGCCCAGAATTGCTAGAAAATGATGATTATTATGATAATAAATTAAAGTTGCCATTAATTTAGCAAACGAAAAACGTTGGAAGTAGAAGAGTAGAAGTCGACGGTAGCATAATAACAATAAATAATAATTTGAAATAGGCGAGCGAAGAGGCAGCAGCCGCCGAAGACCAGCTCGAGCGTGCAAATTAAAAGCGCACAGTAGCGCAACAACAACAACAACCACACTGGCAACATGGAAGTGGCCACCACAACAAACAATCATCATCTGCAGGCAGGAGCGGGGGGCGGCGGCGGGACACGGTCGCCATTCCAGCGCGAGGTGCGTGAATGGCAACGCATCGATCCCAATACCGGAGCCCTGTTCAGTGGACGTTTGGAGGCAGATCGCTGGATAAATGGACCATTGAATAGCTACGGCAAGGTAAGAACTAAAAAACTACTTTAGCTCTGATTGATGGCAAAGCCTGGGTGTGTAGGCCTAATAATTGCTCTGTGCTCCGCTTCTTTGTTTGCGCTTGGGCCCCCTTCGCCTTTCGAAACGAAATTGAAAGGCTTCCTTCTAAATGGTTGAGAAGGCGTTCACTAATTTAGTGGAGCAGTCTCCAGCAATTGAGCTTGATTACTAGTTTTGGTTACGCGGCTGCGTTTTCGATTTTAATCAGTCAATAGTTTATTTAGCTATTAGGCAGTCCAATTGGTAGCGACCTGGGGAGTTGTATATACAAAAATAGCTAAGGTAAAGTAAGCATCAAGTACAAGGGGGCAAAATGTAATTAATCGAAAGTTATACGAAAATCCACGTACTGCGTTTTTATTGCGTTTGAAGCTGGAATCTTCTGTTGTATTTAAGCAGAATAACAAGACTTTAACTTTAAGTATTAAGTTTCTATTAGAATGTTTTCGGAATTTAAAAAAATTTTGCTCTAAATAGAGAGATCGGAGCTCCAAAATACTGAAAAATTTTGATTCACATCTTCTTTCTGAAATAAAGGTGCTACATATTTAGGAGACAAAATGTCGGACCAGAACGAGTTTTTATATGCTTCACAAAAAATTGTCATATTATTGATTTATATCAAAAGAATTTGTGGAAACTTAAACGTAGAGCTCATATTTATTGCGTTACCGAAAATTTGGAGTACATTTTGATCCCATAGAATGCCCTCAGGAAACCTTTCTTTTGCTGAGTGAAGCCAATAATAATATCGACCAAAAATATCACCAACAAATATGCAATATCCAAAATATCGACTCAAAAAACTATTCGATATGTCTTTACTATTTCTGGCATCCCTAGTTCCAAATTAATTTTAGCCTGTAAGGCTAAAGCTATAGATAATGTTAATTTGACAATGGAATTTAGATATTTTTAGAACTTTACCGTTTGATGATAAAAAAAAAGTAAGAAGCAGCTAACCAAAATCTTTACCTTCTTTTTACCAATTTGTTCGAATGCAATCGTACGCTTTTACACATTTTGTGGCTGTTTACGCGATCTCTACAAGCAGACTAACTCTCTTTGACTGAATGTGATTGAATATGTGTATGTGTTAGAAAAAAATGTTTTTGGCATGCCGTCATCATGACAAATTTTCAGCTGCGCGTCGATAACGTGACAAGTTGCGCTGTGATCTTGACAGTGGATGGAAGAGAGGAATGAACAATTTTTATTCACGTTTCGATTCTTGAAAAGTTTGCATGTGGACACCTACTGTTACCTTAATATTTTTTAAGTGCGCGATGCCTCAATCAAAAATATCAATCATGTTCGGAAATATTTTCTTTTGATATAGAAATAAATGGCGAGAGATGTACATGGAAAGCTATCGGCCAAAACAGTAACCGTAACCCTAACCGTTATTGGTTTCGGTTTAAATCTCTGATGTTTAATATAACATCATCTGAGGAACTCATTTAAGTCAACTTATGTACCTAAAAACCCTTATCGCTTAATTTACACAAGCTCTGTCGAAAATCTTAATACCAAAAAAATTAAATATGACTTTTTAAAGTCATGTACAAAACACTAAATGCCAACATATTTTTAGTGCACTTTTAGAGTTTTTCGCAAACTTTTTAATGATTATCTATTAAGCCGGTTCGAAGTCATAAAAGTTGTGTTTGCACATAAACACTTAATTAAGAGAAAGGTCGTTAAAAACTGTAACAATTTTTACAACTTTTAGTTATACGTTTTAGTACTAAATATTGCAGTGATTATTTCTGACATTGCTCCAAATTATGAGTTATTTTATGACCGAAAACATGTAAAGGAAGCTATTCCACTTTCCAAGAAAATCATTATTAACTTTAAAATAACTTACAAACTCAAACAAACCTAAAAAAACCAACCCCAGCACGCAAATCAAAATGTACAGCCTATGTATAAACCCTCAAAACTGACACGTATTATCTTAGAGTTTGTCCACGACGAAAACAAAGAAAGCCCATCGTAAAATTGTGATCTTATACCGCTTTAAATAAGTTATTTCATTGACTGAGTTTTATAGAGTCGACTGAAAACTCTTGTTAGCTTGACTGATTGACAAATTATAGAGCTTGATAGCTATCATCAAACATTTTTTCTAATACACGTTTTAACTACACACATACCACATAAGAACTCTTTTGGAATATTTGAACCCAATGTACCCATAGCTCATTTTTAATGTTAAAATATACAATTTTCAGTCTTTAATGAAACACACGAGCCCGCGTTGACGCGCACTTTTGTTTTGAAATATAAGAAATTCATTTTCGGAATAGGTCACCATCCACGGCTTTTTTTGAGAAGTTCAAAATATAGCAAATCAAACAGATCATAAAAACTAAATGTCGTACAACTTTTTCTGATTCTAATTGTTTAATAAAATCTAAAGACAAGTATTAAATATTGATCAACTTTTCGAAAACTATGCCAAAATAAATCTTGTAATAGAGCTATGAGTACATTTTAAGTTCAAGCTACAAACCGCTAGTTCTCTTTATATTCCCTTATCTATTAAGTTGTTACATTAAGCCTAAAGTTTGTGGCAAATTATGCTTGCACTCGTTTAAGTTCAGTTTTAAAATCTTCAATTTACATTGAAAATAAATTGACACATTTCTTTTAGGATTACAAATGTAATTCAAATGAAATAGTTAAGCAATTTTAGCTTCGACTCTAGTACTAAGAATGATTGTCCATCAGTTTGAAAAATCTGCTAGCAATGCCATTGCAATTAATTTGGAAAGTAGTTTTGCAACTTGTGTTATTTGATTAGATTCACTTCATTCTCAATGCTTTTCACCAATTATGTTCTCAACCAACAAACCAGGCAACTTTTCCCGCATCTTGGAGACCACAGACCGTTCTTACTCAACCATAATTAACAGGTCACACGCACCAGCGAAATAAACAAAGCTATGAATAGCAGCGATAACTTGAATGGGCGCATCGCATCGAATGCTGACCAGGAGAGAAAGATGGAGAGATGCTTGGATGGTTAAACGAGCCACGCACACGCTGTGCCACTTATTAATCGATTTGCCAGTCTCAAGTTATAAACGAATGAATCTTTTTCCACTATAATAATTATAATTGCTGTGCGGCTGCGTCAAGTGTTTTTGGTTTCTTACCTTTTCCTTTCCACGCACACAAACACAACGCACACACACAGGCACAATGATGGTAATTAATTCAAACTCTTCAGATTTCACTTGTCTTTGGGCTATGCTTTGTTAATTTTGTTGCCCATTGATTGCTCTAGAATTTGTTGGTTAATTATAAATGCGGCACCGGTAAGGCACCAAAAAGCCAAGTTTCAAGATTTTTTATGCCTGATCATCGAGTGCCCAGAGCTGTCATCATATGTGTGAGTGTGTGTGTGTGGTCAAGTATGGTTTGCGCCTCAAGTGCTGGCAGCAGCTCCAATATATTATTTGGTGCGTAGCAATTTTAAATAGCTCAAAATATTTAAGAGATTTTGATGCGGCGATATTCGGAAACTTTAAGATTAATGCCAATGCAATGACATCATTGTACAGAAAAGTGCTCAAAGTAAGACAGTTGAAAAGGCTGCCTTATTCTATGACTGGAAAAATTTTAAATTATAATTTTAAGAGGCTGCAAGCTTTTAGGGTGTGCATAAGGCTTGATTTAGGGATATGGGTTGAAAACTTTGGTACGTTTCACTTTAAATTTGCGTACCTCTGCTTAAGTAAGCCGGCAGAGGAAAAAATATTAATTTTTAAGGTTAAAATGTTGTTAATAAAATTCAAATGTTTTCATTTGTCGCACCCAGAGCAAGTTAGTTAGTTATCCCTGGTTAATATAAAGCAGCAGCTTAATTCATCTTTAATAACCCTTGTTTACTCTTTGAAAGTTTATATATATTATATTTTGAAACGCTGAACTATAAAATCAAATCTATATATATGTCGATTTATACAAAAATGCTTTGAGGATTCTAACTTTAGGAGAAAAATTTTGGCAGTGCGTATTTTGACCAAAAAATTAATTTTTTAGAACGAAGTTCTTTTTCGGACCTTCGACTGGGGTACTAAAATAAGGAAAAATTTGTCTTTACAATGTCAGCTGCTTTGCCATTTGCATTTTGTATCATGTACTGAGTATCGAGTACTGAAAATGGATTTTAAGTATCGAGTAAAGAATATCAAGTACTGAGTATCGTGGACTAAGTATAGAGTACTGCTAATCGAGTACTGAGTATCGAGTTCTAAGTATTGTGTACAGAGCATCCACAATGGAGAATCGAGTACTAAGTATCAACTAAGGAGCGTCGAGTCAGTACTATCAAGAACTGGCATTGAATACTGAGTATCGTTTACTGTATTTCAAGTACTAAATATCTAGAAGTGGGAATGGATTATTGCGAATCAAGTCCAGAGTATCGAGAAAAACTCATCGAATTCTAAGTATCGTGTACAGAGCATCGAGAACTTAGAATCGAGTACTAAGTATCAAATAATGAGCGTCAAATGAGTACTAAGTATCAAGAACTGGTATCGAGTACTTAGTTTCTCGTACTGAGAGTCGAGTACTGCGAATCGAGTACTGAGTATCGAGTACGAATTATCTAGCACAGAGTATTAAGAGTTGCGTACTAAGCATGAAGTACTAAGTGTCGAATGAGTACTGAGTATGATGAACTGGTATCAAATACTGAGTTTCTCGTACTGACTTTCGAGAACTGAGAATCGAGTACTAAAACAGTACTTGAGTATCGTATACAAAGTATTGAGAACTGAGAATCGAGTACTAAGCATCGAGTACTGCATGTCGAATGAGTACTGAGGATCAAGAACTGGTATTGAATACTGAGTCTCTAATACTGAGCTTCGAGTACCGAGTATCGAGTACTAAGTATGGAGTACAGAATTTTGATTACTGAGCTTCATGAACAGAATACCGAATCTTATATACACAGAAGGATCGAGTTAACACGCTTTTTTATTGACTTCACAGCTCCAGCTTATTTCCAGGCGTCCCCCCCAGCAGTCCAGCACACTGACCATATGGTGACACCATATAACTCGTATATGGTTTACGCTTCCAAATTCTTTTGGCGATACTTTATAACCTACTAGGTAGTAGTAGCTGACATCTGTTTTTGAAGCCGCGGGTTTGGTATGAACGCATGGTGCAGGATTTTTCAGCTTACTGCACAGTACTAAATCAGAGCAGAATCAGCCCTGATTTGTAAGGAGTTGACTGCCTTTACATGCACTTCAGTCTTGATTTGAACACAGGCAGGGACTACTGCGCCATGACCTACGCTTTTTTCAGGCATGATTTCAGTACTAAATTCATGGCTTAGTCTCACGGCTTGTACTTAAATCAGTCATGCGTAGAAGCAGTTTCTAATTCTCAGATCTGAAACTGCAGGGCACCTTCTAAGCTATCGACTTTTTTCCTTCAATAAAAACTTTACAACTTTTTTAGTAATAAAATTCTTTTACTATTTCATAGAAGCCACACCATGCGGTCGCATTAGCTTGGTATGTGCCATTTGCGTAAAGTCATTTGGGGAGTCTATTTTTAATTAATTTATGGACACTTCCCTTTAACACACGAGTCCATCCACATTTCACTGATATCGCGTAGCACTCAGAAAATGCACTTAATAACTGTGTGATCGCTTTTGTAGATAAAGAATATGAAAATATTTAAAACTGTCATCAAAGTCTATCAAAATAATCATTTTCCAGAAAAGGGTAAATGGCCCCTGTTGATGCATAAGGAAAGTATTAGGAAGGAAACGCCATTCCCCAAATTATGGTTGACATTTTAAATATACTCTAAGGCAATTTTTCAACTCCATTTAGCACAAATGACCAAACAGTTTAATAGTTTTTCGACTGTTACATTCACTCCCTAACCATTCATATGCCCTTTACTTTGATTTTCATGGCTGCAGGGTATTCAAGAAATAGACTCCAAGCTATCGCGATTGAACTTTGTTGCCACTGCTGCCGTTGATGACCAAATCCAGGCTTAGCGACCGAGCGAGAGCAGAGCAATCAATACAATCTTCTCCAAACAATCAAAAACAACAAACATAAAAAAAAACATTCCTAGGCCAGCTTCACTTTAAAGAGATGGCCCAGTCTCTGATCTGATGTCCCGCTGTGTCTGTTTGCCGACAAAGTCAAAGGCAAAGTTGCCGACAGCCGCCGATCAGAAATCAATCGGTACTGGCCATGCCACGTTCTATTCGAGGGTTACGACCAGACGCATCCACCACGCCCCAAGCACCGTTAGCCAACAGTTCCTCATTAACATTATGGACTGTTGCACAAAACCAACGCAAAAACAAAACCAAATTTACATTTTGCCAGATTTGCGACATGCAAGCTCAGAGCATTTGAATTATTTGGTCGGAGTCGTCTCAGCGTTGCAATCACCGCGGGGCAGGCAAAAACAATGTTGGAGTCTAACGGTACAAAGCCGCTGGCAAGCCGGCTTTGTGGGTCACTGGGTTGCCACAAGTCTAACCAGAAGAAGGAGAAAAAGATGCGCGCCTCAGATTAACTTGGTGCTGCCTGGTCAAGTTTTGTTTGTTTGAGCCGTTCGGCTGCCAATCGCGTTAATTACATGCAACTAATTGAGGATGTCAACTGACGTGTTTCGCCTCAATTAAGCGCTTCCTCTGGCCGCTAATGAACTCCGGGCAGCCAACTGAAGCCACAACATGACGCGAACATGTCCATACATATGGTTTACTAGTACTCGTCTATAAAGATATAAAGCCAACGAGATCGTGACAGAAATAATGCATATAAAAATGTATATTATTATAGTTGAAACGAAAAAAAAAAAGAGCAAAAGAGCCACAACAAAATGGCTATTGTGAGGAGCCCGGAAAGCGCACAAAGCAATTTAAAATGCAATATGGCACAGTGGGTAGGGCCAGTAAATCCTGACAAAGAAACGCTTTAAAACTTAATTTGTATGCAGCTTCCATGAAATGTGTTCAGTAACAAAAGTTTGTGAAACTAGATGGGATGGTAAGAGATTGGAATCTGCAATCTTCAGCAAAATCCCATCTTCTCCGCACAAATACCAAATTAAAGACAAGTTCAGAAATGGTACAAAGTGTGAGTGTCGTTAACACTGAGGAGGTTTTGATGAGAAACATGATGCTAAGTTTAAGGGTTTAATTCAAAAAACAAAAGCTCTCTCAATTTAGTAGAGTCACTGTTTACTTAAGCCACTGTCAAGTCACTGTTAATTCAACTTTTAAATAGCTATCAAGTCACTGTTAAGTCACAGCTTAGTCACTGTTTAGTCACTGACAAGTCAGTGTCAAGTCGCCGATTAGTCATTGTTAGGTCACTGCTCAGTCACTGTCAAGTCTCTGTTTAGTCACTGTCAAGTCAATATTAAGTCACTCTTTAGTCACTGCTCAGTCACTATCAAGTCTCTGTTTAGTCACTGTTCAGTCACTGTCAAGTCACTCTGAAGTCACTGTTTAGACACTATTTAGTCACTGTCAAGTCACTATTTAGTCAATGGTTAGTCACTGTCAAGGCACTCTTTAGTCACTGTCAAGTCACTGTTTAGACATTGTTAAGTCTTGCTCAGTCACTGTCAAGTCTCTGTTTAGTCACAAAGTCACTGTTCAGTCACTGTCAAGACACTCTAAAGTCACTGTTTAGACACTATTTAGTCACTGTCAAGTCACTCTTTCGTCAATGGTTAGTCACTGTCAAGGCACTCTTTAGTCACTGACAAGTCACTGTTGAGTCACTGCTCAGTCACTGTCAAGTCTCTGTTTAGTCACTTAGTCACTGTTCAGACTCTGTCAAGTCAATATTAAGTCACTGTTTAGTAAATTACATTTTACTCCAACTAAAGTTTTCCATGACGTCAGTGTCACGTGACGCCGAAATCTGTTATCGCTCTCACTGTTAAGTGGTTGTGGTGGCGCATGTTATTCAAGCGGTCATAAATTGTGTGCTTTTCGAGTCCCAAAATGTAAAACTGTGCTAGAATTTAGCATAAGCAGAAAGAGGCTCAGTGCAAAAGAGAACGTGAGAGCGCACAAAGGTTTTCGCATACATTCATATTGTAAGCTGAGCTCTACATGAATGCTTACATAAAAAGAAGACCTTTCAGGTCCGTGAGCCAAACAAAGGCAAACGGAGGACTGATTTTTGAGACCTCTGCTTTCTAATAATGATCTGTAATAATCCATATTTTCTTTATAATTTTTGAATTGATGTTTCATCAGAAACTTATCAACCATTGTTTCAATCACCCTCAGCCCACTGTGCCAGCATCTTCTTCTAGTATGTTGTTTAGCCAAAGTCAGAGCCCAGCTAAAAATAAAAAGAGTCAACGCTTTGGCATGTCTATGCAGCGATCTGTGTGAGCCTGGCCGCCAGAAAAGGCGACATGCATGCCGCAGACATAGAGCGACATGGAGGCATATGGTAGAGTCAGAGTCAGAGTCAGCGAGTCAGGCTGGAGATAGACAGTCAATCTTATGGCCGCAGACAGACACGACCGAGACCAAGACGAAGCATCATTAAATTCGTTTAAAGCGAAAATATTTTGGCCAAAGCTACGTCTACATCATCACGACTTCGGAGTGCTCGTTGTAATATATGCGAAATGGCTGGGCTGCAGTCCCGACTGCATTTCATTGAACCTTCAACTTGACTTTGGTATTCCGCATTTTCAATTTGCTGCTCTGCTCCTTTTATCAGCATCTCTGGCTGCATGGGGGCCCCAAGTTCGAGATCATGACACTGATCAGCGGATCATTTGGTGGCCCTGGTAAAATATTTCATTTTCGTTTTGGCTTTCTTTCGCCAGCCACAGCTGCTTTGATTGGAGTGCGCCCTGGGGGGTGTGAGTTTCAACAGCCATGCAGATTGGCACAGCTTAATTAGCTGCAGACCGAGACGAGGCCAAATCAGGCCGCAAACAACAAAAAACTCGCCTGACTCAGCTGCCTACACATGGCGTACGGAAAATGGCACACACAAAAAGAGGTCATCGATAGACAAGAACTCCAGTGCAGCCACTAAAAATTGTAATACATTACCAGAGAAACAACAAACACAACAAGGAGGTTTCCATTTGGCGTGAGAAACTCTTTGGCCAAGAATGAAGAACGTGCATGGCCCAAGGGCTCAAAGCTTTGCTTATAATTTATGACCGCACCGCAATTGTACCCTTGGTCTTCCAGTCTCAAGGATGAGTGTGACTTAAGGGAGCCCACAACCAAAAATTATTATGCATTGACCGAATTGGCCTGCGGTCAATTTGTAGCTCTGAGTCGGGCCAAAGTTTAGTAATGAAATCTGAGGGGCTTTAGGAAAATATGGAGAACTGGAATGTCCAATGCAAAAGAAGGGGAAAAGTCGATCAAGACTAACTTTTATTTACCCAGTATCCGAGAATGATTATAAAACGTATTCACTTGGAATCAAACGTGTCAGAAATGTAAAGAAACTTTTAAATTAATATCTACTATAGAAAGCAATTAAGAAAGTCGGCTAAGCCCGGTACCTATCAAAGTTTGTGTATAACTGATAACAAAGCGAAGTGCTGCCCATCACGGATAGTGCTGCCCAGCGCAATTATTTTATTTGCTTATAACTCGGAGTATCATTCATTTGATAGTTCCATTCATATTTTTACGAGCTTCTTATTTGGTAATTTAATTGAATAAATTCAAAGTTTTAAATCTAACTTTTAGGTGTTATGATCAAAATTTTGTAAAGAGGCAGCCCACCCTAGCCTACTGGGATAAAATTTTGCTGTCAAGTAATAAGAAATGGATGTGGTCTCAGTAGGCGGCAGTAAAAATTCAGTTGGTTGTCAACAGATTTTAGGGAGGAAATCTAAAAATTGTTTTAGTTTCGACTCAGACGTTGCCGAGAGCAGACGTTTATTTTTAATTTTATTTAACTTATTTCTTTTCTTTATTATTAAAATAACCTAATACTTGCACTTTTGCGGCGAGATTTCGAAGTAGTTCGCTGTAATTTTCTTTCTTCGGAATTTTTTTATTTATGTATGGCCAGTTAATTTGCTTCAATATTTTCCTGTGTCTCCGTGGAAAGACTGACAAATAGTCTTAAGATTGTTCTTCTGTTGCTTCATCTGAGTTTCAGTTTTCCGTTGACGCCGTACCAATTGCTCTGAACGCTAAGGCGGAACATAAATTATTATTCGTTTCTTCTGTTCATCGATTATTTTATCAATACTCTGCAAGTCGGTCGCCGATACATGTCCCCATCGTGAATGTGCGTGTCAGGCACCTAGATGACTTCTTCACTGATGCTAATAAAATTTGTCAATTTTCTTTTTTGGCCATTACAACCGTTTGACGGTCTCGGCCACCTCGCCTTTATTCAGTTCTTTCGCATTCTTCTTGAAGTCCAAATATGATGGAGCTCGTTCGTCCGTCCATACGGGTAACATGTTCTAGCCAGCGCAACCGCTGTTGCATTATGCGCTAGACTAGACTAGTGTCCCCATAGATCTCATACAGTTCGTCAATATTTCGGATACGAAAATCCTCGCCAACTTTCCGAAGAATCTTTCGCTCGAAAAGGACAAACGCCGCCTCATCCGCTGATGATATTACCCATGCTTCTGCGCCGTAATGCAGGACTGGGATGATAAGCTAATTGTATAGCGCTATTTTCGTTCATTTAGCGAAGTCACACGATAAGGTATCACCCTGCCTAAGACCCCATTTGGTATCAGAAGGTTTGGAGACGTTCGTTCCCATTTTGACAGATCTTTGAGTGCTTCTCAACGTCATCATGCAAAGTCGAACTTACTTTGCTGGTATACCAAAGGTAGACAGGGCTGCACAAAACCTTGACCTTATCGATGTTTTTTCTCAAAGGTCTTCCCCAAAATTTGAATTCATGTAAATATCTGGTCTGCGTTGGATATATCAGGTCTAAGTCCATAATGATAAGGTCCGATCAGTGTTCTTATAAGCGGCTTTAGACATTCAAAAATAATTCGCGACAGAACCTTATGATGTCTCTATGTTAAAATCTGGTACTACTTATTACCATGTTTCTGCCCGCAGCGAAGTCTATTAGCCTCTCTCCATTACGGGAGGTTGTTTGAATTTCAAGTACAAAGTTTTCGGTTTTGTTGTGAGAGTAAGGAATCTTTTGTACACAGAAAACTAAGCCACAGTGTTCCATTAGTTTAAGACTTCTTCGAGCCACAAGTGATGCAGCTGCCTGTATCTAAATGCTTTTTATTTTCCACATTCCACAAAAATGGTTGCGAGTCGCCCCACTTTAATCAGCTCCATTTGTTTGTCCACCAAATAAGACTAGGCAACAAGGTTCAGTATATTAAAGGGTTAATGGTGATTCAAGTTGAATCTATTTTCAGAAATGGTCCATCACGTCGAGATTTTTAGTTAATTTAGATTAAAGTTCAAAAAGATGCCTTTTGTGGGCAACGTATAATTTTCTTCGGACTCTTTTTGATATTTTCGTAAATTGTTATTTCCTATTTTTAAAAAAACATCCGAAGAATTTTTCTATTATGTTTCATTGTGTACTCAATTTCCAAACGTACCTCTGACAATTATCAAACGAGTTTCATAATTTTCAGGCCCTATTCGACAACTAATCAGCTGTTTTCGAGAAAACGAGTTGTCAGGTCCATGCTAATTGTCATGACAATGATTATTTTAAAGAGCCGATTTCCTGAGCTATGCAATTAAATGAACTTCGAAAATGTTTTGACTGGAACGAATTCGATCTCGGAATTTCTCATTTCCGACTGTTCCATTTTCGATTGTTCGCTTGGAGTTCTGGTTCCTGTATTTGTGATCTTAGTGGATTAGAAATAGAGTAAAAAGAGAACAAGTTTATTCGATGTTCAAAACACAAAAACAAAACCGAAGCGGAATTGCGTTCGATTTACTCTTCAAAAATAAGTGAAATTGAAAACATGCCCGATAGTATACAAAAAAGTACTCAAGTTAAGAGGGAGAGAGAATAAATCATATATCTATGAGGATACAAATATCTTAAAGAACGACGGTCCTGGGTAGTTCGTCTTAGTTTTTGTGGGGTCGGACCTGATTCCTTCAGTCTGATACATTCATTTTGATCTTTGTTAATCAAAGGGAACATAAACAGGGAAAATAAGTAGCTGTAAATGTATTTCAAATAGCGAGGTTCAAGAAAAGGGAAATTTTTATGGGTGTGCCGCCTGGGTGGTGGCTTTTGTCAATGGGGCTTATAAAATACCACTTGACCGTCAAACTGTTGCTCTTATCTCGACGGCCGGGCCTGCTCCACCCGGCACACGTGACCAAGAACGCCAGCCACAAATCAAAAATGTTCAAGTATTGGGAGAACTGCACCCCTTTTGTCTGTACTCACATCGGCATTTGCATGCAGTTCAACAATTAGCGGATCCGTTGGTTCGTGCCATGACACACACACCACCTCCAAAAAGCACACATTCAAAGTTGAAAACGCCGCCAAGATCGATTGCGGCAATCGATTGTGCCTATGATTTATAGCGTTAAAAATTTATAATATGCTCCACAACTGTAAAAAAAACCTGGTCAGTATTTCGTGTCGCTTATTCGTGTCAATGACCAAGTCAAAGTGCAGCTTTTTGTTTATATAAGTAGAATGTATCGAATTTGAATGTTCTTCGCTGGCAGCGTATTGTTGTAAGCCACAGAGTGCTCTCGTGGGCTGAGTCATGTGGTTTAACCTTGTATGAATCACCAGCCATACTCCTATCCACTTATCGATCACTCAATAATTACCCACTTACATATCTCCTCCTGCAATATCCACTCATAATCCTGCTATCACTCGTCTCTCTCCCCCAGATATCCGATTCCCAAAATATCTCACAGCCGAATGGCACACAGCACACACAGCGCAAACAGTTGGAGGTGCTGCAGGCGCGCACCGCCAGCGGCGCGATGCAAGTAATACGCACACAGACAGTACAAAAGACCTCGTCCACTTCCCGCTGGTCCTCCACATCCACCACAACCCGCACAGCCAACTGGGCCCAGGGCAGACCCAACCAAAGCGTTGACATCTGTGAGCTTAGCGATGGCCACGATGATGATGATGATGATGATGATAGCCTAAGCAGTCTCAGTGGCAGCGATGTGCCGCCGCTGAGCAATGGCCATAGTCATGGCCAGGAGCTAGTCGACGATCATGTTGATTTTGTTGTGATTAATGGCCAGGCGAGCGATCAAGACGACGCTGACAACGTCGCTCATTTGCACAAACTCGGCCACAATTTGTTACCCGATACAGCTCCAAGTCTGAAATTGAGCAATCTAATGGTAAGTTAGGCTCGCTGCCCAGTCCCGGCCCAGGCTCAAAGGCGGTAGTCACTCGCTTAGGCAGGGGCGGCAGTTTTTCATTCGCTTGTTGTGGCTGCCTCATTAGCATGCCCCAATGTTTGCTTACTTTTTTGCATGCTTTTCTTGCTTTTTGCTTTTGGCCATGGCAATGACCGAAAATGGTCAGTTGTTAACTCTTGGTTGGGAAAATGCTTGGCTTTTTTGGGGGAAATCATGAAAACTGCACAATTGTGTAATGGAATAGGAAAAATATTTTCAAATAAAGGCTGAGATATTTGGAATTTACCATTTATCATTTATGAGCTACTAAAATTCCCCATTTATTTATAGCACTTTAAGAGTTTTTTCAAATACCAACTATTTCCCCATCTTACACTTTGCACTTTAGCAAACAAAAACCTCATTTACATAGTCATTATTTTATTTGATTTAGAACATATAAAAAATAGTTTCCCGATGAGATCAGCCATCTTTCTAAATGAGCACCACTAATCCTAACAGACTCAGGCCATACATCATTTGGCCAGAGTAACGACCACGCTCAATTTGATTCTAATAAAGCATCGTTATTTGAAATCGATAATAAAAGTCCCCAGCTCAATTAAGCATCTAACACTTAAGCCAAATTTATGAATAGCAGACAGTTGCCCATATAGGCAACTTAACATTTGGGTCATCATTGCCAACAAAAGGAAATTTAATTTTTTTGGCATGCCAGCCAAGAAGCAAAATGTGTTTAATTATTGTGGCAAAGGGAGGGAGGAGTTGGGTAGGTGTGAAAGTCTCTCAGACAAGCTTGACGCCCACTTTTAAGTAAGTAGCAGACAGACAGTTTGGGTCCATTAATGTTAGACACAAACAAAAATTTCTTTCAAATGAAATAAAAAGTTTTTTGGCAAAACATGAAAGCCAAAACAAAATGAGTCAAGCAAGGCGGGAAAATATATCAAATTGCGTCTTTGGGCTATTCTAAGGAATGCAGCATCGATTTTTTGGATAAAGCACTATATTTTATCCATATCTTATTAATGTTGACAAAATCATTGTCTAGATCTCGACATGATTACTCCCATTTCAGTTTCCCATAGAACTCCGTACTGAATACTTATTGTTTCCCAGACACAGCCTTAATTAACTTTATGTATTTTACTTTTTTATAAAGTACATAATTATCGACTTTTCCTTAAGCATGGGCAGTCTGCTAACATAATGTTAATATGTTAACATAAATGTGAATGATCTCTTAATTATTATAGGGGACTATTAAACATTTCTTCCACTGGGTTACAGGTATATCGAAGACGGGTCGGGCCGACTTTTAATTGTGCTTTAGTTTTATATGACAGCTAAATAAGAATCTTAATGAGATCTGTGTTAAAACGATCACTTTAAAGCAGCGTATTAGTACTTCGACCTGACCGCATCAAAGGCTAGCCAGCTAGCTCGTTCATAGTTCCGTTCCATACCAAATTATGTTACGGTTCTCTGTTAAGTTTCAGTAAAGGTCGATCATTTTACTGAACATGTAAACTTGATCTTTATTCATTTAAATCAATTGTAATCTTTTCATCACTTCTTATTCAAAGATTGATTAAAAGAAAGTCGGTCAAGCTCCATTGTATATACTCTGTACCAGTAGTAGCAGCGCTGTTGCTGCGACTTAATTATTTTCAATTGCTTGCTATCCAAAGACATTGGTAATAAAAATATTTTAAAAATCTGTTAACAAACATCTCAACCCAAACTTTCAAATTACTGACAATTAAAATTTTTTAAATTTTTTTATGGTGTCCTAATCGCGAAAATAAGTAAACATAAATTAATTTCCGCTAAAGGGGCGTTTATTTTTTCGTCATTTTTTTTCTCAAAATTTGATGTTGTATCCTACTGTACTAAGCTGTAAATGGGAAATCCAATAGTTTCAGAGTAATAGCCTTTTTCACTCATTTAAATTAATTTTTTGTAACAATATCAGATTTAGTATGTTTTAATTTTAAGAGGGTAACATTATTGTGGTTGAATATAGTGAAGTTTTTGTCTATTATCATACAAATTATTTTAACAGATCGGCGGCGTGGCATTTCCATACTACAGCCCACGGTAAAGGGCCTTGCGATGAAGCTGGATAAACACTTAAAAGAATGGCTATACGGGCAAGCCTTCAAATGATTACCGATAAACAGATTACCACTGCCACGGAACTCTATGAATGGGCCAACAAATTTTTACCAAACATAACAGTACAATACAGAAACACAAATCACTACACCACGGCCCAAAAATGATTAAAATTACGATTATCGAAATGGAAAACTAAACAAGGGACAGAAACTTTCCACTTTATTCAACCACAAAAAAAAACTATTTTCTTAAAACCACAATGCCATTTTTGGCAGTTAGTTCGAACTATAAGAGACCATTTAATCTCGTCTTTTTTAGGGTACAACCACTATGAGTTTTTCCAATTTAGCAGGTCTCCATTTCATGTTAGTAGTAAAGCTGAACATAGCTATGATTAAGAAAGTACGCTTGAATGCAATTCTACACACAGACTTATTGGTCTATGTCTCTGCATGAGCAGTGAAGGAAAATCTGACTCATTAATACAGTAGGGCCATTTGGGGACACACACAATCAGAGGCAACAGGCATTTTAGCTGTCCGCTTTGAAATTCCCAAGCGCTGGCATGAGGAGAAGGCAGCTACTGACTAACAGAAAATAGGCAAAGACTGCTGATGATTGTATTGGGAGGTTTCTAAAACAGCTGTACATTCATCCAGCCTAGTTTATGGATATTTGTGTTCCTGTTTTTAAAGTTACATAACCTGGTGCCAAAAATTTAAGATGCGTTTTAGAAATCCAGTCCAACATCGGTATATTGCGATTCCTAGAAGGAAATAAGTCTTAGGTCATGTTAAAAAAATGTCAAAACAAACATTGTTGACAAGGTTACCTTCCAATTACAAGGCTAGGCTTTTTCGGAAGTTGTAGATTTTTATGAACAAGTTTTAGGTAAAGCTCCGAAGAATTAAAAAAGAATGGTTCCCAAACAAAAATATTTTGTCATGTAAAATTAAAACTTTTTGTATTTCATCAAACAAAGTGCGG
This sequence comes from Lordiphosa clarofinis, assembly GCA_018904275.1. Taxonomy (NCBI): domain Eukaryota; kingdom Metazoa; phylum Arthropoda; class Insecta; order Diptera; family Drosophilidae; genus Lordiphosa; species Lordiphosa clarofinis. Next base: position 825,582 of record JAEIGQ010000097.1, read on the forward strand.
CAAGTTTTTGAAAGGACCAATAATAAAAAATGATAAAGCATTCATTGAAGACTTTTTCACACAGTTTTGCCTTTGTTAAGAGCTCGGAGGCATGAGTTCTAAAATGGGATCAAAGTGAATAAAGCAGAATGAATATAAGAGCATCGAGATCAAATTAGTAATGATTGAAAGAATTAATTTCTTGATGAAGTAAAGGCTTGATGTTCCTAAAAACACAATTCATTAGTCATTAGTTCATTAGAGTTGATTTTTTATCTGTGGTTAAATGTTCTCACATTAAGCTTAGTTTTTGGAGCCCACAAAAATGTTGCTAAGGTTTTTATGAACATTTAATACCCAACTGTGAAATATTTAGAAACCATGCGATGCAAGACTGTTCTTAGATTGTGTATTTCAAAAAGACACATCTTTTTGAAATAAAAATAATTCTTACAAGCGCCATTATCGAAATTCTCTATTAAAATTTTATGACACTTGTTTGGGTCTATTTTGCTTTGTCTGGGAGTCGAACTAGGGAATTTTTGCACTGAACAAGAACGAAATGGTGTCTTCTCGCACGTTTTTATCATACACGCTAGATGCACAAGTCTAAAATACTACTTAGAATTATTCGTACGGAGCCCAATTCAACCCGTTGTACCTAAAATATTTCAGAAAGTATCAAGCTTATTTGTTCTCTCTGATAATTATTTATTAAAGAATTCATTCAAATTTAGCTAGGCAGGTACTGATAATGCAAAAGACCGATGAAAACTTTATGAAGCAGACCCTTAGCTAAACTTTGAAATGAGATCCTTACTCAAAGAATTTTCTACTTACCGTATCTCAATTGGTTAATACGATTAAAATGTGCGTCAAGTTTTTGTAGAAATATCTTTAGATGAACTGAAGGCAGGAAGCAAATATTGTTTGTTCGCTGAGCTGGATTCAAACTCAAGTTCATAAACTGTCCCGTGCTCATTTACCCTCCCCCCATTTCATATACTTATAAAGTATCAATATACATATGTAGAAATATGCAACTAATCCTCTTAAATTCCACACAATTATTCGTGAGGCGGAAATCCATTAGCCGCAACTTTATATGTTTAGCTTGAGTGTGAACTTCCTTAAGCCCGGTTCCTGTCAAGCTTTTTTTTTCATACAACACAAACAATGCACCCACCATAACAATTACAACAATAAGAATAAATAAAACACCCTCACTCTGTTTTTGTTTTTTTTGTGCCATTTATAGAAAAGCAGTTCGAGTATTTCCAGTCAAAGCAGCAACAATTCAAATTTAACAACTGCAGCGGCAGCAAAGGCAACAGCAACGGCGGGCAACACCCACAGAAGTGCGGGTAAAATAAGCCTACATGCAATTGTTGGACCGGCCTCATCATCATCAACCACAACAACATCAGCATCAGCGTCGTCATCAGTTTGGCCCAAGCAGCAGGCTGACTTATATGGCCAAGGCAGCAGAAGGCGCGTGGGAGTACCAGCTGAAGCTGCTGCTGCTGCTGACACGCCAACGCAGCGTCGTCGTGATTTGGAAAGTTTCCGGCATGATGACGATGATTTGCGGTAAGTGAGCGAATTGAATTTAAAATTTCATGGCATTATTTGAGTGGTGGCCCTGCTTCTGCTTGCAGGCTCAGCGCACGGCATCAGCGTCGCCAGCAGGTATCCCAGTCGGTGTATGCCCCTCCAGTGCCCTCCAGTCTGAGCAGCGCCGCTTCATTACACCGCTCGCGTTCCATATCCACGGACGATCTAAGCAACGATTGGGAACGCGGCGCACGTGACGACGAGGATGAAATAGAGCCAGGCGAGTGGCGTCGTGTGAGTAAGCTACGTCGCTCGTTTCAGTCGCAGGATCATTATAAGACACCCACGCCAGCGGTGAGACCCAGACCCTTGGATCTGCCCAGCAATTCGGTGAGTGTGGCACGTCTGCGTGCCGAGCTGGAGAACGGACGTCGCCTGAACACGGCCATGCGTAACAATCACGTAGACTTGGCGGCTTTGGATAACATCTTGAACTCGCCCAAACCCACGGTGACAAAACGGAATACCTTCCTCACCGCCGAATCGCTGCAAGAGATACGCGGCAAGCTGAAAAAGCTCTCCGACGAGAGTCTGTACAAAGAAGACTTTCTGCTGAAACCCCCGTCCATTGTGGAGCCCTCGCCAGCATCGGCTTTTCGTCCGGTGCACAATACCCACAGCCTGGAGTCGCGTCAACGACAAAAGGATACCAACTCCAGTGAATGGCACTTGCGTCGCAAGTCTTATGGTTTCGAAAAGATGTCCCCACCCGAGGATAAAAGCTTTGCGCGTGTGGACGCCTCCACGGACAGTGGACTAGGACGTTCGGGTGAACAGCTGGGCAATTGGTCGCCCACTGCCACCTCCGCTAACATTCCAGTGGGTGGCACCGTTATACATTTCGGACGTCAAGCCAAAACCCAAACTCCCAGTCCCCACGAGGGTGAACTAAGCAAACGTCATTCGATTGCCGTAGAGGAAACCTGGCGTGATCAACGCAAAGCCTCACAGATTCAGGTGAACAGCAGCAGTACAACCACTACCACGCACCACCTCCTCCTCCTCCTCCTCGCAGAACCAACTCCAGCGCGGCAGTGCCCAGAAACGCGTAGAGTTCTGCAAAACCGAAGTGCACTTTGCGGCCGAGTCGGGTCGTGTCAATATTGTCGAAACGGACGGCAAACCTCCACCCACGCAAAACTTTCGACGCAGACGACGCACGGCCAGTGGTCCGCTGCAGAGTCTGGTTAAGTCAGCCAGTGCTGGGGGAGAAAATGTGGTTACCCAGTTTGGCGATGATTCACAAAGACGCAAGACCATAGCCACCAGCACAGTTGCCTATCGGGCTACGCTAATGGAAGCACCCGAGGTGGTTAGCCAACAAGTGACGGTAACCACAACACCCAAACCTGTTGTCGAACCACGATTTAGTCTAATGGAGTCTACGTCGCGGAATAGCTATACTTCGACGAGTGGCGTCGATACCACAGACAATGAAACCGACGAATTGTCCAATATACGTGGCATTCTTAAAGAATAAGCCAGTAAAACCGAAACCCTATCACCTGGGTGAGAATATCGAAAGCGCCGATGTGCTATGGAGTGTACCGGCCACCACAGCAGCGATCAAGAGTGAACGGGAGAGTCCGACGGGCAAAGAAAGTGGTAAGTAAACAAGAATCCTTCAAAAGCTCTAGAGCAAAGAAGCCCAGAACCATCTATCGGCCGCGTAGACACCAATACAAATAAAGCAAGTATTTGTCAAGAAACAACAACCTGAAGGCTTTACTGCAGTGGTGCCCAAGCTCACACTATCAAGCTTTGCGCTTGTGTGCGTAGCAGCGAAACACGAAGTAAACGCCATGACGTCAAACATGAGCAACAGAAAAACAAACAAATGCGTCGTGAGTAAAGAAATAGGCGTCGTAAAAGAGCAAGCCGCCGAGCGCGCTATTTATAGAACACAAGTAGAATTAGGAGTTCCTATCCCATGTGATAGGCTTTTGGAATTTGGGCACCAATGCTTTAGAGCCCTGTTTTCGCCTCAACTTACTTCTCAACTGACTTATAAGCGACTGACTTCGATGCAGATTGGCGAGGTCACTTGATAGAAGCTTTAAGTTGTTTTTGTATAAATTTAATTTAGTTATATTTATTTTCTTTTCTTCCCCTCCCTAGTAACCACTGGCGACTCGCCGATAACCACCAAATCTGTGGCCGAACGCATACGCATAGTGGAGCAAAGGCAATACGATCAGCAGCCTTCGCCAGCTGGTAATGGTTACTCCACCAAGATCAATGTGAGCCTAGGCAATGAGGACTGGCCCGAGGCAGGTGTGTATCTAGTCTAGTTCATCTACTTTTTAGTTGCGGTTTGCCTGTAGCTGTTTGATATTTTAGCTAGTACTAGTTTAGTCTCTTGACTCCTCTACTTTGACTTGAACTCTCTGCTCCATGTATACATACGCATGATCAATTAGCTGCTTCCTAACCACTCACTTTCTAACCGAGGCGTCTAACCAATCTAAAACCCAAAAGCAAACCCATTCAACACCAACCACACTTTCCGCACATTTCCCCCCACACAGGAGGAGGCTTACGACAACGTGATGTTGCACGCCGTCCTAGCGCCCAGGAGCTGTTGCTAGAGGATTTGCGCTCGCATCAGCGTATACTGGACGAGGGCCTCAAGTCCACCTCGTTGATCATGAAGACCATGCGTTCGGCCAGCGAATTCGATGAGGCCATGCGTCGTCTGAGCATAGCCTCAATTGAGTCTGCCTTGATTCAGCCCTCCATTGTGGTGCCCACACCCATGTTACGTTCGCTTAGCTATCAGGAAGAGAGCTCATCATCATCGCGCCGTACCTCGACCACGTCCATAACCAGCAGTGATTTGTTTGGCAGTGCCCTTTACGATTCCCTTCCACGTACTCCACTGGCACCACCTCGCCTCAAACTGCTCGGAAATACCCAAATACCAGTGAGTCAACAGTTGACACAACTGCGACGGCTATACGATGCGGCTGGGGAACAGGAAGAGGACAGTGCTGATGAGGAGGTCAAGCGTTACTTTCGCCATAACAACAATAGCGACAGTGGCGGTGGTACTCAAGGAAGTTCGTCGCCTGAAACGCCGCAAACGGATACCTACAAGGGCAGCGAGTACTCAAGCAGTTGGAGCCGTCTGAAGGCCAAGCGTACCATCTGGAAAATCGAATCACAAGATCAGCAGCAACAGCTAATTCAGCGCACAGGTAGAGGTAGAGGAGTTCATTTAGTCGCTAAAATAGGGTCCAGGCAGAAGGAGGGTTTTCATTTTCTGAAAACGAGAGACTAAAAGCCGTTTCGTTTTTTTGCAGATTTGCCTCAGTCGAATGTGATGAACATAGCTCTACATGCTCCTAGAGTGGAGAAGCCCAAAACTATGCCACCCAGTTTACGCATTGGGCAGCTAGTGCCCGTGGCCAAGCCGCGAACACTCTTCATTCAACCACAACCCTTGGAAAATCCTGATGAATCCGGCAGCGAATCTCTTAAGATAGTTAAAGAAGCACGTGGAGCGCGCAAGCTACGCGAACATGAACTCTCCTACTTTGGGGTACAGCAACAACAACAACAGCAAAAGAAGCTGCCCTCGAGCTCCACCTCCACGAATCCCAGACGAACGCTGCCCACACGCAGCAAGTCGAGCCACAAAGAGGAGGCTTCGACAACGACCACCACCAAGTGGCAATTGCTTAACGATCGACCCGATTTATTGAGGCACAGTCCACAGGGTGCCAACGACTATGATGATGAGGAGCAACATTGTTACGAGAACATAGCCAGCGAGTTGACCACCACATTTCGGGTGAAGTCACCACCTGCTTCACCAACGCCCTCGCCCCGCAGTTACGAGCGCAAAACGGACTTGCAGCGAGACGCTCAGATTCTGAGCGAAATGACGCGCAATGCTGATCAAACTATGAAGGTTAGGCTTTCTCTTATGACAAAAGTCCTTTACTAACCAAATCTTTGTTTTTAGGCCCTCTCCGATGAGGCAGCTCTCAAGGATCAGAGACGTCGCTCCTGCTCACTGCAGCGCCGTCAGGCCAAACCGCTCGAGACCATTGATGAAAAAACCAAGGTCTATGGTGCTGAGCGACAGGCCTTGAGCGTGGCCCGTGGCACTTTTGCTTCTGAGGCGCGTCGCAACTCACGCCATTCCACACCCTCGCCCACACGCGCCCGCAGCTCTTCGCAATCCTCTGTGGAGTGCTGTCCGCGCGATCGCTCACGTTCCAGCTCACGTGAGTCCATGCCTCAGGGCGGTGGCTCTTCTGATGAGCAGTCGAACAGCAAGCAGCGTGTAGAACGCTTACGCAAGCGTGAGAAATCCCGACACGCAGACGTCGAACAGCGCAGCACCAGGCCGAGCAGTAAGCCCAGATCAAGTGCTAGTGGTCCTCGACATGGCAGTCGACATCGCGCCGAAGTGGAACATACGAGCGAATCAAAGCATAGCGGTTCAGGCAGTCGTTTGATGCGTTCATCGCGTGTCAGCGACGAGCATCGACCACGCACCAGTGGTCAACGCTCTAGCGAACGCGAACGTGAGAAGCTCCGGGAAGAACTGACACGCTCGCGTGGTAAGTTTAATGTTAGAACTAGAAGTGATGATAATGCAGCGGTTTGGATCTCTTAATCTATGTGCTTGCCACTCCTCATATCTTTTTGCAGAATTACTTATGTTGGGATTACTTCTCATGGGTGCCACACAGCCTAATAGGCTACAGAAACGCTTTAGGTTGGCTAGATGAGAGCAGCTAAGAACTAAGTTGCACCTTTAGGCACACTTTTTACCACACCCATGATATTGGGGACTGAAACTGGTATTTTTATACAAGATTTGTATAGTACAAAAGCTCTGTGAAAATCGGTATATTGATTCAAGTAGAACACGAAAGAAATTAGTAAAATTACGTAATGTGAAACTCGAAGTATGAAATTGATATTTCCGAAAGATACTAACTTCTATTAGGTTAAAAGTTTTTCTAATAAATTTTTTAGCAGCTGTTTGATACTCGACCTTATCAATTATATATTTCAATGATTAAACTCTTAGTATCATTTTGATTCTAGCTTTTATCCAACTAATATGTTTCCTTGTTAATTTTTTAAAATCAATTCAGTTCTGACCTGAAGTCAAAACCTGTTTTCTTTTATTTTTAATCTTACAAAATGTGTTTTATTACACTTATGAAATGTAAACGTCAGGTGTGAACACCTCTTTATTGAACACATTGTTCTTCAACTCTTGTTTACTACATTTTCTTTCGAATTCTTCAAGTATCAAGATGATAATTTGGAAACTGTGAAAATGATATTTCGGGTATCTTAAATTGATAGTAACTTATAACCGGTTGTTTTAGTGTCTTAGTATCATTTTGATATTAGCTTTTATCTATTTGATATTCAAACTTTTAGTAAAATTATCAAGAACATTTTTTAATATTTTAATACTCTGTACCGTAGGTACACCGCATTTCATTCAATAAAGAGAGAGAGAGAGTGAAAACATTAGAAATGAGCGCAGCAGCAGCGCTGCATTCAGCTCCTACTCCTGTGCCTCAAGCTGGGCCCCAAACATGCAAATCTTTAAGTTTGCATAGAGGCACTGGAAAAAAACGAGAAAAATGCATTTTCTGCAGCTGTTTTCGTTCCAAACCTTTCGCATTGTGCGTCATCTTGCAAAGCGCTTAAAAAGCCGCAGCACCATAATCGCATAACATATAGTATTATGTTATTTTGCGGTAAAAGATCGAGGAAAGGGCGCAACCATAATCTACAGCTTAACGTTATTTATGCCTCAACATTTTTTATATTGTTTGCATTTAATTACAACGCTTACAACGTTTGCTAACCGACTAAAATTTAACAAGTTGTCGAGAGCGAAAGAGTGACTACACTCACCTTCTTTAGCATACCTGTCTCAATCCTACTCGTAGTCGGCGAATAGTAACTTGTTATTATTTTATTTACTAGTACTCTCTGATATGTATGCTTAGCTGCTTACAGTTACTATGCGTGCTAGCTGATGCATTCTTTGATATCAAGTTAATACTTTATATAATGTGATACTTTAGGCTTATAATGATATACTAGTTTTCTTTCGAACGTTTTTAAAGAAGTAATATTGTAAATTTTTGACATTAAAATGTTTAGTTTCAAATTAATAATTTTCGTATCAAATTAAAAGTCTAGTTCGTAAAAAAGTTCGTATTCTTTGATCAAATGAATACGAAAATATTAACTTTACAATTTCTAGCATTTCATAGAACCAAACAAACCGAATCTAGCTTAAGTTTTAAACTGATAAAGATTGAACGTTTTTTTGGGTGTTTTTGAGTATTATATTAATTTTACACAAATTTTTTTTTGTTTTCAAGTGGGTGAAGGAAAATTATTCAGAAATATGCAAATTATTTGTGGTGTTCTACTTACCTATTTTACAGAGCTGAGTCAGTTTCCTCATACAAAAACCAGTTTTATTCCCTGATAAACTTACAACAAATTTACACACAGCACTCTTCACTCAGTTAGACTAAAATCGAATATAAAGTTAACACTTCTCTTAGCTAGACAATTGGCTGCAATAACTTAAAAGTTTATGTATCAAAACTCAATTGTCCTAAACGCAACTCAATCACTTACCATTCACACAGGTCACTCCAGTCGCTCTAGACTTGGTGAAGAACAGCCAGCCAAGCGGGAAAGCAGCCGGCCCAGTAAGTCACGATCGAGTCGCAGCAGTCATGACAACAACCACACAACGTCAGCACACAAAAAGTCCAGCACCGCCGCAACAGCCACAGCAAAGTCCTCGAAATCCACCATGCACCACCACAAAGCATCATCATCATCGACAACATCGGCACCATCGACAACGCACCACAACGAACTGACGTACGTATACGTAACGAATTTAGCCAATACACAAACCACCAGCAGGGACGCCGAGGAAGCCGACTATGAGGAGATACCGCTGCCACCGCCTCGACGTAAACGTAAAAAGTCACTGATTCCGGTGCCCATACAAGAGCACCGCACCAAATTGGAAATGATTCCGCCTAGTTACTCGAATCAGTCCACCTTGAGGTGTCGCAAATCCTCTTTAAAAGCCACCCAATCGACTAGCTCTAGTTTTGCCTTCCTTCCCTATTGGCCAGCCAAGCGCAATTCGAGCGTGAGTCATGTCTACGATAATTATTTATTGTACGCACCCTGCGCTCCAGCGGTGGCCACCAAGAAAATATCCATCTCAAAGCTACGTCCGTATCAGAATAATTTGAGCAATGAGCATGCTCATCTTTTTGGCGGTGGAGCCGGAGCCACCTCAGCCAAGCGTCTGCGTATGCGGCAAGTGCGTAGCCGCGTGTCCACGCATCAGCCCTTCGGCATCTGCACATGTTCATAGTCAGCGCTGGACAAACAAAGCACTCGCACACACACACACACAGAAACCAAGGATCTCGTCACAAGTCATATACGTTACACCTCTTTCACCTTATCAAAATTCCTATGCACTTTTCTCGACTACCTCAAAAAATACGCCGCACGCTACAAGCAACGAATTGTTCTCCCTAACCCCGTGTTGTTCCCCTCCCATTTACTACTAATCCACTGATGTGAGAGAAATTTGAAATATGTTTTATTTTGTTGATTTCGGAGCACACACTCGGGGCCAAAGCACACACAAAGAATCAACTTATTCGTGGTTCTGTTTTTACTTTTGACAGCGTAAGCGAATTTTCCAAATTTTCTTTAAAAAAAAACCAATGCATGTTTGGGTAGAACTAAATATCACTCTCTAAACTAATCGTAGACAGCTTTTCTATCCAGTTAACTTAATTCTAATATTCAAACTAATTATAGAGAATTTTGATTAACCAAGAATTGGAAAGTATATCCAAATTAACGATGTAAATCTTCGATTTTAGCGTCTTCACCTCGTTAGGAGACGGTTCTTTTCTGAAATTGCAAGATGAATCCGAACACAAAATCGACCCACATAAATTCGCTTATTCTTCACGGCACCCATGCTCACTCGTTGCCAATTTTAGATATAGCTTTGATTCCACACTTAAATTTTTGCCTCAAACATTTCCAAATAGTTTATTTTTTATGACCTTATTTTAAAATTTGTATTGAAATGGAGACAAAATATTTGGTTGTGGGATCTATAGCATAAGTAGGTTTTCCCGAATTCCGAATTGTGTACCAAACAAAGACGAAACCCACCGAACCAACGCAATATCCATTTTTGCTACCAAAATCTGTATGTCTAATTACACCCAAAAATGGTAAAATTTTTTGTGAGTTGTCTCAATCCGATATGTTCCGATATGACCCGATAGGGTTCGAACCCGCGAAGTATATCCCAAGTATGTCCTAAATATGTCCCAAGTATGTCCCAAGTATGTCCCAAATATGTCCCTTAGGTCGGACATTTTATGTATGGAAAATGTAAGATAAAACGCATAGCAAAAATATTTTTGAAAAAATATAAGGTTTAGGGTCTGCGACTTGGACTTAAAGTTTATCACTCATACGTACTGTTGCCCATGCCTACATTTTTAATTTTTAGTAGTTGGCGTAGACTTGGTTCGAAGTCAAACATTTGACAAATAGGTCCCATGACCAATAAAAAATGTTTTTATATAACAGACACAATAGTGGTAATAATGGACAAATATTTGGTAAAAATTTTTTTTACGAAAATTTCTACTATTTTGCGCTGTTTACTTCGTAAAGCAAGTTTTAGCCGTTCAAGAGGCTATCAAGATATCTTTGAAGTCAGGTCCCAAGTAACTGTGTCGCGGTCAGCCGTTTCTGCGAATAGTACTGGCTGCTTAAAGCTTCTTCAGGATCGAAAAATATGCGGATACTACTACCTGCAAAATACGGAAATTATCATAAATCAAAAACTCTTATTTAATATTGTCAATTCATTTCATTCCCTTGAAAATAACCTCGCCCTACTGATTACACTTGTGCCAAGTTTTTTACAATTTTGTTTGTGTTTGTGGACAATTTTGAACATACGCAGTCTCTCTGGTATAGCTTTAATTCTCTCGTTTGGGGCTCGGTCTCTTTATCGATTCAAAGGTGCACGGAGCGACCGGTTTCGTCCTGTGGACACAAAATGGTTTTCCTGTTGTTGTTGTATCTGACTAAAAGGACTTCTGGGTACTAGCCCTTGTGAACCCCGCCGGACGCTGACTTCAATGCGAGCCACACTAGTCGCAATTCTGAAATGGGCGTCTTATTTGTCCCAATAAGCGTAAAAACGCATGCTCGTTAAAAGGCTCGCTCGTCAAAATTTGGTCCTAGTCTACCAACCAAAAATACATTTGATCCGCTCCATTTGTTGTTCGAAACAAATTTGACAACTTTTAAATGATACGAGAATCGTCGACAGAATTCGATCTGAACGGGTCGTATACGTAATTTGTGAACTGAGGCTTTTCGGTTAAACGATAAATTTTTTGATTTTTTAATTTATTATGTACACCCTAAAAGTAATCGTTTAAGATGGTATCAGTTATATTTTCTATCGGCGTCCACCCTAGTGTCCCTATTTGGGGTTGGGGTTCACGAAGCTAGCTAAGAAGATCGCTTAACCTAGGTTCGGGTTCGAACCGGGTTAATGAAATATGATGAAAACTGCCTCTAAATTTTGAGTGGTGTTAAGCTATAGTCCGCATTGACACTCATATTGGACGTAAAGGAAATCGCCATAGAGCGAGACGGGCATATTCCCAAATGCACTTAGAGAGCTTGGGTGACAGAAAACAGCTGACTAATTTTTGACAGAAGCGGTGTCGACTGAAAGAAACATACGAACACACACCACAAGGAAGGATTGTCGACTGTACAGCTGGGTCAAGAGCCTCCCGCTTTTATAAAAATTTGGCTTTACCTTTTTTCTCCATGTCGACAGAGGCCTTTGCTATGACTGTTTTGGAATTCTAAACGCAGCACAAATGCAAAAACTAGCAACAACAGACAACGCCAAATTGACAGAAGTCTTTTGTATGTGTGTGCACCCATTTCGGCCTTTCTGTATTAGTAGGGGAAATTCTATCCCCTTCAGTTAACACACTTTATAAGTTAATCATTAGTGTGTCTTTCAGCAATCTTTCGTTATTACTGACTCTATCGCTGGGTAAATCAAATATATAAGTAGGAGTTGTGTTGCTGGAACAGCTAATGCAACAAATGCGGCATTGTTAAGTTCTCAAGTGGATTGTTGTTCATCAAAAGTATCGATTTCAAGCACAGATCTCTTTGGGTTCTTATTGGAACACCAAACCACACCAAGCTGTGATTTATTTTAAGATACCTAGATTATCCCTTAAAGTCTTCAGAAATTAAAAGAATATAAAAAGAACATCCTATTAGGTAAGCACTAGAATACATAAGTTCCAGCATGACAAAAAGGCTGTCAGATCCCTTTAATTTATATTTTGGTGACAGTTTTGGAAAGCTCCCACAACATTAAGAACAAGGACTCACGAAAACTCTAGCCATTTGCTAAGAGAGTTGGTTCAAATTATTGGTTTCTCTGATTCCTTATGTCTATAATGCGTTTTGGCACAAAAAATTGATAAAGCACCTCTTTTACGACTAATTTTGCATGTCACTCTTTTGTTCTAAAAAATGCACAAATTTCTATATTTATCTTAACATTTTAATTTAGCTGCATGCTCTAAAATATCATAAAATCTACTTAAGCTAACGCTCGACCTCGACTCACCCATCGTATGCAATAGCGCACTCCAACTGTCTATCAAGTAGTTTCAATTTCCTAAAACTGACTATGAACATGCTGCTGAAACACAACAAAAATCATCAATGAAATTGGAAAAGAACAATCACAAAACCAAGACATCAACATTCCCTCGCTCTACTCTATTCTCTTAGCAACTGGAACTGCGTATATAGTTGAAGTAGCATTTGTGGTATTTAAGTATGATAAGAAATTGTAGTACACATATTTGAACACATCCAAACATTGAGTAAACACAATAATTCAATAGTATTTCATTTCCCCACAGACACGGTAAAAGCACACTGAAAGGACATCATCATCACAGCAGCAGCAGCAAGCATCAGCACCATCATGGTTCCAGCCAACAGCCGCAGCAACCGCATCACATACACAGTCTGACCACAACGACCATAGCGGCCAGCACTAAACAGCAACGCGAACGCCACGGCAAGGATAGGAAATGAATTCCAATACGGGAACTTTTAGCGAAGCAACGAAACTACTTACTAAAACTATTTACTATAATGATACAATTACTAACTATTTAAAAGACGAAACTTTGCCCAGATGTTGGTAATTTTTGAAATTTTAAGGCAATTGAGAAAAATTTCAAAGAAATTACTCGAGCGGGCAAACAACATGTACTAATCTCTATATTTAATTATATACATTCACATGTATATGCATAAGCGTGCGTCTTTCAATTTACCTTTCACAAAAGGCAGTTCCTCCACATTTTCACACACACTTGCATTCAGTTTTTCGTTTGGCATATTTCGTTTCCAAATTCAAGTATTAAAATTTATGCCAGCCACACCCCCAAAAACAAACTACTAAACATTAAACCAACTATATATATATATATATTCAATACATAATAACAAATGATACTCATATATATTCTTTGATAGCATTTAGCATTTAAAATTAAACAAAAAATTATGTTTTGCACAAGAATTTGGATTTTTTTATATACAAATAAAGATTTTCAAAACGATAAGATTGAAACAAAACAAAAATGACTTAAATGGTTGGGGAATTTCCCGGAGAATTTATTTTTAGTGCCCAGTTGGGATCGTAAAATTGAGCTACGATGTCGCCAGAGAACTGACCTTGGTCAAGACGACTAGAAACAGACGTAGAATCGTTAAGTAATATATACATATATCAAAATAGAGGAAACCGAACTACGGCTTGACCGAAGTCTATACAACCTTGCAGCTTTATAATTTATTTAAATACAGGTTTTAAATGATTTTCATTACAAAATTTTATTTTAGCCATAAACTACACAGTGTATTAGCTAAGCAGTAGATGGTTCCACTACTTTCATCATTTGCTTGCCAGTGTGTTAAATGGTCGATTTAGATCAAACTCCTCTAAAACTCGTAAAAAAGTTTTTCTCACTAAGCCTTTGTTTATACCAAACTTTTGTATTATATAGATGTCCGATTTTTACCAAACTTGGAGGAATTATGTAAGAGTTATGGTTGTCGAACATTTAAAAAATATCTATATCGATATTTTTGACAATATTGAAAAAGGATCATTTCGATATCAATTTTTTGGTGTCAAAAACATCGATACTATCGATATTTTTCAATGAAAACTAACAATGTTCTTAACAATGAACAGGTCTATTGAAGTAATAGAGGCGTCATTTGACGCGTAATAAGAACTACAATCTGACCGCACTTAAAAAAAAATAGATTAAATGTATATTTATTAAATTAACAAAAATATAGTTATCTTTTTATTTTTTTAACACAAGAAGTTCTGCAAACTTAGTCATGAATTTAGATTTATGGAACGGATGAAACGGATTTATCAGAACATTCTGGATTCATCCGTTCCAAAAGCTTTAACAGAGAACTTTTTACATAGCACCACATGCGCTTGAAAGTAAATCAAAGAGTTTCTCATTATATGAAATCCTGTAACGACATCAATTTTCTCGGTTGTAAGCAAGTAAGAGCGTTACAGTCGTGTGGCCCGACTCAAAAATACCCCCTACCATTAAGACTCATATACAGACCGCCAACAAAACGTTACTGGTGGGGTACCACAGGGCTCAGTACATTGTGGCACTCCCAACAACTGCCAGCCGACCGAATAGCCGAGTCGCTGGCCAAATGCCCAGAAAGATGGAGGTCTGCATTCAACGCCAGTTGGACAAGAAGACTGATCCCTGACATTAGGCTGTGGGTGTGCAGAACGCACGGTCAAACCGAATCTTACCTGACGCGACTACTGACTGGACATGGATGATTTAAGCATGAACACGTCTTTTTTGTCTGTCGAGTAAATAGAAGGTGTAGATTGAACGAAGATTTAAAGGTCCATAAAATTGCGAAATTTGCTAAATTGTATATTGAGACTTGATAAAAGGCAACTGTAATGTAAGCCTTACTTCTTAGTTTTCTGTTTAAAACGCGATCCGAGACAGCTAGTATACACATATTGAAATCTAGCACAATGAGATCCGACAAAAAACACCTAAGCTATGCTTGCTTTTTAGCATGGTTTTTTGACATTGTGCAACCCTTAGAGTATTTGGTATTCGGAACACCCGATTTATTTGTTAAGTGTTGTAAATGAAAATATGTACTTACCGCTGGGAATACATGTACTCGAATAGTCTGCATATCATATGAATGCCGAAAATAATTTTAATAATTATAAAAGAATTAATTCCACATTTCACTGAATTATGGTTTATTTATTTTAGGGACTGCCCAACTACAAAGAGATATAAAGCTGTAAAGAGATGCACTGCTAATAATTTCTTAAAGCAATATCATTGGCAAATTAATTTATCGTGTTCAAATAAACAATTTCCCCTTCCCTACACCAATAAATAAACATGTATTATTAGTGTGTAGACAAGTCCCCCTTGACCTAACGAGAAATCATCGAATTGAGCTAAATTACTTTCCCTGCCATTTCATGACAAAAAATGTTCCACATTCTACAAAGTCCCACTGGTTATTTTTATCTGATCTTTTTTTTTTGCACCAATACACATAAAACTCTTGATAAACTTACCCTCATACATACATATGAACATACAGCTGTGAGTGCGGCAAACGTCAATGCGAAACCGTTCAGTTGTTGTCCAACCAGCGTTTCGAACGCCACTCAGTGAAACACGCACAACAATTGCTCACCTCGTGAAAAGTGAGTAGAACAAGATAAGAAGCCTCAAGACAGAATTTAGAACAGTGATAAAAAATAAATACATAATCTGTGAATATGTAACAATGAAAATGTTAAAGTTTAATTGTTGAGACACGTGCCCAAAAGCCGGCATGAGTCATCCAACCAACTGATCGATAACAATCTCATGTTTGGCAGTTATACAATTCTGTGTACATATAATAAATATAATCATTGAACTTGTACAGGTGTTCATCCAATTGCATTATTGATAACACCAAAGAACGCCCCTTCGATTTGTTTAGAATTGTGAAATGATTCATAAGCTTAACCTAAAATCCATTTCCAATATTTGCTTTTTGTCTTATCACATGCTCAATTTGTAAAACAACCTTGTCAAATTATGCACCAGAGTGACAGATAAAACGTGAAAATGAAATGAGAAGTATTGAAATCGAAATAAGAATCATTAAGGCGGGAGGTAGCAAAGCTTTTGATTTGTGATTAGAACTAATGCAATAATTACAGTGTATACAGTTTTAGAGTTACTTTCATCAGGCACCTTGACGATTATGAGTTTAATAATATGAATTATACTTTAATGATTTTTATTAATTTTTATTTTTACTAAATAATAATGATCAAGCCTGATCAGAAAATAATTAGTATACCTCAAGTAAAATAAAAGGGAATCAAAAATAATGATTGTATAATGTACATGATATAAATATGTGACTTGTCCATATGTCCACACAAAATATGAGTTTTTTGCTTTATTATTGATTAAATACAAAAACACAAATACTATTAAAAAACAAACAAGGTCATACAAGCTTTAACTCTGTAATAATAAATTTTTAATGATTTTTTATTTTGTTTTTTATTTTGTTACTGAACTTACCTAGCATGCTTCAGTCTAATTACTGTGAATTATCAATGCAATGTGAGTGGGAGGGCAGTTGGTTGTGAAGCGGTTCAGATGTATAGTAAAAGAGAAGAATCATTATATTATTTTTTGCATTTTCTCTTTAAAAATTCAGGTAGTTTGCTTTAAAATTTTATCCGGAAACGTAAAGCCAATGCATTTTTTGCGTTGCTGCGGTTGTGCTACGGAATTCTTGAATTGAGACATTTTTGCAATTAAATTTACTAACCTAAAATTTTGCGTCCGCTCTGCCCCCTCCCTTATTCTACTGAAGCACTTTTGGCATTTTTTGGCGGTTTTGTCATTTTTTGGCTATCTTAGCACACTAATTTGTTTAAAGGTTCCACACGCAACAAGAAATGTCGTTTTTGTGCGCCCAAACAGTTTGGAGTACTCCGTACCGTGCTTTAAGCAAAAACAGTTTACTGCTTCGTTACGAGGTCTGTTCAAAAAGTTCTCGGCCGTCAAAGTGGAGGGTCCATAAAAATGGCGATCATCGACAAATTAAAGCTCGATTTTGGACCCTTTTTAGACACTTGAAAAGTGTATTATAATTTTGCCCAGAAGTTTGCAACGCGTAGAAGGAATCATCTCCGACCACATAAAGTATATATATTCTTGATCAGCGTGACGAGCTGAGTCGATTAAGCTTGTCTGACTGTTTCTACGCGAACTAGTCCCTCAGTTTTGAAGCTATCGAGCTGAAATTTTGCACAGAGTCTTCTTTACTCTGCACGCTGCTAATATGTCGGAACCGACCGGATCGGATAACTACTTCTTGTAGTCGGAAAATGGGTTTCAATGAGAAAAACTGGGTTTTCCTCAATATTACCGCTCTCAATCACGGTCATGGGTAATATTAAATGTTTTTAAGCTGATCTGCGAAGTTTGGTCGAAGTCAAACAAAAAGGTGACAATTCTGCGTCGATTTTAGTTTGAATTATCAAAATCGGTTCGAAACCAGTTGCGATTTTATAGCCAACGATATCAGCTTACATTTCCGCTGACTATGAAATTTCTGCCGAAATTGCAATACACTTGTATGTCCACATTCCAACTGATATTCCGATTGTACATATATAGGGCATATAGAAGGGGTTGGGGTCTGAGATGGTATAATCTCTTAGATTTTCAGAAGGGTTTATGTAGACAATGGAATGGTTTCTGTAATGGACTCGCTTTAATGAGTCATATCAAATTAGCTTAGAGCAAACGATTTTAATTCTCTAAGCATTCGTCAGCAAACGTTGATAAAGTTATCGCGTTTAATGGGCACTTTTATACTAGCAACACAAAGCTACAACCTCTGTTGCTGGTTAAAAGAAGATGAAAGCTAAAATTTTGAAAAATTCACCAAATCTGAAAGGAATCTCCAGTATTCTAATATAAAATTCCCGCCTTCAACTGATAAACGGTTAGTACCATGCCCATAGAGGTCTAACTTGGAATATGGAATTAATGGAAAACCACTCGATAGAATTGTATAAGATTTTAACTCTATTGAGATACGGACTAATAAAATGTGTACTTAAGAGATGGTAGCATGCATCGAAAAACCGCGATGGTGGGTACCACATTTGACAGCACCCATCATCGAGGCAATATAGGTCATAAAGTAGAGATCAAAATAGACCGAACTGCGTTTTTAGATTCACCATCGGACCCTTAAGTCACGGGCTATGGCTGTCTATGTACAAGCAATTACCTCAGAGCAACATTGACCATATGGGTATCAAGAGCGTCTCCAAAATTATGCAATAAATCCTATAAATAAAAGTCGTCATTTCCATTAAGAAAATCAAAAATTTAGTTTAAAAATGTCTTTGGTGGACAAACCGCGATACGCTAAGATGCCTTGAACTGATGTATTTAAATGATCCGATCTGTTTTTCTGCTGGTATTGAAGCACTTTACTCATAAGA
Source organism: Lordiphosa clarofinis (assembly GCA_018904275.1). Classification (NCBI taxonomy): domain Eukaryota; kingdom Metazoa; phylum Arthropoda; class Insecta; order Diptera; family Drosophilidae; genus Lordiphosa; species Lordiphosa clarofinis. The sequence goes on from JAEIGQ010000097.1 coordinate 843,934, forward strand.
TTAATTCCATAATTTTGGTGAAACTGGTTTCACCTAAATGGTCAATGTTGTTCGAAGGCAATTGCTAGTATATAAATGCCTAAGAACGCACATTGTAAAACTGAAAACGCGATTCAGTCTATTTTTATCTCATATGGCCTAAATTACTCGAAAACGCGATTCATGCTACCATCTCTAGGTCCATTTTTTTAGTCCGTATCTCAATAGAGTTAAAATCTTATACAATTCTATCGAGTGGTTTTCCATTAATTCCACTTTCTAAGTTACACCTCTATGGGCGGGGTACTAACCGCTTGTCCATTGGAGGCGGGAATAGGTATAACAATGGTAGTGACCCCCTCTAACTTTGGTGAATTTTCCAAAATTTTAGCTCTCATATTTTTTTAACCAGCAATAGAGGTTGTAACTTTGTGTTGCTAGTATAAATGTGCCCATTAAACGCGAACTTGACGTGCTCCAGAAAAACTGGGTATGAGGTGTTGCTACCTAATGCCTCTAGTTTCACAATTTATTGGTCCCAGTCCCAGGCAATTTTGAGTGTTCCACAGTGTAGTTCATAAGTTCTAAATATACAATTTTCATTCAAAAGCAACATTTCTTGGTAATCTCTAGAGATTTCCTCGTCTTTTACTCAAGAGTAGGCAAACAATCAGTTTTTTTTCACAATTTATAAAACCAAAAAAAAAAATACACAGAATTGAGATGGCAACTAATATGAAGCTATAATACCGCTTTTATTTATTTTTGATTCAACATATGAACAAAAAATGATTGATTTGTGGAATTTCATTTTTTTTTAATTTTCTTTTCTGAATCTCTGACTCTTTGACTTTTTCGAATTGAAAATCAAAACTTTTAATTAAGAGAAAAAATTTCCTCAACCTCTAGTTATATCCTTAAGGTTCAAAATGTATGTTTGAACAGGTTGCTGCCAGTACAGACTTTTTTAAAATACGTTTCCAAAGTAGGAGTTTTAACATTGTTTAACAAATTGTTTTAAAAAAAAAATTTTGTATTTAATTTTGTTGAACTTCAGAAATATCTTTATTTCTATCTATCTATGTAGGCTCTTTTACTAAATGTTCATAATTTAAAAATGCTTTTTAATACTTGAAGAGTTTGCAATTATTCATCATAGCTTTCATCACTGCTGCCACTCTCTCATCATTACTGTCGCTGGTTTCTGTCTTGCTGATTCCCAAGCTTCTTCTGGCAAGCAAAGCAGGAAATAACAGCGTCAGAGCTAACTAAAAGCATATTAAAAATGTTCACAATGTAGACCACAGCATTGTATGTTCTCGTTTTCTTTCGAGCTCAGTAAAATTTTTTATTTTATGTGTAACTTACGATAAAATGTACAAATATCCGAAGTTATGGAAAAAAATTTAAGAAATCATTCCTGGGACGCTTTTCAATACCAAAAATGCACCAAAAACATAAAATTATATCTTTCGTGTCAACAACGAAAGAGTGTGCGAAATATTCAAGAATTATAACAATGAATAGCTAAAAAATTAACAATACAATTTCTAAATAAGATGTAGATGTTAAAAGTATACAAAATAGAAGACAGTATATGGGCATTTCCACCAAAAGTTCAACCTGAGCCAAAAAATTAAAAGTGGTTAAAAACACTATATTTTATCGAATTTTCATAAGGAAAGAATCAAATTAAACTAATGTAAGCTAATCAAACATTTACTAATAATCCAATTGGATATATACGGTTTCACGGCCGTGCATTAAACACATTTAATTTGCTTAATTTTTCGGAAAAAAGTAACTATAGATTACATGCACTTTCGCTATCTAAATCTTTCTGATGGTACAAAGGGGTATACAAGAATGCATAAGAAACCATGAGAAACTATCAGGCCTGTTCCGAATTCCGAACGTTTTCAGAAAGTAAAAACGAGACTTCGGTTTCGAAGTCGCTTTCATAAACAGCTGGCTGACTGGCCTGCGCGCGTGTTTGTGTATATCGACAACAGCCAAAGTTGGCATCATCGCTTTTATTTTAATTTACAAAGCTCTTATTTACACTTTAATTCAATTTATTTTTATTCAAACCAGTTTTTAATTGTTACATTTGAATATGTGATGTAAAATATGGTTAAACATACCTAAATTCAAATAAAGCAACCCTAAACGTTGACCCTTGAATTCGACTAAAACGTAAAGTGGAATTCAGAACAGCTCGGTTTGAAAACGACCGCTTGGTTTTGCATTTCACGCATTATTTTATAGATGTTTATAAAAAATGATTTTAGAATACACTTAAACTGTAAACATTTTAAGTAGTGATGCTAATCGATTTTAAAAATGTTCAACATTATTAAATTGATAAGTTAATAATTTTTGCGATTTATTTTAATGCTTTTAATAGCAATTACTTTTCATTCTGCTGACTCTGCAGCACAACTTTTGAAAACGACAATTCTGGTCGATTTGCGCAATTCGGAACAGCAATCAACTCGATTTGAGACAATTCCACTCGTTTTCGGAATTCGGAACAGGCCAGTATATCTTATAAAATATTTTGAATTAAAAAAAAAAACTTTTGGGGCGATATTCTCAAATACCCAAACTATAAAAAAATGCGAAAAAAAAATTGAAAAAAAAATTTTGCACATGGAAAGTACCCCCTTAAGTTATGGCTTATTTTAAGCCAATACACAATACTTCGTTCGAACTCGAAAGAAATTCAAAGGCATTCAGTTTATAGAACTTTTTCTATTTATATGAAATATACTATGATAAAAATCATTTTTTAGTTGATCTGAGAATAGGACTTTAAATGAAATCCCGTTATGGTCTGTATAGTCTTTAGAATAAAGTTTAGTGGGCTAATTCGTATACAGTTTCTGCAGTCCATTACTATGGATGTCGAAAAAATCACTCACTATTTTTATAACGTTTCAAAAAATTTGTCCCTCTATTGATATTACACAATCGTGCAAAATAATTTTAATAAAAAAATCGTAGAACTGTCACGACGTTATCATGAGCAAAGAGAGAGTTTCGTGCTTGAGCATTCATGAACAAAAAAAAGCATTCGTCTATTTATTCCAACTTAAAAGGCATAACAATGGTCTGGTTTTTGATGTGTAATTTTGAATGTGATAATTTTACAGATTTTGCTTACATTTATTTTCATTTATTTATTTCTATTCTTCTAAATAAATTCATCAATATCATAATATTTACTCTGCTTCATTTGCTTCTAATCTTATCGCAAACCAAATTTTGTTTATCATAACTGAAATGGCGGACTGAGCAACAACAACATTGCCATTAACTAAAGGTAGCTGACCACATTTGGCTTAAACAAAAGGCATATCAATTGTAGATAAGACAACGCACCAAAAAACTTTGCTGATTAGAAACAAAACGAAATGAGCTTAAATTGTCTTTCGGTTTAGTCTAACTTGGAATATAATTCACAACGGTTGTGCCGCTTATTTATAAATAACGCATAAATACTCGATAAAGTTAGTGGAAAGCTTTCTTTGTTCCCTTTTATGAAAGTGATACATATTAACAACAAATATTTTTATTTACAGTTAAAATTTGGAAACTAAATACCCAAAATGTCGCTTTTAACGGGCAGTGCGAATGCCGTCAGGTACACGCTATTTGGATTTAATTTAATATTTTTGGTAAGTATTGAAATCATTATAAATAAAATCGAAATGACTCATCGGATGGAATGGTGCAAAGTGATTAGTTGAAAGTCCATGACAAAAGGTGGGCAAGTGTTAGACAGGAGAAGTTTTTAGATAAGATAGTGAAAATGGAAATGCACAGGTAGACAGATACCAAAAAATTTATGGGATTGACCAAAAATAAAATTATTTAAAAGTTCGTAAAGGGAGTGATAAGAGAAAATTTAATTAGTCGATCTTTTCCAAGATTTTTAAAATTTGCCAAAATTTCAAAAAAAATATATATGTACAATACTCCAAATACATATGTACGGACCCCAAAACTGAAAAATGAAAAAAAAACCAGGTCTCAGCATTCCCAAAGCTAATTTTTGGTTTATAATTAATAATTGTGAAAACCAAAGATTTTTCTATACTAACTTTTAATAGTCGTGACAGCCTTAAAATTTTCATTTAATTCAACACACGTCAATTCAACACACATCAATTACACACAGCACAATTATAACACAAGATACCAATTGAACCTCGCCAAATTTCAATATAGTACGATTTCAACACTGTACAATTTCCACATTGGAAAATAGAAAACAATAATTTAAAAAAAAATTATATTCTCAATCCTACAAGTGGCAATGACAGTCTGACCTGACAATTTCAACACGTCAATTCAACACAAAACAAGGTCTACACAAAAAAAAAGTCAACACACGTCTATAAGTCATTTCACCCAACACAACAATTTAACACTTCGCCAATTCATTTAATAATAATTAAATAATAAATTAATTATTTTGTTTTGTGTTGAATTGACGGGTTGAAATTGTTTTGTTGGGTAAAATGACTTAGTGATGTATTGACGTGTGTTGAAATTGTTTTGTGAAGACTTTGTTTGTGTTGAATTGACGGATTGTTGTGTTTGGTGAAATGACTGTATGCTTCATAGACGTGTCACCGAAAAAAATATATGATAATAGGCAACAATGCGTATGAGTTATATACAAAATACACCTTAGAGGCTTATCTCGCTCGTTAAAACACGACTTTTTTTATTTAAGATTTTTTTACGCTAATTATATTATATTATTTCTTACTCATGGGGTGCAACCTAATGTATATACATTATATCGATTTCTGTTCTTCTAGATAGATACTATATGTCAGATAAACTGACAAGTTGAGGGTTTATCTGGCACTTATCTGATATCTGGAAGATTAGAAATCGGCCCTTAATAATATTAATTTAAAATAAATTATATACAATTCTACCAATCGCCCAGGTTCTTCCCACTCCTGGTAACTAATCATTTTCTAAATATCTAAAGCCAGCCTTCAAGCGATTTGATTAATTGTTGTTTATTGCTATTTATATACAGCATTTATATTTGAAGAAGCATACTCAATTTTATTTAGTAACCCGCAAAGATAAATAATTAAAATTTCGATTAAATTCAATGAACAATTCGCGAAATGGTTCTACATTTTTTGTGAATCATTCATACGCAGTGTTGCCCATTTTGATATATGTGATTTATTTATGTATAGTCGTCATTGATCGTAGTAGATAGGCAAAGGCTGTTGAAGAGGGAAACATTAAGTTGTGCAAAGGAAGAAAGAAACATTTCATTTTCCCGTCCAAATCGGCGTAGGTCTCTGCTGAAGCAGCAAGTAAAAGTGAACCTGAACGTGCTTCAGGTCTGGTATGAGTGCAGCGATCCTTGGAAGACTCGTCCCATCGACTTTGCCATGTCTCTAGGCTCTGCCACTTTGTACGGATCGCGTTCTTCATCGCAGCAGAGAAGCCTATGCCGTGGGTTTCCGCATATACCTTGGAAGTTTCGGCAGCCAGCTCTTTCAGAGGCCCCCGAACGAATATTTAAGCGCGGCCAAATCCAAGCGCTGCTCATTAATATTCTTCTATTTCTTCACCGAGCAGTCCCAGTAAAGATAACGGAAAATAATTTTTATCGCACAGTCGGTGTGTTGCCTCTAAGTCACGCTTATAGCTTGTGATAAGCAGGGCATATTTCCAGACTGGCGGTGCGTAAAGCATTATTGACCTGGTAACACTCGTGAAAAGCATTCTTCGATTTTGTCTTGGGCCTCTAGTTTAGAGCATCAGCCTTGATAGAGCTCTGTTGGTTATAGCTGCCCTTGAGCTGGCGTACTCCCTCCTATTCCTCACTCCAAAATACCTAAGTGCCCTCTTAGAGGCCAGAGTGGTGTTACCGACAGTGATGTAAACTGTCTCTACCTTTTTTCGGCTACTTATGAGCGCTGCTTTAGTGTTGTGAGGCGCCAGCTCTAGCCCTATCGATATGAGCCATTCCATCATCTTCACTATTGCCTGATTGCATAGAGACTCCGCCTGTGTTAGCAACGCTGGACTCCTGGGTGGAGAACTAGCCGTGGAACTTTGCATTCAATAGTAGTGGGCCAGATATTTGGTACAGCTCCGAGTAAATAATAGTGTCGTATTTTACCACCCTTTTGCTTGGGTAGCTTCTAATAATACAGAACAATTAAGTTGGGACACCGAAGCTTGTCATCCACCTTGCTGTATTGACGGCATTTCGTATGTCTAGTGTGGCGACTAAATAATACTCCTTGCCTCCGCCCCTTCACCTCGTTCCCTTTATCGCCTTCGACGCCGTGTCTAGGACCATATTGATAGCATCGATGGTGGATCTCACCTTTCGAAACCCGAAATGGCCATGCGATAGGACGCCAGTGCCCAAACTCACATTATCAAGCCTTGCGATTGTGTGCGTAGCAGCGAAACACGAAGTAAACGTCAAAACATGAGCAACAAGCAAACGAAAAAATGGCACGCGTGCTATGTATTCTCTCTCTCTCTCTATGCGTGTGTCGTCTGCAACGCCAGCAGAGTTATGAGTTCCTATCTTGCGGGATAGGCTTTAGGCATATTGGGCACCACTGGTCTATAAAAACTTGCATCACCTGGTAGTTTGCCAGACTTTGGGAGGAAGACCAGGTTCTGGAAATATATCGCAAGTCGGAATGCTCTGTTGAATCCGAGCCTAGAGCCTTGCAAGTACGATCTCCTCAAGAGATTAAAACCGAAACAAATTTCAGTCACGGTCATGCTATTTATATTGCCCTAAAGCTTATTTTAACTGCATGGGAGACCGACTAGCAACTTGTTTCTGATTCCGTGATATAACCGCAAGCAAAGTTTAGCTGTTGGCCGTGTTTGACACCGCAACCGATATCGAAAATCGCTTCGGTTTTAATCTCTGATCTCCTGTGCTGACACCTCTTCGACGGTCGTACTAGGCCAAAGCTCCGCTGCGGCTACCATTTCGTCACTTCTGCGTGGGAACAGATCCTCGACTATGCGCTTAAGAAGTACAACGAGAGTTGTGTATGTGTGTGCGTCTCAATTGTACAGGGTATTTCGGAGTCGGACCACTAGACTGCAACGCTTTTACTGTTTTTTTTTCTGTATAGATAAACTTATAATGTGTCTCAAACATAAATTAATCGAAGTCAAAATAAATTCTGTGCGATCATCTAGGCTGGGGAACAGTATAATAGTTAAATGGCACGAACCAGAGTTTGACCAAAAATGTTCAAAAATATTGTCTGGACTGCCACTTTAAGCACAAAAATCAGGTTTAGGCTTAACAAAATCCCTTATTACTACGCTCCAGGGAAAGCTTGTCCTCAGTGGGACTTGAAGACTTTTTTTTGTTATTTAATCAATAACAAACTTTGTATTTTTTTTCTACTCCACAGATTACGGGCATTATTCTGATCGCCGTTGGAGCTGGCGTTGGCCAGGTCTACACTGGCTATCAGCTCTTCTTAGTTAGTAACTTCTTCTCCATTCCCACTTTCCTCATTGTGATCGGCTCCTTCATCATTGTGATCACATTCTTTGGCTGCTGGGGTGCTTTGAAGGAGAATTATTGCCTGGTGTTGAGCTTCTCGGTGATGCTGGGCATTATCTTCATTCTGGAACTGGCAGCTGGCATTAGTGGCTATGTTTTGCGAAACGATGCTGAGAGCCTAATAGAAACATCTTTAAAAGGGACGCTGGGAAGCTATAATAGTTTGGATCAATCACCAGTCACCGGGCTTTGGGACGATATACAGCACGAATTTAATTGCTGTGGTGTAAGAAACTATACAGATTGGTCAGTAACATGGAATAACAATTCGCTGCCCATCTCATGCTGCACGGTGCCAGTTGGTGCAATTGACGCTTTCTATTGCCAAAATACAACTCTAAGTGTGCTCACCCGCCACAAGGATGGTTGTCTGAGCGGTTTCTCTAATTACATTGCTGCCCATGCCGTCAGTCTGGGAGCGGCAGGTGTAGTAATTGCAGTGCTGCAGGTAAGTAGTAGCCCTTAATCAGTGCCAAAATGGAGCATTCTTAACACTTGTGTCACTCTTACAGTTCTTTGGCGTCATCTTTGCCTGTTGGGTGGCACGTGAGATCAAAATCCGTAATGGCGTTACGGGTTTCATGTAAACAGAACAAACCAACTGAATAAATGTACTTTCATTGTATTTAGTTGCACTTGACGATTTCTTTGGCTAAATTATTAACAAAATTTAATAATATGTATAAATAAATATAAAAAAAATGGAGTTTGTGATTTGTTCTTTGTTCTATTGTTTATATTGGAAGCAATTTGTTAATACCTAGAAAATTATCTTATCTGTACAATCAAAAGCAATAAGACATATTTCCAAGCAGAAACATTGGTTCTTCATCGAAAAAGCGCAGTGCCTGCAGTGGAAAACTTGACAAAAGAATAGTTCACTTTATTTAACCTTCCTTCCTACGTCTTTTTAGCAATTTTTTAGCCAGTTTGTTGGGGTGGTGTGATAGCTAGTCAGCCTGCTATTTGATAATATCTCGAATCATAGAAACTTCAAGGTCTTTTAACAATATCTCTAGTTCTCAGGGTCCATTCAGCTTCAGTAATGCGCCTAAGGACTTACGCCTGGATCACTCTAATCTTTGACAGGTGGGAATTTGTCGCGATTCCATAAATTTTTAGGCCGTATCTCCAAACCGGAGCCAGAATAGACTAAGGACTTTATTCCTGAGTGACAGCTTATTCTTGGAGTTCAGGAGCGACCTGATCCCTCGGATGAGTTTTCGTCAGACCGAAACTCCTCTGATCAACTCAGTTTCACTCTTACACATGCCTGAGGAGTTCAGATGAGCCAGTAGCGGAACCATTTTAGTTTAAAATTGCATATCCTAGGACGCCAGCAATTAGATAGGTGCCGCTCAGGTGTGTGCTCTGGCCAAATAGAACCGGATTTTTTTCATTTAATCACTCATCTGAGTAGCTTCATCTCTACTCAGACGCCTTTTTACACGGTCTGACTGCAATTCAGACGAATACTCAGCTGAGTGATCAGGTCGTGTAAATAGAGCTTCAGATTCAGGTACTCTTGAAGGGCATCTGTCTCTACAGGCTCTATCTTCATATCGTGAGAAAATAGGAAGTATGGCGTAGGTCCTAACACGCTACCCTGCGGGTGGTTCTTCTTTGGGATATCGCTCCGTCCTGTGCTACCTTAAAGGTTCAGTCCGTCAAGAAGCTCTTGATTAGGGCCTGGCGGAGTTTCTTGATCTTCGAGAGCAGACCTTCGTGCCACACTCTATCAAACTTGGCAATCTGACCCTCGATTAATTTTTCAAGGTCGGAAGCCAACGAAAATTGGTAGGGGGAAGGGGGGGTTGAGCCGCTGGGTGATGTAATTTGTATCAGGAGTTCTCTGGCTCCGTCGGAAGCCAAAAACTGGAAAATATCTTGGTATTTGCTTTTTTTTTTTTTTTATATTTTTTTTTTTTTTTTTCTCCTTTTACTTTGGTTTTTTTGATTCACTTTTTATTCTTTTTTTTTTTATTTTTTTTTTTAATATCACACCCCCTTTTTTTTTTTTTAAATCTTCTACCTAAAAAATTATTGTTTTTGGCTAAGTTATTCGAAAAACAAAACGATATCACAACCCCCAAATCCTGTGCAAGCATTCTTCGAAGGATAAAGCGTTCGATAATCTTTCCAAAAGTGGATAGCAGGCTAGGCGGCCGCTAGGAATCAAGGCATGAGGGTGAATTTCCACTCTTGTGGAACAGAACTATTCTGGCTTTCTTCCAGGGTGATGGGAAATGGCTTAGAACAATATGACTTTGTCTGGCAGGGGCTTCATAGTCCAGTTGTCAACGATGTCAATGCCTGGGGTTTTACGTATCACCAGATCCTTGGTTTTCCCATACACTCATTTTAAAACACCTTACATAATTTCAAATTCTGCATTTTATTTTAATAATTTTCAATTATAACATTTCTTCTATGTATAAGACCAGAAACTATAAATACGCATGAAAATGAATTTGAAATTTCGTCAACAAAATTCTTGAAGTATTGGTCATCGTCCTACAAAATAATGCATGTCCTCCTGCTCATTCATATTGCATAGAGAGCATACGCAATATCTCCGTTTATAATTCTTCTTCAGCAGCTGTTTCACCATAAAATATCCCTTCTAACCTTCATTATCCAAGTTATCTCGCATTGCTTGGAAGACTCGTTGCAGTATGTGGGTCCTAGTGCATAATTAAGGTCTTTATAAACTCCTGACGCTTTATAAAGTAGAGATTAGACCTTAAAAATAGATTTCAAAATACCGGGCGGAAAAGGGTTCATTTTGGTCCCAATAGATATAATAAAAAGTTTGGCTGCGATCGGACTACATTTGGTGGACGCGCTCTCGCCCTAAAAACCAAAATTTTTAAATATGCTACCATGTATGGGATGAGATACGAATTAAATCTGCAAAACTTGAAAAAAAAATCGTGTGACTTTGCTCTTTAAATCCTTTAAGAATACCATAGCAACATTTTACATATTTTTGTTGGATATTTTGAGCGTAAACTTGGTCAGAATCATATCAAATCGGCCTATTTTAAAAAAAAAAAATTTTTTCTGAGATTAATTTTGGATCTCTAAAATTTTCAAATTTTTTTTTAAGTGTTATTTCTCTTTAACTACTTTAAGCGAAATATCATAGCAACATTTTGAATAATAATGTTAGATATTTTGAAAAGAAGAGCGAAGAGGCGAGCGCGCCCTAAATATAGTCCAATCGCAGCCAAACTTATTATTATATCTATTGGGACCAAACGATAGTTTTGCCCCCCGAAAACAAAAACAAAATCTCAGTATTAAAAATTCTTCGAAAAAATACCAAACAAAAATTTGAAAAATTGACCCTTTTGATATGATTCTGGCCAGGCTGACTCTTAAAATAAGACACATTTATATTTAAAATGTTGCTATGATATTTCCCTAAAAGGATGTAAAAAGAATAAACCCATAAAAATTTTTTTGATATTTTTAGAAATTAAATTCGAGTCTCATCCCCCCTCATTTCCCATACATTTCAAATTTTCGATTTTGAGGGCGACCGCGCGTCCACTAAATGTAGTCCAATCGCTGCCAAACTTTTTTCATATCTATTGGGACCAAAACGAATCTCTTTCCGCCCGGTATTTTGAAATCAAAAAAAAAAGTTAATATAAGGGCCAGTCTAGTAGAGATGAATTGTTAAACTATAAATGTGCCCATTCTTAAGCTCTCCGTCAATTCCGAATATATAGTTCGGTGTATAATCTCTGCAATTGGACTGTCACCTTTCTGGTGACAGAGCTTAAATTGTTTCAAATAGATCAGTGGTGCCCAGACTGAGCTTACGCGCGCGCTAAGTGAATTACTAATCAGGGCTGCAAACCTCCTAAAAATCGGGAGGGGTTCACTCCGGGGTTCGAACCCGCGAAACTTTTTGGGTTCGGGTTCAAGGAGCAGGTTCTCAAGGTCGCTGAACCTAGGTTTGGGTTCGAAACGGGGTTCAGGAATAACTTTGTTCTTCTTAGTGCCGTTCATATAGCTGCTATGTGTCAGATAAGCTTACAATTTACTCTGCTCTTTGCAGGGTTATGTGACATATGGCTCTATAAGAAACATACGATGAGAAATCGGGGGGAGGTCTCATAATATCATATTCGAGGTTGGATCTGGTGTCGACTGCGCAACCGTTCAGTCAATATCAGGCCTATACCCGTTTCTAAGTCCGATTGATCGGAATTGGTAAATATTGTGATTTCTAAAAATCTATTAAAGAACTCGACCCTATATTTTTGCTATCAAGAGGATCGAATGATGATAAGTGGGACTTTAAAGTATTACGCCCAATAGAACTGTCGGTTTTTGGAAGTGAAAACATTTAACAGTTCCGATTCTGCATGATTTGATCGCAATCGAAAACGGGAACAGGCCTAAATATTTATGCTTGATACTGTACAACTGATTCAAGAACCTCCCGGTTTTACTATAAGCAGCATTTCGGCCCTTTTGTATCAGTGGAGGAAATTCTGTCGCCCCAGTTAACACTATTAGTAAATGTTAATTTTAGTGTCTTTAGCAATCTTTCAATTTTACTGACTATCGCTGGATAAAACAAATATAGAGTAGGAAAGTGCGCTAGACTGATACTTGTCATGCAGGAACAGCTGACACAACAAATGTGACATCTTTAAGTTCTTTACAATAATAGTTTTTTCAAAACTTTAAAACAAAGAGAGTGCTTTTCATCTTTATCAAATATCATCTTTTTTCATCCGGTTTGCAGCCCTGTTACTAATGCAAAAAATATATATAATCCCACCCGGCACACAAGCGAACGCTTCAAACGAAAGTTTCGCGAAGAACATTATTCGAATTTTGTTTAGTTTAAGCGAAACTCTTTGTGTGTTCCCTTTTATTTTGCTTCTCTCTGCAGCAGGTAAAAAACGACCGAAAATGACGCCGCGTCGCCGTCGCCTGTTGGACCTTAACTTTGCACTTTTAGTGTACATTTGAAGCCTTTAAAATAAAGACGGCGTCATTAAAACTGCAGTGCGTCAATGAATAATTCGGTAAAGCATTATTGTGTTTTTGTGGTTTGATGTTTTATGATTCTTTTGTCTAAAGTGTTATTGTCTATGTGTTAATTATTTTAGTGTTAAAATCATGCCACACAAGAGGAAGCATCGGCATTATTTATGTAAAGCAAAGCATGTTTCCTTAAGAAAAAAATTTCGTGGAAGCAGCTGCAATGGGAACCAAGTCGTCGGTGGTGTCATGGAGGATGACGCTGATAATTGTGGCGACGTTGTTGTTGACAATTTATTTTTTAACTTATTGAATTAGAATAATTAAAATGAATATTAATAAATAAAAAAAAAATTATTTGTGTTTTAATGTAAAAAAATATAGGAACGAGTGAAAATGAAACTCGTAAAACTTTCGCGTTGACATTCGCGCGCGAATTCGCATACGAATGTTCGCGTACGAATGTTTGCCTGCCACAAACTGAGCGACACAAGTATCATAAACGAACGTTTGGCGAATTCGTAAACGAAGGTTTTGTTCGTCTCATTTTTTATTCGCTTTGCCGTTCCCATTCGCGGGCGAACTTTTGGTCGGGTGGGAAGAACAACCAACTAGAATTTTCTGTGTTTGTGTGCCGCCTAAAATAGCCCAACCTAAAATAGCCCACCCGACCAAAGTTCGCCCGCGAATTCGCGCGCGAACCTCAAAGCGAATAAAAAACGAACAAAACCTTCGTTTACGAATTCGCCAAACGTTCGTTTATGATACTTGTGTCGCTCAGTTTGTGGCAGGCAAAACATTCGTACGCGAACATTCGTATGAGAATTCGCGCGCGAATGTCACCGCGAAAGTTTTACGAGTTTCATTTTCACCTCGTTCCAATATTTTTTTTACATTAAAACACAAATAATTTTTTTTTTTTATTAATATTCATTTTAATTATTCTAATTCAATAAGTTAAAAAATAAATTGTCAACAACAACGTCGCCACAATTATCAGCGTCATCCTCCATGACACCACCGACGACTTGGTTCCCATCAGCTGCTTCCACGAAATTTTTCTTAAGGAAACATGCTTTGCTTCACATAAATAATGCCGATGCTTCCTCTTGTGTGGCATGATTTTAACACTAAAATAATTAACACATAGACAATAACACTTTAGACAAAAGAATCATAAAACATCAAACCTCAAAAAACACAATAATTCCGAATTATTCATTGATGCACTGCAGTTTTAATGACGCCGTCTTTATTTTAAAGGCTTCAAATGTACACTAAAAGTGCAAAGTCAAGGTCCAACAGGCGACGGCGACGCGGCGTAATTTTCGGTCGTTTTCACCAGCTGCAGAGAGAAGCAAAATAAAAGGGAACACACAAAGAGTTTCGCTTAAACTAAACAAAATTCGAATAATGTTCTTCGCGAAACTTTCGTTTGAAGCGAACCTTCCTTTTTCCGGGTGGAAGCCATCGGGCCTCGAGCGAGCGAAGAAAGACACGGAGAGAACACATATGATGTTGTTGTTGCAGGTCTGAGCGCGACAACAACAAATCACAGAGCACGCATATGAGTTTGCTTGGCTTATGGAGCGCGTGTCTCCTATACGCGCGAGCTATTCCTTTGCGTTACACAACAACAAATGCGTGGCTTGCGCAATAGGAATGGGCGCCCCTGATATAGACTTGTTCCTTTGTGAATAAATGTCGCCCATTTCGCATTTTGTTTTTTACTACTAGATTTGGACTGAAAATCACAAATCTTTTGTGGAAGTGAAATTGAGAACATGGCTGAATATTTAATTTATAGGATCGAAGATTCGTCTTTCTGGCTGTTCCATACATTTGCTCAAAAACAATAAACTCCTTGAGTGAAAAAATACAACCTTGAACAAATCGATGAAGATAACGAAATGCCTCAATCAGTAGTTAAATTCTTAAAACTCATCCCAGAGTTGAACGGAAAGGCAATTAGTTGAGGCTATTAAGCCGACACAGACCCAACTTAAGTGCACAACACGTCAACTTATTACTTTGCATTAATTATTGTTATAAACAAATTAAAGAGTGAATTAGTAAATGTAATTTACTCAAAATTGATTAATGTCTGAGATAGAGACTTCTATGATCTAAGAAAGCGAACCGTATGCACTGAGGTACAGATCGCGACCCGTCCAAAATTTCTAGCCCAACGCGATCCTGGCTAAGAAGTTGACTAACACCTCCTAAGTGGTATCCCCGGGTAACAGAGCGTTGAATCCGCAATGCTGCTGGCTAACGTGAGCGGCGAACCCTACGTTTACGGCAAATAGGATAGGATGAGACTTAGATTTAGACTTAGCTTAGACTTAGGTAACCGATTACCTATATATGGGTCATTCTGTTTTAACGAAAACTGTTTCCGGATTAATTTTTCATATTCAAACTCGACCTTCTATAGATTTAAAAAAATTTAGTATTTGATAATATTTTTTTTTAGATTTCTCAAGCGGTTTCTAAGAATATACAATTTAATTATCTTTAAAATAGCTTGAGGAGTATTAAATATATTATTTATAATAAAACCTTTATTAATCCCAGCCTTTATCATATAACTGCCATTGATCCAAGTCTAATTTTCAGAAGACAATTTGCACACGGCAATTAAAAACACGCCATTAAGCACAAAATATTCAACACAACTAGGGGCTTAACAAAGATAACTCAATCGTGTAGAAAAATTTGAGCGATTGATACTTTCAACACAATTTCAAAATATTTAAATTCCTATTAAAATACATCAAACTGACAATTTAACATTAAATAATAAAATATCATATTCACACAATTATATCTCAATTTATTTAATTATTAAAGTTTAAAATTGTGTGCGAAACCCCATAGATAATTGATGATGTCATTATTTGTGTAGTAGCCGGAAACTTGTTCGTGTTTATTGGTGTATTTCCAACGACTATAATCATATTTGAAGGCGCGCTAATGAAAGCGATCCTGTACATAGCATTAAGAATCTAAAAAACGACTTGGGGCGGGCTAATCCTTAAATCGCAGCAGACATTTAAAAAGACGCACTAAGCTTTGTTTTTAAATATCTCAACGCGATCGAAAATATCCATTCTAACTAACATTTACTTTTCATACTTATTTGGACTGCAAAAACTTAATGGTCTTATACGATTTTAAGAAGCCCTTTAGACTAAATTGGCAGAATACTGATTCCAGAGAATGGTTTAATATTTAAAATTGTAGATATTACAAAGTAGTAGCCCCCTGGAATTTTTCTGGATTCTTGTACTGGTATGACCAGCACTTTCTGTTCGTTATGCGACTTCAGAAACTTCTTTTCATGATAATCAAACTTTTTATCATTTTTTTTTTTTGATTACTTTCAGTATTACAGGCGTCGCCCTGGAAATTCCCAAAACTCTGCAAAAAATTATGATGCGGTATAGAGAGAGTTTATCTAATTCAAACTGGTTCTGGAAACATTTAAATGTTTAACTCAATAATACATTTCAATTTAAATAATACTTTTTTGCTTCAATTCCCATTCGGGATTAGTCTTGGCCGAAAAAATTTCTAAAATTTAAAATTCTAAAAGGAATTAACAAACATATATTCACTTTAATATATGAATTGATTTGTTGTTGTCACCTTAGTTGTTCATACAGACGAAATAAAAATTAAGATTCAGTTTCTTTATTTAAATATAAGAAACATCTAGAAAAAATATTATTGTGATTGTTAATTGTGGAGAAATCCAACAGACTTAGTGGCAGAAAAGCTGGCTAGAGCACATATAATTACTAAAGAATAATTTAAACCAGCGCAGCCTGGCCCGTTACTAGCAGCGCTGCTCTGAGACGCAATTGATGGCGAGTTACTATATGGAGTCAACAATTGGTTTGTTATTGTAATTGTAATTACACTGGCTACCGAATAATAATGAACATTTGTAGTCTGATTAGCTCAAAACACGCCTATATACCGGGAATGTTTTAGAGTGTGAGAGAATTGCTGCTGCTATTACCGCTTGTTCAGTTCAAGCCAATTCAGTGTACGAGTGACTAGCTAAAGTTCAAGTAAGCCTTTCTGAGGCTCCGTGGAAGTGGCAAGAAATTACTATAGAAATATTTTAACATTTACAAATTGCAGGCAATACAGATTCTAGTCCTAGAAAACCAAAATGACCAATCAGGACTTTAAAGTAAATTCCGGAATGCGATGCACCAAGTATATGCTCATCATATTGAGCGTTGTATTAGCGGTAAGTTTCTGGTGGATAGATATGGAAAATTTTTAAAATAATTCAGTTCAATCACAAAAGCTTGAAAAGACTTAAATCAAAATTGCATCTAAATTATTTTTTTTTATTTGTAATTTTGTTTTTGGAAGATTGAATCGCGTGCAATGAATTTTCGTTGGCTTTTTTTGAAACAAATAGGTTCCGGGAAAACACTTGAATAAATTGCTTAAACAATGTCTGTTTGCATGTACATTTTGCTAGTTTAATGAAAGTGCCGAGTGAAGCAAATAAATACTTAAAAAAATCGCTCAATTTCAAAGCACATGAAAATAAAATCTGGAATTTGTTTATTAAAATTAAAAAGTTCCATTTCATAATTATATATCTGAGAATATATTTAACTAAACTAAAAAATATTTCTTGCTGAAGTGAATATTTTTGATCTACTCAATGAAATATTAGTACATCAAATAAAAAATTCATTCAAACTCACAATAATTGCTGTTGTAAACTGACCTTTCCTAACGGAATATTAGTAAATCAAATAGAAATATCATGCAAACACACAATAATTGCTCTTGTAAACTGACCTAACCTAACGGGTTTTGAGTAAATCAAATAGAAAAATCATGGCAACACATAATAATTATTCTTGTGAACTGACCTATCCTAACTTAATTGTTTTGAACGATTTCATAGTATAATTTCAACATTTCAATATTTGCCGAAAGCAGATAGAAGTTCAGATAATAAACAGACAGAAATCCTGCCTCATCCTTTTTGCAATGAAAAGTTTCAAAGTTTCAAAATTTTCCAAAGAGATGTACAATAAAAAAGTAATGACTGTTATTAGCATTATTATTTTTCATCTGATCATTATGAAATCCCTATTTATTATAAGGATTTGGAAGGACATAAAAACTATATAACCAGATCATTTTTTTATATTGAGGGAAAAAATCAAAATCAATTTGTAGCTTTCTAAAAATAAACGTTATAATAAATGTTTTACAGAAATTTTATGAAATAACTTTTTTTTTGATAACTCAAAAAAAATTTTTTTAAATAGAATTTAAAACCCAAATTTCAAATTTTTATTGTGGAAACGTAATTTAGATAAGCAGTATTTAAAGCCATTTCTTTAAGTACTATATACAAGTTAAATGAAGCCGACTAAGCTTGGAATTTAAGGCTTAAGGAATTTCCAACTGGTGTGGAGGAATTTCATACGAATTCTTAAAAAAAAATTCTGGATCACCGCCTCGCCAACATTTTTTCTCGTCCAATCATTTATTTTTTTCAAACAAAATACGATTACTTACGAAAGTCCCCTGAACTATTTATAAAATCGTATTTATTACTGTGAAATGAGAAATACCAAAAAAATTACCAAGTAAAAACAAAATTTTTATAATAAGGATTCTTATTTATAATATTTTACTTATTAAGTTGAAACTAATTTTTATATTGAACTTTAATGTTTTCTCAAATTTATTTTGATTATGCAGTATTGAAGAAGGGTATATGAAAATGTAGGATGTCAAAAAAGTCTTGCGGTATTTTTTATTGAATTTTCAATTGTTCATAAAATTGGTTGTAATAATGCGATTTAAGTCAAATATGCGCCGTTTTGTTCGATGACGAGTTCCCAACAAGATGCCAACTTCATAATGCCCTTCTTATAGAAGCTCGTTTCCCTATTGGCAAAAAACTCAGAGAGCCAATTTTCACAGGACTCTGTTGTGGCCAACTTCCGACTACCAAGCTCGTTCGCCATGGACAGAAATAGGTGGTAATCATTTGGTGCGAGATTCGGACTATACGGTGGATGCAAAAGAACCTCCCATCCGAGCTCCCCGAGCTTCTGGCGCGTCACCAAAGATGTGTGTGGCTTGGCGCTGTCCTGATGGAAGACAATTCGGCCTCTGTTCTGTTGATCAAAGATGGCCTCTTCTGCATGAGTGCTGCATTCAAGCGGCAGTACAGCAACATAGGGGCGCAGCTCATAGTGGGCCCCGCCAATCCCACCAAACACAAGAAGAACCTCCTGGCTTTAATCCAGGCTTGGCCGACCGTCTGGGCAGCTTTTCACAGGCCACGCTTAACGTGTCTATCGTATTTTTCATCGCCAGTCACCATCCGCTTTGTTGCGATTCAGAAGCGATTCCACATCCATACGGGCAAAAATGCTTTTGTGCGTCAATTGGCACCCATACATGTTTTAGCTTCTTCAAATGGTTTATAACGGTTTGATGACTCATGCCCAGCTCTTTGCCGATGCTACGGCTGCTACTATGCCGGTCTCTTTCGATCAATTCAGCGATTTTATCGCAATTTTCGACGACAGGCCTTCCGGACCGTGGCGCATCTTCGATCACCTCTGCACCAGAACGAAAACGTTGAAACCATCGTTGTGCGGTGGAAATGGAAACTGTATCGGGTCCATCAACTGCCTTTATCGTAGTAGTACTGTAACTCACGAACGACTAAAAACAAACAACAATAAATCAAAATCGTTTTAGCGCGTGAAAAGAGCTTTCCAAAAAGCTCTAGCGTGAACCGATGCGACGAATACAACTAGAACTACGAGCTTGCAAAGACAAGCTTGCGGAAATACCGCAAGACTTTTTTGACAACCTTATATAAAAATTTTTGAAAATTAATTTTTTCATGTAAAATCGTTTTTAAGACTAGAACTTGACCCTTTGAAAAAAAAAACAAATAACCGAAATTCGTTATAGTTACTAGAACTATATAGAACTACGAATATAAATTTTATCGTAAGCGAATTTTTTTTCCTAAGCGACATTAAAACCAATGCAAACCATTCACTTTCGCAAAGTCTTTACGGTTTCAATCAGGTTTTTGTTCTAAATTTTACTTCAAACCGTAAAATTTCTGCGAAAGCGAATCGAATATATTGTGTGCTATCCTATTTTTTACACACGGTATCATAAAAATGGGTAAAAAGGGTATCAATAAAATGCGCAAATGAAATATTTGGAAACTTGATATACCCTTTTTACTCTACCACTTACGGGTGAAGGTATTGAATATACGCATTTTTTCTTGCTTTTCAGCATGCAGTATTGGGGGGGACAGCAGCAATAGAAGAGACTAAAGCGACTGTAATAAGACAAGCGAGAGCAGCAACAGCTGCGACTGCAGCAACTGCAGCTACTGCAGCCACTGCAGCCACTGCGGCCACTGCAGCTACTGCAGCCACTGCGGCCACTGCAGCTAGAGGAAGAAGACAAGCAACAGCAGCGACACCAGCGACCGCAGCAACTGCCGCGACGCCAGCTACAGCAGCAACACCAGCTAGAGGAAAGAGAGCGGCAACTGCAGCCACAGCCGCGACTGCAGCAACACCAGCTACTGCAGCGACACCAGCTAGAGCAAAGAGACAAGCAACAGCAGCGACAGCAGCTACAGCAGCGACACCAGCGACTCCAGCTACTGCAGCAACTCCAGCTAGAGGAAAGAGACAAGCTACAGCCGCGACAGCAGCGACCCCAGCGACTGCAGCTACTGCAGCAACACCAGCTAGAGGAAAGAGAGCAGCAACCGCAGCAACTGCCGCGACTCCAGCTACTGCAGCAACACCAGCTAGAGGAA
Organism: Lordiphosa clarofinis; assembly: GCA_018904275.1. NCBI lineage: Eukaryota > Metazoa > Arthropoda > Insecta > Diptera > Drosophilidae > Lordiphosa > Lordiphosa clarofinis. Next base: position 864,381 of record JAEIGQ010000097.1, read on the forward strand.
AGAGAGCGGCAACTGCAGCAACTGCAGCAACACCAGCTACTGCAGCGACACCAGCTAGAGCAAAGAGACAAGCAACAGCAGCGACACCAGCGACTGCAGCTACTGCAGCAACTCCAGCTAGAGGAAAGAGAGCAGCAACTGCAGCAACTGCGGCGACTCCAGCTACTGCAGCGACAGCAGCTAGAGCTAAGAGAGCTCCGTATGCAACACCAGCCACACCGGCTACTCCAGCAACTCCAGCGACTCCGGCTACTCCAGCGACACCAGCAACTCCAGCGACACCTGCAACACCAGCGACACCAGCAACACCAGCAGCTTATGGAGGGTAATCAGCAGGTAAAGCTTGTCTGCTTGTGCAGTGTAGCCATAACTTAAAAGCCAAAAGTGGGCGAATTTGCAAAAAAAAATTTGCTAGTAATAGCTAACCAAAAAAAATAAAATATAGCGGATAGTTAGCTTTGGTATAACGAAGTTAATATATCCTTATAGATTTTTGAACATTATTTGGAATTATGGACTTGATTTATTTAATTGACTACTTCAACTTCGCCTCAAAATACCAATGAAAGAGCTTTCTGAGATGTACTGTTGGACTCTTTTCACACTGGGCTGTCATTTATTTTTTGAAGCAACAGGTTTGGTATGAACGCAGCTTGGACAAGCAAAATATCGATAAATGTACTTGGAATCGATAGCAAACTCAAGCCTGCTAGCTGAGTAATGCCACCCAGCCTATGTATTTCCTATGGAAAAAAGTCTTGCAGCTTCGGATTTGGCATTTTTTTCGAAGCTGCGGCTTCTACGAATAAGTAATACCTTTCACATGAGGACTCAGCTCTGAACCGAACCGAAACAAACTGCACCGAACTAGCCTCAGTTTGAAATCGCTGAACCAATCCAATTTGATTCATTTCATCGACAAGTTTGAGGCAAAAATAACTGTAAATTTAGGAAATTGCGCTCGAAAACCCAATTTTATAAAACGCATGATCGTTTTAGATCTGTAAAGTTTTTCTTCCTACCTCTTAAAGAACAGCAATCTATAGGTTACAGCTAGTGTCTCAGCAACACCTCTTGTTGTTGATCTCTTTATCATTTTTCTTTATTTTATCTTTTATAAATATTGATTCATTCTGTTTTTGAAATAATAGATTGAAATTAATTAGCTAGTAGTGTTTCTACACCATCGTATAACTTAAGCAATGGGTATAATTTCCTTGCACTATAAAGCATTTGTTTTTCTGCGTTTTTAATTGGCATTAATGCATTCTCGCTTTCCAATGTAGTCCCAAAACAACGTCAGCATATCCGCCTTTTTTATAGCAAAACTCATTTACAGACTCTCAACTGGGGGACTTAAACTAAAGATATTTTTACTTTGCGACAGATTCTTTTGGGAACGGTTTTATATTTGTAAAGTCAGCCAATTTTGCCATTTGCCTGGTTGGCTGGAGCTGCTGAAGGGGGCTTCTGAGTATCGAGCACTGACTATCGATATACAATCTAGCCAGTTATCGAAAAGTTTTGGCGATGACTAATAAATTCAAGCTCATTTAGTCCTGATCGAGCATCGATAGAGATAATAAAATTGAGTTTCAAGTTCTGCCCCTAGAGTTATTTGTCTTCCACAGTATCGAGTGCAGAGTATCGAGTATTGAGAATCGAATATTGAGAATTGAGTACTAAGGTTCAAGTACTGAGTACCTTGTACTGAGTATCGAGTACTGAATATCAGGAACTGAGTATCGAATTAGTGACAGCTGGAGCACAACTTATACTACACTTTTTTATCAATGCTTGATGTGGATAACCAAACTCACACCTTGATTAATATCAGAGATCGGAATAGAAATATTGACTAATTTAAGTAAATCCTCGGGCTCATAAAATGGTTGGAACTCGGAAAGATGTTCATTAAATTGAGTTGCTTGTCTGTCACCTTATATTCCTTTTCAGGAAATCTGCATTTTGAAAAGCATACTTTACTAGTTCCACCCATTAAAACAATATAATCACTCGATTCCTCACTTATTATAATGAGTTTCCACAAAATTATTAAACGAATGAGCTCAGATGAAATAAAAACTAAGTTAGGCACAATACTTCGTATATATCATTTTGGTATTCAAAAACATTCTGATTCCAAAATTTCTAAAGTGTTTCTATTCATGTGAAGTGTTGTGCCGAGTAATGGTCTTAAGAAATTTAAACTACCTTAGAACTTCCAAATATTATTTATGTGTTATTTTAATATATTTATTTTCTTTTGCTTACTCTAGTTTTTGCTGGCCTGCACGAGCTAAGATGGGTCTACTCAAACATTGGACGATTATTTTCTGGCATATGGCTTCATAGTGAGATCATGCCGAGTAGTATGTGTGCCGCCTGTTTTTAAGAAACTGTGTTCGATCCAATAAATTTCACCTGTCACCTTTACCAACTATCGGCGACAACTGTGAAGTAAGTAAGTTTCTTTGAAAAAGTTTATCAAATAGGGTGGTTCGAATTCGTCGTAATCTCTTGTTTGAAAATTTGATATAAAATTAAAAAATTAGAGAAATTAAACCAACTAAAAAATATTGCTTTTTTGCAGATGTTGCCGAAATTATATTGACTTTACTGAGTTCAACATACATCTATGTCCAATAGGCCACCAACAAACCACTCCAAGCCCACTTTAATTTTTACTTCAATCAAATCAATAAATCACAAATATCAACAACAAAGAAATAAATTATAATTAATATCTGTAATAATTATTACAGATCTGAGCTTGAAAGTAAAAGAAGAGTGCTAATAAGTCTTAGAATGATTTTTCCGATTGCGGGAATCATTTGAGGCAAGTTTAAAATTTTCATTCATATGCATTGACAATAATTGTCCTTTTCCGAGAAGTCTAAGCAGTGCGTCCCAGTTTAAAAATTCGTCTGGCCCTAGACCAATTATAATTGTTATTACAATTAAATGATATAAATGGCACTAAATTAGTAAATGCGATTAGTTGATCATTTTACTTCGCTTCGATCTATAATATAAGAACTAACCAAAATTGATATTGCACTACAAATAGCTGATCGGAAATCTTCGAGGGCAGATACTAGAATTCAGTAAAGGACTTATTAATAATAATGGTCTATTGCCTTTGCTGCTGGTGGGATAATCTCTATGTGGGGTCCAGTTAAGTGTTCTTGCATTTCTTCAACCGTGAATAACTGGTGTAAGATTATGAACATTTCGTGCTTACTTTATGAACGGCTTAGACATATTTAAAGAACGTTTTGTGCACGCAATATAAACGCAGACATGAATATGTTTTTCATTTCCTTTCTGTTGGTTCCAAAGTAAATTAATTTTAAATTTTATATTATGCAAATTTACTCTAGGTCAAAAAGTGAGAGTGTGCAAGCGACTGAAGTGCTGTTTTTCCTCTTCGTCCAAGCCTCGGCATACATTCGGCTTGGGTCGGTGTGAATACCAAAATGTATTCGGTCCCAGAGGGGTATGCGTGAACATCTCTGGCTTATATGTATCAGGAAATCAAACCTGATTCCCAATAAAGAGATGTACTTACAGAATTTTATATAAAAAAATCAATCCATATAAGATCAAATTAATCACAAGCGGTAATGAAAACAACGTAGGTCCGATTAAGTTGATATGACTTACTACTTGAGAAATATAACACTTATCCCGGGGTTATCTTAGTTTAAAAAGATTGCAAATATCTCGACGCTTCTTTTTCTGTGTAGAACGATTTTACGGGATGATGATGATTATGTAACAGATCAACGCCAAAACAATGACCACTCTTTCTAAATATTTTACTTATTTCCAATGCGTACCGCTATGCCGATACTTAAATTTAGATAGAACCAAAACAAAATCTGTTACCTAAAACCGAAACAGAAACACGTTTCAGTTTGATTCCTTGCTATGTATGTGGCTTGGAATATAAAGGGGGATTTTTTAGCTATTATCTTTTTGGCAACTCTAGTTTAAACAGCTCACGCACGTTTAGTGTTTTGTTTCACTGTCAAACATCTTCAGTTTGGTCCATAATTTAAGCATGAATCGTCTTACAACCGAACAACGCTTGCAAATGATTGAATTTTATTATCAAAATGCGTGCTCAGTTAAGAAAGTTCAAGTTCAGAAAGCGACGAAGCTCATTTTTGGCTCAATGGGTACGTAAATTAACAGAGTGGTCGATTTTGGAGTGAATATCAGCCAGAAGCATTGCAAGCAAGGCTGCAAACCGGTCCTGAACCGAACCCCTAAGAACCGGTCCGGTTCGGGTTTTTTGGGTCCAACGAACCGGACCGCGAACCGAACCCGTAATATTTTTGACAGCTCGAACCTGAACCCGAACCGGACCACTTTTTCGAAAAATTTGGTTCGGTTCGCAAAATTAAGTAGTTATTCCAGGGAAATAAAGAAATTCCAGGTAATCCGACTTGTATCATTCAAAAAGTTCTCCAATCCTACGATTCTATCGACGTCAATAATAGAGCGAATATGGTTCACAGCACATTACAGAATGCTGACGCTCCAGCAAGACATTCTTAATGAGAGTTATCCAAATTTAACTTTTATCAACTCAACGTCTGATTACGAAGAAGGGAAGTTTACGAAAGCCGTACAGGCCTGTTCTCAATTCCACTTCGGTTTTCGTATAAACGTTTGTACGTTCAGCTCTAGGTCAATAAGGTTTACGGAAGTTGAAACTCATATCAACAATAAAGAGATTCGGTTCAAGTAAATTCGGAATTTTTTAAGCAGTTGAAACAGACAGTTCAATGCCAAGTGGATTCAATTTGTAGAACAAGAAAGCCTTGGTCTAGTAACCACAGATTTCTGTGCCACCTCCCAAATAAATTTAAAAAAGTAAAATGCCCAATTCAAAAGTATATACGAAGACCAAGTGGAATTGAGAACAGACCTGATAATTAAATAATAAATTTTATATCTGTAAATATTCGGTTATTATAATATTGAGAAAATTACCCCAGAGAGCATACATGGATTTAATGTTTATTAAAATGTATAGACTCCCTTAAGAAGGCAATATATTTGTCGAAACGCGTAGGAGAGAACCTGATCCAAAAAGTGTTTCGACTGCAGGAAGGGAAGACGGTCGAACAACAACCCCAATTGACACCACAATAATACAACGAAAAAAGGGCCAACAACAAATTTATACATGGATAAATGTTTTAAAATCTTGGAAAGGTCAAACAAACGAGGACTTAAAAAATATTGCTCTGACTATATTTGCTGTTTCAGCAACTCGGGTATCAGTTAAACGGGCCTATTAAACAGTTATGTTTGATCTTTCTGATATAAGAGCTGGAATAGATCAACAGCTCCTAGAAGATATAATGCTTATTAGGCTGCCTTCACACTGTTCGACACATGACACATGATAGTCTAGTAGCCCTGCCTAAGCAGTTCTCAAAAGTTGAATTCTATTACAAAAATTACATTATTGAAATATAGAATATTATTTTAAAAAGTAAAAATTTTAAATCGAAACTATTCATATATATTCTGGAGAACCGAGGTTCGAACCAAAACCTTGGGTTCAGGGGTTCCAAGAACCAGTCCGCGAACAGAACCTTAGACTTTACAACGGGTTCGAACCCCTGAACCGAACCTTCCGCAAAGTTTTAGAGGTTTGCAGCCTTGATTGCAAGAGCTACCAATGCATTCAGAAAAGGTCACAGTTTGGAGCGGTTTATGGGCTGGTGGCATCATTGGACCGTACTTCTTCAAAGATGATGCGAATCGTAACGTAACTGTGAATGGTGAGCGCTACCTTTTTTTGGCCAAATTCAAGAGCTTGACTTGCATGACGTGTGGTTTCAACAAGACGGTGCCACATGCCACACAGCACGCGCAACAATGGACTTATTGAGAGGCGAGTGCGGTGAAAATTTTATTTCACGTTCGGGACCAGTCAATTGGCCGCCTAGATCGTGCGATTTAACGCCTTTAGACTATTTTTTGTAGGGCTACGTTAAAGCTTATGTCTATATAGACAAGCCCGCATTTTTTAAAGCATTTTTTCGTAAGATACCGGCCGAAATGTTGGAAAGAGAATGCCAAAATTGGATTAAGCGAATGGACCATTTGAGGCGCAGCCAGCATTAAATTATATGCCAAGCATTAAATTATATGGACCGTACTATCGATTTAAATAAAGATTTCATGCATTTTTCTGAATTTTATGTGTTTTTTTTTTTGAAAAACTTTCCTATAGCTCTTTAAAATTCACCCTTTCCATCTTCCTTCTGAACTCGATCATCATCCCGCATCATAAAAGCCAATCTGAGAAATCATTATAGATCATAGCATGAATGGAACCTCCAACAGCAGAAACTATACGATAAATAATATATTTCTCAAACCTGCCCAAGGATAAATTTTTCTGCTGAACACGCCCATTTTTCTTACCTAGATAAGGTAAATATCAAAATAGAAAGTTAGGGACAAATTTTTGCTACTTCTAAAAGGGTTTAATGAACAAATGATTTTATGAATGTCGATAATGTCGTTCTTGAAATAGCTTTACAGGCAACCCAAAATTTAGAAAAAACCATGAAAGAAAGTCGGTCATGCCCGACTGTAACATACTCTGTATCCGCAAAGTGTATTTATATATAATTTATTAAGTTAAAAGCCCCACAAATTGACAAAAAATAACATAATTGTGAAGTGCTGCCCATTGCCAGTGTGGCCAGTGCTGCCTATCATAATTGTTTCTTTTTCTTATAGCTTGACTATCGATAATCCAATAATTTCTGGGGCAAATAGATAAATAAACTTGATTACTAAATATCTATAGAAAGAAAAACGTAGCTACAAAACTGTGGGAAATGTAAGGATTTTTACAAATTGAGAGGGCTAAACTTGATCAAGAGATTGAGAGAAGCCCGCGTAGGCTCTTTGGTTCTATTTTAAATTAAACACAACTTATTGGTTGTCCATTTTCCAAACTGGTAGAACAACAAGCCAGGCCACAACGCAAGTGCTTACTCATGAATAATTTAAAGTCTTCAGCGGTGGGAGTGGGTTCAATGCAATTATAAAATCGATAATTTGTCAAAGTTGAAGCATTAAAAAATGAAATGAAATCAATAATAAACGACCTTGAAAATTGTAGACATACCACAACTTACATACGGAATCATCATCATATGTTAGTGTGACAGGGTTTTTCTTAGGGAATTGCCAAATGTAATGAAACTGGCAACCAGGTAATAATCTTATCACTGGGTTTTATCTGGCTGAAAGCAATGAACATTTATGTTTTGATAAGCTTGGAACACTGCCCATATACTGGGAGAGGTAGAGAGAGAGTGTGAGAGCGTGGGAGCTTGAAAAGTAAAATTCGCCGAGAGTCGTTGCTGCTGTTGCGGTTACCGTTTGCCCACTTAAAGCCAACTCAGTGTACGTGTGGCTAGCAAAAGTAGAAGTACGTTGTTCCGAGGCTCCGTGGCAGCGGCAAGAAAATACTATATAAATATTTAACATTTTGCAAATTGCAGGCAAAACAGATCAGAAATTAACCCTACAAACCATAAAAATGGCTAATCGGGATTTGCAACTAAATTCCGGCATGCGTTGCGCCAAGTATATGCTCATCATAGTGAGCTTTATGTTCGCGGTAAGTCCCTGTCCGGATATATAGTGCGAAATATTTCATAATGATTCACCTGAATCACAAAAGCTCAAAGTGATCGCCATTTTGTTTTTATATAAAAAATTTTCTTATCAGCTTAATTAATTGTTTGGTTCTTTTTGTTTTTGTGAATCACTTAAGTAATAGTATTGTGTTTCGGAGAGAGAAACGGGTCAAGTACAAAGGCAAAAACGTTTTCGTTGGCTTGAGTTTTGTTTGTATTTGAAAACAAATAGGGTCCGGAAAAACACTTGACTGAATTGTTTAAACAATGTCTGATAACATGCGCATTTTGGGTTCCATTTCGCTTGCTTATTTAGAGGGTGAAGCAGATAAAGAGGAAATGGGATTATTGAATACTTGGAAGGTGACTTGATAAACACACAAAATTGTTGGAAAATTATTATTATTAGAAATGCAGAAAATTCCTCATAAATAGAAACACTTTTTAACAGCACATCAGCATCAAAGCAAAGCCAAGGTGTTTCTAATTATATTAAAAACTGTGACGAAAATCATTTTCTGTCCTTCTAAGCTTAAACATATTTTAAATTTCACCCAATGACCTTTAAATAAAAAGGTCTAAAGATATTTCTGAAATCAGTTTCAAGTATTTGACTTACATCGTTTATACTCACTTTTTTTCCATTTACTTAAGACTTAATCATAATATATTTTTAATATCAACATTTACCCTTGGTCTGTGACGCACACAGATAAGACAAAAGGCTTAAAAGAAATTTCGAAACACTCATAATTTCGCAGTGTTGTCACTGCACAAGACCATTAAAAGTCCCGAAGACTCATCAGTTTCCAACGATATCTACAACCAAGGTGCAGGGTATAAAATATTAATTATATCATGACCAACTAATTTTACACAAACGAGTACAGAAAACAGATGTCTCACTTTAACTTAAAATAATATCGACCTACAATAATTTCTCTAATATTGACTCTACCCTAATAATAGAAAAAAACCAGAGCCGCAGTTTGTTTACATTTGGATATGTTTACAATGCTCGATTGGATCGATTTCTGCTTTGACAGCAAATTGTTGACCGATTTATTTGCTTTTATTATTAAGGAATCAATTACTTAATAACGAATGTTATACATTAGAGCGTACTTTTCTGGTAGATACATTTTCTTATGCTTAGCTTATATGATTTATGTCATTTATACGCATTGTTGCACTTACTTTTTCTTTTTAAAACTATTGAAAGTTACTCAAGATTTTGATGTAAAAATTTTCATCTGGTGCACATGTGGTATGAGTAATTTTTAAAGTATCTTTAGGGCCACATTCTGTCTATTATATTTATAACATATTCTTTTGTTGGCAAATTTTAAGATAATGAGGTCTGTTTTAATAAATAAATATATGTACAATAGGTTGGACCTTAAAAACGGAAAAATGGAAAAAAGTAGGTCTCAGCATTCCCAAAGCTAATATATGTTGCATAATTAATGATTGTAAAAATCAAAAAACTTTATTTTAATTTTAAATGAGCGTGAAAGTGTCTTTTAATATTAAAAAAAAATTTTCTCATACGAAACGCACATAAAATACAAATTCAATTTAATTTACAACGAAATTATTAGTTAATTTCAGTTGCTGTCATTTTTTAAATAACATTTAACAGTAGTGTATTAAAATTTTTTAAACTCCAATAGTTCTTAAAAAATATGTCTTAACAGGATAGTTTGCTTACGAGTTATTCACAAAAACTTCGGAGACTCTTCAGTAAAAACTCGACTTTTTTACTTGCTTATTATGCATCGAAATGCACACATAGGGAGCTGAGATCATTACCTAAAAAATTTCATACTCAGCAGGTCCAATCTAATGTACACACAAAAAGGATATCTATTGATGATTTATGGGTATTTTCTGGATAATATAACACAGTGCAACAAATTTCCAAAAATAAATATTGGCATAGCGTACGCTGTAGAGCAGGTCGCGTATAGCATTTCCTCACTTGTTTTTCTTCTCGGGGACCCCCAAAATCTGAAGTTATGGCCCAAAAACCGCTTTTTGCTATTTTACCCCACTTAAATAGATTTAACTCGCGAATGGACCGTCTGATTGCTCATAACCTCATCAATTACGATAGCGACGAGAGGAATCTAATACATTTTAGTCAATGGTTTGACTAATTTAACGCGATGGCTGAGAAATGCGGCTTACAGATCTGGCATTTTCCATTTTTTTTGAGAAATTTGTACTTTGACCATCACTGGTTTAACTATTTTATTCTATGCTATTTTTTCTTATAACTTACTATAAAAGCCCATTTAATTCTCTGTCAAACGGTTGTTGTCCCAATTAATTTGGATACCGTTTGACGAAGTTATTCGCGCATTTCTAAGTACACCTCGACAATCTAGTATTTTTTTTAGTGTGCTAACATATTTATTTTTGCTTTCACATAATTGCCCCTAAAAGTAAACTCAGTTTTATTTGGCGCCAGATTCAAATAATATTTTTAAATACTTAAAATGCAAATATATATAAACTTCCATGTTTCAAAATTTTTTCGCAAATATTAACGGTCTCTGAATACTGTTATCTAGCATAAAGATAAATTGAGCTACGTATAGTGAGTAGATGTGGGTTGTAAGTGGTTGTTGTTATTTGTCAATGAGCTGAAATTGCCATATAATATAAAATAGCCGTGCACAGCAAGAATCGTATATAGGTAGGCACGGTTAAGTCCTGTGAAAAGCAGATTGGTCTCATGGCGCAAGCCTTGGCCACGCCTGGACATATCTGGTCTAATGCAGAGCATTTAGCTGCGGGTTCAATTTAATGATAAACCCCTTTGGTACCTAAGAAATTACTTTTCATGTCCACAAACAAGGCCCAATGATAACTGCCAAACACGATTGTAGAGAACCGCGATAAAATACCATGGATGACCAATGATGAAGAATATTAAAATCACTATAACAGGATGGACGAATCATTAAATACCAAATAAAAACCCAAGTGGACCACGCCAACTAAAAATGAGAAGAAAGTGACATCAGCTTGCTCTTAAGCAGCAATGGGAAATGCATAGCCCGCTTGGGCAGCGACGCCGGCCCGTTATCATGTCTAAAAACTCAGCGCATAAATTGCCTTCTTTTGAGACGAGGACCCGCACAAGCTGACGTCGCAACAAGTGTAATTGGCTCGATTTGTACTGAGTTAAAACAAATAAATCCAAGAGTGTCGACGACAGCCCGCATAAGCACACAGCGCACCAAGTGCAGTATGGGCGATTTTAACTCGCTTATAGGGGTGGTTTTGTGCTGATTCTACAAAATAGCTCAACTTGCCGCAATAGGTAACATTATTGGAGAGCGTTAATCTTGGCCCAGAAATCGTGAAGCATTGAAGTTTATATATATTTGCATTTTAAGTACTTAAAAATATTATTTGAATCTGGCGCCAAGCAAAACTGAGTTTACTTTTAGGGGCAATTATGTGAAAGCAAAAATAAATATGTTAGCACACTAAAAAAAAATACTAGATTGTCGAGGTGTACTTAGAAATGCGCGAATAACTTCGTCAAACGGTATCCAAATTCATTGGGACAACAACCGTTCGACAGAGAATTAAATGGGCTTTTATAATAAGTTATAAGAAAAAATAGCATAGAATAAAATAGTTAAGCCAGTGATGGTCAAAGTACAAATTTCTAAAAAAAAATGGAAAATGCCAGATCTGTAAGCCGCATTTCTCAGCCATCGCGTTAAATTAGTCAAACCATTGACTAAAATGTATTAGATTCCTCTCGTCGCTATCGTAATTGATAAGGTTATGAGCAATCAGACGGTCCATTCGCGAGTTATATCTATTTAAGTGGGGTAAAATAGCAAAAAGCGGTTTTTGGGCCATAACTTCAGATTTTGGGGGTCCCCGAGGAAAACCAAGTATGAGGAAATGCTATACGCGACCTGCTCTACAGCGTACGCTATGCCAATACCCAGGTTATTTCGCACTGTAGCACTGTGTAATTTATCGTTTAAAGTATATTAATAATATTCTAACTGAATGTTAGATTATTTTAAATTATTATGTTAGATATTGTTAGATTTCAGTTAAATTTTGATCCAATGTTTTTGAAAATCGTCAAAAGGATATGAAAAAGAAGGGCATTTCAAATAGATCTGAATGAATTTTTTTTTTGGTGTATCTATAGGCCTTATTAGGTGCCCCCAAGGTGCAATATTTGAAAAACCTTCCAAATAATTGCTTTTTAGCAAAAGCCAGTAACTATTACTATAAAACTAACACAGTTTAGACTCTCAGAACCAAAATGACAGCGAACCGCTGACTAATATCAGAGTGAAATGTTGTCGACGCAGCAAAGTGTGCTTCTATGTTAGATTTTTCTACCGAACTCAATTGAAATGGCCAGATATCGAGCAAAGGCTAAGGCACAAGGTAAATATGCAATATGACAACGCAGCCATTGCATACCTTGAAAAGCTGAAATGGGAGATCCCCACTCGCCATATAGCCCAGACATTGCCCCTTCGGAATACTATTTGAGTTCGGCAATGACGCATGCCCTTGTCGATTAGCACTTTCGCAGGTTTGGAGAACTCCGAAATTGGATAAATTTGTAGATGGCATCAAAAGATGCAACTTTTTTCGAGATGGTATATGAAAATTGCCAGAAAGATGGAGAAAAGTAGTGGGTAGCGATAGACAATACTTTGAACCAAGGCTGCAAAACTTTAAAATTTTGCAAAAGGTTCGGTCCGGGGGTTCGAACCCGTTGTAAAGTCTAAGGTTGGGTTCGCGGACCGGTTTCCGGAACCCTTGAACCCAAGGTTTTGGTTCGAACCTTGGTTCGCTTGACCATAAAAGAATACTTTTTTTAATTATAAAAGAATACTTTTTTTTAATTACAAAGTTCCTCAGGAGACATTTACAACTTTTGTGAACTGCTAATTTTAAGTTAATAAGCATTATATCTTCTAGGAAGCATTATATCTTCAGAAAGATCAAACTTAAGTGTTGAAAAGACCCGTTCAACTGATACCTGTGTTATGGGAACAGCAATTATAGTTAAGGCAATATTTTTAATGTTCTCGTTTTATTGACCTTTCCATGATTTTTAAAGATTGGACGATGTTTGTTCTCTTGAACAGTTTTTGAAGGAGACTATAACATTTACATAGTTTATATTTGATATTTGCTTATAGCTCTATACTGCTTTCAAAACATCTCTTCTTGGCAATCAGAAGATGATTCATTTTAATGTGAATTTTGAAAACTCTCATTAAGAATTTCTTTTTTGAACTTCTGCGTTTCTGTAATGTGCTACTTTGCAACCTTTTTTTTTAGACAGAAGTTAATAGATGAATACTAGGTATAAAAGAAGAACGTTTTATTGAAAGTTTAAATTAAGAAACAAAAAAATTCAGATCCATTGCTCGAAATTAAAAGCAAGCGGTAAAATCACTTGGTAGTAGTCCTGCAGTTTTTAAGAAGTTTTATAAATTGGCTGCAACATTATACAGATGTTTGAACCACGTTCCATTCAAATGTTTTTAGTTGGAGCTTCTTTAAAGAACTCTGAATGCATAAATCTTTAAGAGTTAGTAAACGTTTGCACATTTTTTAGGTTGAGTTCAATCGATTCACAGTCTAGGACAAGTTTGTTTTTATTATATTTTCTATCAGCAAGAGATTTTATAGAGTCGTCCAGGGAATCTATTGAGGTAACATGATCATCGTCCAAATCAAGAAATGCTTTTATTGCCATGAGCAACCTTAATCAACATTACATTCTTCATACTTCCATTCCTTTTCTACTCTGCTGTTGTCATTTAAAAGTTCCCCTTCCCGATCCATATTCGCTCTATTTTCGACGGATCATCAATCTGACCGAGAGAAATGTCGTTGGATTGGAGAACTTTGTGAATGATAGCAGTCAGAATACAAGTTCTTTATATATTTCTCTGCATGTGTCGTTGGAAAAAAAAGTACTTAATTTGTTGAACCGAACCTAGTTTTTCGAAAAGCGGTTCGGCTCGGGTTCAGGTTCTAGGAGTCAAAAATATTAGGGGTTCGGTTCATGGTCCGGTTCGTAAGACCTAAAAACCCGAACCGAACCGGTTCTAAGGGGTTCGGTTCAGGACCGGTTTGCAGCCTTGCTTTGAACAAATAATTTGTAATTTTTTATTCCGGTAATACATGAAGTAAATGCTTAAGCCTTATGTTTGACAAGCTAAGTAACCGGTCCGAAAACCGACCCTTGAACTAGATGATATGTTCGAACTTTGCACAGCATTCCAGTCTGGTAACTATAAGTATTGAATAGTACTGTCAGCTTGTCGTTTATACAAATACATATTTCAAGAGCCACCCGTTTCTATCTGCAGTAGACTTTAAACGACGACTGCAGGTCGTCGAATATCCAAAACTGGCAAGAGCTATATCACATTCGTCTTTGTACCTAAGACTGTATTAGTAAAATGGTTTTTGTTTTATATACTTCTAAAACAACGACTAACATGTTAGTGTACCTAAATCAGCGATTGTTAACATAAGCGAGCTGGTTTCGATCGAAGGTCTGCTTACTCTCTTGACCATGTGTTCGGCTCGTGTATGTGTAAATAGCGAAATGTTTTCAGCCCCTGAGGGCATCCAGTAACAATCGCATTCAAATGGAAACCATTTCGTTTTTTTTCCAATACCGGTAAAAGTTTTTAAATCATGGACCAAACGGGTCATAATAGAGCAAAATCAACCCTAGGTTATAATAGCCCATCACACAAACACACAAGCTGTATAACTAACACCCAACAAATAACATGCTGCCAAGTTGTCACCACGTGCACATGAGTTCGCCATCTACCCGCCAAAATGATTGCCCACAATGTAACACAAATCTGGCACTGCAACTGAATCATCTAAACGAGTCTCTCGATTCGTGACTTGGCAAGCAATTGCTAACAGAATTTTAGTAATCCCCTCCTTTCCTCCCGCAGCTCACGGCCATACTGCTGATCATGGTGGGCTCCACCATCCAGGCGATATTCGGTGACTTTAGTCTCTTTATCGATGGTCATTTCACTTCTCCGCCAGCTCTTTTAATAGCCATTGGCTTTATACTGATTGCAGTGGCCGCATTGGGTGCCTATGGAGCTGTCAAGGAGAGTGTAATGGTTATTAATTTGGTGAGTATATGGAGAGAAGAGTACAAAGATTATTTAACTAATATATGATTCCTTCTTTAAAAACAGTATGGCGTTTGCCTGTTCTTGGTATTCATACTGGAAGTGTCGGCAGCTATAGCGGCCTTTGTAATGCAGTCCCAGGTGCGACAGATGTTAATGCGTACCATGACTTCTGCTTTGGCTGAATATGACCATGATGAATATGTGGAGGCGGGTGTGGACTTTATGCAGTCTGGTGTAAGTTTAAATCAATAGACTTCCTAGTCCATCTCTACTTAAACTCTTTTTCCCACTTAGCTGGAATGCTGCGGCGTCAATGGTCCAGATGACTGGAAGGATTTCTATGCTCCCAATCAGAATATGACTCTGGACAGCAATGATGTGGTGGTGCCCACTTCTTGTTGCGGCAGTCTGGCTGATAATTTGAACGATGCCAACGAACTGACTTGCTTGGAGCCCTTTGAATTTGGCTGCTTCCGCAAGATGAACTTCATTATTTCACAAAGTGCCATGTTAATTGCCACCGGAGCCACCACAGTGGCCTTTGTGCAGCTTCTGGGTGTGCTGTGTGCCTTCATGTTGGCCAAGACACTGAGACGCAACAAGTCCATACGCGAGGCTCGTCGCTGGCAGCTGCAACAGAGCTTGGGTGTCTTAATCTCCGGTGGCAAGATGGCTCCTCCACAGAATTCTGCAGTTACCGGCTATCAGCAGCTGGATAACAACGAGCAGGGCACAAGTGATCCCTATACTTACACGCCGCAGAGTCCCAGCGTGAACTAAGCGAACCCAGATACATCTATCTACCTAATATATATATATAAACCATTTTTAATGTGAAATTTTTAAGTCAAACGTTAAAATAAAGCTCGGTCAGTCAACTAGATCTAGGACTGCTTAAGCAAATCCCGCCTAAAATTCTTAAGTAGACGCAGTTGCTCCACTATGCTAGATGTAGAAGTCCCTCCAATGACATCATATTGCTGCACATTAAAGCCATAATCGGCCACACTGGCTATATCCGCACCAAAAGCAGGACAGATTTGCTGCAGCTCACCCAGGGGTACTTCTGTGATGCCCACTCCCTGCTGTTCGGCCAGTGAGACAACGTTCCCTATATGATGATGAGCCTGGCGGAAGGGGATGCCCTTTTTAACCAGATAATAGGCCTGAAAAATGAGATCAATTAGTTAGTTCTTCAATAATTGCTCAGTTACTCTCTTACCCAATCGGTGGCCAACATATCCGTACTAAGCGCTGCTTCCATTTGATGTCTCTGCACTTCCATGGTTTGTACAACTCCCATCGTCACCTCCAGAGCTTGGGCCAATTTGTCATAGGATTCAAAACAATATTCCTTATCAAATTGCAAATCCTTGTTGTAGGTGGAGGGGGTACCCTTAATGGTCATCATCATCCCCGTCAATTTGGAAGTTATTAAGCCCGAAATACCTCTGATCAATTCAAGGCTATCCGGATTACGTTTCTGTGGCATCAAACTGCTGCCGCTGGCAAAGCTATCCGCCAATTTAATAAAATCAAACTCTTTGGTGCTATAAATGATGAGATCCTCGGCCAAACGAGAAAGATGCAGACTGATCAGTGAACAGCAGTAAATGAAATCCACTGGAAAATAAAAGAGAACAGAGATAAAACATTTTTAATATTAAATTTAACTAAAACAAACAAAACCTTTCTTATCAGATTTGAAACATTTCTAAAGTTCTATGATGACTTTCAGATGACTTTAAAATTACAAAAAAAAATAATCTAAAAAGACATGTTTAAATGGGCGCGAAAAGGCTAAAAAGATTTTAATGTTACTTATACGCAGTGTTGCCCGTGTTTTTATCTATACTTTTGTAGTTTGCGTTGAGTTCAAACGAAATGTTGGATGAATAAACTAACTCATAAGACTATGGGCCGATTTCTCATCTTCTATATAGAGCTATTTGTCACATAAACTTACAAATAGCAGAGTAAATTGTAAGCTTATCTGACCCATAGCAGCTATCTGGAAGAAAAGAAATCGACCCTTAGAGTTAAATCATTTTTTACAAAGATCAAAGGTACGTTCGAGAATCGAGAACCAAGAAATAAAACCAAAATCTAAAAATTTTAATTTGAGTTTTAAACTTTTTAACGAGAGGAACAATTTTCAAAAGCCCTAATAGATGAGGAAGCTGAATACGGCCCAGAAAGTTCTCTTATTAAAATGGATGCTGTAGACATCACAAAAAGCGAAAGTCCATCACAAGAAGAACTGCTCCATCCAGATGAGTAGTAGTAGTAGTAGTGGTGTCTTTATTTTAGTTTAGAATGCCCTATTACAACATATTGCTTTTAATTTAACATAATTCAACTAAAAATAAAGTAGACGAGTTTTTATCGACTTGGTTTTGAACCGTCTGTCGATCACCTTATCCAGTGCTACTTCGGCTAATACACCTGGCTGCCCGGGTCGTCCCCAGATACCAGATCGTTCGCATTGTAGTATGGAGTAGTGGTTTGGTGTTACAATTTATTACTATTCTTATTGTATAGATTCTAATTTGCCGTCAGCTAATATTGAAATTTAAACTATCAACTAAAGGTAAATGTTCTGTAAATTGTAAATTTTGTGATTGTATGTGGGTATGTTTAAAAAGTTTCAGTTTGTATCTGTCTCCTATAGTTTAGTGCATGTTTTATATAGTTCACGAGTGCAGTCCAATTCGATCCATTTAAAATGTTTATGGTTTCCTGATGTGTCAGTTGTAATCTGTTTAGGTGTAGCTCTCTGACTTCCTTCAAAACGGGGCATATGGCAACAAAATGAAAAGTGTCTTCAGGTGTCCTTAAGTTACACAGGTCACATTGGCTGTTGGTTCGGTATGGCATGGCGTTTAGTTGCAACATTTCTGTTCGTGCTTTGCATATTAGCGATATCTGCCAGATTCTGAAATCGTCGTGGAAGTAGTTAGCATCACTTAGGTTGTAGCGTAGAGTTTTATAGATTGCTCTCGTAGAGCTTTGACTGGCCTGAAATTCAAACCTCCTCATGGCTGTGCAATCGATTTGTTCTAGAATTTTCATGTGCGCTAAATCCCATGAGCTTGAATCTGATATATCCAGAGCTATTCCATGCTCGTTTGCCAGGCACTGCCATTTTTCAAAAAACTGACTTGTACTACTTTGCAGATATTTTGCGATTATTTTTGGTAACCTGGTATCCGGCGTCGTCATTATTTTTCTTATATATGCAAAGTGTGCCTGCAATGCTTCAGTGTGTAACAGCGACAGTCCGGTTTCAAGGTGAATTGCGTAGTTAGGTGTACTTCTTGGTAACTGAAAAATTTTTTTTTATGAAGTGACGATGCAGTTTCTCTGTTTCCTCATAATACGTATGTCCCCAAATTTGCGACGCATACAACATTATCGTGCTCACAGTGGCCTTAAAAAGCTTGTATTTTACACTTGGTAGTACATTTTGCCTGCCAAGAAAGGAGTTCCAAGTGCTATTTAGGGCGATTTTTGCGTCAAATAGTTTCTGCTGTAGATGGCTGGAGTAATTTAAATTTTGCGTTACTGTGATTCCGAGGTATTTAAACTCTTTTACGACCTCCAAGAGTTCTCCATTTAAATTCCAACTCTGGTTGTTTGCTGCGCGTCCTCTTCCATCACGGATGACCAGCACCTTGGTCTTATCAATATTTATTAGTAGGTTCCAACGTTGGCAGTAAGAGAAGAGCGAGTCAATCATCTCCTGTAATTTGTGAGGTGAGTCTGCCATTATCATGGTTATGGTTTGATTGGCAAAGGTAAAAAGGTAAAGGTAGATAAGTAGTTGTGGATTAAAAAGGGAACTGGGAAAGAAGAAAGAGATTTGGTGGGTTCCATGGCATTAAGAAACTGATTTTAAAAATGCAAAACTAAATAAAACGAGAGCGCAAGTTAAAGTCGGCTTTAACCGACTTCGATAGACCCGTTACTCATGAAAAAACATTTTTAACAGTGTTCCTGCGTTCCTTAGGGTGAACATCTGAAAAGTATGCAACACTTTCTTAACTCGGCTATTTTTCACATTTTTGCTCATAACTTGAAACCCGCTCATCTGATCTTTATCATTTCTTCGGCAAATTTATTCTTTTTAACTATTGCTAATAACTAATTATCTTTAGAAGGCACGAATCGTCTATCTTTAAAACTGTAGGAGATATAACGTTTTTTCCGAATTGCGGGGGCGGGAGGGGGCGTGGCCAAAATTTGAAATAAACTTGATCTGCGTGCAGATAAAAGAAGCATTTGTCCCATACATGTCAAACTTCTATCTCTTACCATCTCTGAGATCTAGGTGTTCATACAGACGGACGGACGGACGGACGGACGGACATGGCTATATCGACTCGGCTGTTGATGCTGATCAAAAATATATATACTTTATGTGGTCGGAGATGATTCCTTCTGCCTGTTACATACATTTGCACGATTTTAGTATACCCTTTTTACTCTACGAGTAACGGGTATAAAAATTAATAACGAAATACCAATTTTTAATTTATCACACAAAATGGATGTATTTTCATACTCTTTACCAAAGGTGCAAAAAGTAAAATGGGTTTGTGCTCATGTATGTTATTTCATGTATGTTGGTTTTTTAGAGTAGATATATTCATGATCAGACAAATTGATAGAGCCATGTCCCTCAGTCCGCATCAGAGAACGGCTTCATTGGATTGCAAATCGCTCACACATTAATCAATACACGAATAAACTGGCTTTGCGATCAATGCATCGAACTTGCATACGCAACATGCTCGCCCTTGAGTTTAATTCAACTCAATTGTTGGCACTCTGAGTATAATCAAGCTCGCTTCATTCCACTCAGCTCGGGTGATTTGATCGCTTGGCTCGACGACGATTATTCATCTCGTATGAATAAACTCATGCAAAGACGCATATGCTAAAACAGTAGAGTCCATGATCATTGTGTCAGCTGTGTTTTGTTGTTTTCGCGCTCTGACCTGCAACAACAACATCATATGTGTCTCTCTTCTTTCTCTCTCCTATGACTCTCGCAATGCGTTGGCCTGAGTTGGATGAGTTTTGTTCGATCGAACACATAAGTGACGCGTCAAAAATTCAAGTTCAACCGTTCGATGCGATTGCAGTATGATTTGAGTTTGTTCGAGTGAAAATATTTGTTCGGTGAATAAATATGAACAAAAATGTTGGATCAAACGAGAGCGCAAGTTAATGTCGGCTGTAACCGACTTCGATATACCCGTTACTCATGAAAAAACATTTTTAACAGTGTACCTGCGTTCTTAAGGGCGACCATCCGATAAGTAGGCAACATTTTTTTATGGTGGGAGGGGTGGTAGCGGGGGGGGGGGGGAACTTTGTTCACTTTTTTGCTCATTACTTGAGAACCGTTCATCCGATCTTTATCATTTCTTTGGCAAATCGATTCATCTAATTACTAACTATCTTTAAAAGGTACGAATCGTCCATCTTCAAAACTGTTGGAGATATAACGTATTTTCCAAATTGCGGGGGCGGGAGGGGGCGTGGCCAAAATTTGAAACAAACTTGATCTGCAGAAGCATTTGTCCCATACATTTCAAACTTCTACCTCTTACCATCTCTGAGATCTAGGTGTTCATACAGACAGACGGACGGACGGACGGACGGACGGACGGACAGACAGTTCAGTTTTTCCGTAGGTGCTCTTACACTTTAAGCCATATTTCATAGATAGAGTTCCCCAATACCTTTTTCGTATAAGTACGATTCTTAAACAAAAAAAATTATATTTTTTGAATTATCGAATTTGAATCGACGAACTTCTTCGCCGAACAAGAATTCATTTGCCCACTAACCGGGCGTACTTTTTCCACGAACATCATTTGCTTCAAAATCTCAACGAGTAAACATAGAAATATGGCAGCGAAACCTAACAGAATCATGGCCTAGATGGCGATACAAATTAGCATAGAACATTATTTGATCAATTTGGGGGCATTCAATAAATTCTAGTAACAATTCATTGCTCATTTGGGCACATGTTTACTCTTCAAATATTTTTGACAAATGATGTTCGTCAGAATGTTCCCATCCATTGACGAACATGTTCGCACGAACACTCGCAAGATAGAAACATTGCTATTATCTGCGAACAAAACGTCCAACATAAAAATCTGTCACGAACACCTCCACTAACGACGAACATTTAATCGAGCTGAACAAATTCGTCTGTGGATGGCCTGCTTAACCGAAGGTCGATTATTTGACAATCACAATGATGAGTTGACAGAAACTGCTAAATGGTTTGCAAAAATTTCCAACGCTCATGCACTACTTGTGATTTTCTTGCAAAAAAAGAAAAACGAAGACAGTCTGTAAAACAATTTTGTTGGAAAAATCCATAGTCATCGCAATATGCATACCCTCGAGACATAAGTAAAATGCTAACCATACAAATTTTTGGAATTTTGGAATTACCAAGAAATGGTAAAGATTTTCGTATAAGCCAGTGCACTTCGGACTAAACTTGAATGACATTATTTGGGAAGTGACAAGAAAAGGTTCACTTACTAGACCCTAAGTAAGGAAACCGTACGAACTAAATCTACTTGGCTTTAAACCAGTGGTGCCCAAAATGCCAAAGGCCTATCCTATGAGATAGGAACTCATAATTCTGCCGGCGCAGCCGTCACACGCATAGAGAGAGAGTGTGTGTTCTATAAAATGCACGCTCGGCAGCTTGCTCTCTAACGACGCGTGCCTTCGGCTTCTCTTCCTCTCACGAGGCATTTGTTTGTTTGCAACATGAGTCATGGCGTTTACTTCGTGTAACAGGCAGCAGGTTTGTGGTGTCACTTCATATACCACTCACGCCTCAGCATGACGTGCTCGTCCTGCAACTTTAGATTTCGTGCGTGCAAATTTTAAGCTCGTGTTGCTTATCACTTTATGAGGCTGGACATGTTGTTCACATTTCAACACGCGATGATCCAATCCAAAACCCATTATAAAACCGATCGTTCGATCCTAAAATGGTCAATTACCTCCATTAATAAGCACTTACCCACAAAATCGCGATCTCCCACCGCATGCATACTATTCGCCGTAACGCCCGCAAATCCCAAACGCTCGGCGAGCCACAAACGATCAATACCCAATGGATTGCCGGCCAGTGCTCCGCTGCCCAGTGGTAGCACATTTGAACGCTCTCGTAACTCGGCCAATCTCAGGCAATCTTCCCTCAGGGCAAAAGCATGTGACAACATCCAATGTGAGAATTGAACTGGCTGCGCCCTTTGCAGATGTGTATAACCTGGCATTAGGATGCCCAAGTTAATTTCCGACTGCCTGATCATTGCCTCAATGACTTGTGCCAGACGCCCCAGTGTCTCACGTATGGCCTTGCGCAGCCACAATTTCATATCCGTCACCACCTGATCGTTACGACTGCGTCCAGCATGCAAACGTTGACCCAATTCGCCCGTAATCTTCACCAGCAGACGCTCATTGACCGTGTGCACATCCTCATCGCTGGGCAGAAATTTAATGGTTTGCTCAATCCAATCGTAGCGTATTAACTCCAAACTCTTGACTAATTTATCCGCTTCATCAGCCTCCAAATGGCCGGCACGCATCAAAGCCTCGGCATAGGCCTTGCTCGCATCCAGATCAACGGCAAAGAGGCGTCCATCGTAGGGCAAACTATTGTTAAGGGCCTGCAGAGCGGAGTGGGGTTGCTCGCTAAAGCGTCCGCCCCACAGCTGATAGGAGGAGCTCTGTGTCTGTGCCTGAAGTTGCGCCATTACTGTGTGGTTTGGGACTGAGGGGACCAGTTGATGCAGTTTAGTTTTTTGCTCTGCTTTGTTTATATAATCGCGTTATCTCTTTCAAAATAATGTTTCAAGTTATTTGTTGTATTTTTTTTTTTTGATTAAAAACTCAACTCAAATTGCTGTCTGACTCTCCCCCTCCTAGAAGAGGGCAAGCAAAATAGATAAGACAAAAGGTCCGCACAATGGGCATCGTTTTATTTAGTCATAGCCTCCATGAGAATCACTTAATTGATATAGTTTTTGTCACCATTCGCACCAGGGTGCCTCGCATTCTATCTCTTCTTAAGTTTGTTGTTATTAGATTTGGGTTTTAAATTGACAAGCAGCTCCTTATCAGTCCAGATTACCGCCACTTGCAATTTTATGACGTCTCTCAAGTCTGTGTGACCAAATCCTCCAGAAAAAGTTTGTTTAATTCACAGCACAGTCGATGCAGAGGCAAACCCATCACACAATAGAAATCGCCATCAATGCGGGGAATTAAAGCACCACCAGCTCCCTGGACACCATAGGCTCCCGCCTTGTCACTGTTTTGGGACGAGAAGAAATTTGTTTATTTTTTCTTTGCTTCGTGAAATTTATGAAACTTACAGTGGGTGTCCAGAATCCACATAGCTTTCAATCTGCTCTGGTGTTAGATGACCAAAATAAACATCGGCTGTGTCAGTAAACTGACGCACTCCTTCGGAATGCTTAAGTACGACGCCAGTGAAAACACGATTGCAGGCTCCCGATAAACTGAAATTATAAAAATAAAAAAAACCATTAAATATTGATAACAGAATTATTCAAATTAATCAATTCTTAAATTTCAAATTAAGGGGAAGAAATAATTTTATTTATTAATGAATAAGGCTTTTTGAAATGCTTTTCGAACTAGTACATACTAAGTACATACAGTTAGAAGATTGAGAAGGAAATCTGAGTCCCTTTAAAGTGTTTAAATTTTTAGTTGATCTAGCAGATTTCCAGAATTGTATGAACTCTCAAAAGATATTCTTCTTGTTCCAGCTACCCAAGTAAGCGTAAAACTTTTATTTTCCGATCTGAAGTTTATTATGAATCCGCTAAGAACTCATATGGACGGAAATACATTGACCGCCATTATGCTTTTAAGAAGTTATTATTATTTACCTTTTTTGTAACTAATTTTGCTTTGAGCTTGGGTAACCTCAAGTTTGGTGAAGACATTGTTAATTAAATATTATTTTCATTATCTAATGAATACAAACTTGTCCATTTTTTAAGACACACGCAAATAAAATGTATAATTTATGTGCACATATATGTGTATAGCTTGCTTACCCACTTTGTTTGGACTTACGATTTTAGCAAGCATTTTAAAACGACTATAAAAAATTTGACTGAAACAAACATTTTAAATCAACATACAAATATTTTTTACCTTTCAGCACTTCATTCTTCATTAAATAAATTGTAATGAAACTACTAATATTCATACCAGGAAAGTATAAAGACGCTATCATTGAAAACAATAAAGTTTTCCCAATAAAATTACTTTTTCGACCGATCGTTCTTATGACAGCTATAT
This sequence comes from Lordiphosa clarofinis, assembly GCA_018904275.1. Lineage (NCBI taxonomy): Eukaryota > Metazoa > Arthropoda > Insecta > Diptera > Drosophilidae > Lordiphosa > Lordiphosa clarofinis. The sequence continues at coordinate 888,637 of JAEIGQ010000097.1, forward strand.
GCTAAAGCAGAGGTCGCAAAATCTGCTCAACCAAAATTTTCTGCGCGGTCTGCTCACAACAAAGACCGAAAAAAATAAAACGGCATCGCTCAGTGTCTGACCAGCAACCCCCTTTTTCGTTTCTTTCGTGTTCTCGCTCTTCGGTTTCGGGTTGAGCGCAACACACGAGTCGGTCTTTTTACTGACCCCACGAAGCGAACAGAACCGGTTGTTGTTAAGCTACTGAGAGTCAGTAAGTGAGCGAAGCAAGGAAAAAGTCAGCAAAAAAGGTTTTTATTTTTGTTGTTGCCTCGTCACAGGCAAAGCATTAAAGAGGAAGGGAGAAGGTGATATGGCGCTCATTTGTGGGCATATGCGTATGTATATGTCGTATTTCTTTTGTTTTGCCCATCCACGCCTAGCTATCCACACGCGCAACTCACATGCATACATACATACATGCGCAAAAGACCATTTGCCGAGTTTTTACGACCGAAAAGGTCTCGAGTGAACACTGAGCCGAGCGAGCGACCAAAAGCGGTCGGCGGTTGAGCGAAGAGCAAGCCAAAGAAGAACGAAGTTTGTGTGTTTTTTCGTAACAGTTACGCATCGTGTCAGTGAATGAGCGGTTGTTTTCTGACAACAAGCATGAGAGAGACCGATTATTGCGACCTCTGTGCTAAAGTCATCCGATCCGGTTGGTTCCGACAAATGTTTAGCGACTTTTAACCAAAATACTTCGTGGAAAGGGAGGAGATAGCATAGAAACAGACTGACAGACGGAAAGACGGACGGACAGACACACAGAGACCCGGAAAGACGGACATGTCTCATGGTCGGAGATGATTCCCTCTATGCGTTACAAACCCAAGAAGAGAGCGAAAAAATGTGACTGAGTCTCTCTCTAAAGCTCTATTTACACAACTTGATCACTCAGCTGATTTGTCTGATTTGCTGTGAAACCGTGTAAAAAGGCGTCTGAGTAGACATGAAGCTTGAAGCTATGCGATCAGACGAAAAAGAACCGGTTCTATTTGGCCAGAGCGCTCACCTGAGCGGCACCTATCGAATTGCAGTGTGACCTAATTGCAGAGTGCTGGCGTTGCCATTTATGTCCTACGATATGAAATTTTAAACTAAAATGGTTCCGCTACTGGCTCATCTGAACTCCTCAGGGATGTGTAAGAGTGAAACTGAGTTGATCAGATGAGTTTAGGTCTGACGAAAACTCATCTGAGTGATCAGGTCGTGCAAATGAAGCTAAACACACAGGGAAGCATGAAGTCGGCAAGCATTCGTTGTGAATTGACAAATATATTCGTACACAAGGGCTTAAGGTTGCTCTGTTTTATAGTGCCAGTAGGAAATCACAGTGGATATGATATATTAAAGGAAAATTGCATGTTGTTAAGATATTGTCTTTGATAAAACTACGTATTTTGATGCATAGGTTACACTTGGGTTGATTCTCTTCAGTACAGCATCTTTTGGAATACGAAATTTTTCGTTTTGTTATCAGTGGTTTGCCGAAATGAGAATATAGACGGAATAGACGGGTAAATAGGAAGGGTCCAAAAAATCGCGAAATTCGCTAAGTGGGAACAACTTTATAGTCATCAGTCCAACGCGGTCTTGAACAGCCTGACCAATGCATAATGTTTATGAAGTAGTTTATGAAGATTTTCTTTTTTCATTTTAATTGCAGCATGTATATTGTAAGAATTTATAATGCGCATCTTCAAACAGGTTGCAATGATTAAATCGTGAATGTTTTTTCGGGCAATAATCCATTGTGTGATCGTAAACTCTGGAGCAATACTATAGACGCACCTTGTTTTTTCAGGGTATGCATAGAAAGAGTAGAGGTAGAAAAACTTTGCGATTACCGTTAAAAAAGCGTTAAAAATAAGAGAAAAAAAATGACAAACATCAACACTCTCAGTGCAAAAATTAACCGTTATGTTTCATTTTCTTTTTGTGAGTGGTGCACTATTATAGCCGCACCATTTAATTTCTTAGTCTGTGTTTGCTGGTTGGTGTTGCTGGTGTTTGCACTTGGCTGAGTTACTTTTTGTAATTAATTTGTAAATATGCCAAGTGGGCCAGTGCTGTCAGATGTTGAAAAGGGCCAATTTCTAGCACTCAAAAGTGAAAATTGCTAATTTTGTGAAATTGTCGGAAAAATTGGTAGCTCCGAAAAAGTGAAACCGAAATTTTTGTAAAAACCGATATTAATATGGCGAATAAATCAGGGAGGACGTAAGCCAAAGATAAATCAGCGTGACCAGAGCCGATTAGTGAGCACTGCAAGTAATTCATTTAAGAACGCTAATGGGTTAGCGGCTGAATGTGGCATAAAAGTGTTTCGCTGGACCATTGCGCGGACTTTAAAGGAATCTGAAAACATAGTGCGACAAAAGTTGAAGGTGACAGAAGGGTTGCCAGACCGCCAAAAACAACACCGGATGATATTCGCCAGAATTAACATGGGAACTGACTGGACAGAAATAATTAAACTTTATAGTGCAATGCAAATATTAATTTATCTCTCTAGATCATTTTCTCGAATGAGAAAAAGTTTAATTTTGACAGTTGTCATAGGGTTTCGCATTATTGGAGGGATTTGAGGCAGGATCTCCGGTACTTTTCTAGAACAAATTTTGGAGGAGGATCATAAATGATTTGGGCTGCGTTCTGCGAGTGTGGATGCTTGGAGCTGGCATTTCCAAGCACTTGTATGAACTTCAGAGTACATGGACATTCTGATATTGAATTTATTTGCTTTTCTTCGCGGTTGAAAGCGTTAAAAGTTCATTTTCCAACAGGACAACGCATAAATGCACGCAACACAAGGCAATAATGTTCGGTGAATCCGATGGAAAACCTGTGGGCGTTGCTAGTCCGAAGTATTTATGCTCAAACCCCCGAATACCATAGTACTAAGGGGCTCAAATTGCCAATTATTAAGGCATGGAAAGAACTGTCCCTTAGTGATTTAAAAACCTCGTAAACAGTATGCCGAATAGGATCTATAAGTTAATTAGTACTAAAGGAGGTTAAACTCATTATTATAATAAATTTGTTAACATTTTTGTATAAATTAATTAATTTAGTGAAGTGCGGCTATAATAGTGCACCACTCACAAAACGAAAATGAAACATAACGGTTAATCTTTGCACTGAGAGTGTTGATGTTTGTCATTTTTTTTCTCTAATTTTTAACGCTTTTTCAAACGGTAATCGCAAAGTTTTTCTACCTCTACTCTTTCTATGCGTACCTTGAAAAACAAGGTGCGTCTATAGTATTGCTCCAGATTTTTTTAAAACGGTGTTCGATTTAAATCAACACTTGCAAATTTGCAATACACACTATCGGCCGAATGGTTGGAGCTGCACTTGGCAGACGCAGAACGAATCTAGTGGCGTACAAGATTAATCAAATATGTAATAAATTTTCAAATAAAAGAAATATTTATATATATTTATTTGTTTAAGAAATACATGTCGCCAAACTCAACATTTTATAATTTTTTTCATCAAAAAACTTAGTATTGTTGCTTTTGGTCCGGACGTGCTTGTTGCAGCTCTTTCTGGACTGAGGACTGCTGCTAAGCGCAATTTGATACTCCTCACGGAAGCCCTTAGAACGATTTTTAATAAGTTTTTAATCAATTTTATTACTTTGGGCGCCAGAGAAAGCTCGAACAGCTGTTTATAGCATCCACAAATTCAGGAATCGACGTTTGATGTTCGTGTGGATTTTACAGCCAGACTTTTTGTTTGTCTGCGTACACGCCGTAACACGTTTGACGTCAAACCTTTTGCATGTGGTATTAAAACCATTTTTTATATGGAGTTTTTCATTTGCAAGCTCTTCTATCAGTACTTCTTATCGTATTTAAGTAGAAAAAATAATTTTTTTTTTATATTTTTCTCAGGATTTTGAAAATGAAATTTCTTGCGTTTTCGAAAAAAATTCGTTTTTTTAAATATTTTTGGTCGATATATTCAAACTTCTCAATCGACTTAAAACAATGAAGTTTGGGTTAAAAATGTAAGTGTGTACTAAATGAAAAAATACAAAAATTCTTATTTTAAAAAGTTTAACTACACTCAATTATTAGTTCCATAAGAAATGAGTATTTAAATTTGAATTATTTTTGTAAGCTCATGCTATTTATTTGCTTAATCAAGCTGACTTAAAGGTTTTTCCCCGATTTAAAAGTTTTCTGCAAGAATAGGTGAAAGATTTATAGCTTAAGGGCAAAAAAATGCGATCGAATGTGACGTATTTAACTCAGGGAACGCCCCTATTAGCCATGTTTAACCCAACTAGCTACTAAGCTATTAATATGTAAATTTTAGGATTGACCAGTAGCGGATCCAGGGGGGGGGCTATAGGGGCTGAAGCCCCCCCCTTAGAGCCCAAATATCTTAATTCACCAAATATATGCAAAGAGCATAATATTTCTAGAAATCAGGAATTTTAGAAAAAAAATGAACATTTTTGGATTGTTTCAAAAAGGCATCAGCAGTAAAAAGTACGTTGAAATATGGGTTTAAGCAACAACTTGAAACGTAATCGTTTGCATTTCATATTAAAGCTGATTGAATTTATATGTTCAGGGGCTCAAATGTACCCGGCTACTAGATTAGATGACAAAGGTGGAGCGATTTGAATCCGCCTGCTCAAAGCCAAGTAGATTTTATGAGTACGATGTTCCCTCCACATAATCTAGTAGGCGGTCTGATTCTTGGCACTTCGCAAATAAAGTAGTCCCAGTTTTGTTCGAAGTGCAATCGTTTATACGAAAACCTCTAGAGGTTTCGAGGACACCTCTAATTATAACCGTTGAAAATCCGGTGAAATATTGAATTAATTTTGATTAACCGCTATTCTATAAGTGACAACAGTTTGGGAGAAGATTCATTCTAATCAATTCCTATCTTCTCTTCACCTTGCGCCACTAAGCGATCAGTTGCCGCTTGATGAGAATGGTTGCATGCACGAAAAGCATGAATGTGTGTACACATTCGCTGAGTTCCTTTTTAACATTATAGGAGCATTATACAAATTTAAGAAAATATAGACAGCAACAGATTATCAAAGGCGGCACATCTCATGAGAGCGATTTAAAAAAAAATGGATTTTCTGATCTTTTTGAATGTTTTTACTGCCGTCAATGCTGCAGTTCTGACACTTAGAACCCAGAACTTCAGATATTATCAGCCTTTGCTCACGCCGCCAATGTGATTGATTTGTTACTTGAAACAAGAAAAAATTATTCATCTTTCGATGTAATTTTTAAAAAGAAATCAAGAAAGTTGCATGCGTACTATACTAAAAATAAAGCATTTAAGAAGAAATAAGTTAATATTTAGTATACGACCGTTCTGAACAACAATTTTAGAAAAAATGAACTCGATGGAACGCGAATTTTAAAGAATTATTATGCAACATAGAGGCAATCATCCATGGGTTCGTTTTTAATGAAGCTCTTAAAATGTCAGTTTTTTTACTAAAAATTTGATAATTCTTTTCGTCAAATTTCAAAAGAATAAGAAAAAATACAACTTAACCAAAATACTTAAATGCAATAGCATTTCCAAAAACTAAACAAATTAATGTACAAATATGGTCAAAGTAAAGTGAAGGACTTTATTTTATTTAAAATTATGTTGTACATAAAGTAAAATTTTAAAATATGCCCTACACATCCTGCAAAGTTTTCAATGGTTATTAGCAGAGCAGTTTGTGGTACTCCTTTATCCATTCTTTTCAACGTGCGATTTAAAAAAAAAATTGCCTGCGGCGCTTTATTATTCTCTAATTTTACCCCCAAACTCGGGATAAAGACAGAAACTTAAAATACAAATAAAATACGAATATGATACAAATTAGGATTATGTATCGATTTGCCGAAGAAATGATAGAGATCGGATGAGCGGTTCTCAAGTAATGAGAAAAAAAGACCAGTGAACCAGTTAAAATGTTATGAATACAGTCTGTGTTTACGGAAACCGCTTGTGAAATCCGGATTTGAATTATTATTCGAAATATTGCTCTTTTTTGAGGTCGTAATATGGAAATTCGACCTTCTTATTTCGACAGAGCCTTTCCATGTTTTGTGTGTGGGAGTTTGTGAAATAAAATCTCAACTTTTGCTAATTCTTGTTGATTTTTACACCACATAAAACAGTCATCGAAAATAGTTTTATAAATCAAAAATCACTCAGTCTGCTCCATCATTTTAAGCATTTTTAGGCGGTAAAGGGCAGTTGAGCTCAATTTAAGATTTTAATGTTTCGCCTTATAATGAAAATTGAGACGCAGGTAATTTACATTGTTGCATTATATTTTCAACAAAAAATTGTTTGAAAATTATGCAGAAAATTAAGGACGAAAATTATAAATTCGTCTCTAATTATAAAATAATTTCAAAACATAAAACTAATCAAAGTCACTTTGCACTACAGCAATTTGAATTTGTTACTGGTCTGCTTCGTAAACCTGGAAATGATAATGCAGTTGAAATTGAAAGCCAATAATTGTTCAAAAAAATTACCAAAAAATGAAAATTTCTTTGTTGCATATTGACTTTTTTGTATCAGATGATCTGGTGACGCACTTGTTGTTCACCGCACAAAATCTTTTCATATAATATCCTAGGCCATATCTATCTATTCTAATCTTAAGTTATCTTGAGTGCCCTTAGCCCCCCCCTTAGCCAATTCCTAGATCCGCCACTGGGATTGACCCAATATATATTATATTCCGACCTGTTTTCACGCTAACTAGAAGTGTGCTATAAAACAGAGACAGCTTGGCGAGCTCTAGTTTTATTTGGTTTCGCTTGTTAAACATTTAAGTTCACAATGGAAAAATTCTTACTTTCTGTGTCAATTGGTTGCCTACTTCTTTTAGGAGGAATTCACTGCTCTACTGTAAGTAAGTTCACTTTCAGTTGAAGACCTTGTTAATCTTATTTCATTACAGGAAGTTGACAGCACAGATTCTTGCAATGCTTATTGCTTTTCGATGACCAAACCCCTGCTGGAACATTTGAATCAAACGAAAGACAACGTTGCTGCTGACAATGATCAAATGAGAGCAAAAATATTGGATTTGAAAAAACAAATTAAGGAGAAGGACGAGTTTATTAGCAAAATAATGGCTTTGGCGGAGGCAGATGATGAACTACCCGACAGTTTTCCTTATATCAGTTCGATTGGCATTCAACAGATTCAAATTCTGGGAGCGGAGCCCTTTAAGGCAGCCTACATTTCACCCATATCCGGTTGGACAGTGATACAGCGACGCTTTAATGGCAGTGAGGACTTTGACCGAAGTTGGAACGATTACAAGCGAGGTTTTGGAGACCTCCAGGGAGAATTCTTTTTAGGTTTGGAGAAGCTACATTTAATGACTGAAGCACATCCTCACGAATTGCACATACAGCTACGAGATATCAATGGAACCACTCGCTATGCACGTTATGATAACTTCAAAGTGGGCAGCGAAGCGGAAGGTTATAGCCTGAAATCAGTGGGAGAATATACAGGAACTGCGGGCGATTCGTTGAGCGAACACGAGCATGGAAAGTTCTTAACAGCAGATGGGATTTCTCAAATGTGTGTCAAGGAATACGATGGTCCCTGGTGGTATACCGATGTAGATTGTGGGAGAAGGTTAGTAAATTGAAAATATGTAAATATTCTTCTATATAATTTTTAATTTCAGTTCGCTGAATGGACAATATTTCCAAGATGGAATTGCGAAACAAAAGAATGGCATTTCGTGGGGTTCATGGAGGGACGAGAATGACTATACCATTTCACTTACATCTGTACAAATGATGATAAGGCCGTCAAACAACTGAGAGTTACAATAAATTCAACAAAAACTAATTTAAGTAAATTTAAAATCGTCTGAACTTGTTAGGAACCAGTTTTCAAATGGGAAATCGTATCGCATAGTAACAGCAAATAAGCTCAAATTCTTACTTGGTCAACATTCTCACAGCATCATTCTTGTCTTTGGGTTTGCCATAGATCTCCTTCCCCAGGGTAACCATAGTGTCCGCTGCTATGACAATCAAACGCTTGCCATCGCCTCCCTCCGCACTTAATCTCTGAAATACCTCCTCAGCCTTGCCCAAGGCGGTGGCTTCAATATAATCAGAGAATTCTTTATAGTTGTCTACATTCAAATTCTCCTCGAAAGTGGATGGACACAACTCCGCTTGTAGACCCTAGAAAAAACTAACAGTAAATATTTATATTTATATGTTGTGTGGTTTCTTACCAGCATTTGGACCAGTTCCTGACGCCTGGGTGATCCACTGGCCAGAACTATGCGATAGTTGCTCAACAAATGCTTAATAGGCGCCAACATTGCGAGTAAATTCTACTCAAACCCAAGCAAAACAAAAACAGCTGAGGGCAAGGCCATGTGCGAGGCTTTAGGGATGGCAGAGAAATCGACTGTAATCTAGGCTAGCGATGGGCAAGCAAACGATAAATTAAACTCAAATCGTGATGTTTATGGGTGACAAAAAAAAATTAAGTACATAATTTAAGGAAAACAATATAAAAATAGAGAAACAGAAATTGCAAAATCAAAATAAGAAAAACCATTAAAGTACAACAACTAGTTCAATAAAAACAAACCAATTGAAAATTTTCGTATATCGGAATTTTTACTGATAGCGGAATATCTAAATTAACCCACATATTTGTTTCTGTTACGGTACTGATAACTGGTTTTATTAATAATGGTTACAGTGTAACGGTTATTTGAAAAAATGTTTATTTCGGTTACGGGAATGGTTTCGGTAAGGTGTTTTTAGCAGTTTAATCCCTACCTTTTAGTTTTTCCTTTTATTTGATATTAGAAATCTAATTTTATTCAGATCATCCTTGATAACACACCCGCCCTCCATTAGCTGACTTTGTTAAAGGGTTTTCCAAAACTGATGCATAGTTTTTCCGTTTATTTGCCCTTAAAAGATTAGAAGAGTTCTCTACAGATTGGCTAAAAATCAAGGATTGAACACACTAATAGCTTTCCCTTGTTTGTTTGTATATCTGTTTGATTTGTCCATATATAAGTGTGTAAACCTGTAAACCGATTTTATCGAAATTGGCGTTCGGGAATGAGTCATAGGCGAAATGGTCCAATAAACCGTGAAATTTTTAAAAATATTATGAGATTATTTTTATGAAGAACCAAAAACCGAGAATTTACCAAATTTTCATTTAACTATTAACGATAATACAAACGGAATTTTATCCAGATCGGCTAGAAAACGACGAACACGTGGGGGATCCACCATTATTTGATTTTGCTACTGCAAACAACAGTATTTCATTCAGATCGGCTAGAAAAAAAATACAACTCCCCCCGCAGCTCACATCCCCAAGTTTAACATAATTTTTCCAAAACCGTAAATTCACATTACACATTTTTTCGCATACTAACCTAAGCCGAGCTTCAACTCATTCAAATAAGAAATAATGATTTTCATGCAGATTTTTCCGGATTTTGCAGCATCGGAAACTGAAATCACAAATGATTTGACATTCTATTCTAACAAACTGAGTTTTCACTTAATCGGGTGAAATTAAGATATTTCCATGCGGATTTTTTACGACCAGTTTTACGCCCTGGTGACGAATTATATCGTTACCAACCGAATTTGAAGTCAATCGGATGGAAAATAGTTTTTTGTTTGCAAAATTTTTGACGTTTTTTCACACCCCCATCGCTGGAAGAAACTCTTTTAATTATTTCTTGTACTATCCGTTCAAACCGAGATTAAAGCCAATCGGACGAAAAATAATTTTTGGCATGCAGAATTTTTTCGGCTATTTTCAGTCAGTCAGGACAAACTGTTTTATACATATATATAGCGATTACAAGTGCATTATAGTAAATCGAAAATTATGAATATTGTTATACAAAACTTAAAAGTAATATTTTTCAAAACTATCGGCTATGTTCTCAATTCCACTTTAAGATCAGTCCCCAGTGATTTAACACCGGTTTTTGTTTCAAATTTGGACTGTCAATCTCAAAACTTTTGTGGAATGGAAAACACAGTTCGAATATTAAATCTTAAATTACAAGTATGAAATAATATAATAAGTAAAAAGAAACATTTCTTTATCACAAGTTCAAGGGTTAATATTAATCAAAAACTATCGATAAGTTTGCCGATAAAAATTAGTCATTTCCCCTTACTACGGTCACACTCAACTGTGGCAGCAGCTGCCGCAAATAAAAAAAAACTCGAACCCGACTTTGTTGTGCAATTTGCAAACACAAAAAAAAATAGAAAAGAAAAGAGAAAACAATTAAACAAAGGCGGGCAACATTGTTGCTGCGCGGGTGGAGGCAGCTGCTGTAACAGTTTTTCGTGCAAAGTCATTTGAACGGCGCGCATTTGTCTGAACACAACAACCGAAATTGAATTAGTACAAATCGAATTTTGTATGAAAAGGCAAATTGAAATAAAAGTGTAATGAAAACGTCACAAAATGTCGAATATGTTACATGAATTTCGTTAGTAATTCTAACAATTTGTGTTGTTGCTCTGTGGCTTCTGTTGTTGGTGCCACAAACGGCGCGTGTGCTGAAAGTGTATGAGTGAGTTTGTATGTACGTGTGTGTGTGGGTGTCTATGTATATATTAGCTTTCTGCGATATTTTTATATTTAATTCGGAACGTGGGGCTCACGCCGTCTACGTTGTTGTTGAATTAAAAAATTTTTTAGTTTGCTTTTAGTGTTCACATTTACCGTTAGTCTGCCCCAACATTAACACCTAACGGTTTCTGCACGCAAAGTACCGTTATTGAAGTTCACCTTGAAGTGCCAACGGAACTGCCTGTTCAAGTGTTAAAGTGTCAAGGTAGTTTGAGTTCAGCGCGTAACACTTACAAACATATGTACATTGTGCACACATACATATGTACGTGTGTAGATTATAAAGTTTGGAAAGCGTCGGCGGCTGATAAGAAATATTAATTGTACTTTGAACAAATTAATTAAGAAATAAAACAAACGACCAAAACAACAATATAATTCGTATTAAAAATTGCGTAAATTGTTGGCAATCGTTTGTACAGTGCTTGTCAAACTGTGCCGTTGAGACAACAGGAAATTAATTTAAAGTGTACAATTTGTTTAATTAAATCACATTCGAGGCCCAACAACACAATTTTCATTGTTTATGAATGTCAAGAAAGGGAATTTAAATAAACTAATTTCAAGTGTGTCGCAAGATTTTTAATTTGACGCTAAAATGTGGTTGATATTGCAGCGCTTTAACTTCATACCCTGTAGCAAAGGTACAAGGGGTATAATAAGTTTTGAGAAATTATTTATTATAATATTTGCCACACTTGGTGTTTTTTGCACCAAAACTGGTGTTTTTTTATCCTGTTGGTGCACTGGCACTTTTTTATTGGAAATGGCTCGTTTTGGCTCTTTTTTCTTATATAAGCGAAAAAGGTGAAACATTTTTCGATTCCTAAATTAGATCCTGGATATTTTTCGCTGTCAACACTTATTGATAGTTTTAAATATCTTAAATATATTTTTATAGTATGAAAGCACATATTACATGTATACATATTTTTTACGGAATATGAAACTTAGTTGATTTAATGTTAGCGACTTAAATTCTTATTTTTGGCGCGATGACAAAATTTTTGTTGGTCTCAATGCCCAACAATACATATATGGATAGCCAGTGTATAGTGAAATGCACAACTTTAAAAGTAAAGGAAACGGTACGCGAGTTTTACTAGCCCACTGCACCACGAAGCGAACATCAAGCAAGAGTATCGTAAAACTATCACACTCGAGCTTAAAGGTGATACGAGAGGTGAAAGTTTAGTCAAATTATCGCATTCAAGCTTGAATATGATATGTGAACAGGGAGAAAAATGATTTTGACAGAAACTAACAATATTTGTTCCTTTTTTTTATGCTCCGTTATTCTTACGTTTTCTTCGCCTGTCTTGCGTTCTTTGCACTTATAGTTATCAATAACGAAAAAGGCTTGCAATCGATTGGTGAAGTAAGTCGCAAAAGTTATCGTAGGAGGCTCACAAAAACTATCGAAAAAGGCTCGCAAACGAATCTTTTGTGGGCTATCGAGAACGAAACTTTCTCTGCCACAAACTGAGCGACGGGTGATTACTTTGCGGATCGTTTGCGAGTGTTTTCTCGATAGTTTTGCACATTGATGCTTCGCGTAAGTATCGTTAGAGATATTATTTACGAGCTTTTGGTTCAGTGGGAGGTTTCGCTTGTGAAAGAAATGCAGCGGTTTGATTTAAGATGAGACGGTATTAAATCTCTCATTATGATTGCACCAGCCAACGTAATTTGGGCAAAGAAACTGAAATAATGCCACTAAGTGAAAACTTGAAGAATTTGTGTTAATCGGATCCTGTTGAAATTATTTCCAATGGGACGTGTTAAAGTTGACAGAAGCTAAGTTACAAAAAGAAAAGGAGATTTCTATATTTTGGGAAGAAGTGGCAAAAGTAAAAAATGGGACTAATATTGAAATCTTTAAGGAATTAGTTGGATATATAAGAAATATATTTTCTATTCCACACAGCATCGATTCGGCGGAGGGTAATATTTTTACCATAAGTTTGATAACAACCAAATTGAGAAACAGAATTGAATTTTATTCAGTATGAAGCTCTGTAAGAATACATATTCAGATTATGTGTGGTCTAAAACTTAAAAAAATGACTTTCAAATATAGAAAATCATGATAAATACAAACAAGTAAGAGTGTTTCGGTCGAGTGCCCCGACAGCAAAATACCCTGTACCAAGTACTGTGGTTCCTTTATGTTTTAATTTCTTTTATTTTAAAATTTAATTGAAAAAAATGGGGTGACACCTACTTACATGCCAAAAATTGTGGCTCCATCAATTACAGTCTCTGAGATCGACGCTACCATGCAGACAGGCTAAATCGTCTCGGCTGTTGATGCTGATCAAGAATATACAATATACTTAATGGGGTCGGATGTGCTTCTTTCTGGCAGTTACGTACATTTGTACAACTTTATGATCCTCTTTTACTTATTTTTAATGAGTTCAGGGTATAAAAAAATTGATTGTTTTCACTTGTACTTTTAAGTATTTTCAAGAAATGGAATTAAAAGAGATATTTTATATTCAATGAAATGAATATATAACACGAATAAGTGAAGAATTTGTTTTGGAAATAAGAATTAATATTGACTGTCTTGGTTATTTTAAATGTTAACAAGTTAAATAAAAGGTACAAGAAAAATTTTTAATTTTTATTTGTATGTTTAGGAACACTTAAGAAATGAAATGGATGTGCGATTTTACGTCATTGACAAAGAGATATACTGAAATTATAACATGAATAAGGATGAAAAAATTTTTGGCTCTTTTTTTATGAAAATGGTTCTTTTTTTAAATTTTTTTGGTGCATTATTTTATACTTAAGTGGCAACCGTGATTATAATATAATAATATATATAATAATTATATTATAGTATAATTATACTTTAAAACATATACACTTATCGATATTTAATTAAAGCCATCTTTATTTTGTTCAACAAAAAATGATAAAAACAGGTTCTAATATATTTTTTGAGTTAAATCAACAATATCAAATATTTTTATTAAAGTACATGCATGTTTTCTGCATTTTTCCTAAAAAAGATAATTTTTTACTGCGAAATTAAATTAAAGCCAGTCTTGAAAAAAATAAAAAGGATGCCGAATAAGGATAAAAATTGATTAATTATGGATTTAATCTCTAGGCTTTTTTATGAGTTTGAAAATAACTAACCAGATGGCGCTAATCATGATTTTGAACTAACCCACATGTTTTCAATTGGATTCATGTCCGGAGAACGCGCAGGCCAAACTAAAAGCTGGATATTCTTCTCAATTTACCAACTACGACTGGCCCTAAAAATGTGAATCGGCGCATTACATTGCTGAAAGTAACAGTTCATCCAATTAGCTTAAATAACCCTCTGTATTCCTGCGACCTCTAATCTGGCATATTGGGGACCGATTGTGATAGCTAAAAGCGTCCCAAAACATCACTGAGCCGCCACATCAGATTTGGGAGGTCGAAATGCGCTTAGACGCTGTAATGTGGTGCCCTTAGTAACTAAAACCATCTGGCACATTCAAGTTAACCTTTTTCTCATCCCACACACCACATTTTTTCACTCCTCCTTTCAAAACATTTGACGTTTCGTGATATCTTTTCAGACTTATTTATTAGATGTCTTCAATGAAGACAAATCATTTTCTTCAAGATTACAGTCGCATGAATTCAGAAGCTTATCCAAACCTATTGGATAAACTCTTAATAGACTGTTTGGACCAAGAGTCGGACGCGGATACAATCTTTTATCAAGACAATGCGGCCATACACGTGTCAGATCCAGTCTTAAGTGGTTCAGTGAACAAAAATCAAGCTTCTTGACCGGCTAGCACGTTCTCCGGACATGAATCCAATAATAAACATGTGTGGTAACCTTGCACGTCCTGTTTATGCTGGCGGACGAAAGTTCAACTCGACTGAGGAGCTTCGAAGCGCCATCCGCTTAGGTATTATTCAGTTCATAAATAAGCCTGGAGGTTAAATCCATTATTTATTGATTTCCCATTATCCTTATTCTGTATCCTTTTTATTTCTTTTTAAGACAGGCTATAATAAAATTTCTCAGTAAAGCTAGGTATCGAGACACTCGAAATTTTTGCGCAGCGGAAATTGTTTGATAATTTCACGAGCCGCTCAGACAATGTAGTGTGACCAGGCAGCAGCAAAAAATTCAGCTGTTGCTTATTTAAGAAATTGGCGGGCTAATTCAAATAAAAAAATAGAGGCAAGCTAACTTCGGCTCGACCGAAGTTTATATACCCTTTGAGCTTGATATGTGGCTGACAGTTTGTATGGCAGCTATACTATATAGTGGTCCGATTTCGACAAGCCTTGGTGAAAATATGTGAAATCATTTAAAACTTATAAATACGAGCGTTGGGAGCGATAGCACTCAAAACAAAAAGTTTTTTACAAAACTCAGTTTTTCGACCGATCGTTCCTATGACAGCTATATGCTATAGTCAACCGATCCGGCCGGTTCCGACAAATGTGCAGCGTATTTATACCAAAAGACTTCGTGCAAAGTTTGGTTAAGATAGCTTTAAAACTGACGGAGGAGATAGCATAGAAACAGACGGCGACACTTTGATCAGCTTCACACGTTTGTCCACCTCGGAGCTCTTCAAATAATTGTAGCTTTGTTTTTTTAGTATTCTTTGCTTTAACTTTTTTTATTGCGTGATCAATTTTCGTAGGTACCTCTGACAATTATCAAACAAGATTCATAATTTCATGACCCCCTTCGACAATTTATCAGCTGTTTTCAAGAAAACGAGTTGGCAGGTCCATGTTAATTATCGAAGCGAATTTCGAGTGTCTCGGTACTCGCTCAGGAAATGCGCTCTGACAATTTTCGCGAGCGGATTTCCTGAGCTATGTAATTAGATGGGCTCCGCAAAAATTTCGAGTGTCTCGATACCTAGCTTTAAAATTGAACTTTTTTATAAAAAATGCAAAAATTATGCTTTAACTTTAATAAAAATATATGATATTATTGATTTAGCTTATCCTAAGCACGTTTTAACGATTTTTGTCAAAAAAAAGTTATAACATGTTTAAAACATTTTTTACTGAACAAAATATTAGTGGCTTTAATTAAATTTCGATGAGTGTATTTTCTTAATCGGCATTAAAAACCAAGTCGATTTATTTTTGACAAAGTAAAAAATCGATGGATTAAATTTAAGCCAAATCTTACAGCTAAAAATATAATACAATAATGCCCTTATAAATTGCAGCTACAATCTAATACTTCATCAAATTTTTTTTAAGACTTTTGCGTGAAATCCGGAAAACTTAAACAAATATTGCATACTTTTGGAATGAATATTTGAAAAAATTTCAATTACAATAACATTTTAAACCCTATTTTCTGGAAAATAAAGCCAAACCGCTCAGAAAGACATTTCTAATGTTGTTGTGAAAAATTCAGATAAATTTGAAAGATATTGTTAAAAATCACACATAATTACATATTTACGCACTTTTTAGGTAAACTCTTGGGCATGAAGGCTAACCTGGACTTTTCATTGCAATCCAATCCGCAGAAAAAGAAAATGCCATACAAAATCTCTATATTGAAAGTATTTATAATGTATTCTAATTCATTTCCAATTTAGATTTTTTCAAAAAATCTTTGAACCCAGACTCGAAGCAAAATAAGTACAACATCCGATCGGCGAACCGAACCTTAAACTTAAAAACGGATACGAACTCCCGGAACGAACCTAGACTTTGCTTGAAACAGATAATATTTATAAATGGGAAGTATTAAGGCTCTTGTATTTCAAGCAGCAGTGGTTTTCTCACTATAATGACCTTTCCAATCGATCGTTCCCATAACAGCAATATGCTATTGTCATCCGATTCCGATCTATCTTGTCAGAATTATGTGAAATTTATAATATTTATATAGTTTTCTTAGTTTTTCTTACTAAAACATTTTCAGACTTATCAGAATGATTAATTATAAAATAGGATAGAAAACTTATAAATGCGAGGTTTGAGCAACTAAAAATCAAAAAATGTCTTTCTGAGTCAAGCTGTTTTCGTCCTCTGCAAATGAGAAAACCCGTTTAAGCATTTTGAGACCAATGCTCTTTAGTTTTTCCCTCTGTGCACTTTAAATCCCTAAACGAACTGTTAAAAGGCTACTTGATTCATCATAAATTGTTATATGACTACATGTAGATTATGAATTCTATGTTGAATAAGGTAGAGCTGATAGAGCTATACCAAAACCAGTTTTGGAACAAATCAACAGTTCTGCGCCTTACAAAGTTTGTTTGATATTTAAGCAATTGCAATATTCTGAAATTTAGCACAAAAATAGACTGAAAGCAAAGTTCTTCTTGCGGTTTTAAAACTCCAAAGTAAAATTAGCAATAAGCAGTTCTTGAATAGAATCTGCTTGGTAAAGTTTATAACAAAAGATGTCACCAATAGTGACTTACCAATACTTGCATTGAACAATGAGGGATTTTCAAAACTGACCAATAGATGACGCCACAACTGCCAGGGTGTGGAGAACTAACTTACTGTTGGTCAACATTTTTAGTATAGTACATTCCATTTTTATCATTTCTTCGGCAAATCAATAAAGAATGCTAATTACTAACTATCTTTTGAATGTACAAACCATCTATGTATCTGTAACACTGTGGGAGATATGGGAGTCAAACCTCTATCTCTTTTCATCTCTGAGATGGATATTAATATGCAAAAGAAGAAGTTTGTTTAGTAAAATTTATTCAACTTGTTTTGGTGACTTTTAAAGTAAATATATTTTTGTGAATTTTACATTACTAATTAACTAAAAGCAATAAAGCGTTAATTGCACGAGGTGAGATTTCCGTGCAGCTTTTTCCATTGCACAAAAGTCTCACCTTACACAATTTACAATCAGCAAATTAATTAATAGCACTTCTGTAACTATAAAGATTTCTTACTTAGAGTATAGAAAGTTTGTGCAAATGTATGTAACATTCAAAAGTAAGCATTTCCCACCCTATAAAGTATGATCAGCATCTGCCGATATAGACATATCCGTCTCTCCTTCCGTATGGATCTGGCCAATTTGAAAAGCGCCATATCCTTTACAGTTTCTTATATAGATAGTTCGTACCCTTTAAACATATTTAGTAATCAGTATTATATCTCGATCTGCCAAAGAATTGGTAAAGATCGGATAATCTATAGACGAGTTTTGAGCAAAAGACTGTACAGAACATAAAAATGAAATATTTCTAATGAAAGCTTAATAAAAACCTTAAAACATACGATTTTTTTATAAACTTATATTACAAGATTTCCCAGTCTTGCCCCACAGTGGTGATTATCATACCATGGAGACTCTCAAACTGTTGTATAAATCGCATGCAATAAAATTTGTATACTTAATTTATATCAGCAAAACAAAGTCAACAAATAACTAAATAAGCATTTCCTATCTCTTTCACACCCGCAGACTCAGCAGACCGACACACAGGCATCACGTGCTTAATCTCTGACCACAGAAACTGATTGTGGCTGAATACAACAATTTCTCCCGCTCTTTCGCCATGTACTCAATGCAGCAACTGATCAAAGCGACAGCCGCAGCGGCGTCCACAGGTGGCGTGGGCGGCAAAAGCAGCAGCGATCTCTACAAGTTCCTCAGGCAAATCAGTAGTGGCCTAAAGACGTCATCATCCACACCAAAGAAACAAAATTCTAGTCAAGCGACAGCGTCGTCGTCGTCGGCGGCGTCGAGCGAACCAAACTTCAGTCACAATTCGCCTTCGAGTGCGGACGGTTGTTGTCACGGCGAGTCAGAGTCGGAGTCGGCGCAGAGCATAAAATTCGTACAATATTTACAGCAGCAACATCGCCACATACACACCCAGCAGCAGCAGCACCCAGGCGGTCAGAGAGCCAAGTCCTCACAGCAGCAGCACCAACAGCAGCCCCAACAGACAACCACAAAGTTTGCCATGTCCTCGCTAGCAGCGGAACCATTGGAGATGACGGCCACCAGCAATGGCCAGAGCACTGAAGTGGACTCAACAGCCTCTTGCCATGAGGCAGCCACCTCCGCGGGCACAGGCAAGAAACCCTGCTTCAATACGGGACTGGCCGAGATTCTGCAGTTTATGGAGCTCATTGGAAATCTAAAGGTAAGCGAAATAAAATCGAAACCTGTTTGACATCTGCTACAACTCTCGCATCATATGTTTGCCATCGATTTTTCCCCAAATTCCAGAAAAGACAAAAAAACAACCCCATGTTTTGATTTCTATGATTCATTCTTCACATCGCGTGACAATGTGATTAGTTATTTGGTTGAGGACGGGTGAGGGTCGTTTGCACTCGATGTGATAACTAAGAGATTATGTTTCATTCAATTGGTTAACCTTGACCATCAGGCGGCCTTAGTTGAAATCAAAATTAAAGTGTCTGGCCTAACAAAAGCGATTCATCTGCTTTGTTTAGATTGAGAAACTGGTTAAAAGTTCTGGAAAATACTCGACCCTTCCGAAAAAAGTTAGAAATAACAAGAAGAAAAAAGCAAAAAACAAATCATTTTTTATAGAAAAGAACAAAACAAAAATATCAAAACACCTGGCAAATTGAGGCTGGTTGGCTGGATAATGTCAATATCATCGGCATATGCGAGTAGCATTACATCTTTATTTAAGATGGTGCCAGATCTTTTGGCATTTGGACACTGGAGCAGTATATACGATAAAAAAAAAAACTTCTCTTGGAACCAAAAGGTTCGGAGAGCTTCTTTTGAATTTTGACTTAACTTTGCGTGCTTCTCAACGTCATCTTGCAAAGTCCAACCAACCAAGGAAAGAGTCGACAAAAATATAGTAAATTTCAATGACTCTCTCATGGGTCTTCATCAGGATTTGTAGTTATGTCCAATCAAGTTTTAGAAATTTTCAAATAATACTAGACAGAATTTTATATGCAATGGAAAGCCGGGGGAGTGGTCACCGCTTACCATACCAATCTATCTAAGAAGCTGTTATTCTAAGTTCGAATGAAAACCTTACCTTGTACTTTATAAGCTAACGATCTAATTGAGTCAGTGAATTAAGTTCCACATAAACTTGCCACTAGGAAATATAAATTAGGAAGCTTGGTCTTACCGTTTTTTATATTTTTAACATTCCACTTTTGCTATTGTGATTTGTCGACCTTTCTAATTGGTGAAGTTTGTTCTCTGGCTCGAGGTCAGGTTAATTGAAAAAACCGATTTCTGTTTCTTTTTTCCAAATTATAAACCAATATTAAACATACAATCACTTAATCAAAATTCACAAAAACTGCTTACGTACAATTTGTACACGTCTGCACTGTGTAACGTGGAGTCCTCAACTAATTGTCAGTTCTCTAGTAAGATTCTGTATAAGTAAGCTCAGTTCTCAGTGTCCGTCTTATAGTTGAGTCTTCTTTCTGTTTGCACGCTTGAAATTTGCAGCATTACTAATGTAAAGCGCTTATTGTAATGCTGCTCTTGTTGTAGTAACTAAGGATCTATGGACTGCCCAAAATCCATAAAGAAGGAACCCCACTACGACCGATTTGCTCATTGATAGGTTCACCAGCTCACAAACTATGTCGCTATTTAGAGAAGATTCTTAACAACATAACAATGAAATGTAATGTAAAAAACGCGATAGAAATCAAAGACAGTGTGAACAATACCCATATATGAGTTGACGAAATTCTAGTGTCCTATAATGTTGTGTCCCGGTTTTCCAGTATTCCAATAGATTTAGCAATGGACACCATTTGACTAAAATAGCCAAAAATGAAAACATACCTAACTTTTTATGGACATAGTAAAATTTTGCATTATGGAGAATAGATATTTTAAATTTTAAGACAATATATACACGCAGCTGAAAGGAATGCCCATGGGATCCCCAGCTTTACCCATCATAGCCAACATAATCATGGATGAACTTTTAGAGACTTTTAGTGAAGTAAGACGAAGTGCAAACCAGCAGTTTATCAACTTTAATTCAAAAAATTCAAGATGCTTCAGTAAATACGGAACTTGGGTATATTTAAGGAATGACTAATGTCAGCGACAAAACATATCCGACATCCATAAAATCGAAAATAAAAGTAATTTTATCAAATAATGATTTCCGTATGTGTATAATTGAGTCATTGTTGAAAGGACACAAAAATGGAAATAATAGAATAATACAGGAACCTAAGAAATGCCGATCACTAAACTATCAACTATCATAACGATTCGCCCGATCAAATTGCTACGACAAACAAAACATTCGAATAGCGAG
The DNA here is from genome assembly GCA_018904275.1 of Lordiphosa clarofinis. Classification (NCBI taxonomy): domain Eukaryota; kingdom Metazoa; phylum Arthropoda; class Insecta; order Diptera; family Drosophilidae; genus Lordiphosa; species Lordiphosa clarofinis. Next base: position 909,606 of record JAEIGQ010000097.1, read on the forward strand.
GTACCATGAGGAGGATATAACGAACGACAAAATCAAACATAAATCTGACTACAACACACATAGAAAGCGGCCACTCGCCAAACACAACACAACTACTTTAGAATATAAAACTTTAACATTTTTTACATTGGTTTTCGAAAATAGTTTTTAAAAATTAATTATAGTAAAAATGTCGTTGGCCAAGCAAGCACTCAATGGTTATGTTGTTCAGTTGATCACTAACATGATCTTTTACAAGCTCTTTATTGTTCAGTTGTTTGTTTGTATTCAGTGGCCCACTCTTTGATGAGTTTGATCCGATTTTTATAACCCTTCAAGTTGAATTCGTTTAGCACTGCGATTTGACTGAGATAACATTATTGGATTTGTAATATAAAATATAACGAAAATCGGTAAGTTTTTGAAAACTGAATAACTGAACAAAAAAGAGTAAATGAGAGATTGCCAAATTACTTAACAACAATACGAAATATGAGAGACGATGAAATAAGAGCTAATGAAGTTGAACTTGTTTAGTGAGCAACTTTCTCTTGAATAATACTAATACTCGATTCTATCCCTAATAATAGAACTTATTTTAAAGAAGAAAATCTAGCCCTTACGATTAGTGGTTTTTTCTGATACAAATTCAAATATTAAATGCTTTACAAATTGAAAAATTCTCATAAAATTTTGATAAATTCACTTTCAATTCCGATTGCCCTCTTGAAAAAAAGCACAAAATAAACAAATTGAAAGTAGAATGAAAGCAAAATATCTATTTTATTATATTTTAGTATACTTTGCATCATCTAATTCTTTTGTTTTGTTTTGTGATAAGATGAAAATACGTATTGTATAATAATGTTGTCGCTCGCTGGCCTTTTCTCACTAATTTTTTCGTTCTCTCTGGTCATAAAGTGTGTTGCCAAAAGTATATATATGTTGTTTTTTTTCTCTCTCTCTCTTTGATGAGGTAAATTCAGCATTTTATGTGATGTTTCTATTTCACAAATGAATGTTAAAATTAGCTTTAGAAAATCCCTCTGAAAAATGAGCTAAGCTGAAAACAAAGTCCAAACAAAACCAACAGCTGCAGTTCGCTCAGCGAAAGCAAACAAAGGCTAAGCACTTTCCCTCCGCTGCAACAATTTAACTTAATCTAATCATTAGAATTGAAATGACGTATATGAAATTGAAGAACACAAAACTCTGGGCTCGTGTCGTCTTATCAACGCGAGTTGCATAAAGCAAATTGAAAGGGAACGCTTGTAATGCGAGCAGTTCAATTTCACTTAAACTTTGTGCCTCATTTCCTCTGCTGATAACAAATAATCCTATAAAAGAAAAAGTTTCAAATGGCTCACGTGAGCAAATTTGAAATTATTATTAGCTAAAACGATTTGAAATTTCAACCAACAGCATTGACGTGCGACGGGCAACAGAATTTGAACAAAATACAAAATATTTGCACAATGGACATTTTGGCAAACGGTTGCGAGCAAAAGTACATAAATATATGCATATGTATGTATTTACGTATCAATAGAAGGAATTGCTGAGCTCGTGACTTTGATCTTGGCCTTCAAAATGTAGACGCTAGACCCTGAGAATTCTTGAGTGCTTTAGATGAAACTTTGTCTTTGTTTGTTGATGATATAAACATTTGAAATCTGTGGTTGCGCATTGTTTTAGATGAATAAAGGAATCAGTGTAAAACTCATATGAAGTGAATATAAATAGTAGGCTCATTAGGTTATTAACTTTAATTTATAATGCCTTGTGACTTACAGTAGATAGTTGGTAATCTTACAAGCTTCGTGAGTTCGTTTTTAAGATTTAAAAGAGTTAGAGGGAAGCATTTCATAAAGTATTTAAAAGTTCTAGCTAAAGTCAATAACCGAGACCTTCTGCATTAACACTTAGATTTCGAGTATATGCTCATCCGGCTCGAAGGACCAAAATCATTGTAACGAGTTGGTCGACAAAAATAACTATTTTTAACGGTTTAAAAAAGAAAATATAGAAGTTCACTTGAAGATTGTGTCTGGATTTACTCAAACAATCTTTAGTCTGTCTCATCAAAATGGAATTATCCCAAAAAAATTCTCTAGTTTGATTACTTCCTTTTTACCATACAGCACAGCCAGTGAGCCTGCAATTTGTCTAATTAAACGAAAAGAAAAAACCAAAAACTATTAACATCGCGACGTGAGCGACATCGTTTGCCGCTGTGGCCCGTTGCACATCAAGGCCTCCAAAGACCTTCAACTTAAACCTGCGCATACTGGGCTGTTTGCTATTTGATCAATAAACAGTTTTATTTATAGAAACCCGGTAACAACGCAAAACAAGCAAAGACGACTTGAGACCCATTCTGTTGTTTCTCCTTCCAGTCGCTTTTTTTGGGCTTTATTAGTTTTGCTTTAATTAAATTGCAACTGTGTGCCCCGGTGGCAGACAGTTTATCGTATGATTATTATTATTGATATCATCATATGACCACCAAATTAGTTCGTGTCTTATCAGAGCTCAATGAAATCAAAGTGAAAGTCACGTAATGAATTGCATTTGCCTTATCGTCTCGTCTCGTATTTTCCATATTGCACTTATCTTAATTATTGCAATAACATGGATTGTGATAGGAAGCTGATAAATAAACAGACCCGTACAAGCGAATTATTTTAGTTGATTAAAAGAACTATTTTCATTTATGACACATTCTACAAAGTCTAGTCTATCTCTGTTAAGGGCTGAAGATTATATTCAATGAACTTAGTCCAATGGTTTTTATATCTAACTTTGTCTGTGCCGTACATAATACAGAGTTTAGTATGAATTTTTCCACTTTTAAATCGGTATGCTTTGGTTCGGATTCGGTCTTGATCCAGTCAAATGTCTTAGACGGAACTTTATGAAATTTATTTAGTTTGCAAAAGACACAAGAATTCCATTGTTCAACAAATTTATAAGAATTCTCTTGATTTTCCAGACTACTATGAAAACTAACACTCAAATAGTAAACCAACTTACCAATTTTCCAGCCTAGATAATATCTGATTTTGAAAGATTAAACTATTTTTTTTTATTTTTTGGTCATAACTTGAGAACCGCTCATCCGATCTTTACCATTTCTTCGGCAAATCGATACATATTACAAATGACTAACTATCTCTATCTACAAAACTGCGGGAGATATGACGTTTTTTCATAATTACGGGGGCGGGAGGGGGCGTGGCAAAAATTAAAAACAAACCTGATCTGCCTGCAAGTATAAGAAGCATTTGTCCCATACATGTCAAACCTCAATCTCTTACCATCTCTTAAATCTGTTTGTTCATACGGACGGACGGACATCGATTCGGCTGTTGATGCTGATCAAGAATATATATACTTTATATAGTCGGAAATGATTCCTTCTCCCTGCTACATACTTTTGCACAAACTTATTATACTCCATGTACCTTCGATACAGAGTATAAAAAGGGTGTCTGAAAGATTTCGTAAAATTCCAAAACTCATAGCGCCGCTAACTTGACAATCACATGCGCTAACTTGACAGCCTAAAACAGCTGAGTCAATTCCGGTGCTCAGAAAAAAAATATATTTTGTACTTTTTCGGACACTTACTCGTCGAAATGCCAGTTTCCCATGTTAACCAGTTAGCCCGCAACAGGTCCATCGACTCACAATCTTTTTTTTAAAAGCATTTGAAAACCTTCAATATTGCTCTTCCACCTTTTTGGACATAAGGCAGGCGCTCGATCGCGTTTGGCACGAGTCCCTCCTCCCTCTAGAACAAGATTTTGATACTGATTCGCTCGTTTCTTCTAGGGCGCCGTTTTACGGTTGAGCTGAGAGGCGAGCGATCTAGCAACCGTTCCATTCTTGCGGGGGTACCTCAGCGAAGTGTTCTCGAACCGGTAACCTCGGATATGCCATATCCAGTAGCCCATGTCACCTTTATAGCCGCATATGCTGTCGATACCGATTTTCTTACCTATGGCTATAGCTAAAGAGCATCTGCTAAGGCCCAACAGTTCCTGGATGGCTTTGGTCGTTTGGCTAAAACATTGCCATTAATCGTTTACAAAGTCATCACCTTACCTTCGCTAAGAGACGAGGGAAAGTTACTCGAGTCCAACTTACATATAGGGTCAACAGTCCCGTATTCGGAATCTTCTGTTAAACACCTTGGTGTGACTCTAGACCCCCGTTTTACCTGGAAAGCCCAAGTGGTACGAACAGCAGCTATTGCCGCAGTTAAGACCAAGGATCTCGATTGCGGACTTTTGTTGCAAACCCAAATCCTTGTCTGCAAGGCTTGTAACATGCCTTCCTGGACCTGGGGGATCCTGACCTGGGGATGCCTAAGAAATTAGAATTTTCTATAAACCGAGTACTCCAGCGCATCGCGGGTGCTCCATGGTATGTCAGACATACAACTTAATATCGCGATCTGTATGCATCAACATGCATACCAGTAGGTATCATGACGAACTGGTGGCCCACAGCAACAGACTTGCCTCCGAATTGGCAACAAACAAGCTCAGAAGACGCCTTAACCGACGACATTCCTCTGACCTCTGGGTCCACGGAAGGCATCCCTCGGGCATAAGTGTCCCCTTGGGACTAACCCCTACCAATATTTGCGCATGAAGATAGATCACCCTCCAGGATCTGAGCTGCGTGTTGTTTGTTAACCCAAACGTTTGCCGTATTGTCTAAATCCTGCATTATATATGTCCTTCTTGTTAACTATTTGTAAATAGATTAAGTTCTGTGTGTTATTAATAAGAAACAAATTCAAAGGCTAGCTAAATAGAGGTGTTGTGACCGTTTCACAATTGGACGAATTTTGCTGTTGAAGGGTGGTGTTAGCTGTCGCTTACGCTAGCAAAAGGTATAGTTTGTCTAGGCTTTTGTTTGGTTATCTTTAAAGGTACAAAAAGTGTCGGAGTTTCTTTTTCGAAAACGTTCTAACGTCCACATGTAACACGTCAAAATAAAACTTTTACGATTTAAAACATTGTTCGACTTCGATTGAAAACTATCTTTTTTAGATATAAGCTTATGTTTGAGGTCACGTTATGCTTGCACATAACTTTGAAAAAGGAACACACCACACCAGCAGTGTTTTCAAGGCTACTGGTAGCTTAGCTCTGTATCACTGTGGTATTTGTCGGTTTGAAGTTCCCACGCGATAATGGCAATGCTAGCATGGAGCGGCATATGCTGGCTCAGGCAAAGACCGCTGATGGTTGGGCAAAGATGTCCATGAAACAGATGTTTAGTTGAACAATTTTCAAAGAATTAAAATGCCTTCAGCCAAGAATTGAACCTAAACCTTAGGTTCGCTAATTGCAAGAATATCCGCTGTGCTCCGGCTTTCACTTACTTTTGCGATTTGCGATTTCAACAAATTCGTACGAATTTAATTTTAGGTGGTCCCAAATTCGCAAGCTTTTGTTATCAATTGTGTTTCATTCCCAATTCCTTTTGCAACACTTCGCGTGGCAGAAGCAGCAGGATCGATCAATTATCGGTTATCGCCCTAGCCAAATAGCAATTTTGTTGATGTCAAAGGCTGTTTTGCTGCATGCGCAAATTTGGAAGAGTTAGGAAATAAAATTGTTGAAGACAATAGTTTAATCCAAATTGGATAAGGCAGTCCACAAAAACAATTTCAAATAGTCACAGAATATTAAAAAATTAATTTATAGGAAGGCAGTTCTTCTCTCTAGCAACATTTCCCATTTACTTTTCATTTCACGGACTCATACGTCGCCGGTTTTAAATCGGCGAAATCTTGCGATTTGCGAATTTCGGAGCACCTACTTTTCCGATTTAGAGACCAAATCGTAAAATGTTTGCGAAAGCGAAAATGGGAGCATGGCCTTATGAGTCGGTTTTGCATTTATTCGTTCATTTAAAAAGCATTTTACACCTCCATTTCAATGCACTAATTAATGATTGTTTTATTTTCTCTTTGTCTTACAGCACACCAAGCGCACTGGTTGGGTTCTACGCGATGTCAATGACTGCGAATCCATTTCGGGTCACATGTATCGCATGAGCATGCTTACCTTTCTGCTTGATGGCAGTGAGGGTCTCAATCAGATTCGTTGCATGGAATTAGCATTGGTTCATGATCTAGCCGAGAGTCTAGTGGGTGATATCACTCCCTTCTGTGGCATTGCCAAGGATGAGAAACGAGCAATGGAATTCAAGGCCATGGAGGATATCTGCAAGTTGATTGAGCCGCGTGGCAAGCGCATCATGGAGCTGTTTGAGGTTTGTTAAAAAATGTAAACTTCGAATTTGATCTTATGTGTCTGTTTTATTTATCAGGAGTACGAGCATGGTCAAAGCCCTGAGTCCAGATTTGTCAAGGATCTGGATCGCTTGGATATGGTGATGCAGGCCTTTGAGTATGAGAAGCGTGACAATTGCCTGCTAAAGCATCAGGAATTCTTTGACTCCACGGAGGGTAAATTCAACCATCCGTTTGTCAAGAAACTGGTCAATGAAATCTATGAGCAGCGCGATGTTCTGGCCAAGGCGAAGGGAGCCATACCGCCTCCGGTCATTGAAGTGCCTAACATCAATGGACATCACGGCAGCTCAAGTTGAGCATATAAATATCTCCTAAGCTACGAGTTCTAGGTTAGCACATTTTCACATACACAACCACACTCTCTTAATTTGTAAGCCAATCCAACTAGCAAATTGTTAAGCCTACCTCGACACGCTCATAGTTAGAGATCTAACACCTTTCATTTTAACTTATTTCAAAAACAACAAAACGTAATTAAGCGAAATGTTTGTACATAACTAAAAATGTAGTTAATTTTAATGATTGTAAATGTTGTCATAGAACAAATTTTTAATTTAGCTTTGCGAAACGACTTAAATTTATTTATTTGCTAGTGCAAAAGCATGTAAACATAATCAAAAGTGTTTAAATTATAAATTAATCAAAAATTCACAATAATTTTATTTGAAGCAACAGAAATTGGTGTTATTAAAATATATGTTAAAAATATTTTAAATTAGGCAAAATATACAAAAAACAAAAAAATTATGGTCACGCTTCTAAAGTGGCTAAAAAGACAAATTTGTTGAGGTATTTATTGTGGGGAAAAGATGCCATGGGACCTAGGTTTGGCGAGAGATCCTTTCCAGACTAACTTAATCAATTTTACAATAATAATGTCATCAACTGGCTACCTTGTTCCATATAGTACTATGACTCAAATTTTAGTTCAGTTTGTTTAGAAACATAAAAATTTATTCACAAAACATAGAAATATAATACATATGAACGGCAATCCTAACCAAACATGGCCAGCGCTATTTGTTATATACTCTGAAAATAAAAGAAAGAAAAAATATTAAACGTAATTAAACTCCCTCAAATTCTGATTACCTTCAATGACAATAAACTGATTCTCGCGCGAGGATGTTTGGTGGGAATGCTGGCCATGCTTTTTGGCCTTATCTGTGGGTTACACATAACTGTATTACCATTTTCTAGTATTTAATAGGGTCCACACTTACGATGTACGGTTATACTGCGTTCCGTTTCGCCTAGCGCATTCTTTGCTATGCATTTGTACTCTCCGAAATCCCTTTTGGTAACCGGACGCAATGTTATGCGCATCACTAGACGATACACATGATCCACCGTTACAGACTCATAGGATCCACCCTGAATGAGCTCTTTATCCTTAAGCCAGAAATTAATTGAAGCTGGTTGCGATTCTGTAACACACTCCAATGTCAGTTTTTGACCCAAACCCACATAAATGGTATCGTAGCGTGTCCAGATCGTGGGCTTAACTGCAATGCTCGGTATAAAGTATAAATAATAAAAAATAGATCTACTTACAGTTCACAACCAGCATGACCCGCTTGCTAACCGTTGGTGGCACCCCATTGGATGCTATGCAAAGGTAGGCGCCCATATGAGATCTTTGAAGTTGCAATAGAGTGAGATTTTGTCCATCCACACTAAACACCTGGCGCTCTTCTGTCCCTTCATCCAGTATCCAAAGCGGTGCATTCTCCTCACGACGCCAGGTAATGGTGGGCATGGGTACACCCGTGGCACTGCAGGTTAGGGTTACATTCTGTCCACTGGCACGCACCACATCCGCACTGGTTTGATAATCCACAATATCGGGCGGAACCACCACATCAAGGTAACCCATTTGACTTTTCATGGGATCTGTGTTGATTTGGCACATGTACCTAGAGATGGTGGGTAAATGGGATACAAGTTAAAAATTCTAAATTATCTTCTATCTCGCCTTCTAGGCACATTCTGAGCTTTTACCTTTAGGCTTTTTGATTGAGTTTCTACTGTAATAGGCATAACCGTCAAGCTTTTAGTCTGATTTTCGAAAAAAAAAAAAACTGTTTGAGTTGGGTTTAGTCCTATTAATTTTTTTTTGGGATCTAAAAAGGTTTAGTCGTTGGTTTTAGCCATTCAGCGATCAACCTATTATTGCCGCCGTTTAGGCGGGATCTCTTGATTTTTTCGATCAGTGTCGAATTTCGGAAATCAAAAATAGTAGTAAGTCCGCAGACCGTTAGGTTTGGAACAGAATAACTCCCCATAAATATATGCAGAAATATAAATTTTTATTTCACTAGCTTCAGACAATAAACGCATTTGCAATAGAAACACTTCATCGCATATGTACATTAAATACATTTTAATTCAAGCGCACAAAACATCAGCCTTATGTGAAACCTGAGATCAATTTTTTATTAAATAAGCAAAACGATGAGCAGTCCAACTTTTTGTCCCTATTGCCAGCGCACACATTTACGTACATATACATACATGGTTTTGCTTAAGTCTCAAAATAAGCCCATTGGCCAAATCTCTGATTGATAAGAACGGTAAAACAACAGCTTAACTTTCAGCAATCCAAAACTTACAAGTCGCTCACGTATGTTCTTCAAAACGTTTCGCCCATTCTGACTGCTACAACAAACAAGATATTCAGCTAGCCCACAAACCAAATAACACAATGAAGAACTTTTTCAATAAGACGAAGTCCAAAGCAGCCACATCCGAAAAGAGCAATGTGATCTACAAGATTCCTTGTAATCGACCTGAAGAAAACAGCTGCAACAAATTTTACATTCGTACAACAAAATCGAAACTTAGAACTAGGATATCTCAACACAAATCAGACTACAAACTCAGACATCAAACAACCATCCAAAAAACAGCGCTAGCGACACTCTGTTTGGAAAGCGGACACTCGCCGAATTTTGAAGCGACAACAATCCTTTAGCAAGAAAATTACTGCAGCAAACACTTCACACTAAATATGCTATATATTATAGACACCTACACACTGACAAAAGGCTTAATAACAAAACGGACACGGAAAACTTTGCTCACCTATACAGACACTTACTGACCAAACAATAACTCAGTATCGAACTCCACGCCGAACGGAACAGACGTGTTAAACAATGTATGTACAAATATTTAGTGTTTCTTAATGAAATCAATGTTACATTGTAATTGGAAATGGTTTTGTAGTGTCCCTGAAAATGGTTGCCGAGGAGCAACCGAAAACAACATACACATCTGTGTGTTTTTCTTGACCTCGAGCGAGCAAAACTCAAATTCTTCGATAAATATTTATTTCAAAAATAAAATACGCAAAATTTTTTAAGTCAAAAAAACTAATTTCAAAGAACTCATCAATTATAAGATATTCGCTATCGCTTCCAGTTTTGTTATTATTATTAATTTTAAATTTTTACGGCGGTCACGTTCGACAGAATGGAAATGCCCAAATGTAAGATTCTGGATCTGATCTAGAAAGTGTATAGATTCGAAACTGACTGCTTAAAAGCTTGTTGGCAAATAAATAAGCTTTCACGTTAAATGCAGTTCAAAGGTTGAAATTGATCCTATAGGTTATTATACTGTTTAAGTTCATAGGTTATAGAAAAAATAATCACTTGAATTGAATTGTATATGCAATCCAGGTCACTCCATGGAGTCAGAAATCATGTGTATTAAAGCTGGAATCACAAAAATTCCCACACGAATTGGGTCGTTCTTCGATCTAGAGAGATTTGTAGAGAACAAGCGTGTGTCTGTGAACCTCGTAATGTGAATGTAATGTGATTTTCATTGTGACAAATACTTATCATCTAATTCCAATAATACAGTAAAATTTCAAACGATTTAAATCGATTATCTTCGATGTTATTTTGCCATGTCAGCTATTGTGGTCATAAATCGATTAATTTCAACCATTTTATCTAATGAAATAAAAACTGACAAGGCTATAGATGAAATCTCAGCACCGTTTAAGCTTTGTTGTTTATGGATTGCATTGGCAATGTATTTTTTAGCTTCTTGCTTTTGTAAATATTTAATAAATTTTTGGAATCTGTTCAAATAAAAGCAGATGCTACGTTCAGAAAAAATCCACTGGTAGAGATCTATGTCGATTGGAACAGAATTGGTACCGTTTTGTACATAAAGTTAAAAGTATGTTTTGTTCTTAGATCAACGATCATCTAATATCTATACAGCACGTTTGCTCGGTCGAACCAAATTCGGTTTGACACTCTGTCTCACTCCCACGATCGTGCTTTGGCGCAAACAGAATACAACAGCGACAGAGCAAGACAGGGCGAGAATCGAGCCTGAGCGCCGGAGCAGCGCAGCTGACAGCGAAGAGGGACTGAGCAAAGGTGCAGTCTAGATATTAGATGGTCGTTGCTTGGATGTAATTAAATTAAGTACGATACATTCTAGAATCGAAAAACGATTGTCAACGGAACTAAAAAGAAAACAAACCTTCTTGAATCAAGAACTTTTCGTAACTACGAATGCCGAAAAATGTAAGAAAATCTCGTTCTTGCTTCAAGAACGAAATTTCTTGGATTAAGAACCAAATTGACTTACAATGCTACCTCCAAAAAGTGAGCAACGGAAAAATAACTTTTTAAGTCAAATCTGCTCTAAAAATTCACTCCTGGATCAAACATTTCAGACCTGCAGTAAATCCATATTGGGAATAGCTTTAGAGTTTAATGGGCTTGAACCAAGAATATTTTGTACAAAAACTTTTGATTTGTTTTAAGATTGTTTTGGGGTTACTTCAGAATTTATTAGACTTCAATCAAGCATATTTTGAGTTGATTGAGTTGTACTTAATACCATCACAGCCTACTCCCATGTTTGACCTTAAAATTACAAAAATCGCTTTGAGATTTGTTTGATTTTAGGTCGAAATCGGTTTGTAGACCAAATGGAAATGTATTCCGAAAAAGTCTTAAATCAAGTATTTCCGAATTCTTGAAAAAAGAATCAAGTATTTTTGTTCTTTCCGTACAGCGTTTGTAATTGATTTCAGAACCAAAAATCTTGGTTTTTTTCTGAGTGTAGTTATTTATTGGGTTCTAAGTCAATATGTATTTCTAGAGAACCAAATCGATATCTTGGGCCCAGGAGATATTCTTTTCAACGATTGACTCACAAGTGGTACGTTTTAAGCTTCGATACACTTAAAAAAATGTTAATCTTTGTCTTTACTTACCATCCGCGATCCGATTCCTGTACATCGCGTATTCTCAGCTGCCAAATGCGATGTTCCGTGTGTGAGATACCAATCCGGTGATTCTTAGTGATGACATGGTTCTGTATGCTCAAGATGGTTTGCGTATCCACTCGCAGCCAGGCCACCTTAAAGCTCATCAGGTCGTGAACCACACAAGTCAGCAGAGCATCGCGTCCCACCGGGACAGTTACATTGTTGATGGGGCCACTGAATTTGGGATCCGCTGAAAGGGAAATGGAAAGAAATTGGTTGGCATTTACGACTTTGTTCTCATTAGCGAGTTAAATGGGGTGAGCAGAGGAAATGCGACACCCTGTGTTTATGGGGCTTGCAAATGTGAGATGTTGGCATTTGTTAAATTAAATGTTGAATTTTTTTCCTTTTGCCATTTTCTAATCCGTAATAATTATATTTGTGGTCTGCTAAATGTCAAGGGCCTAAACAGAATTTGTGTAAACTTTGCCAGATGCCCTTAAAAATAACGCAATTTCGAGGATTTCTAGGCTCATAAATTTTTGGGTAAGTTAACATTAAGCAGCAAATAATCCAACAATTAGGTAAATTAGCAGCTTATTAGGGGTGACCAACCCCCTACCCTTAACAGTCACATTAAAAAGTGGGCAAATGACAAATTTAATTTGCTTACAATTCATTTCTTGAAAAACCTTATTTCTCATCTGAACCCTGCTCCCAAAGTTCATGCACCTGGCATAGCAAACTGATAATTTCAACTCCAAACATTTGGCGTCAAGTTGCCTCGACCACAGGACCTGCAAACTAACCACCAAGACACCGAAACGACCGCACGACCGCCTCAAAGTGCAAAAAGCGTAAAAAAATCACATCACATGCCTAACAAGTAGCATGATTTTGCGGCTCGCCAACCGACGCCTCACACAGCAAATACCTAAATTACAATTATGACCAAATAATAACCCGAAAAAATGCTAAATCTAATAGAGAGACGTGGGGCGGGGGAGACGAGTACCTGGAAAATTGTGAATAGGCGCTCCGCCGCCTTTTTATTTGCCCATTTTCAGCCACTGATTGCTGTGCGGGCGACCGACCAACTAGCATCAGGGCGTGCGTGTGGGGTGGAGGGAACGGCCATATAACCTATAATTTGCGATTATGTTTGGGTTCAGGTGGCTCCCTCCCCATGCTCCTCCTCCCCCTGTTACGCCATTGTTTGGGCTGGCGGCTGTTGTTGTTATTGCAATTTGGTTATTGCATGTTTGCATATTGAAACATTCCAAAAGGGACAAGCGCGACTTTTTACTTTATATACCCAAATGTATGTGTGCATATGTACGTACCACGTATGTATTCCTTTTCATACCTCATATGTCTGGCAAGTTATGCAAAGTCGCGGTTAACTTTTGTGGCCGCTTTTGTAGTTCCTTCATTACTACCGTAAATGTTTTACCGGCCTGTTTGTTGGGGGCTATACAACTGAAGGAGCAGAGAAGACTCTCTGTGGAGAGTGTATAGGATGTGATTTATGCTTGGACAGATACATAAGTTTAAGGGCGCGATTTTTCGAAAATCTCAAAGATAACTTCGGTAATTCAAAGCTGGGTCCAGTCGATGAGTTCTCGTTATCCAAACTAGGGCCGATTGATCATCTGTCCTATTTGTATATAGTTTAGAAACCTAAAAGTGAACGATAGTCGAGCTATAATCAAAATATAATTCAAATTCGAAGCAACAGCATAAATCTGGAAGTATAAAACCGACCTACACAGCAAATTTTTAGTTCATAGGTTAAATAATTCCAGAAATATATAAAAAGTTTATTTCTTAACAATATTTCCCACATCCGATCGCATTGTCCCCTAGTGAATTTTTTCTTTTTTTAACAATTTTTGTCGGATAAAGTTTGTTCGTTTAATGTTTAAAAAAATAAGTACTGTAGCTTACCGATCTCCATGGTAATAAAACCGCTGAACGCTTAAGAAACTGCCTTTAGCTGCTAATTGCGCTTATGCACTGCCCCCAGCTAGCTTGAACGAAAAGTTCTTATGGAATGACGCGCAGCTCATTGAGCCATTGCACACTTTTGCAGATTCATAATTAGAGGGTTCCATATACCTGGTTGAGATGACAGGAAGTTAGGTTAAAAAGAAACCAGAGAAAGATCTATATCTCTCTCTGACGAAAACCAGTTTTGTTATTGAATTTGCTTTAAAATATTATCCGTTTGTGTACAACTTTACTCATTACATGAACATTTGGAACAGTACGAAGATACTCGCCAATTAACACCGAATGTCGCAGAAGCCATGCTTCCACTGTGTGTTAGAGAGAAACACAGTCACATATTCGGCTCTCTTCTTGGGGAACCCTGATTTGGAACATTGGTTGATCTTATTTGAAGTTGAAGGCAACTTATTTTTTGAACAGTTTTTTCCCTCTGTGTAAGTCTCTTTCTCTTGTGCATAATAGAACTTTTAAGCCAAGTATTAATTTATTTTATTTATATATTACAATCTACCGACTTGGGGCCGATTTCACATCTTCTACATAGAGCTGTTTGTCAGATAAACTAACAAATAGCAGTGTAAAATCGATGAATATCAGAAATCGGCCCTATTTGTTAAGTTCATAACTGAAATAACTTCTTCGATATGTAGAACCAGTTCAAGGAATTGGGATATAGCCAGTATGTCAAATTTCCTGATCGACATGAACACTCTGTGAAAGTTTCGGTTGAAGGGTATATACTCCTATCAAGTACTGCTGTCAATATTTTTATCAATATATTTATATTTCGATATTTGTTTGGACGATAGGCGATTTGCGATATTTTTATAAGCGATATATCAGAAAAAATTACCGAGGGAAATTCTGACTTTTGTACAGGAAATAGCGCTGCTAGAAGAGTAGGGGACACACGATTGGTCTCCAATACCTTTTTTTTCGTAGAAATGTAATTTCGAAGTAGAAAAAAAAATTATTTTTTTTAGATCTATTGGAAAGGCAAAGAAAAAATTTCCCTAATACTTGAAGTTTATTTGTGCGGGCTAGGAATAAATTTGAGATCCACGAATACAATTTTTTTAGAATTTTCCGTAGAATATGTTTTGCTATACGCTTTGCTTACTTTTTCCACCCATACAAATCGACCTCCTAGTTTATAGTCAATTTTCAGAAAACCAAGTCATTTAAATCTTAAAGTTATTCAATTGGAAAGACAAGATATAACGGTCATTACAAATGGTTATTTGTAGTCTTACGGTGAAAACGTATAAGTTTTTTAAAGATTTAGAAAAAACGCGATATATCGATATATAGCGCGATATATCAAACATCGATATTGAAAATGTGGATTTTTGATATTATCGATATTGACATTTTGAGAAATATCGACAATCCTACTATCAAGTCATAGCCGTCTTTCATATATCTCACTTATTCGCTATAGTGCGTTTGATGACTATATCTAGCGAATTAAAATTTTCACTTTCTACTTAGAGCAGGCGGTCTTCACTTGCCTGAGCCCATTATTCAAAACTAGACTATTTGTTTCCCGGGCCTCCAGCCAGGCTGACTCTCGGCGCGGTCCGAGGGACACCTTATTACGGCCCGGGGAACATGTCTCTAACTCAAAGCGCAATGAATTGTCATTCTTGAGTTCCTGCTGGTCGCTTGTCGTTTTTTATGAAAATGCTGTATGATCGGGTGGCATCTGTTCCAGCGATGTCGTTATTAGTTAGATGAGCTCATTGTGTTCGTGCAATATTTACTGGATAAGATGGAAAGATAAATAATCTTTTCGTTGTTTCAAAGAGATGTGACTCTCCAAGAAAGTATATTTGGAGATATTTGTGTTCTTGATCTGGATGCGGAAACATCGGTCCAGCAAGGATAAAAATTTTTCCATAAATCAGTATAGGAGGCCAATTCTGTAATTTTTGACTTTTGTTGGTCATTCTTTGATCAATTGTTCACTGGAAGAATTTGTTTGTAGCCTTGCTCCATCACTTTGCCGAGAACGAACTATGCTTCTTTTCAATCGATCTTGCCCATTTAGGGTACGATTTTCAATCATTCTGGTTCGAGTTTCAATATCCTATCTACCAGCCTATTTGAAATAGCCAAAACAGAGGAAGCAAACGAACGCAAAAGATGCAATAGAAAATTGTAAATTCACTGGAAAAACCAAACATATCATATAATCTGTCTAAAAGAATGACCGCCTACTGCGCCACGTGCATAACTGTTATTCAATTGAACTGAAAAACGAATTGTGCGCCCACAGGTGGCGTTAAAAATTTGTCAACTTTTCTTTTTTTTTAATCCTCAGCGTAGCAATCGAACAAACCCGCAGGAGTAAGTACCTTATTTGGCTCATTCCTTTTTAAGTTCTAAGCATTCAAAGAAGCCTCCTTTAATATTGTATTTGATAGAGAAATCGCCTTAATTTGGTTAGTTCCAACTTGATATCAGACCCGCTCTGGCCACCATTTCAGCTTTATTTGCAGACACCCGCACCCGCACCTCCATCCCTCCCACAGCTGAACACTGAACTTGAAACGGAAAGTGAATGTCCTGTCTGCCTGACACTCCGAACTGTCTGCCATTCGGCAAATGCAAGCGTTGAATATCGCGAAACGAAACATGTCAGCACGCCATGTCTGCCAAAATGCCCCTGCAATCCTCCGCCCTTTCACGCAGCTCTTCACCATAAATAAAAAAAAAGACATACACACAAACCCCTAACAATGGCTGTGGCAAAAAAAAAAATCCGCAAAGTGCAATAGGAAGTCGAAAAAACGTCGCCGTTCCGCTCGCCGGGAGATGTCCTTCCTTCTTCCTTCTCACTTATTTGCTCTTATCGCTGATTGCAATAGCGAGCCTGCCAATAATATTTTTGTTTTGTTTTTTTGTTTTTCGTAACAATTTTTGATAAATTCATCAAAAATACTGTCTGTTGCCAAAGCCCAGGAAAATGGTTTGCAGTGTTTCTTCTGAGCCTCTTGCCCACCAGCGGAAGTCATGCTTTTCCTTTTCTCTCTTCTTGGCTCATTCTCAGCGATATTGTTGGCCGCAGTTTATTCACTTAGAGACTCGTTGGACTTCCGGTTGTTAGTGCCGCCTGCTTGTGCATTTTTTGGTGCATATTTTGCCACGTTAAATATAGTCAATTAGTTTAAGCTGCTTGTAGGCGGCAGTATGAACAAACATACATACATATTTTCATATGCTCGTTTTTGGGGGCGTTGCGGAAAAATGTTGAAAATATTTATTAAGATTATTTGGAATTTTTTATTATAAGTCGTAAAAAATAGATCTATGACAAATCTTTATAAATACTGTGCACATAAAAAAATCAACAAAATTTTCTGTGTACTTTTCGTTACCAAACTTTAAACTTCATGAATTATCTGTTTTGTTTAACGGAAATCTTCAGAGAAAATCGCACAATCAACCGCCGAAGACAAAACATTTTCCATCTCCCACATGACGTAACACAAGTGACTTTTTGACCGGCCAAAACTTCAAATTAAAAGGTCATTCGCCATTCAGCTCACCCAATGATTTCTTTTCATTCCCAAACATCAAATATTATGCTTCGAAAATTGGTTTCATTGGTAATTCCACCATGGTTTAGACTAGCTTAAATCTTAAGTCTGGATACATAAGTTCTGGGTAAGTCTTAACCCAGGTTGCGAAGAGCAAACAAAAGGAACTGCTTCTGAACAGATTCAATGAATTCACACAGGGTAAGTAATTGAGAGTTCCAAATACACGAACCAAATATTGAATATCCTTAGACCAAAGTTTAATAAAACTTAACAAACCCATGGATTTATTCACAAAAAGTTCTATGTGAGTGCCAAATGAAAATTTATGGTCAAGGGTATTACCGAGAGCAGTAAAAGATTCAATTTATTCAAGCTGATAAGAATATAATAAATAATTAAATGCAACAAATTGTAAGAGCACGACATATATAGGGAATTTTAATTATCCTGAAGCAAAGCAGAATCGATCTTTAAGTTATCTGCGTACATCAGTGTACGAGAATGCTTAACTTTATTAGGCAGTTAATTAATAAATAATTAAAAGAAAAGTGGTTTCCTTGGGGAACTCCAAAAGTACGAAAAAGTGTACACTCAAAAAAAAAATATTTTCTACATTTTAGAAATTCGCCATAAAATAATTTTTTTTCTAAATTTTAGAAAAATTTCTTGTTTATAGACATTTTTTTCTTAAATTTAGAAAGCATAACCCTTAGATGAGATTTTGTAGAAAATAATTTCTTAAATTTAGAAACTAATTTTTTTTTTCTTAATTTTAGGGTAATTTTTCTAGAAATTTTTCTAAAATCTTTCTTTAATTTACGGCAGATTTGCCCTTGAATTAAGAAAAGAAATACATAGCAAAATAGAGCGACCGCCATTAAAGTTAGTAAAACGCCCTTATTTTCAGAAAATCAAGTTTCTTAAATTTAGAAAAATTTGTTTAGAAATTCACCCTAAAATTTAAAAAAGGTTAATTTAGAAATTCGCCCTAAAATTTAAAAAATTTAAAAAAGAGAGACGTGAGAACAGGAGAGGAGACGAAAAATCAAAAAAACGAACGCTTCTTCCTCATTGTTTTCTTAGTTTGTTGCCGAAGCTTTAACGAGACATGTAAATTTGTTGTTGCATCATTGCAACTTTGGTTTTAGTTGTACAACTGTTCGAATTGTTCTCGTTTGACAAGCCGGCTGCGTCGCAGTTTCTAGTTACTTCGTTCTCTTTGACACACGCCACACGCGTGCTCCCAACTGTGTACATTATTAACAATGGTTAAGTCGCTACGTTTTACTTAAGGCAAATAGTCGAGTGGGCTAAAGCGTCGTCCGAGAGTTCAGTATTTGAGAGAGGTCCCGTGTTCAAGTCCCAGTAAAGTAAGTAAAAAAAAATTCTTAATGCGATTATTTCTAAATTAATTATATATCTATCTATAGCTTAGAAAAAAGTTGTTTGGTGTGAGAAGGTGGTGCTGGTGATGGGGGGAAGATGGGACAAACCCTAAAAACCGATGGGTTTGGTGGGGCGGGGCGGATCAAAAACACAACCACACACGGGTTGGTCTGTGGTCGATTCTACCCTACCTCCCCCTAAAATTTATTCTTAAGTGTTTACTGTCAACTGCTTCCTCCTTATGCCTGCGCTGCCATAACCGCTTTGGAATTTTAAATCGACCAAACAGCTAAAATTGTCTAAGGGCCGTTTTCTCATGTTGCTGTTTTTGCAAATCTAGGTGGATTTGGTGCATTTTGTATTTCGAACAGCACCAAATCCACCTAGATTTGCAAAAACAGCAACATGAGAAAACGGCCCTAAGTGTTTTTTAGAAAAATTGCCCTGAAATCTAAAACACAATTTTTTATTTTTTAGAAAAGCATTTTCTTAGAAAAGCATTTTCTTAAAAATAAGGCGAATCGCCTTTGACCCCTTTTTTAGGGCGAATTTCTAAATTTTAGGGCGATTTGGCATGTTTTTTTTTTGAGTGTACTAGTCTAGTAGTATTAAGGAATAGTATTAAGTAATATGCAATAACCGTTAGTTTAACTATCATAAATAGCATAACAATATCTTGTTGTCTCACTTGCACACTCACATAGGCAAGCGAAACTACAAGAAGCAGAACTGTACAAAGAAGATGAATAAAGAACCATGAGTTCTAGACAGGAGATAAGATTTTATCCAATTAAAAAGCCCTAGCAGAAATCCCAACAGACGCAATTTCAGAATCAAAAGACACTGTAAACACTGTCGAAAGCCTTAAGCTAAGGTCCCACGCGGAAACAAAATTTCAACACAGTGTGCTAACAAAGTTAGCCTTAAAGGCCTATACTCAGATAAGATAAATTTTTAGTTTGTTACGATATTTCACATGAATAGAAACAGTGCCAAATATTTCCCGTCCGCAAATAGTTTGCGTTAGGATAGGATATCTTGTATGGTCTCTAACACGTCTATAAAACACACAGTCATTTCACCCAACAACACAATTCAACAATCCGTCAATTCAACACAAAACAAAGTCTTCACAAAACAATTTCAACACACGTCAATACAACACTAAGTCATTTCACCAAACACAACAATTCAACGCACGTTAATTGAACACAAAACAATTTCAACACGTGAATTCAACACAAAACAAAATAATTAATACATTATTATATTTAAATTTGAAATGACTTATAGACATGTGTTTACTTTTTTTTTTGTGAAGACTGTTTTGTGTAGAATTGGCGTGAGTTGAATTGACGTGTGTTGAATTGACGTGTGTTGAATTGACGTGTTGAAATTGTTTTGTGTTGAATAGACGTGGAACCTAAAGTTGAGTAACGATGACTTTTATTGGTTATAGTATATGTTGCAAGTGTGTAGTACCATCAGAGATAGAATGGGGACACTAGCTGCAGTTAAAAATTTTTTGGAAAAAATCGCGCGATTTTTTATAAACTATTTGATGCTCTCACTTGAGGCACATAAAATATTTGAGCAAATTATTTGACTGTGGGACCTTATGTATTATTACATCTGTTTGTTTACCTTGAATGAAACCCTGAATCACTGAAGAGTAATTTCCAATAGGCTTGTAGTAAAGTTTCTGTTTTAAGAAATCCATGCTGGTTTAATGATCATACAGTAGGAAATCTTGAGAATTCTGGGACACACCCGATTATGCGATTATCTTGTTACGTGCAAATTTATTTCTCTAATGCTGTGTTCAAACAGGCAAATTATTTGATCAAATGTTGATTAAAATTTTATAAATATCCATGATTTCAGTCTATAAGTCCATAAGCAAATAGTTATTTTAAAAGGCCGAAATGTTTGAATTATACATGAAAACCCGTTTTCTTTTGCGGTTGTTGGTTAGATTCAGAGTTTCCGATAGGATAACCATTCGGTACGCTGTTGACAACCAGTTCAGAACTGGAATAATTCAGTTTGGTTTAATTGAAAGATGCAGTAATATCCTCGATTATAAAGACGAAAGCCGCAAATTTTTAAGGCAGACTCTGATTTTATAAGCAATCGATTCTGTTTATTAACTGTCACATTCTAGCATGATAATTTATTAAATAATTACGTATTGTGCTAGTTACTCCGATATCCCCCTTCCCACTCTTGTGATTAATTTGATTAAACTTAATTTTGATGCTGTTTACGAATTATTAATTTCCCCATTAACTGACAACTTGCATACACTCAAATCACAATTGCCCATTGTCATTGTCCGCTTGTCAAGTGTCACTTACAATTATTTAATTCCACAAAATTTGCCCTTGTCAGCCACAAGCATTGCAGAATGAGCCAAATTTGCATCCAGCCAGTTTTTTTCATACTCTCAACTTGGACTTGCACATTAACCGGAAGAGTGTGAAACTTTCTTTTCATTCTATTGCCACTTTCACTTTGCTAAATGGCACTATCGCGAATTTGTGTCGCATAGGCGAAAAGTTAACTTTTTTTTAAAGCGTCGAGGACGTCTGCACACAGTTGAAACTGGCCGCGAACTGCGAGTGGTTGCGCTGATAATCAAGTGTCAAAATTCATATTCAAAATTCAAATGCTGCCTGCGATGGCGTTGCGCATGTGTCTTGCGGGCTGTGCCAAGTGGGCGGGGGGTGGGGTCGGTAGTAGCCAAGGTGCCGGCAGCCAGTTGATGGCCGTGGCAATAGTAAATGTTTCATTCATAAAGCGCCCAAACGTAACCATTTCATATGCACGTGACGACGCTGTTGTGTATGTGTGTGTGTCACTGGCAGGGACTGGCTTCGTTTTTTTTCTGTTTTATAAAGGTAAAGAAGTGGCCAAACAACACATCACTTTGCCAACTTTTCCATTTATTCGCTAATTAAACCCAAATATTCCACACATCTTCACTTTGTGTGTGTTTCAGTTTCGGCTTTTTGCCTGGCTTGCAGTTTTTCTCTGGTTGCCCCCTTAAGTATGCTTTATTTATTTTATTTGCTTCATATGCACATAATTAGCGCTTTTCAATAATGTGTAACTAAGTCTAATTGTTCTCCCCCAAGAAAATCTTTCCTGCTGCCATATGCAAGTTTGTTGAGAAAGTGTTGGCTGATTGTGAAGGATTCAAGTTTTGTGTGTAGAGCACAAAGGAATACGACTTTGGATGTGAAACCATTGCTGTGGCATCACAATAGCTCAGACCAAGCTGATTTTGAAGTGATATGCTTCGGACCGCCATGCAGCTTTGATTATAAATATTGGCAAATCGCTCGAACCTTTACGGGAGACAAATCGGCTCAAATCGGACTCTTATTTATTCAGCACATGGCTTACATTTTGGTTACCAGAAATAATCTTCCCCATAAAGATCTTCTTGATAAATTTCAATTGTATCCTTGTACAACTAACTGTGCAAGTCGAAAAAAGGACACGAACGAACACAACGGTCTCCCAAGAACAGCATTCCAAGAAACTTGGGCGGAGAAAGTTTTCCAAAAAACCAACACTATTCAAGTTAGCGACTGTCAACGAATGTTCTTACTATTGAGAATGGCAATGTAGTTGAAAACTAAGAAAAAAAATTTTGTATTAAACCGGTCGTAATCGGGGGTGCCACAAATTGTTTTGGTTGGTTTCAAACCTTCCCTGATTTAGCAAAGCTACCACCTCAGTAGCTCCCTCTGTCCAGCGGATTAAGGGCTGCAAGTTATATATTATAAATTTTGTATAATATTTATGGAGAATATGACTTAAACTATAGCATATAACACAATCAAAAAACATAAAGAGATTCAGCCCTGTTTTTAGAGATGGAACTTCAATTGGAACATCTGGTGGTAGATTTGCTAATAAAAAAGTGAAATCTCTCGAAGTTCTGTGGCACCAAAAACTTTTTCGAGAGATTTACAAACCTTCAGAAATTTCTGTGGCAATACCGAAAGTAATGATACTTTTCGATTCCTTAGACCCGAATTAGGGGGGTTATCCTATCCAAGGTTGCAAACCGGTCCGGTACCGAACCATTTTAAACCGGTTCGATTTTTTTTTTGGGTCAGTCGGACCACGAAACGAACCTCTAATATTTTTTACTCCTCGAACCTGAACCCGAACCGCTTCACTTTCTTGAAAAATAAGGTTCGGTTCACAAAATTAAGTAGGTTTTCCAACACAAGGAAATATTGAAAACTTCAAGGGATTTTAGTATAAGCGATTGCGTTTTGACGAAGCTAGGATGACTTTTTATTGCGAAGAAGAGAAGTTTATGAAAGCTATAGAAAGCAATAACCAAATATTTTGAAAATGGTCAGATGTTTTCAAATTTTTGGAACGGTCTATAAAACGAGGACCTAAAAAAATTGTTTTTCCATCAACTTAGTATCATTTCTTCCATATGATTCGCCTTTATATATTGCCCTTCCTTTCTGTCATTTCTTAAAAATTATGTCATTCCCCACGAAGGAATTTGGTATTTTTTAAAAAAGTAGTAAAGTAGACGCAAAAAGATGACGATTTGTCAATGGAAACGGAAAATGATAAGAAATGATGCCAGTGAAAAGGGGCTAATAGATATAAAGATTAATATTTTAAAAAGTACCTATGTATTAATAAATCGAAACAATTCTTCTATGTTCAAGCAAACCGAAGTTCGCACCTAAACCTTGGGTTTGGGGGTTCTAGGAACCGGCCCGCGAACCGAACCTTAGTTCTTACAAAGGGTTCGAAGCCCCGGATCGAACCTTCAACATAATTTTTGAGGTTTGTAGCCTTGATCCTATCACAGGTTTATTTTTGTACTCTCAGAAAAACAACTAAGAACTTTGAACTTGAATCAAGCACAAACGGAGTCAATAGTTCGGTTAGTATGAAAATTCTTGATTCAAGTACAAAATGTTATATCAAATACGATTTTTTAAGCTCAACTCGATTTACTCTTAAAATAGGTGAAAAATATTCTTAAAAAATTCAAATAAATTCAAATAATTACAACCCCCATAAATTTTGGGAACAAATCAAAATTTCATAATATAAGCCATTCCCAATTTGTTTTTCCAAATATTTCGCTGTATTAAATCACATAAGAAAAATTCCAAAACAAATAAATTAACAAAAGGCCAAGATGGTTTAACTGTACGTTCGAAATCACCATAACCAAAGTGTTAGAAGGGAATTTTAAGAACAGATTCGATTTAAAATAACTTGTATTTTCCGAAGCACACTTTTTGAAGCTCGCATTGTAAGTCTATTATGTGCTCAATCCAACATATTTTGTACTTGAAGTAAGTCCACGCTTTTGTTAAATTTGTCGGTTCACTGTAAGTGCGAATAGTTCTTGATTCAAAATCGTTTGCTCTCAGTTGAATAAAAAAACAGTTGTTTATGATTCTAAACTTTTTCGTAAGTAAACCCTAGAACGATTCGTACTTGAAATTTTAAGTACAAATAGGTATATTTATTATATTTTATATAGAACTCACCCAGCAGTTTTTATACCCTTGGAGAGGGTATATTAAAATTGTCCGGATGTTTGTAGCGCACAGAAGGAAGCATCTCCGACCACATAAAGTATATATATTCTTGATCAGCATGACGAGCTGAGTTGATATAGCCATGACCGTCTGTCCGTCCGTCTGTTTCTATACTATTTCCTCCGTCAGTTTTAAAGCTACCGTAACCAAACTTTGCACGAAGTCTTTTAATACAAATACTCTGCACATTTGTCGGAACCGGCAGGATCGGATGACTATAGCATATAGCTGGCATAGGAACGATCGGATGAAAAACTAGTTTTAGTGAGAAAAACTTTCTTGTTTTTAGTGCTATCGCTCCCAACGCTCGTATTTATATGTTTTTAATGATTTCACATAATTTCACAATGACTTGTCGAAATCGGCCAATTATATAGTATAGCTCCCATACAAAAGATAGGTCTGAAAAAAAATCTTTGTGAGAAAAGCTTTTTTGTTTCCCCAACGCTCGTATTTATTAATTTTTAATGATTTTACATAACTTTACCAAGATTTGTCGAAATCGGACAACTATATAGTATAGCTCCTATACAAAAGATAGGTCTAAAAAAATCTTTTATATTTCAATTATTTTATATATAAGTTTCGGTCGAGCCGAAGTTAGCTTGCCTCTATTTTTATGTGTGTATTCAATGGGATCGTCATCTATCTTTGCCAACTTACAAAGGCTGAAATAGAAACGCTCGGTCAATAAATTATTATTTTTTCTTTAAACTTTCCAGCTATAAATGTTGGCTGCATACTCTTAATTTTACCGATTTTAAAAATATTACAGTTCCCATATGGTGTGGCGGCGGCTGTGACCAATGTAATCATCATTATTACGCTTCAGCGACCTGCTAAAGCTTTGTCCAGCCTGGCCTCAGGGAAGGTTTACATTAATTTAAATAAAAATAGTTACACCTAAAAAGCACTGCAACTAGAATAGTAACCTAGAAGGACTTTCTATTGGGATTAGCTTGGAAAATTATTCAACTAGCTTTGTTGTAAGCGAAAGTTAAATTTGAATCGACATTTTATTTCTTCAGAAGAACACTGTTGCTGAGAGTCATCATGGTCAAATCATGGTTTGTTAATTAAGTCGGAGGGATTTTCAATCTAAATTAACCTGCTAGATTCGGACAGCCCTTTTGCTCTATACAATATAAGCTGTTCTCACCTGAAACATAGAGTAGCT
Organism: Lordiphosa clarofinis; assembly: GCA_018904275.1. Classification (NCBI taxonomy): domain Eukaryota; kingdom Metazoa; phylum Arthropoda; class Insecta; order Diptera; family Drosophilidae; genus Lordiphosa; species Lordiphosa clarofinis. The sequence goes on from JAEIGQ010000097.1 coordinate 934,882, forward strand.
GGTTCAAGTCATCCACAGCTTATGAGATGATTCGTGTAAGTGCTTAACAGTTCTTGAACTTAGCCAACTGACGAAAATGCGAATTTTATTCAAAGCGAACGGCGGTGTCTGTTTGTTTTGCTTACAGATTTCTAATATATAAATAGCAGCTCTCGTAAGCACCTCTTAAAAAAGCTGTTTGAAAGCTTTTATAAATATATCAACCATTTCTAGCAAGTTAAGGCCCCAATTTGTTGGCATGCTTTTTCACCAATAGATGTCAAAAGCTTTTGATACAACTTGTTCTAAGGTTTTAACTTGGTGGAACTTTTTATTTTATCCTAAGACCAGAGCAATGCAGGTGGAAGTTGCTAGTGGAGGCGAACATCGCAATTCCTTTTAAACTTAAGTGGATATGAAATATGGGCAAATGAGGACGTGTCAAGATTAAAATCGCAGAATTGATTTGGAAAAATTTTCGAAAAAATATCCGTAGTTAAGGTTTTTCTAATCTGTTGGTTGAAAATATATTAAACCAAACTGGACCTCTGTATTCATTTTTGTTGTTTCTCTAAACCAACAACAACAAGGCTACAGTCACAGCACAGACACACACACACACAAGAACAATAAACGTTAATGCTCAAACACAGCCAAATAAACATCAACATTTATGTAAATAAAATGAACTGATGCTTGACCCGTTTGGTCAGATAAAATGCCAGCCTAAAAGTCTGCTACATTTTGCCAAAGGCCTTAATTGCCCCAACCAGCCAGTCAAGCGTCTAAATATTTTTAGTCAAAGGCGACTGCTGCATGAACACGCACGACTGGACTAACTTGCTTCCGTTTGTTGTACGTGTTCAGCTAAATTCTGGCCGGCAAGGTGTTGGCTTAGCTGCAATTCGATTTGGCCCGTCTCTCTCGCTCTCTCTCTCTCTCTCTCGATGTCGGAAGGACCACATTGTTGCTCAAAGTGCAGCGTTGTTGCTGCTTCTTTGGGCCTAATTGAGTTTGCATATGGTTTGCTTTGTACAATTAGATTAGACACAGCTCTGAAGGTGCTGTGCTGATAAAGCATGGCGTTGCTATCAGTTTCTGTTGGCCTGATACGGTTAATAGAGATAGCCGACAGATGTTGGCTATCCGCTTAAAATGCAAATGAATCTCTTACAAAAAAAAAATAAAAACAGATTTAATTATGGTTTAATGTTCATGGTTTGCGGCTACTTGGGCGGAGCCAACTTTGATGTAATGGGCATTGTACTCACACTTGCCGTTTTTTTATAGCCTTTCATTTAAATTAATTAAACTTTTGTGAGGTTTTTTTTTAGATGCGAGTTAACTAATTGCTTTCCACATTTTTATTTAGTAGTTTTAATCGGCTTAATGTGGGGGGTTTAATCTGTTTCTGTTTAAATATGGGAAAAAAATGTTATTATTTGTAGTTAAATGTTAAAAGGTTGTGAGTACAGATTTTTAAAATCAATATTCTACTTATTTTGAATCGAACTCTCTAACGAAGCTTAAAACTGAAGTGGATGAAACTGATTTATTACATTGATAACATAGTTTACTTAATGAAAAATACTTTGTTATTAAAATCAAATTGCAATTGAGCGAAGTTAATAGAGAAAAATACAAAAAATTAGCACTCTAAATTGAAAACCTTTTAAGTGAACCGATATTTCTTAGCTCTAAACGCATTTGCTTGTCGTCCACACTATTATTGAAATTTCTGCAGCTGTCATCATATTGCTTGTATTGAGCAAACATCCTACCACAACTCTCCACCAAGTGGATAAAAACAATGGACCCACACTCAAACACTCACACACTCAAACACTTGCACACACACAGACACAGACACAAACACGCTGTGTACAAAACAAAATACCAACCAAAAGTCGTACAAATAAATTGAACAACACACAAATGCAATGCAACACAACAAACCGATGGATAAAATATTGGGCCGGGCATTGAGTACAAAATATGTATGCACTCACCGAAGAGTGGAGCGGAGGGCTGTGTCAGATATGGCGTGAAAGCGTGTCCACTCTGTTTCCCCACGTCGCTTAGCGCTTGACTAAGGCATAAGCAAAGTTGCAGTAAGTTGGCAAAATGTTAGATTGAGGAGTTAAGTGAATGAGCTATAAAATGGTAGATCCAATGTTATTTCTGCAAAAAACTAGTGATTTCTTTTTTAAACCAATTAATTTATAACACGTTTAAATACAAAATATGGTAAATGATGATAAATTTTCTTCAAATTATGGTATTATAAGAAGAAGAAATAATTTAAGCATACTTTGAAGGACATTCATCATGATTTTTTTTTGTTCTCTGTTCCAAAAGTGCAGAATATATTTTAAGTTTGTGCAAAAGTATGTACTTTTGACCCTATAAGTATATATATTTTTGGTCGGCATCAACATTCAGTCGATATAGCCATGTCAACCAATTCAGTGGTTTAAATGAAGCCATAGTATAATTTTAGGACCAAGAGTCGTATATGGATACAATCTTCAAGCAAGATCATGCTGATACAAACGTGTAAAGGGCCAGTCATGAGTGGTGGTCAAGGTTTTAGTACGGCCTGCGCGTTTTCCGGACATGAATCCAAATTAAAACATGTGGCAACCTTCCACGTTATGTTTATACCAGCGTCGTCTTGACGTCCTTCGAAAAGCTCTTATCGAGAATGGGTCAAAATGCTGGATTCAGAGTTCGAAATCACGCCACTATTTTTGGCGTCCTTAATTTTTATTTATGTACCTGAAGTGATGACATCGCCGATAGGCCTGCTTCAGGATATAGTGCATAGCTTGGGGTATTCGCAGGCAGTCGAAGTAACTTTTAAGGAAGTTTCTCAATTTTTCTACATCATCGTAACTTTCTTTGATGCCCCCAAACTTCGGCCGCATACAGCATTATCGCTCTTGCAGTAGCCTAAAAAAGCTGATATTTGGCCGAATTCGCAATAATTTGTTTTCACCAAAAGTATTTACATGTATTCTTCACCCCCGTTGTAGTATCTTTTTTTTTTTTTTTATATGTGTTTTGAAGTGCATGTTTTGCGTTAATGTTTCTCCCAAGTATGTGTACTCTTTAATGTCTTAAATACTGAAGACTGGAAGGCAGCGCAGAAGGCTGTTCTTGTTGAGATAGACAAGAATAATAGATTGCAGTGTGAAGCTCAAGCCCGAAGTAGCGATACGAGAGTATGGTACAGTCAGCTCAATTACAACCTTGGCATAAACAATTATTTTAGTGAACAATATAGCACGGAAACTATTGGAACTATTTTCAAAACCAGATGTGAATTGCTTCCACTGGGATACCGACCACACTGCAGCGATAATATTTGTACATTATGTAATACGCGGTAGAGAGAAGACATAATTCACATTATTGCATTATGCCCCATCCTGGCGGAATATAGAGTAGCATACTTTGAGCTACTTAATGGGAACAACTGGCAGGAATTTGCGAAATTCATTAAAGCTATAATAAATTACGGGAAAAATATTATTCTAGAAAACTTTTAAATTTAAAATATAAATAGGGAAAAATTGTTATAAATAGTTAAGATTTTTTTTATAAAATAGAAGGCTAACGGTAAATTAACCAAGCCAAATTTGGAAAATAAACTACTACTACTATTAATACTACTACTATTCGTTTCTCTGTAAGCTTTCAAAAAGTGCCGGGGCAATATAAATTTTTTTTTGGGACACCCTATTAGGGCCTATGGCCTTAATTTGTAATGATATTACTTGACGTATGCTCTATGCTTTTTCCAAGCAGAAGGGGTCAACAATTAGGTAACAATAAAGAAGCCTTAAAAATATCTTATATCCCATTGACTTTTGACAAATAATTATTGAATAATATTTAAAATCATTTATAATTGATTTATTTTAAGGGATCGAGAATGTGATATTCTGCCTAGTATACATAAATGACCATCTATGCCAGTGCACATTGCTAAGTATCTGTTAGTATTTTAAACACAAAATGAAAATGTAAAGCTTACATTGCAATTACGATTTATCAAGTCTTCATGAAAATCTAAACTCAATTTAAATTAACCAAATTTTGCGATTTTGTAGATCTTTCGATTTATACTATCTATCTGTTACCTCGTGTTCATGATAATCTAAGCTTATTCGAAAATTGAATAATTTTCGTCTTATTTAAGGACTTTAGATCTTTACCGTCCGATAATTCACCCTACTTCATGATAACACTACCTTTTTTTAGTAGGAGTTAGTAGTTTATTTTCTAGTGTGGAACGGTGATCTCAAAAATCGATTTTAAGAAAATTTTCACGGCTTCGTTTTTCAAAAATCCTTTTTTTTTAATTTTTTGTGTTTCAGCTTAGTAGTTTGAACACAATATCTTAAAATTATTTCAAAAAATCAATTTTTCCTCGAAAATGCAAGAAATTTCATACTTACACGACGAATATCAAAAAATGAAAAAAATAATTTTATTATAATTTAAATTTTATTTTTTGTCTACTTAAGCATCGCACTTCTAAGAAGAAAAACAGTTAACGATGCTCAAATTCTAAAAACAAACACAGGAAAACAAAAAAGTGATGATTTTGTGGCTTTTTACATAGATTTTCCTTTATTATGTGAACCATTCAATTTCAATTTAAAGAGCTAGTCACATGTATTTTAAAAATAATTCATTTTGATTCAAGAACTAAAAACTAACTTATACCATTACAAAGAATATAGGGACAAAAAAAAAAAACACAAAAAATATAGAAAAGTTATTATTTTTAAAATTCAAGAAAGGTTTTGAATTGTCAATTATTATATTTATTGAAATATAATAATTTAATTATGTATTTGTGAGTGTGTGTATTTGATGTATTTTTTAATTTTTAATAAAAGACTTTATTCTGTATTCTGTAAGTATTTTTTAAGCTGAGCATGAAATTGCGGGATGCTTTTAATAGTTTTAACCTTATAGGAGAACTGCCTCTCAGAGATTAGCATTCTAACTCTCGGGCATATGAAGTGATTTCTTTGAGAGAAAGCAGGTCTTAATTTATGAAACAGGTATAAAGGTTCCTGTGTAATTATAATTTTGTGAAAAAATGATGGTAATGTAAATGTTGGCTATGCAGCTCCTCCAACGGGGCCAGCCAAGCTTCTCTCAATCTCTTGGCGTGTGTGCTTTAAATTATTCGCACAAGAGAAAGGGACCTACAGTTTAACGCCGAATCCGAACGGCAAAGTTTGAGAATTTGCTTTTTCATGGCTAGATACTTCACAGCTGGCGCCAATAGCTGGTGAAGGTGACCGTATGTGTAAAAGCTATTTTTCTAAAGAAAGAAAAAAATTTTTTTTTATTAGATGTTCAGAGGCGGGATCGAACCCACGACCTTTTTTTTAGTATTTTTGTAAAATAGTGTAATCAAAACTAATAAAATTTTAAAAATTTCGTTAAAATTTGATCATGAAAAACCAAGTTTGCAAATATTTCGATTTTTAGATTAATCGACCTGCAATTTATATTTCCCCAAATATTAAATTCATTATAAAATTTTTAAAATTTTGCATTATTTTTTTTGACCAATTGGCTAGCACCTCCGATTTACCAGTAGACAATTGCCATCAATTAGATCTTCGCGATAATTAAGGCTCATAATAAAATTTTCGCTATTTTTTGGATATCAAAAAATGTACATATGTTCTAAAAGGGCATTGGCAAAGTCTATCGAACCGCAATCCCACCACAATTGAAGTATGACCCAAATATGCAAAATATGTTTTTTTTTAGAAAGGATACAAAAAATGGTGTACAATGGAAATGCCATCAAACAACTGTTGAGTGCATCTCACTAGATTCGCCCTTCCACTTTGCCCCTCTTCCTCTCTCTCTATCTGTTGATGCAATACAATTTGTATTTGTTAGCATTTAAATAACCAGAAGCGTTGTTTCCCTTTAGCTTCGGCAGCAGGGAAAAAATAAAAACAAAACCAATACTAAGGACTGCGCCGCTTTTTGGACAAGCTGAACTATCAATAACACTTAAAAGCTTTTTTAAATATTTGCGATTTGATACTTTTTTTTCTAGTTTCATTTTATGCATTTGTTAGTATTTAAAGTAGAATATTTATTATTATGTTTGGGATGTTTGTTATAAATGAACAAACTTGTTATACTCTTTCAACCTTTGGTTAAGAAAATAAAAAGGAAACCCAAAGCATTGGTAGCAAACCTGAACCGACTGAGGTAATCTTGGGCTCAAGTTAGGCATGGACCTTTTGTCAAGTGTATAGAAACGTCGGCCTAGTCTTGCCTTCTTCATTATGGCAAATAGTTGTTTGGTTGCTTGGTGTATTTAAAAATGCAATTTTGCTTGTGTTGAAATGAAAAATATGCTACATTTGGTACACACCAGGGAGACGGATAGAGAAAGAGAGTGTAAACATGAAATATTTGCCTAGTTTCATAAGTATTTCAATATTTATTGAAATAGAAATTGAAATGTAGCAAGTGCCAAATCCTTGGGGAGCATCGCTGGCATTGATGATGTTGCATATTTAAGAAATATTTTCTGAAATTCATTGAAATTCGCAAAAATAATCATAATAATCGTGACTTTTCGCCCAAAAACTTTTGACCCAGTTGCATATTAAACTTGGAACTCATTCGCAACGCTTTATGCTTCTCTTAGCGCACTTAAGAAACATTATTAGTCAAGTGTTGTCGTGACCTCACATTTTCCCCTACAACAAGAACAACAACAACAACAAGTGGCCCGAGTGTGCGGCATACTTTAAGGTCCTTAAATGCCACACAGAGCGAACAGAACAGAATCATAAATAAACTGGCATATGCAACCTGAAGTATGCAACGCCAACGCCAACTGCTCTAATGCAGTTAGACGAAGAAGCTCAAGCAAAGAGGCGTCCTTCGCGTGTGGCAAGATAAATCTCAACAAGTTTTTATGCATTTTCTTCTTCCCGCCTGACAAAAGTCGACAACATAAGCCAAGGCAAGACTTTTCAAAAGTGCCAAGTCAAGCAAATGCAGCAAAAAGTGCGCTGCAGCTTCTGACACTTACTTTGTTTGATTAGAATCTTGAAGCGTATGCATTACTTGGGCTGGGGGGCTGAGACATTAAGCATACGTCCCGTTGACCCATTTGAAAAAGAGCTGTATTCAACTTTTTGCTTTGTTTGCTGACATTCTGCTTATATCCCTTTCACTGGTCTGTCCCAGTATCACATTTTGGCATTTTTGTTTTTGCCTTTTGGTCAGGCTTTGTGTTAAAAGCAAATGATTCCCGCCCGCAGGATATGCTGAATATTCAAGCAGCCTGTTTTGTTTATATTCGAATTTCGGGCTCTCTTACTGGAAATTTCCAGTGTAAGAGTAAATATTGAAGAGCTGCTCTTGAATCGAGTGAAATGGATTGGGACGCATTCGTTTGTTGGCTTTTTAATGGTCTTCTAAATGATGCGTAAATTGTTAGCAGAGCTTAGGTCTGGACAAATCAAAATTGGTAGAATTATTTAAAGTTAAGGGAAGTTTAATGAATAAATATAATGGAAATAATAATAAAATAAACTAATAAACTATAAATAGGTATAAAATATTTCTCAGGTATAATTTTAACGGCCAATTCCTTATCTTCTAGACAAACTTACACTTTACTCTATTAATTTAAAGTTTATGTGACAGATAGGGCTATACTTATAGAAAGGAAGAAATTTAGCGAAAATGGACAAGGAAAGATGCAGAACAATTAATAATACCAGAGCAACACAAAAAATTTGTTCGGTGTTTCGATACGAGGGTTCGTTTTCGAAAATTCGAGAATCAAACAACTTAAAAACAAATGATATTTTGGATGGCCTTTTTATTAATTTTTTGAAACCTTTTCGGGCATATTTACTTTCGTAACGGTTTGAATCTAATGGTATGGGACCCAGGTATAAGGCATTGCTGCGAAAACCTAAATTGAACAAAGATAGTGTTAGGTAGATATTAAAAAAAGTTACTGGAGCCGAGTGGTACATGCCGTACAAGATACATTGAGAGAGACTGTGAAGTCCCAATGGTAGGCGACACTATAAATAAAGAAGACTCCTTAGAACCGATCTGTCTAATCAAAGGATCTAAAATATGAAAAAGAAAACAAACTTACCGGGCTTACGTTGGTTTGTTTGGGATTGTTTTAATTTTAACCGTCTTTTCTCACTGCAGTAAAAAAACTTTTTATCTGAGTTTTCCTCCTACGCGTTGAAAACAAACATGTGACAATCCTATATCTCTAAACTGTTCCAATTTATTATTGGGGCTGTTCAATTAATAAATAAATTTTTTTTTTTATCAAAACGGTAAATTCCATGATACAATTATATTAGGTATGGCATTCAGAGTTTATCGAGGACTGACAGCTTTTGCTAATATAAACAAAAGCAAAGCACCCTTAGAATTACAAACACATAGTATATACATGACTAAATTTTATTAGTATTCGCTTGGCACTTTTCAAATGGCAGCTGATAAAACCAAATCGCTGCTTGGGAGCGTTGCCGGTTGGAACACTCTAGCCTGCTAATGGCGCTGCTCCTTCGATAGAGATTTGTTCTGAATTTTGATTGTTTGGCCAATAACTGTTTGCTTTTTTGAATTTGTGCCCGTTTTTGCTAGTGAAGAATTGAATTTGTAGTGATTGTTCGCTATGTGGTCTGGGGTTAAGATCCCGCCCTGAAATGACTTGCTAGCCGGTGTCAGCCCAAAATGCAGTGCCGTAACAATATGACAGGAGAAACACACAGCCACAAACTCGGGCTGTCTTCTTGGGGAACCCTGATTTACTTCATTGCCGGCCAAGATAGCACTCTTTAGACCAGAGACGGCGATCCACAGCTCACACGAGCCGGTGTTGGTCGTGTTTTTAAGCAAACGCGTGCCGAACTTGTGGTTGTGTGAATCGGTGAAGATTTCATTGCAAGTTAAACTACTGCAGTCTGGAGGGAGTTCTCTTGTTCACCAACACAAGCGCTCTTTTCAGTCCTCTCCATTGGGCCGTCTCTGCTCCAGTCCACAGGCGTCTTACTTGCAATTCAGTGTTCACCGATTCACACAATCAAGAGTTCTTCTCGCGTTTGCATAAATCCAGGACTGGCATCAATTCCGGGTAGCTATGGGCTGGCACTGCTTTACATCGACATACGCAACAGTATTGGCTCGACATTTTCACAAATTATAAATAAATCCCGTCGGCAAATCAAAAAAAATTCGTTAGCACACAAAACCTTTTCAATCAAATGACAGCAACAAAATGAAAATTTGGAGTCCCCAACAGAGAGCTCTCTCAGAGAGCACCTTACCCTATATAATTGTATCATGGTAAATTCCTTTTCTCACAGCATCTCATACAATTTTAAACACCTTGGCTTTGCTTCGATGTTCACAAGCTGTAAGAAAGAGTTTCTATTTATGTAAAATAGTACTTTTTAATGAAAGAACATTGTTCTACAAAACCGCTCTAAGAACGGGTTTTCTCATATTCCTGTTTTTGCTCAAATCGAAATCCACCTTGATTTTGCAACTAGGTGGTTTTTGTGCAATTGTTTATCTCATATAGATCGGTTATGCATTTGGGCATTTGCGCTACGGCAGCGCCTTTACGATCTGCTGTTAATTGAAATACTCGTTGCGCGCTAATTTGAAAAAAATAAAGCATGCATTTCACAAAGTAGGAGAAGATTTTTATTTTGTAACGACTTGTTACGAGGAGATTAAGCAATAGGTCTGAAGCTACGTTCACACATCAAGCATGTAGATGGTTTTGAAATCAATGAGGATGTAGTAGATGACAACTAAATCCATCTAGATTGCCAACCTTGAACATGAGCAAACCAAATGCAGAAAATCTGCCTTGATTTGCTAAAACAGCAACTAGAGAAATCGTTTGTGATCTTTTTGAATTCAATGTTCTTCTCTTTTCAAAGGGAAAAGACTTTTGCGGCCCACGAAAAATTGGTTTGGGTATCAGGATGGGACGGGTAAGACTTTAACTGAGGGTTCCCCAAGAAGAGAGGACACAAATTGTGTGACACTGTATGAAAAATAGTTAAGCCAATATTTGGTTAATTTATTTATTATTAACTCATGAGATTAATCAGATAAAATAAAAAATGCGTCATAGGACGCCCGGTACGAGCGAAGCTCTTTACGTCGCTAAATTCAACTGAAAATTTAAAATCTGACAAAAGAGACTCTTTGTGGATTCGATGGGATAAACTCAACCTTGAAACAGCAGAAAATAGAAATAATTTTCCACAAGTTTTGGACTATGATTTCTGAAATATATATCATTACATTAGTTATTGTTGTAGACTGATAAGGATGGTTGTTCATTGTCTAACTGAATTTTTTAAAAGAAAATCATTTTATTTGCGGACTAAAGCAGATTTGTAATTGAGTTTACGAACTGAAATTACAGTTTGTGTTTCTGGTAGATTGATTTCATCCACTATGGCCATGAAATTCTTATTCTACTTCTTATTTGGTTGTTTAAGGACCCGAGCAAATTCAATATGTAAGTCAGGAAAGAAAAAGATCCCCACCAGATCTCCGTTAGATCCCCACCAGATCCCTAACCGAACCCCACCAGATTCCTAACAGACCCCCACCAGATCCCCATTTAATCTTTACCATTTTACCACCAGGTCTCCACCCTAAATGAAGAATATTTTATACCTATTTTAGTAATTCGGTTAGTAATTAAGACCATTAAGAGAATCATCAAAAAGATTTGAAAATATTTCGAAGTGAACTTAATATATTCTTAATATATCTCAAATCAATTATTCCGGTATTGAAAGAACTTACTTGAAATAAAAATTGTGGACTTGAATCATGTATGCAATTGTTGACAAAGGTTGTACTAGATTAAAGTACAAAATTCAAGGTTTTGTTTTCCGAGTGTGTTAAACTCTTTTTCGTCTAGCCATTCTCTATAGTGTTTATCCAGCTTCATCGCATGGCCCTTTACCGTGGGCTGTTTCATGAAAATTAAAAAAAAAACCTACCTTTCGCGGCAATTAATTTTTGCTTACTAATTTTCGAGATTTGGAAACCAAAAAAAAATTTTAAAAAATTTAAGTGTAAATTTGAAAGTTTGTTTTCAGATGTTAATTAACAGACTTTTTAACTATTTTTATTACCAATGGCTTTGGATAGCAAGCAACTAAAAATAATTTAATTTTTTAAATAGCTACATTTTAAAATCGATTTTCCCCACGAATATGCTGAAAATACGTATATACATACTATTTTACAACGATGAATACGAAAAAACATTATTTCGATCCAAAAAAAAATCCCAGTTTGAGTTTTTTCATGGAATCACCCATATATTCTTGATCAGCCAGACAAGCTCCTCTCTACTTGGGCGTCTTTTTAGTAAAGGACTCAATCGGATCCGACTTCTAGTTGTAAATCAAGTGACCGATCTCCACTGAAATCTTTACTTTTCGCTCTGGTTTAAAGCATTATTCAAAAATAATATCTGTTGAATCGGTTGATTGTACTGAATTAAATTTTTCATTCACCTTGAGCCAGCGCTTTGGAAAAGAAAAAGCTCTGACTAAAATCAAAAACAGGTCACTACAGCCCTTTTACTTAAGTTTGATTTCGAAATAGTTCTTTCGACTTTGAATGACCAAAGCAAATGATGTGTGCATTGCTGCGCCTTTTCTCTTTAGTCCCTTTCCAAAACTGAAAAGTTTAATTTAAAAAAATAGTTTTCAGCAAAATTTTTTCAACCATAACAAAGGCCCATCAGAAAGTGCACTTAAAGGATTAAGAGCAACACATTATTGACACAATTAAGTGAGCTCAAAAGCACAAATGTTTTTTTTTGTTTTTCTGAATTTCGAGAGTGTTTTGTTTCTACTTTCAGATTTTTGCAGGCCAACGTCAAAAATGGCCCAACAGCTACAGCTGGCGGCCAGTTTGGCTGCTGACAACAAAGTCTGATGTGAGGGCATAGGTCTACCATATCCATGACCCAGCTTGGCTCACGAGATAATTGCCAAAAGTTGTAAAAAGTTTCGTTTCAAACATTTTTCAGCTAGTCAAAAAGTTGGACCTTTGGGTCAAGTTGTGTTTTGGCCCAAAAAAAAAAAAATCGACAAAAGTTAGCTAAACATTTTATTTTATCTAATTGAGTGTGTTTAAAGTTTAAAGTGTGCCAAAGTTTGTGCGAAAGTTTTGTGAGCAATCGCCTTCATCTCCACTGATGCTGATGGCCACAAACTGTTGCATCTTCTTCTGTCTGTTATGATTATGCTTAATGCGAACGCACAGCTGTTGATGTGGTTGTTGTTGTTGTTGTTGATTTTGTCGCTGCTGTTATTGTTATTTTGGCTTACGCATTTTTAATTTATTTTCCTTGGGCACGGAAATGAAAGCATAAAAATTCAAGCCGATGGCATATGAAAACAGTTGTTGAGTGCAAAATAATAAAGTAGCGCAAATGCCAATTTCCCGTATTTTTGCATGCACATGTCGTATACGCGATATGCATTTTAACGTTCGCATTGTTGATGCTGCTCCTGCTGCTGCCGCTGTTGTTGTTGTCCTGCTGCGGTGGGCAAATGCATATCGAAATGGGCATTTCAAATTGTTTGCATTGTTTACCATTTAAAAAGTCTGTACAAATACGACGATCCTTTTAGGATGAAGGGAGAATAAATATTTGGGATTTGTGTAGAAATATATGAAATGAATTGAAATATTTTTCCCAATTTATTTTTCTTTATGCATTTTCTGAAACAACTTTGACATTCCTTCCCTTAAAAATTTTAATGCCTAAATAATGCAAATGAAACCCCCAGCTTAAACTTAAAACCAAGCATAAGATTTAAGGCTCTCTCTTTGTCTGCCTTCCCTTTCCCTTACACGACATACATATTCAACATTAACTACAGCGACGACAACTTGTACAACATAATTAGGCTTATGGCAGTGACTTTTATAGGGCAACCAGGCCAGCCCGATTGCCTTCATCCACCCCTCCATCCCGCCCATCCAACCGCCCATTTGCGTGCGTCGCTAATTAGTGTAAAATGTTTCCTGTTATTTACCTTTTTTGGCTTTTCGGCGCTGCAAAACAAACTGCGAGGCCTAATTGTAAATGAGCCACTGATGTTATAGTGGATACTGGAATACTTGGATACTCGTTTCCGGTGTCGATTTTTATTTGTGCTCAACTACGTGACCTGCTTGGCTAATAATCAAGTACACAATTGTGTTTATTTAACAGTATGCGCACAAACGAAGACAAAATCAACGCTAATTAACTCGTTTTAGAGGACTCGAGTCCTCCGTTTAGCATGCAGAGCACCAATTCATCCAGCTCCACTTCACTCCACTCAACTGGAACTGTTGGCTGCGTAAATTGCATTTAAAAATAAATTATAATGATTATTATGTTGCAAACAACAGATGTCAGCCCGACTGTTGCGCCATGTCTGTCAACCGGGAAGAGGGGCAGAATGGGCGACTCGTTGACAGTGCCAACAGTTTCGCTCGTTTTCCCGTTTGCCACTTTGGTCTTATGGTGCCAGCATAAAAATTTTAACTGAACAACATTAACGCAAGCATTTTATGACGTTGATCTTAATATTATTAAATCAGCGATGAGTTTATTAAGCGCTAAACGTGGCCCAGGGATGAAGATGAAAAGAGTTGGGCACAAGTGGAAAAGAAGTGATTCCAGTTGTTGGTCCTTTTAAGGGCTGTAAAGTGGTAAAGGTTTGTTTATCTGCTTAAAAACACTGCAGATAAAGGAACAACAAAAATTAAATTTTAAATTATTAAAGAGCCCATTGGAGATAAGGATACTTTAATTAGTACTCTCCAACGTTAACATATATAATAATATTGAATAGCTTGGTAAACAATGCAGAAGCGGTAAAAACAGAACTATAAATTACCTGCTAAAGTAAAAATTTACCAATTTTGGTATAAATTTTAAAATTTAATTTATTTTTACGGCTTGAACCAACTTAGTAGATGTTTTGTATAGTTTACTGGCTTATAGATTTTTTTTTTTGGGGCAAGGAGTGGAAGATGCCTATTGCATTTCTAGTCTCACGACGCAGAAGGATATGTAGGACTCCCACCTTCCAAAAAGCGCCGCTTTCCCTCAGGCCTGCATCCACTTATGAAAAGCTTTCGCATTACTTCGAAGTGGGGCACGTTAAGCGCTATGAGAACCCACTATGTCCCTTTGTCCAGGTCTTTTTTCTTAATTCGCAGAATTTCGCCAACAAAACTTGCAATCAATTTCCAGTGCTCTTCGCTCGAGGTCGATTTCAATACGATGTGGTCTGCTGTAATATGTTCTACACATCGTGTTAAGTTGCCTCGTCTATCGGCCCATTGTTTGCAGTAAATCAGAGTGTACTCTGCACTATATGTTCTGAACTAGGAATGCGCTAAAGTAGCCGTGTCCTGTCACCATCGTCTGTGTTACATAGAAATCGACATCTCCGTGTTTGCTGCGAAGTTAACTTTTGATCTCTGGAATCAGCCTTCATCTGCCCCTTTATTTCGTTTGCCCATCTTTCTTGCCACGCGGTGAGGGTTTCTTCCTTAAACGATTTTAGTTTTTGTAGAAGTTTGGCTTGACTCTTGTCCAGCTTGACGCAATCCGTATATTTGCTTTCGTTCTCTGACTAATAGGTCGATCGGCGTTACACCTGCGATAATCATCGCTGCCTGATGTCCGAATGAATTAAAAACGAGAAGGCCAAGCTAACTTCGTCTTTGCCGAAGTTTTAATACCCTTGCAAATGTTTTAATACAACAGAGTTTACGAACGTCAGCATTAAAACAAACCATTTTTCTGATAAAAGCCACTTTTCGACCGATAGTTCCTATGGCAGCTATAAGATATAGTCATCCGATTTTGACAAAAAATTTTCAAATCTGTGTAAAAGCGTATAAAACTAATAATTGTCGAAGCGGAAGGCGTTTACATTAAAAACAAAAAAGTTTTCTTACAAAGACCCACTTTTCGACCGATAGTTCCTATGGCAGCTATAAGATATAGTCATCCGATCCGGTCGGTTCCGACATATTAGCAGTGTGCACTAAAAAGAAGACTCTGTGCAAAGTTTCAGCTCGATAGCTTTAAAATTGAGAGACTAGTTTGCGTAGAAACAGACAGACGGACAGACAGACGGACGGACAAAGCTCAATCGACTCAGCTCGTCGCCCTGATCAAGAATATGAATATTTCTATGAGTTGCAAACTTCTGGGCAAAATTATAATACCCTTTGCAAGGGTATAAAAATTCAAAAGCTACACGGAAATGTAGAATTTTTACACGTTTCGACCGGGTTTTTCAACCCACTATTTTTGTGTAGCTTTTCTACACGCCGCGTGTGGCTTTCTGAATTCTAAACGCTACGTGCAGCTTTTCTACACGCCGCGTTCAGTTTTTCATTTCAACATGCGGCGTGCAAAAAAGCTGCACAAAAGTAATGGGTTGAAAATCCCGGTCGAAACGCGTAGAAATTCTACATTTCCGTGTAGCTTTTAAATTATTATTAAACTTGTCGAAATCGGACAACTATATGGTATAGCTGCCATACAAAAGTTAGGTCTGAAAAAAGGCTTGGTGAGGAAAACTTTTTTGTTTTCAATGTTATCGCTCCCAACGCTCGTATTAATAAGTTTTTAATGATTTTACATAATTTCAAAAAGATTTGTCGAAATCGGACAACTATATAGTAAGCTGCCATACATACTGTCAGGCATATATCAAGCTCCAAGGGTATATAAACTTCGGTCGAGCCGAAGTTAGCTGGCCTCTATTTATTTTATTTACTCTGGTAAATTTGAACTCCCGGCCATTTGGACTGAAACACGATTGGAATGATGGCTTAGACGTCTCCGCCGGCCTCTAAGACATTAATTGTATGGAATTTGCTTAAGGCACAATCCAATTTTGGCTTGCTAGTAGTTCTCAAGTTCAAATTCAACACCATCGCTATTTATATACCGGCAAAAACAATTTTGCGCACGACTCGTGTAGATTTCCAACACGCAGCGCTTAGATTTGTTAAATCTAAACATACATTTAGAAATCCCACCCGCCACGTGTGACAACCAGTGTGCTAAACGAAAAATACAAGAATTCAGCACTGATGTAGAGCTACAATTTTCGTTTAGAATTTCCACACGCGCGTGTAGCATTTCAATGTCCAAACGTTAATGTAGAAAACCTAAACGTCCGTGTGGTAATCAGATTGCTACATGAAAAATGTACAATTATTAAGAAAAGATGCTTGTATTTAAGTTCGGTATTTTAGAAGTTCAATAGGAAAATTAATGCAGAAGTCAAGTTGTGAAATTTTGGAAAGTCTATTTGATCCCCACCAACTTGGAACTAGATCCGAGGATTTTAGAACTGCTTAAGCGAACTAATAATTTAGGAACTAATGATAAAAAAACTGGCCATCTTAAAAACCAGATCGCAAACAGAACTATTGAGTTCATGAATAGTTTGAGCTTCTAGACAGAACATATTACAGAATTTTGAGGATTTCGGTCTTGCTTATTGTTTTGTTTGCCTTCCATGTAAAATGTAATGTAAAATGTAAAATTGGCTATACAGATCCAAAGGGGTCAAGCCAAGCTTATATTAATGTTCAATTTGCTTTAGTTTTTCGCATATGAGAAAAGACCTCCAGTTTACACCGAATCCGAACGGCAAAGTTTGAGAATTTGCTTTTTCGTTACTAGTTACTTCACAGCTGGTGCCAATAGCAGGTGAAGGTGACCGGTTGTGTAAAAGCTATTTTCTACAATACAAATTTGCCAAAAGTGACGGCAGCATCAACCATTGCTTTTTAAATGCGCTCTCCTTGGTCGCTAAGATGAAGGAAGATGGCTTCCAGATAGCGTCTGGACACTACAAGCGGAGTTATTAGCTAATGAAAACACGACGTCGCTGCGTTAAACACAGACTAGACCAAGAGAGTAAGGAAGAGATAGAGAAAAAGAGACTTAGAGCGACGCTGTCTAGCACAGAGGCGGCCAAATGGAGGAGGGTGTTGGTGAACAAGAGAGCTTCCTCCAGATAACACGCGTTTTACTCGCAGTGCCGTGCTCACCGATTCACACAACTTGCTCGCGTCTGCTTAAAAACACGACTGACTTCGGCTCCTGGTGGCTGTGGGCGGCCGGCTATGTCTTAAAGCTGTGTTAAAGCCAGCATTTGTCAAGAAGAGTGAGGCCGAAAGTGAGGAAGTGTTGGCCTGCACACTTTGTTAAAAGCTGATTTGCTCATTTGCCAATGCCATGCGTTCGGCTTGTGTCATCTGGATAATCGAAACGTATAAGGTCGCTGCGTATATTAACGTATATTTCATGTAGCCTGTTTATTTGTATTAGCATGAAAATATTATTTGTAATAATAAAAGCATCCATTTGATAAATATTATTTTAAACATTTTCAATCAACAGCATGGCGTGAAACATTTGAGCTTTTATGCCCCGAAAAAAATAATTAATATCCTTTGAATCTATGTAGTTATTAAGCAATGATATCAGATAATTAGTAGAAAAAATAGTGGCAATTATTTACAAACATTTGGCACAAACAGTAAGCCAAACAATGCGCTAATCGTCAAAATATAACAAAATACATTTCCGACGCCCATTCGAATATCAAATGCACAACACAAAGGCCAAACAGTGTGGCAAACGCATTCCGATTCTATTTGGGTCAGCAGAAGATCAAAGCTGGAATCCCAAAAATTGTGGGCACTCTTTGTTGCAGTTTGAACGATGTGTTTTATAATGTTAAATCGCCCACAATTCGCTGGTCGCTGTCATTGATTTTTGTCAGTTAGCGGTGGATTTTGCCATGTCCAGTCATAATTAAAGTGCGAATCACATTTGAAATAGCAACAGCCGCCTGTCAATTTAATTACAATTTATACAGTGTTTTTTTTTTGTTGCTGTTGCTGTTTTTGTGCGGTCATCACTTTGCTGTATGGTTTAATTTATTTTCAACAAAATTTATTTGTGGTGGGTTTAGTGATTATTTGTGTTTTCAATTGAAATTTACCTGCCAAATGCACACACAACAGCTGACTTTTTTAGCCATTTCTCTTTTTATTTAACATCCAGCAATCCCCCTAATGCTGACGCTCAATTTAACCAAAATAATCCCCATGGCATAATTTCAAACAAGAGCTCAACTGACTAATTTTGGACTCCTCTCTTTTTCCAGTGGCCCAGAGCCTATATTCAGTGACTCAACACAGACATAAACGTAGTTTACGAGTCCCCCCACCTCCTCCCACATAAGCTTTTCTAGAGGAACTTTATCACCACACGACCTCGAAAAACTGTAAAACTGCTGTCTGTCATTTCAAAATTTATGTGACTTTTGTGACCAACTGTACCGAACACATGAGACCAGGCTCTACACTTGCCTCTGACAGTTCCAAAGCAGTTTATGATATGGCAATGGCACAAATAGTTTGCTAATTTTTCCTTTTCGGAAATTAGAGCATAAACTTTTTCTCTCGGCGCTCTTAAAAGTTCCTGTTCCCGCTTGACGCCAAAAAAAAAAACGAACCACCCACACGCTTAACACTTTGCCATAAGAATCGCAGCTGCAACAACAACAGCAAGAGCAATTTATTTGCTTTTGGGGTAAAAGTTGTTTTTCAAGCTTTTTTGGTTTATTATTAACACCCCCAAACATACACACACACTCACACACACGCACTCACACGCATGCATGCAAAAGTTTTTCTCTTTGGGGTTATTGTTGTTGCACTTTGGCTCCATCTCAAAGTAAAAGTTATGAGAGTTTTTGCCAGCAAAAGTTTTTGCTGTTGTTGTTGTTGTTGTTGCTGGTGGTGCTGTCGCTGTGGGCTTGCACTTGCCAGGAAGCTTTAATTACCGTTGAGCTTAAAATCATATGCAAAACTTATTTAATTGTTATCAATGTCAGGTTAAATACATTCCCATTTAACTCACTTCTAAGAAAATACTGCTTATTTGTTAAAACCATCTTAGCCCAAAGGACGTAGTTTGACCATTTCAACATATTCACTTAAAAAAGATTGGGTCTTGCTGTTAATATTTAAAGAGCACGCCAAAAGGCGCACAATAAATGTGAGCAAAAATGCTCAGTAAGGTTTGCCATTTCACTATAAATAGACCAACAAGTAAACGTCCCTGGGAAATAATTGAATTTTATTGTCAAAAAAAGTTGAATAAAGATTTGTTGAACTTAGGCCCAACTCCTATCTATTCCAAAAAAGAAAGATCCGAGCAAAAACACCAAAGTAATGCACAGAGTATAAAGTGCGCCGCCCCATATTTTTGAAACACACTTATATTATTTTAAAATAAAAAGCAGGCTTTGCAAAAACAGTATATTCCAAATTATAAGAATCATATCAAGCCACAGGGTAATTTACAGTCGAGGCACTGACTTTTGGGCTTACACTGTATTGTAACTGTCTAATATCTCTCTCTTATGAGTTTCAGTACTAAGTCAGATCAGGTATTGAAACAGGTATAATTCGGAGCAACTCCTAATTTTCAGGTCTTAATGCAGTACTTATAAATTTAGTACTAAGGCGTAGAACTGCAGGAATGTATTTAATTGAAAGCTTATAATACTTTTTAGAGCGAAGCTCTTTTAGGGACATTCGACTGAAGGAATAAAACTAGAAAAATGTTGTATTTTGCGACAGATTACTTTGGGTACTCCTTGTCTAAGCATTTTGTGTGGGCAAATCCAACAGCTTTTACCATTTGCCGTAGCAGCACGTGGGTTGGGACTAAACAGTGACTTATCAGTAATCTGACAGTGATTAAACAGTGAGTAAACAATGACTAGGCAGTGAATAAACAGTGACCTAACAGTAAATAAACAGTGACTAAGCAGTGACTTAATAGTAATTTGACAGTGTTTAAACAGTGACTAATCAGTATCTAAACAGTGACTTAGCAGTGTCTAATCAGTATCTAAACAGTGACTTAGCAGTGACTTAACATTGACCTAGCAATACCTAGCCGTGACTTAACAGTGACTTAATAGGGACTAAACAGTGACTAAACAGTGACTTAACAATGACTTAACAGCGAGTTAACAGTTAAACGTACAATCAGATTTGTCGTCGTAAAGCGCTTCGCTCGTACCGGTCGTCCCATGACACCCAATACTTTTTTAAAAATTTTACCATAAACAATGCACTAAGCAACTCTAACGAAACATTGTATTTTGGCAGTATGGCCAGATTGCAGAAGTATGTATTAACGAAGTTCGCAATTTTGACATTATTGTCTATTCAAGCTATTGTCACCAAATTTCGCACCAGTTTTAATTAGGACTAAAAATTGCAAATCAGCATTGAACGCATTCGACCCCGAAGAAAAGGCAATAAATTAATTTCCAAATGTCTACGAACTCCCTTGAATGCTTGGAAGTGCCAGTTCTAAGCCATCAATGATTCTTCTCCAAAATTTCTCTGAAACAGTACAGGGGTTGCTTCCCCAAATCCCTCCTGTAGTGCGAAACCCCATCAGACCCTTCAAATAAACTTTTTCTCATTAGAGAAAATAATCTAGAATTACATATTAATATTTGCATTGCTCTATAATTTGTTTTACTTTTTTCCAGTTAGTTGCCATGTCATCTCTGACGAATTTTGTTCGAGTTTCTTTATGGCGGTACAGTAACCTTGCTGCACCTTGCAATCTTCGGCTTACTTAACATATTCATTTTGGTTTTTCCAAAAATTTCAAACATTTTTGTCGGAGTGACCAATTTTTCTGGCAATTTCACGAAATGAGCAATTCTTATTTGGCCTTTCTCGACATCTGCAGCACTGGTCCACTTGTCATATTTAAAAATTTAATACAAATAGTTACTCAGGCAAGTGTGAGCAAATAAAATCACCGCCAACAAACACAGAAAAAGGAATTAAATTGTGCGGCCAAGTTTATGCACATAAGTGTTAATTTTTGAACTGAGAGTGTTGATGCTTGTCATCTATTTTGTCTAATTTTACACACTATTTTAAACGGCAATCGCAAAAGTATTTCTCTCTCCACTGTTTCTTACGTACACTTAAATTACAAGGTGCGGCCATTGTTTTGCTTCAGAGTTTATGTCGAGTTGATGGCAAATTAGCTTGCCAGTACTGGAGATTTATTAAGGTCTAGTTTTTGTTGGACCGAACCGAAAAACTGGGGTTTGGTACATGCCGAGGTTTAAATACTTTGTCACTTTTGGTTTGATTACGTAGGGTTCGATGTAAAAAATATATCGGATTGGCTTGAAATCGGTTTGTACCAAGCTTTAACAGAACTAAAGAGCTAGGTCTCGGTGGTAATCTGTAGGTTCATTTCTTTATTAGGACATTAAAAGCATACAAGTCAAGAGGATTGTTAATTTTTTGCTGCCTAACAGAGTCACATTAGCCAAATAGTTCAATCCCTCAGAACCCTAAGAAACACAACTTTTGTCATATATTTGAGGTGGGCAATTGCTGCCCGATAACATAACGTTCAAATGAAACAACGGAAAGTCTATTAAGCAATTAGTATCGGGTAAATTGAAGTCGGGCACTACTTACGCTCTCGTTTTTTTGCACTTAACCTCTGATCAAATCGAAATAAACTTTAATGTAAAGTAAGACAAAATGTATTGAGCCTGCTTACACATTTATTTTATGTCAGTTTAGAGAAATAACACAACAAATTGATTTTGACAGGATAATTCTCAAACCAATTTGCGTCACCCATGCATAAAAAATTTTAAAATCAGTCCACCATTTGCAATATGCATAATATGTAGCTAAACGAGAGCGTAAGTTAAAGTTGGCTCTAACCGACTTCGATATACCCGTTACTCATAAAAAACATGTTTAACAGTGTTCCTGCGTTCCTTTAGGTGACCATCCGAAAAGTATGCAACATTTTTGTATGGTGGGAGGGTGTGTAGGGGGGGGGGGGGTGGCTTAGTTCACTTTTTCGCTCATAGCTTGAGAACCGCTCACCCGATCATTATCGTTTCTTCGGATTCATTTGGCTAATTACTAACTATCTCTAGAAGGTACGAATCGTCTATCTTCAGGGGCGGTCGAGGGGGCGTGGCCAAAATTTGAAACACACTTGATCTGCGTGCAGATAAAAGAAGCATTTGTCCCATACATATCAAACCTGTATCTCTTACCATCTCTGAGATCAACATGTTTATACAGACGGACGGATGGACAGACGGACATGTCTATATCGACTCGGCTGTTGATGCTGATCAAGAACATATATACTTTATATGGTCGGAAATGATTCCTTCTGCCTGTTACATACATTTGCACGACTTTAGTATACCCTTTTTACTCTACGAGTAACGGGTATAACAATTTTGTACAAGGATCTTTGTAGAAGGCGGAAATCTTTGGATTTGCTGGAAGCTAAATACAGCGTAAAGAAGCCGAAGGTATTTGCATCACATGAATTTGTTTTTGCTCGGCCATAGAAAATAGTTGAGCTAAGTTTTAGATAAATGAAAAACCAATTGTGCCAAATTAAACCGCCTTTTATGCAATTATATTAAATATAACTTATAATTCATTAAAAAATCCGCTTAAAACTGAATCAGGCTTAACCCAGATTAACCCAACAAAAAATATCTATAATAATATTATATTTAATTTCAATGGTAAACTCATTAATTTATCAAACACTTTAAGCCATTTTATATTTTGTTCAACAATTTTCTCTCATCTGTCGCAGACAGTTGTCAATTAAGCCCATTAAGTATACGCCACAGTGGCTAACAATTGTTTTGATTTACTTTGCTGAGTTGGGGCAAAGTTTTGATTGTTTTAAAATGAAAACAAACGAAAATTTGTCAAGGACACTTCAGCAACAGCAAACAACGACATGTGCCATATGTTTCCATTGAATGGGGCTTAAAATCGCATGAAAAAAATAAACGAAATGAAAGGCATTAAAAGGAGCCGGGCAATTGTGCGCTCTTGCCAAAGTGCATTATTGAGTTTACTCGCTTATTTCATGGCTGGAGTGCAAAAAAGTTTCAGTTTGTGCGCGTTTAAACGTAATGCGAGACTTAAATGACTGCCACGCCCCGTGCCACAAACCACCTGGCAGTGCGTTTAATGCGCTTAAGGAGTGGAGTACGGGCACAAGCGGATGATGGTCGCTGTTCTGCTGTGCTCTGCACCATGCTGGTGTTTGCTGTTAAGTGTTGAGGTGACTTAAGTTACGCAAAAGCTGTTAAGGTATTTATGGCCATCAGAATGTGGGCATTGGCACAGTTATGATGTCCGCAGCTATGAGAGGAAATGTTTTAAAGGAGTTGGTATAACTTTGGATCCCAACTAACTCCAACTGAGTTATCTAGCAATATTGGTGAGATCTCGTTGACTATTAACCTTGTTAATCCAATTCTTTTCTGCTTCCCTTTTGCTAACTTGTCTCGGCCAATTTATACAAATGCCCACAAAATTGACCTGTGGCATCCCCCAGCAATTATAACAAATTATCAACTCGCTCACACACGAACACACCGAACATACAAACACAGCCAGACACACCCACCTAACCTCCCACACACTGAAACTTAGACAGCTTCCGTTTAGACGACGCCCACACGCACACACCTAGACTGACATTAATTATTCATAACTTGAACTCATCCAAACTCAGAAGTCAAGAGCTGCTCGTTGCCTTTGTCTTTGGGGAAATCTCCACCTGGCCTGCGGTCGGCCCACAGTTTCACAGTTTAATGTCCTTAAAAATGTCAAAACCTCAAAACGGCCTGCAGGCGGACTTAAACTTTGCCTTCACACTTTTGTGGGTCACTTGGAAAAAAAGTTAAGTACAAGTCAAATTCCTTTTAAACGCCTTTTAACAGCAGGTGCCTGTGCGCACTCGTGTAATCCGTTTAAATACTGCCGCCGATCCATTTCAACTTATGCTTTTGCAGTTTAACCGAATACCGCTTCAACACCTGGCGTATTCTGAATTTGTATATAATCCGACAGGCAAGCACTGTACGCTCTTCTATCTTCTTTTAAGCCGCCTGATATAAAAGTTTGAACAAATATACAAATATTTATTTAATGTTATGGAAATTCTTCGTCTTGGCTTTTGTTGCAATAAACATAGATGTGGTATTTCTAAGGTCTTTGGGATTAGGTTAGATTAGCCCGGACACAACTAAAAAAAAAATGATCGATTTGTAATAAGCGGACTTCTCACATTCTGCGGCTTCGGAGGAATAGGGTGACAGGACATACCTTTTTGACTTGCAAGGAATGCAAGGCGCCAACTACTATTTTACAAGCGCAGGGGATATGCTGCTGCTGCTCCTTCACACATCTGGAGAGACATTTATGTACAACAAATTTAAACGACCCACTTTATCCGA
Source organism: Lordiphosa clarofinis (assembly GCA_018904275.1). NCBI lineage: Eukaryota > Metazoa > Arthropoda > Insecta > Diptera > Drosophilidae > Lordiphosa > Lordiphosa clarofinis. The sequence continues at coordinate 959,355 of JAEIGQ010000097.1, forward strand.
CTTGTTTCATTCAAGTCTTTCAGAACACACAAAAAGTGCTCTGACTGGACCAGACACTTAGCCCGGTACATACTTCTGCACTTAACGAGCAGCTTATAAAATGGCGCGCTAGCACCTTGAGCTGTAGCACACTTATACTTTGTTTAGCGAGAGAGATCAAAAATGGAGCTAACTCCTTTTGCCTCTCTGCCGTAAACAAGTTTTGATGTAGTTATAATGCCAATATTATTCAATTGAGTACAACTTCACTCATTCCTAAAAAAATGTCTAACATATGTTGTCAATAATTGGAAATGTCAACGGGTGATTCGAATAATCAACATAAATCTAAAAAAAAATTATGACATTTAAATAATAGTGGTTTCAAGGGCTTCCAGTTGTTCTCATCACCGGTTTTCACACTACAGCGTGATTTGCAAGACGTGATATCAATTGTTCGCGGAATAAGAATTTGGGGATAACAAAGGGCACTTCAACCAGCGTTCATTCATATAGATGCCACTGCTTATGCTCCCTGTTACCAATGTAATTTCTAAGATGCCGAACGGCCATATATTGGTTTTGCAGTAAGCAGCTATTTTTTTGGTGGCGACGAAAATCGCGGTCTCTCCGCTCGATCAAAGTTGAGAGCGTAAAAATCTAAAAATAGAATGCTCTTGCTTGTGTGAGTAATGCTTTAGAATACGTGCACTGTGCACACATACAGTCATCGGCTGTCGCTGTATAGCGCTCTCTCTCCCGTCTTTGAAACAAAATTTCAAGAGAGCCTGGAGCCAGCTCAAAAGCCAGCACGAAAAAATCATGTGCAAGAAAATCGTATGGCGTTAATCATCTTTATATTCTAATGCAGTGGTGCACAAGGTCAAATTGTCCTATCCCCTGGGATAAGAAGTAATAATTCTGCCAGCGTCGCAGCCGACACACGCATAGAAAGAGAGAATACGTGTGCTCTATAAATAGCACGCACACATATGTGTGTTTGTATGTAGCCTATATTTGACATAACGACGTATACTTCGTGTTGCTCTGCTACGCACACCAGCGCAAATCATGATAATGTGCGTTTGTGCACCACTGTTCTAATGTCTTGACAGACATGCATTTGTATGGGAATAAATGTTGCATGCCGTTGGAATTTAAGCTAAAGTCGGTAAATGATTTTGATTTCTTACCTTTTTATTTCGTTTTGGTATACCATTATACTCATTATAATGAGTTTTTAGGTGAAACATGTTACGAAATTTCTTTATGTATTCTGGGGAAGGCACGTGAAGCTTGAACAATCGACTTTTGAGTGTTTTTGACAGACCGGATTAGTGCTTTCTTAGCAGTAAAAACGTGATTTACGATGCAGCTTATCGCCAGTTTCTAAACTTATTCGACAGGATTTTCGGCCGGTAAGTGTATCAGGACCGCTGTTTTGAGAAATCAAAACTCTGCTGGCAAGATTTATTGCTCTGCCGAAGAACGGTTCAAAAGCTAAACGAGTCGTAAGCTGTGCGAGAATGTGAGGATTATTCATGTGATTTTCGGCATTTGCGAGGACCAATTGGAAAGCGTATTCAAAAATGAGCGTCTCCGGCTAATTCCCGATAATTCGACGGCATGTAGCTCGAATTCCCATACTAATGCAGGTAAATATATGGTGCGCGCTCTAAGGTTTAAAATTATGCGCGTGCACAAGCTTTAAAAATATTTTTTATACACTGTACCAAAGGTACATAGAGTATATTAAGTTTGTGCAAAAGTATGTAACAGGGAGAAGGAATCATTTCCGACCATATAAAGTATATATATTCTTGATCACCATCAACAGCCGAGTCGATATAGCCATGTCCATCCGTCCGTCCGTATGAACTAACAGATCTCAGAGATGGTAAGAGATAGAGGTGTGACGTGTATGGGACAAATGCATCTTATACTTGCAGGCAGATCAAGTCTATCTTCAATTTTTGCCACGCCCCCTCCCGCCCCCGCAATTTGGAAAAAACGTTATATCTCCTACAGTTTTGAAGTTTCGTACCTTCTAGAGATCGTTAGTAATTAGCAAAATGTATAGATTTGCCGAAGAAATGATAAAGATCAGATGAGCGGTTTTCAAGTTATGAGCAAAAAAAATACATCGCCCTCGTCCCACCCACTCCCACCCTTTCACAACTAACACCACACAATCTTAGACAGAGAGAATGAGAGAGAGAGAGAGTGAGAGAGAGACTTTGAGATGAGCGCAGCACCAGCATTGCTTTCAGCTTCTACTCCAGATACAGAGTATGTTATAGACAGGCTTGACCGACTTTCTTACTTGTTTTGGACTACAAAGCTTGAATATGACCTCAATCTCACTTTTAGAAGATGGAGATTTAGAATGCTATCTCTGAAATGTTGACGCTTTCTTTACAATATTACACGATTAATTATATAATTTTAGTTTTCGGATTTTCATAATTATCATTGACTCAAGTCTAAGATAAAAAGGTTTCCCCATATACATATGAAGAGATTCGAAATATTATTTTGCATATTTAATAAATTATTTATTTTAATAGTTTTCTATAATATTATTAAAATTATGGAAAAGTTTTCTTAAATTGAAGCGAAAAAAAGGTGTGAATGTCGCTAAAACTCACGAGTCTTTGATGTGAAACATGATGCTTAGTTTAAGAGTTTATTTTCGAATCACACGCACCCATCTAGATCCCACAAAGGTCATACCCAGACCCAACCAAATTCCCAACTAGATCCCGCACAGAACCCACCTAAATCCCACCCAGATCCTACCTAGATCCCAACCAGATCCCACTCAAATCCTACCCACATAAATGAAGTCATCGTCACGTGACGCTGAAATCAAATTTTACTCCTACTAAAATCTTTTGTACCGAAATTAAAGATGTTTCACATCAAAAATTCTTTTAGTTTCGAGCCATTTTAGTAAAATAATTTATAAATTGAATGCTTTCTTAAGAAATTTGAAAATATGAAGTGGTAAGGTCTGCAGGACACTAAAGATATGTCACTCTTGTTTAAACACGAAATGAACCAGTAAAATAATACATGGACGTATTCTTAGCGAGTAGTTCAAGTAAACGAGCAATATTTTCGGAACTTTTTTATACTCCGAAAGAGGCAGCAAAGAGCTCCCCCAAACAACTATTGGCATTTGGCAAAACGTCAAAGATCCTCCAGGATTTCTAAAGGAAATGGTACCCTAAAAAGCACCCGGCCTCGTCTATGTGTGGCCCCCCTATATGGAAGGCCAGCCGGAAATACCACCTACCGTATATTTCGAAGTGAACTCTTTAGATTATGTTCTTTCGGTTAAAAACTACATAGCCCCAACCCTCTCACCTCTCCGAATGGGGCACAGCGGAAATCGACGCGTAATAAATTTAAATGTATAAAGCCATTTAAAAGTGACGTTAAAAAAATGCAATAAATTTATAACCAAAGTGACCGCAAAATGTGGCCAACCAGACATGTTTCAACCAAAGTTGCCCGAACTCCCGCCGAGAACAAACATAAATAAATCAATTTAGACAAGAAACATAAAACAAAAAGTGCAAAACTACTGCTAGAGCGTTTAATTTTCAGGGCTGTCAATTCAATTGAAGTTCATTTTTTGCCCGGCTCCAAATCGAAATTAGAACAATTGAATTGTAAATAGCAGAGCAAAAGGAAAAGGGATGCCGGCGATGATAAAGAGTGGAAGAGAAAGCAACGATAGCCAGCAAATTGCAAATGTTTGTCACGTATTTTACAAATTCACTGCGACGACAACGGTGTCTCCATAGAATGAAACTGTATCTGTGTAGCTGGAAGACGTGCATGTATCTACAGGAGTATGCATAGGAGGGGGCGGACGGACGCTGTGGTTAGTCTGCCGCATCGATTGTTCATTGATATCTTTTGAGGCTTGCGACTTTTTGCGGTTGCCTTGAGGTGGCCCAAAACTGTATCTTTTTGGTTTATAATGCAGGTCGTGTCTTTGTGTGCATACTCGTAATGTTAAGCTACATTGGAATTTCGGCAATTGCTAGCTATGACATTTTTGATTCTGAAGCAGCAAGACAAAAGTTAAATATTGTGGATATGCAACTTTAAAATGCCAGGTATGTAATGCAATCAACTGAAACTCTTTAGTTTAGAGGACTAAGAGGGGAAAAGTAAATTTAGGAGAGAGCAATCAGAGCTGCTATATTATTTTAATGCAGCGGTGTGTACGTCTTTGTTCCCATTGCTCCCAACTGAAGCCTTTCAGTCGCACAAGCAATTTCGTTGCTTTGAAGTGAGTTACAACAACAATTCACATGAGTACCGGCGCCAGAGCACACAAGCAGACGGTGGATAAAATGGAATGGACTCGCTTCGAAGTGAGTAACAAATAACTCCTACAATTTTGAACATATTAAGCTCAAATATTGCACTATAGTGTATATACCCAAAATATATAAACCTTGAAATTTTCAGAGTGATCGGAAAATATATAGAAGATATTCAAAAATAAACATTTGTCCTGTATAACATAATGTTAATATATTAACATTAATGTTAATGCTCTGTTTATTAACACAATGGGGTGCTATTTAACATTTCTTTTCCTAAGTAATGGGAAGCAAACCTGACTGTTTCTCAAACAATGCTCATTAGTCAAACATTATTTAATTTCACTGCTAACGATGCCAGCAACATTTTGTGGCACATCAAATTTCCTGTTAAAAAACTTCATTTAAAACAATTAGAGATGACCGCTCAGTACTCCAATGTTTCACTCGAGGGAAATTATGGCAAAGTTTGACCAACTGGCACTAATAAGCGCTAATTTTGTTAGCCCAGGAACAGAGCCACTGGCGCTACAGTCTGATGGACTGACTGGCTGACTGACTAACTGAAGACTCATGGCGGACTTTGGTTGGACTTGCGAGACGTTGCTCGGATGATTTAACAAAGTCAGTGCAGCTCAAACACTAATTCCATTCATTAAAAAACTTTTTATATGCCAATTTTTTGTTATTGTTGTTGTTGTTGTTGCTGTTCATGCAATTTTTCCCATCCACGTCGCAACGTGGAAAACTTTTGCAGCTACTTGGCTGGCATAAAGACAAGCAGGATGCTTCAGCTGTCAGTTCTTTTTTCCGCGTCTTGAAAACAAAAAAAAGAAAAAAATAGCAGAAAAGTGTAAAAAAGAAAAGAAATTACTAACCGGACATCGTCAGTCACATAATGAAGTTGCAGCTGTTGAAAAATACTCGTAACTTTTTGAGTTTATGGCTTGTCCTGGCCAAAAGAGGGAAAAGAAATGGCGAGTAAATTAATTAAATTTCCTTTTAAGCTGCTGTGTGGGTATGCTGAGCAGTGTTTTGTTACGCTTCACGATGCTTGTAGGGGTCTATTAGCGTAAATTGTTTGCTAAGAAACTATTTGAATATTTTAGTCAATTGGAATTCGAAGGATTTGAGGCAGTTGTTGACTACAAATCTTATTGATCTGAAGTTCTTTTATTTTTTTTTTAATTGATAGTAGGCAATTATGTCATTTCCAAACCATTGTTTACAAAATGTACAATTGTTAGGGCTTGTTTATCTTAAAGCTTAAAACTCAGACAAACTAAATAGACTCCGGATGGGTGTCAACTCCATAAAAAAATTCCGACCAGTCTCTACGTTGGGTCAGACAAACTAAAATTAAACTTATTGCGCCGCTAACTTGACTGGCAGCCACAGCTCATTGAGTTTGCGTAAGTATACATGGTGGCTGACGTGGACAATGTCAAAAAAATACATGAAATGGAGTTGACTAACCAGAAAGTGAAGGTTCGCTAGCCAGCAGATGCCACAAGGATTAGAGCTAAGCACCCACGCCATATTTTGGGCGATTTTCTGCATATGAAAAAGTTATCCTGCCGTTGGGTGCTGCGCATGCTGACTGCGGACCAAAATACATGAAAGCACAAGTCTCGCAACCATGGCTCCAATTGCTTCCCCATCTAGGAAGATGGGGATAAGGATATTAGCTCCCGATTTAGCTCCCTTTGAACTATTAACTTTTCACAAATTTAAGAGAGCTCATCACTAAAAAATTCAGCGGAGGAGTATTTTGAAAAAATGTACTTTTCGGAAAATTACTTTTCGGACGCGATCAAAAAAGGGGAAAATTGCTGGAATAAATGTATAGACCTAAAAGGGAACTACACTGAAAAAAATGAAAAAAAAAATATTTTTTAAGCAAGGCTGCAAACCGATCCGAGCACGAACTCCTTAGAACCGGTTCGGTTCGGGTTTTTCCGGTTCGCCGAACCGGACCATAAACCGAACTCCTAATAATTTTGCGCGCTCGAACCTGAACCTGAACCCGAACCGTACCACTTTTTCGAAAAATTAGGTTCGGTTCACAAAATTAAGTAGTTTTTCCAAACTACTCATAAAGAGACATACAGAAATCTCTTGTATTCTGACTGCGTTCATTCTAGAAGTTGTACAATCCTATGTCAGATTTATAAATTCACCGTCGATAATGAAGCGAATATAGTTTGAGCAGAACTTTCAATGACAACTGCAGAGCTTAAAAGAAATGCCACTATGAAGAATGTAATGGTAATGAAGGTTTCTATGTAAAGCAAATGCTCTCGATTTCTCGATTTGGACGATGACCAAGTTACCTCAATAGATTCCCTAGAGGACTTTATAACTAGTAGCTAAAGATATTTTTAAGGAAGTTCAATTCGACACTAGTAGAGTTCTGTAAGAAACTCTCTACTCACACAATATGAAATCTTTTGCTTATAGAAAGTTGAAAAAAATAGTGCTGTGTGGCTCGATGGAACTCTATCTACAAAATGTACAAACGCTAAATAACTTCTAAAGGTTTTTGCATTCAGAGTTCCTTAAACGAGTTCCATCTAAAATATTTGATTGAAACGTAGTTCCAATTTATAGAACTTCTTTAGAGCTGAACGATTCACAACCAATTGATTTTTATTACGCTTGCTTTTCATGTCGAGAAAAATGTTCTAAAATCTTCAACAAATTCTTAACATAGACTCCCTTCAAGAATACCTGAATAACTTTAAGAACAGGGCCGCTAGATGGAACATTGCCATAAACACGGACAAGTGTGCTTCGGTGACTTAATTCACCCGTCGTGACACCTGACCAGGACTACATATTGTGCCACGGTCAGCCTACGAAGGATAATACAGTCCATAAATACCTTGGGATGACCTGACTTTTGGACACCATATCAAGACAATAGCTCAGGCAGTGGCTGCCAAAACAAGGCTCATGGGGTGGCTCCTGAACTCCAAGAACAAGCTGTCATTCAGGAATAAAGTCCTAGTATGCAAGGCAATTTTGACTCCGTTATGGAGAAAAGGCCTATAAATTTATGGAATCGCCAAGGCAAAAATCCTTAGGCGGATTACGGGATCTGAATGGAACCTGGGAACCAGGGATATAGAAATTCTCAGTGCCTTTTCAACACTCAAGTTTTATTTTTCTAATCATAAAGCAAGTATAGATGAAAAGCTCTTAAGAGATATACAGCCATGCTCCCATTTTCACTTTTGTAAAGCTTTTGCTATTTCAAACCGATTTTTAGAGCAAATTTGGACTTGCAATTGGAAAATTTTTGCGAAAGCGAAAATGAGAGCATGGCTGATAAAAATGAGTATTAATATTTGAAACTTAGCTTTTATGTTCAAGCGAACCGAGGTTCGAACCAGAACCTTGGGTTCAGTGGTTTCAGGAACCAGTCCGCGAACCGAACCTTAGACTTTACAACGGGATCGAACACCCGGACCTAACCTTGTGCAAAATTTTAGAGATTTGCAGCCATGATCTTAAGCATTTTTTTCATTTCCAAGAGGTAAGTAAAAGAATTACATAATTTTCATACAACATATTTCGTATTGCTTTGTACCAGAGCTGGTCGCTTTTTTGTTACCATTGCTCCAAAAAAAATTTTTCTGCAACTGGCGTAACTTACGTTATGCATAGGAATGCCTCGCTTCGAGGCTCCGTCACGCACGATCAAACATAGCAACAAGTCCAAATTAAAGTGCGTCTGTGTGAACGACTAAGAATCGCTGAAAATGGTTGTCTTGTCTGATGTTGTTGTGGTTGTTAAAGTGCTGAACAATGTCAGTTAAGTGATTTCTCAACCTGATGTCATTTCCTCTGTGATCATTTGCCCTGGTTGGTTCAGTGTAATCTTTTCAGAGGTCAATAATAATAGCCACTTCGTACTAGGACGACGAAGAAGATTTTTCCATTATTTTATTATTCATAAACATGTCAATTATTATGGTGATGATAATATCGATTAAATATTGAGTACCTTATGTTAACATTTAGTGTCTTATGTAAAATTTCTCAGAAGTACCCGGTTTGTTCAGGTCGACCAACATCATAAATCAAGGTACATCCACCATGATGTACATTTTGTACATTGTGATGTCCCCCTACATTTAATGTATAAAAATATGTATGGCTATACTGATACGATTCGTTTTGTAAGAAATAGACAACAAAAAAACATAAATCTATCTTTTAATTGGGTTTTAGAGACTGCGAATCGGACTCAATGTTTTTCGCTCATATGTACTGTTGCCCTTGCTTACATTTTTATACCCGTTACTCGTAGAGTAAAAAGGGTATACTAAAGTCGTGCAAATGTATGTAACAGGCAGAAGGAATCATTTCCGACCATATAAAGTATATATATTCTTGATCAGCATCAACAGCCGAGTCGATATAGCCATGTCCGTCTGTCCGTCTGTCCGTCCGTCCGTCCGTCTGTATGAACACCTAGATCTCAGAGATGGTAAGAGATAGAGGTTTGACATGTATGAGACATATGCTTCTTTTATCTGCAGATCAAGTTTTTTTTCAAATTTTGGCCACGCCCCATCCCGCCCCCGCAATTTGGAAAAAACGTTATATCTCCTACATTTTTAAAGATAGACGATTTATTTCTTCTAGAGATAGTTAGTAATTAGCAAAATGAATCGATTTGATGAAGAAATGATGAAGATCGGATGAACGGTTCTCAAGTTATGAGCAAAAAAGTGAACCAAGCCCCCCCGCTACCCACCCTAAAAAAATGTTGCATACTTTTCTGATGGTCACCCTAAGGAACGCAGGAACACTGTTAAACATGTTTTTTCATGAGTAACGGGTATAGCGAAGTCGGTTAGAGCCGGCTTTAACTTATGCTCTCGTTAACTGTTAAGTCGTTGGTTTGAATTCAATATCATAACAAAAGAAACCATGACCATTGAAAAAATGTTCTTGGTTGTTTAACCAAGACAAAATGTAAATAATATTTACTAAATTAAGCGAAATCGTATATTACTCCAAAATTTTTACTTTTCTGATATGTTTAAGTAGATAACAGCAAGTTTTGGCCGTACAATAAGAGACTTTCAAGATATCTTGAAAGTGAGACCCCACACGAACTGATCCGAAGTGCTGCGCATCACGGTAGCGGCCGTTCCTGCACCTAGTGTATTTGAACGGTGCTGCTCATAAACAGACTATCTTTCATTTGATAATTCTCAAATTTTGAGGATCTAAAAACGAGTTTTTTTTTTGAAATCCAAAAATCTTTATTTATTCTTGTAAATTCATTCCATTCCCCACATGGTAGTCTCCCAGAATGCATTACACTTTTGCCAACCTTTTTTTTTTAATTTTAAAAAACTTTCTGCAAAGTCTATCTCTTTTATCGATTTAAAACAATGTCTACGAATCTCTTCGTTGGAAATGGGTTTACTTCCTCAAAATTGGGTCTTAGTTTAGCGACTAAAAAGAAATTCGATTCCTGCTCCATATTTGATTGATGCTCGAAATGGACTGTTATCTTGTACACACAACTGGTAACTAGATTTTCAAATGAGAAAACCACTGATTTTTTCAGCTTTTTTCCAACCAACTGAGTCCAAAATCACTAGAAATATTTGTTTGCACACTCACATATATATAAGGTTGTACTTTGGAATAAAAAGCAGGAAAGGAACGGATGTTTTCTGGGATTAAATCAATATTACATATCGAGCTTAAATTAATCTCGTACCTGCTAAAAAAGGATTCTGCTTTGCGATTAAATTGTACTTGAAATTTTTTTGCTTAACGCAATCGTTTTTAAGATTATCCCAGGATAAAGGTAATCTTTTTTCAGTCGGATCAGCGTAAAAATTTTTTCTGTAAAGTATTCAATATCGATAGTTCAATTTCTAGCCGCTTCTCTTCTTTGATTAAAGCCATTAGTCAGTCCAATATAGATATTCCACACATGCCCCTTTTCGGGATTCTTGGAAAAGCTACAGCCCAAAACCATCTCACCTTACTCTCAAGCACTTAAATATTCATTTCTGAGCCTAATCGCACCAACTGCTTCCCCTGAAGCTGTGGCGAAATTCGAGAAGCGCACAAATTATATGTTAATGCAATTGTAATTGATACAAATTTGATTTCGGAAGGCATAAAAATATTCTGCTGCTGTTCGCCTCATGTTGCCCTGTGCTGCTGCTGTCGGCATTGAAAATGAGAAATCATTTGGAAATGCGGATGGTAAAAGTTGAGTGGGGGCCACAAGGAGCGCAAATCGTTGGGCATATGGTGCCACACGTGGTGGTGGCAGCTGCTATATCGTTGGGAGGGTGGCAAGGGCGCCAGCTACTGTTGCCAGCGAATGCTCAAGATAACGTAATAATTTATATGAACTTTACAGGGTCATTAATTTAAAGCTTATTCAGTTGTTCAAGATTTATTAAATTAACTCAAGTTGTGGCAGCAGGACAGGCAGGGATGTGTAGCAGGGGGAAGGGCAAACGGAAAATGTGGCTGCCAAGGACGAACGCACTTGAAAAGTTCCGAGCTGTTGGGGCATGAGGCAGGATTTGCGATTTTGGTTTTGTTTTGATAATGAGACCAAAAATCAAGATGATGAAATGAAATGCTTCAGTAATTCTTGGTATTGTTTTCATTTGAAATGAAACAGCTGTTTCCACTTTTCCCTGCACTTAACTACGCTTAATTTACTAATGATTAACTATACTCAACAGTTTTCCTAATTTATGTGAGCAAATTCTTCGCCAATTTGTTCAAATACAATCAAATTTCATTTATATACAAGTATTTTTCTCGATTTTCTGCACTAAAAAAAAAATTATAATAAAATTAAAATGATTCTCTCTCATTTCATTCACCTCAAACCCCAGGAAATTTACATCCAATTTATTGCATTGACCGCGGCTGGGCGTTCCCTGCCGGCGGCGACGTTTGCATAGAATTGCAATTTACGTGCCTCAGGTAAATGTTGCTACAAAAACAACAAATGAACGCAACGGTAGTAACATTTTGATTGAAACGTTGTTGCAAGGCAGACGGTAAATTCCAGGAATATTCATAGAGCTGGGCCAACACGCTTGACTGGCAACAGCCACAAAAATGCATTGAATTGAAAATGTTTGAATTTATATAGCAAAGTTTGACTTGATTGAAGCACTTGATATCGTTTCCTTTTGACAGCGATGCCACTTGATAACCTCCATCCTTACCACACACACACACACACACACACAGAAAAAATAAAATAAGTCGAGGAATAAGGTAAAGGGGAGGGGCCAATCTAGTAAGAACAACAACCACATGCCGAAGAGCAGTCAACTCCAACTAACAAGCTTCGAATTGATGATGACGTGGACTGGGCATTAGTAAAAATTATATGCAAATAATATTTTTCCGTGCGAATACAATGGGAATTACAAGAAGGAAGAGCGAAAGAGAGAATTTTATAAGTAATATTTGTAAAAAGAAATTTTTGACTATAAGCCATTATTTTCGAAATTAAAATCGTAAAAATTATTTAAGTCTATAGACTTATATAAAAGTTCATATTTCTTGGACCAACTAGACCTCTTATACTACAGATCTTAGATTGGACAAAGGTCTTCGTTCAGCTATATAGGCGCGATCCAGAAGTGGGGAAAATGCCAATTAAAAAAAACATTTTGAGATGGTTGTGATCTTTGTACAACTGACTTTAACATTGGGGCATAGCGCCGTTTACCGATGCTAAAAAATAAGAAGTTTGTGTCATTGAAATCCTGCAGACCAGAGTTCGCAGAATTTGCAACAGACACTACTACCCTTTAGTACGGTGCAGCCGTTGCTGATTCTAAAGAATCCGCTATCTCTCTTCATTACCAGCCAACAGCCTAACCACCAGACATGTTATTTGCCTAACGAGTTTTCTACGGAAATGCATTATCAGTCGTTAGTGACGAGTTGGTCCTATCTGGGATGGAGTTGGTCTTTGTAATGGATTTCTGGGATGGATTTTGAGAAAGTCACTTAGATAAAATTGTTTTTTTTTTTTTCACTTGCATAACTGGAACTTCAACTCGGTACCTCGAAGGATGAAACACATACAGAGGACGGGCGGCTTAACCCACTCGACAATCATCTATAATCTAGATGTTCCGTCGAAACCATCTTTAAGAATGAATGAAGTTGGTATTTGGCAGGGTAGCAGGTGGACATTTTCTTTGCTTAGAAAACGTCTAGGCCGTTAATCTAGTCCTCGTTGGAGCATAGTTTTCCTTAGCAGGTATTAAATTTTTATACCCTTGCAAAGGGTATTATAATTTTGCCCAGAAGTTTGCAACGCATAAAAGGAATCATTTCCGACCACACAAAGTATATCGTCTGTCCGTCTGTCTGTTTCTACGCGAACTAGTCCCTCAGTTTTGAAGCTAGCGAGCTGAAAGTTTGTACAGAGTCTTCTTTTGTCTGCACGCTGCTAATACTACTTCTCATCATTCTTGTAGCTGCCATACAAATGATCGTTCGAAAAATGGGCTTCACAATATTACCGCTCTCAATCACGGTCATGGGTAATATTAAATGTTTTTAAGCTGATCTGCGAAGTTGGGTCGAAGTCGCTAACCGTTGAGACAACCGTTTTGAAGTGTATAAAAACTTCGGCACAGACGAAGATAGCCTTGCCTTTCTCGTCTTAATTTGATTTTAAAAAAGGATTTACTAAAATTGTTTTTATTTTATATAAACTTTTAATTGATTACTTCTGCACACTTGAAATGTTCAACATTAAATAAATTGACGGCCGACCGCTTACATCTGACAACGACAGGCAGTGCATGCGCTCTCTTTCTCTCTCTGTGAGAGCGTGTCCAAAGCAATTTTCTTAAAGCTAATACCTAAGCTAAGGCTAAGGAAACTCCAGAAAATTATATTTACAACGAAGACGATTAATTGTGTAATTTAAGTTTTCTTCTGGTTTCGTATTGTATCCAGATCTTATACATGTATATAATACTTGAAATCAACAATCCTCGTTTGATGTTTTGCCCCGAAATAAGCACTTTTTATTCCCTGTTCCCATTAAAAATGGGAAAAATGCGATCATGAAGTTGTGCAAATGTATGTAAGAGGGAGAAGGAAGCATTTCCGATCCCATGAAGTATATTCTTGATCAGCATCAACAGCCGAGTCGATTTAGCCATGACCGTCCTTTATACAGTCCATAAATTTGGTGTTTTACGACATTTGGGCTCTGAGGGGGGCTTTAACAAACGTTGGTTTGGTTTGGTTTGATTTAGAATCGGCTTAACGAAATATTTTGCAGAAAGATCAGAAATGCAGAAATTAAGTAATGCTCTCTACCAATAACCGAACAGTAACCACAACCCCGTACCATTACCCATATCCCACAATCGTTATATAACCGTAACTGAAAAAAATGCTGCGGCCAAAACAGCTACCGTAACCCGATAACCCACACTAATCACTATTCCTTCGACTTTAAAACTTTTGCGGTAAAATTCTTCTTCTTATTAGCTTCCACTTGCATTTCTCCTAAATTTCCCTTAATAATTACAAAGATATTACAATTAAACTCTCTTCCGCAATTCGCATGGAAAATCTCTTGCAAAATTTAATTGAATTATCCCAACGAAATCCTCGACAAACCGCAATACGAAATTGTTGCCCGAAACTCGAGCATCATGTTTTAATAATTTTACAACAACCTAACGAGAGCAAATTCAATTTTATTCAATATTATTCGCTGGCTTGCTGGCCTCGGTTTTGCGGTCGGCAAGTTTTGTCTGCAGTTGGGAGCTGAAGCTGGAAGGTGTTTGTACGTTTGTTTGACTTTGCTGCAACGCCAAGTTGGCACGCAAACTTCTCACAAGTTTTGGCTAGTTAAGCCAAAAACCGCCGTCTGCCGCATATGGAAATTGGGTCGTATCCTCATACACAGGCGGGTTTGGCTTTTGACCAGGAGCAAGGCGGGGCAGGGCAGGGCAAGGCAACTATGTAGCCATTGTTTGCTTAGTAATCTACTTGAGCTCGGCAGTTATGTAACACAAGAACACACACACACACACGTACAGAGGGAAGCCAAGTTGTCGTGCCTTTTTGTTGATTTTGCACCGCAGCTGGTGCGAAGTTTTGGCAAAGCCCCCAAAGGTTTGATTTGTTAATTTGTTATTGGTTTGCCATTGGCCATGTTAAAGATTTGTCATTTGTGTTTAAAATTGGTTGACTAATTTTAAAGTCGATGAAATTTCATTCACTGCTGCTTGCCCCAAAAAGTATGCTTTCATTTCGCCAGTTTCATCTTTTCCTTCCATCACCAAACTCAATCAATCATCTATTTGATACCCACTTTAATCAGTCGACTTAACGTACAATTTGCCACTTATACAATTCCATCGCCCGCTGTGCGCCACAAATTTCAATTGCATTCTCGCAGAAGCTTAACCAAGCGCCTCGCCTACGCAAATCCAACTCCTTCGCCTTTCAAAGTAAATATCCCAGCTGTAAATCCACAAATCAAATGCAATCAATTCAAATTTCACACTTCAATATTCATTAGAAATTTATTTTGCATTTTACAATGGCAACGTTCGATGGGTTTCGTAAACCGCTGGCAGCCAAGCAAAGGACCCAGCTCTGTGGCTGCATCCATAAAAAATAGCACAAAATTTTCAGCAAAATTAGCTGCCAATTGTTTTCATCGTTCGTCGTCGTCGTAGTCGACGCTGTCGACATTCTGCTGATAAATTGGGAACGGAAATTGTGCAAAACCAAGCAAGAAATTTCAAATTGCCGACAGCTGCTGTTGCTGCTGGTTTCAGTTACAGTTGCAATTACATTTGTTGCAGTGGCACAGTTAAAGTGCAATACTTTAATCGTGCCGGGTTAATTTATGTATAATTTATAACAATTAAAGCTGGCAAGGCTAGGACAGCCGCATACGGTGTATGCGCAATGAAAAACTATGAGCAGCTGGAATATGTCAGAGCAAAGGTGAACGTGTGTGTGTGTGTGTGTGTAGTGCATATAACTTAATTATGCAGAAGTGTAAACGTTGCCAGCACACAACGGGGTTGGCAAGTTTGTCTGTGTGGTAGACAATGCGCCGCTTGAAGTCTTTTCATAAGCTCAAAGTTCATAATAGGATTTAGTTAGTGTAACTTGCTGTTGTTGTTGTTGTAGCCGTTAGTACTCCTGCTGCTGCCGTTGCTCCTGCTGGTGATGAAGATGATGATGATGCATGGCAGTTGTAGTGGCTGAGACTGCCAGCTTCTCTAGGTCTGTGTGTCATAAAATGTACGGTGGGTTAAGGTATCATAAAAAATTGCGAAAATGCTGGCAAATTACTTCAATTGTTCTATATAAATGTTAACTTAACAGAATTAACCTGTTAACATTAAGCTGTTAAGATCAGATAATGCAAACGTATAAATGTTGAATTGTTCAGTGTTGGCATTTCCAATTGACCAAAAATTAATACGTTTGGTACGAGCGAAGCTTTCTACGACGATAAATCGAATTGTAAATTTAAATACTGGCAAAAAAAGAACTTTTCGGATAAACTTAATACCAAACAAAATAGAAACAGTTTTCAACAAATTTTGGACAATGATTTCTTAAATAAAAGAAACATATCCCTACGCCTCCACTCATAAAAATCTAAAACGAATAATTTGAGTACGAACGCTCTTGAAAAAAAATCTTACCGCACTTGAATTTTCAAGAATTTCGCTCTTGGAATCGAGACAAATTCATTCTTAATGTGGTTCTATAGGCAAGGGGATTGAGGAAACGCAAACTTTGAGAGAATAACGTTGGCCCCGCTCTTTCAAAGAGAGACAGCGCATGCGCAGTTTGTCATTGTCATTTGACCGTGGCCTGCTGATAATTATGTTAAAGTTGAACATTAAGATTGGGCAAAAGTAAGTGATTAAACGTCTGTATGATAAAATAAAAATGTTTTAAAATTAAATAAAATAAAAAAATTTTAAATGCTGGTTGTCATGTCTCTCACACCCAAACCCCCACCCCCTTCAATTATTATTTTTAGTCTTTTATTTTGAGAATTATTCGTACTTGGATCAAGTACTGAAACTCTTAAGTTTTGTCGGGATCAAAAATTCACTCTTGGATCAAGAATATAGCTCTTGGATCAAGAATTTTCACTCCTACCCTACTTTTGAGAACGAATGCTCTTGATTCAAGAGTGAAATTCTGAATTTTTTCTCTGAGTGTTCTTCCCCTCTTTGTTAACGCATTGTCAAGCCACTGTCAATGCACTGTTAAGTAATCGCACTGAATTTAGTACTTGAACTCACATCAGCTATTCATGCCACCCCCTTTCCCCCTACTTCACCATCACTCCACCATGTGAAAAAAACAAACAGATTTTTACTTACGGGGCTTGTCCGGAAAGTAATAGGACTGAGTCGACTTAAAAAAATTTATTGAGCCAATCATTACAATTCTTTAAAAACTTTTAAAATAGGCTCTCGATGGTTGTCGATATTTCGCAAAATAGCAATATCAATAATATCAAAATTTCAATTTTTCAATATCGATAGTATCAAATATCATCAGCAAACGCCAAATGCTGCTGTTGCCGGATTTTGCTACAAGCCTGGCCTTGGGATTCCCAAGCGGTCATAGCAGTTCTGTCACGAGGTACCTTCTGCCAACACACTAAGGACAGGCGAAGACAGCTGAAGATTGATATTGGTATTCATGAAATAGCTATACTGTCGACCAGCCTCCTTTGTGGTGTTGTGCGTGTCTTGTTTTAGACAAGTTATGGACAAAATCCTAACTTAAAAGACCTTAAGCCAGCTTTAAAAAATTCTATAATTTTCAATCAAAAAGGTCACTAAAACCATCACTTTGAAATTTCTAAACCATAAAACTGCTAGTGACGATTTCTAGAGACCGTTATATCTAATCTTTTTAACAGTTTTCAATAGTTTTCTTAAACTACACTGTACATTTATTCAAGGTATATAATCGTATATAAAATCAAAATTTCCGGAATTATAAAAAAAATTAATAAGTAACAACAACAAACCAAAACCCACCCCTATTTTCCCCACCCCAAACTCTTCCCCTAAACAAAAAATTAAATCTACATAATAAAAACAAAATTCCCTTAGAGGAGTCACCACACTTTTTAATACTAGCGGTTAGTACCCCGCCCACTTAGAAAGAGGAATTAATGAAAAACCACTCGATAGAATTGTATAAGATTTTGACTATTTTGAGATACGGACTAATAAAATGTATACTTAAGAGATGGTAACATGCATCGAAAAACCGCGATGGTGAGTACCACATTTGACAGCACCCATCATCGAGGCAATATAGGCCATAAACTAGAGATCAAAATAGACTGAATCGCGTTTTCAGTTTTACCAATAAAGGCTTGCTTCGCGGTTCTTAGGCATTTATATACTAGCAATTGCCTTCGAACAACATTGACCATTTAGGTAAAACCAGTTTCACCAAAATTATGGAATTAATCTTATGAGTAAAGTGCTTCAATACCAGCAGAAAAACAGATCGGATCATTTAAATACATCAGTTCAAGGCATCTCCGCGTATCGCGGTTTGTCCACCAAAGACATTTTTAAACTAAATTTTTGATTTTTTTAATGGAAATGACGACTTTATTCATAGGATTTATTGCATAATTTTGGAGACGCTTTTGATACCCATATGGTCAATGTTGCTCTGAGGCAATTGCTTGTACAAAGATAGCCATAGCCCGTGACTTAAGGATCCGATGGTGAATCTGAAAAAACGCAGTTCGGTCTATTTTGATCTCTAGTTTATGGCCTATATTGCCTCGATGATGGGTGCTGTCAAATGTGGTACCTACCATCGCGGTTTTTCGATGCATGTTACCATCTCTTAAGGACACATTAAACTGATCAGTATCTCAATATATTTAAAATCTTAAAAATTCCATCGAGTGGTTTTTCATTAATTCCACTTTCTAAGATAGTCCTCTATGGGCGGGGTACTAACCGCTTATCCATTGGAGGTGGGAATTTGTTATAACAATTGTGGTAACTCCCTTTATCTTTGGTGAATTTTACAAAATTTTAGCTTTCATCTTCTTTTAACCAGCAACAGAGGTTGTAGCTTTGTGTTGCTAGTATAAAAGTGCCCATTAAACGCGAACTTGACGTGCTCCAGAAAAACTGGGTATGAGGTGTTGCTACCTAATGCCTCTAGTTTCACAATTTATTGGTCCCAGTTCCAGGCAATTTTGAGTGTTCCACAGTGTAATGTTAGCCGAGCCTCAGCTGTAAGCATACACACCGATGCATACATACGAAGAAGACCTTTTGAATGCGTGAATTTTGCCAAAAGGGCCCGAGAAAGACCTGACAGAAAAAAATTTAAAAATATGTGTTTCTCTCCTCTCACAACCAAAAAGAATCTTGGAGCGTAGCTGGTGGTCGGTTCGGTACCTTTATAGAATGTGCTCGCGTGAAAGCGGTTGTTTTCTGATAAGTCAAACGGGGGACCGTTTTATGCGACCTTTGATATATTCTAACACTGACACCTAATATTGCATATATTCTTAAATGCAATTTAAATTTGTATAACCAGATGTTTTCGCCAACATCGGCATTCCACATCTGGGCTGTTGGGCGGCTGCGGAAGCGTTAGAATGCCGGCATTGGCACACTTTCACTCGCCACAATTTCTGGTCGTCAGAGACCACTTTTGGGACCTATCGCGCTGCATTCTCGGCTTGTACTACTCACAGAAACACGTCGCGCTAAAATGCCTGTCCTGGTTTGGCGTAGACCTTCATTTAGTTATGCAGAGAACTCGGAACTGTCTACAAGATAAAAGAACACAATTTCTACAATTTCTAAAAAAAAAGGAATGCGGACAAAGTCGCAATAAACTTAAAATTGTTATTTGGTTGCACTGTACACTCAGTCAATTCAAACAGTAGAGTTTCACTGTTCACCGCCTTGTCCACATGTTCTCCCTATGTGTCCTGATAACTAACTGGACCTTCTGTTTGCCATTTTTTATGCTTCCTTTTTTCTGATTTTTCTATTTTTTAGATTTTTCTCTTTGCCCAGTACTGGCTACTTTCGCTGACAAATAAATTATACACCATGCAGCTGGTTTTGCCCCCCTTGACCTATGTGTGATGGCGCGTGTTTTGCATCTTATAATTCTTGGATGAGAATAATAGCAGCCTAAATGTTTGCATGTGATAATGGAAATTTATGAGCCGCTGGCATGGCAAAAAGTGGTTTGGTATCTCTGGGTAAGGGTAAGGCAATTTTAAGTAGCACTCAGTGTTAACCGCAGAAAACTCGACCTATCCTCACAGACCACTCCACTGCACTCATCAGCATAGACATCGACGTGGCGAATTTCTGTTGCTGACTGCGAAATGTATTGATAAACATTAAAAGCCAATCAGCGTAATGGGTTGTGAAGTGAAGTTGGCGTCTCTCGGTTACGTACTTCATTTTCAACAGCTCATAAAATTGCAATTGACTTTGAGCGGGTTTCACCCCCCTCTTCCGCTCTTTGCGTCTGTGTATCCGCCTCACTCTGTTGATTCCTTTCAGAAAATGGCGCAGTCACATATGTGCTTAATTAAGTGAATAAATTGATATTTGGTGCGAGTTTATGACTGCATTGCAGTTGTGTCCCGCTTAACTTGAGAGCGCTTATAAGTAGATAAATAAATGTGCTTACTCAGAGTGAAGACTCTGTCTTTAATACCGACTTGAACTAAAGACGTGCTTTTTTACTGTCACCTTCCAATGAATAATAAAAGTCACAATTTAAACATTAATTAGAGCCATCGAAGCGTACCCAAAAAAAGAAATATAAAATATACGCTCATATCGATAATAAAACGGAACACTGGCTAACGTGTCCCGCATACTTAATGTGCGGCACGTAAATGGCGTATCCTCCCGTTGAATCCTCTGCTTGTGTATCTTCACTGTCATCGTCTCAAATCCCACAAAACTAACCGCAAAAGACAAAATCCGGCGGCAAAGTTCGCTTTGCAAGTTTAACGCCATTTTCGGTTGCGTGGTCTGCGTTGATTTTACGACATTTTCGGCAGCGATTTCCATTTTTCTGTTGCCAGCCAACTCCATAAAGTTACCAGATACAGGTTACTACCTGTTAGAAGTTTTCCTATGCAGAATTCTAATAAACTCACTGCACAATATTAGTTTTTATGCAGCGGCGGTGTCGAAAAAGTTGCAAACTGCGAAATCATTTAAGCAAACAGTCACAGACTGAGCCAGACTTTCTTTAGAAAATATTCGTGTACTGGAGGCAACTGAGCTAAAACTTTCTGCTGCTGTTATGTATGTGACTTTGAGAATTTTTAGTTTTGATTTCAAGACTTTTTTTTGTTGCAGCAAATATGGGAAAGCAACTTTGGCCAAAGTCACGTGCAAGTTTACAGACATTCGGCCTGGCATCAGCCAAAACAAAAGGCCAGTTGAAGAGGCCAAGTGCGGTAGATTTTCCGGCTTGTGTTAACTTGAACCAATTACTGGGAAAGTATTTAGTAAAATGTTCATTTAATTCATTTGTTGAGGCTAACATAAACGAAAAGTACACGAATGTACGTTCGTCAGTTCAATTACCCGTGCACAGAAAAAAAGACGAGCTAAAATGAAGATTGGAAAAATTGTTTTGATCCCACAGTCTGGAAATTCGGGTTTCAATCCGAAAAGCCTAATTGAAAATCAAGCAATCCAGCAGCGAGATCATATAAAGTACGGTACTTTAATGCAAAAAGCTGAACTGAAAACTGAAAGTAACTTTAAAACAAAACTAAGCAAATCTTCCTCACTAATACAGTCAGGCTAAATGGGTACACACACATAAAAATTTTTTTGATTAAATTAGGACTTTATGTGGTGTACATTTTTGCACTCATGATGTTTGCGTTGATGTGAAACATGAAGCAAAATTTAAGGACTTTATTTAAAATCACAAGCTCTTTCAGCAATGAAAATCTTTCAAAAGAAGAAAACTTAAAGAAAGTTGAATTACCAAATAACTACATTAAAAGCACCGTTTATTCACTATTAAGTAACTGCTCAGTCAATGTTTAGTCACTGTTAAGTCACTGTTAAGTCATTGTTAAGTCACTGTTAAGTCACTGTTAAGTCACTGTTAAGTCACTGTTAAGTCACTGTTAAATCACTGTTTAGTCACTGTTTAGTCACTGCTTAGCCATAGTTTAGGGACTGCTTAGCCACAGTTTAGTCACTGTTAAGTAACTTTCGGTCACTGTTAATTCAGTAACTGTTAAATCACAGTTTAGGCACTGTATAGTGACTGATTAGTCAATTTTTAGTCAATGTTTAGTCATTGTTTCGTCACTGAAATCAAATTTTACTCCTACTAAAATCTTCCGTACCAAAATTAAAGATGTTTTGCATCAAAAAGGGCAAAAGCATCTAACAGAATGTAATTTTGTTTTCTGTTGTTCTTTAACAAGAGCTCGTCACATTGCTTACTGGGTTAATATATGAGTTTCCTTACTACATAGCTCTTAGCTTACTGGAAGAAGTTTTTGGCTGTCATGTCCATATTACCAAACAGATATCACAGATGTAAAATGCATAAGACATAATTTGGTGTAATATAATGAATATTCTTTGAAGCTAAATCATGATGGTTAACATTAAGAATAATTTATATGGAAACTCTACTACAGATGTGTGTACAATTTTAGTAGTTTTTCGGTTTTATCATCATTTGTACAAATGTAAGAGAAAGGTCAAAGTCATTTTGGCTATTCCAGGAACGCCATTGAATGCCATTCTGTCGTTCCGCAATTCCATCTTTAAAATATTTTCCATTCAGTGAACTGAAATTAGAAATTAAACAGTTCTTAAGAAACATGCCAATATTTACATAAATTTACCAACCTTTCACCACAATTTGTATTGGTATACCACCAGGGGCCATCATAGTCCTTGGCACAACCATATTCAGATGAAGTTTTAAACTTTCCTTCTTTGTGTACGCTTAACGAATCGCCGGCAAGTCCTGTAAATTGTCCCAGTGATTTTAGGCTATAACCTTCTGTTTCGCTGCCCACTTTGAAGTTATCATAACGGGCAAGCTTAGTGGTACCACTGACATCTCGAAGTTGTATGAGCAATGAATGAGGTTGGGCTTCTGTCATCAAATGTAGCTTCTCCAAACCCACGAAGAATTCTCCCTGCGGGTCACCAAAACCTTGCTTGTACTCATCCCAATTTCGGTTAAAGTCCACACTTCCATTAAAGCGACGCTGTATCACTGTCCAACCGGGCGCACTTGTAACGCAGGATACTTTAAAAGGCTCCGCTCCCCATATTTGAATCTTATGGATGCCACTTGAGCTTGAAGGACAAGTGTTGGGTAAATTCTTCTCTTCTTGCTGGCACAATAACAGCTGATTACTTTTCTCCTCCAAAATCAAAGAATCCGCTTTCATTTTCGTCTGTAAATTGTTTATAACGTAGTCCTTTTCCTTGATTTGATATTCCAAACCAACTATTGTAGCTTTCATTTCATCATGGGCATCAATATAGTCTTTCGTTTGATTCAAATAGTCCAGCAGGGGTTTGGCCATTGCGAAGCAATAAGCATTGCATGGATCCGTGGTGTCAACTGACTGCAAGTAAATAAGATTAGCGAGGTCTTCAACTTAATCTCTACTCAGTAAAAAAAAATTTAATCAAATTTCGGTGAAAATTTGATAAATATACATAAGCAGGTCTTTGGTTCCATTCGCAAATAATTTAACAAAAGTTACATCAAAATTTCAACAAATTTTTTGCCTGTGTGAACATAACTTTACTTACAATTTTGTTCTTGAAGGGATTAGAGCAATAAACGCCTTCTTGAAGAAGTAGCAAACCAATTGAGACAAAAAGTAAGAGTCTTTCCATTGCGAACTTGAATGTTGAACAAGTGAAACCAAATAAAAATGAAATTCGGCAACCAGTTGCGATTTTATAGCCAACGATATCAGCTCACATTTCCGCTGACTATGAAATTTCTGCCGAAATTGCAATACACTTGTATGTCCACATTCCAACTGATATTCCGATTGTACATATATAGGTCATATAGAAGGGGTTGGGGTCTGAGATGGTATAATCTCTTAAATTTTCAGAAAGGTTTATGTAGACAATGGAATGGTTTCTGTAATGGACTCGCTTAAATGAGTCATATAAAATTGGTTTAGAGCAAACGATTTAAATTCTCCAAGCATTCGTCAGCAAACGTTGATAAAGTTATCACTTCTTATGTATAGTTATACATAAGTACTAAATATACAATTTTCATTCAAAAGCAACATTTCTTGGTAATCTTTAGAGATTTCCTCGTCTTTCACTCAAGAGTAGGCAAACATCAGTTTTTTTTCACAATTTATAAAACCAAAAAAAAAATACACAGAATTGAGATGGCAACTAATATGAAGCAATAATACCGCTTTTATTTATTTTTGATTCAGCATATGAACAAAAAATGATTGATTTGTGGAATTTCATTTTTTTAAATTTTCTTTTTTGAATCGTTCTTTATGTTCTGCCCTCTGACTTTTTCGAATTGATAATCAAAACTTTTAATTAAGAGAAAATATTTCCTCAATCTCTAGTTGTATCCTTAAGCTTCAAAATGTATGTTTGAACAGGTTGCTGCCAGTACAGACTTTTTTACAATACGTTTCCAAAGTAGGAATTTTAACATTGTTTAACAAATTGTTTTAGAAAAAAAATGTTGTATTTAATTTTGTTGAACTTCAGAAATATCTTATATATATAATTTAAGTTATTGGAACCAGTTTAAAATACTTTAGTTGACTAACTAACAAATAATGGATTCCCGTTCCCACCTTATCTATCTATGAAGGCTCTTTTACTAAATGTTCATAATTAAAAAATGCTTTTTAATACTTGAAGAGTTTGCAATTATTCATCATAGCTTTCATCACTGCTGCCACTCTCTCATCATTACTGTCGCTGGTTTCTCTCTTGCTGATTCCCAAGCTTCTTCTGGCAAGCGAAGCAGGAAATAACAGCATCAGAGCTAACTAAAAGCATTTTAAAAATGTTCACAATGTAGACCACAGCATTATTTGTTCTCGGTTTTATTTTTAATTGTATGTGTAACTTACGATAAAATGTACAAATATCCGAAGTTATAGAAAACAATTTAAGAAATCATTCCTGGGACGCTTTTCAATACCAAAAAATGCACAAAAAACATAAAATTATATCTTTCGTGTCAACAACGAATGAGTGTGCGAAATACTTAAGAATTATAACAATGAATAGCTGAAAAATTAACAATACAATTTCTATATAAGATGTAGATGTTAAAAGTATACAAAATAGAAGACAGTATATGGGCATTTCCACCAAAAGGTCAACCTGGGCCAAAAAATTAAAAGTGGTTAAAAACACTATATTTTATCGAATTTTCATAAGGAAAGAATCAAATTAATCTAATGTAAGCTAATCTAATAATCACATAAATTTTCTGATGACATGTCACGTATCGACAGAGATAAATATTTTTTTACAAAAAATGTACTCAAGATTTTTGAATCAAATAATTTACATTTGAAAGAACTATTCATTTATAAGATATTAAAACTATTTGGGCTTTGTTACTGTGTTGGGTTTCGCTAAACTTTGTCTTTATGAAGCTGCCACCGACTACCAATTTTGTCATTATTTTGGAAACCGAATTTCACTTGCCATACACTTAAACACTAATCAACGTGCTTGCTAAGAGCTACATTATACAGTAAAAAACGACTTAAAAATACGTTTTATTTTTTTTTTTTTTATTTTCAATATCTTCAAGGGTCACGTTCGACAGAATGTAAATGCCCATATGTAGATAAATTACGCTCAGCATGTAGGTAATTCTAGCCTATGTTAATAATAAGGCACTTCGATTATTTAGGCAAGAACAATTTATCATTAATATGTAATAGTTATGTTTCAAATGCTTGAGAATGTTTTATGGAAGTTTCTTCCAGTGTAAAACAAAATGAATTAAAGTATTTAATAATATTTCTCACATATTCTTAAGTTTTATTTTCAATGATATTTGAAAGTAAAAAGTAAAAAATTTAATAATGGAACAGCAAGGTCATTATAGCGATTTTGCAAACAACAAACACACTTCTTTTTGTTTTAGTTATGTGCTACGATTCATAGCTAGATCAGGAGCAATGTCTTTGTTTATCAGTGTTTGGGACACGACGGAGCGAGGCAAATAGGAATAAAAAATATAACATACTCTCTACCTGGAGGAAGAATGCAGTGCTGCTGCTCTGTCTCTCTCTCTCGCTCTCTCTCTCCCTCTCTGTAAGATTGTGCGGTGTTGAATGTGAAAGGGTGGGAGGGGGGAGGCGGGGGGCTTGGTCTTTATAATTTTTTAGCAAATCAATACATTTCGATAATTTTTTTAACTATGTCTACTAGGGGGGTCGATTTGTATGGGCCGAAAAAAACGTCCCAAGCGTATAGCAAAAACGAAATCTACGGTCAATTCTAAGAAAATTTCACCAAGAAACCATGGGTCTAAAATGAATTCCTAGTCCGCGCAAATCGACTTCCAATATTTATGTTACCTTTTCCCAAAAATCAAGTTAGAAAGTCGCTGAACACCTACTATAACAAGTTCTATATACCCCAGAGCTTGCATTTATCTGAAAAATTGCATATAGAAGCCACACAAAGTGATACAGGTGTCAAAAAGTGAGCCCAGTGCTGCCCATCAACGTTGAAGCGGTGCTACCCATCAAAATTTTTTGTTTTACGTATAACTCCGCTATCGATCATCCGATCTTCATAGTTCCTTTGGCGAATCGATAAATAATCATGATTATAAAATATCTCTAGAAGGTACAAACCATCTATCTCCAAAACTGTGGGAGATATGAGGTTTTTTCTGAATTGCGGGGGCGGAAGGGGGCGTGGCAACCTGTGACATAAAAAATTTGTTTGCCGGCAACTGCAAGAAGTATTTGTCCCATACAAGTCAAACCTCTATCTCTTACCATGTCAACTAGCGGAGTTATACGTAAAACAAAAAATTTTGATGGGTAGCACCGCTTCAACGTTGATGGGCAGCACTGGGCTCACTTTTTGACACCTGTATCACTTTGTGTGGCTTCTATATGAAATTTTTCAGATAAATGCAAGCTCTGGGGTATATAGAACTTGTTATAGTAGGTGTTCAGCGACTTTCTAACTTGATTTTTGGGAAAAAGTAACATAAATATTTGAAGTCGATTTGCGCGGACTAGGAATTCATTTTAGACCCATGGTTTCTTGGTGAAATTTTCTTAGAATTCACCGTAGATTTCGTTTTTGCTATACGCTTTGGTCGAAAAAAATCGACCCCCTAATGTCTACAACCATCTAAACCGTCTATCTACAAAACTGTGGAAAATATGACGTTTTTTTTAAATTGCGGGGGCGGGAGAGGGGCGTAGCAAAAAACAAAAATAAACTTGATCTGCCTGCAAGTATAAAAAGCATTTGTCCCATAGAAGTCAAACTTTATCTCTTACCATCTCTGAGATCTGTTTGTTCATACGGACGGAAGGACAGACGGGCATGGCTATTACGACTCGGCTGTTAATGCTGATCAAGAATATATATACTTTAAAGGGACGGAAATGATTCCTCCTCTCTGTTACATACTTTTGCACAAACTTAATATACTCTATGTACCTTCGGTAGAGAGTATAAAAATAGAGGGAAGCTTACTTCGGCTCGACCGAAGTTTATATACAAAAGTCACATATAAATTTTTACTTCAGTTTTTTGCTCTTCATTCATTTCACACACTTTACTTTATAAAACCATCTCAAATAAATCTTTTAAATAAACCAGACTTGAATTGAATTCAATTTTTATCTCTGCTTTTAAGCTCACTTTGCAGTTTCAATTGGCAGCATAAAAACCATCAATCAAAAGATTCTTGGAGTGCAATTTGGCATATAAAAAATAGTTTTAAAATAAATTAAAAGAAAACCCACAATTAAGAAGGAAAATATGCACTTGCTCAAAAATATTTAAGTGAAAGCAATTGGGGATGCATACGTTACATGAAACATTAAGTTCTTTCAATGCTTCTCAGGCAAATTCAAAATTATTTCTCCATTACTTTTTTTGAGTGCTTTAATAATTATGTGAATAATTGCATCAGTTTATTAATAGGTCCTCCCACCTGTAATTTTCTGTTTCATTAACCCACATAATTCCTCTCATCTTAATAAATTAATTCGAGTCTGTGCATAATAATATGTGATTTAATAATCCTATTCGCCACAAACTATAGTTCAGCGGGCGTATCCAATCCTCATCAGCAAACCTCAGCGTCAACGGAGCGTAAGCGAAAAACTGTTCAACACCTTTTGCAGTGAATGGAGCATAAGAAATCATATCAAGCGCCTTAGCGTACGGCTGGATATAATATATATAACAATTTTCACACAATTTTCCTAACACGTTATTTGCGCGTATTTCATATATCCTTACAGCCCAGGATGCTGCCTGTGCGAGTGCTGGTGTGTGTATGTGTGTGAATTAGCGGCAAACGGATGTTGAATTGGTTTGCCTTTGCCTTCGCCCTGACTTGCCAGTCAAGTGTGAGGCAAATGTGTGTTCTTATGGGTGTTTGTGTGGAGGAGCATCTTGTGGCAGGTTTTTCCTTGTCCTGCTTGTTTTTATTTCCTTTTTCCTGGCTGCTTGTGTGAGTGTGTGTGTGAGAGTCCTGGCACGTTGGCACGCTTAAATCAAAGCAATTTGCCAAGCACAATCGTGTTGTAAATTATCGCCGCAGGATTTTGTTTTATTAAACTGAGAGTGTGTCTGCGATTCAACGAGTTTCGGTCTGGATGTTGATTGCTGCTGGGACTCCACTTGTATGTATCCAACTAAATATGTAAGGGTGAGGAGAAGGTATTTAAAGTGGCATACTTCAAACACACAGTTTAACAAACATTTTGTGGAATATAAGAATGTTGACTTACTGATTAAGGCCATCTTATCATAAGCCAAATTTCTTATTTATTGGGCTACTATTTACATTGCCGTCTTGCTTTCACTATTACAGATTAAGTTGTCAGCAGGGGGTGTGAGACACAAAGAAACTGTTCGCGATAACATTTCACTATAAATTGACCAATTTTTGCTCTCACCATCATCAGTGTGCAGCAGACAGTAAAAGTGATCAATACATAATGCAAATTCCTTAAGTAGTAACCTTTAAAGGGTCGTTGCTATTTTCAAATCTACCTTTTAGTTTACTACTTCAAGAAAATGCATTCGAAACATACAAAAATTTGACCAATTCTAAAGTGAAAATCTAAATTTTGCAAATGAACAAATTGTACACTTAAGTAGTTGATACAAAGGCGATTTGTGTTCAAATCTCGCATTGTGTTACTTACTTAATTGGGCGAGTTATTCAAACAGCATCAAAAAAAAATTACTTTGATCCGAAAAAATACCCAAAAGTAAACAAATCATCATTAATATGTCAAACGAGATAGATAGATAAAAAATACTTATTTATCGTCTATGGAAATCTTGAAGGTTCGGTTGCAAGATCACCGCAGAATGATCAATTTTTTAAAATTTCTTTTCACATTTTTCAGCTCCTTTGGATAAGAAAAAGGAACAATGAAATATTTTTTGTCTGATATATCCTTTTATGGGAAAATAAACCTACTTCGAAAATATCTAATGGATCCCTAAAAAGGATCCTGGGGATCATCAAAAACTTTTTTTTTTTTCTCAGTGCAATATCAGTTTAGCCACAGCTACAAAGGCAATAAACAGTAAATAATTGGGCTTGCCTCCAATGCTGCAATAGTTGCTACAATAGCTTTATGTGATCTGCAAGCAGCGGTATTGAAGGCACCCTTACTTACATAAAAGATTCAAAAATTTATAGAGAAATATTCTTTCATTAAAATTTCAAAAAGTAAAGAAATAAATATATTTTAGGTCCATCGTGACCTTAATCGACTGTTTGGGCTATGGCTTCTAGTTGTTGATTCAACGGCATAGATAAAGAAATGTAGTCCATGACAGTTGAATCACTTAGTGCTGGGCCAAAGTTCCATTTCATCAGCCATCTCATTCGAGGAGGTATGGCTTTTGTGTAAAATAATTTCATGGCTAGCACATTTGAAATCTTCTTGAATCAACAAGTCTGGCAAAAGCGACATTTATGAAGCTTACTCAACTACTCATCAGCCTCTCCATGAGATGCGTTTCTTCCACTTTTTGCGTACAGCCAAAGCTGTTCTTCAATGGAGCCCAAGCCGCTTTGCACTAATCACCTAGTAAAGCAATCAATTAAGAATCGATCTTTTTTATATCGTGGGTATCTTCGTACCAAGCTTAAGGAGTCAATATATAGTATGTTTTGAAGGGAAAGTCTTTTAGAGGAAATGTTTGATTGTCAAACTGGCGAAAATTTTAAGAATGCAGTTATTCCTATTTGAAGTCGTTATGGAATTAAAAGAATACAAAACAAGTGAGAAAGTCGGTCAAGCCTGACTATGTCATACTCTGTATTAGGATCTGAATGCAACGCTTCTGCTGCGCTCATCTCTAACTTTCTCTCTCTTTCTCTCTCGCACTTAGACGTTGTTGAATAAAATGCGATGTTGGTAGTGAGTGCATGGAAGGGGGTGGTCAGGAGGATCATAACTTGAGAACCGCTCATCTGATCTCTTTCATTTTTTCGGCAAATCGATACATATTACGAATGACTAACTTTCTCTAAAAGGATTTAATCATCTATCAACAAAACTGTGGGAGATATGGCGATAAAAAAACGAGGTAGTTTATCGAGGTGAAAGTTCACTCATTTGTTCAATTTTTCTGCCAGTTTATCCATGACCTTCATGGGCTCACTTGGGTCAAACAGTTGCTATTCGGTAAAAGATACAATACAATTACATCCTCAATTTCATTCCTCAGATGAGACCCAATGAGAGTTATGTCCCAAGAGGTGGAATCGGAGCCAATATTCAAATTCTTGTCTATCTGGATGGTTATGTAATCCACTGCGAGCTCGAATATGGCCAAATGAATTCGCCACCATGTCCACATTGATCTATGCTTGTTTGGGATCGGCAAACAAGGAGGTGTCTCTGAATCTTGGATTCAAGCTCGGCACCGCTCATTATTTTAAGCGCATGTTACCTAGCCCTCTTGTATAATAAAACTGTTTATTTTACTTTACTCACACTTTCCATATAAAATCCTCGTTATAAAAATGGTCAGCACAATCGCGCTAGTTCCACTGAAGAAGATTTTTATTTCCAATAGACTTGATTTCCAGAGACTTGTTGTAGTCCTTGTTTACCAAACTATATACAAATTTTACACAGCACTTCATCTCTTAATTATTTGATTTCATTTGTTTTAACACTTAAAATGACAGACGCTGGTATTTTTTATCGATTACATTCAAAAACGTAAACAATGAATGTGTGGGCTCTGGTTCGATAAATTCTCGTACGTGCCAAGAGGCACTTCCGGTTGCGCTACCTTGTAATAATATCGGAGTTTCAGGTTTTTTAGGTTTGGTATGCTGTGTCTCTCATGGTTAATTAAATTTGGTTAATTAAAAGAAAAACCATTTTAATGCTGCGGATGGTCTGGGTGTGCCTTTGACTTCATGCTTCACAAAATCAATTTTGAGGCCAATTGATCTAGCTTTTGGCAAATTAAAAAAATCTTTGCAAGTTTTGAAAAAGATTAGCACTGCCGATGTTTGCCTTTTGTTCCTTATAATGTTTGTTTTTCAGCTTTAGTAGCCTGCTTTGTTCAAAAATCTCCCAAACTAGTCTTTCTCTATTCGCTCTATTATATAGTTTACAGCCAGACCTTTCTACCGAAAATTTTTTTATGTAGTTTGGAATGGTGATCTCAAAAACAATTTCAAAAATTTTTTGGCTCCGTTTTTGATTATAATTTTTTTTATTTTTTGGTGGGGCCTTACTTTTAAGCCTTTCATTATTTGTGATATAGCTGAATCGAAGGTTTTTCTCCGGTAATCAGAAAACATTGTTTTTAAATCGGTTCATTAGTTTGACTACAATATCCAAAAAATATTTCACGTCAAAATTATTTTTGTCGCCTGGAAAAAAATAAAATCCAAAATAACTATTTCTATAACTTAAAAAAATTGATCAAAATCTTAACAAACTTAATTTTGCAAAAAATTGATATTTTCTATTTTTAAAATAATTTCTTTTAATTTTTTTTGGCTTTTCGCCTTTTGAAACACACAATATACTTTCTTTGTTCCTTTGATCCTTTTACTGTTACATTATTGTCTTTTAATAATCCACCTTCTTTGTTTTTTTGTTTTTTCTTTTTCTAGTATCTCTATTTAGTATTAACTTTAAGTCTTGGATAAATACGCTCACTTTTGTGTATTATATTCTTGAAAAATTTATAAAATTTTTGTTTTCAATGTTATCCTACGCTCGTATTTGTTTTAGTGTTCACATAATTTCACCAAGCCTTTTTCGATTATTACATTAGGTCTAATAAGTCTATAAAAACTTTTTTGTTTTCAATGTTATCGCTCCAACGCTCTTTTAGTTTTCTGATTTCACTATTTCACTAAATTTTTAATACTTTATAGTATAGCTCCACAAGTAACTGAAAAGTTTATGGAAAACTTTTTTTTTTCTTTATAGCTCCCAACGTATTTAATTTTTAATGTTTATAATTTCACCAAAATTTTTCGAATCACATATATAGCTCATAAAATTCGAATAGTCAAAATCGTCGAAGTTAGCTTGCCTCTATTTTTGGGCTAATAAATCTGCATTAAAATAATAACATAAATTATTATAATCAAAAGCTTACTAATTTAAATTAGCCGAAAAAAGTCATTAGTCCATTTAGCTCTCGGCTATTGTTGTTGTTCATGATTGGCTCCGCATTCACTTGACAGACAACACACTCTCAAAGTCAAGAGAATTATTTACATACATAAATCAAAGCTGCGATAAGGTTAATACAATTGCTGCGAGGCAACATCCAACTACACCTGACTCACCCGTCCCTGTGTGTGTGTGCTTACTTAACACCTCGTTTGTGAATTTGAATGGAACAAACAGACAGGCGCACCGATTTAGTCATACGTAACAATGTTGCCAAAATAGCATGACAAGGCCGCAACGACAACAACAGCTTCAGGCGACAACAGCAAAATGAATGAAATGGCGTTAAAGCTGCCATTTTTTTCGGGCTCACGTGTGCCCAGGCTTTGACAATGAAAAGTGTGCGTGCCATGTGGGTGGCTGTGTCGCTTATGTGTATGATTTTTCACTTTTGTTGAAACACATTTTTATAATATTTGACAGGGCACATTCTGCTGCCGCTGCTCGATTCTCGCCCAGCCAAAGTTGATAAAAATGTTTTCTTTGCCTGAAAAAAGACAGTTGAAATCTTGCTCGAGCTGTCGAGCACGAAAGGAATGCTTGAGCGGGGGATAAAGCAAGATGTTGTGTGTGTGTGTGTATGTCTGTGGGTGTGTATTGTTAACTGGTTTATTTGTTATGCTCCTTGACTTATGAAAGTAATAAAAATATTGATGTTAAGCAGAAGAGGATTTACTGAGCAATTTTTATCAAAAAAGCGAGTAACATTTTTTATGTCGGATTGTTAAGATGGCAGCTATATGAAATAGTCATTCTATCCCGGAGAGCTTTAAGCATAGCAAACTAAAAAAGGACCCGATTTGAAACCCCAGTTTTTGGAGCTAACTGGCTTAAAACCCGTCCTTTCTGATCACTATATTGGCTTAACAGTCCAACCATTTAATTATTATTAACATCATGCACTCACTCTGTTAACTTAACATAATGTTGTTGCCATGTTAAATGATTTACACACACATTAAATTCTTTTCCCCTTGTGCTCCAACAAAATACTAAGTAACTATCTACTAAGCACATTCAGCCCACTAAATTACTCTTCTTTCCGCCAGCATACTCTGGAAAAAAATGAAATTCCCTCACATACCCAAAAGAAATGAGCTGTCAACAGCTCTCCAAACAACACACGGCCATCCACTATGAGAGAGGGTCACAACAGTTGGGGATAATAAACCAAATAAATATTATAACTTTATCAAGTCTCAGGGCACAGCTCAAAACTGCGGTGGCTCCCGCAAAGTGTTGAAGCGCAAAGATTGATGATAAAAATGAGAGAATGACCAACATCCTGGCCCACCCACGAGCGCAAACTTTGGTCATTTTGTTCAAGCATATTTGAAATATTTGGACTGTGTGTCTCTGCCTGTCCTTGTCCGCCTATCATCGTAGGCATCATCAGCATCATCATAATGTTGACATTTTTCCCACACAGTTCAATGGGCATCAAAATATCAACATGTTTGCTGTTATCTGTGGGCTGAGACACGCCCACCCGTTGAGATGAGAAATGAGACATTTGACTGTCGCTCCGTTTTGATTGACTTGGCCTGGCCTTTGTTTCAATGACCCAAAACATCTTGATGATAACTTGTCCCGTCGCGTCTGTTGTTTGATTTGTCGAGTCTTTTCTTTTCATTATTTGGTTCGCTGCGTAGGCAAGTACTATAGTTCAATAATTTCAACGTCATTTACTTGTCAGAAAATAAAAGAAAACGAAAAGCGAATAAAATTTCCTTTTGCCAGTCAACCTGCCTGCCCTTTCTGTGTTCTTATCGCCGTCACATCATTAGGCAACAAACGCCCGCACTTCTGACAATGGAAATGTGAAAGAAAATCCAAGACTGTGCGCTTTCTCCGTCTGCGTTTTGTTTGCCAGGCAATTATTATCCTTATCATTGACATAAATCGCCATTTAATTAGTTCAATGCTTTTGTGTCATGTTTGTATTTCTCATTGATTTGTTGACATTGTCTGTGATGTGGTGAATGAAGCAAAAAGAGCAAAGAAATTAGAGAATAGCCACTTCTTGTCGGGGATAATGATTTCATCTACTGGCAGTGACAGCTTTGGCAATTTTTGTGTGTTTGTCGCTTCAATTAATTGGGCAGTATGGATCATATAATCCAAGGAATTGAAATGTAAATCAAAAATAAATGTAAAAACTTACTTATGAATGTAATTTTTAATAAATGATGTCATAAATAAATATGATTAATATACATATTTTTTCTTATCTAATTTTTGGTTAAGTTGCATGTTGCTCTTGCTTGTCCCCTATTCTATATGTTAGTGTTGATGTGAGCTTCTCATTTCCTTGCCATGTCCGACTCACGCCTTTCTTGACGTTTTTATGATAACTTTAGCATTCCTGTTAAAAAGATAATCCTAAAACTTATTAGCGTCATTTATCTTGGTCTTAATATAGTTTCAAAAAACTTAATGTTTTTACTTTAATTTCGAAAATAGTTGCTAAAAGTAAACCACTAAATCGAACTGAATCCACAATGTTATAAACCGAACCAGTGCACACTGTGTCGTTTCTAACAATCTAAAACATAAAACATTATTTTCAGCGGTGTCACAGAAATCTCTTTTTACCAAATTTCAAGCCAAACCCAATTCTCGGTGTTACAGAAATTTCTTTCGGCTGGTTTCAAATCTCACGTGTTGGAGACATAGCGAAATTCACCACCCAAACAGTTTTGGAAGTGTAAAACTAACAGAATGTTGACTACTCTACGTCATCTGGCGCCCTCTGTATATGGTGGCGCTTTCTGTATACCAACAAGCGCTAAGGGTTACCAAGTTACATTTTAGGATTTGCGCCCATAAAATTTAAAGTTTTGCCTCATATTTTTCAAGAATTTGACTTAAATTTCAACTATGATTTAAAACTGCATTACTCAACATATAACTCAATCACAACTAGAAAATGGGAAATTTTTTTGAGAGAATGGGCAACCCTGTTTATAGAATTGTTAGAGATGGACCATTAGCATGGACACAAACCTTCTAGCTCGATTTTCAAATAAGAAAATGAAATCTCTTGAAGTTCTGGGACACCGACAGATTTTTCAAGCGTTTGGCAAACCAACCGAGGCCAAAATCTCTACAGACTTCAGAGACACCCACGTTTTTGATGTTTTTACATTAATGAAATGGAAATAAGAAAAATTTGTTCCAGAGAGAAGAAATGGGTTTTATTTTTTAAAGTATTCATCATTTTAAAATCGTTTAGATAAGGTTTAGAAAAAAAAACACTCTTATTTAGTTTTAACGGAAGAAGCAGAGATCTTCCTCGCCCTGTTGTTCCACGAGCCTCCGCTCCACTACGGATGACCACAACCAGCAGACTGGCGATCCACCATGGACCGTCCACCGTGGGACCACAACGCCGCCGGCCAAAGCTACGTATACCTACATTTTTTTCTCTTTTTTTTACAGAAACGTTTGGTTCGTTTTATTATCAACACAGCCGCCTCCGTGTCGCTGCTGAACACCAGAGTTCTGAAGGAGCCAGTGCCTGTCACCCCTTGTCAGGTGACCCTACCCAGCCTTTTCCCTGAGCACTTTGTGAGCACCGCAAACGGCACTGTGCGTTTGCACCTTCAGCACCTTTTTTCTTCATGGTAGAAGGTGATATCCCCAGCCTGTTGATTATCGATTTCCTTTCTCGCCATGAAGCAGCTGTGGATCTTAAGACGCTTCATCTGAAGTTTCCATGGGGAACAGCCCAATTACACGCCCCCAAAACGGAACTTCCCAGCCAACACCAACACCCCGCCCCATAGCGATACTCACATTCAAGTTCCTTGTAAGACACAGGAACCGAGCTCCCTCGCTTTGCGGAAACCAATGGTTCACTCTCAACAGCATATTGCTAAGCAGTAGTCCCCTGGAGTCCAGCGATGGGCAGCAGAAATTACGGAAAGGGTACAACAACATTCCTGTTTTTGTCATTTGCTTTCGAACAACGCGATGCAGCGTATGTTTGTTGTAATACCTATTGCGTCTTGGAATTAGGTAAATAACGGGTAAGTGCTATGAGGCTGCCCTCCGCTGCCCTGGACACAAAGCGCAGCACTGCCACACTGCGTGTGCTTAAAATCAGCCCGCAGAAATACAAGTATCGGCGAGTTTTAAAATTGAGTCGAAAAGCATCTTGTATTTACACTTACAGCCTATCAGGAACAAAAAGACTTTGTGGCAATCGTTGGAAAACAAACTTTTACATTTTGAAAAGATATTAAATCGACCTTAAACTTTGTGTTTAGCTCAAATTGAAACAAGCCGATATTAAACTCTTATCCCTTTTTTTCAAAAAATTAAAAAAATCCTTAATAAGAACCAAGCATTAAAAGCTTTACAACTATTTTAGTCATATACGGGGGTGTCACAGAAATCTCCAGAGATTTCGGCCTCGGTTGGTTTGCAAAACGCTCGAGAAATCCGTCGGTGTCACAGAAGTTCGAGAGATTTCATTTTCTTATTTGAAAATCGAGTTGGAAGGTTTGTGTCCGTGCTGATGGGATTTTCAATCAGATCTCTAAACAGGATTGTCATTTCTTGCAAAAAAAATTTCCCATCTTCTAGTTATGAGTTAATTTGATGATTTAATGGAATTATTTGATTGTGTTACATTTTTTACGATGCATTTTTAAATTATAATTCAAATTTAAGTCATATTCTTCAAAAAAAAAATGCAAAATTTAACATAGTTTTTTGCGCCAATCATTATCATTAACTTGACAACCCTTAGCGCTTGTTGGTTCTCAGAGAGCGCTTGTTGGTACTCAGAGAGCGTTCCCATATGTAGAGGGCGCCAACTAAGGTTGAGTAGCTTGCTTGTTTGTCAACATTCGGTTGGTTTTGCGAACAATTATTGAAACGCAAATTTTAATATGAAAACAATTAAAATATTTAATTCATTTGATGCAACCTATGCACAAAAATAATGTTGATTACATTTCCAATACCAATTTTACTTATCAAAATTGTTTTAGTGGTGAACTTCGCCAAATCTCCCGACAAAACACGAGAGATTTAAAACCAACCGAAAGAGATTTCTGTGACACCGAGAATTGATTTTGGGTTGGAATTTGGTTGGAAGAGATTTCTGTGACACCGCTGATAGTCTTATTTATCAGCACAAAAATTTTTTAAAAACATTTTCAGGCAAAAACGTTTCTCATCTTAATGACCCGTTACTTTTGAGTTCTCATTTCTAGGTCTCTTTTTCTCATTTTCTCTCATTTTCTTAACATGTATTATTTTTTTATAGCTTTTGTTTCCTATTTTGGACATTAAGATAGCTGAAACGATAGGAATGCACAGTGCGTGTAGTGGCTCAAAATAACAGGGGCAGTGAGCGCGATCGAGACTCGCTTGGTGCAAAAGATTTCGAGCCCACAGATAGTATAACATATTCATGAACCACTAAACCAAACCATTATATATTCCACATCAGTATGCATCGCTGATTTTCATGATGTTAAAATTGTCATAAAAACCGGTAGAATAATATAAATGTACCTAATCGAACTAAGTAGATTAAGAATGCACAATCGGGCACACTTTCAGCAAATAAAAACAATAAAATTAATTTAAGATGGCGATAAAAGGTTACTAACATGATGCATTTTTATAGCCAAAAAGAATGCACAAGTGTTTGCTCAGATAACGTGTCACATATATTGGGTTCGCTGTAAGCCTGACCGTTTTTTTTTTTTAATGACTTTGTTTACAAAATTCTTCTTGATAAGAAATAGAGACCAAATTCGTATTTATTCTCTAACGTACGTTCACCGTACTTTACGTTTAATTCAATTTTAAAAAACCATGAGATTTTCTTGTAAACACGTAAACTTTATCCTCTTATATAAATTACCTAATATTCCGTTCACGCGATTTTGTTCACTTTGCAAAGCGACTTCTTTCTCTTCCTACCTCATTTATATTACACGAACCCCCTTTGAACATGGGAAAGTTTTTTTTTTTAAGCGTACAAACGTACGTTCGCGACCCGAAATGCCCATATATATATCTTTAAAAAAAATGAATTAACCGTAGAGCAATGGTGTGTTGTGCAATGGTGCAATGTGTTTGATAGGAATAGGACAATTCAAAAGCGTATATTGGAAAGCGTTTACAAGGGATGTAAAGCAGCAATCCATCAACTTTTCAATATGTTGCTTTTTTTTGGAAACTCGCAATGAGGTCCATTGCTCATAAGTGGAATGTTTGACAAAGTGCCGATAATTCACAAAAACATTAAAAATTAATCGTTTTCGAAAAAAAAGAGATAAACCGAGTGCTTTCTATGCCAAGTTGAACACTGGAACCTGCCAGAAAGAAAGAAAATTATCTGTTCCTTAATAAAATCGATTAATTAATCGATTATTTTTTTCTCGGTTTTCGCGCATTCATTTAAACAATGTAAATACGGGCTTGATTTGTCCATTTATACATTCAACTTTTGTCCCCGCTCATCTCTGACTGTCTCGTCTATCGCTCTCTTATGCGTCCTCCTCTCAGTATCTTCATCGTCCACTCTATAAACAGTGTGACCTTATCGACATATTTGTAATACACGTATTTGGCGCACATTTTCAAATAATTTCAAAGTCTACACTAAGAATAAAAGTCTTATTTTATTTTATTTCGAAGTTGAATACTTAAACTTTAACATCATTTTAAGCACTAATATTCTTTTTCAATAAAATTAAATACTTCTATACAATTTTTGTTTACTTCTTGTTGTTATGCTCAGTTCTGTTAAATGCTTTAACAGATTTGCTACCTCCCTTCACCTGGCTATAAATCACTTTCCACATCCATTCGACAAAACATAAATTACAATTAAAACTCAAAGCATAATTATGTTATCTGTAACTTTTCATTTTACAACCAGCAGCCAAAACATTTGCTCACCTTTTTGGGCAACTATTAATTATGTCTGCATTAGAAAAGGGACACAAAACTTTTGCTGTATTTGCATTTTGGCCTTTTTGGGTGAGCTGTGGTCATAAATCTGCATACAACGTATCCCCCGGCTCCAGTTAATTAACATGAAGTGTCCGACATAATTTACTCCATATTTGCCATTACATTTTGTGTATCTTAAAGATACGCCCCGTATTTTATGTAGCTGCCATTGTGCCAAATGCACTTATGTAAGCCGCTTAACGTCAGCGCCAATGCGATTAGCTTCTAGCAGGGACTTTTAGCACTTTAAGTGCAGTCGCAGTCCCACTCCCTGTCCCATGCCAGGTCAGCTGGCCATTGTATCCTTATTTTGTATCTTCTGTGTTGAGTGTGTCGCAGTATTTTATAGTTAAACTTTCGCCCGGCAACGCCCCACTCCTAGTACTTTGACATTGCCATGCATCGTTCATTTTGTTTTCACTGCAATTTTCTTCGTTGTTCTACACAATTAACAGCCATTGCTTCCACTTCCACATCTTCTCAGCTCGCTAGCTCGTTTGTTTGTTTGTGGGCTGAACCTTCGCCCGTTTGGCTTGTTTGCCTTGTTAGTTGCTTGTGGGCGTGGCTCATTGTAATATGCGTTTTAGTTTGCTTGTGTTTGGGTTTGGGCTCTTGTGCTCCTGTGTTGAGCCTTGCGGTCCCCTGTGTGCCCTCGGATCCTGTGACTGTGACTTGCATAATGAGTAACATGTTTGTTGAAGGCCGCTCAGGCTTGTGGTGAGCCCTGTTTAGCAAAGCTTTGCACAATTTCGGGGAGGTTGGGGGTAGAGATCAACAATTGGTAGCGTTTAGCACAGAGCTAAGCAGCAGGATATCTTGTGGTTTGGTCTTAAAGAAAGGACTTAAAAAATTAAGTTTGCAGACTCGTCACTGAGAGATAATTCAAGAAGTTTCTTAAGTATTGTACACGGGTTTCTACATACACTTTGGTTTTTTATTTATAATGTTAATACGTGTTTCTTCTGTTTATTCATATAAACTGGTCTTGTCTTCGTTTGCCTGTCTCTCATCTTCTGATCTACTTATGCCTTCACATTCATTCCTTTGACTTACAGTGGGTCAGAAAAGAAGAACTTAGCTCTTGATTTAATCCTGTTTCGGTCTAGGATTTCGTATGAACGATTCACTCTTGGAAATTCTTACTTTTGACTTCAAATCGTCCTTAAATACGAAATTAACTGTTAAAAAATAAAATTCTTGATTTAAGATAAAAAGTTTTAATTTAAGATCATTTCGTTCTTCAATTCGAAATTGACCGTCAAAAATTCAAAAATAGAATTTCAAGAACTTTGCTCTTGGAATCGAGATAAATTCGTTTTCAAATTGGTTCTTAGAGGCAAAGCGAGAGAGGGGAAGCGAACTAAGAGAGAATAGCGTTGGACACGCTCTCACTGAGAGAGAGTTAAATGCGTACAAATACAAGTGTGAGTTGCACGAGAGGTTTCACTGTTGCCAAATATCCGATAGAGCTATCGCGACGTCTTCTGTGTGTTCAGTCTTGGAGGTCCCGAGTTCAAGTCCTAGTAAAGTTATTAAAAAAATGTCATCTCTGTGGTTACCTCAAATTCAACCAGTTTAGACCAACACCACGCGTCACTCGGTCGGGTCGGTAGTGTCTCTAAGTAAAACTCTTACCGTACTTTTGAGAACGAATGCTCTTGATTCAAGAGTGAAATTCTCATCGTTTTCGCTGAATGTGCTTATTTTGAGCTTAAAAGTTCTTCAAAAAATCCCGAATCGTGCTTAATTTCTTGAAATCAAAAATTTCAGAATTTTTAAAAACACTCTTGAACCAAGAAATTTCGTATGTACGTAAATCCAGAATTTACTGTCCTGTTGAAATTTTAAATCTGAAAATTCTTGATTTAAGTACGAAAATTCTTGATTTTTCTCTCAGTACGTAGACGCTAAAATACTTATATAGGTAAATTCACAATTGGAGGCTATTTTCAAATAAATCCCAAGACTACAGTTTCAAAAGTTTTAGTAACCAGGAAATTCTTGATTTAAGTACGAAATTTTAAATTCAAGAGCAGCAGTTTTTAATGTAAGAATGGTTAAAGAAGTTTGTAAATACTTAAAGCTTATCGAATTCCAAACTGTATGCCCTCTGATCTAAATCCAATACAAACATAATCTTAAACCGATCTCAGTTTGCACTTGATTGTTGTGCTCAAAGATCAGTCCCGTAAATCAAGGAGATTGTTTTGCTTTGAGAACACAATGATCCTACTTTTATTTAGCTTTATTGTACTCCTGAATTTTATGGCGAAAAAACCTCCATCATAAGAAATTTATTTCATGACTTCTCATAATTACTTAATTGAGAAGTGAACCCTTTTCTGCGCTTTGTAGGTTTAATTCTTCAAGCAGAAGTATCTCCAGAGCATTTTCTTAGATAAATCTTAGCTATGCTGTGTAACACCAAAATTCAGTACTCAAATTAAAATTATTTTCAGCATTCAGATCATGATAGCGACCAACAACAACATTTCCAGCATAATGACTTCTACTCAAATTCGGATACAACCATTAGGCAAAAACTGTCAATGCCACTCAGTGGGTACCAAAAACAGATGTCAAACACATACTATAACCACACTAATGATAAATCAATATAAAAAAACCCACACACACACACACACCGAATTTGGCTCGCAACGTAAATTAAATTCGAATTGAGGAAAATTGAAACAAGCTGAAATTGCAACAAATCATACAAAAAAAAAAAACTAAAACGAAACGCATTCGTTTGTCAACTGGAAATTATAATTGATGCGTTATTAATACGAAAGCCATTCCTAGGTCCCACATTTGCCACACTTGCCCCATACGCTTCACATCTGATGACGATTGATGTGCTGCAGTCGCGAATAAAAAGGCTTAGAACAACACACGAGGCTCCATGCCACTCCTTCTTTGGGGATTCTGATTCTGTGCTCTGACTGATGGCAGGCGTCATTAATGTCAGCAATGATGTTGCTGACAAACACAGGCACACTCACATCGGGGCCACGCCCACAAAACATACACAACAAATGGGACACAATTGTCATCAGCATTTGGCTTTGGCTTTGGCTTTTTGCCTCTGGGCCCTCTGGCCACTCTGCGGGTTGGTGGTAATTAGATGAATGTGCCATAAATCATTTTCTAAATCATTTGTTACCATTTCCCTCATTCCAGTATGCAGTTGTCCAGTTTTCAAACTGGGTGCAGTCAGTGTGATTGAATTGCTGTTCAGTGTTCATTTTTCTGAAAGAGATACTAGGGAAAGCACTTTAAGTTTTACTATTGCGGAGATGGGATGGTAAGGCAAGTATGAATTGGGTTTACTAGAAAATGTACATAAAAAGATTGTTGTGGGATTTTAAAGGATAATAAATAGATAAATATTTATTATATTTATACCCTTGCAAAGGGTATTATAATTTTGCCCAGAAGTTTGCAACGCATAGAAATATTCATTTCCGACCACATAAACTATATATATTCTTGATCAGGGCGACGAGCTGAGTCGATTGAGCTTTGTCCGTCCGTCTGTCTGTCCGTCTGTCTGTCTGTCCGTCTGTCCGTCTGTCTGTCTGTCCG
This sequence comes from Lordiphosa clarofinis, assembly GCA_018904275.1. Taxonomy (NCBI): domain Eukaryota; kingdom Metazoa; phylum Arthropoda; class Insecta; order Diptera; family Drosophilidae; genus Lordiphosa; species Lordiphosa clarofinis. Next base: position 1,002,270 of record JAEIGQ010000097.1, read on the forward strand.
TCTGTCTGTTTCTACGCAAACTAGTCTCTCAGTTTTAAAGCTATTGAGCTGAAACTTTGCACAGAGTCTTCTTTTTACTGCACACTGCTAATATGTCGGAACCGACCGGATCGGATGACTATATCTTATAGCTGCCATAGGAACTATCGGTCGAAAAGTGGGTTTTTGTGAGAAAACTTTTTTGTTTTTAATGTAAACGCCTTCCGCTTCGACAATTATTAGTTTTATACGCTTTTACACAGATTTGGAAGTTTTGGTCAAAATCGGATGACTATATCTTATAGCTGCCATAGGAACTATCGGTCGAAAAGTGGGTTTTTGTAAGGAAACTTTTTTGTTTTTAATGTAAACGCCTTCCGCTTCGACAATTATTAGTTTTATACGCTTTTACACAGATTTGGAAGTTTTGGTCAAAATCGGATGACTATATCTTATAGCTGCCATAGGAACTATCGGTCGAAAAGTGGGTTTTATGTAGAAAAATTGTTTGTTTTAATGCTGACGTTCGTAAACTCTGATGTATTAAGACATTTGCAAGGGTATAAAAACTTCGGCAAAGACGAAGTTAGCTTGGCCTTCTCGTTTTACATCAAATGAAAAATATTTTTTTTCACACACAATTTTTCTAATCTGGGGATGGATTTTTCAAAGCTATTTCAAGACTTATCTAAGTGTTTTCCTAACTATACTTACAAATCAGGTTTCAACCAGGGCAGCAATCGGTTTTGAATCGAACCAGTTCGAATCCAGATTTTCGACATATTTTTCAAAGCGAACCGAAACTTAGGCTGCCTTCAAACTGTTCGACACATAACCCATGATATCTAGTAGGCCCGCATTTCCCCATGAAATTCTATAAATTTGACAAGCTATTTAATTTTAAAACAGAACAAAAAGCAGGACTACTAGACTATCAAGTGTCGAACAGTGTGAAGGCAGCCTTACCGCCAAGATGTACAGTATACAGTGTACATTGTAAACATATCAATATTTTAGTGTTAAGGTATTTTAAAGTCATCGACATGTGACCATCGTAAAAACCGTATAAAGACACTGTTTATAAAATGGACGATGACGAGACCGAGAGTAATAGTATAATCCCTGAACCAAGGCTGCATTAGTGAATCTGGAAATGCAGTTCGGTGTGTTTTTAGGTTTTGCCTATATATGAAGTTGATCGTGAGTGAATCAAAAATGGTAGGGGAGAGTCTCCGGTTGTGGACATGTTGCGATTTTCACTTATAACTTTTTTCCAAGTCAACATTATGCGGTGATATGAACATCATTGTAAAGCTAGAGACTCTAGCTAACTTTCCACTGAAGTAACCTATTGTTTTAGACAAACGGAAAAAAATTTGCAGCCATGTATATGAAGTGATGATTTTTGGCCAAAATTTTTTTTGTATCCGGTTGTGGACACCCTTGTAAAATCGCTAGAAATGGAAAAATATGAAGTAAAATGGCCATGAATTGATGAAATAAGAACTTTTATTTATTTTAGAAGCCTTCAGTGGCAAAATGAAAAAAATGATTTCGAAATGCAATGGATCGAATTTGCAGCGGTCAGTTTTTTGGCAAGAGCGCCAAACAAATCAAACAGAAGTCGACATCTTCGTCTTCTTCCTATGACGAAGACGCCTTCTTCTTGGCACCGCGTTTGGTCGACGGCTTGGCTGGTGTTGTTGCCTGCCCGGCTACGTTTTTGGGGGGGTTTCTTTTAGTGCGACACAGAATCACGCTCGGCTGCGGGCTCAGCTGATTTGTTTGCCTTCTCGCGCAAAACCTCAACGCTTTCCGGAGAAGTTAGCTTAGTGGTTTGCATTGGCTTGCGATGGCTTTTTCGGAGAAGTTCCTTGCACCGGCCCTATTTCATCCCAGCCGAAGACGCTCGTGAAGTGGATGGCTCGGGGGAGGATAACACCTCTTCTTTTCGCCCAATATTGGGATCGGCGGAAACGATCTTACGACTCTGATTGTCTTCATCAAGATCAGCTTCTGTGGCGACTTCTACTGCTCTTCGTTCGACAGCCTCAATGAAGTCAGCTTCGGAGAAAGCATCAGGGTCAAATGGACCAATACCGGAAAAATATTTTACGCTTCATGCGAGAAAGGTAAAAAAACACACCATGTTTGATGGAGTTCGTTGGTTGCAATCTCAAACGAATTCCAACAACACCGGACGAAACATCTGCAAAATTTGCTCTGAATTTCTACAAATACCGGATCAAAGTGGTTTGAGGAAGCCCATATTCCTTGGCTGTAGATTTGACGGCCTTCTTATCGATGAGGAATTGCTTATTGGCATCGACCTGCCCATTAAAATTGATATTTGTTGAATCGGACGATTTTTTTGGTGTTGACATAGCTAAAAATGCACAAAAATTCACAAAAATGCTTGAAAAATATGTTACATTGCATAACAACGATATTTGACAGTTTTATGGCCAAACACACGCTTTAAACACATAAAACGAGGGTGTCCACAACCGGTGCAAAAATGTGTCCATTCTTGGAAATGGTAGCCATTTTTATTTTGTTCAGCAAATTTTGACGACACAAACATTTCACTGAAACTTGAAATCACAAAGTATACTTAGTGCACTAAATAAAAAAGTATAGTACTCACCTCTTTTCAATGTTTTGCTTCGATTTAACGCAATGTGGAAATTGAAAAAAATAGAAACTCGGAAAAATTTTCACGATTTTTTTTTATTTGCTCACAGCAAGAAACCAATTGCGTGTTTACACTTCGGTATTGGCTCAGATTATGTGCACTGTCAAACTACAAGTTTGACATTACTCAGTTTGGTGTTATCTGTTACCTGTCAAAAAATAGACTGGGGTGTCCACAACCGGAGCGTGTCCACAACCGGAGACTCTCCCTACTTCATTTCACGGTTTTTTGCATTTCTCGGAAAGTTTTTGGGGTCCCATCAAAAGCCTTTTTTCAGAGTACTAAGAATATCATGACTATTACTCCCAATTTCTTTTGAATGGCCCTTTTTTCACTCAACTTTAACAAAACTTAAACAATCGCTATATCTTTCCATCCCACAATGGTAAAATTCTGAAAAATCTATTAAGAATCGTTGAAAACTGCGGTTTCATCCTGACACACAAATTAAAATGTTTGGAGACAATGAAAAAAATAGTGGCCCATTTCAGAAATAATTACCCATATTTCAGTTCTAAATCAGTTGAGTTATGGTTGATGGTGATATCAAACTTTCTCTTTAAATCTAATTCTTCTCTCTACCCTCTATTTACAAAACAACACAAAAATTAAGCCATACCTTTCCCTTCACCCGTGTCACACAATGATATGTAAATTTATTTACTCACCTCCAACTGCTGGTGCTTCTTGCATCCTTTGCTTTCCTATCAACTGATTTAAATGCTAAAGTGCACGATTATCATTTCGATTTTGTATAAATGGCCCATGAATTATTCATAGGCACTTACTTATGCGCCATCAAAGTGACTTAGCGGCGGCTGTCATTGCCAATATGACAAAATGATGAAGCCGGCTTATTGACTTTAAGTCGAAAATACAATATTTGTCGCCCACATTAACACCAGTCGTTTAGATATTATAGTTTGATAAGGCCAACTTCTCGAATTAAAGTAATTTCCTTCTGTTGTTCAACTTTTCCCCACACACAAAGTATCCAAAGTTGTCACAATTGTTATTGCAGCACACACACACACACAGAGAGAGAAAGAGACACAGATAAACACACAAATTACTGTCGATTTCATTTCACGCCTTGAGCAAGAAAACTTTACTATGTCGCGGAGACAAAATCTCCGCCATTGTCGTCGACGACAAGGAGAATGTCTGGAATCAAAGAAGGAGTCCTTGTCTGAAATTCGATAAGACGACAAGACAGCGTTAAAACCTGGAAGCAATTTGCGCATAAACATTTCAAGACGATAAAATTTGCAGTTTTGTTTATTTTTCTGACAGATGCTGAGAAAAGAAAAACAGAAAGCGAGACAGAAAGCCTTGAGCTGCAAAATGCTTTGAAATCGTGTTTTTGGAATTAGTTTTTGATTTGTTTCTGTGGCTGGGAAATGCTCAAGACAGGTGATATGTACGAAAAGGGAAAGGTTTTCATAATGATTGATTTCCAACGGGAGATGTTAAAGAAGATCTTGGGTAATTACACAGTGCTACAAATTTCCAAAAATTGTAATAACCTGGGTATTGGCATAGCCTACGCTGTAGAGCAGGTCGCGTATAGCACTTCCTCATACTTGGTTTTCCTCGGGGACCCCCAAAATCTGAAGTTATGGCCCAAAAACCGCTTTTTGCTATTTTACCTCACTTAAATAGATATAACTCGCGAATGGACCGTCTGATTGCTCATAACCTTATCAATTCCGATAGCGACAGGAGGAATCTAATACATTTTAGTCAATGGTTTGACTAATTTAACGCGATGGCTGAGTAATGCGGCTTACAGATCTGGCATTTTCCATTTTTTTTGAGAAATTTGTACTTTGACCATCACTGGTTTAACTATTTTATTCTACGCGATTTTTCCTTAAAGTTTGTAGTAAAAGCCCATTTAATTCTCCGTCGAACGGTTGTTGTCCCAATGAATTTGGATACCGTTTGACGAAGTTATTCGCGCATTTCTAAGTACACCTCGACAATCTAGTATTTTTTTTTAGTGTGCTAACATATTTATGTTTGCTTTCACATAATTGCCCCTAAAAGTAAACTCAGTTTTGATTTGGCGCCAGATTCAAATAATATTTTTAAATACTTAAAATGCAAAAATATATAAACTTCCATGTATCAACACTTTTTCGCAAATATTAACGGTCTCTGAATACTGTTATCTAGCTTAAAAATAAATTGAGCTATACTGAGTAGATGTGGGCTGCAAGTGGTTGTTATTATTTTTTAATGAGCTGAAATTGGCATATTAAACAAAAGAGCCGTGCACAGCTAGAATCGTATACTGGTAGGCACGGTTAAGGCTTGTGAAAAGCAGATTGCTCTCGTGGCGCAAGCCTTGACCACGCCTGGACATATCTGGCCTAATGCAGATAATTTAGCTGCGGGTTCTATTTAATGATAAATCCCTTTGGTACCTAAGAAATTACTTTTCAAGTCCACAAACAAGGCCCAATGATAACTGTCTAACCACGATTGTAGAGAACCGCGATAAAATACCATGGATGACCAATGATGAAGAATATAAAAATCACTATAACAGGATGGACGAACCATTGTCTCCAGCTCGCACGGAACAGAAGCGACTGTCGGGCAGAAATAGCAGTGGCCGAGATCGTCAGGCATATGTGGTTTAAATTTCGGGCCAAAAAAGCTGGTGCTGCTAAAATTCCTGCTAAATTGCTGAAGACTGGTGAAATATTATTAACATCTTTACTTTTAAAAAGAAAACTGTTGATTACATTTTGTCAACCATTGAAAATAAATACTATATACTTATAAGCGAGTTAAAGTCGCCCATACTGCACTTGCTGCACTGTGTGCTTATGCGGGCTGACACTCTTGGATTTATTTGTTTTAACTCACTTCAAATCGAGCCAATTACACAATTTATTATGCGCTGAGTTTTTAGACAGGATAACGGGCCGGGCGTCGCGGCCGAAGCGATCTATGCATTACCCATTGCTGCTTAAGTGCAAGCTGATGTCACTTTCTTCTCATTTTTACTTGGCGCGGTCCACTTTGGTTTTATTTGGTATTTAATGGTTCGCCCATACTGTTATAGTGATTTTTATATTCTTCATCATTGGTCATCCATGGTATTTTATCGCGGTTCTCTACAATCGTGGTTAGACAGTTATCATTGGGCCTTGTTTGTGGACTTGAAAAGTAATTTCTTAGGTACCAATGGGGTTTATCATTAAATAGAACCCGCAGCTAAATTCTCTGCATTAGACCGGATATGTCCAGGCGTGGCCAAGGCTTGTGCCACGAAAGCAATCTGCTTTTCACAAGCCTTAACCGTGCCTACCTGTATACGATTCTTGCTGTGCACGGCTCTTTCGTTTAATATGCCAATTTCAGCTCATTAAAAAATAATAACAACCACTTGCAGCCCACATCTACTCAGTATAGCTCAATTTATTTTTAAGCTAGATAACAGTATTCAGAGACCGTTAATATTTGCGAAAAATTTTGATACATGGAAGTTTATATATTTTTGCATTTTAAGTATTTAAAAATATTATTTGAATCTCTGCCAAATCAAAACTGAGTTTACTTTTAGGGGCAATTATGTGAAAGCAAACATAAATATGTTAGCACACTAAAAAAAATACTAGATTGTCGAGGTGTACTTAGAAATGCGCGAATAACTTCGTCAAACGGTATCCAAATTCATTGGGACAACAACCGTTCGACGGAGAATTAAATGGGCTTTTACTACAAACTTTAAGGAAAAATCGCATAGAATAAAATAGTTAAACCAGTGATGGTCAAAGTACAAATTTCTCAAAAAAAAAATGGAAAATGCCAGATCTGTAAGCCGCATTACTCAGCCATCGCGTTAAATTAGTCAAACCATTGACTAAAATGTATTAGATTCCTCTCGTCGCTATCGGAATTGATAAGGTTATGAGCAATCAGACGGTCCATTCGCGAGTTATATCTATTTAAGTGAGGTAAAATAGCAAAAAGCGGTTTTTGGGCCATAACTTCAGATTTTGGGGGTCCCCGAGGAAAACCAAGTATGAGGAAGTGCTATACGCGACCTGCTCTACAGCGTAGGCTATGCCAATACCCAGGTTATTTCGCACTGTGTTATTGGTTAGAGATTGATTAAACAAGGAAGCAAACCCATTTTGGTATAAATCGGATCTTTCTGGCAGATTTACTTGAAAGCATATAAAAGTCACTTTGACTCAGTTTAAGATCCCTAAAACCTTTAATATTTATTTACTTAGCTTAACAAAAAGAAATTTTTGCACATACTCAGTTGCTTCTCAGATCCTTCAACACTATTTTAGGGGCCAACAAACGAACGTTCCACGCTCACTTGCGTTGAGGGAACCGAATCTAGAACTTGCATAGCTAATACAAACTTAGGTACTGAATCTTCTTGCCCTCCCAGTAATCACTGTACTAAGATATTTGAATTTTTTTAAATCATCCGTCATCTTTCTTTTCTTCCCTCGAAGCAACCTCAATAGAATCAAGGAACTCGTTCAAGTGGCTCCTCTGTATTTACTGCCAAAGCCGATGTGGAAGCCTGATTTTGGCGTGGGAAAGAATTTAACCTTATAATTTCTAAAATAATTGAACAAATGTTGCCGAAAAGTTTTTTTTGGGAAAACGGCATAATATTTCATATAAAAAGAACACCTTTTCATAATTTCATAATTTTTATCTCATCTGAGTTTATGCCTAAAGAAACAAATAAAGAAACATTAATAAAAATTTGTGTTCTAAAATTGAATGGAAAACACAAGACTACATTACCTAAAAAGTAAGCTTTTTCCATGAAATTGCTACCAGTAGATGAACAGATTTACATTTTATTACTGACGTATAACTTAAATGGGGATTTAAGAAAAATTTAACAAAGTATTTAAGACCATGGCAAACGCTGTCCCCATAAACCATGCCCAGGGGTGGTGTCTCAAACGTGATCAGCGGTTTGATTCGTGCGCATCTAATTCATTCTGCAGAAGTTCATTCTCACGGACCAGGCTCTGAATGGTCGCCTTCTGACTCTCATGAACGGTTCGCAAATTGGCCAAGTGCTCCCTCTCCTTTTGCAGCATCTTCTGCATCTCATACACACAATCATGAGTTGCCAACTCATCCTTCGGCACCTTAATGCCACAGACCATGTTGCACTTCACCAACACTTTGGGATTATGTTCACAGCTGGCCACATGTGTGCGATACTCATCGAGTTGAATCAGTTGAGAGCAGCCGTCCTCCGAAAAGCTGCACTTCATTTTTAACCGCGAGAGCATGTTTCGCATTAGGCGAGGTACAGACACCATATTAGATGGCAGAAGATCCGACCGATCTACCGGGCAAATGGGCTTTTGCAGAATCCATTTTTCAATGCATTCTCGACAGAATGCATGCTCGCAGCTTCTTGATTGGATTGGGTCTTCCAACACATCCGCGCAAATGGGACACATCAACTCCTCATCCACGTGCCCCACTATACACTCCGGATCAAATCCCATTTTTTTTGGTAGTGGTCTGTGATTATGCCGCTGAGATTAAGAAATTCCAAGTAAATCAATTTTTTTTACTTACCTCAGAGTAAATAAATAAATTTTCCGTTTGAAATGTTAGATGCTTTTTGGGGATTGATAGCCAACCAAGGGCGAGTATAAGTAAAGTGGCAAGGATTACTGGGTTTGATTTTGGTGCGAGAGACTATATGCTTGCTGTATATTTTCTTTTTACTTACCTCAGAGTTGTTGGCAAAATATTTCCTGCGCTGTGTATCAGCTGTTCTTTCCATCCACACACGCTATCGATATGCCAACTATCGATGAGAAACTGTGGATTACGTTCATGTTGCTGGATACACAAGCAACGAAAAGGTAAAAGGCCTGTTCTAATAGCCTATTTCCACTAGAATCACATATTTCGAAATGTACATATATTTTTTTTGAGCTTTTCCATATGATATGTACATATTTTGCAGTGTCGTGAACATGTGAATGGCAAGTTGATAATTTGAATTTAATTTAATGGTGTATAACATCCATAAACAAAGTTCTACAGAGCTTAGATCAATTAAATCAACTTACATATTGCGAGACATTATTATTATTATGACACTATGGATACTTCTCAAATTGACAAAACACAATTTCAAGCTTGACATTGTTTCACGCATTTTTTGTTTTGCTTTTATTTGTGTTTGCTAAATAGAGATAAGGACAAGTTTATTAAATTCTTGGCTTTCTTCATGCGCACCATGATTCCCATAAAAATAGTCGATTGTAGATCTAGTTTATCTGTTCGCTCTCTCTTGTGGCGGACACCATCACCAGAGTCTTCTCAAATATTGTCATCTATGCCATGCCTAATCCAGAATTCTCGTTTAAGGTTGAAATGTATGAGTGTTTTGCTGGGCGTACCTTACCGCGACCAATTTCTCCTCCCGCATGTCTAAGCACGAATTCGTATTAGTCCTGCCAAGTCACAGATTTGAATTTTCGGAACTAAGACAAATGCTTTATTTTAAAAGAAAACCATACGCATTTAAAAAAAAAGTGCCTACCTGCGATTGCATCAGGGTTGATGTTTTGTGTTATCGATAACAAAATAACTAGTATTGATTTTTACAACACTGAAAACATTCCGGGTGAATGGATACATATTTTAAATATGAGACACATTTGTGACTTCGAGCAGGTGCAGATTGAAGAGGAGGCCTACAATTGTACAGATATTGGGCGGTGATCCACTTTGCAGTCCTGCTATCGTCTCAAGGGGGCCAAGCATGTCATCAACAAGGTCAATATATTTGAGATGTCGGACATAGTCCCGGACTACTATAAACGTTTGCAGAAGTTTGTACAAGAGATTGGATAATCGGCCTTCATTTTGGGTCAGATAAAGCAGTTTCTTGATTACATAGTGCATAATGCGGCCCTGACGGATGCCCAGATAAGCGACAAGATGGGGGTATTTAAGGCCTTAAGCATTTTTAAGGATTGATTCCAAGTTGGTTGATTGTTCATTTTTGGCAGAAGCGCTGCTATCGTGTGCAGGAAGGTTGCTTGAAGTATTAGCAAATCATGGACTTGTGCTCCTCTCAACTGAAACGCTACGCTAGAGATTGGCAAATATACTTTTAGTTTTCATCAACAATTTTTTATTATTTGTCGTAATTCAGAATAAAAAAATAAAGAGCTACAGCTATTTCCCTAAATCAAATCAGCTGTTCTTTCATTTCACTCACGACCCAAACTACTACCGTTAGGCCAACTGGGCATGTATTTAGCGTGTCTTAGAATGCAGTATTTTCCGCGCTTCTGAGAACAGGCCTTTATCAGAAACTTCGCTATAGTAACTTGGCTTCAGCAACATGTTTGTAGCAATATGTCTCCAGCTACATGGGTTCAGATCAGTGGTGCCCAAATGTCAATTGCCCTATCCCGTGTGATAGGAAGTCATAATTCTGCCAGCTTCGCAGCTGACAAACGCATAGAGAAAGAGAGTACGTGTGCTCTATAAATAGCACGCACACACATTTGTGTGTTTGTTTGTAGTGCATATTTGACATAATGACGTTTAGGCTGCCTTAGCACTGTTCGACACATGACACATGATAGTCTAGTAGTCCTGCTTTTTGTTCCTTGTCAAAATCATAGAGTTTCATGGGGAAATGCGGGCCTACTAGATGTCATGGGTCAAGTGTCGAACAGTGTGAAGGCAGCCTTATTTCGTGTTTCGATGCTACATACACACTCACAAAGCTTGATAGCGTGTGTTTGGGCACCACTGGTTCAGATACAAGGCTTCAGCAAAATGGCATCAACGGCAGGACTATGCTAAGTTTGTGTCCAAAATAATGATCATTGTCAAAAAGGTCTCCAAATTATAATTAATTTAATCTTAAAGACCTGTTCTGAGAAGCGCGAAAAATTTAGCACGCTAAATTGTACTTTTCCACATTAATGTTTAGTGTGCCCATATAAAAGCAAAAAAAGGACAAAATATGGAAAAGGTCACACTTGTGGTCAGCTGTTTTGTTTACAAAAAAAAAAAAATGGTTTGTGTCTTGCTAAAAAAAATGTACCTACAATTTTTGCTGCGTAGCAAGCATGCCTTGTAAATTGTAAAGCCTGGCAACCCGAAGTTTGTTTTCTGCTTGACATGGCAGCCTTCGGTTGGTTTTGTGAACAATTAACGTTGTAATATTAAAACAAATAACACATTTTTGAAATTAGTTTTGCTAATCACCTCCCGACGATTATCTTTTCAAAACGCCCAACCGAAACACCTAGAATTGGCTTTGGATTGAAAAGGATTTTCCCTCCTATTTTTCCCCCTTTTACTCCCCACCTCGCAGTTCCTCCGCCTTCAAAAACACTTCAGGATAAACCATTTTATTTACTCTTAATGCTTCATCTGCTTATCGTTTAAATGAAGCGATATTCATCTATAATTATGGCACCACCTGCGCCGCTTTTCATTTCCTCACCATTAACGTGTTTTCCCCTCATTCAACCGCAAGTCGTTGTAGGTACATAAGTGCACACCGAGCTTCCGTTTTGCCATACCAATTGACATTTATGGCTTGTGCAAGCATGCAAATCCAACGATAACACGCCTCACCACACGCCAAAGTGTGGGCCTAGGCAAAAAGTGCTCGAACCGAGCAAACTTCAGAGTGTGAAGCGTCGTGGTCGTGGGCTGTGCAAATGGCACGCTTTGAAGTGGCGGAGGAGGGAGTCAGGCTCCTATCTATATTTATTCATAACTACAATTGCGTTTCCTTTCGTCCTGCCTGCCTTCGCCTCGCACGCATTGGCAAGCAGCTGTCAAGCATGCATTTTTCTGTTAAATTGTCTTGTTGAAAGAAAATCGCACACACTTAATGCTCGGGTAAAACCGATTTGCATGTCACTTCAACGGAGGCAGCCGAAGGAAATGCATTTCCACACTGACAGTTGATAAACGACATGCTCTGAGTACTTTGCTTTTCACATGTAAAAATGGCAAACAGAAGTGAGAACTGCACTTATTTCAATTCGCGTTGTGTCTCGCAGTGCTGAAAGTGAGTGATGATTGTCAGACAGGGAATGCTATCTGGCCCGGCTCCTACGGGCTTAGCGCTCACTTGTTGCCCGGGCTTTGCATAATTTATGATCTTTGCTGTAATTGCCCTATTTTATGTCTACACTCTGGCCAAGATTTAACGACCCACCCGTTCATATCCACATCCACTTACCCACTTACCACATGGCCACGTCGGTAGTGGTGGCGACGGCATCTTCTTATCAAAAGTGGAGAGAAGCGGCCAAAGGCTTGGCGGGCACTTAAGCCCCTTTAAAATTTATGTCAAATGCATTTGTAAAATATGCCAAACGTACGAGTGGTAAAACCGATTTCTATGCCATTTAAACTAACTGTGCACAGTGGGTGATGGCAATGCGAAAAATACTTGTGGTCATAAGTAACACCACCAACTATTTTAAGGTAGCGCAACCAGAAATGGCTTTTGCCATGCGCTAGATTTAACGAACCTTAGGGACGATATAGATAGAATTCACGCTATGATGCTGGATCAACTTTTCTTTGGTTGAATTGAGAACTCTAGTGTCGAGTTCTAGTGTACCACAATGAGATCCGAGAAAAATCACCGAAGATATGTACATAAGAGCGCCTGCCCATTTACTGAAATAAATTTTAAAATAAAAGGAATTCAAAGCTATAGGAACCACATTACTTGGGACAGGGTATTTTGCTGTCGGGGCACTCGACTGCAACCCTCTTACTTGTTTGATTCTATTTTATTTCGGTTTTACTCAATCACAAAGAATAATTTACAAAGAAGGTAAATTAATGATTACATTTTAGAAGCATGAAAGCGTTCAATGTTGAACTTTACACTGTTCTACGTTCCGTACTTATTGCGGATTAGTAAAGTTCACAATCCAGTAGAATTTGGCGGAATCCTAGGTCGTTTATCAGGGCAAGCGGCTTTCCATCAACTGAGCACAGAGAAACACACGCATCTCGATTGGTCTGTTTGCTATTTGCCACACGAATGTTGGGTTCAAACAATTCATCAATGCACCTGTAACTAGCAGTTTTCTTTTTCTGTACTTAATTCGTGTTTTGCAGAGCAATGTGTTTTTTAGGCTATTCAAGAAGCTTAAGTATGTGCATTAGTTTTAGCATTATTTTATATTGTAAGTACCGATGAATATGTAAAAAACTTGGAAAGTAAATTAGTAAACATCAAACTTTTTTTTTTTTTTTACAATTGTTTTAGGTATTATAATTTTCCCACTTTGCAACGCATACTGCGAAAGAATCATTCTTTGACCGACATTTAAAGTATATTATATTAATTTGATATCAGCTGAGTCGATTAATGCTTTGTCCGTCCGTCTGTTCTTTTCTATTTTTTTTTAATTTTATTTTGGTGTGGGATTTTTTTTGGTATTTTTTTTTTAAAAAATTATTAAATCTGTTTCTACGCGAACTAGTTCCCTCAGTTTATGAAGCTAGCGATCTGCTCAGAAATTTTCACATTGAGTTTTCTCTTTTACTGCACGCCATCTTTACTAATATGTCGGAACCGACCGGATTGGATAGCTACTTCGTGTAGCTGCCATACAAATGGTTGGTCGAAAAATTTGGATTTTAATGAGAAAAACTGTTTTTTTTTCTCAATATTACCGCTCGGTCAATCACAGTCATGGGTAATATTAAATGTTTTTAAGCCGATCTGCGAAGTTTGGTCGAAGTCGCTAACCGTTGAGACAAGCGATTTCAAGTGTATAAAAACTTCGGCACGGACGAAGTTAGCCTTGCCTTTCTCGTTTTACTCTATTTTTAAGCAACTGTTTACATTTTCTTTGATGATTTCAGATGACTTTGACCTTGGCATTTTAAGCGATCATTCAGATTAACTTGCAATCCGGAAACTGATTAATTGCTTGTTGCATTTTCACTGGCCATGTGCAGGTGGCTTTACTACTGAGCTCTTTCGTTTTGCATTCAAATGTGACTGAAGGCTAAGTTGTGAGCAGAAAGCGAACATGCAAATACAGAACTTAAGTGAGAGAGCGCAAATAGAATACATACTTTCGTTGCTGTTTTGTTTCCGTTTCCAAACAGAAACATACCTGCACAGACTTCAGAAACAATATCTGTAGTTACTCTCTCTCGCTATAAACCGTTGCACAGTGTAAGATTTTTGCCAATCTAGGGGGACTTAATTGAATTTTTTTTAATTTGTTAAATGTTCATGCTTTTGCTTGTAACTTCAATATATTCAAATATTTTTCAGAATTTTTTTTAATTAAAAAAAAACAAACTTGATAAAAAGATTGGGCGAAATTATTTTTTGGCAAATTTAATCAAAATCTGAAGTTGAATCACAACTTTCATCACTAGATTGATCAGAAAATAGTTTTAGAGCTCTTTCGATGCGGTTTGAGGTTGAAGGCGCGACATCAATCCTATAAGCATCGCCTTTTATATTGCCCTGAAGCCAACTTTTTTATGTTCAATATCGATGCCAACAGTCATCGCTGCATGCTCTAGGAGTGACTTAAGCTTACGTTACTTGAGCAAACCTCGAAAAACTCTGCCCGATTTATTTCACTCATTGCTTTATTGAAGGTCTTTGTGCAAAATAATAGCAAATTTTTATTTCTGATCCTGATTCAGAATGGTTTTCTGTAAATTATTTATGTTTTGGTTGATTTGAATGTGAATGAATGTTGTTTGTTTTTTTTCCACCAAAAACAAAATATTGTTAAAAATATACCTACTTTTTGGCACTTATTTCCAAAAAATAACAAAAATGTTGTATGCCACTTCCCTTTATAGCGCTAAAAATCAATAATGCTTCCACAATTATGGGAAAAATAAGTTCGACCGCTCACAGTGGCCACACAATCCAATTGAGAACACTAAACTTTCTCAACTGATGCTCGTCGTCCAATGCAATTTTAAATGCATTTCAAATGCTCCGGTTTAAGTACCGTTATCTTCTAAACAAAAATTTTTTTGTTTTGTTTTTGGCTTGTTTTCGTTACATTTGAACATTTCTAAATTGAGTCCTAAAAGCTCATTGACCTTAAAAATTATTTTTTTTTCAATTAAGTCCCCCTAGATTGGAAAAATCTTACACTGTGCGTTGGCGCAGTTAGCATCTCTAAATATAGCGTTGACAAAATGACTTGTCGGCAGCTACGATAGTTTAAAAAAAAATACGGTCTTTTCGGTTCAAAAAATATCGGATCTCGAATAAAAATATCGGTTCCGGTACCGGCTCTGAACTTTAATTCTTATGTCAAGCTGGATTATTGATCAACTTTAACTAAAATAAAATAAAATAAAAAAAATAAAATAAATAAAAGAATAAAATTAATAAAAAAACATAAAAAAATAAACAATAAATAAGTAAAATAAAATAAATGAAATAAAATTTCATTTTTCATAAATGTTCCATCACCTGAAGATTTTCAGTAAGTTGAGCTGAAAGTGGCGAAAAATGTCCTTTTGACTCTTTTCAGACGCGCTTTGTGGGTAACCTATAATTTTGTTGGGACTGTCGTTGATATTTTTGTAAATTACTGTTACTTAACTTTAAAAAAAATTATTCCAAAGAATTTTACCATGATTTTTAGCGAAAATATGCCATTTTGAATACATAGTCTCGATAATAATAAAATAACAAAATTGTCTACTGTCCAAAAGTATGCCTTGCAAAAATTTTACTGCAGGTAAAAACTAATTGCATACTTTGGGGCAGCAACAATATATTGTTTTTTTTGTGAACTCGTATACAAATTACTAAAAATGGTACATCTTCGTTATAAAATAGAAGAAGCTCTTTCTGATAATAAAGAGAATCTAAACCAAAGTATAAGATAAGATTGTCAGTGACAATTTGACAATTTGTCACCACAAAAAAAAGGCATTTTTTCACCTTTAAGCTCATATTACCAAAAGCTTCGACTTGATAGACCATTTCTGAAAGAAAATCGTCTTGAATACAGTGCTCGAACCGAACCTTATACTTCATGATGAGTACAAGCCTTCGGACAGAAACTTGTACAGAATTTTAGGCGTGTGCAATTTTGACCCTTATAATTTAATGGTTCCCAATTGAGTCCAGTAAATATTTCCCAATTAAATTATTTTGTAATTTAAAACCAAAACTATTTGAAACCTCTTTCTAAACATTTCAAGCCCACAGTGCAGCCATGTCGATTCCTCCAAACGGGACCAAATTTTCTCACTGCCATTCGCCTTTGCTGGTAAAAACAAAGTAGGTACGGCGAAAAAAATCTTTTTGTGCATTCTCGTGCAGTTGGTTGTGGGGAATATTCGTGCACAGAAAATGTAATTTTTAGTGCACGTTTTCCTTTTTGTTTTTGTTCCTTTTGTGGGGGGGGGAAGGGGGGCAAAGAGACCTCTTCGGCCACATATGCATATAACTTGCAAATGCTACAAAATGGCGACAGCGGCCACGTTCCCCGCTGTCTCTGCTGTCTTTATCAGCAGCGCCATCGTTCTCGTCGTTGTCGTCGTCTTTGCTTGGCTCTTTTTATATAGAAAATACATTTTCACCATTTCTGCCTGTAAGCACTTGGCAGCGCCTTGACTTACTCGGGCTTTTCGTCCTTGTCTTGCAGTGTTTTTCATCCTTTATCTTATGCAAATAATGCATGCTGCATGTTAAAAAAAAATGGCTGCCAAGCAGATGGGCAGGTGTGAGCACTATTGACACACGTGATAGTGCACCCAAAATTTGGTCACGAAATGTAACGAAAAGGCCTAAGTAGGCACGAAACTTCTTTTGAAAACTGGGCCATTTTAAATTCCAAAAATCCTGCCACAAATCAATACGCACTTCTGTGCAAATTTGTTTCACCCGTGTGTGTGTGAGTGTACTTGTTCATATATTGTGTAAATAAAATGGCACCAACAAGCAGCACGCACCATATTGTATTTATGTAAATTTATTTCCGTTACATTTCCGGCGTTCAATTGAAAATCGTTGTATGATTTTTCTTTCATTTTTTTTGTTTACTCTGCGAAGAAAAATCGGCCGAAAAAACACTACAAATATGCGTCGAGGTTGTTCGCTGCGGCATGTAAAATGTGGCAAGTCAATCTGAATAACAGATTTTTGTTTCCCCCACACGGACTGCCAAGTTGTATTTATATTTATTTTTTTGTGAAACAGAAAGTGTACAATTTGGATGAAATTGCTTTTTAAAATTAAAATTCTTTAAGTCCCAATTGTATTTACAAAAATTTCCTTGTGAAAGGAAGTATGAAATGAATGAACTTGAAATGATATGATGGAGAATAGAGAAGTGAAGCAATCTATTAAGTCTTTATAATAATCTTTAGATGTTAGCAAATTTCACAATTCTGTGATAATTTCGATCTTGCGATTCTCCATTCTTTTTTTTATCAAAACTTTTACGTAAATTGGAAATTTTCACCATATTTTTCGATCTTTTTAACAATCAAAACTCATTAGAAAATTTTTAAAAATCTCGTTTTTTTTTTTAGATTTTTTGATCTACTCCTCCTATTTACCCGTCTCTTTTCCCGTCTGTCTTTCATGTAAAACAGCGAAGGCCAGCGAGAGCGAGGCCAAAAAGTGAGAGAGTATCTCTCACTTGATCGCTTCGAATTCCGGCGAGCGAATGACGACTTTCTGCTCATTTGGTCTCAGCTTCGACTTGCGTTCGGGTCGTGTACGTGTAAGTAGAGAAATGTTTTCGCCCCCTGGGATGTAGAAGGTGCTCCATCCGGAAGCTTTTTCCGACCATTACATATTTATTAATAAGAAAATTTCCTCGTTTACACATATAAGGGAAAAAAACCCTTTTCAAAAACTTAAAGTTTTCTTTAACGCTTTTAATTGAATTTCAAAAAGACTTCAACACAATTTTAAAGTCCTCAAACAATTCCTCGTCTAGACCTAGACAGATTCTCTACAACACAAACACACGCATTCACAAAACTTTCCAAAGGACCCTGAAAAATGTCAGAGGAGAAAAATGCCAGGCCAGGCTTTTACCCAAACTTCTCTCTTCCTCTTTTCCTGAGCTGAGACACAGGCCGGGCGACGTGACATGTGACAAGAACTTGCCGCGGCATTGCTGCAACAGCTGCTGTTGTCCTCCTCCTGAAAAATGATGAATGTGCCAATTTTTGCAGGAGCCTGGCCAACAAGGCCTTCCCGGACTACACTCTGCCAAACTTCTTTTGGCAATGCGTTGTAGTTTTGGTGGCAAAGTTTTGCGGCCGCCAAGTTTTAGTCCATTTTTGGGATTATTAGACAACACTTGGTGGAACATGAAGACCAAGTTTATCAACACAAAAGTTTTTGTAGTGTAGAGTAGTCGTCATAAATGGGGCCGGTTAGGCCTGCTGCATGCCGCCACCCCACTCACACACACCCACACATTAAGCCGCAAAATAGTTTGTGGACTGCAGGAAATTAAATCTCATGTGATACCAACTCAGCACTTTGATGAGCATTTTCTATTGTCTGGCATATAACATTTTCTTACTCGAAATCTCGCAGATCTTTTTAGCGTTTAATTAAGCTCGTGCCAAGAGAATTTTGTAATTTCCTATGCACCTATATGAGACAGAGACAAAGAGAGCGTGCGATAGAGATCGCGATAGACTGGGACAATTGTGAGTCTTTTGTCTGAGTTGGTTCGGAAAACAATGAGCTGCCATTGTTTGGCTTTTAGCAGCAACAAAAGCCAAAGAGCCAAACAATTTAGATATGAAATGAAATTGGGCGTTTGAACTGGAGCTTGTGTACATATTGCCGTGGCCAGGCACTGGGCAAAGAAAGCTGTTGGAAATGAAACGAAATTATGTTATGATATGCATAAAACCAGTCCATGAATGGAAGCATAATTATTATTATTTGTCTGTCGGGTATTCATAATCTGCTTAAGGGCCACAACAAGTGTGCCAGCCAATAGAAGTTTCTTTGGAATGAAAAATGCAGCTAAATAAATAAATTTGTTCAACGAAACGCTAGGGAAAAGCTCACTAAATTAAGTTAAATTAATTTAAAAGTGCGGTTGTAAGAGCCATAATTGTATAGTTAATTATACAAAACGAATTGTAAGTGAATTATGCTTGCAAACAAAGAAGAAATAAAATATTTTTGCCCGCTTTTAAACATTCATTTTAAAATAAAATTTTAGTTGTTGAATTTAATTGGTTTTAGGGGGAAAAATTCAGGAACATTGCTCGTAATATGAGCAAAACTGTATAAGAACAGGTTTTTTCATTTGTGGAACAATGTTGACTTAGTTGTTTAATAAGAACTATCGATGAACTTCTACACTCTAAATGATTGATTCATTGAATTTCAACCCACGGCATGAGCCTTCAGCTTTATGATATGTTTGAAATGATTCGGCTCAGATCAGCTCAACAAAGCAATCTGGTTGCTTATGCTTCACTCAAATAGTTCAAAGGGTTCTTTGAATAGATCAAATAGCTCAGAGCCTAAGGCCATACGTCAATAAGGACCGACTTCGAATCTTCTAAATAGATCTATTTGTCACATAAACTAACAAATAGCTGTGTGAAATCGATGACTATCTGACATATAGCAGCTTTCTGAGAGAACAGAATTCGGCCCTAAAACTTACAAACAGCATAGTAAATTGTGAGATTATCTGACACATATACTCAGAGAAAAAATATAGAATTTCACCTTTGAAACAAGAGCATTCGTTCTCAAAAGTACGGTAAGAGCAAATATTCTTGAACCAAGAGCGAAATTCTTGATCCAAGTGTGAATTTTTTATCCCGCCATTCTTCAGTCAATAGTTTCAGTACTTGATCCAAGTACTATTGATTCTCAAAATTATAGGCTAAAAATTATAATTGAAGGGGGTTTGAGAGACACGACCGAGACCCCGGGACAACGCGTCCGACCGACGTGGTGTTGATTGTTCCGCGCTGCCCGCCGATCACCATCAAATATCGCCTAGCTTTATTAATAATATTCCACAGGACCATTCAGCAAGAATATGTAACTTGTATTATTAGATCGTTTAAACTATAGTTTGAGGTTTGATAATAGCGTAGCCTAATTTGTGCAAGTTGTATCTTAACTCTTAAGTAGCCTTTATAATGTCCCGAGGTCTTACAATCAACCCACAAAGATATTAAAAAGAAGCCTATTTCGTATCCTCGTATCTTGTCGCTAGCTTATTTTCAAGAATATATGTGTGGGCCTGCAATCGATCTCCACGTCAGCTTCTGTGTCGGTTCATATGGGAGCAAACTGGTAGAGTGCCACGGTCTCTAGATGGTGGAGGGACTGATATACCTTGGATGTCACAGGTATTGCCCCAGAGGCAGATATCTTAGACTCAGGTTTGGGCATCTGCAACCGACAAGTCCGCGGTGTAGAGTACTGGTCCCAATAATTTACTCTTCCAACCTATTAATTTTTTTGGTTTTGGGTCACGGAGCGGGTTCAGTTGGTCCCTGATCCAAGGTTCAGTTTCGAACCGTGCTTCAGGAAAAAAAATATATAATTTAGTCTTTAGAGTTATTTGAAAACGACTGCCAATACCGCGGAAACATCATGAGTTAAAATGCTTAATAACTGTTTGCAATGCCAAAATTTCTACATTTTTGCATTGTCAAAATAATAAGTAGGTTGATATTTTAAGGCGCCGCAAAAAAGATGACAAGTTTTGCCGTGGCAAATGTTTATGACTCACGATGTGGGATGTTAGATGTGCTTAGTGTAATTTAATTTAATCCTTTTTGATTCCTTTGCGTAAGAGTATATTGGAATATGGTAAAGTTTATAATTATAGCCGCTAGAAAAAAAAACAATTTTTGACTTCTTTTCGTACAGTTCAGGTTTTAGGGGAAAACATTTTTTAAGTTCGGTTGGGATTGTCCAAAAAACTGGTAGTCTCCGAATCCGGAGCGCCCGGATGAAAACAACTAAGATACTACAACTGCTCTGTACCTGCAGTAGCAGCTGAAAGCAGTGAGTTGTCTTTTGGTAATTACTTGAGTATCGTTCATCCGATCTTAATAATTTATAGTAAAATAGCCAACGAGAATGCTTTTCGGGTTAAGACGTGGTTTACAAGATGAAGCAAACTTCTTGACTTTTTCTCATTTACTTTGACTTCCTTCTCTGGAGATCGAACTCGGAACCTCGCGGCTTTCTACTTAACACAAAAGTCGGCATCTCAACTATCACGTCTATCGACATTGCTCGAAGCATTGCGGCGAATTGCATTATTAAAGCAAAGCTCTGGCTGCTTAGAGCTTTACCTTGAATGTTTTACTTGGACGGCAAAATCAAGAGCTAAGATAGCTTTAAAAGTGAGGTAGGAGATATCACAGAAACAGACGGACTTGCCTGTATTAAGTCATCTCGTCATGCTGATCAAGAACATATGTGGTCGGAGATGCTAACTTCTATGCGTTACAAACAATGGGAAACGGAAAAGTCATCTCAGTACTTGTTAAAATGTGAAAATATATTTTTGTTATATTCTAGTTACAAGCGATGATAATATTTTACAAAGTTCAGTTCTAGATCAGGTGGCTGTGTGTGTGTGTTTAAGTGATGGTCAATTAAGGTCCTTAACCCTGGTTGCGCTTGCCGTTGCGCCTCCTCACAGCCTTGCGACGGCGGGCACCACCACGTCCCCTACGACCACCTCGCCTGCGTCCACCGCTGCGACGACCAGAACGGCGACCACCTCTGCGAGAACGACCACCGCGGCGTCCACGACGAGCACCAGCACGAACAATTCTACGAGCACGTCCATCTTCCTTGTTGGGTCGTACAATGGTGTCCTTGTCTTCTTTTTGGTCGGTGGTATCGACTCCATCTTCGTTGCGAGGCTGCAACTCTTGTGCCTTCTTTTCATCCACTTCTTCCAGATCCTGTTCCTGCTCTTGCTCCGGTTCTTTGTCATTCGCGGCCACATCTACTTCTGGCTTGTCTTCGAGTCTCTCAATCAGATCCGCCGATCGACGAGCACTAACCAAACGGCCACGTGCTGCTGCCTCCGTTGAGGCTACCAGGCAGCACAGTGCCGCCAAGGCAAAGATCAATGCATACTTGGTGGACATTTTGGACTGTTACTTGGGAAAGGCCTGAGGTGTTTGTGATGCTTTCGATGAATTATGTCGTGCATTTTATACTCTGCACGAGTCAATGGGATATTAGGTTCTGGCCCTTAGGCAAACTGTTCAAATTCAAATGTTTGCCTATTGCAAGACGTTCCCCCAGCTCCCCAACTCCGCCAGCTGTGTTTGTTAGTTTGTGCCCCGTTTCGATGACTCGACGCAGCTATTAATTTGATCTTTTGTTTGCTGCACTCTGTTCGACTCGATTCCAAGTGCAGCATTTCGCCTCCTGCCACTGCTTACGCTTCATTTCCTTACAAATTGCTTGCCCTTTGGCTTGCTCTGCTGGCATCCTTCCACAAATAATTGGTTTCTCCATCTGTTGGCCCAAAGCCGGTTAAGGGTAGGGGAAATATCATTTGAAAAAAAAAAATAAACGTAAATAATCGAATTGTGCACAAAAGCGTTTTCAGTTGGCGCTCGCGTTTGATTTACTCGAACGATGTCCGCGTAGCCCCAACGGCTATGTTACCAGTTCAGTATGGTTTGCACAGTCGGGCATCCGTATCCGTTTCAAAAGAGCATTCGAAACATAGAAAGAAGAAGTTGCGGTACACCGAAACAAATTGAGTGTGACTTAGATTTCAGGTGGCAGAAAGGTAAATGGAATTGTTTTACATAGTCAAAGGGTCACAACTCAGAATTATTTGAGTTTTGGGACAACCAACTCACATTAAACTGAGATATATTTTTTGGCCACATGAGAACGCAGACAAGTGCCAAAAAATTCTTAGGGGGTATTCAGAGAAATATTTCCGCTTTACTCCACGTTATATTTTTTTAATAAGATAGACGAGTCTGATGTGAGATTGTAAATTTTTTCCCAAATATCAAAACGATTTTTAATTGAATGAGTCTTAAAGCAACTATATCTTTGCATCCATAACCCTTTTAAAAACACTGAAAACCCTTAACAAACATTCATGCAAATACTCTTAAATTAACCATTGAGAGTTCCCGTTTTTAAGACATGCCGATACAAGAGGATATTTTCAAAAGTACCTTACCAAAGTACCCTTTTTCAATTGGCATTTATTGCTACTAGACATCTAAAAGAATAAAAAAAATTTTAAACTATTCTGTAAAATTTTCTTTTATTGCTACTGAAGCATTCAAGCCGAGTTTTCAAAATTTCAAAGAACCTGATTTTTTATCTTCAGTAATATATGCCAATCGCAAATCAGCAGACTTCATTGCTTTGATTGCTGGCATGGAGCAATAAGTATTAGGAAGAAAATTTGCTCAGTCGACACCGCATCTGTCAGAAATTAGTCAGCTGTTTGCTCTCACTTATGCTCTCCAGATACATTTGGGAATATGGTCATCTCGCTCTAACCACTGTGATTTCCTACTGTAACTTTAAGTTTCTTTCTGCGCACTATAATTAACAATTTAATAATTAATAAAACAAATTTGGGGCTATCAGTCATATAAACTTTTAAAGTACAGAGTTAATTACACTATGTCACAAAATTTGAAAAGTTTTTGTATCCCGCACTTTTAGCAATTGATGCTAATGTAAAATTGCACGCTGAATTCAAATCTGCTCTCAGATATGTCAAAAGTAGAACGGTTTTTGAGATATCGCGAAATTTTCAATTTTAGTGTTTTGAAAAAAGGTAGGTCTACTAAAATGCCATTTTCTCTGATTTTAGTCCACCGATATGTATAAACTGTAACAAAAATAAAAGATAATAAAATTATTTCTTAAAAAAACGACAGTTGTTGTAAATCCAATTATAAATGACGAAGTTATGGCACTTCAAAGTTGGATTTTTGAAAAATTTTTGATAATTTTTAATTTTTTGCTGACTTTTATTGAGTTTTTTTCAATCTTACCATTAGAATTGCTCAGGTCTCAGATATTGACAGGATTGGGTAGTCTTTAACGAGCATTTTTTGCCCTTGGTCATCAAAATCGGATGAAAAATAAACGCTATATTCACAATTAAGTAAACATACCTCTGTTTGAGAGTATTTTTTTGCTAGTTTTTTCAGTATAAAAATCACATCTTAGCAAGCCAAATAAGAATAAACGTTGATCATTAGGAGTTTGTATTGCAGTTCAAGGTTGGATAAAAGTACTCAAATGATGTAGACCGCTTTTTGTTTTTTGTGCAGACTGTGTGTTTCTCGCAACAAGAACCAGCAATAGTCTCCCATCATTGCCGGATCCCACTTGCCTTGGTAGCGAAACTCCATCTGCTGCATTTGCTGATGGAAGCGTTCGCCATGCTCGTCGCTTTCGTCGCCTAGGTTGTCCGGGAAAAAATCCAAATGGGAGTGCAAAAAGTGAATTTTTAAGGACATATTTACACCTTTAAAAATAAAAAAAAATAAAATTGGTAAATATAAAAACTCGATGCTTGCGATGGGACATACATAAGCGATATTTCTACCTATAGGCGTAAAATAATTGCAGGAGATTTTTAAACTAAAACTGTTATATATTAAGCAATACTTTTGAAATATGTAAAACATCTACAAGAATGGCAAACGGCACTGCCAAGCCAAATACTATGAATAAATATATACTACTACTACTACTACTACTACTAAAAACTCGATGAAAAACAGACTGAGATTATGACAATTTTTTTGTAGTTTTCCAATAAATCATGAACAATTTCTTTGTAGTCCTCACTTCTTTTGCTTCCCAGAAAACTAGACACTACTGCGCAAAATGACTCCCATGCTTTTGCCTCGTCTGCTGATAGTGCCGAGTAAAATTCTCTGTCGCTCATTAGCTTTTTGATTTGCGGACGCACAAATACGCCTTCTTTGATTTTGGCGTCAGAAAGTTGTGGGAATCGTCCTTTTAAAAATTCAAATGCCGCAAAATTTTCATTTTTATGGAGAGCTTTAACGAAGTTTTTGGAGAGACCAAGCTTAATATGCAACGGAGGGAGAATAATTTTGTCCTTTTGAACTAGGGGAGGAAATTTTAAGTTATCTTCTCCGACTACAAAATTGGCCCTTCCATCCCAGTCTTTACGCAAGTAATGTTCACTGCGATCTCGGCTGTCCCATCTGCACAAAAACATGCTCATGCAATGCTTTGTCCATCCTTGTTGCAAGCCTGTTACCATTGCTCAACTTTCAGATCGGCACAGTTTTTCCACTGGTGAACTGCAATACAAACTCCTAATGCTCAACGTTTATTCTTATTTGGCTTGCTAAGATGTGATTTTTTATACTGAAAAAACTAGCAAAAAAATACTCTCAAACAAGAGGTATGTTTACTTAATTGTGAATATAGCGTTTATTTTTCATCCGATTTTGATGACCAAGGGCAAAAAATGCTCGTTAAAGACTACCCAATCCTGTCAATATCTGAGACCTGAGCAATTCTAATGGTAAGATTGAAAAAAACTCAATAAAAGTCAGCAAAAAATTAAAAATTATCAAAAAATTTTTCAAAAATCCAACTTTGAAGTGCCATAACTTCGTCATTTATAATTGGATTTACAACAACTGTCGTTTTTTAAGAAATAATTTTATTATCTTTTATTTTTGTTACAGTTTATACATATCGGTGGACTAAAATCAGAGAAAATGGCATTTTAGTAGACCTACCTTTTTCAAAACACTAAAATTGAAAAAATTTCGCGATATCTCAAAAACCGTTCTACTTTTGACATATCTGAGAGCAGATTTGAATTCAGCGTGAAATTTTACATATGGATCAACTATTTAGAAGCCGGGTTCAAAAAATTGTTGCATAGTGTTATTATCCGACACATGTCAGCTATCTAGTTCAATGGAAACCGGACTATCTATAATCTATATTTTTTGGTGATTCAAAGTTTTTATCTTGAATGCAATTAAAGTGAAAAATGTCCAATTGGCTTTACAGCCCCAAATCAGACCTGATTTAGAAGGGTTGTTTCATGCTTTCGAACCATGAACTTAACGCACACAGTTCCAAGGTTAGGTTAGGTTGCAATGGTTAGAATAGGAGAATCCTATTTCTTCACTTACGCCAATGAAGGCCCGTTGTGTTACCATATAACCCTTTCTTCGCTTTCTACGCAGAGGAAGGGTCTTCCCCGTTAAACCATTTAGAAAATAGTAGAAATTTGAGCTGCGACGTCCTTAGAAAAGAACGACCCAAAACTATAAGGCGTCTTTTGCTAAGAGTTGGACAATGACAGAAGAGGTGTTGTACACTCTCCTCCTTATCCACTGAGTTGCAGCTTCACAGAAGTCATTGTGTCTAATGCTGAGTCTAGCAGCGTGTCATACTATTAGGCAGTAGTAAGGCCCCTACTTATAAAGAAATATTCACTCTTTCTTGACGGAGTAACGCCCTAGATTTTTTATTAGTATTAAGGGTAGGCCATGTAAGCCTAGATATTTCACATGTGTGAGTTGTTTGCCATCGATCCATGGTTATTCGATAGGTAGTTCGGACAGGGCCTACTACTTCATGATCTTTGCTTCTTTATGTAAAGATTTCAGCACAGAATGGTTAGTTTCTTGGCAAGTTCTGAAAACAGTGATTAAATAAATGCAAAAAGTTTCATTTCGTGTGCTTTTGTCTCTGCTTCTGCTTTTGGGAAATACAAAAGCAGCAGCAGAAGGCAGCAGGCTAATTTTGATTTTGTTTTGGTTCATTGGCCTAAGTTGAAGCTGCAGCACGTGTGAGCTTTGAGAGTTCGACAGCAGTGCAAGCGCGACTGAAATCTCTCCCATCCCCTAAAATCTTGTCGTGCTAGGAAATTCAATAACAAACAATTGTAACAGTAAAGCAAAAAGAGATGTGAGAGACGTATGGCGCTCTTATACTGCTGTTGACTTCTGAAAGCAAACACGAGCTCCAGCTTCAGCTTAGGCCACTAAACAGAAGTAAAATCATAATTAAAATCACAAATGATGAAGTGACGACTGCAGCTGCTGTTTGTTTTTTCTCAATTAAATCAAGAATTCTTATTGATCAGTTAAAAAAAGTCTAGGATGGGAAAAGTAAAAATTTTGGGACTTCAGCTACTTCAACTGAAGCAATTTAAACACTGACTGAAAACCTTGCTGAAATCTGTCAGGAACTGGATCAGTTCCTATTTCTCAGGTCTGAATCATCAATGATAAATTACTGAGGCGTAGAAATGCAGGGAATGTATATTCCCTTACGCTACACTCATATTCAATCAATTCCAAACGGTTATGAAAATTGTCTTTGGGCCATTTTCTCAAAAGTTGCGGTTAGGTACCGGCCGGTCAAATTTGACGGGCGGAATGACCTGCCGGTAAGTCATTTGGTTTTCTCAACGAGACTTACCGGCAGTTGGATCTCAATCAGTATGCCACATCAAAAGGCCGTTGGCCTAGTTGATCCTTCGATGTCGCAGATGGCGGGCAGTGAGTTTGCCTGCCTTGCGATTGGTGCCATTTCAAATTTTTCGGCGCGGCGGTCAAGACATTTGGCATTGCGAAGGCTGCCATTCTGCTGGACTTTCTGTTCCAGATCGCCGCATGTCTCTTCCTGTCTCACTACCTGCCTCCCAATTTAATTTCGTGGATGCAAAAAATTCGTTTATTTATAAACATTTTGGTTTGGCAATTAGCAAAGTATATTATTCAAGTGTTTGACACAGCTGTGTCTATCGAGTGAAAGTATCGATAGTCTAATCGAATCGTTCCGGCCGGTTAAAATTTGACCCCATCGTAAGGCTGCGGTTAAAGTTGCCGGATGGTTTTCGCCAAAAACAGCATGAGACACTCAAATTCGGCTAACCTGCCGATAAGTTTGACTAACCGGACATTGAGAAAATGGGCCTTAAGCTGTCAGAAAAAGATTGATTTCTATATTCTTTTATATTTTACGATCCATATCTGTTCAGGGTTATACAAAACTTCTAAAAAGCAAAGAAATATACAATTAATTTTTGGCTTAGTCCGTTGTGGGACTCAAATCCATAACCTTGAACTGATCACGAATAGAATGGCATTTCAACAAAATATTTTCCATTGATTCGTTCTCTGACTAATCGAACACATACACTAGTTCTACCTTTGCTACATATGGTTTAAACTATTTCGTTAAACGGCCATCCACATAGGAATAAATTTTTCAAACACGAATTCATTTGCCCACGAACCAGGCGAACATTTGTTTGAACGTTAAGAAAGTATTCGGACGAACGTTTCATAGAATAAATTAGTAAATGGATGGGCTGCTTTAGAAATCACATAATTCAGACAGTTATTTATAATTTTTTAGGTATATTTTCATTACGTTATTTTAGTTTTTTTTTCCATTGTTCAGAGATTTTGAGAATTAATTTTCTTACTACAAAAAGCCACTTGGACAACCTGCAGTAATTAAATTTATAAAAAATTAAAATTTTTTGTAAAAACGGAAATAAAACAAAATTTTCTGCCAGTTTGTTTTGTCTTAATGTTTCAGTGGACTATCGACTTACATTCTAGTTTACACAATACAATCAGCGACTATTAAAAAGTGCAGAGTAAACGCTTGAAGCGATTTACTTGCTCGCTTAAATGAATAACAAATTGGCGCTTTGAGCAGTGGGTGATTCTTGTTCGCAAAAGTTCTGAATATAAGTATTGGCAGTACTTGTATATTTTGGCAATTTGCCCTAGCGCAATTCAACATATTTATTGCGCTTAAACGCTTTGCCAATAATTTCTGGCTTGGCAGCTGGTTGAAGGGGAGAAGGGGCGAGTTGCGGCACGTGCAGCTAAATGAAATCACATGGTTCGGCAACTGTTGAAATCATTTTCCATTCTTGATGCCTTAACCTAATAGTCGGGAAATTTAAGGCAACATTTGAGGTTCAAGTTAAGCTTTCAGTGTCTCGAAGGGATATGAAACTAATTAAAAACCGTTTATTAGATGAACAAAAGAAGCACTCGCATGTCTTCTGCTAAGCCTGGACGGAGCTAGAGTGAGTTCTATTGTATGCGTCCAGAGCAAACAATTCGTTTGCAATTTCATGTTCAGGGGAGGGAAAAAGCGCAGTTCAGTTCGGAATGAGTTTTGCTTGTGTTGCAAGTATGCTGAAAGAATGCGCAGCATGTGTGAAGGAAAAGTGAGTTTAAATTGAATGCACTTATGGTGTATCACAGCTTAATTATGAAAACCGTCAAATATTATTTGTTTGATTTGTATTTAGCTTGAATTCAAACTACCTTTGATTTCAGTGTAACTCACAATACATTTCATCCATTGAACGTCTAGAGATACACACAGTTGGATCAGCTTCTCGTAATCTAAAGTAAAACAAATTTTTATCTATATATTTTGTGTATTTTAAAAACTCGGACACTCACTATGTCTCAAAGCCCGGATCCAGAACCCAGCGATGAATATAGTGGACCCACCCACCAGGATACTGAAGACGACTGTCAACCACTGAACATGGCAGATAGCGATGACGATCTGAAAAATGCTCCCATACCCATTGATCTATCTCCGACTCTGGCGCCTTCGGAAAGTCTGGACCAGCGTCTGAATAATTTGGTGCGCTGTGTTGTCTGCGACACCGTTCCATTGACATCTCTTTACCAGTGTCAGTTTGGACATCTGCTTTGTGCCGGCTGCTTTCAAATGCGCACGCTGGATAAAACGCTGGGCATTGCTCTGGGTACTTGTTCCGTGTGCAGCGGAAAGCTCTATCGTCAGCTTCCCAACCGCAATCTGGTGGCTGAGCGAACTCTGGCCGAAACAAAAGTCACCTGTGAACTTTGTGGCGAAGAAATGGCGCGTGGCTTGATCCGCAAGCATTTCCAAGATGAGTGCAAGAAACGCTTGGTATGGTGCAGCTACAGGCGTCTTGGTTGTTCCTGGTTTGGAGATAAGGCTGCTGCGTCTGAACATGAGCTCATATGCAAGTGGCCTTCAAAAACAGGCGCTGAGCTCTTCGAGTCGCTGCGCAAGCGAGAAGCAAGTCGCATGACCACTAGAAATATACTTCATGACCTCATGGGGCTGCTGCAAAAGCAAGCAATTACGGTGCGTCTGGTTCATGTCCTTCCGCACTGCCATAAGGGCATCTTTCCGCTCAACGAATACTTGAAGGTGGGCAGCTTGGAGGCCTTTAATCAGAAGTGGGCCTTGCTGCTCAAGTGGGTGACACCTGTCGATGATCAAGTTCTGGATTCCCTGGTTTGTCAACTGCGTCTGGATTCGCCAGCAGATTGCACTAGCTGCTTGGTGCTCGACTACACCATTGTCAGCGGCACTTACTCCGATGTGCGTTTTGTGCCCAATTTTAGCAAGCGATGTGAGTTCTCGTCGGAGCATCTGTTGGGTCCACCATCTGTCATTTATAGAAACAGTCATTCGAACTGTGTTAAGTTGGTGCAACAGTGCGGTTTGTACGCTCGTGTGTTGCTTTCGTGCAACTAAATGTCAAACCGATTTGAAATATTTTTTGTTTGAGTTATCGTTGAAGAAAAAGCTAATAGCTGAACCATGGAAAGAGTTTTATTGGAAATGGAGGGGGAAGTTAATTTGAAAGAAGTGAGGAAAGTGCAGGGGTGCCCAATCGTGAGATAAAAAATTCATCCTCAAATCTAGATTAAAAATCTCTTTTCGAGAATCTTTCAATTTAATTATAACAAGATTGGAAAACCTTGAAATGAGATTAAAAATCTTAAAGACAAGATTTATCATCAACCGTCCTACAGTTTTCTGTAAAGCTTTAGTTAAAAAACTTTATGATATATATAAATCAGGGACGGTAACAGTTATAACTTTTATTATAAAAGTCCACAAATTATAGAGTTCTTGTTATAACTTTTCAAGTCAACATTATGCGGTGATATGAACATCATTGTAAAGCTAGAGACTCTAGCTAACTTTCCACTAGTAACCTATTGTTTTAGACAAACGGAAAATTGCAGCCTTATATGAAAGATGATTTTTGGCCAATTTGTACACCCTTGTATCATGAAAGGTAGGGTGGAAATAAGAACTTTTATTTATTTAAAAGCCTTCATGGCAAATGAAAAAATGATTCCGGAATGATCGAATTTGCAGCGGTCATTTTTTGCAAGAGCGCCAAACAAATCACAGAAGTCGACATCTTCGTCTTCTTCCTATGACGACGCCTCTCTTGCACCCGTTTGCCCTTGTGTGCCCCCCTCTTTTGTTTCTTTTAGTGCGACACAGAATCACGCCTCGGCCACGTTTGTTGCCTTCTCGCGCAAAACCTCGACGCTTTCATTATTATGGTTTGCTTCTTGCGATGGCTTTTTCGGAGAAGTTCCTGCATCGGCCCAATTTCATCCCAACCGAAGACGCTTGTGAAGTGGATGGCTCGGGGGAGGATAATACTTATCGCCCAATATTGGGTTCGGCGGACGATCTACGACGCTGATTGTCTTCATCAAAATCAGCTCTGGCGACTCACTGCTCTTCGTTCGACAGCCCAAGAAGTCACTAGAGCACAGGGCAAACGGACCAATACCGGAAAATATTACGCTTCAGTGAGAAAGGTAAAACAACACACCAGTTTATGGTTCGTTGGTTGCAACCGAACGAATTCCAACAACACCGGCGAAACATCGCAAAATTGCCTGAATTCTTCACATACCGGATCAAAGTGGTTTGAGGAAGCCCATATTCCTTGGCTGTAGCTTTGACGGCCTCTTATCGATGAGGCATGTTATTGGCATCGACGCCCATTAAAATGATAATGTTGAACGGACGATTTTTTTGGTGTTGACATGCTAAAATGCACAAAATGCTGAAAATATGTTACACTAGCATAAACAACGATATTTGACAGTTTTATGGCCAAACACACGCTTTAAACACATAAAACCAGGGTGTCCACAACCGGTGCAAAAGTGTGTCCATTCTTGGAAATGGTAGCCATTTTTATTTTGTTCAGCAAATTTACGACACAAACATTCCTGAAACTATATCACATCCAGTACCTTAGCACTAAAAAAAGTATAGTACTCACCCTTCAATGTTTGTTTACGCTATGAAAAATAGAAACCGATCACGTTTTTTATTGCTCACAGCACCAATGGTTTACACTTCGTATTGGCCTTATTGCACTGTCAACTACAAGTTTGACATTACCAGTTTCGGTATTTGTTACCTGTCAAAAAATAGACTGGGGTGTCCACAACCGGAGCGTGTCCACAACCGGAGACTCTCCCCTAGTTATTTTAAGAGTTTTATTTTAAAAGTCTTTTGAATAACAGTTATTAAGGACTTTTATTTTTTTCCTCAGAAAATAATAGTTATTAAAGACTTTTAATATATTACTCCAAAATAACTGTTATTTTAAAATAAAAGTCATTTCATAACAGTTATTTTAAAGACTTATATTTAAAAGTCTGAAAATAACAGTTATCGAAAGACTTTTATTATAAAACTCAGTCTGAGACTTTTATTTAAAAATCAAACAATAAAAGTTTTTTTTTTCTAAGAACTATTAAATACTACTTCTACGACTACATTTGCGCAGACCGCGAGAAACTTCAGCAAGAAATATCAATGAAAGTACCGTTCATTATGTCGTCTTTATGTTATGCCAATTGAAGACGCATCTAAAAGAGGCGTAGACCAAAAACCGCTAAATTTGCCAAATTTTCATTTGAATATTTACTAAAGCGCTGGCGTTGGTAAATAAGAGTCGTAGATGGAACAGTCCAAAATATTGCGAAAAAACGCGAAATTTCCAAACTCTCATTTGAGTTTAGGTTAATGAAGACGCTAAGATTATTATGAAAATTTGATAGGAAGATGTTTAACAAATGGTCTAAAAATGCGAAATTTCGAAAATTCTTATTTGAGTTTGTAAATGTAAAATTGGCTATACAGCTCCAAAGGGGCCAAGCCAAGCTTCTCTCAATCTCTGGGCGTGTGTGCTTTTTAAATTTTTCGCACAAGAGAAAGGGACCTACAGCTTACGGGTACGCCGGACGGGTACGCCGGGTTCTCCGCGCTTAAATTGGTGTTGACCGACCACCGATACAATTTAGCTTGCAAATACAATGCAAAAACTGTTACTTCTTAAATTAAACAAAATTTAAACTAAACAAAATTTTGCTCAAAACAACTAAATATATATTTAAGAATGTATGTAGAATGGTAAAAGTTTTTGTTTGCGATTGCCTTAAGGGGGGATTCTCATCAACTCCAATATCTACGTCCCTTGCTTTCCTAGACCTATCTGCATACTCCTTTCCCTATTCCCTTTTTCAGTGGTACTATGTGGGGTTACATTATCCATCATAATAACTTTTGCAGTTCTGGCTTGAAGTTGTTGACTTCTCCGTTTGCTTGGGGCCAGTAAATATCTTATGTAGAATTTGTGGTTAAAAGGATTTTTTTGATTTTCGATGTCGTTTGAAAGTTAAAGCGCTAAGAATATACGCATATCATTAGTTAGTTTATTTGGACATTTGCGCCGAAACACCTCCATTCATGGACCAAAATGGTGAAGATTGCAGCATTTTTGTCCCCTGCGATCTTCAGTGAAGTCTTCGAAACAGTCATTAGGATCAATAATGTATTGGGCTGTCCTATTGGAAATGAAGCCTACTCTTACACCCAACGACTCAAGAAAGAACGAATCCGTCGATCCGAGCGACGCGTGAACGATGTCGTTGATCAGGCCAGGATGGTGTCCTGTGTGATCCAGGCGTCGCAGATTAGAGTTAAGTCACGATTTCATGAACTTCCAAACTCGTTTTTCTCGAAACCACTTTCTTTTTAACTGAAGTAGGATATTTTAAATATATATGTCACGTATTTTTTTTATGTTGTTGCATGGCAAAAAAGACTTTTTTTGGAAAAAAAAAATCAAAGTCGCGTAAAATTTTTATATTTTAATAGTTTCTAATTACTCTACTTTAGCTCATAGTTACGGCCCAACAGATTAAAACGTTTATTTCCATTTTGATTTCACATCACTCAGTCGGCCGGAATCGTGTTCACCAGCGCAGTACCTTTTTTCAACTTGACTTACTACCCAGCTGTATCACGGAAAGTTCTCATAATTTTGTGTTAAAAAAAAATTTCTAAACTTATTTCAATAGTTACTAAACATATGTTAAAAATTCAAAGTTCTAAGTTTTAAACGCTCTTCAAAAAAATTCCCAATAAACAGTTACACGGGTCAACCCCCTTAAATCAGTTGGAGCATAATTCCGCAAGTGCAAGACTTCAAATGTCTGGATCACATATATTTCAAATTGAAACATTTTAAAAACACTTCTGATTGAATGAAGTATTATTATTCAGAATTCAGAAAACAAATTCTTCTTTCATCACTCGCACTTAGAACGACAGAAAAGATGGAAGGTAACACTGATCAATCAGCTGTTAAGCACTGTCAACTATTTGAATTTAAATAAATTTGCATAAAAAAAAAATATAATATTTTCTGGAGGAAGCATGCTGCTCGGATACTTTATCCTTGGAAGTAATAGGATGATTGCACTTTGCAGTGTGTCCCGTATGGCACAAACATCACTGCAGCATGTTCATTTCCAAAGTAGTATGACCTCTTGGTAGAACGCCAATCAAATAAAGTCTTTCATCGTTGGATACAAGATTGTTTAAATTCATTCGCATTTATATTAGGGTTCAGTACCTTAACTTGGTTCGTTGGGCGAACCGCATGTTCTACTGCCCTCAAAAAACTAGAGTCTTCTATGTAAGATCCCTGGTATGTGAGGCAGGCTATTATACGCCCTCCGACCTTTGTGTTTATGGAAAGCGTCCCTCTGGCGGCCTCATCAGTTTATCCTTTTGTGCCCTTGGCACCATCCCATACCAATCATTGAACACTGCTGAGCTGTAATCAGGCTGGAGTAATCCGCGGAGTTTGCGGAGATCCACAAACTCCGCAAACTCCGTAAACTCCGCAAACTCCGCAAACTCCGCAAACTCCGCAAACTCCGCAAACTCCGCAAACTCCGCAAACTCCGCAAACTCCGCAAACTCCGCAAACTCCACAAACTCCGCAAACTCCACAAACTCCGCAAACTCCGCAAACTCCACAAACTCCGCAAACTCCGCAAACTCCGCAAACTCCACAAACTCCGCAAACTCCACAAACTCCACAAACTCCGCAAACTCCACAAACTCCGCAAACTCCGCAAACTCCGCAAACTCCGCAAACTCCGCAAAACTCCGCAAACTCCACAAACTCCGCAAACTCCGCAAACTCCGCAAACTCCACAAACTCCGCAAACTCCGCAAACTCCGCAAACTCCGCAAACTCCGCAAACTCCGCAAACTCCACAAACTCCGCAAACTCCGCAAACTCCGCAAACTCCGCAAACTCCACAAACTCCGCAAACTCCGCAAACTCCGCAAACTCCACAAACTCCGCAAACACCACAAACTCCACAAACTCCGCAAGCTCCGCAAACTCCACAAACTCCGCAAACTCCGCAAACTCCGCAAACTCCACAAACTCCGCAAACTCCGCAAACTCCGCAAACTCCACAAACTCCGCAAACTCCACAAACTCCGCAAACTCCACAAACTCCGCAAACTCCGCAAACTCCGCAAACTCCGCAAACTCCGCAAACTCCGCAAATTCCGCAAACTCCGCAAACTCCGCAAACTCCACAAACTCCACAAACTCCGCAAACTCCGCAAACTCCGCAAACTCCACAAACTTCGCAAACTCCGCAAACTCCGCAAAACTTCACAAACTCCGCATACTCCGCAAACTCCGCAAACTCCACAAACTCCGCAAACTCCGCAAACTCCACAAACTCCGCAAACTCCGCAAATTCCGCAAACTCCGCAAACTCCGCAAACTCCACAAACTCCACATGGTGCCTTGGATGGTGCCAAGGGCACAAAAGGATAAACTGATGAGGCCGCCAGAGGGACGCTTTCCATAAACACAAAGGTCGGAGGGATATCGTCGGTTTAGTCGCCGTGATTCCTGCTGGTGAGCATATTGATTTTGGCGTATAATAGCCTGCCTCACATACCAGGGATCTTACATAGAAGACTCTAGTTTTTTGAGGGCAGTAGAGCATGCGGTTCGCCCAACGAACCAAGTTAAGGTACTGAACCCTAATATAAATGCGAATGAATTTAAACAATCTTGTATCCAACGATGAAAGACTTCATTTGATTGGCGTTCTACCAAGAGGTCATACTACTTTGGAAATGAACATGCTGCAGTGATGTTTGTGCCATACGGGACACACTGCAAAGTGCAATCATCCTATTACTTCCAAGGATAAAGTATCCGAGCAGCATGCTTCCTCCAGAAAATATTATATTTTTTTTTATGCAAATTTATTTAAATTCAAATAGTTGACAGTGCTTAACAGCTGATTGATCAGTGTTACCTTCCATCTTTTCTGTCGTTCTAAGTGCGAGTGATGAAAGAAGAATTTGTTTTCTGAATTCTGAATAATAATACTTCATTCAATCAGAAGTGTTTTTAAAATGTTTCAATTTGAAATATATGTGATCCAGACATTTGAAGTCTTACACTTGCGGAATTATGCTCCAACTGATTTAAGGGGGTTGACCCGTGTAACTGTTTATTGGGAATTTTTTTGAAGAGCGTTTAAAACTTAGAACTTGTTATGACCCAGCTGGGCCCTGCGTGTGTCTTTTTGTGGGCGGCCGGCTAGCCAAGCCTTCAGGGACGGATTCCTAACCCCGCCCACCACACGTAACAATAAAACGTCTAACATCACATTACAGCAAACTTAGACCGTTAAACAACACTAAGCGCACAATTTGAATTTAAATTCAAATTAATCGACAACACTCACCCTCACTTTCATACACGAATACAAAACACTACACGTAAAAAAAACTACTCCACAAGACATATATTGCAGACCTGAGGACGAGTCTCTTGTTGCGCATCCCTCCCATTCCGCGCAGACATATCTCTATTTTGTGCTGCCCCAAATATTCGACGAACAAACCGTAGCCGTCAGGTCCACCCCTTTCCTCCCGTCTAAAATCTTTTACCCAGTCATTCGATCACTTACTATTTATTAACATACAATATACGCTTATAGTTAGACATTAATTCTGTTTCTTCGACCTATTATTTATTTTTATAATTTTCTTTGCGTGCTGTTGCCAACCCAAGCTATCATTCAATTATCAAATGACTCCACTCTTTGTTCCTCAGGAAATAACTAAACATGTAAAAAAAATAACCCTACCTAAAAGAGCTCTTTGGGGGCGTCTCCTCATTTGGAGACATCATAAAACACATTACATTACAGATCGCAAGCACACACTTTAGCATTTTAAAATATATAAAGTGAAATAATATTTAACAGTCGCCACCCTTTTGGCGCGCACGCCGGCCCCACACTTTTTAGTGCAGGGACGCCTAACCGACGCCCCCGGGGGACTCCACTACCAGACTGACGTGCCGGACACGATAAATGGACATGACAAAAAATAAATAAAAGTTGATAATCATATATATAAAACTGTTCAACCGACTAATTGACGCTGGGACCGTCGCACAGCCTAAACCAAAAAGAAGAAGAGAGATTTTCACATAGTTTTATCATATGCTGAAGTGAGTACTAAGAACGGATTTTGGAAAATTCGTCGGATCTGTGGAAAATTCGCGGAAAACGTTGTAGAACTTTTGTTTTATCCGATCAAGTTCAAACCCATTTTCAAAGATCTATATGAAAATTCAACAACGCATACCATCTTCCGGGCACACCCCCTGGGTGAAGAGTGGGTGGTCAGGTTGTATGGGCGAAACTTTAGTTGCCAGCGATTAGCGCCAAATTCATTTCAAAATTACACATAGCATAACAAAGAAAAGTGACTTTCAAATTTTGGAAAATCTATCCTCCAAGTCGGAAATTTCGCGGAAAACTGTTGTATGAAACTTTTTGTTTTTCATCCGATCAACTTCAAACTCATTTTCAAAGATCTATATGAAAATTCAACAACAACTGCATACCAATCTTCTGGAAATTCACCCCCCTGGGTAGAAAGTGGGTGGTCAAGGTTGTATGAGCGAAACTTTAGTTGCCAGCGATTAGCGCCAAACTCATTTTCGAAATAACACATAAAAAATCTATCCCCAAAGTCGAAAAATTCACGGAAAACTGTTGTATGCAACTTTTTTGTTTATTATTCGATCAGATTCAAAGTTTGAATTTCAAACTCATTTTCAAAGATCTATATGAAAATTCAACATTAACTGTGTTCCAATTTTCCGGAAAATCCCACCCGAAAAAGTCGGAAAAGCGTCGGAAAATTTGTATGGTAAACATTTTTTTTCATCCGATTGACTTGAAACTCAGTTTTCAAGCATAGTTCGCAAAGTATTCGACACGTGTTTTCCTAATTTTGGAAAACCCGCCCAAGAGGAAAAAGGCCGGAATATTTTGCATGCAAAAAACTATTTTTTACCTGATTGGCTTGATACTCGGTTTGTGAGAATAGTAAGTGGAATTAATTGAGATGTGATTTTCCGATGTTGGAAAATTTGACCCAACAGCCGGAAAATTCCTGGAAAAGTCTGCATGCAAAAAACTATTTTTCTTCCGATTGACTTGAAACTCGGTTTGTAGGGATGAATTACTAAATTATTAGTGATTGCATTTTCCGATGTTGGAAATACCGTGGGGATACCCACTGGGAAGTGGGAGAATAGTGGGCGGATGTGGTTGGTAAGTGGGTGGGTGTGGGCGGTTGGGATTCGGAATGGAGGGATGTGGGTGGGTGGAAGTGGGCGGGAAGTAACGGGAAGTGGGAGGGATGTGGGGGGATTGGGTGCGATGGGGGCAAGGGGTGGGAAAGGCATTTGGTGGTATGGTGGATGTGCGAAGTTGGCGGAAAGTGGGAGGGATGAGGATGAGATGTGGGTGGGAAGTGGGTGGTAAGTGGGTGGGATGTGGGCGAGAAGAGGCGCGAAGTGAAAGGGATAGGGTGGGATTTGGGTGGGATGTGGGTGGAATGTGGGCGAAACTTGGGTGGGAAGTGGGCGGTAGTGGGTGGATGTGGGCTGGAAGTGAGTGGAAAGTAGGTGAGAAACGGGTGGAAGTTGTGTAAGAATATTTGACTCTGACGATTGACTTCAAACTGATTCTGATATTGGTTCTATACTGTTCAATGCGCAGCGAAGCGCGACGGGCCTTTTGCTAGTATATAAATAAAGAAAGATTAACTGCATAATAAATAAAAGGGTAAAAAAAAAGGTTTAAAATTAAACTAACAAAATATAAAAATTAAAGTTGCCGCCACATGAAGGCGTGTCGTTCACAAAAAAAATGCAAGGCCTTGGCGGGGCGACATTTAATTCCAAATCACCGGAATAAGGTCGGCATGATGGATCCACGGGATTAGATGCCTCCGCCAAGCTTTCGATTAGCAATTGGCGAGCAATTAGAAGCAGGGCGAAAAGAAATGGCGGGCGCTGCAGGCAAACCAAAAAAGCAGAGAATATGATAGCGGACGGCAAGGTGGCCAAAGACGCAGCTCCACGACAAAAATTTGACCAGGCGCGGCCGTCTACAGGACTGGACTTTGCTGGACTGTGCATAAAAAAATTTTTCTCAACTCATCCTACCCCCGCGGAACGACTCACCCGTCCTTAAAGGCCAATCCGAACTCCAATAAATCCGCAGGACTAGATTCATTCGCTGTCTGTGACTTTTATGGTGGCACTGTTTTGTCACTTTAGAAACTTGAAAAAATCACCACCCCTTATTCTTAATGCGACGCGCGCAAGACACTGCATCTTCAACGACTATCCCGCCCTGCCGTTAAGTCAATGTCTGTTTCAAATTCAAATGTTGGTCATTGGACTCGACCGGAAACGTCCGCCCTAACAAAGTCCCTTGCCCATCCCTAACACCCCCGCTTCCAGCACCCCAGCCCCGCCCGTGTGCCATACGTGTTATAACAATTCGTAGTTCGTCAAATTTAACGATTACACGGCCACAACAAACTTTGAATTTTTAACATATGTTTAGTAACTATTGAAATAAGTTTAGAAATTTTTTTTGAACACAAAATTATGAGAACTTTCCGTGATACAGCGCTGGGTAGTAAGTCAAGTTGAAAAAAGGTACTGCGCTGGTGAACACGATTCCGGCCGACTGAGTGATGTGAAATCAAAATGGAAATAAACGTTTTAATCTGTTGGGCCGTAACTATGAGCTAAAGTAGAGTAATTAGAAACTATTAAAATATAAAAATTTTACGCGACTTTGATTTTTTTTTCCAAAAAAAGTCTTTTTTTGCCATTTTTTTGCCATGCAACAACATAAAAAAAATACGTGACATGTATATTTAAAATATCCTACTTCAGGTAAAAAGAAAGTGGTTTCGAGAAAAACGAGTTTGGAAGTTCATGAAATCGTGACTTAACTCTAATCTGCGACGCCTGGATCACACAGGACACCATCCTGGCCTGATCAACGACATCGTTCACGCGTCGCTCGGATCGACGGATTCGTTCTTTCTTGAGTCGTTGGGTGTAAGAGTAGGCTTCATTTCCAATAGGACAGCCCAATACATTATTGATCCTAATGACTGTTTCGAAGACTTCACTGAAGATCGCAGGGGACAAAAATGCTGCAATCTTCACCATTTTGGTCCATGAATGGAGGTGTTTCGGCGCAAATGTCCAAATAAACTAACTAATGATATGCGTATATTCTTAGCGCTTTAACTTTCAAACGACATCGAAAATCAAAAAAAATCCTTTTAACCACAAATTCTACATAAGATATTTACTGGCCCCAAGCAAATGGAGAAGTCAACAACTTCAAGCCAGAACTGCAAAAGTTGTTATGATGGATAATGTAACCCCACATAGTACCACTGAAAAAGGGAATAAGGAAAGGAGTATGCACTAGGAAAGCAAGGGACGTAGATATTGGAGTCGATGAGAATCCCCCCTTAAGGCAATCGCAAACAAAAACTTTTACCATTCTACATACATTCTTAAATATATATTTAGTTGTTTTGAGCAAAATTTTGTTTAGTTTAAATTTTGTTTAATTTAAGAAGTAACAGTTTTTGCATTGTATTTGCAAGCTAAATTGTATCGGTGGTCGGTCAGCACCAATTTAAGCGCGGAGAACCCGGCGTACCCGTTCGGACTCGGCGATAAGCTGTAGGTCCCTTTCTCTTGTGCGAAAAACTTAAAATGCACACACGCCCAGAAATTGAGAGAAGCTTGGCCCCTTTGGAGCTGTATAGCCAATTTTACATTTACAAACTCAAATAATAATTTTCGAAATTTCGCATTTTTTAGACCATTTGTTAAACATCTTCCTATTAAATTATCATAATAATCTTAGCGTCTTTATTAACCTAAACTCAAATGAGAGTTTGGAAATTTCGCGTTTTTTTGTCCCGTAATTTGCAAATTTCGCAATATTTTGGACTGTTCAATCTACGACTCTTATTTACCAACGCCAGCGCTTTAGTAAATATTCAAATGAAAATTTGGCAAATTTAGCGGTTTTTGGTCTACGCCTCTTTTAGATGCGTCTTCAATTGGCATAACATAAAGACGACATAATGAACGGTACTTTCATTGATATTTCATGCTGAAGTTTCTCGCGGTCTGCGCAAATGTAGTCGTAGAAGTAGTATTTAATAGTTCTTAGAAAAAAAAGACTTTTATTGTTTGATTTTTAAATAAAAGTCTCAGACTGAGTTTTATAATAAAAGTCTTTTGATAACTGTTATTTTGAGACTTTTAAATATAAGTCTTTAAAATAACTGTTATGAAATGACTTTTATTTTAAAAGTCTTTTAATAACAGTTATTTTGGAGTAATATATTAAAAGTCTTTAATAACTATTATTTTCTGAGGAAAAAAATAAAAGTCCTTAATAACTGTTATTCAAAAGACTTTTAAAATAAAACTCTTAAAATAACTATTATTTGTGGACTTTTATAATAATAAAAACGAATTATTTTGCTCTGAACTCCACGCATAAATCCCATTGAAAATTCTAAATAGATCTACCACCAAATGACTAGCTGTATATTTGTCTCCATTTGGACTGGATATTATTATCAAAACAAAAAAATGATCTGAACCTTTCATTCAATACACACTGGGCCAGCGGGCCGAAATTTAGGCCAAAAGTCACAATTTTTTGTTTGGGAAACTGGATAAAACGAATGTCGAAAATGATTTTAAATACAAATAGCTATTTTATGCCAAATTTTTAAGCCTTTTTACAAAATTTCTTCAAAAATACAAAGGCAATAGTCAAAATTTGAATAAAATCTAAAATTTTGTGGGTAATTTTAGATTTGGAAACTTTGCTTTAAGAGTGCTCAAAAGTACCTCCTTTAATTTTCTTGCAATATTGAATAATTTACTATGGCTGGAGGGATGCGCTTTTAATCGTCCGCTCCCCCGCGATTTCTACTCTGGGAGTTGTACTACTATTTTCATACGAATCCAATTCGAATGTATTGTAACGTGTAGCATACTCTTAGAAGCACTGAAGGTAAATTGCAACATATTATAAAAAATTCAAATAAAAATGTAATAAGTTTTTTTACTTTCATTTTGCT
Organism: Lordiphosa clarofinis; assembly: GCA_018904275.1. Taxonomy (NCBI): domain Eukaryota; kingdom Metazoa; phylum Arthropoda; class Insecta; order Diptera; family Drosophilidae; genus Lordiphosa; species Lordiphosa clarofinis. Next base: position 1,044,656 of record JAEIGQ010000097.1, read on the forward strand.
GTTTTAAGTATTGAATCTAAAAAGCAGGTGAAGTAAATTGAAAAATCGGCAAGGGTAGACAGATTGACATTAAATCATCGAGAAGGTGGGCAGTCAAATGGCAAGCTGAAATCAAGATCAAAATATTGGTATGATCTCTACCTTAAGAATGAAAATTCAAGTACAAGTCATATAAGATTTTACTTGAATCCTATTAAACTAGTATGTATCCGAAAATGCTCATTTCACGTACGGATTCTACTTAAAAATCAAATTATCCTGACGGGAGATTGTTGTAAATACGGAGTTTCACTTTCAAAGCGAAAAGAAACAGAGAAACTAAGAAACTAAGAAAGAAATGCTCTCTCATTCTAAAACACACATACATAAATTTTTCTGACAGCTTGGGAGTTATTGGTGGAGTGGGTTTTTTTGTACTAACTTGGAATTTCCAACCAGTTATAGCACTGAAGAGACTTCAATAGCGACCAGCCTAAATTGTTATGTTGTTTGGGTCCTGCTTCTGGTATATAAACAAATGACCTCGAGCCGGCTAGATCTTGCTGGTTGGATAATCAAAATGGGATCTAAATATGTTTAAAAATCGAGCTAAAGTCAATCTCAGTTAAATTTGTTGCAATCCTTTTTAGGATTGAATTTAGTTTGAATCTTCAGCTCAATTTAATCTCGGGTATTCTTGCACCAAGCTGACTTTGAGACAATACAATAATGAATATTAGATTAAATCGGAGCTTTTTGATTGGATTCGACTGAGGGATCACATCGCTAAAGCTAAAGTCTGAATCAAGACAAGAATTCATACCTCAAATAAGTGCTACCATACGGTTCTGAACCACTTTTGAACCGATACAAAACCGGTTTGGTTCTGGTCCTGATTGAGAAACATATCCAACTCTATTTTATCAACAGAGTACATAGTATAATAATCTAATCTAGTCACCCAGGTGTTTTAAACTTAAAGTGTCACTCCCAATCTACCCTTTCCCCTGCTCATTACGAACAAACACACGAAAATATATTATACTTACCCAAAAAAGCAGAACAAAATATTTGAAATACACCTTACCCAATACATAGACCAACGCTATGGCTGATTACAGTATTCTAAAGTTTAAGGATTACGCTGAATACTTGGCCTCCTTTCCGAAGCTGGAGGATCATCGCTATTTGAGAGATAACGTCAACATTCGGCAAATCGTCAAGCTGGGCTATCGCAGTGTGGCAGCCATTTACGATGAGAACGAATTTGATAGAATACGTCGCCAATTGCAGGAAATAAGTAATCCCAAGGTCACCACAAAGATACTTTTCAGTGTATACTTCACCGGCAACGACCAGGGACTGGAGGCGTTGGCAGTGCGTGAGGAGCGCAATGTGTTGCAGGAAATATCGGTGAGTGTGACTAAAGTGAAATACATTTTCAATTGTCTAAGCCCCGGCTGCGTCAGACCATTATCTTCTTGCAAGTGCATCGGCGCAATGGATTTGACATATCTGGTTACATTGACTTTGAGATGAGTCTAAGGCAGCGAAATTTGGATATGCCTGGAGCCACTGACTGGCGAGCCATTTTTGAGGGACGCAAACTACTGCGACCAAAGACAACTGATCTGTGCTATTTCGACTGGCGCAGTGGCGATGTTTATGAGAATTCTAATGATAACTATCAGGTGATCAATCATGCCACACACGGCCTGTACTTTATGCACAAGGGTGATCACAAGAATGTGCCAGTCACTTCGAAGCCGAGTCCGTTCAGTGAAAACGTGACGCGCACTGTTTGCGAATCGAATTTGTACAAGTTTATTGTGCTATACGATCACATGGTTCGAAAGAAAAAATAAAGGAAACGAATTTCAAGTGATAAGTTAATTTTTAAGATAAGTTTTTAATACTTATAAGGGTTTTAGCGACCTGTTTTTTGTCAAAGTTTTTTGCATTTTTGGCTGGCTTGAGGTCAGCCGAGTCGAAATAGACATGTCCGTCTGTCCGTCTGTTTGTATGAACACCTAGATCTCAGAGGTGGTAGGAGATAGAGGGTAGCGTGCACAGCTTTGAGTCAAAGTAAATACAATTCAATCACAACAGAACACGTGCAATCCCAAAGAAACTGAGCGACCCACTCCGCGCAGGCGCCACAATCCCAGGAAGCGTAAGCTACACACGCACACAACCAATGCATGGCTAACTCAAAAGATTAAAGGCAATAAAATGTAGCCAGACAGTCCGAGAAAACAGCCGATAAGACTGACACGCGCATAAAAAATGATTTACAATAAAATTAAAACGTTTACCAACTAAATCGGCGTCTTGAGTTTTTGGCGACGTAAACTGCGACTCCCCTGGATTACACGGCGACCCGGACAAGGGAACAAAAAAAGAAAATAAAAACGATACTGCAAAAAAAAACTGCGGAGGAAACCGCAACAAACCAAATAAAATACAAACACAAATACAAATACAAAAAAAAGCAAACTACTTTATGTCACCAAAGCCGCTGCAAGGCTTGGGCAGCGAGAGGAAGAGACGGTGCAAAGCAAGTCACCGGTTGACCGGCCTGGCAACAAGAAGCTCACATTAAATGCAACAAAAAGAACAAATTAGTGGGAGGCAGAAGCCGTCTGCACCACCGGGGAAACCAATAGACGACCAATAGACGACGACCCAAGATGACCAAAAGAAGCTGGCCCGCGCAGAGTGCGCCCACCGAAAATATTTTTTAAAGCGGTCCAATGTACTTGTACATTGGTAGTTCCAATTTTTAGTACCCTCAAGTAGCGTATGAGCTGGGTACGTTAGATAAGTTCATTAACACAAAATCCCCTTCTACATATCATGATACCATTCACACTAACATACATTATACAGGTAAAAGTAGCTGTAAACGTATAATGTAATAATCAATCATAAAAACCATCATCTCTCTCTCAAAAAAAAAAAAAAAATATTAATAATTTTTGAAAAAAAAAAAAAAAGGGAAGAAAATTGATACTTAATAGAGATGGGCAAAAACCCAATCTAAGGCGGCTGACAATACAGCCAATGTTGTTAGTGAACTCGACCTCAAAAAAAAAAAATTAATCAAATGAAATACATAATTCATTCATTCATGCTGTACGCAAAAATTAAATAAGGAGAAAACCACTTCATGATTTAAAATAATCATGACAACTACAGAAATGAAAATTTTACCGAAAAAGAAAAAGAAAAACATGACCTAAAAACAAACACTTTTTCCCTATTAATTAGGGGTGTCCAAAATTTATTTTTACTCCTTCTAGGACACCCCCTAAACGCCTAAATACCCTAAACTCAAAAAATCCTAAAACTCCAAAAGACCAAAAGAATCAGTAATCATGGCACAGACACAGATTCAATTCCTCAAGACAGCCTCAAGTCTGATCCCAGATTTTGACGGCAAAGCCGAAAATATACAAAGTTTTTTAGACGCATTATCTCTGGTCGAATCTATTATGGATACCCATGAGACAACTGCAGTCTCCTGATCAAAACAAAATTAAAGGGACATGCAAGAAATTTGATTGGTACAGAAAGCACCATAAGTCAAATAATTGCCAAACTAAAAATTTCCGTTAAAGGAGAATCGGTTGAAGTTATTTCTGCAAAATTAATGAATCTCCAGCAGAAAAATAAAACGCCAATCAGTACTCAAAAGAAATTGAACAACTATCAAAAAGTCTAGAAGGCGCTTACATAAATGATGGACTTACTCCTGAATTAGCGTCAAAATATAGCGTACAAAACGCTGTAAAAGCCATGACATCCAACTGCTCTATTGATAAGGTAAAACTTATCATGCAGGCGGTAGCTTCACAACCATGAATGACGCTATCGCCAATTTGTCAACAGTTGCACTGATGCAACCGGAAAAACTGACTCTGTCCTATATTATTCGAACAATCGCGGAAACAACAACCGTGGTAACTACAACAATGGACGGGGTCAGTACTATAATAATGGAAACAGAGGAAGAGGTTACCAAGGTAATCAGGGATACAGCCAAAATAATAACAATGGTTACAATAATCGTGGCCGAGGTACCAATAATGGCAACTATAGAGGCCAATACAACGGCAACAACAGAGGCCAAGGAAACCAAAATAATTGGCGAGGACAAAATAACAATAATAATAATCACAACATCCGAACAACAAATTCGGAAAACGCTCAACCCCCTTGAGCAACGACAATCAGTAAAGGTATACTCACTCAATCTCAATCTAAGTAATATAATTACAGTTCAAAATGCAGAAACAAAGACAAATCTGACATTTTTGCTTGATACAGGAGCAGACATTTCGGTAATAAAACACCAACAAAATGAACATTACAACATAAATACAAACATAATAAGCAATATAACAGGTATTGGACAAGGAACAACACGTTCTTATGGTCTAGTACATCTGCAACTACTTACAGACAAATACATCGTACCACATGATTTCCACGTAGTACCAGAAAATTTTTCAATACCAACAGATGGTATATTAGGCTATGATTTCATCAAAAAATTTAATTGTCTGTTAGATTATCAAGAAGAGCAAAATACACTAATTTTGCGCCCAAAAAAATTTCCATACACACATCCAAATCCCAATAAAACACTCACTCGAGAATGACTCATTATTATTACCTGCTAGATCTGAAGTCATACGACAAGTAAGATTAAAGACTAGCGAAAAAACGGTTTTAGTACCCAATCAGGAGATACAGCCGGGAATAATAATAGCAAGTTCAATAGTAACAAGTAATAATGCATACATTCGCATAGTAAATACTACTTCGAAAAATACAGAAATTGACAGTCAAAACATACAGTTTGAGTCACTTAATGACTATGATATAATCCAATTAAACAAAGAAAAGTCAAGAACAAGGGAAATATTGAAGAAATTAAGATTTCCTAAACAGTTCAAATCTAAACTAACCGAACTTTGCACTGAATACAGTGATATATTTGGTTTAGAAACAGAACCTATATCCGCCAACAATTTCTATAAACAAAAGCTTAGATTGAATGATAAAACACCTGTATACATTAAAAACTACAGAAATGCTGAGTCGGAAAAGCAAGAAATAAACGATCAGGTACAAAAATTAATTAAAGATGGCATTGTCGAACCATCCATCTCTGAATATAACAGCCCACTTCTCTTGGTACCCAAGAAATCACTTCCAAATTCAACGGAAAAAAGATGGCGTTTAGTAGTTGATTATCGCCAAATTAACAAAAAAGTTACTAGCGGACAAGTTCCCACTCCCAAGAATAGAAGATATTCTAGATCAACTAGGTCGAGCGAAATACTTTTCATGTCTCGACCTAATGTCCGGATTTCACCAGATAGAACTTGATGAGAAATCAAGGAATATGACATCATTTTCAACGAGCACAGGCTCTTATCGCTACACGCGATTACCATATGGACTTAAAATCGCACCAAATTCTTTTATGCGCATGATGACACTTGCATTTTCAGGTCTAGAACCATCGCAAGCATTTCTCTATATGGATGACCTAGTAGTCATTGGATGTTCCGAACAACATATGTTCAAAAATTTGACAAACGTCTTCGAACTATGTCGCAAATTTAATTTAAAACTACATCCAGAAAAAATGTTCATTCTTCATGCACGAAGTTACTTATCTTGGTCACAAATGTACCGATAAAGGAATTCTCCCAGATGACAAAAAATATGACGTCATCAAAAACTATCCAAAACCTAATGATGCAGATAGTGCACGTAGATTCGTAGCCTTCTGTAACTATTATCGGAGATTTATCCAAAATTTTGCAGAACATTCACGCCACTTAACGAGGCTTTGTAAAAAGAACGTTAAATTTCAATGGACTACAGAATGCGATAATGCATTTGAGTACTTAAAAGAAGCATTAATGAAACCAACATTACTGCAGTACCCAGACTTCAGAAAAGATTTTTGCATAATCACAGACGCTAGCAAACACGCTTGCGGAGCAGTATTAACTCAGGAGCATAATGGAATGCAACTTCCAGTTGCATATGCCTCCAGATCATTTACACAAGGTGAAAGTAACAAATCAACTACAGAGCAGGAATTAGCTGCTATACACTGGGCAATAAAACACTTCAGACCTTACGTTTATGGAAGGCATTTCTTCGTAAAAACTGATCACAGACCGTTAACATATCTGTTTTCAATGAAAAACCCAAGTTCCAAACTAACAAGAATGAGACTTGATTTGGAAGAATATGATTTCACTGTGGAATATCTCAAGGGGAAAGATAACCATATTGCAGATGCTTTATCCAGAATAACAATTGGAGAGCTCAAAGAAATGAATAGACAAATATTGAAGGTCTCTACGAGGTCTTCAACAAGACAGAAAAACGCCTGCGCAGGCCAAGAAAGCAGTTCAGCTATTAGTAGCACTGCTAAAAAATTGCACGAGCAAAATGAAAATGAAAAGCCCAATGTCTATGAAGTAATCAACAACAACGATGTCAAAAAAATGTGTGAAACTAAAACTCGACAAGCACAAGTGTTTGTTCAAAATGGGAAAACGAGTGATTTCACGCTTTACAATAAATGATTTGTACTCCAATGGAAAACTCGATTTAGGTCAGCTTTTCCAAAGGCTTGAAACAGAAGCCGGAATACTTAAAATAAACCAATTGAAAATGTCACCAAGTGATCAAATTTTCGAATCTGTATCACTAAGTATATTTAAAAAAATGGGCAATAGTATTTTAAAGAAAGTACGAGTATGCATACTCCCAAAGGTGACCATTATAGACAAAAACGACACAGCTCAAATAAACGCAATTCTGTCAAAATACCATGACGAACCAATTGAAGGAGGCCACTCAGGGACGTCGCGAACCCTGTCAAAAATACGAAAATATTTTTATTGGCCCTTCATGACTAAGACAATAAGACAGTATGTAAAATCTTGTTTGAAATGCCAAAAAGCAAAAACAACTACCCATACAAAGACACCTATGACTTTAACCCCAACTCCAGCAACAGCATTTGATACTGTACTAATTGATACCATTGGTCCACTTCCAAAAACTGAGGATGGCAATGAGTACGCAGTTACCATTATATGTGACTTAACAAAATATTTAGTCACTATACCAGTACCAAACAAAAGTGCTAAAACAGTTGCTAAAGCAATTTTTGAATCTTTCATACTCAAGTATGGTCCAATGAAATCATTCATTACGGACATGGGTACTGAATATAAAAATTCATTAATCACAGACTTATGTAAATACATGAAAATAAACAACATACATTCAACAGCTCACCATCACCAAACTCTTGGAACAATCGAGCGCAGTCATCGAACATTTAACGAATATATACGTTCATATATTTCGATCGACAAAAATGACTGGGACATATGGTTGAATTATTTCACCTACTGTTTCAATACAACCCCGTCAGTAGCACACGACTACTGTCCATATGAACTTGTTTTCGGAAGGCCACCGAGACAATTCATTAACTTTAAAAACAAAGATATGATAGATCCTCTATATAATATAGATGATTATGCTAAAGAAGTAAAATTTAGATTAGAAGTAGCCTATAAAAGAGCTAGAATTATGTTAGATAAGGAAAAGCAAAAGCGAAAAACGCTTTATGATAAGAAATCAAACGATTTTCTCTTAGAAGTAGGAGATTTTGTATTATTAAGAAACGAAACTGGGCATAAATTAGATAACAACTATGTTGGCCCTTATAAAGTTGAAAAAATAGATGATAGAGATAATATTACAATTAGAATAGGAAAGAAACAGCAAATAGTACATAAAGATAGACTAAAAATATATAACGCATAAAAAAAAAAAAAAAAAAAATATACATATATTAAGAATATTATCATTACAATATGAATGAATGAATGAATGAATGAAAAAAAAAAAAAAAAAAAACAACGAAATTAAAAAAAAAAAAAACAACAAAACTTTATTAATTACCAATTTTTTTTATCTATACAAAATATGAAACAAAAAAAAAAAAAAAATTATTAATACTTTTCTTTTGATTACAATTTCCATAATCATTATACATCAATAAATATTAAGCATACAATTTTTATATACACCACTACACTATTTTAGAATAACTTCATAAATATACGTTATTCTTCTTAAAGGGAGGTGTAGCGTGCACATGCTTTGAGTCAAAGTAAATACAATTCAATCACAACTATGTAACACTTTGTTGCATATCCCATAAGGAAATCTGAGCGACCACTTCAGTCGCTGACTAGGGCGCTGTGTCAGCATATCCCACGCTGTGGATAAGCGATAAGCTACACACGCACACATACCAATGCATGCGCGCGCTGCTAACTCAAAAGAATTAAATGGCAAATAAAATGTAGCCAGACAGTCCGAGAAATACAGCCGATACGGCGAGACGTACGTTGCACGTACGGTCTGTCATATATACAAATGATTTACAATAAAAATTAAAACGTTTACCAACTAAATCGTTGCCGTCTTGAGTTTTTTGGGTGCGACGTAAACTGCGACTCCCTCGCGTAATTACAGAGGTTTGACATGTATGGGACAAATGCTTCTTTTATCTGCACGCAGATCAAGCCTCCTCCCGCCCCCGCAATTTAGAAAAAACGTTATATCTCCTACAGCTTTGAAGATAGGCGATTCGTACCTTTTAGAGATTGTTAGTAATTAGCCAAATGAATCGCAATGATAAAGATCGGATGAACGGTTCTCAAGTTATGAGCCAAAAAGTGAATCAAGATTCCCTCGCTAACCCCCATCCCACCCTAAAAAAATGTTTCATACTTTTCGGATGGTCACCCTAAGGAACGCAGGAACACTGCTAAACATGGTTTTTCATGAGTAACGGGTATATCGAAGTCGGTTAGAGCCGACTTTAACTTACGCTCTCGTTTTTTATCTAAAATGAGAATAATTTTGCATACCAAATGCTTGGGGCGTTTCCCCTTCGATATCAAGGTTTATAAGGAAGTCTGTGTGGTCGTTTGAATGTGAATATGCAATACAAAAAGTCCGCTGATGATAAGATGTGGTTATCTTTGAAACAGCGATCGTTGTACGGACATATCAATTGCTATTCCAAATTGTTGTAATTAATCTCTGTTGATTTGTGTTGATTACATTGAATTGTAACTCTCCACCGACCTCAAGCCAGCCAAAAATGCAAAAAACTTTGACAAAAAACAGGTCGCTAAAACCCTTATAAGTATGATATAATGGACGGCACGCCATAATGTTTGCAATAAAAACCAAAAAAACGGTTTCCCTATTGAAAAACAAACAAAAACTCTGCTATGGAGGATCATTGGACAGATTGTTCAACCACCTTGCGGAGCTCAAAGGCAAAAAGAAATTAATTACAACAATTGGAAAAGCAAAAAGCAACACGTTCAAATAAACATAGCAGAATTCTAGGCTGAATCGTGGTCTCGTCCCATAGCAAATTGGAGTCCCCAACTCGTTATTCGGCGATATGAAGATTTATAAGGGAGTCTGTGTGGTCGTTTGAATGTGAATATGCAATACAAAAAGTCTGCTGATGATAAGATGTGGTTATCTTTGAAACAGCGATCGTTGTACAGACATACCAATTGCTATTCCAAATTGTTGTAATTAATCTCTGTTGATTTGTGTTGATTACATTGAATTGTAACTCTCCACCGACCTCAAGCCAGCCAAAAATGCAAAAAACTTTGATAAGTTTTTAATTTTGGACAAAATTATTCAATACAGGACTTTTATTTGTAAAAATATATATTACATTCGACAATTTTAGTAGACTATTTACCGGCTTCAGTAATCAGCTCTTAAATTCATCCAGACAACGAAACTAAATAAAATTAACATTAAGCAAGTCTACACGGCATAGCACATGCTTATTTAAGTCGCTTCAGGCCGCTCACCGACACTCCAAAACCCCCTCCAAAACTCTTTGGGCTTTCACACATTTGCTTAAGTTATTTGACTTTTTCTTCTGGTGAGTCGCAAAGGGCCCAGAGCAGCCAAAGGGCAAAGAGCTGCCCCCTCATTGTTGCAGCCAAAACATGGGATTTTTCTGTATGCCATTGTCTTGCACGACGATTCCAGAGTCGGCGGAGACAGCGTGTCAGAGTTAGGTATTAGAGTCCCGACATGCCTTCGGGGACAAATGACAGGATGTACGTAGAGAGGAGGCCATTGAAGTGTGTTTGTTGTTGTTGTCTCGGCTTGATTGAGTTTTATGCACAGTTTACCCTTCCACCAACACTCTCAGTCGACGGCGATCTCTGAGTGTCGCCCAATAGCCGCCGGGCCGCACACACGTGGCATGCCTCTTAAAGTTCAAAATTTTCAGCTTAAAGCAAACTTTGCCTACGTACTTCATATGCCACTTGGCTCCACTTTTACGTCATCATTGCTCATTGTTGTCGACTCTCTGTTTGCCATTCACCTTTATTTGCTTTGCGATTTATTCATTCAAAAGCACAACAATTTTTTTTATTTATTTATTTGACTTTTAGCTAAACTTCAAGTCTAGTCTTTTGTGCCCCGTTCTAAGTATTTCAATGCATTCAGGATCTGTCTGGTATCATTCCCTACTTATATCTTTTTTTGGCTTGTTTGCCTTCCGGGTGAGTGGAAAGTGTGTGTGTGGGTGAGTCTGCTGGTTTTGCTTTTTTTTCCGCATCGTCATTATATGCAAAAAAATATATTTAATATTTATTTGTACAGGCACTTGATTCGTTTTTATTCAAGTGTAATGAAAACTTTCGAGTTTCTTTTTTAAATTTTCATTCCAAAATAATCGATATTTATGTACCACTTTCAAGCCAGCTTCAATTACACAGCCATGACAGACAGCCGGCGGATTCTCGGAATAAGTGCTTTTCTATTTGCCTGCTTCCTTAGTGCAGGGAAAATATTTTTTCTTCAGGCTTATGCAAAATAAGATGCCTGGCCTTTTGTGCAAGTTAATCGAAGCGCAAAGCTTTAGCTTTTACCTGCTGTCACTTGAGTTTCAGTGTCGAGTTTATCGATTCGAAATGTACCAAGGCCAGAAAGCAGGTAGGTGCTTGTCTATGAAATGCGGAGACATACGGCTAAATTATGCATTACTCGTGTGCCCCTGAAATTAGGCAACGCAAATTATGATTATGATGTGTTCATTGTTTTTATGCGACGGGGTGGAGTGGGTGCTGTCTGTCGGCAATTTGCCAAATACACATACATATGAGTAAGTAAAAGGACATTTATTTTACCTTTCAAGTACTTACAAATCGTTCTTGCCTTTTGTTGTGGATACCCTGTAGTCAGCGAAGAGATTGGACCTTAAAGGCGACGGCGAAAAGCAAGATTATATAGATAGATTAACCGAAAGGTGGACTTCTGGAATATGGAGGAAGGATCAGTACTGAAGTTCCAACTAAATTCAAAATTAACAATGTTCAGCTACTTTACTTTGCAGAATTTGGCAATTTTAGATTGCTGCTGAAATTCTAAACATATAGTGACCTGATCACTCAGCTGAATGTTCGTCTGTTTTGCTGTCAGACCGTGTAAAAAGGCGTCTGAGTAGAGCAGACGAAATAGAACCGGTTCTATTTGGCCTGAGCACTCACCAAAATGTCACCTATCGAATTGCAGTGTGACCTAATTGCAGGGTGCTGGCGTTGCCATTTTTGTTCTACGTTGGCGTTGCCATTTTGCTATCGAGTTTTAAATTAAAATTTCGCTTCCATTTTTTTCCTCTTAACTCAACAGGAGGGCAACATCATTTTTAATGCTTCTTCATTCATTTCGCTTTTTATTTTGCTTGTCTTCTTCTTTATGTTAACAAATCTTCACAATGTTCATATGAACCAGATGATTCCGATGAACCATTGGTTCCGCAACTGGCTCATTTGAGCTCCTCAGGCCTGTGTAAAAGCGAATCAGATGAGTTAAGGTCTGACGAAGAGACCTTACAAAGTTGATGAACACGGCGATTCCACTATCATTTTCAATGAAAAATGGGCCAATTACGCCACCAAGCAAGTCTACACCAATCAGACACTTTTGAAGGTTCCATCAGCATTTCCATGACTAACTGAGGCTGTTCCGAGTCAAAATTCTTCAGTTCTGCCGCTAATATGGAAGTGCACTTCATCTGAAAAGATGATTTTTCGTTTTTTCAAAACTCACACAGAACACTGAGTATGAAAAAAAGCTTTTAATATTTCAAAGCGATCTTCAAGTTCTTCAAATAATATTTTTTTAGTGATTTCGTAGGTATGTCAAATGATCTGTCAAAATATGTTGTCTGTTTTATAAGAAAGGGTCGTCAGTTTCAGCAACAGGGCTGTCAGTTTTTGGATGAGACTTCTTTGCCAAATCAGAGGTACCAAAGTAGACAACACTAATCCAACACCTTACATTTTTACATCAGTTGTAATATTTTTATACACTTGGAAAGGGTATTATGCTGTAAAAACTGACTGCATTTTGTTAACTTAATATTACTCACATTGAGTTATGGTGGACAATGACACCTTGGCTAGTCCGAGACTCTTATTTTTGTTTTTATACCCTGTACCCATTGAAAATGGATAAAAGGGGATCATGAAGTTGTGCAAATGTATGTAACAGGGAGAAGGAAGCATTTCCGAACCTATAAAGTATATATATTCTTGATCCGGATCAACAGCCGAGTAGATTTAGCCATGTCCGTCTGTCCGTCCGTCCGTCTGTCTGTATGAACGCGTCGATCTCAGAGACTATAAGGGATGGAGTTAAAAATTTTTGCATTTACATAGGTGTTTGCCGTACGCAGATCAAGTTTGTTTCAGATTTGCAAAATTTCCCACCCTCCCCCCTTAAAAAAAACTGTCAGAGCCGCAATTTTAAAGTTACAACATCGTCTATCTAGTCTGAAACGCACAATCAGATCAGAGCAAAAACACCAAAGTTATTCACGAAACAAATTTTAAAATTAATTAATTTTCAATTCATTGCGCTGCAATCGTCAACTTCTAACTGAAGGCAAATATAAACGGCGACACTGAAAACCATGTGTTTTTTCATGTTCCCCTTTGTTCTCTTAATTTTTAGCTATTGCTTTTTGCTAATTCTCTGTTCGAGTCTCATTTCGCTTTTTGGGTTCTAAAAGCACAGGTGCTACATGCGTGCTATTAGAAGGGACGTTTGCATGTTATGCAGATTTTATGCCTTCCAATATACTGCCAAAGGAACATACTTGCAATTAACGAACGACCGTTAATCGTTCGGGTTTCACTTTCCGATATTGGGTTCTAGTAGCACACGTGCTGCATGCGTGCCATTAGAAGGGACGTTCGCATGTTATGCAGATTTCATACAGATTGCATGCCGTTTTTCATACTGCAAAAATTGGTTGTGCATTCTTCCTTGTAAAAAGAACAGTGCCAGATGTCATTCTTTTTGGAACCACCTTCCGTAAAGACCGACTGGGTATTTGCGTTTGTGTGTATGTGTGCGTGTGTGTTTGTTAATTGTGCAGGGTATTTTGAAGTCGATTTAACTCGACTGCAACGGTCTTACTTGTTTTTTTTACCAATTAGGACTCCTTTCGTGGCAGTAGCTTTTAACAATTCTTCCAAACATTTATCATTACCTTTATCTGGTAATTATCATAAATGGATACAGTCTGAGCCGGCTTATTGTAGTTGCTTTTTGGTTATCTACTATTTCATAAGAAAAGTTAAGCGAACTCTTGTACAGATTATAGGCCGTTTTTCGCTGATGGACGTCAGTATCTAATGGTCGGATAGTGCGTGGTATGGAATTTTAAAAACCTAGGTTGACATGGTCCTATATTTGATGTTTCGTTTTCGTCTACTTTGTATACTTTTGTTCCAGCTTGGATCGCATTCTTTATATTATATAATTTTAAAACATTATCGTTGGATGAGCAACTTCATATTGATTGCTGCTTGGAATATAAGGGTGTCCCTCAGGCGCCATCGAACTTTTAAATTGAAGAATAACGTCATCTATTTTAAAATCCGTCACGATTTCCCTTCAAAATGAAATGCAAATGCACTATTTTATTTTATTTTTGAAAAATTATGGAAAACCTTCATTTATAACTACAAGGTAGCGCAAGAACAGCCACTAAATCCAAGTCCAAGCTTTGATAGAAGCTTTGATAAAGATAATCAGGAAATCGAAGGCTCGATACACCAGATTACAACTTTTAGTCATCGAACCAAAATCGACTGGGAATATCGAAGCTGTGCAGTGTCTCACCTTGTATATTTACATCAAAGAGAACATTAATTTATTACATTGAGTTCCCTGGGATCGCAGTCGATACAGAAGGCTGTGTCATGCTTGGAGTAATCGATACATCGTTTACGGTCGATAACGACATGTCTATAACTTTAAGCTCTCTCTATCTTTTGGCGTATGGCGTAGCCGCCAAAAAGTGTCTTAAACCGAGTTAATTAGAAGTCGCTACAATATGATCCCAAGATTTTACACAATACGACTCAGCTGAACGATTTAAAAAATAACCTCAAATTTAACAGGGTATCAAAAAGTTGAGTTCTTAACGTTTATTAAAGAACTCTTGTTGCTGTCTTTTGGGGCAAGACTTTTGTTTACATTTGGTACTGCTAATCACATGCAAATCCTTTTAAGTCGCAATGACTTTGTGACTCGAGCGCATAATAAGCTCATTTGTAATGGAAATAAGTTCGCACACAGGCACATCTGACTGCGTGTGCATGTGTTTGTGTTTGTGTGTGTGAATTGTGTGGGTGTGTGTGAGTCTGTTTATGTTTGTAATAGCTGCAGGTTATTTGGCATAACCTTTTTTGTGCCTCTGTAGCTGGCATTTGCCAGCATAAAGAGCGGTAGGGGGGTTTTCTTGCCTTTATTTATGTTCCTGCGTGTGTGTGTGTGTGCATGTGAACCTCCTCCTTTAATCCCCTCACAGACACAACCACATTAAAATATGAATCTAATGTTCATTTTATGCGAGTAATTTACGCTGCTAGGCATTTTTAGCTTCATTTGTTCTCAAATGGGTGTAAATTAATCTGCTTGGAAACCGCTTTAATGTGCCACAATTGGAGATGCAACTGGCCTCTAGAAGAATGTTCTCTAAATAATCAGCCTCCATGTTTTTAATTACAGTCATAAATTTGTCTCATTTATCTACCTTATAATTTAAATCAAATGCAATATTGTTTAATATAAAATACATGATTTATCTGACAACCCGACGTCACCCACATATGTCTTGCCAATACCAATATGCCAACCATTTAAAATGCGAGCCAATTTATTAGCCAACATTCCGCACTCGGTCTGGCACCTTAAAAATTTTGTAATAAATGTCACACATGCCCTGGCAGACCCAAAAAGTTATGGCCACGCATTTGTCACACGCAATTCGTAGAAAACACTGCAAACGAACTGCAAAAAAGAAAAAAAATGTTCAAATAAATACGATAAATAAAAATATTTTTAATTAAAATTCCAAATAAAGAAACGTGAAGATGAATATGGCAATGGCAGAAAAACAATGTCAAAATGGAAAGGTGTACTATTAATTTCAATGGGAAATCAAAGTAAGAAATTTAAATTAATTCAGGAATTTTATGAGGAATGTTTTACAATACAAATTAAAGGACAATGTAACTAAGGCTGTAAACATCTATGAATTTAAATAGATTTGACTTCGGGGCTGGCAAACACGAAGCATGTAGAACTGGTCAATCCAAAAGTGTTAAGTTCTCTTCACTGATGAAAAATCCGCTTTAAAAAGATTATTTAATATTTGTTTATTTTATTTTATTATTTTCTAAACTCTTAGACCAAAGAATAGAATTTTTATCAACTCAGTGAAATTTCTTAGCGGAAATACCCATAAATTAGGAACCAAAACTGAAAGCTTGAACGAATGACTTTTGTAATTATAAGCAAAAGAAATTTATAGTGCGAATTTATTTCTGTTCTGGCTTATTTTTCCAGCTCTGAAAATAAAATGAGCAGCACGTTTCGGGGCGGAATTGTTGCAGCAGCTGTTGCATTTTTCACGCTGATTATATAGTTTTCATTTTACGCCCCGTTGTCATAAAAGTCAATACGCCTTGACCCTTTTGTGATCCTTTGGCACACATGTGCGCCTTTCTTGCAACTTAATCGCAGCATTTTCATAAAATTTTATTGAATTTAAAAAAGCGAAGGCCAGCTACTTGAGCAAATATCATTTATTTTATTGTTCAATTCCGTTACATGTCCTTGTTAGAGTTGTGTGGGTGTGTGTGTGTGTGTGTGGTGCTTTGATTTCCTGGCTGTCTACTGGCAAGTGGCAGCTGTGCCATAAAAACTAAGGCCAGGCTAGTGGCTACTTGCCGTATCCTTCGTCTGTTTGTGGCATTTTGGTCCATTCGTAATGAATGTTTATTGCATCGGACATGGACATGTTTTGCTCTGGCTCTCCCTCCTTCAGTCAACAGGACTGCGTAATTGCTTTTGGGTTTTTTTTTCCTGGCATTGCACAAGTATCAACAGTGAAGAAAAGTTATATGAGCAATGAGTAGGAAAAGAGTAAACAATTTGTCTAGAAATATCCAACTGCATCTGCTGAAGAAGTGAGCTCTTCCATTTTAACCCTTAAAAAATCCAATATTTGTCGATAATTATATTACTCCACTGGAGCAACCTTAAATACGAATTGAATTAAATAAGCTCTCCACAAAAATCCTCAACAAAACATATGTAACATTTTCATATCCATAAAAGCAAACAACAAAAGCCCAAATGCCAACCAGAGAGGATCTAGTTAAATAAAAATAAACGTTTCCACATATTAAAAAGGGGCTGAAGGAAAACTTGAAACTCAACTCAAGTAAGTCATTGTTATGCATGACGCCAACTGCGCAAGCCACAGCCAACTTGAGGGTCGACTGTGATTTCCATAAACAGCCAGCGTTGGGTGGGTGGGGCAGGGCAGGGCTGGGTCCGGGCACAACAAGCACAAATATTAAAGATTCTCGAAAACCATAATCTTATTGACGTGATAGGATTACACTTTGCTAAGTGAATTAAGAAAGTGTGGCCAACTACTTAGACGGGCGAGGGGGGATTGCCCACTCAATATGATATGCACACAATATTATGGCCGAGAACGTGGCCTGATTCTTGACAAGGGATGAGCCTAGCCAAACTTTCTGCCCAGATTATTAACATAATTTATCACAACAGGCGACACAAACTCCACCTCCGGCAGCGGCTCAATAAGGTAACACTTTTTGGGATGTTGGAAACTTTTTGTGCTGCCGCCAACAACTTTTTGCTTCTCATTAAATAAACATTATACCATAAGAAAACGATTTCATTAACAATTTTGGCGGCAACATAATTATGTCTGCCTAGCGAAATGATTAATCATTGTTCGATTTCCCAGCCAAAAGACATTTTGTTTAGGCATTTGCAGTATTTTTTTTTGTTGGCCAGAAATAAATTGGCTCTGCCGACAGTTTTGATGGCTATATATCAAAATGTCCAACAGTTGTTAAGCGTTGACTGCACCCCGGGGAGCATTTAATGTTTGCCAACCAGAGTGTTTTTTGTGCGGGTTTTTCTTTTCATTTTTTTTGCAGGTTAGGTAAGTTGGTTTAGAATTTGACGAACGAATTTAAACCTTAAAATTGATTTTTAATGTTGAGATTGACAGAAGGTTTTTAGGTGATTTGTAATGGTTTTATTAACAGGGATATCTTAATTTTGACAGCTTATGACAGCAATATTTTTGTCGCTTAAAGTCCGTGGGGGTTGTTATGTTTCAAGGCTTACTCAAGTTAACCTGGAGATAGAGACTGAAAAATAAGCACTAACAAAAAAATAATTAACGATTCGAACGCACTTAAAATAAAATTAACAAAATGAAGCTGTCACACGATGGCGCTCTTCTCCCAGTAGTGTATGCACACTCCCCTCTCTCAAGAAAATCGAAACTGTGAGAGCGTGTTCAACGCTCCGATACTTCTCCTCACTCCCCTTGCCATTTTTATACTCTGTACCAAAGGTACATAGAGTATATTAAGTTTGTGCAAAAGTATGTAACAGAAGGAATCAGTTCCGACCATATAAAGTATATATCCTCTTGATCAGCATCAACAGCCGAGTCGATATAGCCATGTCCGTATGTCCGTCCGTCTGTCTGTCCGTCCGTCCGTCCGTATGAACAAACAGATCTCAGAGATGGTAAGAGATAGAGGTTTGACATGTATGGGACAAATGCTTCTTATACTTGCACGCAGATCAAGTTTATTTTCAATTTTTACCACGCTCCCTCCCGCCCCCCGCAATTTGGAAAAAACGTTATATCTCCTACAGTTTTGAAGATAGACAATTCGTACCTTCTAGAGATAGTTAGTAATTAGCAGAATTAGCAAAATGCCGAAAAATTTCAGATCGATCGATTCAGATTTGCTTGAGTTATGTGTCCGGCCAGCTGAAAAAAAGTGGTTTCGAGATAAACGCGTTTAATCTTTTAAGTACTGTAAAATCGTGTAATTTATTCATGTATATTTATTCTGCGATGCCTGCACCATACAATTGGCCTTCTAGATCGATGTCCTTCCGTTCATTCTCCTTCCGAGTTGCTTTTAAGTCAAGGCGAGCCTTTTTTGCTCCATCGCTCAGTGATTGCTCAGCTTTATTAATGCGGTACTGGTCCACTTCCTGGCAAAACTTGAAACTTTTCGAGCGATTGTCAAGTCCATGACATCAAATGTTCTCAAAATTGATATAAGGCCATCGTTAAAAACACTTGTTGCAATATTGGTAGCAATATCAAAAATTTTTTTGCCAGAATTCATCAAAGCGCTTGGTATAGTCCGCTGAGGCTTCGCCGTAGAATGGAAAATTTTGACACTTAGAAACTTTTGGCGGATTCAATTTTTTGGTATGTTATTTTTAAGAACCTAAAGCGTTATTTAAGCCAAAAAAAAAAATTTCGATTTTAAAAAAATTCTACTTAGATGTCCCCCCTTAAGTTCAATATTCAACTTTATCTTTAAAATAACAAAGCTTTATATTCTAAATATCAAGACTGATAACTTTCAAATATGTTTGAAAGGTTTTTCCAATTATCAACAAAATTTTTTTGTGTAAAGCCCCATACGGAGTGTGACGAAAAATTCGTTTCGATACAGTATTTCATATGATGAGAAACACCTTGGCTTTGCTTTAAAGCTCATGTGCTGTTAGAAAGTGTTTCTATTTATGTGAAATATCCAAACGAATTTTTCGTCGTACTCTGTATGATGCTTTAGCAATAACACAATGATTTGTAAAATTCGGTTTTAAACTGAACCTAGGTCCAAAAAAAATGTGTGCCTCTGTCAGATTTCGCAAGAAACAGTCACTTTTTACATGGGTCAGAAAAATTTAACAGTCACCCTCGGACACGATGGGCCCGCAGCGACGAAGATTTTGCACTTCACCTAAGAAATGTTTTCCTGCCGAACCCACTAACCAATGAATATGCACTGCCATTGATTCCGACTGCTGCACAGACTGACCCAATCAAAGTTCATTCGCTTGAAAAAAAAATGTAATCAAAGAACTTAATCCTAAATAAGCACCAGGACATGATCTTATTACGCCTAAAATGATTATGATACTTCCAAGTTCTGCCATTTCATATATCTCAAGAATCTTCAATGCTGTATTGCGATGTGGATACTTTCCAACTCAGTGGAAGAAATCGACCAGATCAGAAAACAGAAAAGGATAAAACTCAAGCGTCATCATACAGACCCATAAGCCTTCTACCTTGTTTATCAAAAGTATTTCAGAAGATCTTACTTCGCAAAATTGATTCAAATGCACAAAATGTAATTCCCTCACATCAATTTGGGTTCCGAGCAAAACACGGAACCATTGAGCAAGTCAACCGATTACCTTCAGATATTGGGAGAACGTATGAGCACCACGAATACTGCTCTGCAATTTTCCTAGATGTTGCCCAAGCAATTGCCCGCGTTTGGTTGGGACGGTCTTATATTCAAAATTAGGACACTGCAACAGAGTATTTTCTGTCCGACAAAATGGGTACACAACAGATGAGTTCGAGCCGGAGTGCCACAGTCCCTTTCTGTAGGTATTGTACACTGCAGACATCCCGACTTACTCCCGACTAACAATATCCACTTTTGCGGTTGGCACGGCAATTCTTAGCAGATCACGATGTCCAATTATCGCATTAAGACCTTTGGCAAGCCAACTGGCGAATAAAGATTAACGAGCAAAAGTGCAAACGCTCTTTTGTTCACACTCAACAGAAACACCTGTCTTCAGATATCCCTAAACGCGACATTGATACCCCAAACAAACGATGTGGTATACCTTGGAGTACACCTCGACAGACGGCTTACTTGGCGCAAACACAAAGACTCGAAAAAACTTCAAATAAAGCTAAAGGTCAACAGCCTGCACTGGCTAATTAACTCCCGTTCCCCTCTAAAACTGGAATATAAAGTATTACTGTACAAAACCATCATAAAGCATGTCTGGACTTATGGATCACAGCTATGGGGAAATGCCTGTGCGAACAGTGTGGACTTTCTTCAAAGATCTCAATCAAGAATTCTTAAAACACTCTCTGGAGCGTCATGGAAAATTGAAATACAGCACCTCAAACGCAAATATTCCGAGAAGCTACTTGCCCACCCTAATGAATTTGCTCAATCTCTCATCCTGCAATCAATGCATTCTTGAATCAGAAGGAAAGACCTACCAACCCTGACCTTTGTCTCTTCTTAACGTGCTCTTTGCTCAATCAACTAGAGCTTATTTCGGTCTAGAAAAAATCACATCGCAAAATGTATAACAATTATACTATAAATTAGGGCCATATTTGTATTGAAATCAATTAATATGACCTTTGATTTCACTAAAAACATATTTAAACATCAAATTTCCGTTGGCCCTTTTATAAGAGTCATTCACGGAATTCGAACTTGAAAATTACAAAGTTTTAACATTTACTGCAGCTTTTTAGGCATTTCTGCTTAGGACGCAGAGGAAAAAATTTAAATAAATTCTTTTTTTTGGAGTTTACATTAAATTAAAAAATTAAATATTAATGGTTTTACTCGACTGCGAATACCAAGCGAAATGTAAATATTCAAATTTTTCGTCACAAAAAATAAAAGCAATCAACAATTATAATATTAACATATCAAAACATTTTTAAGCAGAATCTGACCGAAAGTGTGAGCCTCCGTAAACGGCAAATTTTGTAAGTACCGAACCAGGGGTTAGAGGGGTGTAGGGGCCCCCCCCCCCCCCAAATTTTTAATTCCCCCAAAAAATAAAAGAGCAAAATAAGTAATTAAGAATTTTAGAAAAAGATGCAAATACTAAGATTGTTTTAAAAACATAAGCAGTAGAGATTTCGAAATATCGATATCTAATACTTGTAGAATATATTTTTGGTGTGTATTTTTGTTAGTTTCGGCCACAAAAGGGAGGTTTTCTGAAGGCATTCTCTTGGTTAGTTAAGTGGCGGTGTGTCCCCAGCGGTTAGCGTGCTGGACTGCTGGGTGGGAGGTCGTGTGCTCGATGCCGCCGGACGATCCAATAATAAAGTTTTTTACTTTCTTCAGAAAAAGCTTTTGCACATCCGGTCAACTTCACCACCCATTGGCGCCAGCCAAACTAGCCATAAAAGCAAATTCTCAAACTTTGCCGTTCGGATTCGGCGTTAAACTGTTGCATGTATTCCTTCTCTCTTGTGCGAAAAATTTAAAGCACATACACCAAAAATTGAGAGACGCTTGGGTTGGCCCCTTTGTAGCTCTATCCCTAATTTTACATTCTCTTGGATATTACTAGTATTTTTTCATATTACTAATATCCAAGGGGAATCGATATTGCGACAACCCTAATCAGCAGTGAAAAGTATCTACAAACAAACACCGTTGGAATATGGGTTGAAATATTACGACCGATCGTTGGCAATTCGGTGGAATATTTAATAATTTGATTAACCACTGTTCTTTACATGGCAACAGTTTGCAAGAAGATTCATTCTAATCGATTCCTATCAGTTCTCTTCACCTTGCGTCACTGAACGAACAGTTGTCGCTTGATGAGAATGGTTGTTGTATGCACCAAAAACATGAATGCGTGTGCACATTCGCCGAGTTGCTTTTTACATTTTTGGAGAATTAGAAAAGTTTAAAAATGATAGAGACAGCGAGACATCATCAAAGCGGCACATCTCATGAGTGCGATTGGCAAAACGGGTTTCTGAACTCTTTGCATGTTTTTACTGATTTTTGAAAAAAAAAGCCAAAAAGTTGCAGACTAAATGTCACTTGAGTTGAAAATTCCTCGATTATATGGTCGTCAAAAAAGCAACAGCCATTACGGTCAAAAAATACGACGCTTTTTTTACCCCCATGTTAAATATTTTATGCAAATACTAAGAATGAAGCATCTAAAAAGAAACTAGTAAATATTTAGTATACCACCGTTCTAAGCAACAATTTTGTAAAATGTCATCGATGGGCCGCGACCCTATAAAGAATTTTTATACAACAAAGTCGAGTTGGTCATCCACGGGTTCATTTTTAATGAAGTTTTAAATTTGCGGTTTTTGTACTAAGAATATGTGAACGTTAAAACTTAACCACGTAGCTTAATATATAGCAAAACTAACCAAAGTTATGTACAAACATGGTCTTAGTGACGTGTACGACGTTTTTTGATTTAAAATAGGTTTTACTTAAAGGTTAAAATTTTAAAAAATATGCCCTACACATCCTGCGAAGTTTTTCAGTCTTTATTGCTTGAGCAGTTGGTGGATACTCATAAAAATCCTTCTTCACTCGCGACTTCTAAAAAAAATCGCCTGCGGCGCTATTTATTTTCTAGTCTTACCTTCAAACTAGGGATTGAAACCGAAACATATTTCGGTTTCGCTCAAAAGTATATACATCTATTGGTCAAAAACTTTTATACTCTGTGCCAATGATACACAGAGTGAATGAGTGTGTGCACTCTAGAGATAGACAAATATTGTTAAAAAAAATGACCAAAAAACAAGTTTACAAGTTAACAAGTATTACCTTCGGAGCATATCGACTTTTTTTATGAGATGACGTATATTCTGAGAAGCACAATAAGATCCGAACAATGTTGAGTGATTTTGAGTGCCCTTAGCCCCCCCCCTTAGCCAATTCCTAGATCCGCCGCTGTGTATGCGTGCTTCTTTGCGATTTTGTCCTCCTTTCCATTGAAAAAACAAGTGAGAAAGTCGGTGAAGCCCGACTATAACATACTCTGTACCTGGAGTAGGAGCTGAATGCAGTGCTGCTGCTGTGTCTCTCTCTACCTCTATCTCAGTCTCTTTCTCTCTCTCTCTCGCTCTCTCTCTCTAAGATTGTGCGTTGTTGGTTGCAAAAGGGTGGGAGGGGGGTGGCGGGGGAGCTTGGTTCACTTTTTTGCTTATAACTTGAGAACCGCTTATCCGATCTTTATCATTTTTTCAGCAAATCGAAGATATGATACGTTTTTTCAAAATTGCGGGTGCGGGAGGAGGAGTGGCCAAAATTGAAAATAAACATGATCTGCCTGCAGCTATAAGAAACATTTGTCCCATACATGTCAAACCTCTATCTCTTACCATCTCTGAGATCTGTTTGTTCATACGGACGGACGGACGGACGCACAGACAGACGGACGGACAGACGGACAGACGGACATCGACTCGGCTGTTGATGCTGATCAAGAGGATATATACTTTATAGGGTCGGAAATGATTCCTTCTCCCTGTTACATACTTTTACACAAACTTAATATACTCCATGTACCTTCGGTACAGAGTATAAAAATACCCTTTGCGGTTTCGGTTCGTTTTCTCAACCCAATTATGCCTATGAAGCTATCGTTGTAAGACAGCTCCGTGGGATTCGCTAGTCGAAAACTAAAAAAAAAAGAAAACAAGAAAAAAGCAAAATCATGTGTTTTGTTGAGAGAGTCTGTCAAATTTGTCCCTCAAAAAAATTGTTTAATTAAATTTTGCCTCTTTCCTCCAAAAGAGTTTTATTTTCAACAGGCGGTCATAGCAGTTCTGTCATAAGGTACCTTCTGCCAACACACTGAGGACAGGCAGAGACAGCTGTCAACCAGCCTCCTTTGTGGTGTTTGCGTGTCTTGTTTTAGACAAGTTAAGGACAAAATCCTAACTTAAATGACCTAGAGCCTGCTTAAAAAAGTTCTATGATTTTCAATCAAAAAGGTCACTAAAACAATCACTTTGTCAGGTTGGCGTTATTAAAATAGCTTTTTAAGTTTTGTCTAAATTTTGGCTTCTAACAGTCGAAAGGGTTTCTAGACTTTACCTAGATTTCACAAAAGCTGCAGCTGCTGACTCTATTTGCTGCGGTGGGACACATTAGTCGTAGTATGATGTCGAGTCCGAGCTCTTTTATAATCAGGATTGTTCTCACCCTACATTTTCCGAAAACTCTCTCTTTGATGAACTAGTGCACTTCGGTGCAGTTTAATTGTTAGAAACTCCTTTAACTTACATCAATTTGTAAAAAGCATATAAATATTTTAACTAATATACTTCCTCTTCGACCTGCTTAGCCAGTTCGGTGGCTAATTTTGGGCAAACTTTTCAGCTTTAACTCCTGTCCCGCCCACCCTTGGCTGGGTGACCTTGTGCTTGAAGTCTATTCCCAAAATAAAAACTTCCACTCCAACACCCATAAAAAGTGCCTAGCCATCCATAATTCGAAAACTTTTTGGCCTGGCTAACTAGCGCAAGTCTTCAAGTTTTTCAAGTTGCTTGGCCATTAAAAAGTTACGCGTTTTCATTTCAATTGCAGGAGCCACCGAGTCCAAGTTGCTAAACAAATTATAAACTATGTACAAATTTGCACTTTGGCAGTGAATGTCAGAAAACCAGAAGCGACATTTCCAGTGTCTGAGGAACGCAAGTGTTTGCAGAAAAGTTATTTACGGAGTTGCCAATAAATGCAAATTGCCAGCCAATTACACGAGGGGGAAGCCCCTCGGCGAGATGGACTCGAGCAGGATGTTTATTAATTGGATCGGCCAATGAGAAAAGTTCTGGCCGGTTGACATTTGCCCAAAACGAAGAAAAAAACGCAAATAATTTTGCTTGTAATTAATGCAAATTAGATATGAGCCGCCGGACGACATCGAAATGAGTTTTTCATCAAGTCTAACAACTTAATTAGCTCATAAAAATGACGCCCCAAAGCTGTTAACCCAACTCCCTTCGTGTTGCGGCCACTTAAACGCGGCACAGATTGCCAATCCCCCGGCCAACCGGAAATGCTCCATGTAGCCAACGCAGGAGCAAGTCGTAGGTCACGGCGTAGGCGCAAAGCTAATTAGTATTAAGTGCTCTAGCGGCACTTGAGGCCTTTCCCTCATGATGACGTTGTGGTTGTTGTTGTTGTTGTCGCCTCGAGTGTGGCAAAAATATATATTTTTGTGTGTGCGGTCAGTTGTTAAATTCCGACCAAAACGGTCGCACCATGAGGAAAATGTGTATGATAAATTGTGGAATTTGACAGAGCGATTTTGGGATACTCTTTGATGGGACTGGAAGGATTCACTCTTACGAATGTAAAATTTGTATCAATGTAGAAAATATTGTGAGAGGAAACACTTCAATTTTCCTTTCGACTAATATATTTCCACGGAATTGGAAAGTAGAAACCGATTACAATTCAAAGCCAGAACCGAAATTTTAACTTCTTTACTCTGAACAGATTTCATAATAAAGTCAACACTCCCCTCACCACGAACAAATCTACTGCCATACAAAGGCCATTGCCATTGGCATACTTGTGGTACAAGCCAAGCGGTTTAGGGTCGCTTGAGCGAACAATAAAGTCCACGCCAAGGAGAGCTCGATTTTTTGCGTAAATTTTATTTGACTCTAAAAAAATCCGTATTCACGTTAACTACTACGACAGGTGCTTACGATTCAGCGGCTTAGGTTACTTGATGTTAAATGAATTAAATATTAAAGTTTAACTGGAACTTAATCAACCTTATTAGACTCAAAGCCTGCCACCTCTTTCATTTAGTCAAGTCAACTTGGCTCATTATTTATTTATGGCTTAAAACCTTGCACATTTCCCATACCCAACAATTCAACCACGTTTAATCCCTCTATCTGCAAACCACTTAGTGCCATCATTTGCAAACAGGTCAATTATCTTATTAAAATCCATTTCCATTTCAACTTTGACCACGTCTCCGTGTAGGACCATCACGTAGACGCTTTACTTTAGTTCAACTCATTTCCGCTGCTCACATGACTTTATGCCATAACAGCCAAATAAAATTATCTTATCAGCCACTGAAGCATCCTGCTCCTGCGTGTCCTGCGTTAACACAAGTGCGAGTGTGTGTGAGCTAATTTTATTGCATAAAACTTGTGCTTATTGCGTCCAGCAGAGAAGAAGAAGAAGAAAAACTGCACGTTTCGGTCATACAATGCGAACGTGACCGCTTGCCCCAGCGACCCAAAGATCGGACCAACATGCACACACGTTCTGGGTGTCCCCTACATAATGGTCATGTCCAGCGTTGTTTCATTTCCATGAAATGTTCATGTGACAACACAGGCCATTTTTTTTGTGTGGGACAAAGAATCACATGACATAAAGTTGATGATTTGCTTGTTCCGCCACGAAATAGATCGTGATGGGTGGAACAGGAAAAGGAAACTCAGGTGGTAAGTGGGAGGATACTCTAAAAGAAAGTCAACTTAGTCTGATCTGATACAATCTAATACTTTTCAAACCTTAGAATATAAATAAGGTAGATGAGCATCAACTAAGGAAAATATGACCTTCTTAAAGGAAAGGAAAATCCGTTTTAAGCCGAAATCATGAAAATCATGGCCTTTTTAGAGGTGATAGTAACTTTATTTTGTTAATTAGGAAATATTTCAAGCATACAAAAAAGGCTTGGTTCAGACCGTAAACATTGTCAAAAATGTGAAAAATCGATTTAAGGATTGTTGAAAATGAAGAATAAGTTGAAAACACTTTAACTAAAAATATCAAAATAATAAAATAATAGAGAAAGAACAACTACGGTTAGACCGAAGCTTACATAACCTTACTGCTTGTATAATTTATATGAAATGGGGTTTTAAATGATTTTCAACAAACATTTCTAGTTACTTTGACCATGTGGCGGTTCCAGTCCCAGTTCATCCAGCTTTAATCACAGTTACATCTAACTAGTTTATACATCACAAACAACTATCGATGCACGACACTCCGCGTTTTAAACTAAATAGTTAACGTCGCATAGACGCATATGTTGACCCCTACTTAATGGTTATAGTACGAGACGAAAAACTGGCAGCTGCTGTTTCACATACATACAACGGGCGCTATCAACATAGTGTCTGGCCTCGGTAGCGCCCAGAAACATACATACAAACGCATTGCAACAGCAACAACGCAACAAAAGTGAAATGTGCATAAAACATTAAACAAACGCGGAGCAGCAAATATACAAATGCACACACACAAACATGCTGACGTCGCCTGCAGCACACAATTGCGATCGCCGAGGAAGCTTCAACCAGCACTTGCGGTTTTGCCGATGGAATTTCTTCTACAAATTGCGAAATTTCGACGGAAACATATACTACGTTTATACGCACGTCTTATTTGCAAATAACAATATTGTAATAAACAAATTTTTGCGTATAAACGCTAAGTTAATTTTTAATTTGCAAATAGCTGTCACGAAAACAATTACTGATTAGTAGACTTATTTGCTAAGGTGACGGCCAGTTCTTCCAGCTTTAGTTGGGCAGAGTTGAGCAAGAGCCATGGTTACGAGGTGCCTGGCAGTAGGCATAAATTTAATGCTATGGGGGTGGTACCCAAGCACAAAAATACAACCACCATGGTCTTTTCCAAAATCAATAAAGGACCAAACTCGGGCTGGGATATCAGCCCAAACGTCGGTGGAAGGCGTGACTGCTACCACCGGCGGGCACGGTGGGAGAAATCCCTCTTCGTGTCGCCAGCGGTCACACCTCTGTCGCGGTTGGAGCAGGCCAAGACAGTTGTACAGCTACTGCCACAACGTCAAAAGCCAAAGTGTGGCGTGGTACCGCAGTCGATACAGACTCGGACTGCGAGTCGCACGGCGGCTCTATAAACACGGAGGCCGAGGAAAAGCTGCTGCTTTCCCCAGTCCTGTCGGGTTCTAGCACCTCTTGTAAGGTAAGGCCCAAAAGGACGAAGGAAGGCATGCGAGCGAAGGCCCAATATAAGGCGGCCCTCAAGATTAAAGCGAGGCTCGATGGCAGCGGTAAGCTCACCCTAGAGGAGAGCAACAAGCTGGCGTGGGCCGAGCAAAAGATCAAGGAGGGTCGCAAACACTTTGCGGAGAGACAGGCGATGCAAGCCACCTCCGCATTATACGCCAACAAAGTGGAGGAGAGCTTGGCTGTCAAGCGGCAGCGCTCAACTGAGCCAGCGAAGGCGGAGGCCCCAGCGAGCAAAAGGCCACGCCCAAGACCGCAGAGCAAGGCTCCACCAAGAAAGGAGTCAGCCAGTGACGTGGCGAAACGGCATCTGACCGTAGCCCTCGTCGACAAAAGCGACCCTTTCGGCAAAATGACCCTGGAACAGTGGAAGCTAGTGGAGGGAAGCTGTTCGAGGAGATTTTCAAAAGGATGGACGACCCAGCAGCGCAACCTGTCACGTTTGACGGAGCAGGCTGGCTGTTTGGAGTCAAAATCCTTAAATGTAAGGACGACCTCACCCTCAAGTGGGTCACCAGCGTCGTTGCAGACATGGGAAGCCCATGGGAGGGTGCCCAGCTGGAAGTAGTTGACAGAACTTGTATTCCGTCAGTGCCGAAAGCGAAAGTACTCTTCCCAAGGGGTTGTACCAAAGGAGCAGGCGCTGAAACTATTAAGGTGGCAAAACCCAGACGTGCCAACAGCTGACTGGAAGGTACTGCATGTTGCTAAGCCCGACAAGAACGGGCAGCACATGGTCCTCCAGATCAACAAGGAGGCCGATGATTTGCTCTACCCTAAATTCGGGAAGATGGCGTGGGGGAGTAGGAAGCGTGCACCTACGACTCAAAAAAGCGCCATCCCGAAGACAAGAACGAGCACACGCTAGAGGCTGAGAGGTCGAGAAAGACCTAGGCATCGACGAGATGGTCGATAAAGCCAGCAGCCTCGATATAACGGAGGTAGAGACCGAAAGGGATGAGGAATCAGCCACAGCAGCTGACCCACCCAGTATGGAGGACGATGAGGATGTGGACGCAACCATGGTGTTGACCCATCCAGGCCTGGGGACGCCGACAACGACCATGCAGTTGAAGGTCCTCCAGGTCAACTTGCGTAAAAGCAAGCTTGCGTCGGCGGAGCTCCTACTAACCCTTGAGACAGGGCCCGCCGAAGTGGCCTTAGTTCAGGAACCTTGGATTGCGGCAGGGAACAAGGTCTCAGGGCTAAGGTCACAAAACTACAACGTTTTCTATCCCACCGCAGTAAGTAAGGGCAAGGACGGCCATTCTGGTAAGAAAAGGCATCTATGCTTACCTTATGTCTAATTACAGCACGGATGACCTCACAGTTGTGGCCCTGGAAGGTCGCGATGATGAGCCAATACTATTGGCATCCTGCTACATGGCACACGAGCGAGAGTCGCCACCGCCCGAGCTCGAACACTTAACGGCTGAGGCGAGCAGGAGAAAACAACCACTCGTCGTCGGAACGGACGCCAACGCACATCACACCGTGTGGGGTAATCCAGACATCAGACAGAGGTGAGTCACTCTTAAGCTTTATCCTACAAACTAACCTTAAAATAGAAAACGTTGGAGATGTGCCCACATATGTGGGACCAACATCGGCCAATGTCTAGACCTAACTCTGACCTTAGGGAATAGTACACAGGCATCAGAATGGAGAGTCCTTGATAGAAACTCCTTCTCAGACCACAAGTACATCCAATTTAAGATCGAGTTCAACCACAACCAAACCAGAAACGCCTATAGAACCCCGGAACACAGACTGGGTGAAGTACCTTAGAACGGTAGAATCAAAACTACCAAAGCCAACGAGTATCTGCTCGGTAGGCGACATTGAGAGGTCCGTGGAGACGCTCACAGCCAACCTAACCGCAGCATACAAAACCTCCTGCAAACTCACAGTTAGCAAAAGGAGAACCAGACCCCCCCTGGTGGACCCCAGCGCGAAAGAGCAGAGGAATGACGTGCAAGAATGCTTCAAACTCGCCAAACAAGCGGATGAGCAAATAATCTGGGAGGAATACAAGATTAGACTTCGCGTCTTCAAAAAAGAAGTACGGAAGGCAAAACAGAACTCTTGGAGAAACTTCTGCTCCAGCATAGAGAAGGTCTCCGAAACAGCTAGACTCAGGAAACTGCTTTCAGCAGCCACCCATGCAGAGTCAGCAAAAACGAACGACGGGCACTGGACGAAGCAGCAGGGAAGCGACATGTGCTCTACTTGATGCGCACTTTCCAGGCTGCACTCCAGTCACTGAGGCAGATACGCCTCAAGACCTACACGCAACAAGTCAGCATCCCAGACGATATCATCACTCCAGAAAGGATCCGATGGGCGATCGACTCGTTCGCGAGTTATAAATCCCCAGGGCTAGATGGAATATTCCCAGCCATGCTAAAAACGATCAAATGCGCAATCGTCCCATGGCTACGATCCATTTTTTATAGCATGCTTGAGGTGGAGCTATGTACCTGTGGCCTGGAGGACAGCACGCGTTGTATTCCTGCCCAAAGCAGGGAAATCCAGTCACGTGCAACCAAAGACTACAGGCCCATCAGCCTCACATCATTCCTGCTCAAAACAATGGAGAAGCTACTGGACCTTCACATAAGAGAAGGCAGAACCTGACCTTGGAGGGAAACCAGCACGCCTACACGAAAGGGAAATCGGTGGAAACAGCTACACTCCCTAGTAGCCACCATCGAGAAGGCACTGTACCATCAAGAATTTGCCCTGGGAGCATTCCTTGACATTTCGGTGCATTCAACAACGTCACTACAGAAGCAATAATGCGAAGCCTAAGAGCCTAGCAATACACACGGCATTGGACTCCTGGATATATAACCTGCTGAGCTGCAGAAGAGTACAAGCCGAGTAGGGTACCACAACCATTACAAGAGAGGCACACGGCGGAACGCCCCAGGGCGGAGTCCTGTCACCTCTTCTATGGAACCTTGTGGTCAACGAATTACTTAAAAAATTTCGCAGGAAAGCACCCAAGATAACCGCATATGCCGACGACATAAGCATAATTATTATGGGAAAATGTCCATCGACTGTCAGCTCAATCATGGACTCTACTCTCAGAGAGATACTAAAGTGGGCCACAGAAGCCGGACTTAGCATCAATGCGGAGAAGACGGACCTCATTCTCTTCACCAAGAGATACAAGGTACCGCAATGGACTCCACCCGATAAATGGAACACCGCTAACGCCAAAAAACAACGTAAAATACCTTGGAGTAGTAATCGATAGTAAACTATCCTGGAGACTCAATGTGGAGGAAAGGGTGAAAAAGGCAACCAATGCGCTATATGCATCCCAGAAGATGCTAAGCAGCACTTGGGGCCTATCACCAAGACTAACACACTGGCTCTTCATATCAGTTATACGACCGATACTACTACACGGTATATTGGTATGGTGGCAAGCCACAGAGAAGTCCACATATCTAAAGCTGATGGAAAAGGCCCAGCGGCAGGCACTGGTCTGCATAACGGGGGCGCTGCGGTCTACTCCAACAAAAGCACTGGAACACATCCTAGGTGTCAACCCCTGGACATCCAAGCACGCCTCACTGCACAGGACGGCCCAACGTCTTTGCGCGGCTGGCACCATGGCTCTACAAAGCTATGGACACAGCACAGTGGGCAGAGAGATCGGCAGTAGCACGGACACATGATCCCAAAAACCAACTTTACAGGCGCATCAGCATTACTGGGACCAGAAGACTGGCGTACAGGGCTGGCCCAGGAAGCAATGCACCTTTTTCACGGACGGCAAAAAGATGGCCTCAGGAGTCGGAGCCGCCGTGTACTGCAAGGGAACCGGAATTGAAACTCTCCTACAAACTGCCAAACCACTGCACTATACTCCAGGCGGAAGTTTTCGCCATAGGAAAGCAGCCGAACTGGCAGAATTACACGCACCAAACGATCAAATCAACATATACGTAGACAGTCAAGCGGCAATCAAAGCAATGCAGAGTCACGCCATCAACTCAAAAATGTTCTGGCAAGCAGAGAAGCAATAGATTCCCTCAGCACCTCCAGCAAGGTGCAAATCTACTGGATTCCCAGCCACCAGGGCATCGATGGAAACGAAATGGCGGACACTCTTCAAAAGCCGGGGTCGCACTAAGCCGAGAAGCAACACTAAATATACCTATCTCCCTACAGACGCTATACAGCAAGATGGAGGAGATAGCGGAGAAAGAAGCAGAGGAAAAGTGGAAGAACACGACCGGCTGCAGAATCTCTAAAATTATGTGCAATAAGAGAGACAAAAAACTCACGCACTATACGCTGCAGCTCCAAAGAAGAGACTGCAGACTGCTTATAGGCATATTAACTGGTCACTGCCTAGCAGCCGCTCACGCGATAAAGCTAGGCATCACGACAGCAGACACCTGCAGGAAATGCAAGGAACCTGGAGTAGCAGAAACTCTAGAACACCTCATCTGCAGCTGCCCAGCAATCGCCACGACAAGATTAAAACATCTGCACTCCCCAAGCTTCACCACTCTGGAAGGAGGCAGCCAAGAGCTCCCCCAAACAACTATTGGCATTTGCCAAAACGTCAAGAATCCTACAGGATTTCTAAAGGAAATGGTACCATAAAGCACCCGGCCTCACTAAGGACCGTAAGGTCTATGTGGCCCCCCCCCCATGGGGCCAGCCGGTAATACCTACCTACCTACTTATTTGCAATTAGTGTGCTAGGCGTTGCCACTCTTTTCAGTGATTTTGTTTTTTCCAACTATATGGTGGACTTGCAATATTGTTATTGATATTTATCAACTGCTGGCGAAGGAGAAAGGTAAAATGTTTAAAATAAAATCTGAAAACAAGCGTTGCAGGTGGACCACGGCGGATGGCAGGATGATTTTTATATCAATGTCACAGTTACTCAGTTCTGCCAATCAGGCAACACTGATTTTCATTTCAATGTTACCAGATCCTCATGTATAGTATTTAGCGTATAAACGTTAAGTTAGTTATTTACAAATTATTTATATTTGAAAATAGCTGGCGTATAAACGTGGTAATACTTATGTACACATGCGCAATCGCGCAGGAAACGACACATACGCTCATACACTCATATGAGCACGCCCAGAAACAACAACGACCGATAAGAAGAGTTTTCTCTCAATCATTCAAATATAAAGACGTCATATCAGAGTTCAAGGAGCTTCATCAGCATGGCTTAAATCGCTTCTGCAGAACCCATGGTCTAGTCCAATCCACCTTGTCAAAAAGAGACCGGTGGCTGGCGGATCTATACTCACACAGCACCTATGTCCGATCCACTGCATCGATGAAATCAGCTCTAGACGCACAACACATATGTCCAGTCAACCCGACGACATTTAGCTATTGTTTTTACGCATATACATCAACTATATGTTTAAGCTTACAAAAATAGTCCCTCAAACATTTAAGGGGGTATTCTCCATGTCGAGGATGTTTTTTGGACCGTTTTTAAGAGTAGATTAAAGAAGTAATAAAAAATTGCTGCTTCAATACGAGGGCTGTTCGAAAAGTTCTCTGCCCTCAAAGTGGGGGGTCCAAAATAAGTATAGTGCCGGCGGCCACGATTCCTCATCTTCAGATTGTGTGAAATGAAAACTAAAACGGGGTTATAATCAGTATAAATGTCATTCTAGTTTAACCCTCGAAAAAATTTTGTGTTTTTTTTGGAAAAAAGGGCGGCCATTAAAAAACTAAAATTTGATTTTGGGCACTTTTTTTGTAGTTTAGTGTAAAAAAAAATTACCAAAAAATTTTCCATTTAAATTATTCCATTTCCGATTCCATTTTAAATTATCAAAATTGATTCAGTGTAACTGAAGATATCATGGACGCCAGCTCGAAAAACCTGGTTTCGAGGTAACTGCGTTTGAAGTAATGTGAAAATTACTTGCATTAGAGAAGAAAAAGTTTATATATTCTAAAGTACTCCGAATTTCAAAAAATCCTTTTAGATAAAAAAATGCAAAAAAAAAAAATCGAAAAAAATGTTGCACATGGAGAATACCCCCTTTTGCAACCTGTCTTGCAACCACAACATCCAGCCTCTTAAGCCTTAACTCCCTGACTTCCCTGATAGCCCAGTCGACAGTTCATTCAGCTCTAATCCAGTTCATCTAACTAGTTCACACATCACTAACAACAATCAACATACTCACGCCTTCTTATGTATCTTACATCTCCAACTCACTCACACGCAGACTTTTCACACCGCCTTTCAGTGACACCCATTCTTAACGGCAACACTCTGTCTCGTGTAAGACCTATCTTTTGTATGGCAGCTATACTATACAGTTTTCCGATTTTCATAAAAATTGGCGGCATTGTCTGTGTTTCTACTAGTCTAACTCTGAAACTTTTTACTACTTGCCTTGCTTATCCAAAATCGTTTCGTGTCCTCTCTGTACTCACTTCCTATTTATGAAATCCACCATTTTAACTAATTTTGGCTGTAGTAATATTGTTTAATGATTTTATGTCGGTCCATACTGGACTGCCATTTTGCCTGGGGTTTGCGCGTAGTAAGCTTTAGCTTGTACAATGACTGATTTCGCAGGGTTCAGCCTTATTATTTTAAGATCGAACTTGAACACGGGAGTAAAATTGTGGAAATTCATTAAATTGAATATTTCTTAGTATTTCGAAACCTCATATCTGGCTCAACAATTTCCATGTATTAGCAAAAATTAGCAAACATATTAGCCCCATTTTCTGTGTACCTCCCACTTTTGGCAGCTTCAGATGATTATCATCATCATCATCATTTTCATCAAATGGAAGCGGGGCTCTTTGCGCTGCTGCCAACAATTCGTAGCAAATGTGGCACGTACGCTTTTTGCAATGAAATGACAACGACGAGTACAACAAATATAAATGCAAATATACATTTTGCGGTAAGCATTTGTAGCTCGTTACACACCAACACAAAAACACTCACGTTTACTGCTTACATACAGACACACACAGTCGTACATACTTACGAATGGATATGGATGGTATATTATGTGTCTGGGTGGATCCTTCATTTGCCTGAGCTTACCAAACCGGAAGTGTTGATTTTCATTAAATGGCGTTAGTTCAATTGGAAAAATGTTGTTGTTGTTGCTGCAGTCCTTATTAAATTAGCCTGCTTCAGTGGGTTCAATGGTGGGTTTTGTTTTATCCAAGTCAAGTCAAACGAAAATTGTTGATAATTTTCTAATGCGCTTCGTCAGATAGGAAATACGAAATATGCTCTAATCAGTTTGGTGGTTACACTCAGAAGCGAGACTTGAAGAACTAAACAAATTAATTAAAAATGGATTAGTTTTGATTTGTTTGTTTTTCTTAGCCTTAATCCAAAAGTTTCCACTCAATTTGTTTGGAATTGTTTAACATCAATTTGTATTCACAATCCAAATTCAATTTAATATTAATTTTGCAAAATTTATTCCATACATTTTTTTCTTTCTGTAAATCTTTTCACTAACTTTTCAAACATTTGTATCCAAAAAGTTCCATTCAAATATGCATAACTAACCCTAAAGCAAGTTCCCGTGACAGCTGCATTTGGAGATAAGCGAGCTTTGGTCAATCTCCTCTCTCTCTCTCTCTTTCTTTCAATGCGCATTGAAAACCAAAATGGCAAATTCCAAGAAATTGCATAAGCCAACGCCTGCCAAGAATTCAGAAGAAAAACTTCAGTTGTCAAAATTGGGGGAAAAAAATACCAAAACTAACAATGGAAAAATATGAAATTTAATATCCAAACGGAAGGCACAACAAAAATGGAATTTTTAAACTAAAATTTCCATCATGATGCTGATGGTAATGGTTGATTTAGTGTAAATATTTTGACATGACAATATGTTGTCACAAAACACAAGCACACACTCATTCAGTGGTGTGTTTGTGCAACATTTGCTATTCATAATGCAACCGAAACGAACAGAACTGTTTGCCCATGTCTCTGCATTTGCAGTTAATTTGTTAAAATTTCACTTTATAAATAAAATTTAGGATATTTCGTTTTCAGTTCAGAAGTTGGTTGTGTTGTGCCATAAGTTTTCCAATTTGCACAACTTCCGCAACAGTTGGAATGGGATCCTATAAATATGCAAAAGGTTTGTACGACAACGCTAAGAAAATGCACCCACAAGAGGAGGAAAATGGATGGTTTTCTGTTTGTTGTTTAGTTGGTTTCAGTTGCGCTTGAATTGAAGAAGTTAAATGTGTTTACAGGAAATGCGACAAAATGGAAATTCATGGAAACTGATTGGAAATGCCTTTGATCAAGAATACTCTTACATTGTGCGCTGAAATACTGAGGCTGCAACTTGATGACTGAAAACATTTTGTAAAGATAAGGCTGCTGAAGCTTTGCTTTTACACTTTGCTGTTCCCAATTCCGTTGAATTAAAAGAATTTAAAATAAACATGTTTTATCATATTTTTCCATCATGAAACGCAATCAACAAATTTAAATTCAACATCAAATTAACTCACAACTGAAAAGTGGTAATTTATTCTTTCGAAAGATGCAACCCTTGAGGAGATAATGGTCAAATCTTCGACACAAACCTTCTTAGTAGATGAAGTTCTATGACACCGACGGATTTTTAGAGGGACCGAGACCAAATCCTTACAGATTTTTAAAACACACCACAATATCACTAGACCCATTTCTTGTGAAAATTTTTTTAGTCCAGTTTGGAATGGTGATCTCAAAAATCACATTCAAAAATTTTTCATGGCTCCGTTTTTGAAATATTTTTATTCTTTATGGTAGGTGCACTTAAATTAAAAGCCATTTCTCACTTCCTAATTGTCAAATAGAATCAAGCCAGATATCAATCGAAAGGTAATTGAGCCGCCAGTAATAACAGAGGTTCAATTGTTTGAATACAATAACCAAAAATATTTGAAAATATAAATTTTTGCTTGAAAATTGCAAGAAATTTTTATTTTTGATCGACTGGAAAAACTATAAAAAAATCAAAATAAACTATTTTTATATTTTCTACATAAGAATTGCAATTCTACGAAGAAAAACAGATAGCAGTTATCAAAATCTATGAACAAACACAGGAGCTGTGAACAAGTTAGAGCCAAAAAATAGAGGCAAGCTAACTTCGGCTCGACCGAAGTTTATATACCCTTGGAGCTTGATATGTGCCTGAAAGTTTGTATGGCAGCTATACTATATAGTGGTCCGATTTCGAAAAATTTTGTTGAAATTATGTAAAATCATGGAAAACTTATAAATACGAGCGTTGGGAGCGATAACATTGAAAACCAAAAAAATTTTTCTCACTAAGACTTTTTTTCAGAACTAACTTTTGTATGGCAGCTATACTATATAGTTGTCCGATTTTGACAAGGCTTGGTGAAATTATATGAAATCATTAAAAACTTATAAATACGAGCGTTGGGAGCTATAGCACTAAAAACAAAAACGTTTTTCTCACTAAAACTAGTTTTTCGACCGATCTTTCCCATGACAGCTATATGCTATAGTCATCCGATCCGGCCGGTTCCGACAAATGTGCAGCGTATTTATACCAAAAGACTTCGTGCAAAGTTTGGTTGCGATATCTTTAAAACTGACGGAGGAGATAGCATAGAAACAGACGGACGGACGGACAGACGGACGGACAGACTGACAGACGGACATGGCTATATCAACTCAGCTCGTCATGCTGATCAAGAATATATATACTTTATGTGGTCGGAGATGTTTCCTTCCCTGCGTTACAAACATCCGGACAATTTCAATATACCCTCTCCAAGGGTATAAAAATGTTGTTAAGTTGGATTTTGGAGCTGTCCTCAAGCGGGTACAATGGCACAATGTATAATGTTATTTGTACTCACTTTTTATACCCTCCACCACCACCATTTTTTTCCGCGGAATTGTATTCGGTAATTATTGATTGCTTGGTCGTGAAGATCAACGCCTCCCATTTCTGAGTTTTACTCCGCTTTTAATTTTGGGTGTTTGACCTGCATTTTCGCTTTTGTGATTGAACACCATCGGTTGACTGAGTGCATTGGCTCAATAGCTTCAAAGTTCGAGCCAACGCTTGACAAAAAGTATTTTGTTATAAGTGTCAAATCTGTAATCATAAAATCCTTTTTTTTTCTTTTTTCATTTTTGATTTCAAAGGGCATTTCTTGGTTCTTGACTCTCGTACAGTACCAATAGCTCGAAATCCATTCTGCTTCAACATAACTAAGAGAGCGTTTGATGTAAACAAATTATCAAAAAAGACGGCGTGATCAGAAGGATTGGGAACTTTTTGGCGCACTCACCCCTTTGGCACCACAATAGGTGTCAAATTGGTATAAATAGCCGCAGCTACTCGCCAACATCCAATTTTTGAAACCAAAT
This sequence comes from Lordiphosa clarofinis, assembly GCA_018904275.1. Classification (NCBI taxonomy): domain Eukaryota; kingdom Metazoa; phylum Arthropoda; class Insecta; order Diptera; family Drosophilidae; genus Lordiphosa; species Lordiphosa clarofinis. Next base: position 1,083,415 of record JAEIGQ010000097.1, read on the forward strand.
CTAACAGGCTTGCCTCGAATGAATTGTTTTGAGGGGTGGCTGCCATAATGTAGAACCATCGACTCATCAATCGAAAGCTTTTCATTTTCATTTCCGCCAAATGGTAAGCCTGGACCGAAAAATAAAATTTAATGACAATTTTATATTTAATTATTTAACATGCAAAAGATATGCTATGTTTACAAAATCTCTTCATTGCAATCAATTAAGAAGAAAAAAAATGCATAGAGACCAAAAAAGTTCGATTAACGGTTAATTTTTATCTTGCTCTTTCTAACCGTACGTTCGCGACCCGTACGTTCGCGACCGGTAATTAATTCAATTTAAAAACAACCAATCGAGATATTTTTCTGTGTAAACACTCAATAGAAAGCTACATTAATCCTCTTTTATAATAAATTAATACCTTTACAATATTCCGTTCCATTTCGCAGAATTTTGCATTTCACTAGATTAAGCCAAAGTCGACTTCTATTCCGCGTACGTTCGCGACCTCATGCTTATTGCTATTATTATGAAATTAACAAGCTCCGTCTTTTGCACTAAACACACAGCTAACAATATGCTATCAAATCGCAAAAGAAAAATGGGGAGAATTTTTTTTTTCTGTCTTTTTTAGTCTTTTTGTACATCAAAAGCCCAAATTGGCAAAACTTTTGACAGAGTAGTGTCATCAAAGGCACTACTATTTTTTCTTTTTTGTGTGTCCCCCCCATTTTTTTTTTCCCCCAGAGAGAAAGATATTGGGTTTTTCTCTTAGTGATAGAGTAATAGCCACTATATAGCAATAAAAAAAATAATGTTTCGAAGACTTCGTCTGTGGACTTCGCTACTAGTTCCGATATCATTTACCTCTTACTAACCATTTTTAAATTCCACCGAATCTTTAGCACAAATTTTAAAAACGACTTATACTGTTGAGTTGCAAAATTAAGCAATCAGCTCATTTTCATGTCATGCCTTTTATCTGATGCAATGTAGATGAAGATGAAACAATGTTATTGAAGACTTATTGCTGAAAAAGGTACCCAATTCATGCGGTTAAAACAACAGCAATGAAGTTTTAATCAAAACTCGCTACTTCGGTTGATAGCTTTGACCATGGTGGAATTAACAAGGTGAAGCCGTCAGCCTCTGCTGAGGGTCAGTTGATGTATGCCTGTGAGTTAAAAAAGAGATGGCCGAACATTTGTTTCTCTGTGTATTGCTGCTCTCTTCTAGCGTTCACAAAGCCCTGGCCCATTGGCCCTAAAAACAACAAGAATTTATTTCATTTCTCCCTGGCTGTCACAATCTCTGATCACACAAGCATATAATCTCTCGCACCAAAATCAAACACAGCAATCCTTGCTACTTTACTTATATTCCCTCTCAGTTGTCTATCAGTCCCCTGACTCCAATTTGTTCATTGTCCCAAACAGCATCTAACATTTCGAACGGAAAAATTTTATTTATTTACTCTGAGGTAAGTAGAAAAAATATATTTATTTGGAATTTTTTAATCTCAGCGGCATAAGCCCAGACCTCTACCAAAAAAAAAATGGGATTTGATCTAAACTGTATAGTGGGGCACGTGGATGAGGAGTTGATCTGTCCCATTTGCGCGGATGTGTTGGAAGACCCCATCCAATCAAGCAGCTGCGAGCATGCATTCTGTCGAGCATGCATTGAAAAATGGATTCAGCAAAAGCCCATTTGCCCCGTGGATCGGTCGGATCTGCAACCAACTCACCTGGTGCCTGTATCTCGTCTAATGCGAAACATGCTCTCGCGGTTGAAAATGAAATGCAGCTTTTCGGAGGACGGCTGCTCTGAGCTGATTCAACTCGATGAGTATCGCACACATGTGGCCAGCTGTGAACATAATCCCAAAGTGGTCGTAGAGTGCAACATGGGGTGTGGTATGAAGGTACCCAAAGACGAGCTGGGCACGCATAATTGTGTATATGAGCTGCGGAAAATTTTGGAACAAGAGCAGAAGCAGGTGGCTGAGTTAAAAGAGATACAGGCAAGTCAGAAAATATGCATCCAGGCCCAGCACCGTGAGCTGGAGCTACTGCAGTATTACATAGCTACGCTCAGATCGACTAATCCAGTCATACGGAATGTGGGCGATCAACTTGATCGTTACTCGGCGACGCAGTGGGGCCTGGGTCTGCCCATGGCTGTGGTACGTACCTGGGGTAGTCTTATCTCCACACCGGACCTCCCCATGCATGAGATGGTGCGCGATGGTCTGCGGGCAAGTGGCTGTCCCATGCAATTGCTTAACCTGATGGTGGAGCGCTGTCACGAGGATCGCTGGCCCGAAGGACTAATGACTCTGGATGCTCGTCGAGAGAATCACCAACGTATGATGCAATTTTGCACTCGACTCTTGCCGCCATTGGTCACTGGAAAGCCCTGTGTGGTTTTGCTGTGTGGCGATAACTTGCACATGGTGGAGAGTTTGCGCCCAACTTTGGGCTTGGTTATGATCTTTGTGGATGGCGTTGAGGAAACACCACCTGCGGAACCGCTGCCAGATAGTGACATCGCCTAATTCGCCGCCAGGAGTATGGTTTTCGGGGCTAGCTTTTGCGAGGTCAAAATTTATTTTGGTAACACAATTCACAAATTCCTTCCAATGTTTCCATTTTTTGGACATAATTGACATTTTTCCCCTCAATGTCCACAAAATTAAACAATTTACATGAAGTTAGGCACAGCAGCCCACGAAAAGATCAGCAAATACATTATTTGAAATTGAAAGCGGAGCAACGTTTTGCCTTGTTTAACTGAGTAAATTAGTTGTACACTTCATGAACCCTCATCACCAACACACACCCAACTAATAACCACCTTTCGTGCTCCACAAACCACAAAATTAACACGCACTTTCCAAACGGGAAAGGAAAAATGAAACTACAACTGCATAAATTGGCTTATCTGCTAAAGCACACAGAAATGTTGTCTCTGGCCCCCACTCCCAGTCAAGCGAATGTCAAAACCAGCTAACCAACAACTGGCAACTGGCAAACTCACAACTGGCAACCACAATAAAAATATTACACATACGCAGCGTTGGCTGGCATCATTTAGATAAACATAACTCGGAAACTTAAAACCAAGCCACATGGACAGACGCAGCAGAGAGCCCAACAAAAATATATTAAATTGGGTATTGTTTAAAAAACTCTACAAAATACAAAGACAGAGCGGGGGCGGAGGTCTCTTATGGCTAAAGCTTGACCAACATTTTTATCTGGCAGAAAAGTAAAAGGCAACAGTTTTGCTCTGCTCAGAATCATTTTTCATCAGGCGAAAGGGCCAACTTGACAAACGGCGCATCAGCCAAGGGACAAGTGTGACACGTCTGTTTGTGTGTTTATATCATTGTTTGATCCATTTCAAAGCGCATTAAAACGTATTAAAAAGTTCAAAAGGAAATATAAATAATATTTATTGTTTAAAATTAATCTTTATGAACAATAGATGAAAGCTAAATATGACCAAAGTTAACCTACTCATTGAGGCTGGAGTACGCCTTTAGCAGGCATTGGCATCAGTACTTAAAAATACAAACAAATTAAAACGCATTTTTTTTTTTTTTCCAATGTAACCGCATCAGTGCATGGAGTAGAAGCCTATTGAAGAAAATTTGTAATCTTATTGGAGATTATGATGATGCCGATCATATCAACCACGACCTCGTTGCTTTTCGATAATGTGAAGGACCAATCTCCTTAAGACTTGAGAAACTTTACGATCAAGATATTAAATGATTATAAAAAACATTAAATTCTATGACCAAAGCTTTAAACCTCTAACCAAAATATACCCATCAGAGCAACAAACTAAATATGGAGCAAAAATAGTAAAAAAAAGGGTTCGGTTCAAAAATTCTTAAACTATTTCTAGATGCTATAATTATTAAGCCATAGTATGGGAATTTTGAACAAATTTCTAATAAACAAAAAGTTTTCTAGAACGTCAAAAAATATGATTTAAAAAAATTTAGATCCACGCTCTTAATGAGACAAATTGTTAAATTTTAATGTAGAAAATGTGATTACTTCTTCATAAAATGGAATTTTTTCCAAGTTGAAGTCAGTATGGTTCACGAGCAACACACTCCGTGGTCATACCGTTTTTGAATCGATACAAGAGATAGAACGCAAAAATGCAATTGAAGACTTATAACAGTAAGATATGACTTTGCGGCATCTTTTTAAAATTGTCAATTGTATTGGAGTAGGGTCTCCCCCTGAATGAATTGACAATAATAAATAAAGAATTTTTGATTTATGAACAATTTCCCTGAATTTTTTGTCCATAGTAGTATAGTAATCCGCATTATTTTTCGATCCTGACTAGACTATTCGCAGGAACGGCTGCAACCGTGATCCGCAGCACTTCAGTTCAGTGTCGGACCTGACTTCAAAGATATCCCGATAGCCTCTTTATGTTCGTTTAAAACTTGCTTTCATCTAGAAGTGAACAACGCAAACTAGTAAAAATTTTGCCATAATATAAGATTTCCCTACTAAATAAAAACGTTCCGTAAGACGTAATATCTACTTGGAAATTTAAATGGACTTGTGACTTCTCGCCGCCGTGATTGGTAGGTTATTTCGAATTAATTTCTCATCCACTTCTGTCACTCAAAGTAAGTAAAAGATAAATAAAGTATTAATTGGGTCAGTATTTCTTCAGCTTTTCACTTATTTATCAGATGACAATCAGCATGACTGGCAAAAGTTTGTAGTTTCCAACAGAAATGTCATAAATTCACTTTAATGGCCTCATTTATATGGGACAGCAGAAAGCTCACTCCGAGACCAGCCCTTTGCTAATACTTTGACTTTGAAGGCAGCAGAAAATCAATTTTTGTGCCAATTGAAGTCAGTTCCAGGCACAAAATGCAACAATTGCCTGTGACAAAACAATTCGGTAAAATTATGGTAATGGCTCTGCTCTCTATCTAAGTCGGAGGCAGATTAAATGTCCAATGTTTGCTTTTGCTTCAGCACTTTCTCCTCCGTTTGGAAAGCTGCTTTTTGTCTCTCACGCATATTTGCTGAACACTTGAAATTTAGCAGCGATTTACGCTTTTAATGCAATCAGTTTTTGTTGTTAGCAGCTAATGCGATTTAAGCGCCCCCCCTTAGCCACCCCTTGCCCCTGGCTAGGGGAATCAATTCGCAGTTGCCACTTGGGGGTCGTTAAAGCGAGCAAGCAGAAAGGGTTGACTTTTTTCTGTACTTTCTATTTACGCCAATTGCAATGGAAAACTTTCATTTAATGCCCCCAGTTTTGGGTGTCGTTTCTTACATGACATCAGCAGGAGCAGCGGCAGCAGAGAACAGTAGCAAAAGCTGTTGAAATTCAGCTAAATACAGATCCCCGGACAGCAATTGCTGCAGCTGCAGGGAGGGTAACACGGATTTGCAGTCAAACGGATTTGTCCGACTGATTTTGAGTTTATTTTGTTTTTAGATGCTGCAGGGAGTCGTTATGCTTTTAGAATAATATCGTAAAAGTTCGGGTAAAGTGATAGAAAACATTGGTAATTTAGTGTACCAAATCTGGCATTAATAACACTTAAGTCTTAATCGAAATTCGCTGACTATATTGTCTTTTCCCATACTGGGAAACGTAAGCGGATTATCGCAACGGGTTAGAGTGAAATAAAGATGAGTTAGTCTCTCTTCTTTCTCTACGCCTTCCCGGTATGGTATTATTCCGCCTTCGTGGTCGTGCCTGTCAAGGGCCTCATTGGAAGAAATCGGACCGGTCTCATCCCGCCGACTAAGTGGTTGTTTTCTTATGAGAGACCTTGGTGAGACTGAGAATTACACCCCGGCCGAGAAGCTTCTTTACAAATGGCGCCCGAGCAGGCAGCTGGTGCAAAAAGGAAAGGAGGCCTGAAGACCCACCTAATTGTTTGGAGTTTGAGCAGAGTTTTGTGATTGAGACAAACTCAATAGAAGAAAAGGAAAAAAGGCATACGTGGCAGATAGCAGCGATACTAGGAAAATACGACAAACGAGAGAGTATGTAAGAAGAAAGCCCATAGCTTCGCAAATTCTTCCTCCAACTCGCTACTGCTCGCTGACATGCAAGGGACAGGAATTACTCCCTATTTTTAGCCCATGACCCCATTGATATCGAACTGAGTCAAAATTCGTCGAAGTCGTCCTTTCTCTGCGTTCCAGATCTTACAAATTTTCTTGTGAGAGACCTTGGTGAGACTAAGAATTGTACCGCGGCTTCATTACAAAGTGTGCTTTTTTTTTTCTTTCTTTATGGTCTCAACGCGGTCAACGTTTTTGAGTTTAAATTTGTAATCTAATCACAGTCTAATGAATTTTACTTAAAAAAATATTATTTAGAAATAATTTTATTTTTTATTGTGCGTGCATTAAGTGTAGAATGTAAATCATTCAAGTCCATGGTACGAGAAAACTACCACCAAAGCTGCACTCGCTATAAATTCAAACACAAATGCCAGCCTTGAGAATCATACTCCTGGCGGCGAATCAGGCGATATCTCTACCTGGCAGCTGTTCCGGAGGTGGTGTCTCATCAACGCCATCCACAAAGATCATGACCAGGCCCAAAGTTGGGAGCAAATTCTCCGGCATGTGATTGTTATTGCCAACCAGCACCGCCACACAGGCCTCTCCCGTGATCAATGGTGGCAAGAGTCGAGCTCGATATTGCATCAGATGTGGGCGATTCTTGCGACGAGCATTCTGAGTCATTAGTCCTTCGGGCCAGCGATCCTCGTGACAGCGCTCCACCATTATCTTAACCATTACAGACCTTTGCGCAACATCTCTTGCATTGAGGTGTCGGGAGTGGAAATAAGGCTGTTCCAATTACGCACCACAGCTATAGGCAAGCGATTGCCCCACTGCATCAAAGAGAAACGATCGAGTTGATTGCCCACATTGCGCATGTCTGGATTAGTCGATCTGAGCGCAGAAATGTAACACTGCAACAGCTCCAGCTCACGTTGGTGGTTTTGGATGCACATATTCTGACTTGCCTGCATCTCTTTTAACTCGGCCGCCTGTTTCTGCTCTTGTTGCAACATCTTCCGCAGCTCATACACACAATTGTGCTTGCGTAGCTCATCCTTCGGCATCCTTATGCCGCAGCCCATTTGGCATTCCACCAACACTTTGGGATTATGTTCACAGCTGCTCACATGAGTGCGATACTCAGCGAGTTGAATCAGTTGAGAGCAGCCGTCCTCCGAAAAGATGCATTTCATTCTCAAGCGCGAGAGCATGTTTCGCATTAGGCGAGGTACAGGCACCAGGTGAGTTGGCAGAAGATTCGACCGATCTACGGGGCAAGTGGGCTTTTGCAGAATCCACCTCTCAATGCATTCCCTGCAGAACGCATGTTCGCAGCTGCTCGATTGGATGGGGTCTTCCAAAACGTCCGCGCAAATGGGACAGATCAACTCCTCATCCACGAGCCCCACCATACAGCTCAAATCAAATCCCATTATAATAGATAGTGGTCTGTGCTTATTCCGCTGAGATTAAGGAATTCCAAATATAAAGATATTTTTTTTACTTACCTCAGAGTTAGTAAATAAATTTTCCGTTCAAGTTATTAGAAGCTGTATGAGACAATGAAATCGGAGTCAGGAGACTGATAGACAACTGAGACCGAATATAAGTAATGTGGCAAGGATTGCTGAGTTTGAGTTATTGTACTCTGTATCAAAGGAACACAGAGTAAGTTGAGTTTGTCTAAATGTACGCTACAGTCAGAATAACTCATTTCCGTCATATAAAGTATACATATTCTTGATCAGTATCAATAGCCGAGCAGATTTAGCCAAGACCGACTGTCTGTTCGTTTGTCCGAACACTCGAAGAAATGCCAAATGAATCGATCTTAAAATAAAAATATTGACTTTACCCTGTTTCGGTTTGCTCTTGAAGAGTACGGCGCAATAAAAAAACTAAAATGGATCGTTAAAAATTTTAAGATAAAAAAAAATACTTGATTTAAGAAAAACAAGTTTTAAATTAGGATCTTTTCGCTTGTGATATAAAATCAAGCTCGTAACTTTAACACAAATCAATCTTATCTTGCACCAATCAGAACGAAAAATAATGATATTTGTTGTCTTATTTTTAAGAATTGTCGAGCTAGGTCTTATATAGTTGTAATACTTCAAGAATATAGAAAATTTGTGTCTTATCCAAAAATATTTTTTAAAAAATTCGGGAGTGATTTTTAAGAATGAAACTGGATTGATTTAAGAGTGCAACAGTATGGAATAAAGTACCAAAATTGATTGGTTGAAGAACGTATCGGTTTCACTTACAAACCAATTTAAATATTATTAGTTCTAATTTTAGTATCAAGGTTCTTCATCAAAGCATTATTTGTTCTTAAACTAAGCACTTGAAATACTTTATTTAACCTATTTAAGACTCATTTGAGCTCTAATAGTTTTAAAAAGAATTTCCAATCGTGCTTAACACATCCACAACATTCTTGAAATGAAAATTTTAGGGAAATAAACTAAGAAATTAGAATTTTCTAACCTAAATCAAGAAATAGAAATTTTAAACGCAGCTTTCTTCAGCTAATGCAGCAGTTAAAGGCATACTTTGCATAAACTTTTGATTCTACTGAGTGAGTTACAGGTCTTGACAGACTTTCTTACATGTTAAATCTGCATCGTTTTTTTTTAAATTTTTAACATTGGCATTTGCTCATAACTTTTGTTCAAAAATATCTGAGCAGAGCATCTTATCTGCTTGCATTTGTGCACAAAAAAATGTAGCAACAGAAGTGCGGTGGCAACCAAGGTTAAATCTATTTTGACCTTAGTGTGACTTAGTGTGACCTTAGTGTACTTTGCATGGCTCTAATCCAGTGGTGCCCAAGATGCCAAAAGTCTATCCCATGGGATAGGAACTTAAAGTTCTGTCGGCGTCGCAGACGACACAAGCACAGAGAGAGAGAGAGAATTAGTAAGTTCTATAAATAGCACGCTCGGTGGCTTGCTTTCTCATGATGCGTGTTTTCGGTTACTTCTTCTCTCTAGAGGCAATTGTTTGTTTGCTTATTGCTCATGTTTGACGCCATGACGTTTACTTCGTGTTTCGCTGCTACGTACATCAGCGCAAAGCTTGATTGAGTGAGTTTGGGCAACACTGATCTAACCTAAAAACGTATAAAAAGAGTACAAATGTCAAATAAAGATTGATTCTGCTTCTAGAAGAGTTGCTACTAACTCGCACAATATATCCGTTTTACTGCTTTTACCAACGCTTAACTCCAACTTTTAGAAGCAAATTTTACGCAAAAACTTTCTTAAATTTATTTATTTGAATTCTCAGTCCGTGATGACAAATGACCAACCAAATACAAATATCGGTTACATTTTTTGTGTGAACGTAAATCAAATTAATGTGTACTTAATAAATGCCATTAAATTTTTATTACTCTTTTGCCCTCAACTCACACGAGCAGACATACAGAATAAATGTGCCTGCCAGGTACATAAATTGGTTAAATCGTTTAGCCATTTTCAGACAGCTCAAGTGAAATATATGTCAATTGGTTCCAAGTGGATAAACGGTTTGGGAACGCTGCATAATTTGTGACTCAAGTTTGGTGTTTTATTTGGACCAAAAAGTCAAATAAATTCCGGTTTCAAATGGACAAAATCTTGGGATGCCCAGTGGAAGATAAACTGTAACAATTCCAGAACAAACTAAAAATTGCTTTTGCTTTAGATTGTTGAAAGCAGTCTCAATATTCACCAATCAAGACTCTTCCATATTGCCAGACTCTCTCTTCCTATTGCCCTCTCCTTGCAGTCTCAATTCCAAATCAATTCAGCCAAGTCAAAAAAAAAGCAGTTCTAATAGCTTCGGCCATAGCCGACACCGACTTTCGACGCCTTTGTGGCTACATTGGGCGAGTTATGACCACCATTTCCGTTTGGTTTTCACAACTCAACGCGCGCCTACATCCTTGCCCGGCTCCCGCACTTTATTTTCCTCTGGGTCCACTCTCTGTCTGGCCTGAAGCATTTACCAAATCGGCGAGTCCAGCTTTCAGTGGCTTTCAATTTTATCGCTACCAATTTACTGCCGTTTATTTTTTTTTTGTGGTGCTGATGGCAGAAGAAAGGAAAGCAACGGCTGTTGCATATTTTTCTTTATTCTTTAGAGATTTTTCCATTGTGTGCGACAAGTGAGTTATGTTGAGATGGTTAGACATAATTGTGTGTGTTTCATATTGAGAAATTTTCAGCCCCTCTCGAATGCAACAGGAAATGTCAAACACTTCACCGGGCAAAAACAATATGCAGGGGCGGCCATGTTTGTGTGTGTGTGGTTGGTGTATTATCATTGTCATTGCCAACTCTAATAACAATAACAACAATCACAATGACAACACAATGCCACCACAAATACATAATTTCAAAACTTTGTGAACTGATTTGGATGTTGCTTAGAGTAGGAGAAGTCGCTTGTGTGCGTCAAGTCTCTGTGTGATCTGGGTTCTAGTTTATGAATCCTTCATGCATTTATGCAGCTGCAAGTCTGAGTTGACAGTGGGAATGAGCTGAAATATCATACATTAAATGCTGATTCGGTAAAATGTGTAGTTTTCATACTTTTTTTAGAACTCTGAAATCTTTAGGATTACTATTTGCTTAAACTCTAATATTTCCAGAATTTTTCAAGATTTTATTGAAGTTTTTTTTAGAATTTTTTGGAATTTTCATTCCAAAATATAAGAAGTAGGTCTAAGTTTTTTACTTTCACAAAGAAAGCAATCCACACGAGGTTATCCATTTTATCTTCGACACGCCCAGTCTTATAAATATTTGTGTTAAGCATTTAAAAGTTTCGCCATCCCGACTGATTGATTTGATGAATTTTTTGACAATGCCCAATTTAATATAAAATCATTATATCAAAATATTGTCGATCGCGAGAGGTGAAATAAAAAAAGACGCCGCTGCCGCAGAGGGCTGATGTATACACTGTAGATAGAAACGGGCCAGACTCCGCTCTACGGAAATAAAAATCCTAATCAGATGACTGAATCTCAATTGAATAAGAATGATTGATTGATTGATTTGATAGCTTTGATTGATTTAATCGTAAACGCTTCAGCTTTTTCACTCAGACATCGCATCTTCTTCCACTGCCCGAGCGAATCAAGTGCAACAAATGCATAAATTAAACTTGACTCGAATGTTTATGTGTGGGTGTTGGTGTGCGAGCGTGCATGTTCTCCATTATCGATACAGCTAGACATTATCAACACACACACACACACACACCCGTGAGGAGAGACGGCCAGCGTCAACTGAGCAAGAGAAAGAGGCACAGATACTACATGGGCATGCATAAAACATGTCTCGCTTCCCAGTGGCAGCAAATTGAATCAATAATATCCAATCATGGGTTAACAATGCGAATTGATTTCTAGCAGCCATGCAAACCAGAGTACGTAGCAACTGCCACTTCCATCCATTCAAACACCGGCGCCGCCTGCAGCATATGCATACCTGACAGTCCAGCAGATAAGGGCCACAGCCACTGCAACAAAATCTCACCCAACTGGCTCATGTAAATATTAATTAAGTTTTGGCTTTTGTTGCATTACTTTGACTTGAGTTTTTGTGCATGATGGCATACAATACCATGTGGGTATACATGTCCAGGACTTCATCTTAAGGTTTACTAAACGCAACAGCATATGCTGATTAGATGCATCGAAATTAGTTGCTCGGTTTAATGGGTTGCCTCAAGTGTTCGCATACACTTGAGATGGGACATGTCAATTAATTAGTTAAATGTGCCTAATTTGTTTCAGTTTCAATTTTCTCTTCAACTTGCCAAAGTACAAACCATAAAAATTATCTCGCTGGAAAATTAAATTATGTAAAATTGTTAAAACTTTGCCAAATGGTGTCGCCAACTGCGCGCGAACTCAAAACGCCAAAAACTTTGCACATTTCCATTACAAGTTTTAGCATGAATTTTCACACTCATCGCCCAGCCAATTGGAGCTTATGGGTTTTATTTCATTTCTGCGATTTTTTAATTGTCGCACAATTGGATTGGAGCTGGAGGTATGACACAGTTCTTGGCGAAGAAATCTGTGTAGTTTTTAATTGGATTTATCAGGAGCAAACCTTTTCTGATTTTGAATTTTGTCGTTCAAATAAAGATTTATTTTGCTGATGTTGGAATTTTGTAGATATGTAAATGGTTAAATTTACTTTTTACATTGTATATGTTGAAGTATGATCAATTGGGGCAAGCTTATTTAAGTGTATTATTACATCGCCACATTAGGGTGCTCATATGCAGGATAATTACATCAAAGATAATCGCGTACGTTGGGATAGGAAAGGGGTATCTGGGTTAGGGAATAGGGAGTAGGTTCAGCAACAAAACGTAGAAGGGGAGGTAAACTAGTAGTATCATCAAAGTCTCTCTCTCTTGCTGGCAGCATAAAGCTGCATAAACGCCCACCCTACCATGATCCTTGAACGCCAAACAAAAATATATAAAAATGCAAGGATCCCTAAGAAAGAGACAACGGCTACTCTAACTCACTCAAGTTTGGCATGGCTCCGATTAAAAAAAGGACACACTAGCACATCTCAAACTTCATTATAATTTTATTAAATCTAAGATTTCAAAAGTGATCATTCCTACGACTAATTTTAAGGGTAACAGAATTATAAGAAAAATTACTAGAATTTAAGAGTATAAAAATAGTTATTTAAATAGGTTGTGCGAGTGAGTATGGGTTGCTGTAACAAATAATATATAATTAAACATAGGTGTATATGAGTATGGGTAAGAATAAAAAAATATAATAATTGTAATTTATAAATTTATATTAGGAATCCATTAAACTTAAGATTTCTTTACTTCAAGTGAAACAAAAGAATTAATCAGTCCATTTATATGTGCTGGACGCAAAAATTAAGTGCACAAAACCAAAAAGGTCAACGACCTGACAGTAATGATCAGCTGGTCGCTTGCCATAGACAACAAAAATCAATTAGTCGCGATCCAATATGTAAAAGCTTTTAGTTCAACGGGTTAAGCTTTAGCATCTCTTTATAGTCCACATGGTAACTTGCGATCCACACTTGCTCGCTAGTGCCAATTGATTTGGGCAAAGCAAAGCCAAGCTTTAGATAATCAAAGCAAATAAGAAAATATAAAAATAGATCACTTACACATACATATTCCCACGGCGAAAGATCTTTCGTTGTGTGTTGATGCGCTGGAAATTCAAGCTTGGTTTTGAGTGAGGGTAAAGCAGGGCTAAAGCAGTGTGGAACGCCTTGAGCTTTTGATTGTTTTTAGTTATTAATTTTCAATAGAGCTTTTGCTTGACACATTATAGCGACATATGATAACTTCTTTTTATTTACAACAGGGATTAATAGACTTTTTCTGTTTTTGCACTTATGACTTTTTGTTTAACTTATTTTCAGCATTTATCAAATTTTCAAGATGAGTTGACCTCTCATTCTTAGGTTAGGGCAACTCCATACACTCACTTGCACAAAAAAATTTAGTTGGGGTCGTACATTTGATTGGCATTAATTTTAGGCTTTAGCGTTTGATTGGACAACCTATTTGTAGGTATGACATAATTTTAAATGATTCCCTTTTTGGGTGCACTGTCACAGGTTGAGGTTAGGGCGGAGAGGCGTGATCTGGCCAACAAAAAAAAATGGGTTTGCCACTAGGGCTTTTCGCGCACAAAACTCTGCTTTAAACACTTTTTGGTAGACTGCTGCTGGATCCGTTTAAGCCAGACCTAAACACATTTTAGGGGTTGCACTCGCTCATTGCTTGCCTCCCACACTCGACGCATAGAACTAAGAGACTGAAAAAAGCTCTCTTTTAGCTGTCTTCACTTGCTGCGCCGGTTCTATCTGCATATGTATTGGAGTAAAAAGCGCAAGACAGGTCCGCTTGGCTGGAAGCAGAATAGCTTATTCTGAGGTGCACGCTCTGGAGAGAGAAATTAGAGCCAAAACACCCCGAAAGGCAAAGGCAACTGTTTAGGCCAGATTTTGGGAACCTTTCAGCAAATTTAGGAATATTTACCCTTGGAACGGCACCTCGATTTGAATGTTGATGGGTTTCGAATTTTCGCCAGGTGATTTGAAGCTTGGAAATACACCAGCCTTCCGTCAGAAATTCCTTTCTCAGCTCGACTTGACCAACTAGGTTAAGACGAAACAAAGCTGTATAAGGTTGATTTTCTGGAATTTATTGCCAATGCACTCACGAGAGTCAACTTGGAATCCAAACCAAAATAAAAAAATTCAAAATCTCTTTGATTTGGGCCACTTGGAGTTAAGAAAAATTTAACTTTTTAGATGCCTAAAGGTAAGGCTTAAAAACACAACTTGTCCACTTGACGATCACGCTGGGAAAGACAGAGCAAAAATTGAGGAAGCGGAAGCTAGCCTTAAAAATTTTAATTTTGATTGACAACTGTCATCTAGACTTGTCAAAGTGACACTCAGCTGGTTTAACAGAAAACCATTTTGGCGTTAATAGCACATTAAAGATTCATTAGCATTTCGTCTACAATTATGGGATCTACAGCAAAACCTATTATGGGCGATTCCTTAAAATTTTTCCTTTCTCTTGTTCGCAGCCAAATAGCCTAAATTTGGAACCAAAACTTCAAACTGATGTTGTTGTATCAGTTGAGCAAAAGCTTTTATATGTTTTTAGTTACAACAACTGCATATTCGCGATTACTATTGCCTGCTTTTAGGCTGCATGCAAAATTTTGAACGACGACAAGCGAAATATTACAATCCCCCCTGCCAAAATCACACTTGGGGTTGCAAACGCTCAAGGGTGATCCACGCTTGGAGACTGTTTGAACTTTGTATTAGGGCCTATTGTTTAAGGTCCTTTGCATGGAATTTTCCCACAAGACGACCATGACAATCCTCGATGTCGTAATAAGAGTTACCTAATTTGTTTCGAATTCGACATTTCACAAATGTTGGAGAGAGTTTTGCGTTGAACCCTTTTGCGAAATTACTTTGTTGAAAATTTCTCCTAAAAACCTCTTGTCCTACCTGAAAGGAAACTTCTCGGCTACGAAGGTTATAGGTATTTTCGTTTCGAATTTGTTGTTTCATCATTCCCTTCTGGGCTGCATTCCGAATCAAATCGAATGAATCATCTCGTTCAAAGCATACTGATCGATATTCCAACATATTCAAATTGCGAAGTAGCGAATAAGTTGAACCACTAGTAATCATTTGTTGCCCAAATGCCACACGGTAAGGACTGCTATTAATTGCGGCATGTACACTTGATCGCAGCGCGCAGGAAATACTGCTAAGCTGTTCATCCCAATTGGTCTGATCGGGACTTATGTAGGATTTGATGGCAGCGAGTACGGATCGATTAACTCGCTCCGAAGCGTTTGCTTGCGGGGAATAAGCTGCAGTATAGAAATGCTGGATTTGATATTTCTGCAGCAATTCATTAAATTTGTGCGATTTGAATTGTACTCCATTATCGGACACTACAATTTCGGGCATTCCAAAACAATGGAATAGCTCATGTTCCATGTAGGGCACTATCGCATCAGCTGTAAATTTCCGGACGGCTTTAATAAAAGGAAATTTCGAAAAGTGGTCAAGTACCACAAAAATGCCTATATTGCCTGATCGGCTTCTAGGATATGGTCCTAGAAAATCCACATAAATCTTCTGGAAAAATCGATGTGTCTCTCGGGATTTTCCCATTGGTGGACGTAACGTTTTGTTCGGATGTTTGCTGCATTTGCAAATAACACAGTTATTGATGTAATCCCTAACGTCATTTACCAAGTTTGGCCAGTAGTAATAACGGCGAATACGTTCTAACGTTTTGACTATGCCACTGTGTGATGCTAAGGGATGGTCATGGTTTTGTTCCAGCACCTCAGGTATCAGAGTTTTGGGAACCCAAAGTTTCCAACATGCCTCATCGGAAACTTTATCTCCAGTGGAATGTTCTGTTCTACGGTAAATGTGATCGCCAATGATTTTTAGATCTGGCAGATATGTTTGATTGGCTTCTATTTTCTTTTTACTGTCCAAATACTCAGTTGACTGAAAATGTTTAGATTTGAGGTCGATACTCTCGATTCTTATGGACGATATGTCCTCGGTATGGACTCGGGAAAGTGCATCTGGTACAATGTTCTGACTTCCCTTTCTATGCAAGATTTTGAAATCGAAACCTTGCAGCTTAAGTGCCCATCTTGCCAATCTAGAACTTAAATCCGACTGTGACATAAGCCACTTTAATGACGCATGATCGGTTATTATAGAAAACTCGTGTCCCTCGATATATGCTCTAAACTTTTTTACGCACATTACGGCCGCCAGACACTCTTTTTCGGTGACTGTATAATTGCGCTGACACTCGTTTAGTTTGCGGGACATAAACGCAATCGGTACCTCATTTCCTTGGCTATCATTCTGCATTATCACACCACCCACTCCGGTGTGACTTGCATCGCAATGTATTGCAAATGGCGTGGTGAAATCAGGGCTATGCAATACTGGTGCGTTACACATCTGTGACTTTAATAATTCAAAAGCAGTCTGCGCCTCTTCTGACCACACAAACTTTTTCTTTTGTTTAAGAGTGTCAGTTATGGGAGACGCTATTCCCGCATAATTCTTTATGAATTTGTGGTACCACCCTGTGAGTCCCAAAAATCTGCGGACTTGTTTCACAGAACGGGGAACAGGAAATTCTCGAATAGCATCCACCTTTTCGGGATCTGTTTGAATAGTCCCGTGACCAATTACATGTCCCAAGTACTTAACCTCTTTACGACAAAATGTACTTTTTTCAACATTTATGGTAAGACCAGCTTGTTGCAATCTTGCTGCCAGTTCTTTCAGGACTTTAATGTGTTTGTCGAACGACTCTGACACTACCAACAGATCATCGAGATAAATGAAAATCTCGTTTCGAAGTGATGGAGGTATAACCTTATCCATTAGTTTGGACATGGTTTGTGGAGCGTTAGATAATCCGAAGGGCATGACCGTGTATTGATAAAGGGGTCGCCCAGGTATCGTGAAGGCTGTTTTTTCACGCGCACTTGCTTCGAGTGGAATTTGCCAATAGGCATCTTTCAGATCAATGCTTGATATGAATTCAGCTCGCGGAAGTCGACTAATGATCCCTTCAATCAGTGGCATTGGGTATGCGCACTTTATTGTCACCTCATTAACCTTCCTGCTGTCGATGCATAAGCGCACTTTTCCGGGCTTTCGAACAAGGACTGCAGGCGAGGACCATGGACTATTTGATTCCTCTATTACCCCCAGTGACAGCATGCGGTCTATTTCCTCGTACATTAGTTTTTCCACAGCTGGTGAGACAGCGTAGTGGCGTTGTTTGATTGGTTTGGCCTCTCCTACGTCAATCTCATGGGAGAGCCAGCTTGTTTTACCTAGACCTTTTTTCTTGAATGATGGAAATGTCTCCACAGTTTCCATCAACACCATCTTTTGCTGCTCTGATAGAGGGATTAGTAAGTCATTATCGACTGAAATGTTTGCAATACTGGGTGTATGCATCTTATTTGCGAGAAAATTGGGAAGTAAATTGAAACTGGACCAGAAATCAATGCCTAAATATAACTCTTGCGCTAAGGATGGCACTATATAGAGTTTAAGTGGCTTTGATTCTCCTTGAAAACATACAGAAGTGCTAATTTTTCCAACAATGGATTGTTTTTTTCCATCTGCTGTTCGCACATTTGCTCTTAGTGGTTTGTAATTGTTTGCATCTTGTGATAGTTCTGAGGCAAAACGACCTCCAATGCAACTGATCGACGCGCCAGTGTCCATAAGGCCACTTATTGTCTTTCCTAGTAACGTGACTTCGGCATATGGTCGCCAATCTTGGGAGTTATTTACTACAGAGGAAAGCACAGCACTACGCTCTTCTTTACATTTCTTTCGAAACTCAATCAGGCGTTTTCGAGATCGATTAGGAGTAAAACGGTGAGAACTATCTGGGAATGTTTGGACAACGGTATGTCCTGTTCTATCAGGGAGTTGGGACAAGTCTGGTGGGAGTGGACTTAAGGGTGAGTCCACTAATCGGTGTTTGTAGCTTTCGAGATCACTTGATTTCGTGCACTCTTGGCTGGTGCACGGGCTACAGCGTTTTTTGAAGCGCTACATTTCCGACAAGATGGTCGGTAAGTATTCGGTTGGCCGCAGCCGTAGCAGAATACCTTTCGTTCTCCTACACAATCCTGATAACGATGCCCATCCCCACCGCAGTTCCAACAAGAAAGGGAAACGGCTGCTAGATCTGTTTCTAGATCTGCATCTGCATTATCTTCTTCCTCACTCTCCGTTTGCATTGTAACTTCTTGTACTTGACGTCTAATTGGCAAACGTTGAGAATGGTTAAGGGATCTAGGAGTGACATTTGACTGTAAAAATCTTTCGCGTGTGCGAACTATATGTCTTAAATGCCCAATAGAGAAAATAGGCACGTAAAGGATTTCGTGCTGAATCTCAGGCGTAAGATTAGCTCTCAACAATTCCAACAGGGCTGGTTCTGACATAGTTTGTGTTAACTTGCCTGCTAAAGATATGATAGCCTCATAGAAAACGTCAAAAGTCTCATTAGCTTCCTGTTTTCTATTAGATAAGGCCGTACGAATTTCAAGATCGGTTCTCCCATCTTTAAATTGACTTTTAAGGGCTGAACTTAACTGAGGCCAGGTTACCACCGGTACGCTTTTGTGGTAGCGCCAGAACCACTCACTAGCATTGCCTTCAAATAGGTTACTAGCGTATCGAGCAAGTAAGTCCTGATTTCCATCTAATGTTTGTGTTGTGAGGGCTTCTATACGGTAAATAAAATCTTCCACTGACATGGACGAGTGTCCCGAAAATCGTATCTTCCAATTGGCAATAATTTGGCTAATACGATCTGGTCGTAGTTCGGAAGTTGGATGTGGTCCCCAGGGCAATGTGGAAGGTCTAGGTTCCCTACCAATATTACTTTGAGCACCTATTGAATCCCGAGGAGGAATTTGAAACAATTGATCAAAGGTTTGATTTTCTTCACGAGGTTGAGTGGCTCTACTTGCGGACTGAGCAGGTGGAGCGACTGTTTGAGTTGCCAGTCTTTGGAAACCTGCTTCCATTGTTTGGGACATTTGGGACATCGCCTGTGATATGGCTTGCGACATCTGGGATAATTGAGAAACTGCCTGATTCAATTGACCTAAGCCAGCTGCCATCAGGTTAGAACCAGCTTGATCCCCATTTGTGATCTCCATATTTTGAGGTTGTCCGTCTGTTAACACTGCATTATTTGGATTATCTCCTACTAACGTAGCAGTATTTGTATTTGCAGTTATGTCCCTTGCTTGCGACCTTGTTCTCGTCATTGTAGATCGAAAGTCAAAAGGGCTGGTATTTAAGGAAGCTAACTCGTCAGCCAAATTAGGGGTCGAAGGTTGCAAGTACGCTTTGCAAACTGGGCACAATGTTTTCGCGCCGACTCTTGTATTGAAACAGACCACGTGAAAAATATGACTACAATCAGTCGTTAACAATTGAGCTGGGTATTCGATATTGGTTTTACAAATACCACATATAATACTAGGATCTATTGAGTCTAAGTGTTCATAACTGTGGGTCATGGACATTGTCTTTTTATCCTACTATCTAAATATATATTCTTTTTATACTTCTGAAAATTTTTAAATAAATTCAATTCATAATATTAATCGGATGCCATACCTCACTTTCATGAGGATAGTGTTGCCAAAATTTGTTCATCAATTGATACTAAGGAAATAGAGACAATTTGTTCGATAAATATGTGTAAAAGGGACCTCAATGTAGTTCAGAACCACTGTAGGTATCCAGAAACATCTACTATCAAACAAATCAAATATGTTTGTGGGTTCTATAAAGTTTTCTATAATGCTGCATCAGCAAGAAATTTTTATTGAACCTTCAGGTATATAGAACGGATGGAGTCTGCACACTATAATGTAGGTAACAATGACACAAAAAAGTACTAGAAAGTGGACCACCAAAAGAAATATCTAGTACCACAAAATAAATATACAGATCCATAAATCTTCTTCTTTAATGAGTAATGTTTTATCTAAACAAGTCCACAAGTGGATTGAATCATCAAGCAAATCTTGTGTTTTTAGTTTCATTACCCATATAGAATGTGGTTACTATCTGTTAATCCATTAAGAAGTAACACTAAGCGAATGCTACAGAAAGAAAATTTTATTAAAAAGGTAATTGCTGTACCATATGGTGTTTCTTAATTAAGTGTACTGCTTCTCTTCGCGGGTAG
The DNA here is from genome assembly GCA_018904275.1 of Lordiphosa clarofinis. NCBI lineage: Eukaryota > Metazoa > Arthropoda > Insecta > Diptera > Drosophilidae > Lordiphosa > Lordiphosa clarofinis. The sequence goes on from JAEIGQ010000097.1 coordinate 1,103,820, forward strand.
GCCGTAGCTTACTGCCACTAGAAAACCTAAATCCAGCTAAAATGTACAGAAACTCAAAAAGAATCGAAACTGCTACTTAATTAAATGCTTCTGTTTTCCGGGTAGGCTGTAGATCTTGTCCACATTGAAACCTAAATCCAAGGAGAAACTCCGAATTCAAAAAAGCACCATTAAGGAATGTTCTAGCAATACTAAGATTTTTTCTTTTGGTTGATTATGAGTAAGGGGACTAAAGTTCTTTTAGAAACTGCTAATCAATCCAATGGCTCATTAAATCAATCAAATAAATCTATACTGGAACAACAAAGTAGATGAGGGATAAGGAAGGAAGGAGGGAAGGAGAAAGTCTTAAGCTCATGCACCGATATGCATAGCTTGTGGTTGTCATTGACTTTTTTTTTTTTTCATCGAACGTTTAATTCTTTATTGGGGCAAGCCGAATTCGGCCCCTAAAGTTGGGCGCCATTTAATATAATTATCTGTAACATACAACGTGCAAAATTTTAGGAGCAGATGTTAGCTAATGTTGATGGCGGAGTACGCGCTTGCTTTCCGGCATTTCTCTGGTCGGCTGGGATGGGTTCAGTGGATTTACATCGCCACATTAGGGTGCTCATATGCAGGATAATTACATCAAAGATAATCGCGTACGTTGGGATAGGAAAGGGGTATCTGGGTTAGGGAATAGGGAGTAGGTTCAGCAACAAAACGTAGAAGGGGAGGTAAACTAGTAGTATCATCAAAGTCTCTCTCTCTTGCTGGCAGCATAAAGCTGCATAAACGCCCACCCTACCATGATCCTTGAACGCCAAACAAAAATATATAAAAATGCAAGGATCCCTAAGAAAGAGACAACGGCTACTCTAACTCAATCAAGTTTGGCATGGCTCCGATTAAAAAAAGGACACACTAGCACATCTCAAACTTCATTATAATTTTATTAGAACTAAGATTTCAAAAGTGATCATTCCTACGACTAATTTTAAGGGTAACAGAATTATTAGAAAATGTAATAGATTTTAAGAGTATAAAAATAGTTATTTAAATAGGTTGTGCGAGTGAGTATGGGTTGCTGTAACAAATAATATATAATTAAACATAGGTGTATATGAGTATGGGTAAGAATAAAAATATATAATAATTGTAATTTATAAATTTATATTAGGAATCCATTAAACTTAAGGTTTCTTTACTTCAAGTGAAACAAAAGAATTAATCCATCCATTTATATGTGCTGGACGCGAAAATTAAGTGCACAAAACCAAAAAGGTCAACGACCTGACAGCAGTGATCAGCTGTTCGCTTGCCATAGGCAACAAAAATCATTTAGTCGCGATCCAATATGTAAAAGCTTTTAGTTCAACGGGTTAAGCTTTAGCATCTCTTTATAGTCCACATGGGAACTTGCGATCCACACTTGCTCGCTAATGCCAATTGATTTGGGCAAAGCAAAGCCAAGCTTTAGATAATCAAAGCGAATAAGAAAATATAAAAATAGATCACTTACACATACATATTCCCACGGCGAAAGATCTTTCGTTGTGTGTTGATGCGCTGGAAATTCAAGCTTGGTTTTGAGTGAGGGTAAAGCAGGGCTAAAGCAGTGTGGAACGCATTGAGCTTTTGATTGTTTTTAGTTATTAATTTTCAATAGAGCTTTTGCTTGACACATTATAGCGACATATGATAACTTCTTTTTATTTACAACAGGGACTAATAGACTTTTTCTGTTTTTGCACTTATGACTTTTTGTTTAACTTATTTTCAGCATTTATCAAATTTTCAAGATGAGTTGACCTATCATTCTTAGGTTAGGGCAACTCCATTCACTCACTTGCACAAAAAAAAATTTAGTTGGGGTCATACATTTGATTGGTATTAATTTTAGGCTTTAGCGTTTGATTGGACAACCTATTTGTAGGTATGACATAATTTTAAATGATTCCCTTTTTGGGTGCACTGTCACAGGTTGAGGTTAGGGCGGAGAGGCGTGATCTGGCCAACAAAAAAAAATGGGTTTGCCACAAGGGCTTTTCGCGCACAAAACTCTGCTTTAAACACTTTTTGGTAGACTGCTGCTGGATCCGTTTAAGCCAGACCTAAACACATTTTAGGGGTTGCACTCGCTCATTGCTTGCCTCCCACACTCGACGCATAGAACTAAGAGACTGAAAAAAGCTCTCTTCTAGCTGTCTTCACTTGCTGCGCCGGTTCTATCTGCATATGTATTGGAGTAAAAAGCGCAAGACAGGTCCGCTTGGCTGGAAGCAGAATAGCTTATTCTGAGGTGCACGCTCTGGAGAGAGAAATTAGAGCAAAACACCCTGAAAGGCAAAGGCAACTGTTAGGGCCAGATTTTGGGAACCTTTCAGCAAATTTAGGAATATTTACCCTTGGAACGGCACCTCGATTTGAATGTTGATGGGTTTCGAATTTTCGCCAGGTGATTTGAAGCTTGGAAATACACCAGCCTTCCGTCAGAAATTCCTTTCTCAGCTCGACTTGACCAACTAGGTTAAGACGAAACAAAGCTGTATAAGGTTGATTTTCTGGAATTTATTGCCAATGCACTCACGAGAGTCAACTTGGAATCCAAACCAAAATAAAAAAAATTCAAAATCTCTTTGATTTGGGCCACTTGGAGTTAAGAAAAATTTAACTTTTTATATGCCTAGAGGTAAGGCTTAAAAACACAACTTGTCCACTTGACGATCACGCTGGGAAAGACAGAGCAAAAATTGAGGAAGCGGAAGCTAGCCTTAAAAATTTTAATTTTGATTGACAACTGTCATCTAGACTTGTCAAAGTGACACTCAGCTGGTTTAACAGAAAACCATTTTGGCGTTAATAGCACATTAAAGATTCATTAGCATTTCGTCTACAATTATGGGATCTACAGCAAAACCTATTATGGGCGATTCCTTAAAATTTTTTCTTTCTCTTGTTTGCAGCCAAATAGCCTAAATTTTGAACCAAAACTTCCAACTGATGTTGTTGTATCAGTTGAGCAAAATCTTTTATATGTTTTTAGTTACAACAACTGCATATTCCGTTTTTTAGGCTGCATGCAAAATTTTGAACGACGACAAGCGAAATATTACAAAGTACTGCGAGTTTGTTTTATTTATTCATTAAGATTTATTTGGTTCCCTTCAAAATATTTTCCCTCAGAAATAATACATTTATAGCAACGTTTCTTCCGGACCTGGAAGCACTTAAAAAAAAAAGTGTGTGTCGCTAGCACTCACGAGTCTTTGATGTGAAACAGGATTGTATATAAATGAGCAAGGGCTGAAATAAGCAATGACCAGAAATAAGATCACTTGCTGCAGAGTTTCAGGAAGTTTATACTGCTAAGATACCAACAAGGTGAAATCCAATATCCCAATCATTTCCCATCCAGATCCCACCCAGATCACTCCCGGACTCTACCCAGATACCACACAAATCCCAGCTAGATCCCACCAAGATCCTATTCAGATCCATCCAAAAACCCTAGATCACACAATGGTTTCAGATCCAACCAAGATCCCATCCAGATCCCGCCCAGAACTCAACCAGATCCCACCCACTTCCCAACCAATTCCCATCCAGATAGCACCCAGATCCCAACCCGATCTCACTCAGAACCCTCCCAGATCCCACCCTGGTCGCACCCAGATCCTACCCAGATTCCACCCAGATCCCACCTAGATCCCGCCGAGATCCCACCCAGATACCAGCTAGATCCCAGTCCAATCCTACCCAGATCCCATCCAAATCTCGCCCATATAAGACTCCACCCAAACCCCGCTCACATACCACCAGATCCCACTAAGATCCCACCAAAATCTCACCCAGATCTTTCCCAGAACCCACCCAGTTGCTCCTTTTTAGCATCTTTCCCACTTCTTCACTTTCCCCATCTGCCCATCCTCTTATGTCTGTGTGTGTTTGTCGGGAAACTCCGCAAAACAACAACACAAAATATGAACGACGTCAGCGTCACGTGACGCTGAAATCAAATTTTACTCCTACTAAATTAAGTAATCATGGCCAGCCTTGTTAACACAAATGATGGACATGCCATGAGTACTAATGTAATGCTACCAAAAGAATAAGAAGCCTGCGTTAATTCAAAATTAGCAATAATTTTTTAACAAACCAATAAGGCTTAGGATCAGGCAGTGAAATAAATCAGGTATTCTTTAGCATGGTTTTGTAAAGATCATTGACTCCGATTTCTGGTTTACAGTCCTGCATAAAAAATTTGACATTTATTACCCTTGAACTCAAAATTTTAAGACCCATAAGAAACAGGTATCTGTTGCGTGGACTTTATACGCATTTCTGGCGCAATGAAGACTTGAATGCAATTTAGCTGGACAATTTGGAACAATCGGATAGCGCAAATGTTGTTCTTTTTATTGTTTTATATTTATATCGTAAATGATTTTCCTTTGGTTAAGGCCTATTTCCAGATGACATAAAAATTTATTTCGGCACAATACTTCATTCAAATAAGACTGCTTTTTAATAGCATTCAGATTTCAAAACAGTTCGAAAGTGTTTCTATTCATGTGAACTTCAACATAAATATTGATTTTTATGTCATCTGGAATCAGGCCTTTACAAATAAAGTCAATTATCCGATTGAAACTGGCGTTTTTCTCGAATTGTTGGAATTACAAAATCCATGGGTACCAGCACTGAGCGATCATACAGACGGCGCAACAAGTCTTACGAACTTACTAATCTCCGTCGGACAGTTCGAATTGGCAATTTTTCTTCCAATCGCTTTTGATGATTTAAAAGGGACAGGATTAGCTAATTACACAATACGATTATCCTTCGTGAATAATGTTTCTTGCATCTTTTTTGACATTGAGCCAAGAGCATTTGTAAAGAAGCTCTAAAACTGCCCAATTGATGTGGCAATGCATTAGTAACTTTATCCCAGTTGCACTAGTCTTCCCTACTCAGCACTGCACTGATGCTCATATGAGCTTTCCATAAGTGCACATATATTTAGATATTTTGCTGCTCTTTACGATTCCTCGAACAGAAAAATATATTTCAGTCGGAATTAATTACCAATCCTACGACGTTTTGTTGGATTTTCAAAAATCCAAACCCAATTGAGAAAATAAAAAAAAAGTTATTTTCAAAATTTTAATTGGCAAATCAGACTTTACAAGGTACATTAAGTTGCAGAACGGCCTAGTGCAGAAGATTTTACTTTACATTAGCTACGACGCAGGCAAAATAAACAGAAAAAGCAATTTCCTTGTAGAAGCCGGCTTCGCACAGTGTAAGATTTTGCCTATCTAGGGGGACTTAAATCGATTGCGGCCGTAGTTTAAGAGATATTGAAATTTTAAATGGAAGAGTTTTTAGGCCATACGAAAATATGTTTCAAAGATGAACAACATCGGACAAAAACTACTCCTACCTCCCATACAATATCGCATTTTTCAGTTTTAGCCAGAACCCGATTTTTGTATGGGAGCTATACGATAGAGTCACCCGATTTTGATGAAACTTTGCAGAATTGTGTGAAAGCATATTAAATTACTAATTGCCAAGTTTGTTGACGAAATCACAGAAAACAAAAAAGTTTTTTTCTATAGAACTAGTTTTTAAAACGATCGATCAAGATTGTTTTTACTTACGGAGGAGATAACGTGAAAACAGAAAGACAGACAAACGTACAGACAGACATAACAACATATGCACTCAGCTAGAATTTAATCTGGATCGGAATTATCTTCAAAAGTTTGATGGCTCAATAATAATGCAACCACCTCTGTTGATAAAACCTCCCGCTTTGTTTTTCAGGATCTACGCAAACTTCCTATGAATGGGTCGGATGAAATAAGTGGACTGTGCAATAAATAAGTATTCGTGTCAACTCGAGATGTTTTTCTCGTAAAGAATTCGCAGTAATTTCTTGCATCTTTATTTCTTGACTCCTGAGCTTCTTCCTACCTATGGGAAGTATGCAAGAAGAAATTAGATCATGTCCATGGTGTAAAATTTTGTGCAAAGTTAGTTCTGATAAATACAGTTCGGTAGTTTCTTTTGTGAAGCGTTCAAAAGCATGAATATTTATCGGGTATTCACTTTCCATGCAAGTTAGTATTGTGCGAAACTTTTTTACCAGATCGATATTTAAGCCTGCTATTTCCGATGTTGTTTCGGCGTCATTGAAAAATCTTCTTGCTGTATTGCCATCATAAAACTGTTTTGAATTTCTTTCTTCCTTTCCGCCAATTTAGCCTCACCTGGCACGTACCACTTCTTTATTTCAATCCTGTTCGAGATGTGCCCATGTTAACTCCAGTGTGACCGTTCAACGGCAAAATACCACCAAATAGTATACTGCTTTTGCCAGCAGTGTCTCGATAACATCTGAATTTGATTGCAGGTTTAATTACAATAAAAAATAAAAAACTCAGAATGACGGAAACATGCGGACGGTTTTTTTTTGGAATAATGTTCTGGAAATCCACCCGCTTGTTGTCCATGTGGTGGCATCACCGAACTCGATGGAACTTAGAAGTTGTAGTCCATAAAAGCAACCTGTTTTTTTGCAACTTGCCTAGTTTTTAGGTGTTTATAAAAAAAATAAAATAAAATATTCCAGTAAAGGTATTAAGACTTGGTTTTGAAATTTGTACAGTTTAACTATTCGAGAATAAGACAAAAATAGCTCGTCTTGGAAACAAGACACTGACGGCAAAATTTTAATCACTTTAATTTTGTGCCTGAAGCGAGTTGTCAAATTGAATTTTTCAAGCGTTGCAATGTGGCATGTTTAATGACTATTTTGTTGCTGTTAATGATAACTTAACTCTGATTTTTGTTTACTTTCATAATAACTGGATATTTTACTAACATTTAAAAAAAAAATTATTCAATTTGAAGCACTTTTTTTTTATTATAGTCCCCCTAGAATGGCAAAATCTTACACTGTGCTTCGATTTGATACAGAACTTTTCAAAAATATGAATATTTGCAATTAATTTTGATAAGAAAAAAATATCTCTCTAATCCAAAATAATATCGCTCACTCAACTTTAGATTAAATTGTATCAGAATGATACAAAAAATGTAGTAATGATATGCTAAAAATATCGATTTGAAATTTGTACATATCAATTTGATATTTTTTCATATCGGAGTAAAATTGATATAACAAAATATAATTTTTTTTCTGGATATTTTTGCAAAAAAACCTTCGCGCAGTTTTGAAGTAAAGAGTAATAGACAAACTTGACATTACATCTCGTTACTTTACAACTGCATATAGGGCTTAAGCTCCAAATTGTTTTTCACTTTCTATCATAGCTTTATATGTTAGGAAATTAGTACCAAATCAAATACAAACACTAACTGAATCATTCCTTAATCCTTTTTAGATTTTAAATTTTCATTTTCTTATTTTGTTATTTCTGGAGCAAGTTTCTTTCTGGAATAAGTTAATATTTGTTGGAACTGTTCTTATTATAAATTTGAGTGATATCTTAACAATTCGGTAAGTTATTGAGGTTTTAGAATTTCTTAAGTAATTTCATCCCTTACATAAATCATTCCCCACACATACAAACTAACAATAAATAACTTTTGTTAAGTATTTCAAAATTAAATAAAGGAACTTGTCTTGGCCTATCAAAGTGCCAAATTGATTCCAGCCAACCAATCATCTGTTTTGACCATGTAGCTTATCTAAACATCCAAGTCAGACTCACTTATCAGACTCACTATTATCCACATCAACACGAACACAGTAAGCAAGTCCCTCAGTGTCCTTCCAGTGGTTCTCTTCATTTGGCGCCATATTCTTACGCTCTTTTCTCTTCATCATAACAGAATTTCGAATTTCGAAAAACCGACTGCCTCGGTCGTCCTAACCAAACGAAGTTGTTGTCGTCGGTTTGGCATAGACGCCGCCTTTCCACCAATCCAGGCGAGCGCCAATTCAGTCGTGCATCGGTTTTTCATCTGTACGGACGGATTATGCGTCTACTTGGCGGCAAATAAAACGCTTCAGATATTTTCTATCCAAAGTGCGAATTGCGATTTAACGCGAGTGTTGTACGGATTTCACACGAAATGTACGAAATGTTGTTCGGTGCGTTGTCATTTGCCGGCTGTTGGCTGCCTTCGCCAAAGTTGTGAACGGAAAAGCGAGTGAAAGTTTTGTGAGAGTGTGTGTGGTAGCTCCGGTTTACCGTACAACGTTTACCATTTACCGTACTCTTGCATTGCGTGCTCAATTTGATGTAATTACAAAATTGTTTGTTATGCGGCAAAATCATTTTAAAGTTGCTTTGAAAACATTTAACAAGGCTTTTGCGGTGACAAATTCCCAGGCATTGTTTGTTTGTATTTTGGAAGGAGAAATTTTTGGTTAGAAGTTAAATGGTTGAGGTTAATAGGATTTCTATGGTTGGGAAGTTTGGATGAACAACTGGAAATTTAACACAGAACACTCTGCCGTTAAGTAAGTGACCCACACTCCAAGAAAAAACCAATCCGATCATGCTGTTTATCAAGCAGTTTTTAAGTCAAGAGTAGAGGAAGACTTAATATTCTTGGATCCAAGCCGAAAATTTACTAGACACGGACGATCAACAGCACACTAACTTCAATGATTGATTTTGAGCATGGCTCTTTTTTATTTGACGATCTCTTTTTTTTCAAATTTGAGATGTTTTAACATGATCTATATTTTATAGAATCCTTTAATCAATTTTTTTGCCAATAACACACTTTCCTCGCCCACAAATTTGAAAATCAAAAAGAAACAAAATCTAAATTGATTCCGATTTCAGTTTTGCCAATTTCTGCTAGATTTCTTTGGGTGGACCTAATATTTCAATTGCAAGAATATAAAGTTCGATTAACTTTGAAATTAAAATTTGATTTTTATATATGCTGTATATTTTTTAATAGGTACTTAAGAATTCGTTAATTCAATTTTTAAACATTTGGTCCACAAACGCTCTTTCGTGTCTTAGCTGATATCTGGAGCAATAATGAATATCTATGAATTTGCAATTTTAAATTGTCGGTTGTAAACGAGGAAATTTTTCGACGATCTTTAATAGGGTTTCTTCTACAAATGTATGTATAGTAAAGCGATATTATTTAAAGACTATTCAAGTGCTGGTTGTTAGAAAAATATCAGTAATTCAAAATACAATTAAAAAAATTTTGCTCAAATTTAGCTAAATCTGATGACGTTTTAAAGTATTCACAATAGGAACGATCGGTCAAAGAACTGGTCTTTGTAAGAAAATGTTTTGAGACAGCTTACTGCATGCTAAACGTGTATAACGATAACATTACATTTTATATGCGAGCTACTAAACGAACCATGGAGATTTATCGTAATAATTGTTGTAGAAAGTCTGCTGTTTTTGATAGTCGGTGTATTTTGCTGTTACTTGAGTCTGTTTTTACCAAGATATCAAAAAATCTTAGGGGTGCAGGCTACGCAGTGGGAAACTCCTGTTCGGAAAACAAGTTGTCCTCAAATCCAAACAAGAATGAAATATTAAACTGCTTTTGTCTACTTCTCATATATTCAGAACATTTTTGAGCTTCTCATATGGGAGTTCAGACAAGCTTTATATGCAAAACAAGTTACTCGAGCGCTTCGCTGCTTATTAAATGAGTTTCAAGTTCGTTCATTGGACCAATTATAATATGCCTACGAGAAGCGTAATAGGCAACACTATGCAGATTTTTTATTTTACGACGTTCATTTGCAGTTGTGGTTGCATCATTGTCCCGTTTATCTGAACGGGACATTATTATTACTTCATTGCGATGTGTAATGTCTTGGCTACTTTTACGGCTCTTCGAAGAAACAACTTGTGACGCATTAAGCGTTCGCCGGCCCAAATTTGATCGTCTCGACATTTAACTTGAATAGCCACACAGGTTGACCTTAAACGCGCACATTTTCAAAAGAAATAAATATACTTACACAAATTGCAATTTTTTCAGAAAACAATATTTTATACAAAAAGGTAGAAAAACTATCATAAAATGTAATGTTCTGTAGAGTGACGCAAAATGAAATGAAATAGGCGTTCAAACACACATTTTTTGACCAAAATTTGTGATTTTTTTGACTAATTTTAAATGAACATTTATAAAAAATGTTTTTTTTTATAAAAACCATGCCATATATGGCTATAATTTCATAACATGTATGCAATTTGGTGCAAGTATTGCGGAGATAGCCCTTTACTCACACTTTTTTTTCAATAACAAGTTTTTAGTCGTTACTTTTGAATAATTTTTCAAAACTTTAACTCAATTTTTGATTTTGCTTCTAATATTATAAATCTTCTTCTGTCTTATGTGTTTTCTTGAGATGTCGTGAACTTTGGAAGTTTACCATTTACCAACATACGAGGACTATTGAATACCCCAACCGAGAATATTTTGACAGCTTAAATTATTTTAAATATTTCTAAATTAATCACTGGCAGGTTGCCAGATTTCTTATGTGAGTCTACACCCTGGGAAACGCCTGGTAGTGGTTGAATAAAGTTGAATTGTAATTATTTTCCCGAAATTTTTATTGTTATTTTGAGTTTGTTTTATAAAGAGGTAATTTGCAAAGTAATATTATAAAGTAATATATAAAAAAAAAAAAAAAAAAAAAAAAAAAAAAAATGGACTCGGCAACTCTAGCAGCATCCTATCGCCATTTAAATCGCTCCCGAAATAATTTTATTTTTTATTAAAAACGTCCACCTTTATTAGTGAAAAACACAATAAACTTGCCAAGAGTAATAGTGCTGTGGCTGGTATAAATAAAAGCTCAGCAAACAGTATTTATACACATAGAAATTCTGTGCAATATAAACAAACGTAAACAACAACAAAACCACTCACACTAGAACACTCGTTAAACAAAACTCACTCAAAGCAACACTCAAATGGCTCCACCATCAAAACGTCAGCGCGAGAACACTGGCCTGGAGGTCAAAGGCGCTCGATCTTCGGACGCTCCATCCCCTTTGTTGCTCCAGATGATAGACCAGAAATTCGGCGAACATGTCGAACACATCACGGCCAGTATACGTGAGTCGGAGGAGCGCATCCTGCATGAGATCCAGGCGAAATTAAGCCTATTGACCGAGGAGATGCAGAAACTCACCCAGCGTGTGCAGCAACTGGAGGCTGAGGCCGGTGAGGCTCTTCAAGTCAAAAACCGGGTCATTAAACTTGAAGCTGAGGCTGTAGAAGTGCAGGCACTTCGCGGGCGCATCGGTGAGTTGGAGGCCAGGTTTGCGGCGCTGTCCAATACGAGCACGGCAAGTGATCTGCGCATTAATGGAATTCCGGTCCTTGAAGATGAGAACCTTAGGTTGGCTTTCAACGAACTTTGTTTCGCCCTCAACCTACAATCACCCCCGAGGGTGAAGGAGATTTTCCGGGTCAGGCAGCAGAACACAAATACAATTGCTGTCCCGACCATCATTGTAAAATTGGAGCACGTGCGCGATAAGGCTGCATTGATGCGGGCAGCCGGTGCATTTAGGAAACAATCAAAAAACCCACTGACACTTGCGCTTTTGGGCTTCGACTCAGCGGCGCCCTTCTATATCAACGAGCAGCTCTCCAAAGACTCTTACGCTATCTTCAAAGAGGCTATGCGCTTTAAAAAGCAAAAGCGTCTCTCTTCAGTTTTTACTAGGCGTGGAGTCGTGCACATTACGAAGAGAGCGGGAGGCGAGGTAGTGTGTATCAATAACATGCAAAAACTATATGAGCTAAGTGAAGAGAACCAAGAAGAGCAGCGAAAAGCAACCGAAGAGTTGGGCGGAGATAATCTTTTTCGTTAGTGTTTTCGTTAGTGTTTTCCGTCCATTAATAATCATCATCATAAATGTTAGTTTTTTAAGCGAATTTTGTTTTGTTTATATATTTTTGTTAGGTTTCCCTGAATTGCGCGTGCTGCTAAAAGCTACCAATAATTCAATAATAATGCTAATATAAATAGGTCCACAGCGAACAGTGGTACAATGATTAGGATTCTTGTGTTGTGTTGCAATGTTTATTAATAGGAAACTCAAAGCCAAAGTCATATGCAAACAGGCTCCGGGAAGTGCAATAGAATACTTGTTTCTGCAAGTTGCAGGTAGGGGAAGTGCAATAAGTTTACTTATTGGCTGCCTCTATCGGCCGCACCGTACCATTGACTACTCGGATGTAATCGACATAATTTCTTCACTATCTTTAAGTTTTACCGACATAGTGATAACAGGCGATCTCAATAGCAATATTTTATTAGAGCGACATTTATCCTTAGAAATGGCATCTCTAGGATTAAATATTGTCAACTCAACTACTCCCACGCATTTCTCTGGCTTGACTAATACCTTACTTGACGTTTTTATACCCGTTACTCGTAGAGTAAAAAGGGTATACTAAAGTCGTGCAAATGTATGTAACAGGCAGAAGGAATCATTTCCGACCATATAAAGTATATATATTCTTGATCAGCATCAACAGCCGAGTCGATATAGACATGTCCGTCTGTCCGTCTGTCCGTCCGTCTGTATGAACACCTAGATCTCAGAGATGGTAAGAGATAGAGGTTTGACATGTATGGGACAAATGCTTCTTTTATCTGCACGCAGATCAAGTTTATTTCAAATTTTGGCCACGCCCCCTCCCGCCCCCGCAATTTGGAAAAAACGTTATATCTCCTACAGTTTTTAAGATAGACGTTTTGTTCCTTCTAAAGATAGTTAGTAATTAGCATTTGCTGAAGAAATGATTAAGATCGGATTAGCGGTTCTCAAGTTATGAGCAAAAAAGTGAACCAAGCCCCCCGCTACCCCTCCTCTCACCACAAAAAAAAAATGTTGCATACTTTTTAGATGATCATCCTAAACATGTTTTTTCATGAGTAACGGGTATATCGAAGTCGGTCAGAGCCGACTTTAACTTACGCTCTCGTTTTTGTTAGTGATACGGACAAAATCTTATTGTATGACCAGGTCGCAGTACCAGCTTTCTCCAAGCACGACTTAATCTTCATAACTTACGAATTTAACCCTATTCAAAGCGACACAACCGTTTGGTATAGGGACTTTAAACATATTGACTACAAGCAACTTCTGGACAACTTAGATCTATGTAATTGGAACACAATTTATTCTTATACAGACGTCAATTCCCAGTTAAGCGAATTCTCCTATTATATAAATATATTATATGACAAATTTATACCACTAAAAAGTAAAAATTATAATGAGAAGCATAAACCTTGGTTTTCGCGCGATATCGCGAAAAAAATTACAGAGCGTGACACAGCTTATAAAAAGTGGAAAAGGTACAAGACTTCTGATCACTACATGCGGTTTAAAGTGCTTAGAAATCTTGTAAATAACATGATCAACACCGCTAAGCGTACTCATTATGCAAATAAATTTAGAAGTGCTATCTCCTCGAAACAGAAATGGAGTGAACTTAGGAAACTGGGAGTTGGTAAGACGAAATCCTTTAACAAAGTGACTACTGACTTAAACGAGCTGAACAAAAATTTCTTACAATCAATAACACCTGACATCCTGACTAACTCCTTGCCTTGACGTTGTAGAAGATAATAACTGTGATAGTAGCTTTAGTTTTACGTGTGTAAGCCCATGTGATGTCCTCGAATGTGTCCTCAAAATCAAGTCGAGCGCGGTTGGTCTGGATGACATGCATCCAAAATTTTTCAACCTCATACTGCCAAAAATCCTTAACTATGTCACTCATATCTGCAACACCGCATTTACTACGTCAACATTCCCGGAAAATTGGAAAACTGCCAAAATAATCCCAGTTCCAAAGGCAAATAATGATTACAGACCAATATCTATTCTACCATTTCTATCTAAAGTGTTCGAGCATTTAATGTTACAACAGATAAACAAGTTCCTAGTAAGTAACCCATTGTTAAACAATATGCAATCTGGTTTTCGGAAGCATAGAAGCTGCATCACAGCAGTTTTAAATGTTACCGAAGACATTCGAAGGCAACTCGATAACAGCCAAGTGACATTTCTCACATTACTAGATTTTAGTAAGGCTTTCGACACAGTACAACACGACATACTATGCACAAAATTAAGCAAATTTTTTAATTTTAACGACACTGCCATCAAACTAGTTTCGTCGTACCTATGTGGTAGAAGACAGGCAGTATTTACCCACGAAGAAATGTCTACATTTTTTGCCAGTCAAATGCGGTGTACCTCAGGGCTCAATTCTTGGTCCTCTTCTGTTTTCGATGTATATTAACGATCTACCTGTCTCATTGTCAAATTGTAATGTCCACATGTATGCTGATGATGTCCAGTTGTATGCTAGTTGTCCACTAGAAAGTATAAATAATTGTGTTAATTTATGTAACAGTGAACTGTCTAATGTCAGTAAATGGGCTCAATGTAATGGACTATCTCTCAATCCGTCTAAATGTAAGTGTATTGTTATTTATAAAAAACTGCTGAGCACTGAATCACTACCTAATTTAATGCTTAATAGTACACCAATTCAATACGTAGAGCAATCTGTCAACCTTGGCATAACAATTAATAAGACTCTCTCCTGGAGTGACCAAGTAATTAAAGCCACTGGAAAAACATATGGACAACTTAGGCAGCTTTCACTGACTCAGCAGTTTTTACCAACTGAAATTAGACTATCGATTGCTAAAACGTACCTGACACCCTCGCTGTGCTATGGTACAGAAATTTTTTGGAAATTGCGACGTGGCATCTCAGCGAAAACTCACAGTGGCATACAATAATATCGCGAGATTTGTCTACAATGTTGGAAGAAGAGAGCACATATCCAGTTTCGCCAGACAAATCCATCAACTAAATTTTAAATCCTGGACCGACTATAAAAATCTACTGCTTTTGCACCGAATCATTTTTACAAAAGAGCCAAGCTATTTATATGACAAATTATGTTTCAGCACATCGTCCAGAACTAAAAATATCAATAGCATACGACATAAACTCTCCTGCTCAGAACGTCAATTCTTCGTACACACTGTTCGTTTGTGGAACCAATTATCCCCTCAATTAAAGGAAGTTAGTAGCGCAGCGCAATTTAGGGACAAGCTTAGGCAGTTTTTAATGTTAAACAATTAATTAATTTTATTATATTAAACATGTTTAAAATATCTTTTTTGGCTCAAAGCAGATGTGGAAATGTAATTTTTAAACTTTAGATTAAATTAGGTTAATACGCTTTCCTCAATGTTCGTTTTTTCTTTGTAGTGACTAGTGCAATAATTTATAAGGTTATCCTTGTCGCACTAGGATGTAAGAATAATAATAAATAAATAAATTCTTCCACATTTTTAGGAAAACTATTTTCAGGAAATCCGTTCTTTCTTTGGGTTGACCCCGTTTTAAAATAGTTATTTAAGGAAATATTTTACTACAAATTCAAAGGAAAATTTAAGCCTTGTTTTAAAACAGAGACATTTGAAAAATGCTGCCAACTATTTGAAAAATCTCTTACTTTCTTCTTCTAAGAAAAGTTTTCTTTATAATTTTTTTCGAATATATTTATATAAATTTAGCATAGTTAATAGATTTTTACAAACAATTAAATAAACTTGTAATCATTTTGTTATATTGTTAGCGTAATTTAAAATCCAATAAGGTCCAATACAGTATCTTCTGTCATTTTAAACAATTTAACCTAATGATAATATTTGAATTCTAGTAACAATATTCCAATGAAAGTTTAAGTTTTACAATAAGTTAAAATACAAACCTGTATCCAACATTTTCTTTAATTCTTCTGTATATATTTGTTTTAAAACCCTAATTTGTTTGCAATTGGGCACAAAACCACCGCTTAAAAATTCAACACCAAATCCTGGCACAAAAATGAAACCAAAATAAATGGCCATAAAAACCGCTTACAGTGTGTGGTGTAATGTTGAGGGAAGAGGGTGAGAGAGGAGGTGAGACGCACAAAGTGCCGCCATATAACCAACAAAATAATTTGTTGCAATAAATATTTTAAAATCCAGTTAAGCGAAACATTTTCGTCACGAAGAGGGGCACAAACTGGCTTAGAAGTGCAAGAATGCAGTCACAATAGGGATACCAAAAAACAAAGAAAAGGAACTAAAAGGGAATAGAATGCTAGAGCAGCTCAGAGTTGAGCTCTGGACCTTAGTAGTGAAATGTGGTCTAACAAATGGGTATATTGGCTGGATGAAAACTGATTTGCAGTTTGTTTAAAGTTTTATCAAGAACTAGAATTGCTCTTATAATTGATAGAATAGTTTGTTAGTTTAACTTTACAAATTAAGTACCAATTGGGGTATGCTAAAATGCATAGCCTACTTATCTGGGCAGTTTATTTGTAGGGCATTTAACCGTCTTTACTTTTCCCGCGCACTTTACCCGTATGCATTCTTTCTCGCTTTCTGGGTTCCCCTTGTTTTTCATGGCATTTTCATGGAGTCGCGGCTTTTTGCATGCCCCACATGCCATCGGCAATGTTATGCCGTGTTGCATTTTGTTGGTTGTCCCCTCAGTCCTTCCCAGCCTGTTTTGTGTCTCTATCCCGGACGCTTTAATATTAAAAGCGTTTAAAAATTTTGTATGTTTCGTCGCCATTGTTCCATGTCTGGGCACCCTTCTTACTGCCCGCTCCTATTGCAAGCCTGTTAGCCCCAAAGGGGGGCAGGTTGTTGTTGCAGCAACGCTATGGGGCACAACACTAACAAGCTTTGTTATGTTTCGTCCTGTTGTTGCCTTTGAGTTTGCTCAACGTTTTGCCAACTGTGCGAGAAACTCGCCCGCAGCGTCGGAAGCGGAAACGGAAGTGTTGCCATTGCCATTTTGCAGCAGGCATCGCCATTGCATTTTCGGTGTGGTGCGGTTCGGGTTTTTGGCATTTTTGTTGCTGTTTCTGTTGATAATATTCCTTTCGGCTTTCCGCTTGTAAAATGTAGCCATGTTTCGTGCTCAGGGGTGGAACTTGGCCCGGGGAAGATGTGTGGGGATATCGCCCTGTGTTTGCCATTTGCGAAAAGTTTCTGACAGGTGGTTTGTGTATTACGTGTTTTCTGTTTACTTTGTGTAATCATTTCATTTGTCAAAGTTGACTTGGCTTGCTAACACACAGCTTGTCGACAGTTGAGCATTCCCAGGCAGAAAAATGCGCAGAAATTAATTTGTGTTATTATTGTCAAATGAGGCATTTGAAATTGATAATTGTTTTGATCCAGTGCGGAAAGATTTTCTTTTCTTTGCAAGCATTTTATACTTAGTGTTCGGCTTGTCTTGTCATTGTCGAACACATAGTTGGAATCGTTGTAAGTAGTCCTGACCATTTAGTAGTATCTGTATTGTGAATCAAGATTTCGATTCTACCGAAGCGGCCTAAAACAGACCAACTTGTGGTATTTGTACTTTGTATTTATTTATCGAAACATCCGAAGGCTACACAGAAACAAAATTCCTTTTACACGGGTATTCAAAATATACACCAACCATTGTTGCAAATGTCCTTTTCACATTTTTCAGCTCCTTTGGATGAAGAATAAAGATCAATGTACAGTGAACTATCCAGTCCAAACGGATACCGAAAATATCCTGAGGATCATCAAAAACAATACGTTTTTTTCTCAGTTTTCGATTATAATACAGTTATTGCTTGTCAACTCAGCCTATTTCTCATTGCTTTACAAAAGCAATTGTGCTGCTTGATTATAGGCAATAGAAACTCTTAAATTTGAATTGAAAACGAAACGATATAGGAAAAATGCAGTTTTTGAAACAAGAAATAAGCTTTATAAAAAGTAACTTTCTGGCTCACTTAACAACGCAAATTATTGCATCAGCCAAAGTTAATCTGTAGTTTTTTTGTCCGATACTTCAAGTCAGGTCAGTAGTCATTCGATAGTCCTTCAAGTTGTCATAAAGCCGTGAATAAGAACAATTAATATAAGCGATGTGCCCAAGTATGCCAATTTTTCCCAAATAACTAATTTTTGTTTGAAAAAACCTTAACTCATAAAAAAATTTCACAAATTTTAGAAACTCATATATATTTGAAATTGTTTGCTATCCAGAAGCACAAACTCTTTTCTTGAATTTCAAATCAAATTGCAATTAAACACAAATTTTAAAAGAAACTATGGAAAAACTTCCTTAAAACAAAGACAAAATCAACATTTGTTTTTAGTGTAATAAAGCCCATCAAATGACATTGAATTTCTGATAATCAGAGTAGCCTTTTAATTCCGATTGCATTTTCCTAAAATCAGGCAGGATTTTCTGAAAATAACTTACTTACAAATATTGAAAAGTAAATTTATTTAAAAAAAAAAACACATCAAATAGTTTTCTTGATTTAAATTAAAAGTTTGCTCGTTAAAAGAGGTACTCATTGGAAAACAAATTTCACGTATTAAGCAAAAAATAATTCTACATCGTACAAATTGTTTTCTAATTCACAAATTGGTAAAGCATTCCATAATATTTGAAAATGTTTTATCTAACTAATATTATAAATGTGAAAGTTTGTATGTGTGCCTTAGGTCGGACTTCAAAACGGCAAAATGGAAAAAAAGTAGATCTCTGCATTCCCAAAGCTAGTTGTTGGGCTTTGTTGTATTCTAAATAATTGTAAAAATACATAATGTTTACTTTTATTTAAATGGGCGCGGCAGAGTTTTGAAAAAAATTTATAAAACGAAATTTTTATCAAATACAAATTTTTACAACGAAATTATCGGTTCAATTGCTGTTATATTTTGAAATAAATTGATTATTCATTTTAAAATTGGAATAGTTTTGAAATAAAATTAACGCCAAATAAATCAAATATAAAAAAATAGGTAACACTGCGTATGAGTTATTCACCAAAACTTTAGAGCCTAAACACGCCAGTTAAGACTAGATTTTTTTTACTTTTGATTTTGTTTACGCTGACCAAAAAGCATCAGCTAGTGGAATGAGACCATGACCTTAAAATTGTCATACTCAGCAGATCCTATCTAGAGTGTCTGTTTGTTATTCAATCACGAAATGGCTTAACCGATTCTGATGAAATTTGGAACTCATAAAGTTTATAACCTGGAGAACTTGAGCATAGGCTAAATAACTTTTATTTTATTGATCCAAACAACATCGAATATGCTAAATTATTATTATTAGTTATTAGTATTTATTAAAGCGCTAGAGGTACAGATGACAATGCAGGAGTTGGTGAATAGAAAATGTAGATCTAGTAGTACAAAATCCGCAAAATTTGCTAAATTTATATAGGACTTACGATTACTAGGAAGATTGGATAAATAACAATTAAAAACGCATTGACAAGAAGTGTTGACCAAAAACTTTCATCTGAGTAGTTTGAAAGCGAAGCGTAGATTGAACTGTCCAAAATGTATGATAGAAATGTGGAAATAACGCTTTATTAAAGCTTTATTAAACTGTATAATGAGAACAGAATATCATAAAGTCTTGATGGATTGCAGTAGTATGCCTGATTGTAGAATGAACGACACAGAAAATAGCAAAATGTTCTACATGAAGATTTGATAGATCTCGATTGTAAACGCGTTCGATCGAACAGTTTAAAAAAAAAACAAAGTTGTGTTATTAGTTTACATTGTCATGCAGATTATATAATTGCCAATTAAAGAAGGGCAAAGAGAAGGTGTCGGTCAATCGGTTTGAAAAATAAACCTCAAAATTTGAGTTATTTGAGTTCAGATTGTTATAAAGATAAGTAAATAGACGTCTAATTGTAGATCACATGAATCAAGAATTCGCAATACTTACAAAAATATAAAATATAAAAATATTGAGATTATTGCAAAGGTTTGATGGTTGGAAATTGAAGACGGGTAAATAGGAGGTGTCGAACAATGGGTTTAAAAATATTTGAAATTTGCCCAAATTCTTATATTAGTTTTGATTGACATGAAGACGGGTCAATCGGAGATCTTAATCAAACGAACCAAAAATTTGCGAAATGGGCAATATTTTAGAATGAGTCTAGATTATTATGGAGACGGGGAAATAGACGGATGGTGAAGTTTAAAAGGTAAACAAATTATGTGTTCTGATAGATCGCTTTACTTTTTCGTTTTGTGTGTAAAATTCTTAATAGGGCGTAGCAGCAAATGACGGGTACCTGCTAGTACATAATTTTTTATTAACAATATTATACAAAACCAGGGATGCAAACCACTTGAAAATAAGGACTGGTTCGGTTCAGTGGTTCACACAGTTTTTGAACCGCCGGTTCGGTTCATTACGTGGTTTTTGGGGCTTACTGAACCGCGGTTACGGTTCGGTTCGGTTCGGTTCGCTCTTTATTCATTTAATTAACTAAAGATATTTTTGCAACAGGTATTCGGATTATTCATTAACAAAGACTTAGGTTTTCAGTTAATCGGGTTTTTACAGAACTTCGACGGCAATTCCCGTATAAAAGTTCTTATTTCGTTTTGAAATCATACAACTTTACATATCAAGTGACGAAAACATCTATGGTCACTTCATATTGTTTAGAAACTTTGACGGTTTGAAATCGACTACTGAAAGCCAAGCGGATCAAAATAGTCAAATAATTACAATTATCTTTTGACCTGATCAAGTAATCTCTGACATATTTGGCACATATAAACTTAAACAATTTTAACTCGAAATCGATATGCGATATGTGAAACACACCCTATTATACAATAAAAGGGCCTTAGCAGAATAAACATACAAAATATGCCCCCGCTCCGATCAGCACCAAATTTAAATATGTTGTTACCATCAATGAGAAACTCACTCTCCTAAATATGTAGTCTTCTAATCGCTATTGGAGTGGAGTTATGAGGGCGGAAAGATAAATCATAAAACTCGTTTATCTTAAGAACCGCTTAACCGATTTGGATGGGTTTAATATATGCTGTAAGTGTCCAGAGCACAATTCAAAAAATTATTTTTGCACATTGCACATGAGCTTTAAGTAAGTGGACCCCCACGGATAATACAATCAAGACTTGGCTTATTACAATTTTGGGTCCTTAGCAAATTTAATAAGGTTTATGTTCTTAGCTTTTTTCAACAACTCTGCTTTTCCAAGTATTTTCGCAATATTTTATAGCTAGTTGCTGATTTTGCTTACTATTCGCCAGTAACTCAATACCTTGCTGAAGTGAACCGAACCGAATCATTTTAATTTTCGGTTTTTGGTTCGGTTCAGCATTTTTGAAAACACACCGGTTCGGTTTACGGTTCGGTTCACGAGCGAAAAAAGCGGTTCGGTTCGGTTCAAAACCGGTTCGGTTCAGAACCGGTTTGCATCCCTGTACAAAACTAAATAACATTTTCTTCTTCCCGCTGGAGAGACGGACAAGATGTTCTTGAGTATGCTTATCGACACAAAATTGTTAAAATCTAGTTAAGTTTCATTCTGGGCTCTATAGTAAATTCCTAAAATTTGACAAGCTGAAATAAACCCAAGCACTTAAATTTCTCACTTACTTTCAAACTTAATATTAAAGCCATGGGAAATCAAATTACTGTCTAAATGCTGTCTAAGCATATTTTATTTAATTGTCTCTTAACGGAAACAAAGTCAAAAACATGGCAAATCAACGCCTGAAAATTAACTTCGACAACAAGGACAAAATACAAACAAACAAAGTCAAAAGGCAGCAGCTAAACTAAACAGGGAAAACGCGTGTAAACATCGACAACAACAACAACAGCAACGGCAACACGAAACATTTTGACTTTTGCCACGCAGCCAGCCGGATGCGGATTTGGGGGGCGGTTGTTGCTATCGTCGCCTCCATTTCAACGTTAAGTGCTGGCAAACCCGCACGTCATCATCATCGTCATCATCATCATCACCATCAGCCTGACGCTCCATTTCAATCCAGTCGACGGCAACGGTGTTGATTGCTACCTTGTTGTTGCTGTTGTTGATTACGCGCCGTTTAAGTGATTAAAGGTGAAATTGCCCCGTCTACACCCGCCTCCTAATCTCTATACTCTTTTAGGCAACTCATTTTTAGTGTAGCCGAAAAACAAAATTAAAGATTGGTTAAATCATGTCCGGATGCGGAGCAGTTGGACCCCCGACCACGCTGGGTCATTGTACTCATTATCAATGTTGTCGTTGCCATGCTGATGACAGCCACGCCCACTCTGGCCGAGATTCCGACAAAGGGTAAGTGCTTTGATAATTTAATGAGTCGCAGTAGCGTATAATGGGGCTTCTTAACGATTGATTGAGTGACAATTACGATGGCGGCGGGAGACCTTAAAGAAAGCCAATAGATTTTTGGTGGGCATATAAGAGGATATTCATTCCATTTCTTGGGCTGTGGATTAACTTTCTTTTTTCTTCTTAATTTAGAATTTGTTATTATTATTCTCCTGAAAGTTTCTGCAAAGTTCTTTCCCTGTATTTGCCTTTGGTAGATTTACAGACTGTGTTTCAACCAACAAACATTGAAATAGTAATCGACATTCGTTTTTTTTTGTTTTGTACAAATTTACTTGAAATATCCATTTAAGTATCCTTGTTTGAAGCCCAAGAAATATTTCTCTCTTTTTCACCAAACAGAAAACCCGAAATGTTTGCATATTTAATTTAAATCACAATTCATAGTGAAAACTTTCTTTCCATACGTACGTGCGTCTGCCATTGCATTCAATTTAACGCTTTAAAAATCAATTCCAAGCCAGAAATGTTCGTTTAGTGTTTCCTGCAAAAATATTTTCGTTTGCCATTAAAAGCAATTCAGAGAGGAGCCAAATCAAGGCCTATTTTCCAAATGGTTTTTATGTCTTATCCCCGTCCTATTTTTCCAGCAATATTTAAAAATTTACCAATCATAATTTTACCATTTTGGCATATTTGCATATTTCCTAAATTTATCTTGAGCTAAGCAAACAGTGTAGCTCCTTTTACTTGCTGCTTGAGGTTATTTTATGACATAATCAAATATGCCTTAAGCCAAAGCCAACAACTCAACCCGTTTGAAGTCTCCAGAAAATGAACTGCAGATAAAAGACACTTGGGCTGGAGCCTTTTTGTTTAGTTATTTGTTTATTTTGAGGGAAATTTGAATTTTCATTTTTTTTCTTTATTTTGGCTTTTATGTGCGAGGAAATGCAAATGCTTACAAGACGTTTAACATGTCACCTGCGGGCCAAGAAGAAAATGCTCTGGAAAATGCTCTCCGCACTTATCTGACAGTTGTGCATCTGCCCTCCGCACCCGGCCCCCTGCAGTAGCATCAGCATCAGCATCAGCAGCAGCAGCAGCATCAGCTCATATGTATAAAATATACATTTGTTTGCCTTACCATGTTTGTCACTTATCGTTCGGTCCAATGTTTTGCAGCTGAGTGCCACATTCTGGCTCTAGTTTCCCCTCCTAGCTGGTTTACTATTCTCATTTTCTCTGACTCTGGGCGAAGTTTATATGATGTTTGTTTATAGATAGATGTTTGTGCGTACCATTATGTGTCTTCTTTTTTTTGAAGATTTATTATGATTTTATGCATGGCAAAGCGAAAAAATATTATTTGCCAAGTGTTTGGGTATGTGAAATACTTTTTGCTGTTTAAGGACTGCAAAAGATCATTAATAAATGTGACCTAAAAGTAATATAAACTTGAATTTACTGTGTCGATGCTCCAATGTCAGGGCTGTGACTTAATTACAAAATATATTTTTTCTAGAAAACGGCAACCCTTATATCTATGCTTGAGTATGGAGTTGACAAACTTTCGGCTCTTTATCTTTTTCATCGTTTCAATAGATTAGAAATTGAAAATTACTTTCGCTCCTTCCTTTGGTAGATTTAATGAACAAATCTTGAAATGACAATTTATTATAAGAACATTTAAATATCTTTATTAATTAAATACAATAATATTTCCACTTTTTTTAAACAGACGAGCTAAGATCGAACTTTGATGCATTGGAAAGAGCGCACTTGCACTCAGACTACTTATGTTTTTCGTTTTGTTTGTTTAAGTTGTGGTATGAAAGTATCAGATTTTAGAATATTGTCATACAAAAAATTATATATTGCGCAAGAAATGTCCACAAACGGGGCTGTGCGGTTAAATTGAAATCTCGTAGCCTTTTCCAGTCCCAAGTGTCCCAAGGTCTCGATTATGCAAACGAAATATGACTCCTTATCAACAGGTTAATGGACCCGGTAGAAGCGCTGTCCGCACTTGGCAGCTCGCCTTAATCGGGACGCATCAAAGAGGCTCGGAATCTGTTCCGGAAAATTGCAGATTCTAGTAATGGATGGACAGTCGATTTGACAATTCTAAAAAACGCTTTAGCAGTCAAGATACTTCGTACTTTTGCAGTGGGTTTTAAAATATCGTGTTGACGATTATCTCTGATTTGCAAGATACCAAATGATACTGACATATCGCTTTGAAAATATCGATATAATTGATATTTTTATTATTTTCATAATTACAAACTTTAATTTTTGACATACCGATTTTTCTTGGTTTGCCAATTCTTTTAATATATCATTACTCTTTTACCCGGATTGGCGAGATGTCCATCCTTTTATATCTAGGATCAAGAAATAACGATTTTACTTTTTGAACTCAAGTGGCTTGAACCTTTTCCCAAATAGTTCAAAAAGTGACTCTTTAGTAAGGAAGCCCTCGTTAGATTCAACGTTTACAATCTGTATTTTGTTGAATAATTGTGAATTAACGGGATCACCATACTGAGAGTGGAAAAATATTTATCGCTTATTTTCTCAGTTGCATCTTTAAGTAGGCTCAAAAGGCAACAAAACCCCCGGCAAATGTTTTATTCTTTAGCCGATAGCATTTCTGGTCATTATTTAACATATTCGACTGCCACTTTATTTGCAAGACCTAAAAAGGACGTCAGCATATCAAGGCTCGAGTTCCATCGCATGTCAACGTTTTGCTGTAGGGTCTTAATACAACCATCCGGGATTCCCTCATTGGCCTGGGCTATTCCCAACTGGTCCCAGATCATAAGTAGAGTCACCAACGCACAAATATTATAAAATATTCCAAAAATTATCGCATATTGGATATTTGGACCAATAAATTTCTCAATATAAATATATCAGTTACTATTTCCAAACTTTTAAGGCTCTGCCGCTCATATTTAAAGTTAAAATGCAATATCTGATTCTCACAATTTTCAATTATACAGCAAATATGGGCTTTAGGAATGCTGAGACCTACTTTTTTCCATTTTGATCCGTAGATTGTAAGGCCAATTTTTTCTGGTCTTGATTAATGTTTGAACGTTTTGCCATTGAGCGTTCTTTTGACATATTTGTAATCATGATACAATACCTACAGGGTAGTGCCTTGTTGAGCTTCAATATTGTCAGTCCGCCTTGGTTTGATGACTCAAGTTGTAATCTAGAGAATCAAACCATCATCGTCGCCTTTGATTTCCTGATATAGTGCGAAACCTTCATCGAAAGCTGTCAAACATATACCCAACAACTAAGTTGCCTTTGAGCTTACGTCTGTTTTAGTCCTGTGATTCAATAAATTCTCGCGCTTGCCCAAAGTGACTTGCGGTTGCTTTACCTTGTTGATATTGTATAGGTCGTTCGAATAACTAATAGAATAATAAAATTGGCTCACAAGAAATAAAGCAAAAGCTCTATGTAGCAATTTTCGCAGACTTATATTACAGAGTCTGAAATTTAAAAATTTTTAAAAAGAATGAAACGAATAATCTCTTTTTTTCCAATTTGCTATTCTGCTTTGTTGCTCTTCTTTTTAATCACATCTAAGCCCCGTCAAACCATAATTATATCTTTGTTCTTTCAAAATTCCTCACACACTCCTCAAAAGCAACTTTAAAACTCCACAAGAAAATTAATTTTTTAAGGCAGGTCGTTGACTAGCAGCCGCAGCGTGCACCGCATTTCCACACCCCGAGCCAATTAAAATTAATGAAAATTATAGATATGCGGGTTGACACCTCACCTCGCCTCGTTCCACCTGTGTCTGCTGCCCCCGCCATCTCCAGTTGGTTCACTCTGCCCCGCAAAAAGAGGTGTCGACCTGTCACAGTTTCTGACAATTTAAACTCCTGCCTGGACTTGACCCACGGGTCGGTGGGTGGGGGAACTAAATTACTATGCTTAACACATTAAGGTTGGAAAATTTAATTACACAGAATGGCCACCAAATGGGGCAAAGGAAAAATGCTAGTGGGTGGACCCAGAAACAAAGGCATAGGCGTTGCCTCCGTGGTTAGACGCGTTGAAAAAACGACAACAATCCCCCCTTTGGGAATATGACTGCCCGGATGTTCCGAGGGGCGAGGGCAGGCAATTGGTGTCAACATTGGACTAGAACTATGACTTTCACACGCTAATGAGTTTGTTTAAGTAATTTCAATTCATTTGTTAATTTTCAACTATTGTCTCTGGTCCTCGGTCTATTGACTTTATTAATGTGCTTGGGGCCTGCCCATCAGGATGTCGGGCTGTCAGCTTGTCTGGTGTTTGCCTGTGGGGGATTAGGGAATTTGGGTTTGCGTGCTCATAAATATGGGCGCCGGTGTCCTTTTGTCATTGCCCAGTCGAAACGAGTTTGTCATTAATATCGTTTAATAAATAGGACTCAGTGCACAATTTGAATGCTCCCCTCACTTGGTGGTGGCTTCCTTGGCCTCCTCCGCTTCCACCGCAGCCATGGCATCGAAAACGGTCACCGTGCCCATACCCATCTCTTCGCGCAAGAACTTTACCGTGCGATGCAGTTCGGCTTCTTCAATCTGTCGCTGCCATTTAAGCCGCTTGCCCATTAGCTCCACTACGCGGGGAAGCATATGCAAAGTGGCGGCCACATCCAAGAAGGCGACACGCATTCGTCGGGCCAGCACATCGACCGCAGTCACAGCATACTCAAAGACCACCGCGTAATGCACCTCCGCCTCTATGAAGGGCAGACGCTCGTACAGCCGATTACAGTGGCCATCGAAGGCACTCAGCATGGTGAAGGCATTGCAGCCATAGGAAGTGGCCAAATGGTGGGCCACATCGAAGGGGATGTGAAAGGTTTGGGTCAACTCGAAGGGCAGCTGACTGCACCAGCCACGAGCGCCCTCCAGGGGCAGTTTATAAGTCGAACAAGCGCTGGCGGGTTGCAATTCCGATATATTCACTGCCGCGTCGACGGCGTCTTCGGCCATGGCCCGATAGTTGGTCCAGTTGCCACCCGCTATGGTCAACAACTTCTTTTCGCTGAGCAGCAAAACAGAACGACGGGCCAGTGGTCTGTCCTTCACAGCCACGCTGGGCCACAAGCCCTTCCAGGCACTCAGCACATGTTTCCTACTTAACACCACATCGGGCCGCAGCTTCTCGCGGTATCTTTGCAGCAATTGGTGAACCTCCTGTGGCGTCGGCTCCAGACCAGGCGGACCATCGGTGCAACCAATTAAAGTATGACCCTGCCAGGGCATGGCAAACAGCTCGCCCGGCTGTAGGCCGTATACAGCATGGCTCTTGGCAAAGTAACCCGGAAGCACTATGTGCGTTCCAGCCGCTGGCCTCGCAATGGGCACCGCTCTGGGGGCGTCCAAGCGTCGCACACAGTCCACAAATGGCCCAGCAGCATTGATGACACTTCGTGTTCTCACATAATACTCTCGACGCATTAACAGATCCTTGACGCAGGCCAAGCGCACACCATTCTGATCGGGAGGCATCAATTGCTGCACTTTCACATAATTGACCACATTCGCACCGTGACGAGCCGCAGTCAAAGCCAATGCCAGACACAAGCGAGCATCATCCATTTGCAGTTCATGGCTCACCATGGATCCTTTGACGTCATCCAGCCTAAAAGAAATGGAAATGCAAGTTGTTAAAATATATCAAAGTGGCAGCAAAAGTTGAGAAATTAAAGAGAACTTTGTAGATAATTGAAGAGCTAAAAATTACGTAATAAATCCCAACGATTACGTCGTCTAATCCTGAACGTTATTTTTTATTTATTTATTTTGACTTTGCAGATTTTTTTAAGCATTTAATAGTGAGGCACCCCACATAAGCAGTGTTCAAGGATCGTTTGGAAAAGATTATAAAGAGAGTTGAAATGTGTGTCTGTTTCTGTATCTATTGCAATCAATTGCTTATTGAAACTTCTCAAAAGGTACTTCAATGGGAAGACAAAAATTTACACTTTTCACCAGGGGGTCAAAATGGAACCGGAACCGTATTCCGAAAAGAACCGATTATAACTAAGAATCAGAACTGGAACCGATAATTTAAATTTTTTTTGTATACCGATATCCGAGTACCGATTTAATTGGATTGCAAAGGCGAAAACGAAGGCTCTACTTTTATTTATATTTTTTTTTTTGGGTAGTATAACAAGATTGGAGTTACCTCTAGAATTCAACTGCACTTCATTGTCCAAAAGTCCAGTGCGATTTTCTTTCAAAAACTCAATTCTACACACAAAACATAGAAAGGCTCTGAGAAGGGCAAATTGCTGCATTATGGCTCAAAAAACGAGCATTATTTCGAAAATTTATTAAAATCCACATTTTACAAGCGGTTTCCGTAAACACAGGCTGTATACATAGAATTGTTTAACAAAATTTGTCAGCGAATCGGTTGCGGTGTCTAACTCTTCCGATTTCGATTACGGATATATTTGATAGAAAACGGGAATGGGAGGGTTTTGTCCGATTGCTGTACAAGTAAAAAAAGCATTAGGCCAAGCCAATATAAGTGCCTTAACTCAAACTGAAATTAATTTCAGGTTTAGTCCCTGGTTTGGAGGTAAAATTGAAAAAAGAAAGAGCGCCCCAGAAAATTTTTATACCCGTTACTCGTAGAGTAAAAAGGGTATACTAAAGTCGTGCAAATGTATGTAACAGGCAGAAGGAATCATTTCCCACCATATAAAGTATATATATTCTTGATCAGCATCAACAGCCGAGTCGATATAGCCATGTCCGTCTGTCCGTCCGTCTGTCCGTATGAACAAACAGATCTCGGAGATGGTAAGAGATAGAGGTTTGACATGTATGGGATAAGTGTTTCTTATAGCTGCAGGCAGATCAAGTTTATTTTCAATTTTTGCCACGCCCCCTTCCGCCCCCGCAATTTGGAAAAAACGGTATATCTTCTACAGTTTTGAAGTTAGACGATTCGTACCTTCTAGAGATAGTTAGTAATTAGCAAAATGTATCGATTTGCCGAAGAAATGATAAAGATCGGATGAGCGGTTCTCAAGTTATGAGCAAAATAGTACATCACCCTATCCCCACCCCCTCCCACCCTATTACAACTAACACCGCACAATCTTAAAGAGAGAGAGAGAGAATGAGTGAGAGTGAGAGAAAGAGAGAAAGGCTTAGAGATGAGCGCAGCACCAGCATTGCATTCAGCTTCTACTCCAGGTACAGAGTATGTTATAGTCGGGTTTGACCGACTTTCTTACTTGTTTTGATAGAGGACCTGAATTATTCGGATGCACCATTACAATGTTATAATCGAAGTGGTAAAATTGTTGTAAGATTTGTTTTTCTTTGTCGTCTCGCGAACTGTTAGTAGAATGTCAAACAAATAGGACTACAAAAGTGCGGTTAGGTCAGACAACTATACTGGCAACAAGCACAGCTCTCATCGAAACAGGTTGTCATCATTCTGAATGCTGAAAACTGGAACAGCCTACACCATTATATTAAAGATGCATCAACATACACACCAAAGATTTTTATTTTGGATAATGTTAAAAAAAAGTTAAAAAACAAAAAGACGCTTTTTCGTATTATTAAATGTTCTACATACAAAAGCTGACGGCACACTGCCAAAGCTAGTTATTTTCCTCAATTTTATTTCCATATTTGTATAATTTTTTCACGATATATTTAAACCTATTAATGTTCATTTATTGAATAAAATCGCACTACTACTTCTTCTACTTCTAGTGCGGTTAGTCAATTTTTTAGAAAACAAACAAAAAAATTTGATGGCTGAGTTCACATGGAATCACCCATATGTCAACTCACCAGCTTTGAGCTTAACTTGCCTTTTCAGATTTCTGCTACTCCTTTTAATAAAGCTAATATATAGGAAAATTTGATAAGAAAAGATGTCTTAGACAATTTGCTATGGCTGGTTTGAATTATGGTTCTTTCCCAAAGGTCTTTAAAAATTGATTTCTTCGAGTTAGCCCATTAAACATTTTTAACCTATTTTGCAATATTAATAGTTTACCAACCTTAAAAGCGGACAAGCCAGCTGAGTCTCGCGGGTGGATAGAAAATGTGCAATCTTCACCTTCGGCAGACTGGACAGAATGTCGTAAAGCTTCATTAAAATCCAATATTTTGTCAAATGACTATAGCTCTCTAAGGGCAATATCATGGGAACTGTTCGTACCAAATGTGGTGCAATCTTCAACATGGTGACCCTTTCCTTTAATGTATCATACACTATATCCAATTGTTCCTTATCTAAATGATTCTCAATCATTTTCAAGCTCTGCAGACCCCCATATAAGAGTTTGCTTGACTTGGAGCTAGAGCCGCTGGCAAAGTCCGAGGCATCCACAAGGACAGTTTTCAGACCCCTCGATGCTGCATCCAAGGCACAGCCACAGCCTGTGGCCCCACCCCCTATAACTAGGACATCGTAGATATAATTATTGAACGATTCTAAATGCTGTTTGCGGGTGGGCAAACGAAATATTTCATGACGTCGCTGAGGGGGTGGCTGCGACTGCTGATGATGCTGTTGGGAGGGAGGAAGCGACAAGGAGATGGGAGCGGTACGGTTACAAGGACGTTTCACTTGCGCAACATTGTATAGGTTAATATTGAATTTTAAGAACATATTATTTCCATTCTTCCGAAAGGTTTATGGGCTTGAAATTTGGAATTTGGAAAATTTCGATTAAATTTTTGCGAATAGTAGAAAAGTGTTTAGTCTAAAGCTACTGAGTACATAAACTTTAAAATGTTTCTTTAGTATTTCACAGAACATAATTACTTCTTTTATATGCTTGCATTCCGCTGGACTTGAATTTCTTTTCTGGTTAAAAATCACTTACCCCAAGTCACGCTCGAAAAATTCACTGTGGCCATAAATAAACCTATTAAACTGGTCTAACGTCAAACACTTTCACTCTTCGAGCGCCGCTTGCAATATTTTTTTCTTTTTTGGCGTGTTGCATTTTTATGCTGATTAGTTTCGTTAACAATTTGCCACACGCGAAACTATTTCAAGAATTTCAGCGCCGAGAACTTGAAACATAAATTGCAATGGCCGGGCCAGGCTGGGCCCGGGGAGTGCCAGTGTTGGTAAGCGCCTGCGGCAAAGAAAATTTTAATAAGTTTCGTCCCGCAGTTTAAAGGAAGTAATATGGAAAAATGCATGTGGCGCACACGCGAGCTCGTAATAATGCGAATTTCTGCCAACGAACCGCAGCCATTAAAGTCACACTGAGACGGGGAGAGAGAGGGAGACAGAAACTGGGGGAGCAGACAGGGACCCATGTGTGCAGTTTCTTTTTATAATGCAGTCAAGGACATTTAGGCAAGAATCAAGCAGGGCAAAGAAATGCTTTAAAGTGCCACAGAAAAAAAATCACACGAAAGTACTGTAAAATGGTAAAAAAATATATAAACGTCAAACGGAAATGGCACGAAAATAGTATGTAATAAAACATGATTTACTGCCACGAGAGTGGTAAACTCTGTGTGCGTTGGTGTTGTTAGTTGTGTTAGTAGAGTGTTAAGTGGAATTTTACTTATTTGGGAATTTTATTTCGAAGAAATGCTTTAGTTGTGTTTTTTAAGAACACGAAAAGTGAATAACCAAGTTTTTAGCATCATTTGTTAATTTAATAATATTTTAATATTTCGCTAGATGAGCTTGTTCATTAAGACTCAGACGACACTCGCACTAAAGATTATTCTTTTCTAAAATTTAATGATATGATCGAAAGAAATACAATTTTAAGATTTGTTCCACTGTGCTCTGTCTTCCAGAAAATGGAGACGTTAGGTACGATAAGAAATCTTTACTTAGTCTCGCTTAACACTTCAAAATGACATTATTTGTCAGTAACCCTTTAGCCCAATTTGACTATGCGCTCTCGTACACTACAGTGGAAGTCCTTGATGCGTGCATTTCAATTTCGGAAGAGTGTCTGTCCATAAAGACGACCAAATGTAACAATGTCCCCGGACTTGACCGAATCCCTGTCGAATTCTTTAAGAATGCCACCCCAATCTGCATCCACATGATGACTCAGGCTTGAAATCGGATCCTGCGAACAGCCAGCATCCAACAGCAGATTAAGTTTGCTAAGACTACTTACGGACTGGGTAGCTGAACATAATATCCCTAGCGAGTTTCAATTCGAATTTCGACGAGGATATTCAACAATCGATTGCGTTTTCGTGCTGATCGCAATTGCCAAATCCTACCCCTTCTTAAAACGAAAGCTGTATATCTGTTTTATAGATTTCAAGGCAGCTTTCGATACCGTTAACCGTATAAGTTTATTACTAAAGCTAAACCTCTTAGGAGTATCTACGCGCTTCATGAATATGGTTTCAAGCATGTACGAAGAAAACACTTTTGCTGTTTGGGATGGACGAGAGCTTTCACATAAGGTTTCAAATAACACCGGAGTAATGCAAGGATGGCTCCAAAGCCCACTTCTGTTTTCCCTGTATATGTCGACGACGTTACCACCTATCTTCCACTACCAAGGCATTAATGTACGCAGATGATATGGCGCTACTAGCAGAGTCTCCCGAGATGTTGCAAGCCATAATTGAAAAGCTCTCTGAATATTGCATACAATGGAGTCTACAGATAAATGTGAATAAGCCGAAAGTCTTAATTGCGAGAGATGGAAGAGGGCGTAGTGCAAGGGTCGACAGATGAGTCTTAAATGGCGTGGAGCTGGAAACGGTAAAAAGTTTTAAATATCTTGGCGTGACCATCACTGGAAATTTTAGCTTCAAATCTCACGTACAGGAAAAACTGCAAGACTCTAAAAAAGCAATAAGTAGCACGTGAAAAAACTTTTTTGGAAAAAGACACATCTTGCCGAGCACTAAATTTAGAATGTTTGAAGCTACTGCTAGATCAGTAAAGTGCTACGCATCTCAAATCTGGGGACACTGCCGATATGAAGAGGTGGAACGTTTGCAAAGATTATTTATTAAACGCATATTTAAACTACCCCGCCCCACACCGAACTATGCACTCCACCTAGAAACTGGCCTGCCTTCCTTATTCGGAAGGTCATAGATATGCCAAACTGTAGATTAGTGAAAATAGTCAACGCTATGATGCTGTCAGAAAAGTCCCAAGTTTTTGACAATTGGCTGTCCTTTCTTGAGGATCATGTGATACCCATTGAACTTCAGTGCATCGGATCATGGGAAAGATCTTACACTAAGAAAAAAATCAATCTAAAATCAAAATTATAATCTTGAATCAAAGAGAAACGGTGTCAGAATTCGACTAAGACCAGATAATCTTAACCCAACGTTATATTCTCAATTTTAGTCTTAATCCACTAATCTTGGATAAAGATCGTTTATACTCGACTTTAAGATGAAACAATCTTATTTTTTAATATGAAAAAACAGAAAAAAAAACTATATTAAGCATTTCTTATTTTTTTTTGTATATTTTTTTGTTGTATTTGCTTTAGTTATTAACAATTTGTTATTTCTGAAAAACTTATATAAATGTTAATTATTAATTCGCTGGTACTGGGACTTGAACTGAGTACCTCGAAGTAATTGACCACACTGCATCGCCCCTCAGACCGCTCAGCTGCTTGGCATCATTTGTAAGGCGCCACCAGTCGCTGTATAAGAACTCATGACGACAATGCTTTCTGTTAGTTATACTGCAACTGGCTGCGCAAAAAAAGCCGTGATAGTTAAGTCGTTGGCAAAAGCTTCATGGAGCGGAAAGGTCGTGGTTCGAGTCCCAGGAGGGCCGAGTTGTTTTTTTTTATTTTTTCTTTTTTTTTTTTTGAATAAAATAAAAATCGTTAACTGTAGATGGTTGATGAGTTGCAAGATGATAAATCTTGTTTTAAAGATTTTAAATCTTATTTCAAGGTTTTTCAATCTTGTTTTTATTAGATTGCAAGTGTCTCGAAAAGGAGATTTTCAATATAGATTTTAGATTGATTTTTTTTTCTCAGTGTACCAATTGTTTGACTTATTTCGCAGTCAGGCCAGGCAAAGTGTGGTACGAAACACCTCCAAAAATCTGGCGAATTATCTGAGCACAATAAACTATTTTCATGACCGGTACGACACTCAAGCCATCTCTCTGATCTGTTCTGATCTGTGTTTTCACTAGCTTTGCTGGGGTAACCACTGACCTCTATCCATGCCTTATCACGTCCCCCAAATAAATCTTTGATAAATTCTAAAATCAATTTTATTTTTGGTTCAGCTGAAATTTGGTTTAATTTCGATAATCTTTTGAATGGATCCGAAAGAATTCGGTTTGGTTTCCGGACTACGTTGGGCCCGCAACAGACACACTGGCTCACGCACATACACACGCACTCACACAATAACACACCTCGTTGTCACCGTAGTCGTGGCAGTGTGTGAGATGTTCCGCGGGTACTTTAATTGTGACTCGTCTTGTGTGGGATTGGGCGAAGAATTAGTGGTTTAGGATTAGCTTGAAGTGACTGAATCGCCCTTGCCCAGCCCCGCCTCCGGGACTGCAGCTGATGAGGTAATGCCACTTGTGGGAGGTAGAACATTCTCCTTGGCCAACAATTGACGCGGTTTGCTCAGATTTTTTGTCAGGTCTGTTACCTGCGGTGTTTGGAAGAATAAATGTTGTCCCGAATAGCTACGCTTCTCCATGCGCTGCGGCGTGGGCTTGGCTGTATCAGTCTCTGACGAGGCTTTGGTCTTGGGACTTGGCTTGGGTTTGACTATAGAACCGAGACCCATTTGACGCACCAGGAAACGCTGTGCCATCAGCAATTGCTTCTTTTGGTCCGCCTCCTTCCATTTGTGATGCTGCGACATAATGGAGAGTATGCGGGGCAGCATCTGCAGTGCAGCGGCAGCATCCACAAACGCTATGCGCAATCTCCGTGCTATGATGTCCACCAGAGTGCAGGCATATTCATGCCTAGCGGCATACTGAACCTCTGCTTCAATGTAAGGGAAATTCGGATGCAGCCGCTTCTTTAGGTCAGCCCCCTCGGTGAGCAGGATGTGTCCGTTGTAGCCATACGAGTCGGATATATGCTGAGCCACATCCATGGGCACATCGTACTCCTGCACAAAGTCCAGGGGCAGCATACAGCACCAGCCGTCCGCTCCATCCAAAAGTACCTTGTCTGTGCAACAGGGTGGCGCATCGCGATCCAGATCACAGTAGTCAATGGCTGCGTCAATGGCCTGGCAGGCCATGATGCGATAGATACTCCATCTGCCACCAGCCAACGAGATCAGGCGACACTCGCTGACTTCCAACAGAAAATTGTTGACTTTCTTCGACGAAGAGGAGGAGTCCACCTCCGGTGGGGGAGCGCAGGGACTGATCGATGAGCGAAACCCCTGAGTGGGACAAACGACATCTGGCCGCATGCCTGTCCAGGCACTCAGCACGTGTTTGGGCTCCAAGTGAACGCACTCATGGAAGTGCTCACGCGCCGTGTCTAGCAAAATGTCCACGTCCTCGGGCAGGGGCGCTGGACATTTGGTTATCTTGTCCACTTCACCATCAGAGGTACCCAACAGCACACGATTCTCGAAGGGAACCATTATCAGTGTGGGGTCGTCCTTGGTCAAACTGGGACTGAGCAGGCCGTACTTATTGGAGCCAAAGTAAATGGGCAGCGACAAGAGAGTGCCCTGGGTGGGTACTGATATGGGCATCATGGTGTCATCGTCCAACAGCCTCACCTTATCCGTATGCGCACCCGTGGCATTAATCACCGCCTTGGTCTGTATATAGAACGTCTCGCCGGTCAGCTTGTCCCTCACTCCCGCACAACGGCAGCAGCCATCCTTGCGTATCAACTCGATGAGCTCCACATGATTCGCCACACTTGCACCCAACTCCACGGCTGTCATGATCAAGGCTATGCACATTCTGGCATCATCCATCTGTCCGTCGTAGTAAACCAATCCTCCACGCAGTCCATCCTCCTTCAGGAGCGGAAATTCAGCTAGCGTTGCCTCCTTGGAAACAAAGTGCGATCCACGCACATTCGACATGCCCGCCACCCAATCGTACACCTTCAGACCCAGCCAATAGAACGGCAGACGGAGCACATTGTATATGGGCATCAGCATGGGCTGCACCCGATTCAAATGAGGCGCTATCCTTAGCATGGTGGCTCGCTCGTGCAGAGCCTGTTGCATCAGGTACATCTGATCCATATCCTTTTCCTTCAGGGCCGTGGCCAAATACGAGCCACTGCCATCGATCAGTTTACTCGACTTGGAGCTGGCTCCACTGGAGAAGTCATCGGCCTCAATTAGCGCCACCTTCAGGCCCCGACAAGCCGCATCCATGACACAACCGCAGCCAGCGGCACCGCCGCCAATTATCAACACATCGAAATCTTCCTGCTTCAGTGCACAGAGATGCTCCTCGCGTGTTGGCACCTTCTTCTTCTGGATATTTATAGAGCGAGCACTGTGAGGCAGCGCGCCCGTCTTAAACAGCAGGCGGCGATGCATCTCAAGTCGGCGGTAGCCACCGCATTGGATTAAAGTGCTACAAATTTTGGACAACATCTTGCCAAACTAATTTGGTGGTAAACGAACGAAAAAGCAACCGAACCGAATTTCAAATTTTGTATTTAGAATTTTGACCGAACTATTTCGAATTGGAATTGCTGAATGAAAATGTGCGGGTAGCACAGGCGAAAGGGAAGCTTCAGGCCTACTTTTTAACCAACAAAAAGCGCAAAAACAAAGGAATATTTTTGCACATAATTAGCACGCCCACAGACATAAGACTGAACTTCAAAACGGACACCGAAAACAGTTTTCACATATACAGAAACCTACTTGACCAAAGTAATATCTCAGTTTCAAACTCCGCAGCTCTCTGTATGTAAGCATTTTGAAAGCTTTTTGATTTGTATCAAGTGTGCATATCTTGTGGTTTCTTGTGTTATTGTTATACAGCACTGAAGACGAATGCCGACGGCATCTCGAAATATATTGCAGATTTTTCTAAACGAACTGTGCTTTAATTACAAACAAAGTAATATAAAACAAGCTCAATTACTTAGCGGGTGCCAAGTTTCTCTTCCAGAAGCTGAATGAATGGTAATTACAATCTTCATATAATTTTATAAATTTTTTGGTGGGACCCATGGAATGCATTACATGATTTTGTCAACTGCCGGACTCAAAGAAAAATTGTATCCAATTTCTATGGATCGGACTCGGATGAGAACAGTTGTGAACTGGGGAACTTAACCAAAATAGCTTTAATTCAAGCAACGAAACATTAAATTTCTTTACTCAACCACATTTTTCACTCTGAAAATCTTTCTTTCTTAGGCCCAACGGGGACACACTCTAATGCCTAATGATGCTTTGGAGAAAACTAATGAAATTAAATTAGTTCTGATTTGAGAAAGTTTTCTTTGTCGTGTTGTGCGTGTGCTTTTAATAACTTATATGACCTGGAGCTGTTTAAAACCTGCTGGTAGAGATAATTGAATTTCTGTTATCCACTTGGTTATATTTGATTAAAATATTTCCCTATTTCCAATTCCCTTCCCATTCATTATACTTCATTTCATGTGACATTTTTATATTTTTCTATGTTTGGTTGTCTGGCAATTACATTGGCAATTTGTGCCTCTGGCAAAAACAATATTTTTGCTTTCTCGAATTCCAGTGGCAACATTCGGAAGTCGTTTAAATATTGTTGCTTCGATTTTTTCGACGCCTGTTGGCGTTACTTTGGCAATTTGCTGCTGCTGCTGCTGCTACTGTTGTCGTTTGTTTTTAATAAATTAGCTCTTGAAGCTGGGCATTGGGTGTAGGGTAGGGGGTGTTCATTTTGAATTATTGTTATGGCCGGAGAGAGAGGGGAAGACCATGAGTTTTTGTTGGAAAATATGCTTATCGTTCATACATTGCTTTATTTATTGGCTGATTGAAGGCGGCGTGGGAGTTGTGGGCGGGGCGTATTGAATGTGCGTCGCATTTGACTAACGGGCGCTCGTTAGCTAGCCAAATGAGCTTTTTATGGCCAATTTTTAAATTTTGTGTGTTTGTGATGAGTTGAGGAAAATTTAAACATAAAGTTGTATATTAAAGTGATAATAAATTTAAATGAAAGGAAGTTTTTTTTTAAAGTCACGCATTTATGTAGTAGCTAAACCCGAACTTACTTCGTCCACCTCTAAGTTTTAATAAAATTGCAGTAAGAGCAACTTATTGATCATTTTGTTTGTTTTGAATCTAGGTGGTACAAAACAAACTCTCTTTTCAAATGATTGGCTTTATTTTATCTTAGGGAGAGTTTTGAATTCGAAATGTAAAAATCAAAATTTGGCGTGGTAAGTGCAGAGGCCGTTACACTTGTTAAAGTCCAGTATTCGCTTTCCGCGTCCATTTTGGTAAATACATTTAAGATGATTTTGCATTTTCCCGCTAATTGCTGACGCATTGAATCCCAAGTCTTTGAGGAAATTTAAAAAGTCTATTTTAAACTCTGATTGATTTTGTTTTATTTGTATAACTTTTCTGCTAGGTGTACACTCCGTCACAGAGTGTCACATTCGATGCCTCAGCGCCATGTGAATGGCAAATTCCCAACGCCGTTTTCGTTCACTTTGCGGTGCGAAACTGAAATGTCTATCAGAGTGTCTGTGAAGCAGCGTACACACAGCATTATTTTTTTTTAGCTTTTCCATCGTGAAAGCCTTTGTTCAGAGTGACCACATATTAATAACCGATATCCCTTGTGTGTTCCTTGGATCTATTACAGGGTTTTCTTAAGAATACAACCTAGTACAATATTTTTTAATAATACTTCGACATCCATTAAAAAAGGAGGTGTCCAACAAAATTATTCGGAAGTACAAATACTTAATCTTAATCTCTGTCTGCACGATTCCAATCCAATTTCATCATTTTGAAACTCTGTTTAAGCTCTTTCTGTGTTTAGTTTTTGCCGCAAATTTCAAGTAAATTGGACGAAGTTCACAGCATAAACTATTATAAAACTCACCCGACATTTTCACCATCTTCTGGTAATTATTTTCAAAATATCATTTCATGCTGTATAATCGGCCCTGTTCCGAATTCCGAGTCAGTTTCCGTGTAAACGTTGTTTTATCTTGTTAAAAATTATTAAAACGATATAAAAAGTGCGAAGAAAATCTGTGGTTACTAGATTAGGTCGTCACTTTTTGTCGAATTGATTCCAATTGATATGAGCAATCGGTTTCAACTACTTAAGCAATTCCGATTTTTCTCAAACCTGATCTAGTAACCATAGAAATGATTGTCAACTTCCATGTAATATTGTTGAATTGGAACTTCAGTTGCAAGCGTTTACACGAAAACCGACTCGGAATTTGGAACAGAGCCGAATATGTTACATCTTAGATCCCCAGGAGAAAGTGGTCTAGGGTGTACGTTGAAAATCAGTCGGGTATGTAGCTGAAGCGGTTTATATAGCCATGAGCAAGTGAAAAGTGCCCTTTTCACCCATTTGAGGATTTCGCACTGAAGCTTGCGTTTGAAACTAGAACTAAAAAAGAAAAATCACAAATAAAATCAAGGTTGGGAAAGGATTAAGTTTTTGCGCGTGGTCTTGCCCATCACTATTATGAAATTTTATCTCTAACTAAATGAAGGGTAAAGAATGTAATATTCCATATATTTTATTTTGAAAATTGACAAACGCCCAGTTCAAAACATGCCTAAGCAGGCCTACAGCCTGATTGTGTTTAGTATGTGACATATGATGGGAGGAAGTTGCTGTCACATCAACTTCTTAATTTTGATAATCGTTAAAAATCGTTAAAGCTCTCGGTGTTTAGTAAGTGCCGTAAGTTTCATGGCAATTGGACAACGCTCACAGCACAAACTCTTAAAAAGTTTCAGTCATGAAAACTTTTCTGTGTCATTTTCACCTACTTCGCGGTCATAATTTTCCAAACTTTCGTTTACAGTTAGCGCTTACATAACACAGTCCAACAGTGTTTTTGGTACTGACCTATTCTCATCCTATATTCAGATAGGGGATGATTCATTTTGAAAAAATGTCATACATCGAGACTAATCGACCTTTGCTGCGGTACTTATAAAGCACCTTTGATTTTTGATGTGAAACATTTTTAATTTCGGTACGAACGATTTTAGTAGGAGTAAAATTTGATTTCAGCGTTACGTGACGCTCATATTTTGAGTTGTTGTTTTGTGGAGTTTCCGACAAACACACACAGACATTAGAGGATGAGAGGCAGATGCTGCAGATGCTGAAAAGGAGCAACTGGGTGGGATCTGGGTAGGATCTAGGCGGGATCTAAGTGGGATCGGCGTAGGTTCTAAGTGGGATCTAGCATGATTAGCTCTGGGCGAGATTTGAGTGGGATCTGGTGGGGATCCGGTTGGGATCTAGAAGGGAGCTGGCCAGGATCTGGGTGGGATCTGGGCGGTTTCTGGTTGGAATCTGGATGGGATATGAAGGGGATCTGGGTGGGACCTGTTCGGGATCTGAGTGAGATCTGGAAGAGATCTGGGTGGGATCTGAAAGGAATATGGGCGAGATCTGGGTGGGATCTGAAAAGGATCGGTGTGAGATCTGGGTGGAATCTGGATGGCATCTGGATAGCATCTGGGTGGGACCTGATGGTGGTATCTTGGAGGGTGAAACATCATCATTTATCTATCGATCAGCACAATAAACTTCCTGAAAAAATGAAAGAACACTACTCCCCGTTAATTTTCTTCTTGCGAAAGTGTGCCCTTGTGGATTTATATACCATTGAGAGAGCTTGTAATTTGAAAATAAGCTCTTAAACAAAGCGTCATGTTTCAAATCAAAGACTCGTGAGTGCTAGCGACACCCACACCTTTTTTTAAAGTTCTTCTGATATGTACTCTGTCGAAAACAGCCAATAAATCCAGATATTTTAGCTAATGTAGCTTCCATAAATCCTAAAGTTCCAAAAAACAAGAGCTAATGGAGCTTAACCCAAAAAATTTTTGGAATCAGTGAACAAACCCTTATCATAATTTCATATCAACAGTTTTGCACCTCACAAAGTTAGTCATTTTGTTGGCCTAAGTAACTAAACGAAGGTTTATACCAAATCTAAAATCTCTAGGATAAGCGGTCTGGCTAAGGGTCAGTCAGTCGGGCGTAGAGATTTTTATGTATTGATTTGTATATTAATATATTAAAATCTCTGGAAAGTCGACAGTATATGCATTTTGACAAAGAGATATGTTTCTGTTTTACTATTTACAACGTCTCTACATGAGTTTTCTCTTCACAGTTTGTCGATATGGATTGTTCTGTTGTCAAAAATATACAAAATACAATACCTTAACCCTAAAATATCGATATATTTACATCTGGGCGGTCACTTTCAAAAAATTCCAAGGGCATAAGAAAGGAAATAAATATTTTTCTAAGTTATTCATAATTCTTGACCTTCGCTTGGCCTTTAGAAAAAACACTAAATCTTTTAAATGTATGCTTCCTGACTCAGTAGAATCCCCCGCAGTGAAGAACCGTTGACAGCAATATTATCAACAACAACAACAGCAAGAGCCTAAATACAAATTTCCGTTTTAAGCCACATTACCAAACCAGTCCCGTTACCGACACCATCTCCTTCCCCTAGTGACCTCGACCTGCCCGCCACTTTGTTACATTTCGTTACCTCGGCAAAGTGCCTCAACACATTTGGTCTCTGGTCTGGTCTGTTCGGGCCTTGTTGCTGCAACTGGCTTTTGTTTTTTTCTTCGGCTTGTGGCTCACCTTTTGGGTGTCCCGACCCCCCGCCAGGCTCGTCCATCTGTATGTAACTCCCTCTCTTTGGGCATTATTGCAGCTATAAAGTCAGTGCCTTGAACTTTTTTGTTTTGCTGTCCCTTGTTCTTTTGTGTTTTCCTTTTTTTTTTGCGCTTTTTCGTCGCCTTATTGCTATTGAAGTTGGTTTTTTATGGCCTGGTCGAGCTTGACAATAAGCACGGCGGTGGCAAAAACTTTTCCACTTCTCATTTATTATTACGCTTTGTTGCTGCTCTTGTTGTTGTTGTTGTTGTCGGGACAACCGAGCAAAAAACGAAATCTCAGTTTCAACAAAATGCAAACAAGCGCATGAAATTTGTCTAATATTTTTCCAGCGAAACAGAGAGAGAAAATGGCAAAATTAAAATAATTCAAATAAACGATTTGTTGCGCTTCGGCGGGCGATCAGCGAGGTGTTAAGTGGCACAAATTGTATGGCAACAAAACGGAATTGGTTTGGGTTGGAAAAAAGTTTTCCGTTTTGTCTGGACATGGAAAGTTTTGATTTATTAGCTGCGATTTCCAGGTGCATTGAACAGAATTTTCAATTAAACAAAAATAAATTAATAATTTGATAAAGAATTCTGCACCCAAAAGTCAGCCCTTGAGGTGTAAATATGGACGACAAATTGCTGTATGATGTGGGGCCACTGGGCAGGTCAAGACTGTCCGCCTTGCTCAGCCAGTCGTGCACATTGCCTGGAGCATAAAGGCGCTAATTTGCAGCAATTAGTTTGGCACTCGGCAATGGCCAAATGGGTTCGGCCAAAGGACAAACGGCAAACATCCACACACACACACACACAAACTCGCACGCAGGACAAACAGAGGACATTTGATAACAATTAAATAAACGTAGCCACGCTTACAACGACTGAAGTTGCCGCCGCATTTTTTACGACATGACATCAATTAAATTTTTACCTCTTCCTAGGGCCATTCACACACACACACACACAATCACACAGACAAACCAGCTGCCAGTAAATTTAATTTTTTATTATTCCTGTTTTTGTTATACCCTGGCTAGTGGCTAGCTCTGAGGGTATATTATGTAAGAAATTTTGCATCTAACAGAATCCAATTTTGATTAACTCGACAATCGCGCCAGACAGGTGTTAAAACACGCAGAACAATTGACCAACAACGCTAACAAGTACATCTAGCATTTACATCTGCTGTGAGGCGGTTAGGACGTCAATCGTGTGGATGCAGCGTCATAAATACGCTTTGGTTATCCATCCTGAAAAAACACCAGCTGGAGAGCACAATTGACTGGTCAGCCATTTCACCTATAAATATTTTCCCTTCTTTAGGGGTACAAAAAAGTCGAGTTATTCTTCTAACGGAACTCAGACTTGTTGTTATTCCTTTCGTTGTTCCATGCTTGCAATTTTTACCCCTTGTTGTTGTTGTGGTGGGCAACACTATTTGTGTCATGCAACAATGTAATTGCCACTGTCGTTGTCATTTCCGCTGGACACACGTTTGGTCAGCGGGAACAAAAAGAAAAGAACGAATAAAAAAAAAATAACGCAGAAAACATTAAAGATATTACGAGCAAGGAAGGTACCACATTGTGCTGACCAGCCCCTAAACAAGGAGGTGAGAAAGTTGGGCGTGGCCCTCCAACCCCTCCTCCATTAAGGAAGGAAGTAACTTGTAGGTTGGCTTTTGTGCACTTTTGCGGTGGGCTATGTCCCGGCCAATTGTTAAAGGCGCGCGCCATGTTAAGTTGAAAATAATAGACGTGGACATGCCTGTCAGGCTGTCAGGCCAGACATTGAACACTGGACACTAATCGATG
Source organism: Lordiphosa clarofinis (assembly GCA_018904275.1). Taxonomy (NCBI): domain Eukaryota; kingdom Metazoa; phylum Arthropoda; class Insecta; order Diptera; family Drosophilidae; genus Lordiphosa; species Lordiphosa clarofinis. The sequence continues at coordinate 1,147,702 of JAEIGQ010000097.1, forward strand.
TGGACAAATTGCAAGAGGTTGCTGGACTCTCATGGCTGTACCTTACCTTGAGCTAAAATTAATGACTCAATGAGATCGAGGGTCGGCCAAGCATTCGTATCCTTTTGTTTACCCCTGAAAAGGGCTATTTAATTGTTGCCCCACGATGGCCATTTTGTGGTTGGGCGGCCATTTATTTGCATTTGCCACATGCAGGCACAGTTCAGCTGTTGCGGTTAGCTAACCCCTTGGTCCAACTCCCCAGATTGTTATTTGGTATTATCTCGATTACCCCAATCCCTTTTGGCTTTTTAGTTATGCTGCAGTAAACTTGCGGTTATCCACAGCATTGCACTCGCATCATCCTTATGCATGCTAAATAGCCAAGGGGTGAAGTAGATTTAATTTAAAGTATTCAATAAAGAAGTGGGAGAGTGAAGTTTGCAAGAGCAAACAGAACTTTTTAAATGAGCGTTGCTAGGTTATGTCAGGATATGCGATAATGAAAACTTAATGCTATGTGTCATTTTTAAACCAAGACATTTGTACATCTTTCACCACTTTGAGGTATTTATATTGCTTCCCTGCAGTTATAAGCCTCAGTAGTGAATTTATCAATACTGATTCAGAACTGAGAAGTATGAATTGCTCAAACTCATGATTGAGTTCTGTTTTTAAATAATATGGTTTCTGAGTAGAACTAATGAGGTAGTATGCAGCTTAATCAATACCCGAATAAAACTTATTCCATTATAAATAGTTTGAACGTTCTCTACAAGTACCTGGACTTTAAAATGGAAAGCTAGCTTTCTCAACTATTATTAAGATAAACATTACATATATTATATTTTTGTACACTCGGCTTTTTTTACACACTATTTACACACGGTTTTTTATTTACAATGCAGTGTGTCGATAGGGGTCAACTACTGCGTTCTACTCTCCGTCTCGTCTTCTTCCATTCTATATACAGTGCAACAAATCAATCGATTTCTTAAAATCATATGTTGAGTTCAATGTTAGGTTCAATTTATATCATTTTATTAATATTTATTATTAATTTCTATTATATTATTATCAGGGCTGCAAACCGGCTCGGAGTTAAACCGCTCCGGAGTCGGAGACTCCGGGATTTTTGTGAAGTCCGAACCGAACCTGAACCGGAGCAGAACAACTTTTATCTTCCCGAACCCGAACCTGAACCGGAGCAAAAAATAGTAGAAAAGGGTTCGGTTCAAAACACGTGTTGCTTCATTGTATATATTCAGAAGAAACTAATAACACTGGCCAACAGCCATTTTGGTCCAGCCTTATTGATGACAAATTCTGATCCAGTTTTGTGCACTGATTCCAAAACTGGTCTCGGTTTTTCTCCACCAGCTCTTGTTTTCAAGATATCGCGGAAAAACCATTTTGCAGTATTTTTGGCTTTAAAAAAATTATGGAGGTTACACCACACAACAATATCTGTATTTATGAGCTCTATGCGACAGTATACATATTAAGGTCGCCCAAAAAAATCAATGGAGCATTATCAGCAAACCCAAAAGCGCCTAAATTGGCCTTTGAAGAGAAATATTCATCAAATTATAGCAAATTTTTCAAACTTAATCGCCGTGTACCAGCCATTTGGGGTGCTTGCATTTTAATGAAAACCACTTTAGCATGTAGGCCAATGGTTCTTCTAATTTCACAAATTTTGTTGCATTTAAATCTTCTCGATGGACAAAGTTATAAGCGGTTTATCCCGAAAAAATGAATTAAAATTTATGGCAGGATAACTAGATTGATACACAAAATCTGTATAGGAAATGTTAAAAGACTACTTGATCTAACATTGTCCTTACATTAATTGTCAGGCAAATGTACAATAACATTCAATCAGTACTAGATTCAAACAATTTTCCCCAAATCCATATTTGCTTAACCTGCGAGAATAACATTAAAATTAAATGAATTGGGCTACAACTGAGCCAAATATGTTCCGCACTCACTATAATCTACGGATTAAGCCTCTTGTGACTATTATGATTTTACAAGTTTCAACAAATGCCTGGCGGAAAGAGTTGACCATTCTTATTATTGAGAGGAATGCTCATACATGCAAGGTAGTGCAAAAACTCGTTCCATTTCGCAAGCGAATAACTTTGTGAATCTGTCACGTCACTTGACGAATTTTTCATAGAAAGACACAAATTAAGGTAATTTTTTTTTCAATTGTAGCGTCGCCCTATTTTCTACTATTTTTTTCTACAGTGGACTGCAAAAAAAAAAAAATTTACAAAAAATTTTTTCATGATTCTGCTTCGGGACATTAAGGCATTTAAACTAACCAATTTTTATACCCGTTACTCGTAGAGTAAAAAGGGTATACTAAAGTCGTGCAAATGTATGTAACAGGCAGAAGGAATCATTTCCGACCATATAAAGTATATATATTCTTGATCAGCGTCAATTGCCGAGTCGATATAGACATGTCCGTCTGTCCGTCCGTCCGTCCGTCTGTCTGTATGAACACCTAGATCTCCGAGATGGTAAGAGATAGAGGTTTGACATGTATGGGACAAATGCTTCTTTTATCTGCACGCAGATCAAGTTTGTTTCAAATTTTGGCCACGCCCCCTCCCGCCCCCGCAATTTGGAAAAAACTTTATATCTCCTACAGTTTTGAAGATAGACGATTCGTACCTTCTAGAGATAGTTAGTAATTAGCAAAATGAATCGATTTGCCAAAGAAATGATAAAGATCGGATGAACGGTTCTCAAGTTATGAGCAAAAAAGTGGAAAATAGCCGATTTAAAAAAGTGTTGCATACTTTTTAGATTTTCACCATAAGAAACACTGGAACACTGTTAAACATGTTTTTTCATGAGTAACGGGTATATCGAAGTCGGTTAGAGCCGACTTTAACTTACGCTCTCGCTCTTTTTACGTTTGCCCTTGACATAACGGTGACTCCCGGAAAGCTGCGAACCATCAATACATCATTTTTCAAAAGAACTTTTTCAACACCCCAAGCAGTCACCCATTTTTAATTTTGTATTTTTTTAATGAATTGTGTAACCAAATACCAAAAAACACAATATGCATATCTTATGCAGATGTTTTTTTTGGCAATAAATAAAAAGCAAGTTATTGGAAAATGAGATGGAACACATTTGGCTCATTTAATTTTAATGTTATTCTCGCAGGTTAAGCAAATATGGATTTGGGGAAAATTGTTTGAATCTAGTACTGATTGAATGTTATTGTACATTTGCCTGACAATTAATGTAAGGACAATGTTAGATCAAGTAGTCTTTTAACATTTCCTATACAGATTTTGTGTATCAATCTAGTTATCCTGCCATAAATTTTAATTCATTTTTTCGGGATAAACCGCTTATAACTTTGTCCATCGAGAAGATTTAAATGCAACAAAATTTGTGAAATTAGAAGAACCATTGGCCTACATGCTAAAGTGGTTTTCATTAAAATGCAAGCACCCCAAATGGCTTGTACACGGCGATTAAGTTTGAAAAATTTGCTATAATTTGATGAATATTTCTCTTCAAAGGCCAATTTAGGCGCTTTTGGGTTTGCTGATAATGCTCCATTGATTTTTTTGGGCGACCTTAATATGTATACTGTCGCATAGAGCTCATAAATACAGATATTGTTGCTCGGTGTAACCTCCATAATTTTTTTAAAGCCAAAAATACCTCAAAATGGTTTTTTCGCGATATCTTGAAAACAAGAGCTGATGGAGAAAAACCGAGACCAGTTATGGAATCAGTGCACAAAACTGGATCAGAATTTAATACAAATTGGGCTGGACCTCACAAAAGTGGTCATTTTGTTGGCCTGTGTAATCAAAAGCTTTAAGAATGATAAATAAAATAATATTTAATATTTCTTAACCGTGTTTAGATTTGATAAAGATGAAAAGCAATCTCTTTGCTTTAAAGTTTTTAAAACCATAATGGTTAAGAACTTAAAGACATCACATTTGTTATATCAGCTGTTCCTGTATCAAGATTAAAGAAAGACCATCCTTCTTGGTGGTGTGTGTGTATCTTGTTTTAAAAGTTATAATTAAACATAAATATGCTCCCCTGTTCCCGTTTTCGATTTCGACCAAATCATGCAGCATCGGAATTCTTAAATGTTCTCACTTCCGATCAATCGGACTCAGAAACAGGAACAGGCCTGATATAGACTGAACGCTGTTGCGCTGTCGACACCAGATCCAACCTCGAATATGATATTATCAAGCCTCTAAACTTCCACCTATGAATAAAATGTTTAAGGGCAGATTTCTCATTTTATGTTTCTCATGGAGCTATATGTCACATAACCCTGCACAGAGCAGAGTCAATTGAGTAGCACCTGGTTCGAACCCGAACCTAGGTTCAGCGACCTTTGAACCTGCTCCTTGAACCCGAACCCAAAAAATTTCGCGGGTACGAACCCCGGAGTGAACCCCTCCCGATTTTTAGGAGGTTTGCAGCCCTGATTATTATTATTTCATAAATATAATTAATATTTTATCTATATATATAAAAAAGTTCAACCTGACTAATTGACTGACTGACTGACTGACTGACTGACTGGTGACCGTCGCACAGCCTAAACCAAAAAAGATAGGAAGATGAGATTTTCACAGTAGTTTTATCTTATGCTGAAAGTGAGTACTAAGAGAGGATTTTGGAAAGTTCTGCCGGAAAGTGTGGTAAATTCGCGAAAAACTTTTGTAGGAAACTTTTTTGTTTTTCATTCTATCAAGTTCAAACTCATTTTCAAAGCTCTATATGCAAATTCGACAACAACTGCATACCAATCTTCCGGAAAATTCACTCCGCTGGGTGGAAAGTAGGTGGTTGTATGGGCGAAACTTTAGTTGCCTGCGTCTAGCGCCAAACTCATTTTCAAAATTACACATAACAAAACATAAGTTGTAAGCATAGTACGCGAAATAATTTGACACGTGTTTTCCCGATTTTGGAAAATCCGCACACGAGGAAAATGGCCGGAAAATTCTGAATCCAAAAGAGTATTTATTATACGATTGACTTGAATCTCGGTTTGTAAGTATAGAATACGAAATAGTTTACATTATTATATTCCGAAGTTGAAAAATTTGACCTGACGGTCGAAAAATTCCCGGAAAATTTTGCATGAAAAAAAAACTATTTTTCACCCGATTGGCTTGAAACTCGGTTTGTAAGGACAAAATACGAAATAATTTGAAGTGTTTTTTTTTCAATGTCGAAAAAGCCGTGGGTGGAAAGTTGCTTTGGAAGTGGTGGTAAGTGGATGTAAAGTGGGTGAAATGTGGGAGGGATGTGGATGGGATGTTAATGGGAAGTGGGCGGAAGATGGCAGGAAGTGTGTGGAATGTGGGTGGCAAGTGGGGGATGTGGTGGGAAGTGGGCGGGAAGTGGGATGTGGGCAAGTGGTGGGAAGTGGGTGGGATGTAAATGGGAAGTGGTGGGATGTGGGTGTGGCGGAAGTGGGTGGGCTGTGGGTGGCAAGTGGTGGAATGTGGTGGGGATGTAAGGGGAAGTGGGTGGGATGTGGTTGGGATGTGGGTGGGATGGAAATGGGAAGTGGATGGGATGTGGGTGGAATGTGGCGGTTAGTGGGAGGGATGTGAGTGGGATGTAAATGGGAAGTGGGTGGGATTTGCGCGGAAAGAGGGCGGGAAGTGTGCGGTATGTTGGTGGCAAGTGGGTGAAATGTGGGTGGGATGTAGGTGCGAAGTGGGCGGAAAGTGAATGGGATGTGGGCGGGAAATGTGCGGGAAGTGGGTGGTAAGTTAGTGTGCTTTGGTTGAATACTGTTGAAGGCGCAGCGAAGCGTGACGGGCTATTTGCTAGTTCATTATAATCTTTTTGAAAACTTGTTTTCTCTGAAGCTTGGTTGCGCTGCAGCTTGTGTACTGGTGAACTTTGTGTGGAAATAGAAAATGAATTGCACAGCATTACAAAAATTGTTTAGACCCTTAAGATCCGCATTTCCTTGATGCCATTCACATTGTAGACCATCACTACTCATAGGCCAAGACGTCAAGTCACAGTCGGCGATTTGCAGAAGCTTGCAGTAGTTTTACTTGCATTTTCGCAGGGAACCCTTGTTATTATTTGCGGACTACGAAGATGCTAGAAATATCATATTTAAATGCTTTGTTATAGCCATTATTGACTTCACTTGTTATAGAAAACATATCTTCACACTTAATTCGCATTCCACTTACGACACTCACGACTTAAAAATATTTATTTTCGCAATAAACGCTTTCGACTTAGCAGCGTTCACAATAATAACTAAAGCATCAACAGAAAACTGTCACAATGTCAAAGCAGAACACAAAAGGAAGTAGGAAGAACATAAGAAACGGCCTGCAAATTGTTAGTATAATTTCGACCACGCGCATATAAATATTGATATTTTGCATTTTTCTGTTGCATCGCTTTTCGTAAACGGACCCAAAAGCGTAAAAACAAAAACAACATTGGGCTGATCTCCGTCTACCTGAGTCTGTGTGTGCGTCGTGTAGCGTCGTTTACTTTGGGAGCTTTACCAAAAGGGTACTCCGGTTAGTACCCTATCATAGGTACTTACCGCAGTACTTACTTGTAAAGCGATTAGGTCGCGATCGCCACCAGTAAGTAGGTTATGTAAGTAGCTATCGCCACCAGCCGCACAGAAGGGTACTTAGTGAAGTCGTTATATGCTCGGTTAGATGATGCTTGCATTGCGACAATGTCCTAGTTTTATAATGTCTGCAAAATGGACAAAACAAATTTATCTTTAAATATTTAAAACAACTAAGAAAGTCGGTCAAGTCCGTCAGTGTATGCTCTGAATCTGCACCACCTACCTACTTGCTTTGAACAATGCTGGTTGAGGGATTTTCAAAACTAATAGATGGCGCCACTCCCGTCACCATTTATCCAACTCAACTTGAGTAAAGCCCATCCGATCTATATCATTTTTTCCGCAAATTGATAAATAGTCTTGATTAATATAATATATTAACAAAATTTCAATAATTATTACTATAACTATAATAAATTTAGTAACTCTAGAAGGTATCAACCATCTATCTACAAAATTTGAGTATTGATCTGACCATTTCTGAGCTCTGAGCGTTCATACAGACAAATTTTCTTTTCCACTTCCATCATTTGTTATAAAATCTTTTTGTATTTTTCCTCTGTTAAAATGTAAAATATCATAATGAATAATTTGTCTCCCATTTCCTTTTCATTGCAGGTAAGTTTCTGGCGATTTTGGGCTGGTCGTAAGTTTATCAATTTACTTTGCTATTGACTTGAACAGCAACAGCTTTAACCTGGTTCGTTCTCTCCGTCGACACGTTAACACCTGGTTGGCTATGGTCAGCCATTGGTTCAGGTTTTGTGCTACACGGCCATAACATTTAATGGCGATGCGCTTAACGCTTGTAAACAAGTGGGGCAATCACAGAGCAGACCACGCCCACACAATCTTAGAGTGCGTGCGTGTGTGTGTGCTTGTGTTTGTCTGTGTGTGTGTGTTGCTATTCTTTTCACCAAATTATGCCCATTGGGCATGGTAATTTCACTTTGCCTTCGAGCTGGCATTTTACAAAGTCTACAATTACCGCTAATAGCTGGCAAACTGAAATCAAATGCTTCCGAGAACCCATTCATTAGGCTTAATTGCGGCTGGCGAGTGGCGGCTTGCTCTGTATTATTACAAATTAACAAATCACTTTGGCTGAAAAGTCGCTGAAAACCACAAAATTAATTGACTTACTTGCTAAACTTGTACCATTTGAATTTTGCTTATGGAAAAAGTATGAGAAAAGGAATTGCCATTAGGCCTTAACGCTCTGCTTAACTCGTTATTCGAGCTGAAGTTTATTTGGCCCCAAAAGTTTTTAGCCGGCGGCAAAGCAATTATCCTCAAGGAAGTGGTAGTGGATTCGACTTAATTGATTTTCCACCCGGCAGCCGTTACAGTTTCGAAAAAGGATTTTAATAAGCGCATTGAGTGGCCCTGTGTTTTAGTATCCTTTTGTTCGGAGGGTTCGCCTTTTGTCTGCCGTCCTTTCGCTTGAGCAAAAGTTCTACGCGCATTTAGATAACAAAATTTTCGTCGGCTTTTTTCACACTTTGCTCCTTATTTTTTCAGAAGCCGGACATGCCCTAGGGCAGAGGAAGGTTAAAGGATTCTCGTAGGTTGAAGTTCAAGAGTGTGTGTGTGGGTGTTTGTGTGTCTGTTTGACCGGAAGTTAAGCGGCAGGGCAAGTGTTGTAGTTTAAATATAATTTTCGAAATTGTGTTTATTTAATTGTCCGGAAAGTATTCAGTTACGGTTGGCGTTCTGTGCTGAATGGTAAACACTTTAATTTTTGCAGTTGATTGAGTTTTGGTGAAAAGTGCGCAATGAAATTTTAGTGTGTGGTTTTCGTGACAATTTGGGAAATTTGCTTGACATGCGGAATCCCACCGAAAATCCAAAATTACCTTTACCACTGAACGATTCTCTTAATTAATCCAGCCGAAAATTAATCACTGAGTTCTCTGGAACGAAACAACAATACGTCATATTGCCGCACATTGCCTCCTTTTTAAACTACCGACATGCAATTTCGCGAGCCTGTGACATTTTACAGCACATTACTCATACGCCATGCCGGACGTCGGACGGGTGACGACATCTTGCCCAGAAGAAAGCTTCGCTTCCCGTAAGTGAATTTATTTCAAACAATTATGTAGCAATTAACAAACAGATGACGGCAATTAAAGAACCGTCGAACAAGCAGCAATGTCAACTGTTCCGCCCGTGAAAGTATGCTACATTATTCAGGCAATATTGCGCCCAAGCAGGGAAATGCAATTTGCATGTGCGGCAGGTTTCACCCAGAACAGCTTTAATTTTTCAATTATACAATTGCCGGCGTTTCTTCATTTCCCTTTTGGACTTCTCACCTGGCTGGCAGATCGGCCCTGTCGCGCCATAAATAATTTGCAATTTATTATATTTGTAGCATATTTCTAGGGGCTCCATTTCCGGCCGCAAAAACCACTTCACAAATTAAGTTGTCAACAATTTTAACCATATCGCTGCGATATAATCTTCACACCTAAATTATTTATGTAAAAAGCCAAGCGGAGTGGCTGTCACACACACACACACACACACACACTCACGCTCACACTTACAGAGCGAAATGCCTTGTTAGCCGTCGCTCAGGCAATAAAACGTTCTGTGTGTTGTTCTCGTTTGAGCCTTTTGTTTAATAAATTATGTAAAATGCGCCAAATTGAATTTGAAATTCATGCAGACTTTTGCCTGGTTATGGGAATTAAGATATGTCGACAGTCCGGACAGGCGAGCGGGGCTTGGAGCCAGACATGACATCGCGCATCGTTTTGAGCTGGCACGTACAGACGTTTAACATGTGTTCGTATGTATGTATGAATGTTTGGTCGGGGATTGCGATGTTTAGCTCAAATAATGAAGCGAATTTGGCTGGCTTCGGCATTGTTGTTTATGGCCGATCGCCAGTGCAAATGCGACGGAAATGATTATAATTTTATATAGGGCAATCAAATAACATAGAATCTTAGCATAGTTCCAGATTAGGATAAATAAATTCAAAACTGAAAGCGGTTCAAACTAAGGCCAAAGTTCGTAAACTCTAAAGGCTTTCAAGCCCTCTAAGTACCCTCTGAAACTAAACATAAATTGAAGCAATATCCCACTAAAAAATTCGTGAAAATAAGACGATGTGATCTAGTTACCACTGATATTCTTCTCGCATTGCATATAAATTTGTAAATCTTAAATTGTCCAATTGGCCAATTGTGTACAATTTCATATCCATCTTGTTCCTTAAGCAAGAAGAGTTAAAAAGGATACAAAGTTTGGACAAAATTCTTAAATGAGCTGGGGAAATATTCGAAAATATAAAGGAAGCATCCAGGACAGGCAAGGAAATATCAGGGTATTTCGAAAATAATATAGAAGTGAGTCAGGGGTGCAATTTAAGAATGAATATCAAACTGTTTGTAAAACTTGGAAGATTGAAGCTCATATGCCAAGATCGGATGTATTATATTTTGACTAGAAGGGCGTGTTAGGTTGGGTTAGGTTATTTTGGGAATGGAAAGATCCTATTTTCTTACATAGGCCACATATCCTTTCTACGCTATAATTGTTTTTTTACGTTAAGCCATGTAGAAAGTAGCACCAATTTTACCAAACAGACAAAGGAAGTGCAGTACACTCTCTTCTTCATCCACAGAGTGGCAGCTTCTACAGAAGTCATTGTGTCTGATTACGAACCTCGCGGTGTGTCTTCTAGTTTGGGAAATGTTCTCTCTTTCTTGACGAAGCAACGCCCTTGATTCTGTATTATTAAGAGTAAGCCTAGATCAGGGTTTCCCAAGAAGAGAGCGAAAATCTGAGTGTGTTTCTCTCTAACACACAGTAAAGCATTATTGTGGTATGCTCGTGCCCCTGCGGCTATGGCTAGACAACTCTGCCCTCGATACTTCACATGTGTGATTCTGTTTGTTATCAACTTTTGGTTATTCGACAGATTTTTTTTATCACCCCTATGTTGCTCTATCCAGTAGGAGCAGAGTGGTAGTGCCAAGTCTAGCGAGGTGGTGGGCCATCTCGTTAAAGTGACAAGATTAATTTTAATGCGCTGAGCCATCTCATGAAGAGATCTGCGGCCCTCTATAAATGATTTTCCGTCAAGTGTTTTTAAGGCAGCTTGACTATCTGAGTAAATTTATACTTCGCCTCCTTTAATTATGTGTGTTTCTAGAGGGTTGGCAGCCTCTTTGATGGCAACAACGGTTCCACGTCTTTTCAACACAAAACAATTTCAACAGGTCAATTCAACAAATAACAAATAAAATCCAAACATATTCATCACGTTTACAATATCAACATAATCTATCTATTTCATCACAAAACAATTGAACATCGCTGAATTTCAACACTACAGTTTTAACACTAGACTTTTTCTAGTCACCTCAAAAATTTTAACAAAAATTGTATTATCAATTTTAGGAAAGTCAGTCGAACCCGACATGCACATTTAAAAGCAGCTGAACTAATATTCTATTGATCATAACTTGAATAACTTTCATTCTAATACAGGCGTTGTAAATATCACCCGCCTTCCGCTTGTGTCACCCTTCCTTTTACAAGAATGAACTTACTTGTGTTTAATTTGTTATGTGTTGAAATTACGTATGCTTAATTGACCATTTGAATTTGATTTGTTTTGAGTATTCCAGGAATTGTTTGTTGAAAGCGGCGGCAAATGCATGCGATGATTGATTTTTTTCCAAAAAATTCTATAGGATATATGATTTTATTATTTAATTACTGTGTTATAGTTTCATTGCATTATTGTATTATTGTGTTTAAGTTTTATATTGTGTGAGTTGCTTTTAAAGTTTACAATTATGTCATCGTTAGTGTGTTATTATTATTATTGTTGTTGGGGAAGTGGTGCACTGCGACCAATTTTGGTCTATTGTGCCCCCCTGCTGAATTTACAACTCTTCTAGTAGCCCTAGTTCCTGTACAAAAGACAGGATTTTTGTTGGTTCTAAGTTACTGATATTGCTTGGGTGTAGTGTGTTAGAATGAAATAACTTTTTTTCAGGAGAGCGTCGGAGACTCTGTATTTCTTCCCCTTCGTCTGGTCAATATATCGGTTAGGTGAAATGACTTAGGGATATATTTATAGATGTTTCATCGGCAACAACGTCTGCTTAATAAACACTACAGGAAGTCGAAACAAAGTTCTTGGGATGCAAGTCAAGTAGTCAAGCATGTACGGTACCGCCAGTTGAGACAGAAGTATACAGAAGTGGCCACACTTAATATCTCTCCAGGTTCCATTTCTCTAAGCCTGTAAATGGTCTTACTTTCGATTTCCTTACCCAGAGATCCAGGGGCAAAGGTGTAACATTATGTTGGATTTGTACGCAATGCATGGTGCAGCACTACGTCGGTTCAACTAGCAGGTGAAGAGAACGAGTTCACTTTTATTTGGATTGACTCCAAGTCCACTTTGTGTCGTTCAATCTGAAATCGTTGAGATTGCTTCATGCATCAAATTTCCTCGTGTAATGTGAAGGGCATCTTATAAGGATGAAAATTTCGACATTCTTAATTCTGGAGTAAATTAAAAAGCATCTGTTGGTCCTAAAACAAATTTGCCAACTTGCTTGCGAAGATTAATACAGAGCTGAAATTTCGGCTTATTTATTACCTTAGACACAATTAAGAAAGTCAGGCCCAAGATGTTAGTTTCCTTAGTCACTGCACACATCTTAATAATCATAAATCTACCTACTGTTATCCAACCGCCCTGCCACATTCTTCACTTCACTTTCTCCAAACTCCAGGCAAATTGCTGCACATCAGCGCTAACTTACAGCCGAAAAACTTTGACTACAACTGCCTTAACTGGACCATAAAGTCAGGCCATAAGCCAGGCGCCACATAAAAATTAATAGCATTGCATTGTGGCGGTGGGCGGGCATTCCGGGGGCGCCGAAAAGTGTGCAAGCATAAACATAATTTACATCAAGTGGCAGCCATCAAGGCAACGACAATAATTAGGCCCGGCCAGCGAGTCCTTGGCCCAGAACAAAGGCTGCGCCGGACCGAATTTCAAATGAAGTGTGAACCAGTGCGAACAAAGGGGCTCAAGAAAAAATGTGTCTTTTGAGACATTATTAAAAGTTTTTCTTTGCGCCAGTCATTTACATTAACATCCTTTCATCCTCTGCTGACCAGCAGAAATATCAAATTGAAATTGCTGCATAATTTGTACTTTCCGTTTGGCAACAGCAGGGAAACTTTTCTATTAATTTTTGCGGCTGGCAAAAGTGTAAATAAATACGGAAAACTCTTCGAAGTCCATTTCCCCTCAACAATTTCTTATCTAACCAGGCAGCGAAGCGCAAACTTAAATTAAAATGTTGGCAGGACATTCGTTGAATAATTCAGCATGCGGCCTGGGCGGGGGTGAAACTCTTTTTGGTCATTTCTTTTTTTGTTATTTTGAGGTATTTTATTTTGCGGCCAGTTTACTTTTGTTTAAGAAATGTAAATGTAAATTTGGGTTGTCAATGTCTTTTGGGGGAGTTGGTGTAATTAAAAGTCAACACGAAGCGAAGGGAAATAAAAGGGGAAACGTGCCAAATGAATGAACGGCAGGTAGAGAATTTCCACTGTAAAACTCAACATTTTATATAGACATTATTTGCACACGGATTCAAAGCACTGAGCCAACAAACATTCATGCATCATTGGCCACTAAACATAAACAATTTATGGAATTTATTAAATTGGCCATTGTGTAGCTACAAAAGCCCTTAGGCGGTTGGCAAACAAAACGAGCGTGGGCGAGGGGGGAGAAAAATCTTTCCGCAGAGCAAACACTTGAGGAAATTTATGACAATGAGCCAACAACTGTGAGTGGTCATAATATAAATAACAAGTGGGGCAGTAGGCAGTGGGCGTGGCTGGCCCATTGCGTAAACGTAACTGACCGTGGCAAAAGTGTTGGCTGTGTGTGTGTGTTGTTGTTATTGTTTTTGGAAAGAGATTCAATGGCCCATTGTGCCTGATTGAAGAGGGAGTGTAGAGCTGGGGTGGAAGAGGGATTGCCTTGTGCCACATGTGCCTGCAATTGCGAAATTATGCCCAACGGGCCAGAGAAAAGTGAAAAGAAGCCTGCTTGACTTTTCGGCCTTTGACGTTTAACTTGCAAGAAGTTGGGGTAAAAGCTTGGGATTTTCCCAGATTGAAGTCAACAGGGCCACATTAATTTTGAATGCCTGTGTAAATTTACGACAATTTAAGTTAAACGCTTGGGGGCAAACAAACATTTCCCAACGAATTTGATTCAGAGATAGGCAATGAGCTTTAAGCGGACTTTCATAATACTTGTTGAAATTTCACTCCACAAGTTTTTCATAATTATATGAAATACTGTTACGAAATAAGTAAAGGCCTTTAACTGTTAATATGAAATCTACGCAGAAAACTTGGAACAATTACTTAAATGGCAAGGGCTGTTTCGGAACCATTTTAGAACCAGAAACCAATTTCAAGTTCATTGCAATAAAAATGTTTGTCTTCTGGAATCAGCTTTAATTAGCTAATTTATAAACAGGCTTGAAACCATTTCTTTTTTTTTCTTCTTTATTGGCCATCACAATCGACTGACGGTCTCGGCCTCTGCTAAAACTTGGTGTGGCACCAGTTGTTTACACCAAGCTTGGAAATGTCTTTCCGCACCAGGTCGACCCATCTTAGTGGTGGTCGTCCCACTTTGCCTTGTCCCAATTCTTTTGCATTATTCTTTTAGACCATTTTTGCTGGAGCTTGTTCATCCATACGGGTGACATGTCGTCATCATCGCAGTCGCTGTTGTTTTATACGCTTGACTAGACTGGTGTCCCAATACAGCTCATACATCATTCTTCAGGATGCGAAAATCCTCGACAACTTTCAAAGGATCATAAATCCTCCAAAGAATCTTTCGCTCGAAAACTTGAATCGCCGCCTCATTCGCTGATGATATTGCCCATGCTTCTGCGCAGGTCTGGGATAATAAGCGAATTATATAGCGCTATTTTCGTTCTTCGCCTAAGGTCTCTGCTCTTGAACTCCCTACTGAGCCCGTTGCAGCATCGGTTTTGTAGAGTATTCCTTCTTCGAATTTACAAGCTGATGCTGTAGTCAATGGTTATCATTGGTGCAAGGTTGACGTTGTACTCTCCCATTGTAACAAATTGTCAAAGACGCGTAGATTTCTGTTTCGTAGCTACTAAGTACTTCGTCTTGTCATCGTTTACCGCAAAGCCCATCAGTCTAGACAGCTTCTCAATCTCATATGCGAGTAGCATTACATCTTTATAAAGATGGTGCCCGATCTGTTGATTCTTGGACACTGGCGCAGTATATACTTCATCTGCACATTAAATAAGTCACACGATAAGGTATGACACCGTCGAAAAACTCTTTTGGTATCAAAAGGCTCGGAGAGGTTCGATCCTATTTTGACGGATCTTTAAGTGCTTTTCAACGTCATCATGCAAAGTCGAATGTACTTTGCTGGTATAAGGTCCAATCAGTGAGCTTATAAGCGGTAGTTGGCGCAAACTGCAGGGTCTCCTTTTTAAAAATTGGGCAAGGAATACTTCGATTCCAATCGTCAACGCATATTTGGAAAAGAAGTTGGTGCATGCACCTTTCCAATTCTTCGCCTCCAGCTTTGTGATTCAACCTTGATTCGATTTAAAATAAAGCTAAATTAGCTTCTTCTCGCTGTTTTACAATTTTTCCCGCAGTCGCAATTCAAAAACCCCCAAATCTGGGGGGAAAAACGCTAACACGGCCTTAAATTCAGAGGACAGCTCACTAGCGCCAGCTGGCTGAACAACCAATTGAAAAATCATGACGGGATCAAAGAAAATGCTTTTCGAGGCCACAAATGACCACACATAACTACATTACTTTAAATATTACAATACTAATCCGCTATAAGTACCATGAATGACCATGCCCACAATGAATTGAGAATTTGTGTCATGAACGTAATTAAGACAAATAAATTGCGGCGCAACAAGTGCAGTTTCTTGACATAGAATAACGTAACAAAAACAAAATTCAGCAGGGCGCAACAGGAACCGAGTGCGCAATCGAGACCCCTTTGGCACTGAAGCAAACAATCTTTTAGGGTGATTAAGGCCTAAGTCCTAAAGCTAAATTAACACTTGCAAATAATTTGACGAAATTTTCGGACATTTCGATGAAATTTTCTTTCTGTAAGTACTTCACTATTAATCTATCATGGTTTGTTATTACGAAAAGTGCTTTTAATCATTCTTTATGAT
Source organism: Lordiphosa clarofinis (assembly GCA_018904275.1). Lineage (NCBI taxonomy): Eukaryota > Metazoa > Arthropoda > Insecta > Diptera > Drosophilidae > Lordiphosa > Lordiphosa clarofinis. The sequence goes on from JAEIGQ010000097.1 coordinate 1,163,596, forward strand.
CTTGACTATAATCTTTAGCATTAATCATCCATAATATTCACTTGATTAATGTTTTACTTCGTTGTGCAGGTTTCTACTTCTTCTTACGGAATTGGGCTGAGGTTCGTTACAATTTCTTACCGATTCAAAAAAAGTTTTTAAAGATTTCTATTAGGTCAAACCGGATAATGTTGCAGCAAACTTAATTTTAAAGCCTCATTTAGGCATTAGGTTTACTTTTTCAGTATTTGTTGCTTTGCTGATGTGTAAACAAGTAAAACAAAACTATTTGCCAAAATCGACGCGAAAACCGGATATTCACGGTGGTAAGGGGATTCTCTGCATTTGGTGGGACCAACTGGGCGTGGAGTGTTATGAGCTGCTACAACTGGGTGAAACCAGTGTGATGGTTGATGCGTTTGAGCCAAGCATTGAAGCAGGAACGTCCAGAATACGAGCAAAGGCACGACATGGAAATTTTGCCATATGACAATACATAAACATACCTTGGAGCTCTAAGACAGGACCACCTACATTGCCCCTTCCGACTACTTTTTGTTTTCGCCGATATAGCATGCCCTTGAGGATCAGCACTATCGTTCTTTTAAAATACCCCAAAATTGGAGCGATTTGTAGATCGCATTAAAAGACGAGATGGAATCCGAAAATTTTCAAAAAAAAAAGGGAACAAGAAGTGGCCACTTTGAAATATGAATTTGTGACAAATTTTCCGCAATAAATCGTTGATAAAACACCGTTACAGCATTTCCCAAACTTGAGAGTTGATTTGTTTTATCATGCAAAAAGTTTTAAAAATTTCCACAGAACTTGAAGTAAACAACTTCTGCATTCTACACCAAAAAGAGCTGTTCACCTTTTATCGCTATAATTTTACGCAAAGCGTCTGTAAAAAATATTGCATAAATGCCTTTTCAATTTTATTTAACAACCTAATTTCTGTCACATAATTTCTCGTCCCCTTGGGAGCTCCTTTGTCTCATGGAAAAACATTTTTGAACTTAATTATTGAAGCCTGTCAGAAACTTGTGTTTCTGGTTGAAATTTAATAAATTAATAAACTGACTCAGTGGATAGTGTATGTGTGTGTGTGTGTGTGTTTGTTTGTGTGCTTAAGTGGCCTTTGAACACAACTTGAAATATTCTTAGACATTTTCGTGCTAGTGCAGCATGTGCTTGGACAATATTCTAAATGCCTTCTTCTTGTAGACACCAAACCATATTTGAGAAGTGCTTAAATTAAATTGGAACTTTTCCCAGATTTTAAGCAAATTTATTGATTTATGAATTTTTGTAGAAAAGATAGGCAAATCAGTAGATACAAAGGCTTGAGTAAGGCGTTTGGGTTTGTTTGTTGTTAAGCAAATGTAAGGAAACTTTGTTGTGTTTGGAGTCAAGTTGTGATTGCAAATATCGTTTAGTCATAGGGTAGCTAAGAAGAAAGCTATCGAGATAATTCCAACTAGTAATTCTTATTAATTTGATAATTTTGAATGTAAAAGCCAAATTCGATGAAACTTGTAAAGATTTCAGAAAATAATTTTCCTACAACTTTTTGTCTAATTTGGCTTAATAACGAACATAATTAAGCTTCCAGATCTAGCTAATCCTAGGCAATTGGCCCACCCTGACCCTAATTTTTATTACCCCATTTACAACGAAAACTTGTCAAAAAATTTGAACAGCAACACCAATTTAATTACACCTCAGGTCAGACACAGATAAAGCTGATGACGACGACGGCGACGAAGAAGAGAACCCATTTACCCATATTCATTTGCACCTCGAACTGGAAAACTTTTCAACACCCTTCGAGGAAGTTCTCCGAACATGCTGCTGGTGGGCCCAGCCACTAAGCGCATAATCTTGTAAACTTGGCAAAAATGCCTGAAATGCCATAACTAAAATAAGCAAGAGAGAGGGATACATACGAAAGTACTACGCTGCCGGGCAGAACCAGATTCCGAGTAAGTTTTTGCCATTGAGCCCAGTGCCAGGTCTTGATGCAAATTATTTGGCCTGGAGGTTAACTAGGGTCGTTTAGCAAAATGCCTAACACACAAAAAGCCACACCCGTCCGCCTTTTTATGATTGCTCTATGCATTGGCATTCATAGGAGTAAGTAAAGCATTTTTGCTCGGCTGAGAAGGGATTTCGACTCCAGCACACACGCAGACTGTGGGAGTCTGTGCGGAGCTTCAACAACTCCTTCTCCAGCAACAATGACAAGTACAATAAATGCCTTTCAACTGCGGTTTCACATGCACTTGAAGTGAAGCGGGTGGGTGGGAGGTCCCTCCCACTTCATAAGCCTCAAGTGCAATTTGAAGTGAAGTGCCTCGTTCTACACTTGAAGTATGATAGCTGGGGCGTGGGTGTCTCTGTGTGTGTCTGTCTCTCTGCCCGGCTGCCGGTCTGTGGCTTTACTTTAGTTTCGGAGTCCGTCTCCATGTTAGGCTGTTCTTAATGAAACTTTATCCCTGGAGTGTTAAAAGTCTTGCCATCTGTCAGTTTTCCCCCCTTTTGCTCTCCTGATTGGGGCCCGGGCTGCGTGTATTGTCTGTGCCAGAGCCTGGTACTTGTATATTGTGGTTGCACTTAATTTGCTGAGCGCAACATGCTGGGGCTTTTGGGTATTTTGGGTATTCTGTCTGTTCACCTCCATTTAACGAGGATATTTCAAATTGTTCAGCCATCAAATTGGACCGCAAGTGGAAAATGATTAATGAAAACCATAGGTGTATATACTGGGATCAATTGGAAAATTTTCAATATTTTTCAAAATTTCTTTTGTTTAACACACGCGAAAATCAAGTTTTTTACCAGATTTTTGCAATTGACATTAGAATTACCAGTTCCCAAAATATAAATAGTACAATTTGTATATACTTCTCTGCAATATTTGGTCACCTCCATTCACAGGGTTTTATTTTCCACTGCGCAGCAGTCGTTACAGTCTTTCCAGTTCTTCAGCCTTACTCCATAACTTGTACAGTGTTTTATTGTTAACCCCAGTGAGGCTTAGATAGTTCCACTCTTAGGAGTTACACCATCTGCCTTCCCCGCTTGTCGCGAGATAGCAAATCTTTCACTTCTAAGAGGCCAATTTTTCAAACTTAATCGTCGCCAGTCGTCGTTGAGGTGGGTGAATATTTAGGTTAAATCACTGTAGGCTACTTGCTAAAGGCTATTCTGTTTTCAGAAATTTTGTTGCATTTAAATCACCTGGATGGACAAATTTACAGTCGTTGACCAATTCATAAAATTTGTACATCATTCTCGCGGGGTTGTTTGATATTAAGCAAAAATAAATATGGGGAAAATTGTTTAAAGCTAGTAAATGTAAATGTTGGCTATACAGCTCCTACAACGGGGCCAAGCCAAGCTTCTCACGATCTCTTGGCGTGTGTGCCTTAAATTTTTCGCACAAGAGAAAGGGACCTACAGTTTGAAGCCGGATCCGAACGGCAAAGTTTGAGAATTTGCTTTTTCATGGCTAGTTACTTCACAGCTGGCGCCAATAGCTGGTGAAGGTGACCGTATGTGTAAAAGCTATTTTTCTAAAGATAGAAAAAAACTTTTATTATTAGATGTTCAGAGGCGGGATCGAACCCACGACCTCCCGCCCAGCAGTCCAGCACACTAACCACTGAGCCACATACGGCCACGGCTAGTACCGCCTGAATTTTGGGCTGCCTTCACACTGTTTGACACATGAGACATGATATTCTATTAGTCATGCTTTTTGTTATGATTTTAATTTGAATAGCTTGTCAAACTCGCAGAATTTCATGGGGAAATGCAAGCTAGGGTTGTCAATATTTTATCGATTTATCGATATATCGATTTTTTGTTTGGATATGATATATCTTGTACCGATATAGGCGATTATCGATATTTTTTTAAGCGATATATCAGAAAATATTACAATGGAAATTACAGGAGCGCATGGCATTGTCATAACAAGACTGTCGATTTTGTTTTGCCCAAAGCGAATAAAAAAAATGAAATCTTCGGAAAATATCGAACAGAAACCATGGGCTAAAATGAATTCCTCTATTCAAATTGATCCAGATATGGTATTTCGGCATATATTTTCTTCTCTTATACTTTATTTCTTCGTAGAATAAAAATAGTTTTTTTAGTCCTGTTAAAAAATACAAAATCTTTAGTTGTCTTTAAAATTTTTACCTCGATTTGCGATTTATTTTAGAGCCATGGTTTCTTGGTAAGATTTACTGCACTTATAAAATATTTTCTTTGAATGTAGAAGTGCGATTGCAAATTAAAATATATTATATTCAAAAAGACGAAATGCTTAAATATCTTTGATATTTAAGATCGATTTGCTCCGAATAGGAATTCATTTTGGACCCATGGGCTCTTGGTGAAATTTTTTATAGAATTTTCGTAGATTCCGTTTTTTCTATACGCTTTGTTGATTTGTTTTCCGCCTATACAAATCGAACCCTAAAACAATAATCTAGTTTCAGAAAAACAAGTCATTTAAATCATAAAGTTGTCCCATTAGAAAGAAAGTACACAAGGGCGACTAGAAATGATCCTTTGGCGGTGAGGACGTTCCTTAAAATCTTTTCAGTTGAAATATCGATATTGAAAATAATGATTTTTGATATAATCGATATTGATATTTTAGATATTTAGCTATTTTAATTAATTTTTTTTTGCTTAGCCGGCTTTAACTTTGTCCATCCAGGTGATTCAAATGCAACAAAATTTGTGAAAATAGAAGAGCATGTAGCCTATGCTTTTCATTACTAATTACTAGACATCGGATTTTAGGTTAAAACATATTTTTAATGGTTGGTCCAAAAAAAATTCTGGTTGCATACAAATTCGTTTCATGAAAAGTAGATTATTTTAAAACCTTATTCGTTTTGCATATTTGACATATTTACATATCTTCGACCTAAAAGCATATTTGAGAATATGCTTAACCTATTTCGACCTATTTTGGAATATGTCATATGCTTTTACATATTTAGAGAGTAAATATATGCTCCCAAGTAGGCTTCTCCACATCTAAATATGCCTTTTATTCAGGGTTCAAAACGTAACTTACTGGGGCAGCAAATACCGTATAGAGGCCAATACTAAAAGAAGTTCCCACTTTCTTGTGTTCACCATGCGAGCAAGCAAAATCCGTTTTCCATTAGAGACTCTAAGTGTAAAATAAGATTAGGTTCGGACCTCGGGTAGATTTGTTACGGAGGAAAAATCAGAATCTTATTTCAAACCATCTTACCGTGATTTGCGATTCATTAAATTACAATCAATGAGGATTAATGGCGGTATTGCACCAATCTTAAATGTCAATTAAGATGAAAATCATTTCTGATCTATTGCATTAGCGCTCTTTTTTAGCTAAGAGTCCTCCATGGTGGCCAACTCAATATTAACTTAAGAAATTACTTCTAAGTACCATAAATAACTGCATCACTATTATTGTGATCTTACCGAACCGCGATAAAATACCATGGATGACCAGTGGTGAAAAGAATGGAGTACAGCATACAGAATGTTTTGTACAATTTTACTATGACTGAGATACAACTAATTTGCGAATTTGCGAAAAAAATACCAAAACGGAACCAAATCAGTTAAGGTGCAATGATGTCACCTGGTCCACTTTTTTCTCGTTCAACTAAGTACAGAAGCCAGGCGGATGCAATGCAAAATGTAAATTTCATAACAATTTTATGATAAAACTCGCGTCCCTGACTCAAAACTCTTACGTCAACTGAACACATTCACAAAACTGAATTTTGCGGTTTGTACGTCATACGGTACGGTATACGTACGGTATACGAGAAAACGAAATTACAGTAAGATACAAACTACAGGTATTTACTGTAATTGTGCTTTGATTAGTGCGCTAAGAACCATCCACAGGGCTTGCCTTTACATGGTACCTTCTTGTCTTCGGTATTTATTATCATTTTAATCATAAATACGGAATTCGGAGTGGTATTTGAGTAAAGCATATTTTGACCTATTTTAACCTATTTTGACCTATTTTTGACCTATTTTAGCATATGCTTTTTACCTAAAAAAACATATTTTGGATATGCTCATCTTAAAAAATCACAAATATTTTTATTTGTCCAATGCCAAAATTTCGAATTTTTTAGACCAACAACAAAAAAAACCTAAAATCCGATGTCTACTAATTACTCTTCAAAGGCCTATTAAGACGCTTTTGGATTTGCTGATGCTGCTCTCATGATTTTTTTACTCTGCATTAATATGTGTACAGTCGTATGAAACTTATAAAATCAAAAGTTTTTTCTCGGTGTAACCTCCATAAATTTTTAAAATCCAAAAATACTGCCAAATGGATTTTTCGCGTTAACTTGAAAACAAGAGCTGATTGAAAAAAAAACCGAGACCAGTTTTGAAATCAGTACGCAAAGCTGGATCAGAATCTGGTATCAAGAAGGCCGGACCAAAATGGCTGTTGGCCTGTGTAATAGATCTGACAGTTGTTTGAAACACTATATAATTTGTTCTAGCGCTCACACTTATCTTTCCCATAAAGCTTTCCACATCTTATACAATGCTCTTTTGCACTTGAACCAGTTGAGTGTTTGCCAAGTGCCCAGCTTTCATTTCTTGCCATTCTCCTTCCATTCCGGACTACCATCACTTTAGATTTTTACGCATTAATCAACTGTCGCCATTTCCGACAATATTCTTGTACTTCATCTATCATCTTCTAGAGCATCGAAGGTGATTTGGCAAGAAGAACCATGTCATCTGTATTCATTAGTATTTTGAAGACACCATTAAGTTGGTCGCCGATATTTATGAACATGGAAAAAATAACGGGCTTATTATGCAATCTTGCCCAACTCCCCGACTTATCTCATATCACTCTGAAAGGTAATTTCCATACCATTCCGCAGTCTTATTTTCCTCTTGCAGATTCTTTAACACATTAATGGTTTTGGACGAAATGGCCAAAGCCGAAAGCTATTAAAATTATAAGAAGGGCTGAAGTTTTCTATATGCCCTGAGGAACTCCCTGGCTTTTGTCGTTAGCACGAATATGCTGTCAATTGTGGAGTATCCTTTTATGCACCCACATTGGTTTCCGCTGAGTACTTTTTGGTTCTTGAAGGAAATAGTTTAGAAGAGTTAATTTAACTGAAGTGAATGTTTTTAGCAGCTTATTAAGAAATCTGTAATTCTTCTTCTTCTTGTTGAGCCGTTTATTTGCCTTACCATTTTCCAAAAACTTTTACTGTCTTTTTCTCTAATTGCTTTATTTACTCTTTGAATCGCTGCATATCCCTGCTTTTTGTGAGAAATTACTCTTCCGTAGTCCATAAGATAAGTAAAAGAAGCAGTTGGGAACTTCTTGGGTAGACTCATCTTGATAATTCACATTTATCGTTGCAAAAATTATTTTTAATTGCTCCAACTGAAGGTCGTTTTTAGACATAAATCTTTACGTTCATTTAAATCGTTAAACTTAACTTATTCAGTGCACCCTTTATTTATTTAACTAACCCCAACTTTACAAAGTTCTCTTTTTTTATACCCTTGCAAAGGGTATTATAATTTTGCCCAGAAGTTTGCAACGCATAGAAATATTCATTTCCGACCCAATAAACTATATATATTCTTGATCAGGGCGACGAGCTGAGTCGATTGAGCTTTGTCCGTCCGTCTGTCTGTCCGTCTGTCCGTCTGTCCGTCTGTCTGTCTGTCTGTCTGTTTCTACGCAAACTAGTCTCTCAGTTTTAAAGCTATCGGGCTGAAACTTTGCACAGAGTCTTCTTTTTACTGCACACTGATAATATGTCGGAACCGACCGGATCGGATGACTATATCTTATAGCTGCCATAGGAACTATAGGTCGAAAAGTGGGTTTTTGTAAGAAAACTTTTTTGTTTTTAATGTAAACGCCTTCCGCTACGACAATTATTAGTTTTATACGCTTTTACACTGATTTGGAAGTTTTTGTCAAAATCGGATGACTATATCTTATAGCTGCCATAGGAACTATCAGTCGAAAAGTGGGTTTTTGTGAGAAAACTTTTTTGTTTTTAATGTAAACGCCTTCCGCTTTGAAAATTATTAGTTTTATACGCTTTTACACAGATTTGAAAGTTTTGGTCAAAATCGGATGACTATATCTTATAGCTGCCATAGAAACTATCGGCCGAAAAGTGGCTTTTATCAGAAAAATGGTTTGTTTTAATGCTGACGTTCGTAAACTCTGTTGTATTAAAACATTTGCAAGGGTATTAAAACTTCGGCAAAGACGAAGTTAGCTTGGTCTTCTCGTTTTATACCACACTTGCCCCACTTGTTTAACCTTCTAAACTTTAGCTATAAAATTCTACCACAAAATAGTACATCAACTGCAATTAGTTGAGCAATTGAAGGAAGTGGAAGTAACTAATAAAACTTCTTTCTGCTAAAATCAAAACAACAACAAGACTTCTCCCATTTAAGCGCCCAGAGAAGTAAATTCTTAATTAAGATTGATATGTTCAGGTGTCCGTATGTCTGTGTGTGTGAGTGTTGTCTGTGTGACAGCTAGACAGGCAGCCTTGCAAAGGACACTTGAATTTCGTTTTCATTTTCCACTTGTTTTCGTGTTTTTATTCCACCTTTGGGAATTATTTATGAGCTTCGATTTTAGTTTCTCTCCTTCGTGCTTTTCTCCGCCTTCTGTTTTTCTGGTATATTAGCGTAATTAGTCTATCGAATCGTCAAATGATTTCTTTTGAACTTTGACTCGAACCCGGCGTCGAGTCAATCAAAGTGCCATGAAACGAACTGATTGACATGCAGAAGAAAACGGAAAGAAGCATTCGCTTCGTTGGTTAAGTGTTCGTATGCAAATTTCAGTCAGTGTACCTGACTCCGGCTCTGACTCTGCTGATGTGGTTAACCGCAGTGACCAGCATAAGGCGACAACAATGGCCCGTCAGGTGACTGCGATTGGGAGCTGGGAATTTGCTTTAATGGCAGAGATGGAGAATTTAAAGGATTAAATTGAAAATCACAGGATTAGTAAGATATTTGGCATTTGGAATGCCTAATTCATAGTTTATGTTTGGCCGGAATTCGCATACCAGGAAGATTCTTTGAATAATTTAAGGTCAGACCTTGTGTAAAACCCCCCGTTTACAGTTAGAGAGATAAAATATCTGCTAGAGGGACAAATCAGACAAAAAATAATATTATAATCATTTTTGATTTATAATAACCGACATTTTGTTAAAAATTATTTATGCATTAAACACATTGCTCGTAATTCTACACTTCCCAATTTAAGGCTTTAATGTAAATAATCCTACACTTTAATCCCATTTACACACACAAGTCCGCCGGTTCTGTACGTCCGTCCGTCTCTGGCTATTGCCAATAAGCCAATGCCCACAGACTCTGAAGCCATTTAATTGCATAATGACCGAGAGCTGGCATTTAATCAGCTCGTTTGTCAACAAAGTGCATATATCAGCAGATAGTAGACGATGCTGATAACACACACACACACACACACACACACAGAGGGAGAGCGAAAGCCTTGTCATCGCTAAACTAATTACGTATACGCAATGTGATTATGAGTTTGCTGCTGATTGGCCAGCCTGCCTGCCCCATCAAGTATGCAGCACTCAACTCATTTAACAGCTGCCACAAGGCATAACGACCTAAACATTTCCCGAAAATAAAAACTCTCCCTCCAGCCGCACCAAGAAATATTTGTTGACATATTGCGGATTTAAAATGATTTGTGGTGGCCCAATCCCCGAGAATTAAACAAATACATTTGAATAATGGCAAGCAATCAGCAAACAAAACAGAAGACTGATTGCTGGCAATAAAAATGGACCATAAAAAAGCGATAACATCATATTTATAAGAGCCCAAAAACCTAAAACCGAAAGGAAACAAACGCCTCGCCATTTCCCAAGGCGGCGGGCGGCGTGTTGAAAGCGATTATATGCGTAAATATAAAAATGGCAAAAAGACAAATAAACGACAATAAACGGTCAGGCGTATAAGACCAAGTACTCCCCCGCACACACAAACACACACAGAATGGCCAGCATAAAAGATGGGGCCATAAAAAAGCAAACCGAAAAAGACCGGAAACAGTTGGTCAACAGTGGAAGAAATCAGACAACAAATGAATCACACAAAAGTTCAAGTATTCATGTTTGGGTTAAGCTACTTTTTTAATATTAAGCGAATAAGCTTTTTCTAGCCAATTGCATAGAATATTTCTATTTTAATCAGCGAAAACAGCATTTTGGGTATTTTGAAATCGTTTGCAAATATCTCTTTCTTTTAAGAATAAAAATAGACTTTTTTAGGGTTATTAATTGACCTTTATTGTGAACTCGTTTGAGTATGCCTTGCTCAAATTTCACAAAATTTTAGCACTTGCCAGATCAGCAAATTTATCTTACAGTAAACTTTATCTTGAAGAAGAGATTTTAGGGCTTTTGCTAGTTTTACACATAAATCATTTACAAAAGGGAAAACCAATAGTTATCAGTTTGCAATTATACACAAATGTTTGTTTTATCATAGCTGCCATACGAATGCTGAATTTAGTTGTGTTATAACTGACACTTCAAACTCTGGTCACCCTATTCCACAACAAAATTCAATTAATCATAGAACTGGTATGGCAGCTATATGATATAGTCGTCCGATCCGCGTAATGTTGACATTTTTGAAAAGCTTGATAAATATAAAGCACACTTGCCCAATTTCAATCGAAAAGCTTTAAAACTGACGTTGTGGCAAAGCTTTTTTCAAGGGCATCTTTTTATTTGTTTATAACTTCAAAAATTCATAACTTTTAATCTATAAAAGTCTTCATCTTTTTGAAAACACCAAAAAACAATAAAATGTTTATCCTTAGAAGCTATATCATGGTGGTTAATACTGAGAAAAAATTATAAACAATTTTTAGCAACAATTACCTAATATTATTAAATAATTTAAAAATCTACAAAATTATAATTTAAGTAGATCTAGTAAAAAACTTTTCGCCAATATCAACACGAGACCTGTCCGATAAGCCAAACCTGAGATATCAAGTTTTTAAAAAACCCTTTTTTCCATTTTTTCGATTTTGACGATTTTTGAAATTGTTTATAAAATTAACAAAAAAATTTTGTGCAAAACCGCAAATTACGTTTTGGTGGGCATGTCGAGATGTAATTTCGGATTTTTTTTATTAAAATAAAAATAAATATTTTTTTACTGTTCGGTTTTATGACCCATATATAACTTTTTCATATATAGCTTGCTTTTTAATTCCATCTCATCAGTTATCTTTTCTAAATGTTTCCTCACCCTTTTCCCCTTTTTTTCCATAGTTCATTTAAAAAGTTGCGTACTTTTGGACAATACGCTTGGGCATGCCAAAAAACTCAGTAGGCGGCGGCACGTTGTTGGCCAAAATGTTCTCTTTCTTTTTATTTTGTTTGTCTGTCTGGTTGGGTATGTGTGTGTGTGTGCGTTTTGTTTATGACAACCATTTGGTAGCCGAGATTAGGTGGAGAAATGGCAAGGTGGTCCAGTTGGCCACGGTCATCTTCTGATGGCAAGCCTCGTAAATGTTCACGACTCATTTTAATGCCACGGCCCAAGACGTGGCTCGGATTTGCATTTGCAGTTTAGAGGCGATGCTCTTTCATGTACGTGCATTTAAATGTTAAGCTGGAAACGTAAAAATAAAACCAGGCAGGTCTTTAAATGCTACTAAAAGTATGCCGACAATTCGTGTTTACTCACACGCACTGAACGGGCGAAATAAATTTTTCGAAAAAAGCACAGGCAAATTTACTTTGGCTTTGGTGATTTTATAGCGTTCTAGCTTGTTTTTTAAAGGGTGCAAGAGGTATATGGGAGGCAAAGGAGCTCACGTTTAATGAAAATAACGTCGAGAATTTGACTATTATTTGAAATATATTTATAGACCAAACGTATTTTATTGTAATGTTTAAGCGTACCGCAATGGACCTTAAACATTACTTATACGACATGTAAGCTACATCCAGAAAATTATTTTTCTATATTTGAGTAGAATCAGTCAAGGGTTCAATTCTCCCTGAAATTTAGAAAGAGTTTCTATATTTTATACATTTTTTACTTAATTTTAGTAAAGTTGCCCCTCAAACGAATATTTGGAAAAAAAAATATCTAACACAGAAATTATTTCTAAATTTTAGGAAAATTTTAACTCATGATTGAATTTTTTCAAATTTGGACAAAAATAATTTTATTAGAATTTGGTTCAACAAAATCTTTCTAATCTGGTAAACTTATTGATCGTAAACGAGAAATATGAAATATTAAAGATTTTGTTCTTGTACTAGTAGAAGATGAGCACAAACGTTATATTTTATAAGATCAGAGGACAATGCTGTATAACAACATCGACCGACCAACTGCAGCCAACTTTATATTCACTTTCCATTCTATTCTATTCTATTCTATTCTATTCTATTCTATTATAATAATTTTTTTTTTAATAATAATAATAATAATAATGTTTATTTATTGTTTAACTGTTAACATAAAAAAATTTGATCTAGAATACATTAGCTTTATACTATAAACCCCGTTATTAAACAATAAAATAAAAAGTTTTGTGTACCGACATGGACATCTCAATCCGTCTGTCGGCCATGAGCAGTTCGTCACACATTACACTGATCTACTACACCAGGCTGCCCGGGTCGTCCCCAGATACCTGATCGTTCCTCAGTATAATGCTTAGACTCCTACCCATGCTGAATCATATGCCAGTGAGTGTCTCCAGAATAGCCGTCCGATAAGCTAGTGAGCTTTTTTAAATAGTTGACTAGGTTCTCCCACAAGTTGTCACTCCTGTCATCTAGTATGCTGATTACCTCTTCTCTGTTGAGTAGCTGCTTACTGAAATGCAGCGTTCTTAATTCTTTTAAGGATTGGGCATCTGCCCAGCAAATGCCATATGTCATCGTTTTCTTGGGTGTTACATAGGGGCATGGTACATGTTCCGTTCGATTGTAGAAATTTGACGTTAATTTTATTAAGTCGAAGCGAGCTTTAATAATCCAGGGAATTTTGTGCGCTGCCAGAGACAGATATTTATTGGATACTGTGTGGTCGAGATACTTATATATCCTCGAGGTGCTAGAGCATTGTCGTTGGGTTCGTTCGCTTAAGGACTTATGTTTGAGTATATTCAGTACGGTCGCGCGGAGGGTGTTCCATTGCTTGCCGTTCTTGTAGCACTTCGCCAGTCTAGTCCCAAAGGCCTACATAGCTCCTCTAGTCCAGAAATCCAAAAAATTTTGCGATCCGATTCCAGAAGTTTGCCTGTTAGGTAATTAGGTAGGCGCTGATAGGTGTGCATCGTCCAGTCCCGTTTCTAGTGCTAATGCATAGCTCGGTGTGCAAGTAGGTAATCGCAAGACCTTCTTAAGAAAAAGGGTTTGGAGCCTGTCCACTTCTTCAAAGTGCCTGCATCCCCAGACTTGAGCTCCATAGGATTGAACTGCTCGCAAAACTGCATTAAAAAGTTTCCATTTCACATTAATGCTAACTTCATGTTTGGCTAGAAAGTTGTTCCATGTTATATTCATACATGTTTTGGCTTTATCATTGCGCCTAATCACGTGTTTTTTAAAGGAGACTGTGGGTGTGAATATAACTCCTAGGTATGTGAACTCTGGCGAGATTTTAATGGATTCTCCTTTAAACGTCCACCGCTCCGCTGCTGCCAGTTTACCACCTTTCCTAAAGACCATAATTTCAGACTTCGATAGATTTATCTCCATGCCCCACATGGAGCAATACTCCCCTCCAGCCGATCAATCATGTCCTGAAGTACGCTTATATTATCCGCTGTAATGACGATATCATCTGCATACATTAAAAGGCGTATATTACGATCTCCAATATAAAGCCCTCCTTTTAATACTGTCCAAACCGCGGATTCAGTTTGGTCATACACTCTTTCAAGGAGGTTTATTATCTTTGTCGAGACACCCTTTGCATGCAGCTTGTACCATAGCAATTTTCTAGGGACCTTATCAAAAGCCGCTTTAAAGTCGATGAAAAAAACCGTAAACTTTTTTGGTTTCCTGCAGCTTTAGGTGTATGATTGCTGCAAGGTTGTAGACGTTATCTACGGTTGAGTAGCCCTCTCTGAATCCTGCTTGATACTCGTTTAGCTTTTTATTTTGGATAACCCACTTGCTCAGTCTATAATATATTACGCTCATAAGAATTTTTGATATGCAGTTGATAAAAGATATACCAAGGTAGTTTTCAGGCATGCCCATATCACCCTTTTTATAGATTGGGAATACAATACTTGTAGAGCAACACTTTTCAATAACAGCTCCATTCAGAATACTATTGTATGCTTTGGTTAGGGCCACCAGCAATTCCAAGGGAGCGTTGACAAAGAATTCGTATGGAATCCGATCTTCTCCTGGAGCTTTGTTTTCCTTTGCCATTTTGAGGGCATATTGTATTTCAGGTAACATAATTTCTGCATCGAGTACCTCGTCCTGAACAAAGTTACGAGCGTAATGAAGAATGCATCCTTGTGTAATGGGATTGAGTAGAGAACCAAAGTGCTGTTGAAAGATGCTTGCTTGAATGCTTGGGCTGATTTTAAAATCTGTACCTCTTATCTCTCGCACCATACGCCACCACTGCTTGCTGTCATTTACTTCGTCCAGCTTAGTTTCCAGTTGTTTATAGTAATTTTCCTTCCGTTCCTTACATAACCGTTTATATGCTATGTTGCTTCTTAAATATTCTTTTCGCAGGTCATCCGCACATGTATCGCTGGGGCAGTTTCGAAGGTCATTTAAGAGGATCATCGAGCGTTTTCTATATTCCATGCACTGATTATAGTACCATAAATTTTTGCTCTTGGGCTCTGTGGGTGAGGCATTAATAAAGGGCCTAGCAGCAGCCCTTATCACAATATGCTGCAACTGTGTTAAGGCCATCGGCTGTTCTTCTCGCTCCTTTTCCTGAAGTGCTTTAACAACTCGTTTTTGGTAACCTTTTTGTTGTTTAGGGTTCCATCTTAGTTTGGGTAATAAATTTAGAGATTTGCCGTGCTCAAACCCTTTAAAGTTAACTCTCATGCAAATTGGTTGGTGATCTGACCATAGTTTGCTGTCTACCCTGAAACTTTCAATTATCGGCAATACTTCATGATGCACTGCAGCAATATCATTGGTTGAACTCCCCACCGTATTTATGAAAGTGAAGCTTCCTTGTTCATCTCCAGAGACTAAGCCGTTTAAAACAATAAGTCCATTATCATTGCAGAAATCTATGAAATGGGCCCCCTTCGATTTTACCACTTTATCCTTCGCCTTTCTCCCTGCAGTATTCACAACACATGAGGTATTTTCCAAAAAGTCGATCTCCTGCGAAAGTTCTCCGATTCGAACATATTCTATTATATTCTATTATATTCTATTATATTCTATTCTATTCTATTCTATTCTATTCTATTCTATTCTATTCTATTCTATTCTATTCTATTCTATTCTATTCTATTCTATTCTATTCTATTCTATTCTATTCTATTCTATTCTATTCTATTCTATTCTATTCTATTCTATTCTATTCTATTCTATTCTATTCTATTCTATTCTTTCTATTCTATTCTATTCTATTCTTTTCAATTCTAAATATTTTTTAAGTCCCATCAGTTATTAAGACCCTGTTGGTTCTAGCAATTTGGTTATGAAGTAAATGTAGTTTTTTGACAAATTGTTCGGAAGTGAAAAAATCGTTCTAATTCTAATTTTCCAAAGCGAATACTGTTTAATTTTGTACATTACATTTGCTTTGAAAGATATGTATGTGTAATAGAATCATCCAATGTTGGGTATCAAAAAGTTGATCTCTTTCTACAAGTTTCCCAAAATTTTTGTTATATTTTTTTTTCTAGCTGGTCATTGAAAGTGGCTGCCACTTTTCAGAGCTCCGGCATTTGCCAGCCGCGTTTTGTTTGCACAAAGCGCAAAGCCAAAGGTGAACTAGGGAGCCGCCGTCGAGCCTGATAAATTGAATGGTCAGTTGCGTTTACATAAAGAGGGTGGGGGCTGGAACTGGGGTCGTGTTTCAGGTGTACAGCACCTTTTGCTTGGACAAAGGTAAACAGAAATTTCAACGCCAGATCGCTGACTGATTGCCACGAGTGTGGATTGAGTCATGTTGACACAGAACGAAAAAATATTGTAGGAAGTTTAATTGCGCACATCTTGTCCACTCGGATTACAAGGCAAGCAGAGAAATCAGCATGAAAAGTCGCTCATTAAATTCAAAGCTGGCAGGTGAAATTGAAAAGCAGGTGAAAAAAGAAGACAACTTGACTCCCTGACTATACGAAAAACGTGCTAAAACGTAAATCAACAGCGAAAATCGTGTTGAGCATTTTTCATAGTCCTGAGAAAAAAAGACATAAACAGAACAGCTGCTAGACAAGAAGTTGAAAAGTGCCAGCAGGCAGCAGCAGAGGAGCGAACAAGGCGATGGCCAGTGGCAAGGACTCTGGACTCCGGACTCACCAAAAACGTAATTCAATATGCAGGGCCGTGTTAAGAGCTGTAAAAATGTTTAAGCGTTTTTCAATTTAGCAGTTTTATTTTTGCTTGCGAATGAGATTTGCTGTTAACTCGAATTTCTTAAGCGATGGTGAACCATTTGTTAAGTGTCTGTGCGGGAGGAAGAAAGGAGTTGAAAAGGACACCGAGCACGGAACTTAAAGATAATTTTTTAGGTTGCTTTTATTGCTTTCGGTCTCTGCTCTTGCAGCTAAATGGGAAAAGCTTTAGCCCGCCCTGCCAAATACCCAGACTGCATTCACTCATAATTTTCTCCTCTAACTAACCAGACGGTACCATGAATCCATGGATTCTCTGCCTCAATACCAACTTCAGCGAATTTCCCATTCATTTGCTGCACATCTCGGGCCAAATTTAGTTGCCTCTCCCCTGATGCGCCCTTGGGTCTCTATGTTAATTTTTGCAGGGCCGCTGCCTCTCATGTTTTTTGATGATGAAGAGTTTTTGGCAAGCGGCCAAAAGGAAGCAAAAAAATCGGCTTGCATCATGGGGCGTTTCTGGACAAAAAGCAATAACAATAACGCGCACATGTAGCTTACCCTCCGCCAATATACCGTGGAGGGTGGGTCCGGGGGAGTTCCCCCTTGCACGAGTTTTACTTTGTATTTTGGTTGGACGGTTTGATGAACTCCGTTCGGCAATTGCCGCTGCCTGGTTCTGATTGTTTTTCTAGATGATGCGCTGCTTGTTGATTTTGATGATGATGATGGCGATGGCGATGGCGATGAGGATGTGGATGATGATGTGGAGTGCGATGTTGTTTTCGCTCTTCGCCTGCATTTTTTTGTTGTTGTGTTTGAGTCCATCCTGTTGTTGTTATTTCGCTTCCTGCTCACTCCACGCATTTCCCATAGTGGATTTCGTTAATAGAAAATTTAATTGCTTTTATTGATATTTGGACGGGAGTTGTAATTGGAGATTACAATAGAAGGGGAACGGAGATTTTATTGATTGATGGCAAATAAATGGAGAATAGTTAAAAAGGTTTCAGTAATCTATCATCACACTTACTCACCTACTGGCGCCGAAAACTTAAAGTTGCTACCTTGCAATATCAATAAATAAATAAATTCATATTTTTTATATTTTTGCCGGCCATTTGCATCGATGTTTCCGCCAGCTTACTTTTCTAGAGTGATTCGAAATGTTAGCTTTTTCGTTACATTTTCTCCACTCTGTCAAAAGAGATGAATTTTAATTCTCCAAAGCTATAAGATTTTCTTTATTCTGCACAAACACGTCTCGCAAGTATACCCCATATGTTTTTGGCTGGATTGAAGGCAGGTGAACAAATTGCCCAGTCTGTTTCATTAACGGAGCAGTTTTCGAAGAATGCTTTTGTTTGACACCTTGTATAGATACGGGCATTGCCAGAAGGAATAATTTCATGTTGATATATCCCGTGGCTACTCTTGAGGTAGTCCATCAGTAAGCTCCTATTTTGTCATACTTTTTCCAGCATTTCGGGCGGTAGCTCACCAATGTACACAAGAAACTTTCGAACATACTCGCTTCTAAATTGGTCTATGAAGGTGTCACCGTCTTGTTGAAACCACATGTCAACCAAGTCCAATTGTTTAAATTTGAGCAAAAACAAGTCGATACTCATCGCACGGTACCTCGAATATAACGTAACGGAAAAGTAAGATCCAGTGATGCCTTCGGCCTACAAACCCGACGGCAGCCTGAGCTCTTCAGACGAAATTCGGCATTTTTGTAAGTTGACGTACCCATTGAGCCAAAAATGAATTTCGTCGTTGAAGATAATATATGAGGATAATATTGAATTGCTAATAAAAATTCAAAGACTTTCAAGAGCTCTTCCTTTGTTAGTCTATTACTGGTGAAATGGCAAACCTTACTGAGCACTCTTGCCATTGCCACTTGTTACTAATCCCACAAGAAAAGTCAAAAAATTTACATGGTATAGATATGGTATTGATCCGCATCATAAGCTGAGTCGATATTACCATGTCCGTTTGTTTCTATTAACAAAATCATTTCCGAAACGGTGAGCTTGAGAATCAAAATGTATTGAACGTTGACTCCTTATTGCAATTCGACTCATGTGTGACACACATCTATTTACAAAGAAACAATCTTTATCAGGAAGAGAACAAATGAAGTCTTCTACAAGATTAAATAGACAAATAAAATGAAATGTTTCTTACATGAAAAAGAGTATAAAAAAGTTTTTAAGTAAAAAAAAAAAAACATTCATCTAGAAAACCCAATAGAAATATGTTACTTTATATCCGTGGCAAGCATAAAAGAGTAGCAACATATGAAATGCTTTATGCAAATAGAATACATTTTTATGCCAAGCTAACAACAGGTCCCGACACCAGCAATCTGAAAGAAAAATGCAGCGCCAACCCCAAAGCATGCAATGAAATTTTTCACAGCATGCAAATGCCCAAGGCAAAGCCAAACGAATAGAAATGAAAAAAAACCCAAATACTTTCGAATGCAAGCAAAACTTCTTTCTGTCGGAGTTGAGACTAAAACTGTGGGGAATGTGTGTGTGTGTGTGCTCTGATATTTATATGGCAGACCGCAAACAAATTTCAGTTGCGGCAAATGCATTTTATCCACTTGGCAAACAAATGAACCCCAACTTTACATATGGAAAGAACTGTTTGTGTGTTATTGTCTTTAGCAGAACTTTTTGGGAGAAGTTTATTGGTAACTTGCCTGTAATCGCCTGTTAGACAAAGCCAGCTTGATTGATTGATCAGCGATATAGAAAACTCATTAAGAACTTTAATTAAATCGAGTCTGCAAAAATAAGAAACAATGCAACAGCTAAAGAAAATCTCATTATTCATAGGGAGCGACATGAAAATGAAATCTGCGTCCAGCTGCAGCAGCGAAAATACGTGCGAAATTGTGTCAGAAAGTGAGCGAAAAACATAAAACATGGCACACTCTCAGCTGCTGCAACTCGGCACTTTCTCACTTTCTCACTCCCATGAATTATGTTACGTGCTCGTCAGGCAAAAGCCCGAGTCAGGGGGGGAGGACCTTTCGGAGAGTGGATGACAGGTTCTCCAAGGATGTTGGCGGCAACTGCGGCTGCATTTAGAGTGTGTTTAACATTTTAATAAATGATTGTGACAAATGGATCAACCGGGATTTGTTTCAAACGGCAAAGTGCTCACCCAAGCGAAGAGTTTGGAGTAAGAATTGAAATCACTTTTTGCTAAAACAAAAATCAATGCCAACGAAAACTTTTAATATTGAAAATGTCTCTGTAACACCTTTCACCTTTGGCTGCAACTTTTGGCAACAAAACTTTTTTGTCAACGTTGCCAGTTTTCCCGAAAAACAATTAAACTTGAACTTTTGTCATGAAACTGAAAAAAAGGGAACGAGAACATAAATGAAATTAAAACTAAAAGCACAGCACAAAATTTGCCCTATCAGCGAAACATGGCGACACACACTCATATACACAGCAGAAATTGCGCTAATTAATTTTTATTTATTACGTATACGACTGGGCAGCCAAAAATATTTCGCAATTATAATTAAATTTCTCTAACTCTACTTTTCAGGCAAACACACGCGCTTGGATACGCAACAGACGGCACAGGAAGGTAATTAATACGTTGACCATTTCTTTTCATGCATTTTTTTCCGCACTTTCACTGCAGTGCAGTGGCAAAGTGAAAAGGAAAAACGGAACTGAGTGTGTGCACAAATGTGGAGCAGGAAACTTTTAAGCAAATGAACCTCAGCGAGTGTAATTTTCCACCCCCCTTTTTGTGCCTTTCCCTCTTAGATGCGGACTTTCCACGCTTTGCCGAACCCATTGCCAATGTCACCGTTTCCATTGGGAGAGATGCCCTGCTCGCCTGCGTTGTGGAGAATCTCAAGGGCTTTAAAGTGGCCTGGGTGCGTGTGGATACGCAGACAATATTGTCTATACATCACAATGTCATTTCGCAGAATAACCGAATAAGCTTGACCTACAATGACCATCGATCGGTGAGTGTGTGTAAACTAAGTATAGCGAGTTAAGAACAAGAAAATATGTACTAGTAGTAGTAGTAGTTGGTTTTTTATTTCTTTTTTTTTTTTTAATAGAATAACTTAAGATTTATGTATATATAAGTAATGGTATACAAAAAAAGTATAAATAAAAAACTCAAAGTTTACTCGGCGACTTGGTTAAAGACCGTCTGTCGCTCACCGCCTCGCACCCTCTACACGTAGCTTAATACACCTGGCTTCCCGGGTCTTCCCCAGATACCAGATCGTTCAGCCATGCGCTTTAGGTTTGCGAAATTGGTGCTAGCAAAAATTACAAATGATATAAATAAACTTATACAATACATAAAAAAAAAACAAAATTTCCCTATTAAAATAATCCCCTAATGATTTTATTTCTATATGCTAAGGCATTAATCACATAACTATGTAGCTTTGACCAGTCCACGCCATTTAGTATGTCTACTATTTCGTGCGGAAAAAGAGTACATTTTCTAAAAACGGGATAGCGCTCAATTTGTGATACAGTTTGTGAGACCACTTATTTCATCAAAATTGGAGTTCGCAAGGTTACATGATAAAGAAACGGTGATGCTGTATAAATTTCTTCTGTACGAATCTACATGTTTATGTGACCATCTTAGCTTTGGAAGTAGTAGTTGTTCAGTACAAGATTGTTGGTCGATGCAAAGTGACGCTTCAAGGGTCATATGATCCGAAAAAATCATTTCTTTTATTTTTAGATCTTCTAGCATCTTTAACCACGCGCCTCTGTCCAAGCAATAGTCTATCGTGGATTGAGCAGTACCTCTTATAAAAGTATGATCTCCTATTGCATCGCTAGTAGATCTTCCATTTGCCAAAGTGAAGCCAAAATATTCTGCCAAGTCAATAAACTTGTGGCCATTAGAGTCTAAGACTTTATCTCTCGTTTCCCTTCTTTCCAATAACTTGCTTGGCACCACCTGAGGGTTAAATCCACATAGTAGCATTTCACCGATCCTCGCATTACAGTCACCAATAATCATCAGGTTATCCTTGCATTCCAGATTATTGAGAACGTCATATAATTTTGCAATATCTACATCCCATTTATTGCAGTTAATGTAAACGGGGAGAACATAGTAGTTTGTTGAGCGTGTGCTGATCTTAAAGAGCGTGATTTCTTCAATTTTAATAAATCGAATTATTATTATTTTCCACCAATTTCTTGTCTATTCCAAAAAGCATTCCACCACTTGCCCTTCCTTTTGTGTGAGTTCTACTTGCGGCTCTCCATTTAATTAAATGGTTCTCAAGTTTTGACTCCACGTGGTCTGACTCGCTCTCCAGAAAAGTTTCTGACAACGCAAACACTTGAAAGGACGATATGTATTTCATGAACTCGCTAAAGATAAGTTTGTTTTTAAGTCCTGCTACGTTATAAGACAAAATACAAATTCGTTCTGTTTTAGGAGAGTTATCAGCTGATGGGAAGGTGATACGTTGTTGCGGAGGATCGATTATAGCTAGATTAAATTGAGAAATATTTTTTAAATGCTTATACTCTAAAGGGCATAGCAGAATAAGCATACAAAAACTGCCCCCACTCCGATCAGCACCAAATTTAAATATGTTGTTACCATCAATGAGAAGCTCACTCCCCTAAATTTGTAGTCTTCTAATCGCTATTGGAGTAAAGTTATGAGGGCGGAAAGGTAAAACACAAAAACTCGTTTATCTTAAGAACCGCTAAACCGATTTGAATGCGTTAAAAATATGTTATAAGTGTCCACCATAGAATTCAGAAAATTATTTTTGCACATGTTTATTACCAATTCTTAGGCACAAAAAATATTATTAAAATTTTCAAATAATTTTTTCGAGGTGTTAATCGATTTCAACTCTTATAGTTTTTTGCTGGTTTTTTCAATAAGAAGTCCTTAACAGTGTAACATTTTTGCAGGGACATCGGGAATCATCTTCATAGTGAATGCCAATAAAATATGTGAACAGTTTTACAAATATATTTTATAATACTGAGCACACTGTAACTACTCACACAGAATTGACAGAAAATTTCCCCTTTTTCCCCTTTTTAAGTTGATTTACAGTGTGCCTAATATGTATAAAATATTAATGAAAAGTACTAATTTATCGTTTAATTGTATTTCACCATGAGGTACACTTGGGATGTGTTTGCAAAAACTATATGTTGTTATGGACCTCTTGATGAAAAAACCAGCAAAAAACTGTCGGTGTCGCAAAAGGCCAACACCGCAAAAAAATTATTTAAAAATTTCAATAATTTTTTTAGGCCATAGAATTGGCAATAAAAATGTGAAAAAATTATTTTTTGAATTGTGCTGTGGACACTTACAACATATATTAAACCCATCCAAATCGGTTTAGCGGTTCTTAAGATAAACGAGTTTTTTGTTTTACCTTTCCGCCCTCATTGCTCCACTCCAATAGCGATTAGAAGACTAAAAATTTAGGAGAGTGAGTTTCTCATTGATGGTAACAACATATTTAAATTTGGTGCTGATCGGAGTGGGGGCAGTTTTTGTATGCTTATACTGCTATGCCCTTTATTTTCCTATATGTTCCTAGTTTTTTGATGTCGTTTTTTCCTTCAATCCTTCAAAGGACATGTAGGAAACATTAATTTTTTGGCTTTTTGGCTTCCCTTGACACATTAGGACTCTATTAAAGTTGAAAGCCATCCAGATCCCACCAACGTTTATATTGTCGTTTTGCACAATGATTTTCCTGGTACTATCGATGGACTTAAGATGATTCCTTAGTTCAAGAAGGGGCGCTTTATTTTCTTGTCTGACTACAGTCAGATCTTTTTCAATGTAAAGAAGAGTACCGCGCAGCTTTGAGGCGTTTTTCAAGATTTGTTCTGCGGCTTCTTGTGTCTCGCATTCCGTTAAAACAGCCATTTTTCCGTCTCGCTCATAAAGTTTTCGAACTTCACAGATTTTAACATGTTTGAGATTTCATTTTTCATCTACCAGGTTTCTAACAGCTCTCCTATAATCTTCACCCGAGTTCATTCCCCTAATCACAATGTTTTTCTTTTTCTGCTGCTCAAGCAAGTTGTTTATAATTTTCTTATCTGACTCTATGTCCATTCGCAGAGTAGATACTTCCTGTCTCAACTGCTCGTTTTCGTCTCCCAGTTGCTTTATTTGTGTGGCCATAGCGCCCATTTCCTGTCTGATTCCTTCGGTGATATGTACTATAAATATGAACTAGAGAATAGATAAGACGGTGCTGCCTGTTCTCAGATCGAATTTAATCTCGTCACAAAACTTAAACGAAATAATGCCAGATTTCTCCCTCTTATACCCGTTACTCGTAGAGTAAAAAGGGAATACTGAAGTCGTGCAAATGTAAGTAACAGGCAGAAAAAATCATTTTCGACCATATTAAGTTTATATAATCTTGATCAGCATCAACAGTCGAGTCGATATAGACATGTCCGTCTGTCCGTCCGTCTGTATGAACACCTAGATCTCAGAGATGGTAAGAGATAGAGGTTTGACATGTATGGGCTTCTTTTATCTGCACGCAGATCAAGTTTGTTTCAAATTTTAGCCACTCCCCCTCCCGCCCCCACAATTTGGAAAAAACGTTATATCTCGTACAGATAGACGATTCGTACCTTACAGAGATAGTTAGTAATTCGCAAAATGAATCCATTTGCCGAAGAAATAATAAAGATCGGATGAACGGTTCTCAAGCTATGAGCAAAAAGTGAACCCAGGCCCCCCCGGTACACCCCTCTCCCACCCTAAAAAAATGTTGCACACTTTTCGGATGGTCACCCTAAGGAACGCAGGAACACTGTTAAACATGTTTTTTCCTGAGTAACGGGTAAAACGAAGTCGGTTAGAGCCGACTTTAACTTGCGCTCTCATTTAAATTCAGGTATGTTCCAGTTTTCGATTATGATCATGCGTAATCGGAATTGTTAAATTTTCTCGCTTCCAAAAACCGAAAACCCAATTACCTTCATTCGATGGTAGGAAAAAGATTCGACCGGATTCTTAAATCGTTTCTTAGAAACCACAACTCTTACCAATTACGATTAATCGGAAAATACTTTAATAAAGAAATGATGATGCCTATATTGAAGTGCTTTCTTGAGATAGTTTGCCAACACATCCCAATGTTCACTATTCTGTATTTCCTCGAATTTGTCCATGTCTATTAATTGGGTTCCCAAGTGTGCTAGCCCGATTTCCTTGCGCATCGGGCATACTGTGATAAAATGGAAGTGTCCTCCCTTTTATGTAGTTTACACATGCTGCAATCGGTATTACTGCAGTTCTGTATAGCCTTTAGTTAATATGCAATACCTCTGTTCCCGCTTTGAATATCACGGTTATTCCCTGTACGCTCGGGTTTCCCTGTTTCTTGTTTTATTAAGAAATCCCAATCGTGCTGCTACTGCCAGGCCTTCAATGTGCATTCGTATTGCTCTAAGGCTTCAAATTATTGCTTTTATGGAGACTTTATTAAATGCACCAGATATGACTAGGAATGCTACGAGAACAGACAACAGCTGGTACATTACTTTCTCGAAGCTGGGCACAATAGATCTTCCACTGACCTTCCTGTAAGCCTCTTGATTAGTGCCCAAGTTTAGGTTCATGAATTCTCTTATTACACTCAGAAAAAAAGGATCGTCGGTATCCATTTGGACTGGAAAGTTAACAATTCTTTTTTGGGATCCATTGGATATTATTATATCAAAAAAAAATATTTCATTGATCTTTATTCTCCAAAGGAGCTGATAAACGTGAAAAGGATATTTTAAAAAATGGATCTTAAAGTGGATATTTGAATACGGGGACCTTTTTTTTCTGTGTAGGAAGTCTAGAGTTTTTGCATTGTTCTTACATATATAACAAATGCATTTGCAACGTCTTCATATAAAGCAGAGCTAGCATGAATTCTAGGTAAATGCGGAAAATGAAGCTGCTTCATCATTCGACAACTTTGGAAAGCGCCACGAGGACTCAAGGATCCGTTTTTATGGGTGGTTTATATTGCTTAATTTTAATCGTCTATTTAGAATTTACTTTTCGATTTTGACGCACAATATTAAACAAATAACAAAAAATTTGCTAGATTTAAGAATGTTTTAAATTTTGTTAAGTCGAACCGAAACAGGGCTCTTCAATTTTCTCAACTTTGGTTTTGAGGCTTAAAAAAAATCCAATTAAGGGTTTCAAACCGGTTTGGTTCAAAGCTGGCTTGCAGCGGTGGTTTAAGCAGGCAACAGTTAATTAATAAGTTTTGTATTTAAGCCAGATAAAAGTGAAGCCAAAGCTAAATTCCATATAAATATATTTTTTTTATTTCTTACCATCAAAATCCAATATTAAAAACACAAATTTACTTATTTCCAGTGGTACTTGCACATCAAGGAGGTGGAGGAAACGGATCGTGGCTGGTACATGTGCCAAGTCAATACGGTAAAATAATAAATTTCTAGTTTCTAGCTTTTCACTAATTCAATTCACTTCTATACCCTCCCCCAGGATCCCATGCGCTCGCGTAAGGGCTATCTGCAGGTGGTGGGTAAGTAGTTGTCAATACTTCACTTAGGTCATTGCCAATTGACCCCTGCATTTTTCCTTATAGTTCCCCCCATGATTGTCGAGGGCATGACCAGCAATGATATGGTTGTGCGCGAGGGTCAAAATGTCTCGCTGATGTGCAAGGCACGCGGTTATCCGGAACCATATGTCATGTGGCGTCGTGAGGATGGCGAGGAAATGCTAATTGGTGGGGAGCATGGTAAGCCGAAGTAACATGTACTCTCTGGAGAGGTGGCTTAATGCGGTTTCCTTTTACCCCTCCGTCTCTCCTACTCTGTACGTGGATAGTTAACGTTGTCGATGGCGAGCTGCTGCACATCACCAAAGTGAGTCGACTTCATATGGCCGCCTATTTGTGCGTGGCGTCCAATGGGGTGCCACCATCGATTAGCAAGCGTGTTCATCTGCGTGTGCAATGTGAGTATGAGCAAAATGTGGTCCAGAAAGGTTAAGAAACTAATTGTAGAGAGACAGACGATGGAGGAAATACAAAAAAAACTTACAAATATATTAAAAGTAAAGAAAGCTTTTAAGAAGAAAAATGCAAAAAGGGGGATTTCAGCAATGGATCGACTATCCAAATGTGAATATTACAGCTAGAATTCTGTGACTGATGAAGGATATTATAAATTATTATAAAAACACTTTTCTTCCCCTTTTCATAATGGTATCAACAGGACGGTGCCACATGCTTGAAACATTTTCCGGTAGTGATCTCTGTCTCGTTTCTGTAATCACTTTTTTGTGTCCTATCATAAAAGCTAAATTTTTTAACGAACCATATAAACTTATTACAAATGATCTATTCAAATTTATAAGTATGTCACTTGGCGTTTTAAGCATTTTTTCCTACCACAATCTCTGTTTTATTTCATTGTTATACAACAAAAACCAATCAATTTAAGACCACACAACACATAACAAATTCCATTCAACTCTTTCCCTATAAAACGGAAGCGACGAAAATAACGTAAAACTTCATTTGGGGCTTAACTCTTATGCAATATTTATGGCCTGTTGAGAGGAGGAACGAACGCGTTGTTTAATGCGTAAAATACACAAAACAAGGCCGGACCATACAGTCAGCCTCCACCATCTCTCTGCCTCCCTCATCGTCTGCCTCTTTCGTTTTACAAATGTTACCAATGCAGTTTTTGGGGCAATAACCGCAGAGCGTCCTCAACATTGGCATACAAAATGGGCAGGACGTAAAGGTGGGGGTGTCAAGCTGATGGAGAGCAAGGCAGAGCAAGCGTTTGGATGTTAACCCACGCACTTGGTTGAAAATCGACCAAAAGCTGCAGTCACGTTAAATTAATTTACCTGCGAGGAGATGAGTGCGTGTCTATATGGAAGAGAGTATTATGTGTTGGAGATGACAATGTGACGGACTAATCCGGCGGTCTGAAATCGCAAAAGCAACATGTACAACTTTTTTTGTAGTCCATAATTTTGAAAAGCACGATGATATCGACATAATTAAAATTTGGCAAATTAGAGGAGACAAAGTACTATAAAATTTTATTTTACTGGATTTTTTCTATTAGCAGAATCATTTAGAATCATTTATAGTTGGAATGAAACCGATTTAAGGAAATGAAATCATGTTTTTTATTTTAAAATCAAAAAATACAACTTCAATACTTCGTGTTTGGTTTTTCTATTGCGGTTTTAAATGCAACTTCCTTTACAATAATTTTGATTTGTAAACCCTCAAATGTAGTCAAGCCCCGCTCAACACACTTTTATACAAATATCTGACTAAACCAGACTGTCTGGAGAAAGTTGTAAAATTGATTTGAGTATATAAATAATAAAACATTTAGATTTCAGTTTCAAGCGCTCTTCAGTATGCAAAGTTATTAGGGTTGCCGGACTCAAAAGAAAGAGCTGTAGATCGAAGAGTTAGCGAGTAATATAAAAACTTTTTACTGGATTACAAAGTTTTACACTTTTCTAGAGACGAAACTAATTTTAATATAGTTTGTGGAGTTTTTTTTAAATTGCCGCCAATATGTACAGATGTATCGACATTTTCGTCTTAAAGCGTTTTTAAAACGTTGGTCACACTGTGTATAGAATGGACGAAGGGAGACGCTGTCAATAGATTGTACAAGACAGACAGACAGAAAGAATAACCAGGATCGATAAGACGAAAAGAGGGCTGTGTAAATAGTGTGTAAATAAATGCCCAAAAACCTAAAATAAACCCTCAGTTGCTTAATCTCCAAAATGTCCGTATACAGTTCTTAACTCACAGGTGAAAATAAGTAAAAACTATAGTCTTTCTCCACTATTGTGCTCTTATGAGAGCAAGTACTCTCCATCTGGCCAAACCTGAGCTGTTGTCATGTAAATTTATAAAATGGAGGAACAAACTCTAGAATGTTCACTTTGAACCGGAGATTAAAAACGTTACTGAAAAAAAACTTTAAAATTTTTATCCCTATCTTTACTTTTTCTCTACTATTAAAAATTTCGATTAGATGTGGGTACAACGAAAATTGTACATATATATGTATTTATTCACTAAATATTAATAATGGTTACAAAGCAAAGAGAGCGAACGAGAAAGACAACGCAGCTAACTAAAATCTTTGCCTGCCGTATCTTTCCTTATATTTGTTATTACACAGCCAATTTGTGTGTATGAAAACGCACAGCCGGGGTCGTGCTCGCCGAGTCCAGGATTACAGAAATTAAGGATTTCTTTTAGTCGTGGTTGCTGTAAATAGAGTCCCTAAACAACAATACGAGATTTTAATGTGTTCCCTTTTGGGTTTTATTTCAGGATGTTCTATATTGTAGTATAAATTCTAGGGCTTAGGAGATGTGTGCTGGATTACGATGTCCGCCGCGGTTCCGGGTTGGTTCCGATCATCTTGCTTCGTCTGTGGGCGTCAGTACCTGGTTCCTAGTGTCTCGTTCCGGGTACTCTGTTCCGCGGGGGGTGAAGAAATCAGAGTCCCAGTCGGGAGTTCCTACTCTGGGTGGGA
Organism: Lordiphosa clarofinis; assembly: GCA_018904275.1. Classification (NCBI taxonomy): domain Eukaryota; kingdom Metazoa; phylum Arthropoda; class Insecta; order Diptera; family Drosophilidae; genus Lordiphosa; species Lordiphosa clarofinis. The sequence continues at coordinate 1,192,828 of JAEIGQ010000097.1, forward strand.
TCTAAGAATAAGGGACGGGGGTGTTACTGCTCCGCAGTAACAAATCACACTTGTTAACGCTGGTGCTTTGCTCACTATCGGCTCACGCCATTGTGAGTTCTTTGTGGGGTTGCCCTCGATATCTATCGATAATTAATCGAAATCGATCGAGGGCGCCGAAGCTGTCCGTTAGGTTCAAGTTCAAATTTCTATTTTTGTATTATTTTATTTGTACGTGCTGGGACAGTGAGTCACAATTTGGTTGTTTACGCGATTGCCTTTTTCTCATGCACGAAAGATACCTATAGCCCGGACTATCAGCATGCACGATTCGTAGATAGCATCTACGCCTACCTCCACCTATCCTGCCAAATGACAATTGAGGATTCCCTTTCTTCCTTCCGAATCACTTCCTTGTGCGTGGTAACTGCTGTTTCCTTCCACCTTTCATAGATTGACTTCATCTCATTAGCCAGTATATCGATTGGAACCATATTTGCAAGTACCAATGCCGCATCGTCAGAAACTGTCCGGAATTCCGAGATAACCCTGAGGGCACTAAGTCTGTGGGCCAATAGTTTTCTCCTAAGATCCTTATTGTGTAGCGCCGAAGCCTGTATCTTTGTGGGAGATGGAGTCTAAGGACCTCATCATACATTGCGTTCCAAAGGAGTGGTCCCAGGACAGAAACCTGTGGAACTCCAGCTGTAACGGTGTAGCGCTTTGGGCCATCATCCGTGTCATACACTAGCACTCTATCTGAGAGATAGCTCGATATTATCTTCAGCATATATGTTGAAAGTCCGATATTAGCGAGAGCCTTATGAATGCGAGGCCAGCTCGCAGAGTTGCAGCACAATACTTTTTTTCCCCACTTCCACCGTTTGCCTTCAATGGCTTTTTCTGCAATGCTGGTCTCACCCTTTATTGCATCTACTGTCGAGCGGCCCTTTCGGAAACCATATTGTGAATCGGAAAGGGCCCCTTTGTCTTCCATGGCTGAAATCAGTCTGCAGTAAATAATTCTTTTTAGAATTTTTCCTACCGTATCCTGAAGACAGATTGGTCTGTACGCAGACGGGTTGTACACGGGTTTATCCATTTTTGGGATAAGAATCAAGCGCTGCACCTTCCACCGGCTAGGAAAAAGTCCTTCCTGTAGACAAAAAAATCTCTGCAAATGCCTCTGGCTTGTTAGCCATAGCGAGTTTAATTGCTGTGTTCGGTCCTAGGGTGAATATGTGTGTGAGAAATGTGTTTCTGGCACGCCGTCATCTTGACAGTTTGTCAGCTTGACGCCGATAACTTGACAAGTTTACGATCTTGACAGCGGATGAAAGTGAGGAATGAACAATTTTTATTCGCGTGTCTCAAGCAGAACTGTGGCCACACGACATCGACATCGTACATTAAAACGTTGTGAGACCTGTGAGGCCTGTACTTAAAAATGTCAAACATTATTTTGGTAATACCAGATTTACACTATTGACATTAGTGTTACCAGTTCTCGACATGAAAATATTACCCCACTTAGCTACTCTTACCTTTACCATTTTTCGTTTCGGGTTTTATTTTTAATTCAAAGGACCCCGAACCATTAACATTTGAGTTTGATCCCTCAATACCTGAAAACCAATATATTTTAGAAATGAATTATGCATGATCCTGTTGCTATGCTCTCATCTCTAGTTCCGAAGGGTTGTTTTTGCCCGGCTGCGCTCATTTCGCTTTGTTTGTGGGCGTTTTGTTTGTTTGTTTGTCAGCAGGTGTTATTTTGTGCCCTCGTGCTGTGTGCGTGGCCAAAATGTGTTCAACACTCACACAGAAGCTTTTGTTGTTACTGCCACACACACACACACAACCACACTCACTTGCATATGGTAACAAAACCTATTTACGCACACACACCCATTTCCCATAGGAGGGTGCAGAGTCCACGTTCATGTCCAGGTCCCAGGCACAATCACTTGCTTTCAGGCGCGCTTTTAATGACTGAGTGCATTTTAATCCAAAAACAGTTTGTAAACTCACGTAAAATGCAATGCAAAACTTATCGGAGGGAAAAGTCAGTAAGGTGTGTGCGCGTGTGTCGGGTTTTTGGGGAAATGAGAAAACAATCAAGTTATGTGATGATTAACGTGTGCTCAAACTCATCTGCAATATTTCCAGTTCCCCCCATGCTTTCCATACCTAATCAACTGGAAGGCGCCTATTTGGGTCAGGATGTCATCCTCGAATGTCACACCGAGGCCTATCCCGCTTCCATTAACTACTGGACCACCGAGCGCGGTGACATGATCATATCGGGTAAGTTGAAAAAAAGCCAGCCGACCAACTTTACATTAACTTAAACGCCACTCATCCGCGACTCATCCTCCCCTCGCTGTATGTGTCAGTCAGTCCTTGTCAACCGACTCGCCTTTTCCCTATCAGCAGAATGCAATAAAATAGCTCGCTGAAAAGGCTGTTGGTTCATTGTTGCTGCTGCGCGTTTATTATCTGAAAAGCGTTTGTAAATGAGCTTACAATGTAATCAACATGCAGACCAACTTTGACTCTGACTCGGTCGCTGCTGCCGGCCAAGCAGCAGCAGCAGCAGCAACTGCAGCGCAGGCAGAAAATTGTCATGTAAAATGGAAAAATGCAAAAAATGAAATCTCGCTTCAGTGAGTGTGCATAAAAAAAGAAAAAAAGAATTGGGCTGCCGCTGCCCCTGCCGCTATTATTGCTACAGTTGCATGTGGTGGCATTCTTTTTATTGTTTGGCATTCGAGTTGTCTGGCTTTTTGCATACTTTCCGCCAGCGCGTGTGGCGTTTGCTTGCCATAAAATTCGTTACTCATACGCAGTGAGTGACACGGCGAGCTTAACAACAACAGAAATAAAAGAGGATAACAGAGAAGGAAAAAATGCAAACACAGTGGCATTGTGATCGAAGGGATTTAAAGCAACTCGTCCTTATTGGGTGAGATTTTAACACTTGATTCATTGTACAGGAGTTTGACAGAAAATTGGATAACTATTAAAGTGTGAAACATTGGCAAACTCAGCGGATAATTGCGATTAGCGATTACTGATTAACGATTTGTGATTGCCATAGAATCTCAACTGAATGCCTAGCTTTAGTTTTTTATATTAACCTCAAACTCACACAATATTTACTAATAATATAAAGAAAATTTCATGTGAATGCAGACACAAGGTTAGGCTGACCCATAGGTAACCAATCATACTCTTTGCGCCTTGAAGTGTAATTTTTATAATTATTTATATTCTATTCTAAATTACTATATTTACGAATTTTTTTAATATTCAGCGGTTACTGTTCGTGGTGTTCCGCTTAATTAGCTTAAACTTTGTGGCCATTTAAATATTGCAAAATTAAATTTCACATAATTGGCCATTAATTGAATTAGCTCAGATGTTGTATCACATTGCAATATTTTTAATTAACCTCAAAGCGAAACAAAATATTTGGGCAAATTAAATATTATCAAAATTGAAAATATCAAAACTAATAAATAACATTTTGACAAAGTGCAAATGAAATATATTTTAGTTACAAATATATATATAATTTGGTAGCGGAAATGATTTTATCATAATCACCAGGAGACCGCGGAAATGCAAAACGTGTGCGAGCGTAAAGCGCCTAAAAGTATGCAACATCATGCGCCGCAACCAACCACCAACCAGCCAAAGTTTATAATCCCCCCCACACGACCGAATTGAAACGGAAAATAATTACCATTGTGTGCGTGCGCGTGTGTGTCCCTGTAAATTGTTGGCAATCCTCTGTGAAGTCGATGTCATTAAAAACGATTACAAACGAACTTATTATGCCTTAAATTGACCATCGAAGAGATTTCATATTAAATTCCAAAGGGCCTTGACTCGCAACGTACATAAACAGCAGCTCATATGCATAAAAAGTACATATTCAACTAAATATAGACCGTGTTCAGTTGGAGTCACATTTCACATTTGATACTTAAATACCAGTTTTGTTTGTTCGATAAGAACGAAATCAGAGACATCGACTCACGTGTTTTTTTTTCTGTACGCCAAATTATGGCACAGCCGGTTAAATGACATTTCGTATGCACACACGCATAGGCAGGCAGACAAACAAAATGCGAGCCGAACTGATATGAAGCGGCCAACATGATGTATGGCCAATAGACACCAAAACTTTTTGGGGTAATAAATTTTAAGCGCTTTGCCAACGAACTTCATGCGGCCCATAAAGAGGAGAGTGGTTTGAGAAATAGAGAAAGACAAAAGGAGCTTAAGAATGGGAAATGGAAAGAACGGTTAGCTTAAATTCTTCTGTTTCTGTTTTAGAGGCAAATTATGATTTTGAGGAAAGAGTTAAAAGAAGAATAAGCTGCTGAGGGTATGTTCCAACATACTGAGAAGCTGCCATATTTTCTGGTGCCAGTTGAATTCAACAAATTAATCAAAACTTTTATGACTAGAGCAAAATTGTTTTACCAATACAATGTAGATGTCTTTATTAAAGATATTCGACTCTCACTGTGTAATTTAGCTGCAGTCCCGTTAGCTCAAATTTGTTGAAATGAGTGTCAGATTTCATGTGTTAATTTTAACCACAAATTTGCAATCAGATTCAGAAATTTATTGTCTGCCCGTGAAGCTTAGTTCACAATTTAAAGCCGTTTTAAAGTAGCTAAATATTTAAAGATATTTCCAAATCTTAAGATGACAATAATGATCTGCGTGACTTAAGCCAAAACAATTTCTGACTTGATTAACTTGAGCCTTTTTTAGAGCTTGAATCAAAGGGCACTTTTACTCCATTCATTCAGGACTTTACTAAACATTAGGTCGGTCATTTTATATATGAAAAAATGTAAGACCACACTGATACCCCTTAAACGATGCATATTTGTGTAAAAAGGCATAGCAAAAATTTGAGAAAAAATTTGTTTTAGGGACTGCGACTTGGATTCAAAGTTTATAACTCATACGTACTGTTGCATTTGTCTTTATGTTTAATTTTTAAGTAGTTGGCGTAGACTTGGTTTGAAGTTATAACATTTGACATAAAGGTACCATGACCATTAAAAAAAAACAAAGAAGTGAGTGTCGTAACACTCTCGACGCTTTGATGTGAAACATGATGCTTAGCTTAATGGTATAATGGAAAGAAGAAAACACTAACAGAGAGTTGAAATACTAGCAACAAGATCACTTGTTGCAGAGTTCTTTAATTTTTTCAGGTAGTTTTGTTTATTGTGCTGATCCGTAGATAAATGATGATGACCACCCCAGGGATCCCGGATCCCAACCTCCCAGATCTCTCCCAGATACTACCCATATCCCACACATATATCCCACCCAGATCTAACCCAGATCCCTCCCAGAAACTACCTTGATCCCACAATGGTAATACCCAGAGCCAACCAGGATCCCACCCAGATCTAACCTATCTAGATCCAACCCAGATACCACCCATATCCCACCCAGATCTCACCCAGATCCCAACCACGATTCGACCCTGATACCATCCATATCCCACCCAGTTTCTACTTAAATACCACCCAGATCCCAGTCAGATCCCAATCAAATCCTACCCAGATCTCTCCCCGATACCACCCAGATCCCGTATATATGAGACTCCACCCAAATCCCTCTCAAATGCCACCAGATCCCACTAAGATTCCACCAAGATCTCACCCAGATCTTTCCCAGAACCCACCCAGTTGCCCCTCTTCAGCATCTTTCCTACCTCTTCGCTTTCCCCTCAGTCCATTTTCTTGTGTTTGTGTGTGTGTTTGTCGGGAAACTCCGCAAAACAACAACACAAAATATGAACGACGTCAGCGTCACGTGACGTTTTTTCTTCCGTACCGAAATTATAGATGTTTCACATCAAAAGCAGCTCTCACCTTGGTATACAAATCAGCAATGGCAGTTTGTCAGAAGAAGAAAACCATGATACAACTAAAACGGTTTGATGCTGCTCACAGTGCCCTGTCTTTTCAGTACTTAGTAGCACTCACTCTCCCTCTCGCGTTTACAGCAAAAGTTGTGGGAGTACGCTCTATATTGTTCTCTCGTTGTTGTTGTGGTAGTTTTCTCTGTTTTGATTTTTTGGCTGAGCCATAGGAAAAGAACTGTAAATGAAATGTTGGGTGTGGGTGTGTGATCTTAAACTCTTCTTCCCCCTTCCATCACTCTACCAACCGTCTTGTGTGTGTGTGCCATGCCACTGCACAAAGCAGACACAGCAACATAATATGGTTGGCGTCAGAGTCACGTGACGTTAAAATCAAATTTTACTCCTACTAAGATCGTCCGTCAGCGTCACGTGAAACTGAAATCAAATTTTACTCCTACTAAAATCGTCCGTACCGAAATTGAAGATGTTTCACATCAAAAATGTTTTTTATACAACCAACACAATATGTAGGCAAATAATCTGTACTTAATATGTATTTATTAAAAATCGAATATTACGGCAAAAAGTCTACTATTTTTCGCTGTTCACTTCTAGATGAAGGCATGTTTTAGCCGTACATTAAGAGGCTATTAAGATATCTTTGAAATCAGGTCCCACACTGAACTGAAGTGCTGCGCATCACGGTTGCAGCCGTTTCTGCGAAAAGTCTATTTTTACTGGGCTGCTTATAAGTAAACATCTTCAGGATCGAAAAATAATGCGGATTACTATACCACTATGGGCAAAAACACAGGAACACAGGAAGGAACACAGAAATTGTTCATAAATCAAAAACTCTTTATTTAAAAGTAACCTCCCCCTAAGCATTACACCAAAGATTTATAGTGTATATTGTTAACAAAACGTGTTTGTTGGTGGGGGAGAGAGTATAAATATTAACCACAACACTCCCCTTTTTTTTTTTTTATATAAAACTAAAACTTAACCTCAGACCAAATCCAATATCCATATTATAGATGACGCATGTGAAACAAAAAACTACTGTTTTTGGAAGCTGACATTGGATCCCAATTTTTGGTTTTCGCCGCCTTTACGAAGATACTTTTATTAAAATTTAGCTAAACGTTTTCTAAATTAGCTATGCGGCCGAGAGCAAAGATTTATAGATATTATAGATGTCACATGTGACGTCAAAAACGTATTGTCTTGGGATCTGACATTGGATCCCAAAAAACAAAGTTTGTATGAGATGCGGTATCTATATATGTAGTGTCTTTGATTACACTTGTGCCAACGTTTTTTACAATTTTGTTTGTGTTTGTAGAACAATTTTAAGAACATGCTGCAAAGTCTTTTCCTTCTTCATTTGGGGATCGATTCAAAACGGAGTCCACAGAGCGGTCTCTTGAGACTAGCGAATTGGTGGTTTCACACTGTTATGTCGGTAGTATCAGACTAGAATGGCAGAGCGTTCATGCGGACATGGCCCCTGTTGAAACCCTGCTCGTGGACCATGCTGACTCCAACTTGCTAACCACACTACAGTCCCATATAAGAGCGTGGATAAATCGCATCTCTTCGTTGGAAATGGGCTCGCTTTGACAAAATAAGGTTTTAATTTACCGACCAAAAATACATTCGATTCCTGCTCTTTATTAGTTGCTTGATTAAATTCAAATTTGACAACTTTTAAAATGATACGGAGAATTTGTCGACAAAATTTTGATTCGGTGAACGTGTCGTATACGTAATATTTGTGGAAACTTTAAATTCTGTTCGCAGAGGTTAAAACATGATCCACAATTTTTTGATTTTTTAATTTATTATGTACACTCTAACTTAACTTTCTTTATCTGCGTCCACCCTAGTATACATACATCTCCATTGAACTAGCATAAATAAAACATCAAAATAACCGATCCAGTTCTAAATTTAAAACATCCAACGAAAGTATGTTAAGGTTTTTATTTTACATTTACACAAACTTTTAAATCTGCCCTCGTTCAACTGTCTGCTGCACATGCCATACATCACATACATCTCAAGACAAGCAATTCTACAAAAAACTTTCGTTTTATGCGGCAAGTATTAAAAGTATAAAGTTCCGTTCGTCCCAAGTCGCTGCTCCGGATGATTATGAGTAAAATTATATATTTGCGTGTCAGAGTTTTATCCAGGTAGATGGATGGATAAATGGCTGGTTTGGTTCGTTGTATAGATGGCAAAAGTATCACAAAAGGTGACTGAATATAAAAAGAAGCCGCTTCTAGTCCGGGTCACATGCATGCTAAACGCTACATGGAAAATTGTTTCCCCGAAAAAACTAAAGACATTTGTCACACATACACATGCTCACGGGGACAACATGACGTATGAGTAACATGCGATATCGCCTTACAATGCGCCAAACAATCAAAGTGAAATTAAGTTTATATATTTAATGTCCCCCTCCCCACCATAAGAAAAGTAGGCAATACAAAAACGAACCGTCTTAAAGCCACACACAGTCGACACAGAACAAAAGTTTTTCTTTTAGATTTTCACTGATTAATGAGAAAAGTTTCTGTAAGAAGAACTCGCTGCAAACAGAACTGCGGCAGTTTTAATTACACATACATGGGCGAGGGAGCGATGGGGGGAGTAATTAGTTGGAGTCGCCATTGAAAACGCCTCACGCTTCGCTGCGCACAGCTATAACAACAACAACAATAACAGCAGCAGCAACAACAGTGCAGGTGACATTAATTAATTGATTTTTTTGTGGGTCCTACAGCCTGCAGCAAAATTGTCAAGTCAGCTGCTGTCGCTGTAAATTATGGTAGAAAATTTTAAAGCTCCAACAATATTATAAACCATCGATTTCATACATACTTTTCTTTTTTGCTAGACACTTCGCGAGCTGGCGATAAATACGAGACCACATCAACCGTCAGCGGTTACACAAAATACATGAAGTTAAAAATACGCGCCGTTGGACCAAATGATTTTGGCACCTATCGCTGTGTGGCAAAAAACTCACTGGGCGAAACCGACGGCAACATTAAACTGGATGGTGAGTCTCCACTTTACTTTTTTTCGTTTCATTATTTATTGCAATTTATTTTTGAATCAGAACAAGCAGAGAATTGTGTGCGACATGTACATATAATGGCAAACAAATTGGTCAGACAATGCGCATTCGATTAATTTTGGGTTGGAGATCAGAAATGAAATAAAAGCTGTCAAGTAGAAAATGAGAGATTTATTTATTTATGACGACGCCTGGTCAAATGTTATGTTCCTTAAAAAAATGGAAAAAATAATCCACAACTTTATTTAAATCTACCAAAAGTGAAAGTGGTTTTCAGTGAACTTTTCCCAAAATAAAAATTAAGATCAAAACCGATTGTAAAATTTTTTTATTTTTCTTATTTAATATATCAGATTTATGCCCATTTTTAGGAAAGTCATGTCGGATTTTTTCAAAAGATTGCACTAGTCTTAATTTTAAACGTGTCGTGGTCCTTTGGGCAATAACTACAAAAGCAATTTGATATGAAAAATATCAAGTTTATATGTAAGAAATTGATATTTTTTTTTAATATATCATTATTCCATTTAAAATATCATTCTGAAACTATTCTATCTCAATTTTAGTTAATAATATTATATTGGATCATAAAGATTCTTAAGGTTTTCACGTCAACTTGGTAATCAAGAGATGTGTTTATGAATATTAAATATAATTTTTAAACAGATTTGTTGATAACAAAATTGAAATGAAATAAAAATGTTAATTTATTTGAAAAATTTATATTAATGAAATAACAAAAACAAAGGTAACGGGAATATGCTCACAAAATCTTTATTTACTCTTAAACCTTAGACCGTACCTGCCCCATATGAAAAGTAATTTTTTGTCTAGTTCTAAGCACAGCATGGCTCAAAAAATTCTGTATATTTTGTTGAGAAATTATCAATAATCTAAAATCAGATATATTTAGGGATGATTTATTGAGGTTTGATGGCCTCGCCAAGGCTTCAAAAGATCAAATTTCCCCTAAATTTTGATTTTGAGCTGCTAGTTACGTCATAGTAGGCAGACAAAAATTTTGTCAAAATTGTAAAAAAAATTATTTCAACATTTCGTACAATTGATAGGGCAAGACATCGGACGGCACCAAATTGATGATTATTGCTGATGATGGCATATCCTTATTGCCTTCAAACCACAAAGAAAAAATATTAATTGCAATGAACTTCTTCACTTGTAGATTATAGACACTGCTTACTAAAAATGTATACAAAAAAAAAAATAAGAAATTTAGTTTCTACCGAGAATTGAACTCGGATCGCCGGACTCCAAAGTCCAGAGTGCTTTTTCCACAACACCGTTGAACATTTATCATGAAATACTTCATTTATTTGTTCGACAATTTTGTAAATGGTCTCTGTTACAGTGACAGTTCAACGATAAATTAAGGGGAAATTGAAACAAAGCTATGTCGAGGCCATCAAACCTCAATATATTTGATTTTGGATTCTTGATCAATTTTCTATAAAATATACTGAATTTTTTGGGCCATGTTGTGCAAAGATCTTTACATGTTGAAAAACGTATGGGAAAAATTTCAGTCTAATGCACATAACTTCAAAAACAGGAACACAACACACCAATTAGGAGGCTATTTCTTCGTACAACTGTTTCAGTGGTAGCTACTTCTTCATGTCAGAGGTGCCATAATCGTTTGGAGTTCCTAAACAACTTGACTGCAAAAATCAGCGCTGGCTTCCACTACCTTTTGTATGTTTGTGTGTCCCCTATTGGGCCTTAATATGTTTATAAGAAAAATTTCCTACAATTTAACAAAATTCAAATCTCACTTAAATCGTAAAATTTGCTAAGGCGTTTTTCGGTTTTTTCTCTTCTATCGATTCATAACGGAGTCCACGGAGGGGTCTCTTGAGTTTAGCGAATAGCCAAAAGTCACATGGTGCTGTCAGGCAAATTCGGTGTTTAAGAAGCGAAATGGGTCGAGCTTTAGGCGAAACGATAACGAATTATGAGTACGTATTTGGCACCAATTGATATTTTACTTTTCTGAAGCACAAAGGGTCACTCAAAATAGGGTTCACTGATCCTTCTTATATTCCAACAAGGTCAAAAACGTCTCGAACTGACAATTTCGGAGCAATTCTATGATTTTATTATTTGGTAACTCATTAGTTGATTTTGATGGTCTGCCCGGTCGAGCCTCGTCTTCAACGCTTTATCAACCCTCTTTTAACATTTTGTACCACTCATAAACTTATGAATTCGATAGACCTTGCTCATAAAAAGCTTTCTGCAACATTTTCAACACAAAATTAAATGGAACTGTGTTTCAGACATTATAAAAAACTCAAAATGTTCTTTTCGCTGTTTACCAATGGGACCAACAGTTTAACCCTCTAAGAATACATTTTAAAAGAGGGGTGCCCAGAATAAGCTTTCGGCCGCTTGTACACCAATAGAAATAAAGAAAAGATATCTCAAGCAAAAACAACCACAAGAAATAGAAAGAGAACCCCAATTTGTATACTCTGTACCAAAGGTATATAGAGTATATTAAGTTTTTGCAAAAGTATGTAACAGGGAGAAGGAATTATTTCCGACCATATAAAGTATATATATTCTTAATCAGCATCAAAAGCTGAGTCGATATAGCCATGTCCGTCTGTCCATCTGTCCGTCCGTCCGTCCGTATGAACAAACAGATCTCGGAGATGGTAAGAGATAAAGGTTTGACATGTATGGGACAAATGCTTCTCATACTTGCAGGCAGATAAAATTTATTTTCAATTTTTGCCACGCCCCCTCTCGCCCCCGCAATTCAAAAAATACGTTATATCTTCTACAGTTTTGAAAATATACGATTCGTACTTTCTAGAGATAGTTAGTAATTACCAAAAGGTATCGATTTGCCGAAGAAATTATAAAGATCCGATGAGCGGTTCTTAAGTTATGAGCAAAAATGTAAATCACCCTCCCCCCACCCCCTCCCACCCTTTCACAACTTACACCGCAGAATTTTAGAGAGATAGTGAGAGACTTTGACTTAGTGAGAGACTTAGAGATAAGCGCAGCACCAGCATTGCATTCAGCTTTTACTCCAGGTACAGAGTATGTTATTGTCGGGCTTGACCAACTTTCACACTTGTTTTGTTTGTGTTTGTTGTCCCCTGCTACTCCTGTCTGATGCAGACGCAACAACAAAACCTTCGCTCAGAAAGAACAAGAATAGAGGAAACGCGGTCGCGTGGAGCAACAGCAACCACTAAAAATAAAAATCCCGAAAAGCAAAAGAAACATTACTTTTGCGTTCGAATTCGTCAGAAACATATGAAGTTCTTGACAATAATAAAACCTTCGCTCGAAAAAGAGTGCAAAAAATGCATATTAATTGCTTTACGTAACCCATAAGGCATGCATGAAGACCACACTTGCCTTTTATTCCTCTGCGTAAAACCACAACGCATACTTGGCTTGCTGAATGGGCTTGGGCACATCTGGCTTAAACTAATAGTAAATCTATAATAGATTTTAAGTATAATAATAGAAATAATCTATATATATAAAAGAAAGTCGTGTTAGTTACACCACTTATAACTCAAGAACGGCAGAACAGATTTGGGTGAAAATTGGTAGGGAGGTAGCTTAGAGCCAGGAGACGGACATAAGATACTTTTTTATCCCGTTCGACAGCGTTCCCATGTGGAACATTCGCGGTTTTTTGTTTTTCATTCGATCAAGCTCAAACTCATTTTTAAAGATCTATATGAAAATTCAACAACAACTGCATACCAATCTTCCGGGAAATTCACCCCCATTGGGTGGAAAGTGGGTGGTCAAGGTTGTATGGGCGAAACTTAAGTTGCCAGCGACTATCTCCAAACTCATTTTCAAATTTACATATAACAAAACATAAAAAAGGGACTTTCAAATTTTGGAAAATTTATCCCCAAAGTGGAAAAATTCGCGGAAAACTGTTGTATGAAACTTTTTTGTTTTTCATCCGATCAAGTTCAAACTCATTTTCAAAGATCTATATGAAAATTCGACCACAACTGCATACCAATCTTCCGGAAAGTTGGGTGGAAAGTGGGTGGTCAAGGTTGTATGAGCGAAACTATAGTTGCCAGCGATTAGCGTCAAACTCATTTTCAAAATTACACATAACAAAACATAAGTTGTAAGCATAGTACGCGAAGTGGTCTGTGGGCAAGTGGGTGGGATGTGGGTGGAGTGTGGCGGTATGTGGGATGGATGTGGGTGGGATGTGGGTGGCAAGTGGGTGGAATGTGGGTGGGATGTAGGTGGAAGTGGGCGGAAAGTGGGTGGGATGTGGGCGGGAAGTGGGAGGGATATGGGTGGGATGTGGGAGGGATGTGGGTGGAATGTAAAAGGAAGTGGGTGGTTTTTGGGCGGGAAGTGGACAAGAAGAGGGTGGGAAGTGTGTGGAATGTTGGTGGCATGAAGGTGCGAAGTGGGCGGAAAGTGGGTGTGATGTGGCGGTAAGTGGGAGGGATGTGGGTGGGATGTGGGCCTGAAGTGGGTGTGCGTTGGTTCTATACTGTTGAAGGCGCGGCGAAGCGTGACGGGCTATTTGCTAATGAAACAAAAGTATTCTTCCATGGTTGTCTATTAAAACTGACACGCGGACGAAGTCGCGGCGGGTTTTGCTAGTAGAATATAAAATTTCCCAGCAATTGAAATAAGTTAATTATTCTTACTTTTATGTATTCATTTAAGATAATAGTTTTTCTGTGTATTTAAGACTTAGTTATTATACCAATCGAGTCCTTTTTACAGTTTTTTTTTTTTTTAAGTGGGGATTTTGCCACCTCATTCAAATCCACCACCCTATTAGTTTCTAAACAATTTCATTTGCAACAAAATAAGATATGTAAATTGCCTAAAATTGCAAATTTTCCTCAAAAAGGGTAAATTTTTCTTTTTCTCATATGTGATACTTGATTGTTTTAGTTAACTAACCAAACATGCGAAATTTTTATGTTAAAAATTTCATGATCTTCAGACCAATTTGGAACCTTGAACTGTGTAAGTGCAATTATTATGATACTATGATATCCGGCTCGAAGGACCAATGAAATTTTTGGGGAACTTCTTTTAAATGTTACGACTTATGAGGGCTTTATTTTCAGTTTAGATGTTGAGGTTCATAAAAATGTATAAATGTAACAAAACCAAAGAATTTGCACAGTAACACTTAGAATATGGTTTGTCTATTTACAGAAATGCCCACACCAACAACAGCAATTATTTCGGAAATGGCTTTGCTCAATCGTAGCTATGGTAAGCCCAAAAATGTTTTTTTATTCAATTTAATATCCTTAAAATTGTTTAGATTTAATAATTTAAGTTTTAATTTTTTTTGTATGTAAACATTTTGCCATCATCAAGTAGATTCAAACCATTCGCTCAACCTTGGGATAATTGAAATTTTATCAACAAATTTGCAATCTCATGAATTATGAAATGCAAAAATGGCTTTTTAATTTTATGCACTGCAAAGCACAACAACAAACATGCATACATTAACCCCAATGAAAACTAAACAACGAACAGATAATTTATTTGCAACAAAATATTGCAAGTCATGTGTGGAACTAGAAGGAAACTCCTGTATGAGATAATTAAAACAATAAATTGATTAATTGGAATTAGAATTGGAACAACTAAAAAATATATAGAATAATATAAAGGATAGTGTTAAAACTCAAATGCAGAATTAAAAGTATTTCTAAATCAAACCATATTAAGTATTAGCAAAAAAGTTAAATTTTTTCATTCAAAAACTAATTTTAAACTTCTCCTTCAACTAAATCACTTGAAACTAAACTGAAATGAAAGCAATACGAATCCTTTTTTCCACACAATGACTATAATCAAGGCAAATAGCTGTAAAGTGGATGAAATAGTTTACACAAAACAACAGCCTCACCTCACCTCATCACATTCCTTACACCCACCCTCCCGCCTTTCTCTCTTTCTTTGTCTCTCTCAACTCCATCAAATCCTTGTAGCATGCAATTTCTGTGTCCAGCTACTTTTTTTTTTTTGCTTTTTGCATATTTATTTGGGTTGCCATTTTATTTGTTGTTCTCTTTCGCTTATGTTTTTGTGGCCTCCTCTTCAGTGCGCTATTAAATGCAAATAAATGCAGAGAAAAAAAATATTAAATAAAAATGCCCTGGCATACAATTTCATATGGTTTTTTACTTTTTACCTCAAACATTTCTCCCTTTTTGAATATTTCTTTCATGTTTTGCCCCACCAACAAAACCTGAACCAAAATATATAAAAACTCCTCCTTGACTGACGCTTGCTGCATAAAATTAAACCAACTTCACATTGAGAAAAAAAAAACAAGATGGCAAGAGACGTCATAGAAATAAATTTGAGTCGGCTAACGCTTTGCCTGATTACGGGGTTGAGGAGTGGCGTGATGGTGCCCAAGGTAAGTACCCATCCCCTTAACACAGTTTCCCAGCTCCTTGGTAGTGGCATTTGATGTCACTATTCCATCATCGCGTTGCGTTTTCTTTTCATCTATTTTGTATTTCAAATTTCAAGTACCCAGTCATGTCAAGCCAGAAAGTAGAAAATTTTTACCAAGGTTTTGGTTCAAACGTTAAATAAAAGGAAAAAAATTAATTAAACTATCTCAAGTTTCATTTCGAATTTTCAAATATGGAAAAAGGCTTTTATTGCTTTGGAAAGGGCCTCTTTGTAGGAATTTCTGAAGTGCCCTAAGCCTCTGGCTGCAGTAGACAAACGGAAAAAGCAATAAACAGAGTTTTATGCCTACGAAGAGAAGTTAGGTTAACAAATGCACATGAAGAATGGTTAAACTTGAACGAAAAATGTACAGAAATTGAAATGCTAAGGCCAATTGTGGTTGACAAATGCTCAAAGTACAGTTTAACAAAATGTTAACAAAATTCATTGCATAATTTCACATCTGGGAGGCGAATCATTCGATGTCACTATCGTTCAGCGGTTCCGGAATCTGTTCAACGCCGTCTGCAAATATCAGTACCAGTCCCACATTCGGGCGCAAATCCTCCGGCATGTGTTCGTTATCGCCACCCAGCACTAACACAGCAGAAGGTTTTCCAATGATCAAGCATCGAATGCGGTATTTTTGTACTAGTTGGCGATTTTCTCGACGCGCGTCCAAAGTCCTCAGGCCCTGGGCCAGTTTGTCTCATAGCAGCACTTCACCATTAAGAGAATAAAGTATTTCGGACAGCCCAGGGTACGAAGACCATTGCGCACCATTTTTGCATTGAGATGTCCGGATTGGATATAATGCTGCCCCAATTTCGCACCTTAGCCAAGGGCAGGACAATGCTCCAGTGCATTAGCCTGCTATAATCGAGATGATCGGCCAGCGGATTGGGCAATCTGAGCGCCTGTATATAATACTGTAGCAGCTCCAGCTCACGGCTCTGGGTCTGAAAACGCAAGTCCTGACTGGTCTGCATGTTCCTCAACTCGTTCATCTGTTCCTGCTTTTGTTCCAGCATTTTCCGCAGCTGAGTCACACAATTATGTGTACCTAGCTCATCTTTTGGCACTTTAACACCGCAGCCGTGGGTGCACTCCGCCAGCTGTCCATTTACGGAAAAGTCAGATTTGATCGTGAAGTCCATTAGAAGTAACCCAAAATATATGTAATTTTTCGCTCGATTGCTTTAGACAACGTGTCTGGCCAACTAGAAGCCCTTCACCAACTTTCAAAGTAACGAGAAGATAAGTGATGTGAGAACAGCTTTTTTCACGTCAAATCTGGCGTTTTCGCCAAACTGAAATTGGCAAATTGCGGACGGCGGGAAATATGGATTTTTTTAAAAAACCCCTTTGGCTTTTTTAGTTTTTTAAATATATATATCGCTCACTTACTTCAATACTGGCATAACTCAAAAAATACGATTTTTGACTTAATGATGCAGAAATCTGCGCGATTTACTGTACTATTTTAAGCAAAAATTTTCGTATTGCTATCTTTTCTACTTTCCATGTGGGATGAGAATATGTCGCAATATCATTTTCTAGGTTCATTTTCATGTTGATGCAAGAACGGCCATATCTCAGTTGTCCTGCTGTCGATATTGACCAAACATACTTTGTCTTTCAGTTAAAACATCATATTTTCAATGTTTATTAATAAGCATTCTAAATTTATAATATTTTACTTAATGGAGTTGAAACTAAAAGAACCATTTTTTTAGGTTAAACCCATTGAGAACTTCAAACGTGTTTTTCTCAAAATGGAATCTTTTGAGTTATGCCAGTATTGAGTAAGTGAGCGATATGTTCTTTTTTTGACAAAAATATTAAAAAAAGAGCATGGTTTTTTTTTGTTTTTTATGTAATTATATATTTAAATATGTTTATATCATCAGAGTGATGAAGTTCCTATTAGCTTTAGGTTACTAACAGGGACCATACAATCGACGAGGTATTTAGCAAGTCAACGAAACACGTAGTATCTGTAGAAACGGTCAACTTTAGAAAATTCCGCGTTAAGCTTTGTTTCGTTGGTCGTAAAAAGTAGTGAACCGAAAATATGTAAATTTGTTGAAGAGTGCTGAGATTTTCAGGTAACCTGAAATCAATCTTAATACAATGAATTTTATGAAAGTACGAAAAGTAGATCAGTTGCTTTATAAGATCAACTGAAAATCTTGTGCAGCATCCTCGAATATCTATTCTCCAATTCAACATCCATCTGATGTATTTTAAATTGCTACCCAGAATCATATCAATCACTTACTTCAAGACTGGCATAACTCAAAAAATACGATTTTTAAATTAATGATACAGAAATATTCGTCGAATTCGGGGGTGCCGCAGAAACCTCTTCCAACCGTTTTCCAATTCTTAGGTGCCACAGAAATTTCTTTTGGTTGGTTTCAAACCTCTGATGTTTTGTTAGATTTTGAAAAGCTCATTTTCCACTAGCTCCCTCCGTCGATGTATTGATCTCTACATGACAGCTAGCTGATTAAGGGATGGAAACTTATACCTCATGTTTGGCGCCAACAAATTTTTAAATTTTACATTATATTTATTTATGAAGAATATGACTTAAATTTGAATATTATTTCACATACATATAACACAATTAAAAAAATTTCAGTTAATCATCAAATTAGACCATAACTAAAATAAGGCAAGTTTTTTGGCGAGAGATTCAGTCCTGTTTTTAGAGATGGAACATCAATTGGAACATCTGGTGCTCTAACTAGATTTTCTAATTAGAAAATGAAGTCTCTGTGGCACCAACGAATTTTTCGAGAGATTTACAAACCAACCGTCGGCAAAATCTCTACAGATTTCTGTGGCACCCCCGATTGTGTACTATTTTGTATACATAATACAGCTTCATTTTCATAGTTTTCAGATGTCCTCAAGGCAATATTGCACAAACTTAATTCGGCTTTCAATTAAAACATCATATTTTCAAAATTAATTAAAAGGCATTCTTTTATAATAGTGGTATTCCTGAAAGTGATTTGCTTTTGATTTGCTTTCGATTTGATTTCGCGAAACAGCTGATCACAGCTGCTCCATACAAAATGAGCTGTGTGCCCAGAAAATGTTAGGAAATTAAGGTCATACTAATTGATTTCGCGAAATCAGCCTCGAAGTTGATTTCGATTTGCTTTCGTTTTAGTGTGACCGTTCTCATAGAAGAAATGGCTCCGCGCGCATGGTGTTTGTTTAAATTTTGTTGTGATTTAAATATAAAAAATGTGGTAAGTTATTTTGCTTTCCATATTTTAGCAACTAAATGATAACTACTTATTGCATCTTAGACTGCATACGAGACTACTGAAAACAAGGCCCGCGGCCTTAAGTGGGCAGAGTCATAAGTGCCCGAGTTCTTGGAGCTTCAGGCTTACATATCTTCACTGCTCTCCTAGAATGTTCCATGTTCCAAATTCCTCCACAATTTTATCCTGCCTCTTCCTCTTTGGATCTGTCAAATGGCAGTCACTTTCTGTGGCCATAAATAAACAAATACATAATTAATTGAACTCACCTTAGTTAACTTACAAACTTCTTAGAACAACAGATTCTGGCCACATACTATTGTTAAAGAAGATTTGAAAATTCAATTTTACAATTTCATTTGTCATTTTTTGCTTACCCGCGAATGTTCAAATTTGGCGCCAATTGAAAGCAAATCAAAATGAAATCAGGGTCGTTCCACAAACTGCTTTGCTTTTGCTTTCAGGAAAGCAAATCAACTTTCAGGAATACCACTAATATTTTAATAGATGAGCTCGAAACAAAAAGAGCTATTTTTCTGTGTTAAGCCCATTGAGATCTTTAAACGCGTTTTTCTTAAAAGGGATTATTTTCTGTTATGCCAGTATTGAAGTAATTGAGCGATATCATATATATAAATCTTTTACAATATATTTCTTCATATCGTCAACTTGTATTATATTTATATCGGATTGGGCATTTCATTGTTTTTTAGCGAATTGATAGCAATCAGTAGATCTTTCAACAAAACGGACGCGTCTGTGTCAATTATTAAAAAAAAAACCTTTAAGTTTGTGGCAAATGTGACTGACATAGGTGAAAAACTGTCGATTTGCTATGAATAAAAAAAAGCTGAAAAGAAGCCGAAATCACTTTTAAAAAGCCAGAATTTCCGCTTCCCGCTGAATGTAATTTTTTTTCCAAATAGAGGAAAAAAAAGCTGATTTGGCAACACTGGGCGTCAATACTAAAATCGAAGCTCCACATTATTATTATGCCCATATGACACTTGCCGATATTGGTGACCGAGAGTATCGGCCAATAATTAAAACGAGACAACAATAGCTAAAGCGAGAAAAGGAGATAATTTAGTGTTGGTTTTCGTCACACATAGCTTTCCCTGCACGATTCCTTAAATACTCGTATCAAAAGAAGCGTTTACCAGCACACAATGGCGTGTTGGCGGCCAATATTGCTTTCGTCAGAAACAATATTGGCAGCCAATACGAGAACTGCTTTGCAGTCACACTGCTTGCGACTAACATCTGGGGCCAATTTCTCATATGCCCCTCTCGCTTGCTTTGCTTACAATTTTTGATAAGGTATTTATAGCTGAACTCTTCTTTTACTATATTGGCCACCAATATCGGCGAAAGTCATTTAGGCATTATCGATGGTATTTGGAAATGGCAAAATATTCTTAAAACCTCAAAATGTTGTAAAAATTGTAAAGAGAAAAAAATAACGGCCAAAGATATAAATAAATTCGTTGTGATGGCTGGCTTGGATTCGAAAGGAAGACAGGGATTCAACTCGAGTCAAGTTAAGGTCAATAAAATATTATCATGACTGCCTGAAAATTTTAAAATTCTTCAACTAATTAGGTGGGGGGGGGCCGTGTACTTACGTGCGAATCTAGGAATTAACTAAGGGCACTCAAGAAAATTATTTTCCAATGAAAAATGTTTACCTTATACTTTATTATCTTATGAGATAATTAAAAAATTTCAATTCTCATCTATACTTATAGATCTCGAGGCCTGACTGAGTGACAGACTGACAGATTGACATACTGACATACTGACAGACAGACATATTCTCAACCCACAGCCAAATCTGTGTTACATTCTGGCTTATCGATAGGTCTGAGCGAGTGGCGCACCGCTGAGTAGAGAAGTCTGGCAGCACGGCTGATGAGGGGAGAGACTGGGCAGGGCGCCCTCTAGCGCGTAGGTAGGGCATTAAATTCAAATGCTGAGCGGAGGGGAAAGTGGGCTCTCAAATGGCATTATGTGCAGTCCCTTTCTCACCCACACCCAAATCGAAAATCAGGCCATGGCCTTCGATCAGGCCATCGACCTGGGATGTTGGGATGGCACAAATGGCGGGAGAAGTGGCCTATATGGGGGTCCGATCGGCTGGCGGTGGAATATTCCACTAAAGTTACCCAGTGCGCACAGTCGATCGTCGCCGAAAATTTAAAGTAATAAACCCGCAAAGAGGCCTCTCACCGATAAATTAATTTAAAATTCGGTTAAAAAATTAAAGTCCGGCGGTTTCCTAATTTTGTATAAATTAATTGTAACAAAAGTCCAAATACAGTGAGTGAGAACCGAAGACGGTTAGGAGAAATATAAATTAATGTGTGGTGATTGCAGGAGAAGGCAGTCCGACAGCCACAAATCCTTCCCTGAAGCTCCCCAAAAAGGAGAAGAGACCGACGTTTGAATATACGTAAGGAGGCACGGCCGACGACCCGAATAGTAAAAGCATCCAGCTAAGGGGCCCGGAAATCGTTGCCAAGACGTCCCAAAGTAACACGTGAGTCCGTTCCTTGTGGCCAGCCGAGCCGCTATTAACAACAAGGCGATCCAAGCCGGATCACTCAGCTCTCCTTTTACCGGAGGGGCTCGAGCCATTTGAGCCATTTCGGGCGAACGTCCCTGGGCATTTCAAGCCGGAGGCGGTCTCTTTGGTCTGAAACAGAGGCAGGCAAAAGCGTGGGAGGGGGAAAGGAGAAGTCCTTGACCCCTTCAATTGTTGAGGGAGATTATAGCCTGTATTTATATACTTGTTGCATTTATTCATATATTTATTGCATTTATTTATATATTTATTGCATTTATTTACACATTTGATGCGTTATATTTATATGTTGTCATTTAGGATTAATTTTAATTTTTAAGTGGCCACCTGAGGGTCTTAGTGCTTAGTCACTTTAAAGTTGGAACCCGGAGACGAGTTCAGATCTGATCTGGATCAAGGGGGGCCAACTCGTCCCCATAAAAGTGTCCAAGGTTTCGTACTCATCTATGCAGCGGGTCGGGGGGTAAGCAATATAAATCCGCCATAATCTGTCCCGTTTGGAGCTCCATTAGGGTAGGTAGGTGAAGTCCCGGTACAATTCGAAATTAATTCCTAATAGCCCCAGAACCAGCATAGCGAGTAGGCAATAGGGGCATCATTAGTTTCAGAGGGCATAAAAATCCCCTTGGTGATGTCGATCACATCTTAGCTCGTCGGCGGGATATAAAATTTAAATAATAGCATTAATTAGAATTAAAAAAAATAATAGGTATACATATATATGTTGATTGTTAATGCGTTTGAGTAATTTGTATTTTGTAATATAATGAAAAGGGAGTCTGTTTTGTTAATTAAATAAGTAAGATCCATTGAAAATGATGATGCTCTAAGTTTTGATTGTAGGGGAGGAGGTGATCTCCTTGACCATGGAATAGACCAACCCGGATTGGTGGCAGGGTGATCCGAGATGTATGTTTGACGGGGTCACAGGAAGGGCGGGTGCGCCGAGGGTGTACCATCGAAACCTCTTTGAGTTGTCTCCAGCCCAATTTTTGTTAATCGAGCCCTCTAGCGTAATTTTTTGGGTATTGTTCTGGTGGTAGAGATGCGCTAACGGCTGGGACTGTGCGACCTGTGGGCATCGGAAAAAATCCCGCCCTGAGTGGCTTGAGTTAGCCGGCCTAGCCCGAAGACCAAATTTAAAGCAGGTTCGTAACAGTATGGCGCCCAACATTAAAGCCAGGAAAAGGATTGCTGTAGGACAAAAGGGTGGCAATAGGCATCTGTGGCAATCCGATCCGTTTGAAGGTTTTAAATTAATAAAATAAATTTAACCGGTCGAGAGGATGCATCTCACCAATAGCTGGCACCGAACCAGGCCAGGAAACAATCGATGGCTTTGACGCATCCTAAAGAGACATCAAATCGCTCGGATGTGGAATGACCTGGGGGAAGTAGAAAGCTACACAAAGTAAATGAAGTCGAGTAAAAGTCAAAAGAGATTACTTATCTGACAGGAGAGGTAATCCTTGACACCATCGAATCGCCTGAGGGAGGTAAGACACTATGGAACACTAAGTGAAGCCTAGTTAGCGACCATCCCGATACCTGGCGGCAGACGACGAGGAGATGCTAGTTTAAGGGCAATTTTAACTTCCGTTTGAAGATCTGGTTCGACGGCATGGAGCGGCGATTTGGGTGGCCCGTGCGAACGCAGGTTGAACATGAGATGCACCCAGACGTCACGACAGGCTGGCCAATTCGATCCGAACTAAGAAGTAATAAAAATTATATAAATGGTGAGAATTCTTGACTCTCAATCTTCCTAAGGAAGATCGAAGTAGTCGACACTTCTCGCATCTTAGAAGAAAAAAAAAAAAAAAAAAAGAGTAAGGAGACGACCAGAAGTAGCGCAGAAAACCATATATTTGGGTTGGTTCCGGTCGGAGTAGCCTTTTCCCCTATTGTAATGTTATTTGTTGAATTCCAAGAAAAGAAAATCAGAATTAGCGTTTCTAATTTAGGTTTGTCGCAATTTTGGTGTATAAATATTATTTAAAATCTAAAAGAAAGAAAGAAATCTATATATATAAAAGAAAGTCGTGTTAGTTACACCACTTATAACTCAAGAACGGCAGAACAGATTTGGGTGAAAATTGGTAGGGAGGTAGCTTAGAGCCAGGAGACGGACATAAGATACTTTTAATCCCGTTCGACAGCGTTCCCATGTGGAACATTCGCGGTTTTTTGTTTTTTATTCGATCAAGCTCAAACTCATTTTCAAAGATCTATATGAAAATTCAACAACAACTGCATACCAATCTTCCGGAAAATTCACCCCCATTGGGTGGAAAGTGGGTGGTCAAGATTGTATGGGCGAAACTTAAGTTGCCAGCGACTAGCTCCAAACTCATTTTCAAATTTACATATAACAAAACATAAAAAAGTGACTTTCAAATTTTGGAAAATTTATCCCCAAAGTGGAAAAATTCGCGGAAAACTGTTGTATGAAACTTTTTTGTTTTTCATCCGATCAAGTTCAAACTCATTTTCAAAGATCTATATGAAAATTCGACCACAACTGCATACCAATCTTCCGGAAAATTGGGTGGAAAGTGGGTGGTCAAGGTTGTATGGGCGAAACTATAGTTGCCAGCGATTAGCGTCAAACTCATTTTCAAAATTACACATAACAAAACATAGGTTGTAAGCATAGTACGCGAAGTGGTCTGTGGGCAAGTGGGTGGGATGTGGGTGGCAAGTGGGTGGAGTGTGGGTGGGATGTAGGTGGGAAGTGGGCGGAAAGTGGGTGGGATGTGGGCGGGAAGTGGTTGGTATGTAGGTGTGAAGTGGGTGGGATAGAAATGGGAAGTGGGTGGAATGTGTCGGTAAGTGGGAGGGATGTGGGTGGGATGTGCGAGGTATGTGGGAGGGATGTGTGTGGAATGTAAATGGGAAGTGGGTGGTTTTTTGGGCGGGAAGTGGACGGGAAGAGGGTGGGAAGTGTGTGGAATGTGGGTGGCATGTAGGTGCGGAGTGGGCGGAAAGTGGGTGTGATGTGGCGGTAAGTGGGAGGGATGTGGGTGGGATGTGGGCCTGAAGTGGGTGTGCGTTGGTTCTATACTGTTGAAGGCGCGGCGAAGCGTGACGGGCTATTTGCTAATGAAACAAAAGTATTCTTCCATGGTTGTCTATTAAAACTGACACGCGGACGAAGTCGCGGCGGGTTTTTGCTATATTATTAATAAGGTAGTAGTAGTAGGCAATAATTACATAAGAGCAAAAGGATAGATGACGGGAGGTCAGGGTCAAGAATATAATTTGAGATCGAGGTCCGCGTTAGGAGGAGGACTACCTAGAACTCCCCCGCCAAATCCCCGACTGGACCAGTTACCAAGCAACTTAGAGATGGATGATCTTAATAGGCAGCAAGATGAAAGCTGGAATAGCGGGGCTCAACGGCCAGAGATCCCACCGGACATCGCATCCATAGTGAATATGGCCTTGGGCCAAGCGCAGGAAACATACCAAAGTTCGTTGGCAGATACCGTCAGCAGAAGGATGCAGGAGGAAATTCGCATGGGCCTCACTGAGTGGATGAAGTCAATTAACGACATCTTGATACCACTGAAACAAAGCGTCGCAGCCCTCCACTCGAAGGTCCAAAATCCGGCTCAACAGGAAATCGATTTGGCAGCGGGAAGGAACCAGTCAGGGAGAATAGAGGTGGCCCCGCCACTCCCTGAAGGGTCTGGCGGAGCGATCAAGAAGCGTACCAGTTCGAAATCTTCAACAGCTCAATATAATCCACCATTCATACCCCCGAAGCCGGCCCGAAAGACAGAACAAGCCAGTGACAGCGGCCATTCGAGGGACTACCAGTCAGTTGGCTCCAGACAGAGTGTACGCCAGGGCGGAGGTTCGGATAGAGGACGTCCAGATGACCCGCCTGATGGAGATCCGGACAGGGATGAGTCAGGCGCAGATAGCGAGGATCATGCCAGACGAGGAGCTAGATGGGGAAGAGTAGAGAAATGGGAAATTTATTTTGATGGCGATCCAAATAAAATGACAGTGGAAGATTTCGTCTTCAGAGTTGAATTTTTAAAAAAACAATGCCGGTGCTCTTGGGGAGAAGTGCTCCAGAATTTCTACCACCTCGTAAAAGGACTGGCGGCCGAATGGTACTGGCAGTTTGTACGGGAGACTCCACCAGAGACATGGGATGATCTAAAAGAAGAGCTTATCACACGCTTCCGAGGAAGGGGGTGAGTTTGAACGCTTAAGGGCACTCCATGACAGAAGGCAGAGGTCAGGCGAATCAATCGAAGACTATTTTTACGCCATGCGCCGATTACGGGCAAGGTTGGTTGTACCGATGGGGGAAGCCAAAATGGTCCAAATTATAAAAAGGGGGCTGGGTGAAGAAGTAGCCCGATATGTATACGCCTTGAGGGTCCACAACGTGGAACAACTAAGGGAGGAATGCTTGGAAATCGAGTCCAATTTTGGGAGACGCGAGACGCGCCCTTCATATAGACCTGCGCAAAAGTTTGTCGCGAATAACCGGGTAAACGAAATAGCAGCCGATATTGAAGAATCAGAAGGAGCGACTACGGAAGCAATAGAGGAGGCACGGTTATCACCCAAGAACAAGATAACTTGCTGGAATTGTGGTCAACCCGATCATGGATTCCGCGATTGCCTGGCCAAGGAACGTCGGATATTTTGTTTCCGATGCGGAAGACCAGATGTATTCAGCCCAAAGTGTCCCAATTGCGCGGAAAACGTGAGATCGAGCGCAGCCAAAGCGGGAGAGCCGCGCTCGTCAACAGCACCCGCGAGGAGGTAACTGGAAACCAAACAACCATGAACAATGAACAAGAAAAGGTTAACATTAAGAATAGGATTAGTTTCTTACCGGCCGAGGAGAGGATGAGGGCATATTTGGCTGCTCGCAACAGAATTTTTGGAGAACACATGGTGGAAGGCATGCGGATGGTCACTATGAGGGTGAAGAAAGCTCGAGCTCGGTTCCGTAAACGCCAACAGACTCGTAAGCGCGTGGTGGAGGCAGTTCGTCGAAGTGTGGCCACGGATCCAAGACCATTCGCCGAAGTTAGAGTACAAGGCAAATCAATCCGCGGACTTTTGGATACGGGAGCGTCTGTGAGTATCCTGGGACGCAATAGTCGCGCGCTGATAGACGAACTGGAAGTGGAGATGTCCAAGTATGTGTCTACGGTGCGCACAGCAGCGGGAGAGGACAGATCAATCATCGGTCGGGTGAATCTGACGGTAGATTATGGAGAAACATCCAGGGAGATTCTGTTTTATGTTTGTCCAGGATTGGAGCAGGAGCTGTATCTCGGAGTTGACTTCTGGCAGGCGTTTGGCCTGGCTCCAGAAATCATCAATCCGAAGGAATCGGTTTCGTCAGTAAGGTTGGTCGAAGAGGTGTTGGCTGCACAGATGGAGCATTACTTTGAATCGGAAGAAGAGGATCCAAAGCCCAAATCGGAAGCATGGGAGCTGCAAGAAAAGGAAATTAAAGAGTTAGAATCGGTTAAAAGCGAGTTTTTGGCGTTCGAAAATGTGGGGCTGGGTAGGACCTCTTTAGAGAAGCACACCATTCAACTGGTTGACGGAGCAGAACCAGTCAAAGACCGACACTATCCGCTCTCACCTGCCATGCAAGAATTGGTGTGGGCCGAGGTAGATATGATGCTGGCCCTAGGGGTGATTGAGCCAAGTGAGGGCCCTTGGAGCAATCGCACAACCGTGGTGCGACGCCCCGACAAAAATCGATTCTGTCTGGATGCACGAAAGCTGAACCAGCGAACGGTGAAGGACGCGTATCCACTGCCGAGCATCGAGGGCATTATCTCAAGGATAGAACAAACACATTACATATCGAGCGTGGATTTGAAATATGCATACTGGCAGATCGAGATGGACGAGGCGAGCAAACCGTACACAGCGTTTTCCGTGGCCGGGAGACCGCTGTACCAATTCGCGATGATGCCATTCGGGCTATGCAACGCCTCGCAAAGATTGTGCAGATTGATGGATAAGGTCATTCCCACAGAGCTAAGAACCAATGTATTCGTCTATTTGGACGATCTGCTTATCATCTCGGCAGATTTTGGAACTCATATCCAGTATCTGAGGCAGGTAGCCCATAATCTGAAAAAAAGCAAACTTAACCATAGGATTAAAAAAAATCAAACTTTTGTTTTAAATACCTTAAATATTTGGGATTCATAGTTGGCGGGGGTATATTGAAGATGGATCCAGATCGAGTGTCAGCCATCCTAAAAATTCCAGTACCGAAGTCTGTGCGCGAGTTGAGAAGCTTCCTAGGAACAGCGGGTTGGTATCGCCGTTTTATACGAGATTTTTCCTCCCTGTCGGTGCCATTAACCGACGCCCTTAAGAAGGTGACAGGAAAAAAGTTTTCCTTGAATGAAGAGGCAGTACAGGCAGTAGAGAGGCTCAAATCCGCTTTGACACGGGCCCCAGTGTTAGTCCATGCCGACTTCAAAAGACACTTTTACGTCCAATGCGATGCTTCACATGCGGGAGTAGGGGCGGTACTATTTCAGCGGGATGAGACGGCGGGAGAGCAGCCGATAGCATTTTTCTCCGCCAAACTGAATCGTCACCAGCTTAACTACTCCGTGACGGAAAAAGAGTGTTTGGCAGCTATCATGGCCATCCAAAAATTTCGACCATTTATAGAGCTGATGCCGTTTACGGTAATAACCGACCACGCGAGTTTAAAGTGGCTGATGTCACTTAAAGACTTAAGTGGACGATTAGCGCGATGTTCGTTGCAGCTCCAGGTCTTCAACTTCCAAATCGAACACAGGAAGGGCATCGAGAATGTTGTGGCCGACACGTTGTCGCGGTACGTGGAGGAGTTGGAGACGGATCCGCAAACGATGCTGGGAATTCAGACCACCGAGTTCGACTCCGAAGAATACCTTAAGCTGCGGGAGGAGATAGAGAAGAACCAAACATTATTACCAGATTTGCAAGTTAGAGGCAAGGCGGTGTACAAAAAGATCGGATTCGAGCGTTTGGAGGATCAGGTCGAGGGCACCAATTGGAAATTATGGGTGCCACCTTCTTTAACGGCCGGATTAATAGAGCAAGCACATACGGACGCAAAGGCGGCACATGGAGGCATGAAGAAAACTTTACATCTTCTCCGAAGGGGGTATTATTGGCCAAATATGACTCTGCAAGTAAAAGACTTCGTCCGCCGATGCCCGCGCTGTAAGGAAGCTAAAGCTCCGAATCATCGCTTGCAGGTAGACATAGGCGAGGAGGTGGTGACAGGACGCCCATTCCAAAAATTATATGTCGACTTCTTGGGAAAATATCCAAGATCCAAACGAGGTCAGGCATGGGTGTTCGTAGTGGTCGACCATTATTCGAAATTCACGTTTTTGAAGTCGATGCCGGAGGCCAAGGCTAGCAGTGTAGTAGAATTCCTCGTCTATGAGGTCTTTTACAAATTCGGAGTACCGGAAACCATCCACTCCGATAATGGGAGGCAGTTCGTGTCCCGGACGTTTGCAGATATGGTGGAAGCCTTCGGAATTGAGCACATAAAGACGCCGGTGTACTCGCCACAAAGCAATGCCGCGGAGCGGGTGAATAGGACGGTATTAGCAGCGATCCGCACGTACTTGGAACAGGATCACAGAGATTGGGATGCGTATTTACCCGAAATTGAGGTGGCCATTAGAAACGCGGTGCATGAGGCCACCGGGGTCACGCCTTTCTTTGCCGTATTCGGCCAACACATGTATCTGAACGGGTCCAGTTATAAATTGGCGCGGAAGTTGCAGTCGTTGACGGATCACGAAGTGGCCACAATGGAGCCACGGAGCAAGAGAGAAATGATTCGGGAACTGATCAGCAATAACTTACACAAGGCCTATGAACAGAGTCGCCAAAGATACAACAAACGAGCCCGAAAATTCTTTGCGACGCCTGGACAAGAAATTTTTAGGCGAAACTTTGCATTAAGTAATTTCGCGCACAATTTCAATGCGAAGTTTGCTCCAAAATTCTTGCGTTGTCGGGTCGTTCGTCCAGTGGGTAATAACGCCTACGAGTTGGAAGATTTGGCGGGGAAGTCGATAGGTGTTTTCCATGCAAAGGACTTGAGGCTGTAAAATGAGAAAGATAATCACAAAGCATCAAAGGTCTTTATTAGGAATTGATATAGATGAATACATACCTGATACCCTGTGGTTTCATCCGCCTTGGCAAATCGTTGGCTTACACTTATATGACGTACCTATGTATGGGGGCGAAATGTGATGGTGTTGGTGCGGCTATTTCAAGTCAATGGCGCCGCCAGGCTAAGGTCTGCTGAACAATTGAGACGAAGCGATCAAGTGGGTGTGACCCTACGTTGGGCACGGCTTAAGGGTCGGACACGTCTGTAGGGTAGGCCGGCTTCTTGTGGAGATTTTTAGCGACACCAGAATGAGTGCGAATATTCTTTTTGTCGTGTTGATCTGGCGTCTATAGAATTTTCGCATGGTGTTACATTCTGGCTTATCGATAGGTCTGAGCGAGTGGCGCACCGCTGAGTAGAGAAGTCTGGCAGCACGGCTGATGAGGGGAGATACTGGGCAGGGCGCCCTCTAGCGCGTAGGTAGGGCATTAAATTCAAATGCTGAGCGGAGGGGAAAGTGGGCTCTCAAATGGCATTATGTGCAGTCCCTTTCTCACCCACACCCAAATCGAAAATCAGGCCATGGCCTTCGATCAGGCCATCGACCTGGGATGTTGGGATAGGCACAAATGGCGGGAGAAGTGGCCTATATATGGGGGTCCGATCGGCTGGCGGTGGAATATTCCACTAAAGTTACCCAGTGCGCACAGTCGATCGTCGCCGAAAATTTAAAGTAATAAACCCGCAAAGAGGCCTCTCACCGATAAATTAATTTAAAATTCGGTTAAAAAATTAAAGTCCGGCGGTTTCCTAATTTTGTATAAATTAATTGTAACAAAAGTCCAAATACAGTGAGTGAGAACCGAAGACGGTTAGGAGAAATATAAATTAATGTGTGGTGATTGCAGGAGAAGGCAGTCCGACAGCCACAAATCCTTCCCTGAAGCTCCCCAAAAAGGAGAAGAGACCGACGTTTGAATATACGTAAGGAGGCACGGCCGACGACCCGAATATAAAAGCATCCAGCTAAGGGGCCCGGAAATCGTTGCCAAGACGTCCCAAAGTAACACGTGAGTCCGTTCCTTGTGGCCAGCCGAGCCGCTATTAACAACAAGGCGATCCAAGCCGGATCACTCAGCTCTCCTTTTACCGGAGGGGCTCGAGCCATTTGAGCCATTTCGGGCGAACGTCCCTGGGCATTTCAAGCTCCGGAGGCGGTCTCTTTGGTCTGAAACAGAGGCAGGCAAAGCGTGGGAGGGGGAAAGGAGAAGTCCTTGACCCCTTCAATTGTTGGAGGGAGATTATAGCCTGTATTTATATACTTGTTGCATTTATTCATATATTTATTGCATTTATTTATATATTTATTGCATTTATTTACACATTTGATGCGTTATATTTATATGTTGTCATTTAGGATTAATTTTAATTTTTAAGTGGCCACCTGAGGGTCTTAGTGCTTAGTCACTTTAAAGTTGGAACCCGGAGACGAGTTCAGATCTGATCTGGATCAAGGGGGGGCCAACTCGTCCCCATAAAAGTGTCCAAGGTTTCGTACTCATCTATGCAGCGGGTCGGGGGGGTAAGCAATATAAATCCGCCATAATCTGTCCCGTTTGGAGCTCCATTAGGTAGGTAGGTGAAGTCCCGGTACAATTCCGAAATTAATTCCATAATAGCCCCAGAACCTAGCATAGGCGAGTAGGCAATAGGGGCATCATTAGTTTCAGAGGGCATAAAAATCCCCTTGGTGATGTCGATCACATCTTAGCTCGTCGGCGGGATATAAAATTTAAATAATAGCATTAATTAGAATTAAAAAAAATAATAGGTATACATATATATGTTGATTGTTAATGCGTTTGAGTAATTTGTATTTTGTAATATAATGAAAAGGGAGTCTGTTTTGTTAATTAAATAAGTAAGATCCATTGAAAATGATGATGCTCTAAGTTTTGATTGTAGGGGGAGGAGGTGATCTCCTTGACCATGGAGTAGACCAACCCGGATTGGTGGCAGGGTGATCCGAGATGTATGTTTGACGGGGTCACAGGAAGGGCGGGTGCGCCGAGGTGTACCATCGAAACCTCTTTGAGTTGTCTCCAGCCCAATTTTTGTTAATCGAGCCCTCTAGCGTAATTTTTTGGGTATTGTTCTGGTGGTAGAGATGCGCTAACGGCTGGGACTGTGCGACCTGTGGGCATCGGGAAAAATCCCGCCCTGAGTGGCTTGAGTTAGCCGGCCTAGCCCGAAGACCAAATTTAAAGCAGGTTCGTAACATCTGCTTATCCTAGAGATCTAAGATTTGGCATAGACCTACGTTTAGTTATGCAGGCGCGCACTACGAGAAAAAATTTGGAAAAATTTTCCGCGAAGTGGATGAAAACGCCAAAGAAAAGTTTATATGAGGCAAATAAATGAGCTATTGGATTCAGGCAACATCCCAGTCGGACTTTGCAGTATTTGTTTACCCATATAAGTACATTTGTCCATTTAAGTCAATTTTTCAACATGAAAAACCCAATTATAATTGGTACAAGTTAACGTTTCCGAGCGCTAGCCCGTTGAATCTGTCCTCAGACATATTGACACGAAGGTAGGTTTTCAATCTTTCCAGCTCGTCAGCTGTTGACGCGATGACAGGGATCGTTCGGTAGAAAATTATTGAATTTCCTCGATTTAAAAAGCTGCCTCGTGTGCATTCTGAGCTATTTTCCACTCTGAGTTATCAAAAAATTTTCGAAAATATCTTAAAGCGTTATATTCTCGGTGCTAACAAACGCTCATAAATAGATATGCCAACCAATCAAACCTTCCAAAATTGTACCGTACATTTAATTTTATACTTTAATATTTAATTTCAAATACAGCTTCCAAATTCCATTCCAATATGCAACCACATCAAAGTCACCTCCAAACCGACTGGGCATGAAACAAACCAAAATACAACAGAAACTAAAATCCAAACTAAATACATCTAACAGAATATATTTGTATTTGTACCATTTTCCATTGGAATGCATGCCAACTAGTTGAACCGAAGCGTTTGTCATGTTTGTGGCCACAGTGCAGTATTTGCTTTTGATTCCCTTTTTCCCAAATAAATTTGGTTGCAATAAAAATGTCAGTGATTGACACTGACACTCGAATGTTGTGATGATTATCTGGCCGATGCTTCAGTTTTATTGACTGTCTAATTTGGTGGGTAAACGCAAATTAGTTGGCCAAACAATCGGCTGCAATAAACCTTATAGAATTACAAGACCAAAAGTGTCCAAACTAAATATGTGTTTTTATCTCTTTGCTGGGCTGGCATAAATGTTTATTGCATTTAAAATGCAATTATTTAAGGCACGCGTCCGTAAAATGCCGTTCAACCGACCGACTGCACTAATGAACTGAAGCCAAAATGTTCCTGCTGAACGGTTAGGGGGAGAGAGGGGAATGGGGGAACTGGGATCAGGCTCTAGAGTCAGCCGTGCATTACAAGTTCCCGAAATGAAGAGAAAATGAACAGGCAAAAAAAATACAGTTAAAATGTTCGTTCATTGTGGGGGAGTTGCCGGTGAAAAGGGGACGGTTCCCAGTATAGTGGGCCGTTGACTTTATTGATTCAACATTTGGAGTTCAAAGGCGGCAGGTTTGGTGTCTGGTTTAAGTGAAGATGCAAGAGCTAAGAGAGTAAAACTTAAGCTGAAGAGCAGAAAAGGCTTGCTTATATCTAAAAAAAAACTCTAGTAATCTTTCAAATGAAGAAAATACATTTTTAATAAACGTTCAAAATTACAAACGGTTGAAGTCAACTCTTTTCAGTCAATTATTCTTTCAACTGCCAGTGAATTAGAATTCTTTAAGCTCTCTCTCTCACTTAGCACAAATATTTACTTTTTGAAATCCCTCAATAAATTTCAAATATTTGCCACCACACATATTGATTTAGCTTCCTTGCAGCTTATAAACACACACACACTCATACATATTTGCCGTATTCAAAACAACAAAATGTTTTATTTAAAAACCCACAAATACGCAGATTGCAAATGCTTTTTGATTGATTGTCGACTGGCAGTTTTGACGTTGATTTCTCAACGGTCGCGGCTTATAAATAAAATATCAAATAAAGTATGAAACGAGAGCGGAAAGCTAAAAAGGCCATCGCATCCCACCCTATCCCCGATTTACAAAAACAAACGCAAACAAAAGAGCCGAAAGGGAAATATTTATTGCTTGACATCAAATGAAATATGCCATCAAAAATTGTCTGAATGTCGTCGGTCTGACACCTTTTTGAATGTGCTCTCAATCAAGCGGAAATGCGGGCCTGTTTCAGCTTTTTTTTGTTTGCTTGCTGCTTTTGTGATGCGTAACGGCATAACCGTTGACATCAATCAAATAAGAATGAAGTTTTGTGGCGGTCTTTAAAAATAAAGACTGAGCAAACATATGAATTTGTTATTTTAAGTTTTGGCATTTTGTCAAATTAATTGAAAATAATTCGTTGTGATTTCTGTCTGCTCCTGCCAGGGGAGCCGTTGCTTTGCAGCATCTATCACTTAATATTTATGACTTTGACTGTAGTAAAAATAACAACAAAGATTCAGTACCATCCAAATGCCCGGACCATACTGCCTTCCCTTCCCACCACAACAGCCACAAAAACAATCAATCCAACCACCAACATCCACAACAAGTCCAACGCAATGCGCGCTTAAAACCCACTTTGTTGTTATTTATGACGTTAGCTGATGAAAAGCCAAATGCCAAAAGATTAAAAGCAGATAAAATATATTTAATAGCCTCCCTTATACCCATATACACAAACAACTACCCTATACAGTGGGATGGAAGGTGTTAATTCTTGAAAATATACTTAGACGAATTGATGCCAAGGCGGGTCCCTGACCAATCGCAGAACGTTTACTTCAAATTATTTATGATGTGGAGAACATGTTTAATGTCGGAATTTAAACTAAAATAGAAAAAAGTAAAACTAAATGTTATTGTGGTTACTCTTTGTTTGGTTTCTTGCAGTTTATTGCATTGATCGGCGAAAGGGCGGAAAAATGTACTCTGATACTAGAGACATTGTAAATACAAAACCGTTTAAAAAGTGTTAAATTAAGAAAACCAAACAATTCCACGCTTATGTTCTATTTCAACGGTTTACTTTTACAATGTCTCTGTACGATTTGACTCCACACGGATAGTCGACACCGTTTTTCTCATTGTCTGTTTAGTCCATCTCTTGTGTGAACATCATTTGATGTCTTAACACTAAAATATAGATATACATATAGATATGTACATAAATACAAATTCACATCGATGCGATAGTTTTTAGAAAACTGTCAATAGTTTAAAAAAATAAAAGTGGCTCTGCTTACTCATTGGGAGACCAAGGTGCCGAATTAAACACAAAAACTAGGCCAAACATGTCTTTTCGATATTTTCGAAACTTTAAATTAGTGCGGCCGGATTTTTGGATAATATCAATTCCGTGTTGATCACAAAATGATCATAACATTTGGGGTATTCACTTTGTTGAGCACTTGAGCAGTTTTGCCTGATTAGTATTGTGAGCAGCCCTCTGTGCACGAAATTTGTGCACAACTACGTTTGAGATATGATTCGGCAGTAATCCATGGTTCATTCAAAGTTGGCGCTTTTTCCATACAATTTATATGAATGTTTGATCACACATTTGATTTTAGCTTGTACATATAACGCTTTTAGCACTAAGGTACAAGTGCCCGACTTTTCGTAGTCAGGGTCTGGGTCGAGCAAGCTGTGCACAATTTGTTCAGAGTAAATTGTTGTTGGAAATGTTTACACTTTTCCCCAAGTGCTCAACAAAGTGAACACCCTAATTATTTCTAGCTCAATTTGTTTGTACATAAAGGAGAATTTTACCTTTTAATGTCCGCATCTTTCAAGAATTTGCAAAATCAAAACCAAAGAAATATTCGATAACTCCTCGGTGAAATAAATTATCAGATTCAATTGTGAACAATTGTGATTTGGCGACCTTTCAAATTGTAGATGTATTGTTTCCGGCTTGGGGTCAGGTTTTTTTTTGTTTTTTTATCAACCTGACCTCAAGCCGGAAACAATACATCTATTATCAGATTATCTAAAGGTAAAACTAAGAACGGGATTTTCTTAAAAACTGAAGTAATTCTGGTGTGAACTAGGATATTTTAGATCAGTCAATAAATATCGGAATGATGGGGTTTCAAAGTTCGAACACGGCTTTGTAAAGCGTCGATCCACTACAACAAACTTATTAGAGCTTACATCATCAGTGATCAAGGGATTCTTATGTAATATGCAAACCGAAGTGATTTATACTGATTTAAGTAAGGCTTTTGATTTTGTCAATCACTGCTTGCTGCTTCACGAACTGAGTTTAATTGGTGTTCCAACTAACCTTCTTATTTGGATCTCTGATTACCTTAGTTCTGGAACACAATAAGTTTTTTTCTGTAATTCATATTCCAAACCAATCCAGGTTACCTCTGGTGTACCCCAAGGTAGTCACTTGGGTCCATTGGTTTTTACACTCTTCATAAATGATCTTCCGTCAGTCTTGACTCACTCTCGTGTGCTTATGTACGTCGATGATGTGAAACTATGTTTAGCATATAATGATTTGGTTCCTGCTTATATTTGCAAGCTATTAAATCTTGATAATCTATTAAACCTTAACAGTTCCAAGTGTAAGGTTATGACATTTTACAGAAGCTCACCACAATTGCTTTCTTATATGATTAATAATGTCCTACTAATATGTTTGAATGATACAATCAATGAGGTAAATGATCTTGGGGTTATTATTGATCACCGACTTAAATTTGACTCTTATATAACGGCTACTATTTGTAAGGCCAGGAGTATTCTTAAGCGCTGGTCAAAGGATTTTGATGATCCATATACGACTAAGATTTTGTACATTTCTCTTGTCCGTCCTATACTCGAGTACGGATCATGTGTGTGGTCTCCGCAATATTCGACCCATCAAGATAGAATTGAATCTGTGCAAGAGCAGTTTTTATTGTTTGCCCTTCATGGTTTAAACTGCAATCATGAGGTCCGTTTACCATCATACTCTATTAGGCTACTTTTGATTAACGTTCCCTCCCCCATTAACCATAGAGTTATGGTTGGAGTAATTTTTATACATAGATTGATTAATGGTGAAATCGATTCATCTGAGTAGGTTGGCCAAATTTACTTATAGACCGACTCGCAAATATCCTAGTTCACACCAGAATGGTGGGTCTAAGAAGTAACTAACTAAACAAATTTGAAAATCGGTAGCTCTTTAAATTTTTGCAACCTTTTTGGATAAAGTAGCTTAAAGTTTCGACAACTGATTTCGATAAAACAAAAATAGGTTTTGATGAGTTTCAAACATGGATTTGATGCATTTGAGTTTTAGCTTTCACCAAAAATTATCAACATCGGTTAAATAGTTCTCAAGAATTTTGGGTCACAGTGCGCCTAGACATGGTATAAAAAATCTCCAAGTAAATTTTTTTTTAATCCACTTTTTTGAAAAATGCTAACATTTTAAAGCTTTTTTCAGTTTTTATTAAAAAAAAAAAAATAGAGGCAAGCTAACTTCGGCTCGACCGAAGTTTATATACCCTTGGAGCTTGATATGTGCCTGACAGTTTGTATGGCAGCTATACTATATAGTGGTCCGATTTCGAAAAATTTTGGTGAAATTATGTAAAATCATTAAAAACTTATAAATACGGGCGTTGGGAGCTATAACATTGAAAACAAAAAAGTTTTTCTCACTAAGACCTTTTTCAGACCTTACTTTTGTATGGCAGCTATACTATATAGTAGTCCGATTTCGAAAAACTTTAGTGAAATTATGTGAAATCATTGAAAACTTATAAATACGAGCGTTGGGAGCGATAACATTGAAAACAAAAAAAGTTTTTCTCACTAAGACTTTTTTCAGACCTAACTTTTGTATGGCAGCTATACTATATAGTTGTCCGATTTCAAAAATGGCTTGGTGAAATTATGTGAAATCACTAAAAACTTATAAATTCGAGCGTTGGGAGCGATAACATTGAAAACAAAAAAGTTTTTCTCACTAAAACTAGTTTTTCAACCGATCGTTCCTATGGCAGCTATATGCTATAGTCATCCGATCCGGGCGGTTCCGACAAATGTGCAGCGTATTTATACCAAAAGACTTCGTGCAAAGTTTGGTTACGATAGCTTTAAAACTGACGGAGGAGATAGCATAGAAACAGACGGACGGACAGACGGACAGACGGACAGACGGACATGGCTATATCAACTCAGCTCGTCATGCTGATCAAGAATATATATACTTTATGTGGTCGGAGATGTTTCCTTCTATGCGTTACAAACATCCGGACAATTTTAATATACCCTCTCCAAGGGTATAAAAAAAAAAAAAAACTATGGAATAAAACAAATGGGTCGATAAAAATATTTTTCACTTAAGAAGGTCGAAAATAATAGGTTTTTGTTTATTTGTATAAAACATGTTTTCGGATCAGCTTGATAGTTGTACAGGATGTTTCTAAGACCCTAATAAATCCTTAAGGAGGATAAAAAAATGATATCAAAATACAAATATCAGGCTTGTGCCCTTTTCCAAATTCAATTGATTGAAAAGTTTGGTAAGTTTCATGCGTGGATTAAATTTGAAGTTAAAAGCTGAATAACCCATTTGGGTTTTGGAAGCGAGAACACATAATCCTGATCCGATTTTATTGAAATTGTATTAGGTTAATGGTTTAGTGTCAGTGACAGCTCCTAGAAAAACCATGAATATAGGAAACACGCTTATGTTCTATTTAAACGGTTTATATTTACAATTATACTAATGTATATAATTTATATGAAACAAATTGGATTAGTAACGCAATTATATATTAAAAACTTTTTTTAAGTCTTTTATCTTTTATTTTAAGAAGATAACTTATTTAACATAAATATTGTTGGAAATCGGGACGTTCTATAACAATATGAAAGTAAATTTCGGATTCAGCTCTCATTTTTTTAAATTTTTTGCAGACTTGTGTTATTATCTAAGGCAAATTTGATTGTAATTCATTAAGCCTTTTGCTTTAATATACATCTTTTTTTAAATGGTTAGACATTATATGTTCCGCTCTCTTTGTTCTAAATATGTTACAATCAGTTCAGTCTTCGTGCCAAATATTTAGCCCTTAGTTTTCCTTTCTTGTCTCTTCTTAACAACTTTACGTTGAGAGTTTTTCTTTTTCCATTATTTTGACGTTAACAACCACTGTGACCATGATATACTTACTTACTATATTGACATGCGGTCAACAAAGTGCGTTCAATGACGTGCATAAAAAACCTACAAAAATAACAACATCTGCTGCTCCTATTGCTTCTTCTTCTGCAACTCCAACCAAGGCACTCAATCAGCCAGAGACAGCTTTGGGGAGGGGGAGAACATTGACTGGCTTGCTGGTCCCCAACGAAAGACTCACAGAACACAGAGCGTTGAAATATTGTCAAGTAATCGCTGTCCAAATGCTCCAGCCATGCTTTGACGATTTAAAGACACACAATGACATTGTAGAAAAAAATTATAGTCGGTAGGGTAGACAAGTAAAGGATGTCAACGAACAATAAGCTGGGTGAGCGCTATAAATATAACTGTGAAGGATGATTGACCAACAAGATGGGCATGTGTTTATGGGGCTGTTGTTATAGCGATTGTGTTGGGTTGTTGCACCTGTGAAGGGCGGCACTTAAGCTAAGAAAAGTAGAAAAGTATTTCTAGATAATAAATATAACAAATGGCTTAATAGTCAACAGTTTAATGCTTAATCCATACGGTACAGTTTTTAAGAAGGTTTTTGAAAAAGGTGAAATGTTGTCTTAAAGATCATACGAAAAACCGGCCACTCGACCCATGGGCAAGGCTTTAATTAAGATCTTAATTCTTCCATTTATGTTAATCCCATCTGGTGATTGATTCAGTAAGAGAATAAGGCTTACAGCTAACCTTTCGCTTCTCATTAATCTACCAAAGAATATGTCAATAAACCGAAACAGTAACCACAATAGCAGAATCGATAAATTAACAAGCAAAACACATACACTTACTCACTCACGCACACACACAAAAAGAACTATTAAATGCACAGCATACTTTCAGGCAGCAACTGAGCAATTTTCTTTTATGCCCGCCCCTCTTTTCCCCTCCCACACATAACGTTGTATCCGATGCCATTTTGGTTTTTACCGAACTCACAAAATAAATGAAAATATAAACCCGACTAACCAAAAACTGATTACTACAAGAACCATACTTATGCTTTCCCTTTCTCTCTCTCTCTCTCTCTCTCTCTTTTGCAGGCAACTCGGCTGGCAACAATGGCGATAACAATCAAACGCCCGTGCGTAATCCGCCCGGAGCATTTCACAATTCTGCAGGCTCACTGGCGCAACATAATCTACTTGGTAAAATAATGCGCGGCATTAAAACGCAATCATTTGGGATTTTCAAACGTTTATCGAGTTATTTGCCAGCGGCACTGCCGAGCCCATCAAGTCGGTGGCGTATGAGTAATTTGAACAAGCGCCGGCATACACGAGAGACGGTTGTCAACACCAGTCACCACGCACTGTGGGCGTGGCAACAATTGCCCATATTTCACATGGCTGCTGCCTCAACGCATCGGCCAAGGCTCATTTGCATAGTAATATTAGTGTTGCTCCCGCTGCTGCATTTTTATCGGTCGCCTCATCGCATTTTCTATTAGCACAACGGCGGCGCCAGTGGATGTGGGGGCGTCAACGGCGGCGCCCAGGCAGCATTTAATGTTAACATTTTGGGCCGCCTTGGCAATTTATACCACAACAACAACAACAGCGTGCCCAGCCTGCCGAATCCAGCCAAACACATTCGCATTGCTCTGCCTTCAAAAGTTTTCAAGATGAAATCAAATAATTGCAAAAAACTCATTTAGGGCACAACAACAGCAGAAGCAGCAGCAGCAGAAGCATGATGAGAAATAAAATCAAATCGAGGCAAGCGATAAAATACTAGAAGAAAGCTGGAAAAGTACCGTAAGAAAGTGGACGACATACATAGAGTTTTAGGCATAGATATGTTCAGGTTACAGTATAAAATGAAAAGCATTTGTGAAGTAAGAACGGCTGATGGGCATTGATTTGGTTTCAATTATTGTGTTACTGTGTTAAAAAAACATAATTGAGTGAAAGTTTTGGGCGACTTAGGCGTGTTTATTCCAAAACTTACTCATCAGACTTCAACTGGACGGTAAACGCGTTTGATAATTTCCCTTCTCTATATATGAATTTTCTTTTCAAAGTTTTTGTTTACACCAATTGGAACACTGGATCCAATACCAACTTTTTTGCCATGAATCTATTAATTTTTCTTTTTTATTATTTTATTAATATTACACCTGCCAACACGATCCAGTGAATAAAAAGGTTGGTAGCTTTTTTAGAAGATTTTCATGTGCTAAACATGAATCTGTTTAAAAAAATGATCCAATGCGTCTGGATACTTAGAAAGTTAAGCTTGTTAAGTTAAGTTAAGTTGCTTAAAATGCCAACAAGGACCCTTTTTATTTACTTTTTTTTTAAGGAACCTTAAATGAAAGCAGAGTATAGTTCCATTTCGTAACTTTAAAAAAATGTGTCCCGAACAGTTTTCCAATTTTTGTTTAT
Organism: Lordiphosa clarofinis; assembly: GCA_018904275.1. Classification (NCBI taxonomy): domain Eukaryota; kingdom Metazoa; phylum Arthropoda; class Insecta; order Diptera; family Drosophilidae; genus Lordiphosa; species Lordiphosa clarofinis. The sequence goes on from JAEIGQ010000097.1 coordinate 1,234,009, forward strand.
GTAAAATATCCATTTTGAATTCTTGCTTTCGAAACAACATGTTTCCATTATGCCCAGGGGTTTGCAATGTGCATTCATCACAGAAGTTTATTCAATTGGAATAATAATACATATTTAAGGGCAGAGCAAATTTATTAATCTCAAAAAATCCATGAATTGTTTCGGATAGTTTATTTTAAAGCTTAAAAATAGACTATTACGATGATATTAAAAAAAGTCATAACTAAAGTGTAGGTTTTCCACAAATTGATTTTTTAAAATGGTCAAAATTAAGCAACAATGTTTCTAAAAACAGACTCTTGGTCAGCACACGAAAATCACCTAGAAACACCACCAACAGTTGAATAAAGCAAAAAAATTAATATTTTAGTTTGGTTGCCTTATTGTGTTATATACCCTGTTTATACACAAAATCAACATCATGATAAATGCCCTTCGAAGTATGCTATGAAAATAAAAAATAGAAAAAAGTTATGTTTTTGTTATTTGGCTTAATGCTAATTAATCTTGAGTTCCTTTTACTGCTTCTGCAATCTAAGTGAATGTACAGCTTGGAATATTTATGACTCTGCCATATCTGACTATATTTTATTCAATTTAAATATAAAAATATTTAAGAAATAAGGTAAGCATACTTTGAAGGGCATTTATCATGATATTTTGTTTGTGTATAAACAGGTTAATAGAAGTTGGCATTTCCCACGAAGGAATTTGGTATTTTTTTTAAAAAGAGGCAAGCCACTCTCTGGCTTTACTGGATACTCTCTGCAGACAGAAATAAGTCAAAGTTGAAAATACAAATTGGTCAAAGGCGCCTGTTACTTAAATCAAACCAGTCAGCTGTTTTTTTGTCTACGTGACACTGTGAATGTCAAAAACTTCTCGATATGTCAATGGAAACGGCCAAGTTTTAAGAAATGAAATATGATGCCAGTGGAAAGGAGCAATTAAGCAAAGTTGACCAGGATAACAATTTGACAAATTTTTATTAAATTTTTTTTAAAACTTGGACCATGATCACATATTTAAGCGCATTATACAACAAAGAACTGCCCCAACACAGCCCTTTGGTGGTTTCTTTGATGACAGTCCACGCTTCACACAAGAGGCCTCATACAAATTCCGATGAAATACTATATCCATATTTTTCTGTCTTTCTATCGATTGCTCCCCAAATGATGAATTTTAATTATTTTAAGAGGAATCGCAGATTGTCGATTTTCAAATGCGTTATCGGGAGAAAATTGAATATTTTTCCCATAAATAATGGAGCGCAATTTTCAAAGCTAGCTACAAAACACCGTCAGACTTTTACCAAATTTAAATTGGGTAATAATAATAAATTTAATTATTACCTAAGTGTCATATCTGCTTAAAACAATGCTCTAGGCTAAGTAATATGGTTACATGCATACAGCTAACAATCTGGTGACATCGTCACAAAACAACTGTTACTTTTAGTATTTTTGTTTTGGCAATTCGTTTGTTAATAAGCAGAGCTCGAGAAATATGGTCAACCAAATTTTTTATGCTGTCTGCTCACCGAAATCACAGGAAAAAATTGAACGCTCACTCTCTCAACAGAACACTAGATTCTGATTTTCTAGTGTTTTCATGGAGCAAAAAAATATTAGAGAGCAACGTTGATCAGTCGACACCGCTTCTGTCAGAATATTGTCAGCTGTTCGCTCTCATTTACGCTCTTTTGATACTTTTTGGTCAGCTGTTCGCTCTCTAAGGACACATTTGGGTTATGGTCGTCTCGCTCTAACTACAGTGATTTCCTACTAGCACTTTGAAGTATCTTTTTGGGCACTATCGCTTAGCACCAGCAAAATTGAGAGGCAGCGCAAATTCTAATTGCTCCATGGTGTTTTCTGTTTCATAGTAATCGATGAGAGAAACACACGAAGCTGTCTGACTGTAACAGTTTGACGGGGATAATTTCGGTCGAGTGTCAGCAGCTGAGCATAGGAAACTGAACAAATCGAGTAAAGTGTCTGGGCAAAGTGTCTTTTTGTTGTTGTGTTACACACTCACCTTAGCGTACTAGGATTAAAATATGTTTAAAAAAATACAATATTCGATGTATAATAAATTATTATTATTAATAATTTAATTACATATTTTTAATCATGAATTTGTTGGAACATCCCAAGGTTTTACATGGAGTTTTTTGTTTGCGACCGATTTTTGACGTGCTCCATACTGTGCTTTAACCATTTAATAGATGCTGATAAATCACTTCATTCCTTTTATTTTCTAACACTGTCTAATCGTTCCAAAACATTCTGACTCTTAGTCTAACTAACATCCTTAGTTAGTAAACTATTTAAACTATTTGCCATCTGTCATTATCCAAAGGCTGTTTCAAATATTCACGAATGAATTCAAAATTAAGAGAATTGATTGTTTTGCCAACAAGTAATCCCTACAAATATGCCTAAAATGGAACAAATGTTTATGTACATGAGAATTTATTAAATATCTATAAAAAAAACACATAAAAATAATAGAGAACAGAGAAAGAGGACAGCTGCATTGATGCGGTCATCGTGTAAAAACCATACAAATGCCCTATTAAATGGAAATAAATTAATTATTGTCAACACAAAACTGTTAATCAAATTTGCATTTAGATGAAAGTATTCATGCATACACATACACATACATACTTAGCGAATTTACATAGTAAATTTAGCAGAAAAAAAAGTTACAACCAAAGCTAAAATAAATGTTCAATTTAGTCGAATATTAGTTAGTAATACAGTTTAGCCTAAGGCGAGAAGAGAAAAAATGGTAATTGTTTGCTATAAAATTAAATCGTTTATTTCAAGTGTTTACATTTAATTGGCTTTATATTGTATTTAATTATCTAATTAAATTTACAAAACTTTCGGCATTGATTTTGTATTTTTTTTTTGGTCTGCCACACTTTTTCATGTGTATATACATAACTTACTAATTAATGACTCTGTAAATATGAGAGCAAACTTTTTGTATAAACTCCATTTAATTTACTGCCTAAGCCTAAGACCAGAATTTGAATAACTCAAAGCTCTGCTTTCAAAATGTGTAAATAAATCCCAGCATTAAAAGTATGAAAGTTAAATTGAATGTTAAAGTGTTGAATAAATTAAATATATATATAGAGAAAATATTTATGAACATAAACCGAGCAGCATTAGCATTCCCAAACCAATGTAAGAATTGCTGTTAAAAAAATAATTAAATTTAAAATATTTAAGCATTGATTAAGAAGCATACAGAAGCTCAGCAAAATTATATACACAAGTATATATTAATTAATTAACACATACAGTTAGTTATTATACCATATATCGTATAAACATACTATATAGAGAGCTCTATCTATGTGACTAAGTTGTGGCATATCTATGTGACATATTTGTATGAAAAATGTATGCAAAAGTTTACAGCAAAAATAAAATGTGTGAAACGAAATGCGTTAAATGCGTGAGTTTTATTGGACTGGGTAATGTTCTCTAAACTTTTCTTGTACTCTGATACAAAAGCTGAATAATGAAATAAATGGCTGGCACCTCACTAAACTCTGAAATTTGTTTAATTCTTTGATCTTATGAATCCTGGTACAATTCCTATTTTTCTATGAGCAAAGGTATCTTTTGTAGCATGTGTAGAAATCATTTGCCGTTTTCTGTTGTTCATATTGTGCCTTTGTTACCTAATGTGGGATGTGTTTACTAACCAAACAGTGACTCTCTCTGTGCTTTATCCTCTCCTGCGTTTACAAAATCGGCAAACCAGCAAAAAAAAAAACAATACAAAACGAAAACGAACAATAATGAAGAATACAATACAAGAAAACAAGAGTTGCCAGCCTCAGCCTGTGCTGACTTAATATAAAACCAGGCCAAACAGATTTCCTCTTCTTACCCTTTTGTAGTAGTTAAAATATGTTGCACTTTTTACAGTCTCCCAGTTTCGGTTCTGTTAAAATTGTTGCGGCCTCCCATTGAAATGTTCTCGTGTGGAAGTGAGCATATTTTCCAAGCAATTAGTGGTCGAAAGGCGTATGCCAAAATGGACAATGTCGACGCCATTGCCCTGGGTTAAGTGAGATGCTGCTTGTGTGGGTCTGTCTGAATGTATATGTATATGTGCACCCACATATGAAATGTGTGGCCAATTGTGGCCAACAGCGCGTATGAGCAATATTGGGCTTCTGTATGATAAAATAATTGATCAAATTTATATGAAAATGAATTCTGCTCACAATTGGCTGAATGACATTTCGGAGATGGAAAACACAAAAAAAAACTGTTTTATGTAATTAAGTACGTTAATTAATAGATGAACGAACCATATTCATTATTGCTATCCTATATAATTTGTGCAACAGACTGGTCTCATTTAAACAATGCGATTGATATTTGCATTCGTAATAGCTTTGCTCCACCCGCGGCACTTTAAACATTCTTGGTACTGTGATAGACTTTCTTATTTGAAAAATGTTAGGTCCAGATGTGTTATTTGAGTAAATAGCGGTTTTGCACAAAAATTTAATTTTGTTAATATTATAAACATTTTCAAAAATTGTCAAACACAAAAATATGAAAAAAAGGAATTTTTTTTTAAAACTGTCTATCTGAGGTTTCGCTTATCGGACAGTTGTGGTGTGAAGATTGCTGAATCGTATTTTAGTGTATTTACTCAGATTTAAATTTGATTAATTTTAAATTATTTAATAATATTAAGTAATTGCTGCTAAATATTATTCTCAATTTTTTTGTCAGTGTTAACCACCATGTTAAAGCTTCTAAGGATAAACAATTTATTGCCTTAAACATAACTTAAATTATGGTGTTTTCAAAAAATAAGAGGCTTTTAAGTTTAAAACAGGGCTGCAAACCTTCAAAAATTCGGGAGGGGTTCACTCCGGGGTTCGAACCCGCGATAATTTTTGGGTTCGGTTTCGCGAACCCGCTCGGACGGTCCTTGAACCTAGGTTCGGGTTCGAACCGGGGTTCGGACACTTTTCTATTTCCGAAAAACGAGAAACGTGTATGTAAATTTAAACAAAATTAAACACTTTATTTATAGTATGAAAATGAAACATTTTTTCATAAAAGTTTAAAGGCTTAATGTTTTTAATATAATACTTTAGCTTAGTTTAAGTTAATTAATAATGTGTCTTCCAGTAATTGTTCATGTATACTGGCTCTTTGGCTGCATAAAACAAATTTAAGAGGAGAAAAAAAGCGCTCGACTGATACTTGTGTTTTGGGAACAACTAACACAATGATAGTTTTTCCAAAACTTTAAAATATTCGAATTTTTTAATTCCGTCAAAAGGAGCAATAAAGTCGACTTTATGTTAGTCACGGGCTAAAGATTCTATTTCATCTTCACCTTCAACTTTGATGGTACGAAATCATTAATGATTTCGTTCATTTATTCCTTTTGACGATTATACAATTCGGCAATATGTTGCAAGTTGCCTTTGTTTAAGGTGAAAAATATTTGGTTTCTGGGATCCAAAAAAACAGAAGTTAGAATTGGGATTGAATTTAAAATGTGAGAACGTTTTTCTATACACTCTAATAGAGCACTGCTTTTTTTGCAGAGGACTTTACAACTTGTGTGCGACCAAGCTGAGTAGAAATCACTATCAAGAAGTGGCGCTTCTTGTAATTTTACTGATGTTTTGCAAATAGAATGCAACAACTTGCACAAATTTTCAACCGAATCCCACTCTGATGATTTTAAAAGTAGCTCTTTTATACCTCAAGAGCTTTTATACCTGAAGAGCTTTTATACAGAATTCTTTTATTCAGAATTCTTTTATTCAGTAATCGCTCGCACATTTTAGAATGATTTAGAATGAGAATTTAAGAATGTCAGGGAAATTTGGGGGTGATTTAAGACATTACATGAGTGCGCTCTGTTTGTGCAAATTTTAAAACTTAAATTTAATTGTCAGACTTCGCACACACACAGCAGACACATTTAGGTTTACATTAATAGCAGCTGGAAAAAATCGTAAAAATTTTTTTTGTTTTAACCCATTTTTTTTGCTCCGGTTCGGGTTCAGGTTCGGTCGCGAATTTTATCTTAGCTCCGGTTCAGGTTCGGTTCGGGACTCCCAAAAATCTCGGAGTCTCCGACTCCGGAGCGGTTCGACTCCGAACCGGCTTGCAGCCCTGGTTTAAAAGATGCTAATTTTTGAAGTTATAAACAAATAAAAATATGCCCTTAAAGAAAGCTTGCAGCGTAATCGGCTACCAGTTCAACGATCTGTCTCAATTGAGCAGAGGCTCTAGGGTAAGCAAAAAGGACTGGAGCACAAAAGAAAGAGGCGCGTCAGGAACGACTAGAGCCATTCAGCACGACGATATATTTGCGAGAAGCAGAGGACCAGAGCTCTGGTGCCCAAATCAGCAGCAATAATTGCAAACTTAAGTCTGGTCGACAGCTTTGCCGTTCGACAAATTTGAGCATGGAATTTTTTCCTTTTTACATTCCTTATTTCCCCCTTGTTGAAAATTAATTAAAAATTTATTAAAATTTTATTCGTATTTATATATATTTTAGCATCTCCGACCACATAAAGTATATATATTCTTGATCAGCACGACGAGCTGAGTTGATATAGCCATGACCGTCTGTCCGTCTGTCCGTCAGTTTCTATGCTATCTCCTCCGTCAGTTTAAAAGCTATCTTAACCAAACTTTGCACGAAGTCTTTTGGTACAAATGCACAGTACATTTGTCGGAATCGGCCGGATCGGATGACTATATCGTATAGCTGCCATAGAAACGATCGGTCGAAAAAGTAGTTCTAGTGAGAAAAACTCTTTTGTCTTCAACGCAATCGTCCCCAAACCTCGTATTTATACGTTTTCTATGCCTTCACATAATTTCACCAAGTTTTATGAAAATCGGACATCTATAAAGTATAGCTGCCATACAAAAGATAGTTTTGAAAAAACGTTTTAGTAGGAAAAACTTTTTGGTTTTCAATGCTATCACTTCCAAACTTGTTACTGGTCAATATTATATGCTAACACATAATTCTGCCAAGTTTGATTCAAGTCGGATGACTATAGCATATAGCTGCCATAGAAACGATCGGTCGAAAAAGTAGTTCTAGTGAGAAAAACTTTTTTGTTTTCAAAATTTTGTCAAAATTGTGGTGCCATATAACAAACTGGCAGGCAGATATCATGCTCCAAGGGTATATAAACTTCGGTCGAGCCGAAGTTAGCTTGCCTCTATTTTTTTTATATAAAATAAATTATTATACCCTTGCAAAGGGTATTATAATTTTGCTCAGAAGTTTGCAACGCATTGAAATATTCATTTCCGACCCTATAAACTATATATATTCTTGATCAGGGCGACGAGCTGAGTCGATTGAGCTTTGTCCGTCCGTCTATCTGTCCGTCTTAGTCTTTCAGTTTTAAAGCTATCGAGCTGAAACTTTGCACAGAGTCTTCTTTTTACTGCACACTGCTAATATGTCGGAACAGACCGGATCTGACGACTATATCTTACAGCTTCCATGGGAACTATCGTTCGAAAAGTGGGTCATTTGTAAAAAAAATGTTTGTTTGTTTGGCGATCTTAAGCTCTAATATTTTAAAACATTTGCAAGGGTGTAAAATCTCCGGCAAAGACGAAACTAGCTTGGCCTTCTCGTTTTATTTTATTTATGAGCTGGAATTTTGGCGTGTGCCAAAGGCATGGAAGCCATGAAATATTTGAGCCAAGAATGAATTAGACCTGATGGACAAGGACCAAAATTAGGCGATCAATAACGATGGCCAAGGTTAATCCAAAAGCCACGCATGCGCATAAAAAAGGGTGAAATAAGGCTAGACCACCGATCATGCTGATGATCAAGTTGGCGAGAATGTGTTTAAATACGGACCTTTTTTACAAGTATCGACTTAAGGCACAAACGAGTGTTTATGTATTGTTTGTGTTTGGGAGAGGAAGGCATCCTAAAAGATTGCCCCGCGTACGTCGTGCCCAGCCGGGCTGCCAGCGTGCCGACCAGGAGCACAGTTTTTCAAATTATAAAAAAACTGATTCTGCCACTAACACTTCTACATAGCAAAATCTAACTTACACTTTTTACCTCTGAATGCTACAGTAGTCTCTCCACACTGAACACTTGCTGGCTTGATTTTACGCCTCGCATCGTTATTCTACTAAAAATGGAATTTCGTACAGAAAATTACTTAACGCTTTAACGCTTTAGTACAAATTTACAGTTTCTACATATTATATTTAAGTTCGGGGAGACATGATCACTAAACGACTCATAGACTAACTTGGCGTAAGGTGCTGATTAGGCAGGCCATTTGCAGCTGTGGCAAAATGCGACCGAAACGCGTAGGAGGAAAACATAAAATAAAATAAAGTTTTATTTTTGAATGAGGTATGACGGTCAACACAACCCACATTAGCAACCACAGTGAAAACCCTGACAAATTGTCAAGAGCTGCTAACCATAGAGCGATATTGGGCTATTAATGAAAATGAAAATTACTTAAATCAAGCTGCAAAATCACCAAATATTGTTTCTTTTCGGTACATTCAGTTACACTATGCAGCAGTTCTCCCTGCTTTTATAAATAAAACTGCTGCAAAATTGGTTCTATTCATGAAAAGCAATATGCGGAACAAAATTTTTACCCATCTGGCTAGAGGCCTTTACTCCGAACATAAGGACAAATTTATCTCGCCTCTTATAATCTGACAATTTTACCTAACGCCAGCAGAAGCTTACAATTTAAAATTGACTGTACGAAAGTTTAAGAAACAAACTTCCAAAACTATCTATATAATGCGTCGCTTAAACTATATTATCCAATTCATATTATTAGCCATTCTTAAAAATTAAAACAACTTGCCGAGCAAGGGCTGCACTTCTCGTCTGGCTTTCCTCTTGTCCTTTTGTTTTTCACTGCCAATGGCTGCTGCTGCGTATGCAAGTGGAAAATTCAATTTGTAAAAGTGCATTAAAGTAGCACCAGACCATGGAGAAAGCCGCCACGTGTGAGTTTTCTCCGCGCTCTGTGTGTTTGTTTTTAAACAAAAGCGTCAGCTAGGCATATAAAAGAGAGAGGCAGAGAGGAAGAGTCAGCGGGAGATACTCCCACAAATGTTTACATATGTTGAGAAGAAGTGGCAAGTGGCATAAACGTAAACGTAAGCGCAACACCAACATTGTAATTAAATCTGCGTCAACGCAAGCGACGAATGCAACGACTGAAAGAGAGCAGACGGTCCTTGGTGGGGTGCAAAACTGTAATGTGAACGGGAGTTTGTAGTTGTGTTTCGGGATGCCCAGGCATTATGTGAAGCCAAATGTCTAACTGGAAAGTGACATTGCCACTGTTTGTCAGCTGTTTTTTAAGGACTGTTTCGGCTTTGTCAAGGTGAACAACAGTTGTTTGGTCAAAGGATAATTAAACTAAAGCTTAGAGCAGAGTGTATTATATATAATATTTCTTTTATAACAGCACTTAAAATTTGACGCTTCTTAAAATTGCTGTTAAATACTTGAATATGCATATGAGATGAGAAAATCCTAGGGCTGACTGAAAATTGTTATCCATCGCTGCAAATCGAAGACGACAGTACCCGCACTTAAAAATAAACTAATACTAGATATTTCTAACTCAACACCTGTGAATCCAAGCAGATATCCAAGTTTTGATTAAGGGGCCCACAACTACAACCTACCATTCCAGCTTCTAATTCCTTAAGCACACTCTAATGTCCTTACCAAAAATTTATATATCTGAATTTCTTTCAAATTCATTGCCAATTACAACTCTGGTGAATGTAAATCAAGTCTTTGTTAAACTTCAACCAACAGAAAATCTTTTCGACAAAGTGACTTTCTGTTTACAACAGAAATCGTTCTCTTTCCCCTATGCACTTGTCTGTGTGTGTGTGTGCTTCTGTGCCAAATGTAATTTAACTTTCCAGTTGCTCTTATCAAAAACAATTAAAAAGTGTCAGGCACAGGAAAACAGAGGAAACATACAAACACATGAGACAATGTGCAAAAAAAAAAAAAGGAGCGCAAGCAAATACAGAACTAACTTTACATTCCAAATGTATGTATATGCTCGTACTTGTAGTTAGTTAATTGTAATTGAAAGCGAAAACACTCAGAGTCGAGAGTTTTTGTGAGGCTTGTAAATGTTGACAGCTCAAATTGCATTGTTAAAAGGTGTTTCAATGTGTTAGAGAGTTGACATAAAAGGTGTCATTAAGTAGGGCGGGGGAAAGTTTGATCAAAGTCCGTGAACCGTGGAGCAAAAATTTTTCATTTCAAAAAACGAGACACAAAGAGAACTTGAATGAAGTAGTTATATTTAGCACTAAATTACAGGGAATAATTCCGTTTCCAGAACCAAAATAAACAATTTAAAAACAAGCTGAAATCGATATTAAATATTTCTTAAGTCTAAGATCGGATGCTGATAAAATTGTTTACAAGAAGAAAAGGAAAGAGGAGAAGCGCCTATTTAGAAGAAAAAAGAATGAGCAGAAAGGCGCTTGCGCGAGGAAGTCGAGATGTTATTCGGCATGAGCGAGACTCGAAAATTTTACCAAAAGATTAAGCAATTACCAGAAGGTTTCAAGCCCAGAGTCCCACAATGTAAAGACGAACACGGGAATCTAGTCACAGATCCGCAAGTGGCGCTTAACAAATGGAGAAGTTACTTCTCCAACCTACTGGGAGGCGATGACGAACAGGATGCCGCCACTAGAGAAGTAACGATGCCACCGATCGACAACATAGAGATAGACCCGCCGACCCAACAGGAAGTCTGTTTAGCCATACGAAGGCTAAAGAACAACAAATCACCAGGCGCTGATGAGCTGCCCGCTGAATTGTTCAAGGCTGGAGGCGATGAGTTGGTAAGGTGCATGCACCAACTTCTGTGCCGTATATGGGTTGACGAAAGCATGCCCGACGATTGGAATCTAAGTGTTCTCTGTCCAATCTTTAAAAAAGGAGACCCTGCAGTTTGCGCCAACTACCGCGGGATCAGTCTCCTCCCCATCGCATATAAGGTTCTGTCCCGCATTATTTGTGAACGTCTAAAGCCGTTTATTGATACACTGATTGGACCTTATCAGTGTGGCTTCAGACCTGGTAAATCCACCACAGACCAGATTTTCACACTTCGACAAATCCTGGAGAAAACCTATGAAAGAGGCAACCAAACACACCATCTTTTTGTTGATTATAAATCAGCCTTCGACACACCGATAAGGTCAAGCTTCTTCAAAGCCCTGTCTACTTTAGGTATTCCAGCAAAGTACGTTCGACTTTGCATGATGACGTTGAGAAGTACGCAAAGCTCCGTCAAAATAGGAAAGAACCTCTCCGAACCATTTGATACCAAAAGAGGTTTTAGGCAGGGCGATACCTTATCGTGTGACTTCTTTAATCTAGTGATGGAAGATATACTGCGCAAGTGCGAACATGCCAACAGAACCGGCGGATTTATTTATAAAAATCTAATGCTACTTGCATATGCCGATGATATTGACATTATCGGCAAAACCACACGGGCAGTAAGCAAGGCGTTTTCAGAGATTGAGAAGGAGTCTAGATTAATGGGTTTAGCGGTAAATGAGGACAAGACGAAGTACCTAGTATCCGCGGACAAAAAGTCAGTCCGACTTGGACAATCTGTCACAATGGAGGGGTACAACTTTAATGTTGTAGAGGATTTCGTCTACCTCGTAACGATGATAACCAGCAAGAACAACATCAGTCTGGAAGTCCGACGAAGAATCACTCTTGCGAACCGATGCTACTATGGGCTAAGTAGGGAGTTCAAGAGCAAAGACCTCAAGCGAAGAACAAAAATAGCCCTGTACAAGTCGGTTATCATCCCAGTCCTGCAATATGGCGCAGAAGCATGGACAATGACAGCAGCGGATGAAGCGGCGATTGGCGTGTTTGAACGAAAAATTCTTCGGAGGATTTATGGACCTTTAAAAGTCGGCGATGATTTCCGCATTCGAAGAAACGACGAACTGTATAAGCTCTATGGGGACACCAGCCTGGTCAAGCGCATAAAGCAGCAGAGGCTGCGCTGGCTAGGACATGTCGCCAGGATGAAGGAAGAAGCTCCAGCAAAAAAGGCGTATAAATCGAAGGCGGCTGACTATGGAGGCGGCAAGGTGGGAAGACCACCACTAAGATGGGAAGACCAGGTGCGGGGAAGACATTGCCGAGCTTGGTGTGACCAACTGGTGGCAGCTCGCACAGAACAGAAGCGAATGGAGAGCGCTAATCGCAGAGGCCCAGACCGTCTAACGGTTGTAATGGCCATTAAAGAAGGAGAAGAAAATCTTGGGAATTTAGAGATTAGTCAGCTATCTCCTAAGCAGACTAAGTGCGGAATATATCAATCTGAGAACAAAATTCTATTTTTTTGTCTCATTTTCCATTTCAGATTAGAAAAAAATTCAGTCTGACCAATTCCTCATATAAAAAGACACATTTTCATATTTATTCAGAGTTTAAAACTGTTCAAAATTGCTATAAATTTGAAATATTGTGCCAAACTTTACTTTTATATCATTTGAGTATAGCCCTACAACAACTAACACTTTTTCTGTTTTATTATCTGTTATATTATTACGTTTGGAGATCAGCGTTTTAAAAATAACGTACATACTGAAGAACAGACAAGACCGGCTCCGCTTAACATGCTGATTAGGGAAATAAGTAAGACTTAAGTCGAATCTGGATTATGAAATGATCCATCTTTTCCCTTCATCTCTTTTATTTCTTTAACCCGAATGGTACATATGGCATCAGCCAATCCTCCTCTCTTCAAACGAGTTCTGTTTTTAGCCCTCGCTTAGAGTTCTCCCCAGCTTTTCCCCATGCTTTCCGCTTCACAAAGCAACGTTACACTCGACTCTCGTACTACTAAGACCAACTCCGTTAAGCTGGTTTCGTTATTCCGCAATACAGCTTAATTTTATTCTGCGAATACAACACTAGTTTCAACTCTATCAATCCCTACACCAAAAAAAAATTTCTATAAATATCAATTTAATACGCGTTGCCTCAAATTGAAACGGAAACAGTATCAAATTGATATTTCTAGGGTCTAAATTTAAACTTTGAATATTAATTTGACACGCCTAAGTATTGATTTAAACTTAAAAAAAGGTTCAAAGTCAACGAATATTATTTTGAAACGAAGCAAGCCGAAGTTCGCTGCTGGAGATGCTTGAGGTGTCACATTTAGTGTTTTGATTAAGTGCAAACACATCAGTAGATGCTTTGGATGTCACTCTCCCAGACGAAGTGCTGAACTTCTATATTTCCGAGTATGTTTTTTTACCCTGTACCCATTAAAAATGGGTAAAAGGGGATCATGAAGTTGCGCAAATGTTTGTAACAGGGAGAAGGAAACATTTCCGACCCTATAAAGTATATATATTCTTGATCAGCATCAACAGCCGAGTCGATTTATTTGTCCGTCTGTCTGTATGAACGCGTCGATCTCAAAGACTATAAGAGATAGAGATACAAATTTTTGCATGTACATAGGTATAGGCCGTACGCAGATCAAGTTTGTTTCAGATTTGCAAAATTTCCCGCCCTCCCCCCTTAAACCGCAAAAAACCCCCACGCTTTGCTTATTACGCATTGGTTTCAGTTTGCGCCGCGCGTTTATGTGTATGTGTGCGTGTGTCTTTGTTTTGATGTGTGTGTTTGTCAATTGTACAGGGTATTTCGAAGTCGAGCTCCTCGACTGCAACGGTCTTACTTGTTATACCCTTGCAAAGGGTATTATAATTTTGCCCAGAAGTTTGCAACGCATAGAAATATTCATTTCCGACCCTATAAACTATATGCATTCTTGATAAGGGCGACGAGCTGAGTCGATTGAGCTTTGTCCGTCCGTCTGTCTGTCCGTCTGTCCGTCTGACCGCCTGTCCGTCTGTCTGTCTGTTTCTACGCAAACTAGTCTCTCAGTTTTAAAGCTATCGAGCTGAAACTTTGCACAGAGTCTTCTTTTTACTGCACACTGATAATATGTCGGAACCGACCGGATCGGATGACTATATCTTATAGCTGCCATAGGAACTATCGGTCGAAAAGTGGGTGTTTGTGAGAAAAACTTTGTATTTTTAATATAAACGCCTCCCGCTTCAGCAATTATTAGTTTATTATTAATTAATTAATTACACAGATTTGGAAGTTTTGGTCAAAATCGGATGACTATATCTTATAGCTGCCATAGAAACTATCGGTCGAAGGTGGATTTTATTTAGAAAAATTGTTTGTTTTAATGCTAACGTTCGTAAACTATGATGTATTAAAACATTTGCAAGGGTATAAAAACTTCGGCGAAGACGAAGTTAGCTTGGCCTTCTCGTTTTATATTATTGTGGTCGATTTTTGCAAGCGTACGTAAAGTTGTATTTGTATTTATTTAATAGAGTTGACAAATATAGTTGTCAACATAAACCGATTAATCCTAGTCTTGCCTCCGCCAAAACAAGGAGAACTTTTTTATGATATGCTCCGACTCTCATCGCCCAACTGATTTACAATTATTGGGAAGATAAATGTGACATAATATTAAATACATTAAGCGACATCGAACCCTCAGAAGCTAATAAATGGTACAAATCGTTATATAACATGCATATGATTCGAAACGAGTCATGAGATTCGAAATAAGATCTACTTATAGTTAAGTAACGCGGAACTGTCTTGTAGATCTAGGTGTGATGGACAAATTAATTTGGCTCAGTAGAAAACAAGAGTCAATATGACCGTTTATTAGGTTATGAAGGAACATAACTCCGTGACAGATTCTACGATCTGGCAAGAACGGTAGGCTTAATAGACGGAGTCTGTTCACACACAGAAAAAAAAACGCCGAGATATTTTCAATCTTTTAAATCTTGGAGTAAGCCCGGCACGAGCTTGAAAATTCAATCTCGATTTCCGGGATATTCTACACAATTCAATCTTTTAGGGATTGGTCCATTCCTTTCGAGCTTGTATCATTCCAAATGTGCTTACTACAATCCCTTTCGAGATCACTTGCCCATAAATTAGAGAGCGAGCGAAGAAATATAAGTAGCCTATCAGACACGCTGAAACAAACTATTGGGTACGGTGGTATGCGATGAGATGCCGTTCCATTCCTGTTCAGTGCGAATGGTCGTGTGTTCGAGTCCCAGTGGAGCCAAAAATGTTTATAATTATTTCTTTTTTTTTCAGAAATCTTAATTAACCAAAACTGATGTGAGTGGTGTTTGAAGTGTTATGAGGGTGTCCTACGGCAAATGGCATGGCGGAGGGAAAGAAAAATAGTAATCTATCCTGAGATCAAATCAATCTTACATATCGAGCATAAGTTAAATCTAGAATAGGCATAAAATGATCCAGTTTTGGGATTCAATTGTGCTCGAATTTTTGCACAATTCAATCTTTCATAGGATTACCCCGGGATATATGTAATCCTTCTTAGGTTGAACAAGTCGGATCAACTCAATCTTTTTTCAGATCGGGTCAATCATATCCGGGATTACGTTGTTTTCATTACCGCTTAGGATTGATTTGATCCCATATGGATTGATTATTTTTTTGAGTGCATACGATGGCAGGCGACGGTGTTGTTTCCAGTTAATAATTGCTTCTGCACCGACACAATAAGGCCCTGGTATGTTGCATACTGTGGTGACCATACGCATGAGCAGTACTCAAGTATATGTCGGACAAATGAAACGTAAAGAAGATTAGTGGTGTATGGGTCATCAAATTCCTTAGACCAACGTTTAACAAAAGCAAGCAATTAGAAAATTAAACTCTTTAGACAGAATAAACACTTCGTTGAAATGCTGCTGTGGCTGACTTAACGCTTTTCAAGATGACGCACAATGTGACAGACTCTACGTGAAGACAGCTGCAACAGAGCCGTTTTACGCTTTTATCGTTTAGGGTCTCTGCGAAATCATAAACATCTGTATGTATAAGTTTCAGTATGAGGCACACCATTACATTGACTTCTGATTAAACAACATACGCGTGGACACCGAATCAGCAGATTAAGGTGTAAATAAAATTCATTTTGTAAGAGTTCAAAATAAAGTTAAAAGTTTTTTAATTATTGGTGGCATTCCTGAAAGTGATTTGCTTTTGATTAGATTTCGTGAAAGCAAAAGCAAAGCAGTTGGTGGAACGACCTTGATTTTATTTTGATTTGCTTTGGATGATAGACATGAAAGGAGCGAAAGCAAAGAATGCCGAAAAAATTGTAAATTTTATGTTTCCAAACTTCTTTTTAATAGTTTGTAGAAAGAATATGTAGTTATAAAATGTTCAACTACGCAAAATTCAAACAAATACCAAACGCTTGCCGCACTTATTTCTCAAAGAACGGTCACACTTAAAAGAAATCAAATCAAATGTATTTATTTAATTAGCAGTTTGTAAGCAACAGAATTCACTCAAAAAAAAAAAATCAATCCATATGGGATCAAATCAATCCTAAGCGGTAATGAAAACAACGTAATTCCGAATATGCTTCAACCGATCTGAAAAATCGATTACATGTATCGATTACATGTATCCCGGGGTAATCCTATAAAAGATTGAATTGTGCAAAAAATTCGAGCACAATTTAAGCCCAAAGCTGGATCATTTTATTAACTACTAGCAAAAAGCCCGTCGCGCTTCGCTGCGCCTTGAACAGTATAGATCCCATATCAGAATCAGTTTGAAGTCAATCGTGAGAGTCAAATATTTACCAATTTTGAAAAATTCTATAAATTGATTTCCCCTGTAGAGCCCAGAAATCGAGTCATACATGATAGGCTTGAAATCAACGTTTTACTACTTTGCTTATCAGGTTACGCTTTGCTGCTGCGTTCTTACCACCCCCATCCCACCCACTCCCAATCACTTTTTCACAACTTCCACCCGTTTCCCACCTACTCCACCCACTTCCCGCCTACATCCCACCCAACACCATCCCCGCCCAGATCCAACCCACTCCCACCCACACCCACACACCCCCACCCACCCCCAGCCACCTCCCCACCCACTTCCCGCCCAAACCCCCACCCACCCCCACCCAACCCACCCACACCCCCCCACCCCACCAGCCACCCACCCCCACCCACACCCCACACACCTCCCACCCACCCCCACCCACACCGCCCAAGCCCCAGCCACCCCCACCCACACCCCACCCACCCCCCCAGCCCCCACCCACTCCCACCCACACCGCCCAAGTCCCAGCCACCTCCCACCCCACCACCGCCCAAACCCCACCCACCACCACCCACATCCCACACACCTCCCACCCACACCGCCCAAGCCCAGCCACCACCACCCAATCCCACCCACACCCACACACCCCCCACCCACCACCACCCACATCCCACACACCTCCCACCCACCCCCACCCACACCGCCCAAGTCGCAGCCACCTCCCCACCCACATCCCACCCACCTACCACCCAAACCCCACCCACATCCCCCCACTTCCCCCTCCAGTTCCCACCCATCGCCCACCCACATCCCACACACCTCCCACCCACCACCGCCCAAATCCCACCCACCACCACCAACATCCCCACACACCTCCCACCCACACCGCCCAAGTCCCAGCCACCTACCACCCAAATCCCACCCACATCCCTCCCACCCCCACCCACCCACATCCCACCCCCTTCCCGCCCAATTTCCACGGTAAGGAAAGTCCTTATTGAATTATTTCAGTTGCGTTATTAGTTGCGGCTGGTTTTTGTATTTGCGTTTGTTTTTGTTTTAATTGCAACTGTAGTTTTTAATTTGTACCGTCTTGTTGTTGTTGCCGAGGCAACTCAATTCACGCTCCCACGCACACATTGAAATCGTTTCCTCTTCGTTTATGCTCCTGGGCTTTGGTATTGCGGCGCCTTGTTCTCTGATGCAACGGTAAAGCAAAGTGTGCCTTTCGAAATGAACTGGGGCAAAGGCTGGCAACCTTGACCTCCAACATTCCACCCAAAGTGTTGATTTTCGGGAAGATTGGTAGCAGTTAATGTTGAATAATTTTTATTGATTTTTGAGAAAATGTTGAACTTGGATCGGATGAATAACAAAAAAGTTTGTACAAAATTTTAGAATTTTCCACATTTCAACCAGCTGATGGTTTGACATTCGCGACGGTCACCAGTCAGTCAATTAGTCAGGTTGAACAGTTTTTATATATAGATTAACACCAACTATCTAATTAATAATAAAAGTTTGTACACAAAAAAATCTTTACCTTATGAGCCATAATTAGGGGTATATCCTTTCACTAGGTTTACAATGCAATTTATCTTCCTTTCTTTGGACAAGTTGTGGCTTTTATCTCCATTCCCACATATGCGAATTAATCATATTTTTATTGCCATAATAATCGTCAAGTATTTATACAATGCCAGTACTATGCCTATTTGTTATCACCGTATGCAACCATTAACAAACGAAGCATTACCACACCTTTTCACACACACTCATCGCACCTCCACTAAATATGCCATTAAATCCTTTTTACAACAGACAGACACAACAGCGAACCGACCAAATATGAGACCACAAACCCATCTATCATCATAAAAATAAACCGGACACAGACCAACAGAACGTGCTGACTAGAGGAGGGAGCGGAAAGTAAGCTCCCCAGGACACAATCAACATCATTAACGCGTGCTCTAAAAGCCATTTATTTAGTCGAGCCCTGTTAAAAAATGGCAGTGTGTGTGTGGGAAACTATAAATTTCACGCTTTTAGCATAATTGCTGCGGCGCATGTGCGTGTCCGTAACTTAAGCGTCTTTTGATAAGTGGCCCTCCAAAGAGGATATAAGCGTCAGCATTGAAGCATCTCCATCCGGCCATTATGATCCAAGTAACACTCATAATTGCCAACAACCTTTAGTGACCTATATCAAAAAAAAAATCTCTTGAAACTTAATATGGCCAAAACAGAAGAAACTGTTAATGTCCTAACCCTTTTATGGCAATAAGCACTTGACAAGGCAATAAAACAGATAAAATATGAGAAGCGAAATTTATTGTTTGTCTAATCGCAGCCAATTAGGTCAGAACCGAAGTACGGGGAGATTTGTAGGTAAAATATATTTCTGCATGAGAAAACCCTTTTACACATCCTCAACCTCAATTCTCAAGCCTCAACTGTCAACAGCAACAGACAAGCTGCATAAAATTAAAGATAACCAAATGTTTAACATATGTAACTTTTATGAAACGCCACCCGCAACACGGAAGCAAAGAAAACCGGAAGACAAGAAGTGAGGGGCTCATATTAATGCAATTTAACAGGGCGTATGCATAATATTTAGCTAAACCCAAAAGCCAAAAAAAAAAACTTAATTAAAAATGTGCGCGCATAATTATAACTGTATTTAGCAGGCAGCAACCGCGCGTGCACACACACACACATATGCAAATCGTATGCACATCAAATTTGGTATGCAAAAAACGGCAGCTGCACACAAAAGCCCAACGCAAAAAAGTATGCTACACTTTTTTCTTTGCTCCTCTGTAAGCGGCAGTTTGGTGATGTTGATGATCCTGTGCCGAGGTTTTGTCAACACACGCGCCACCATCTCGTCGTCGCGTCCTGATGAGCGTCAGCAGTTACCGTAAATTATTTTATTTATACCGTTAGTCAGGCTGCAGGCTGCATTCAGCGGTGAGCGGTGTGTGGGGGAGGGGTTGTGTCTGTGTGCTTGACTTAATAAAATAAATTTAGAAGCGGCTGCCTGGCTTGCTATCTACTTTTGCTCCTGCTGCATCACGCCTCAGTTGGGCGCGTTTGCCAAACGGCAAAATGTGCATAAAGCCTGTGTATGTGTGCGTGTGCGTGTGAGCTAGCTTGCCGTTTATTATTTATGCATGCTGTGCAACATTTTCACCCAGCAGCTGCACAACAAACGCGAAATCATTGCACGGCTGCCTGGCTATCGGATTTTTTTTTTAAATATATTTTTTTAGCTTTGTTTTAAGTAGAGCAAACGCGCAGATCGCAGAGGTACAGTGCGTCGATGACTGTCAAAAAAGAACTAAACTGCAAAATGGTGAAAAAATTATATATCTAAGTAAAATCCAGTTTGCTCTGTCTTCCGGCGCAACGCAGGAACCAGACTATTTTTGAAGCAAACCTGAAAACTGCTACTCGTTCACCCATTCTAATAATGCGGTACGAGCAAACTCAACGCTCGTAGCTCGCTGAGCCCGTACAAGAAGTATACAGAAAAGGAAAAATTAAAAATCACGCTTGTATTTGCGGACCACGATATGTCCGAGCTTGTGTATTGCAAAGCACAAACACTCGCTTTGGCTCGTTTCTTCGGCCACAAATCACTACAAGCTATGAACGATCTGCTGCGGGCTGTAACGATTTATAGCTTGTGCACGAGTAGCCCAAGCAAGCAGAAACAACAACATGTGAGAGCAAAGAAGACATTGTTTGGAATTGAGCGGAATTGAGAGCTTGAAACTTGTCGTCATCATGCCAAGAAAACTTGGTGATTATTTGGTCTCGAGCTCGAGTCAGTAAGCTATAACAAACTTGTGCTAATATTACTTGTGAGTCAGACTCAATGTGCTAGCGATCATTTCGAGTGTGTCGAAGCTAAGCAGAATATTCTTCAAGTCGTTGACTATGTATATTCCGTTTCATATCGAATCTACACAGATAAAACTAAGATCCATTTTGGGATAGAAAAAATTTTCATATCCTGTGGACGATTTTCGGATACATTAGATACAAACCTAAGATCCGTCTAACATTAAATGGATATTATGAATATCATTATTATTATCAATTACAAATATCGTTTTGTGTGGGACAGACAAAAAGCGCGTATTTTGCGTCTTTTATGGTCCCTGCACAGAGTAGCATCTCAATTTTTTAACGTTACTTACAACTTGCAAAAGCGCGTCCGTTCTTCTTATTCGCAGACCATTTCTTTTGGAAAATCTAAAAAAATTTCTTACTTGTTCCGATTTATCTAGGGACCTTTGGTTGTTTTAGACATCAACCAATCCCAATGTCAGTGTTATTGCAATGTTCACTCAAAATTAAATAGAAAAAACATCTTGGATCCTAATCTATTTGATCTTGAAATTTTTATAGAAATTTGTTCTTGAAATCGATTTAAATTTGTTACCAATTTGGTTATTATAAGCGAGGGGGAAAACAAAAGTTTGAAAACGTTAAAACTATTTAATCCATTAATTTGGAAACAAAATAAAAAGCATGCTTGGATCAAACAATTTCTTCTTAAATAAAAATTTTTTATTCTTACCGATCTTCTGATATCGAACATTCTTGATCCAAGTATGAAATTTTGTAATATTTTTCTTAGTGTAGGAGTTTTTATTTTTGGGTCTTTGTTGCGGAGTTGCATGAAGCGAATGGCTTATAACAGCTGACTGGTAGTCATTCCGTGGCAATGTCCCGATACAGTTGTAAGCTGAGAGCTTTTCACACGCCTGCATACGCACATACAAACATGCGGCCGGCGTCTGCAGCACACAAGCACTCAACTTGCAATCGCCGAGGAAGCCACGATCAAATCAGAACTTGCGCATTCGCATCCTGCAACAGCAGTCAAGGTATGGTTTTTCCCATGGAATTTCTACTTCAAATTGTGAAATTTCGACGGAAACTTACACATGAAAATAACGCACAGCACCGCACACATGCATACCATGCATACCGCATTTGCTCAGCCACTACACATTCACGACCGATAGAAAGAGTTTTCAATCAACTCATCAACAACGGTCACAACCTGTTCGCTGCGAACAACACGATCATCCATACAGAAAGACGTCACATCAGAGTTTAAGGAGCTTCTTCAGCCTGACTTAAATATCAACTCAAGAACCCTTGGTCCAGTCCAATCCACCTCGTCAAAAGAGACCGGTGCCTGGCGGATCTATACTCGCACACGCACACATGTCCGAACCTCTGCATAGTCGACATCAGCTTCAGACGCACAGCACACATGTCCAGTCAATCCGACGACATCCAG
The DNA here is from genome assembly GCA_018904275.1 of Lordiphosa clarofinis. Taxonomy (NCBI): domain Eukaryota; kingdom Metazoa; phylum Arthropoda; class Insecta; order Diptera; family Drosophilidae; genus Lordiphosa; species Lordiphosa clarofinis. The sequence goes on from JAEIGQ010000097.1 coordinate 1,256,111, forward strand.
CTACTGACTTCACGTCGATACATCCATTGAATGCTCGAACTATCAAAATAAAAAAAGTCGCTCATTTCAACATTTCAACAACAACCTGGCAAACATGCAGTAAAGCAACCACAACATCCAGCCACTTGAGCATCATGGATAGCATTCAGCGTCGACTCAGTCGACTCCGTGCATTGTTTAAGGGGGGATTGGCTGTAGCAGTTTCAGCTCCAGTCCGAGTTCATCCGACTCCAATCTCAGAACCTCGATACTTCAGCCGTTCTATGCATCTTAAATCTGTAACTCACACTCAACTTATCTCTCCGCCATTCTGGACACTCATTCTTACCGGCAACACGGCGTTTTCAATAAACCGAACTCAAACCTAATCTAAATTTTAACTATGTGTGTGGCATCCCCGATCAATTCCCTCATGCTGCAGCCACCTTTCGATGTTGATGGACGCTTTCGATATGAGGCTTTTGTCATCGCTGACCAGAAGAGCTTGACCGCGTTTTCCGCCGACGTCGCTTCGATAAAATTCAATTAAATATTAGCAAGTGGTATTATAATGAAATAAAGCTAGTTATAAAGATAACTAAATGTGTCACAGTAGTGGCGTCATCTATTGGTCCGTTTTGAAAATCCCTCAACAAACATTGGTCAAAGCATGCAGTGGCGGCATGTTTTGATCAGCAGCGCTACATTCAGGAGCTACTCCGGGTAACACGAGAGAATTGACGTTACCCGAAAAATTGATCGTGGGTTGGAATTTGGTGGTGTGAGTGTTTCGCTTGCGAAAAGGCACATGTGGTTGCGCCTTATTGATTTTGTATTACATTGCTTACCGAAATAATCTGTCTTACTAAACGCTACAGTGATCTTCTCTTAAACTCTGCCTTGATTTTTTCGCGTGTTTTTTTTGTCAAATAAAACTAAGATTTTATCATCAAAGCAAACACAAGTGGTTTTCAATTGGCAAGGCTCAATCAACAAGCCTCACACCAGTTAATAATTTGCCATATGCAATTAAAAATTCTGTTTAATGATTTCATAGCAGTTATAATGTGCCATAATTGCGCAAGACCATGCCAAGTTTTGAAGAGCTGTGCTTTTATTATCCTTTGCAAACTTTGCATATCCATTTGGCTGTTTTTCTCTCTTCAAGCACTCGCGGTTTATGAATGTTGATAAATATTTACAATTTTAATAAAACTTAAGTTGGTTCTCATTTTTTTTTCTTGCCTGCCAAAGGAACACAAAACGCTTTTCCATTTTTTTTAAAGCTCAAAACTTTCGCCATGGAAATGCGGCAAGGCAAGTTTTTTGCCAGTTTCCGTATTCTTTTTTTGTTTTTGCTGTTTTATAGTGTGAAAGTTTTGAATATGATTTTATTTGTGTTGCACAAGTTGCGGGATTTTCATTTGGTCAGCTTGCAGCTGATTTGGTTGGTGGCAAAAGAAAAGTTGCAGAAAAGTTTAACTAAAGTAAAATGAGTTTTTGGCAGAGAAAAACGTTTAAGCGTCTGTAAATCATGGCGTGTCCTTTTTCCAGCGAAGATTTTCTGCTTAAATGCATTTGGTGGCGTTCGCGTCGTCTCAAGTGCCAGATGTCTGGCGATACCCCGACTCACACCTCACTTTTCGCGTTTCCGCTGTCGGTCTGGTCTCTGGGCAACGTTAAAAACTTTCACCGTTGTCTGTGTTGCTCCTCAATCTGGTTGGTTTATTTGAATTATTAGAATAATTTACATTAAAGTTGGCTGTGGAACAGCTGAGCACAGACTGTAAGAAAAGATATTTAACAATTCTCGCATTTGCTACCCTTGTCAGTTTGTTGCCACTTATTGGTCAACTTCATTTCAAATACACTTGCAATAACCACATTGGCCCATTTGAGATCCTGAACAGTTCTTCAAGACAATTGTCAGCAACCCTTTCTGTGAGCCACAACTCAACTTGGCAACTTGAAGTTCTACTAGACCCTACACCTGGAGCACCGAAAGTGATTTTATGTTTTATGAGAGGTGACATGTGCCAACAACATTCAGCATCCAGTAAGCACTTGCCCCTCTCCCACACCCTCGCCCACACATGTTTGTGGTGGTGTCAGTTCCATTGTAGCCTCATAGACTTCATCTTGTTTGAGATTGTGTGCATGCCTCTGCGGTTGATGCTGCAACATGTTGTAAATTATTATAAACTCAAGTGGTTTTCTCAAGTGCACGGCAACAGTTTGTAGGGGAGTTCTGGGCCAGGGAAATGCTTATAGAATTGATTAAGAAGAATTAAATTGTTGGTTTTAACTTTCATGATTTTTAAATAACTTTTTTAGGACTTTGTTAAAAGTTTATCCAAAATCTGTGGCTGAATTTGTCAAGCTTAGAAGTTTTGAAAATGTATTTAAAATAAAACAACAAATATAAATGATAACCAGATTTTTTTTAAAAAATAGTCACATCTTCAAACTGAAATCTAATACGCAAGTATTCAAGCCAAATCCAACTTTAATATATTTAGTATCTGCCTGTATGTACATTTATATGATTTTTTTTAGATACCCTACGAGTAGCAGGCAGGCAGACCCAAAGAAACTGGGAGAACGACTGTCGGTAGAGAAGCGGTAGCCAACAACAGAGTTCGTTTGAAGAGCGGAGTGGTCCCACGTTTCAACAGCCAGTCGGGTGGTTCACTAAGAAGAATATCCTGCTTTAAGTATCGAATGCGCGTTCTCTGTACATTAATCCAATTGAAAACATGTGGAGTAACCTTGCATGTCGTGCTTATGCTGGCATACGAAAGTTCAACTCGACTGAAGAGATTCGAAAAGCTGTTACTGGGGAATAGGACAAAATACTTGATATCCATTATCATGATTTGTTTATAAATAAATCTAAAGTTTATATCCATTATTAGCTGATTTTTTATTATCCTTATTTTGTATCGTTATT